>CM052369.1:28561512-29909092 GCA_028551485.1 Casuarina cunninghamiana | reverse complement strand
AAACCCTAAACCCTAAACCCTAAACCCTAAACCCTAAACCCTAAACCCTAAACCCTAAACCCTAAACCCTAAACCCTAAACCCTAAACCCTAAACCCTAAACCCTAAACCCTAAACCCTAAACCCTAAACCCTAAACCCTAAACCCTAAACCCTAAACCCTAAACCCTAAACCCTAAACCCTAAACCCTAAACCCTAAACCCTAAACCCTAAACCCTAAACCCTAAACCCTAAACCCTAAACCCTAAACCCTAAACCCTAAACCCTAAACCCTAAACCCTAAACCCTAAACCCTAAACCCTAAACCCTAAACCCTAAACCCTAAACCCTAAACCCTAAACCCTAAACCCTAAACCCTAAACCCTAAACCCTAAACCCTAAACCCTAAACCCTAAACCCTAAACCCTAAACCCTAAACCCTAAACCCTAAACCCTAAACCCTAAACCCTAAACCCTAAACCCTAAACCCTAAACCCTAAACCCTAAACCCTAAACCCTAAACCCTAAACCCTAAACCCTAAACCCTAAACCCTAAACCCTAAACCCTAAACCCTAAACCCTAAACCCTAAACCCTAAACCCTAAACCCTAAACCCTAAACCCTAAACCCTAAACCCTAAACCCTAAACCCTAAACCCTAAACCCTAAACCCTAAACCCTAAACCCTAAACCCTAAACCCTAAACCCTAAACCCTAAACCCTAAACCCTAAACCCTAAACCCTAAACCCTAAACCCTAAACCCTAAACCCTAAACCCTAAACCCTAAACCCTAAACCCTAAACCCTAAACCCTAAACCCTAAACCCTAAACCCTAAACCCTAAACCCTAAACCCTAAACCCTAAACCCTAAACCCTAAACCCTAAACCCTAAACCCTAAACCCTAAACCCTAAACCCTAAACCCTAAACCCTAAACCCTAAACCCTAAACCCTAAACCCTAAACCCTAAACCCTAAACCCTAAACCCTAAACCCTAAACCCTAAACCCTAAACCCTAAACCCTAAACCCTAAACCCTAAACCCTAAACCCTAAACCCTAAACCCTAAACCCTAAACCCTAAACCCTAAACCCTAAACCCTAAACCCTAAACCCTAAACCCTAAACCCTAAACCCTAAACCCTAAACCCTAAACCCTAAACCCTAAACCCTAAACCCTAAACCCTAAACCCTAAACCCTAAACCCTAAACCCTAAACCCTAAACCCTAAACCCTAAACCCTAAACCCTAAACCCTAAACCCTAAACCCTAAACCCTAAACCCTAAACCCTAAACCCTAAACCCTAAACCCTAAACCCTAAACCCTAAACCCTAAACCCTAAACCCTAAACCCTAAACCCTAAACCCTAAACCCTAAACCCTAAACCCTAAACCCTAAACCCTAAACCCTAAACCCTAAACCCTAAACCCTAAACCCTAAACCCTAAACCCTAAACCCTAAACCCTAAACCCTAAACCCTAAACCCTAAACCCTAAACCCTAAACCCTAAACCCTAAACCCTAAACCCTAAACCCTAAACCCTAAACCCTAAACCCTAAACCCTAAACCCTAAACCCTAAACCCTAAACCCTAAACCCTAAACCCTAAACCCTAAACCCTAAACCCTAAACCCTAAACCCTAAACCCTAAACCCTAAACCCTAAACCCTAAACCCTAAACCCTAAACCCTAAACCCTAAACCCTAAACCCTAAACCCTAAACCCTAAACCCTAAACCCTAAACCCTAAACCCTAAACCCTAAACCCTAAACCCTAAACCCTAAACCCTAAACCCTAAACCCTAAACCCTAAACCCTAAACCCTAAACCCTAAACCCTAAACCCTAAACCCTAAACCCTAAACCCTAAACCCTAAACCCTAAACCCTAAACCCTAAACCCTAAACCCTAAACCCTAAACCCTAAACCCTAAACCCTAAACCCTAAACCCTAAACCCTAAACCCTAAACCCTAAACCCTAAACCCTAAACCCTAAACCCTAAACCCTAAACCCTAAACCCTAAACCCTAAACCCTAAACCCTAAACCCTAAACCCTAAACCCTAAACCCTAAACCCTAAACCCTAAACCCTAAACCCTAAACCCTAAACCCTAAACCCTAAACCCTAAACCCTAAACCCTAAACCCTAAACCCTAAACCCTAAACCCTAAACCCTAAACCCTAAACCCTAAACCCTAAACCCTAAACCCTAAACCCTAAACCCTAAACCCTAAACCCTAAACCCTAAACCCTAAACCCTAAACCCTAAACCCTAAACCCTAAACCCTAAACCCTAAACCCTAAACCCTAAACCCTAAACCCTAAACCCTAAACCCTAAACCCTAAACCCTAAACCCTAAACCCTAAACCCTAAACCCTAAACCCTAAACCCTAAACCCTAAACCCTAAACCCTAAACCCTAAACCCTAAACCCTAAACCCTAAACCCTAAACCCTAAACCCTAAACCCTAAACCCTAAACCCTAAACCCTAAACCCTAAACCCTAAACCCTAAACCCTAAACCCTAAACCCTAAACCCTAAACCCTAAACCCTAAACCCTAAACCCTAAACCCTAAACCCTAAACCCTAAACCCTAAACCCTAAACCCTAAACCCTAAACCCTAAACCCTAAACCCTAAACCCTAAACCCTAAACCCTAAACCCTAAACCCTAAACCCTAAACCCTAAACCCTAAACCCTAAACCCTAAACCCTAAACCCTAAACCCTAAACCCTAAACCCTAAACCCTAAACCCTAAACCCTAAACCCTAAACCCTAAACCCTAAACCCTAAACCCTAAACCCTAAACCCTAAACCCTAAACCCTAAACCCTAAACCCTAAACCCTAAACCCTAAACCCTAAACCCTAAACCCTAAACCCTAAACCCTAAACCCTAAACCCTAAACCCTAAACCCTAAACCCTAAACCCTAAACCCTAAACCCTAAACCCTAAACCCTAAACCCTAAACCCTAAACCCTAAACCCTAAACCCTAAACCCTAAACCCTAAACCCTAAACCCTAAACCCTAAACCCTAAACCCTAAACCCTAAACCCTAAACCCTAAACCCTAAACCCTAAACCCTAAACCCTAAACCCTAAACCCTAAACCCTAAACCCTAAACCCTAAACCCTAAACCCTAAACCCTAAACCCTAAACCCTAAACCCTAAACCCTAAACCCTAAACCCTAAACCCTAAACCCTAAACCCTAAACCCTAAACCCTAAACCCTAAACCCTAAACCCTAAACCCTAAACCCTAAACCCTAAACCCTAAACCCTAAACCCTAAACCCTAAACCCTAAACCCTAAACCCTAAACCCTAAACCCTAAACCCTAAACCCTAAACCCTAAACCCTAAACCCTAAACCCTAAACCCTAAACCCTAAACCCTAAACCCTAAACCCTAAACCCTAAACCCTAAACCCTAAACCCTAAACCCTAAACCCTAAACCCTAAACCCTAAACCCTAAACCCTAAACCCTAAACCCTAAACCCTAAACCCTAAACCCTAAACCCTAAACCCTAAACCCTAAACCCTAAACCCTAAACCCTAAACCCTAAACCCTAAACCCTAAACCCTAAACCCTAAACCCTAAACCCTAAACCCTAAACCCTAAACCCTAAACCCTAAACCCTAAACCCTAAACCCTAAACCCTAAACCCTAAACCCTAAACCCTAAACCCTAAACCCTAAACCCTAAACCCTAAACCCTAAACCCTAAACCCTAAACCCTAAACCCTAAACCCTAAACCCTAAACCCTAAACCCTAAACCCTAAACCCTAAACCCTAAACCCTAAACCCTAAACCCTAAACCCTAAACCCTAAACCCTAAACCCTAAACCCTAAACCCTAAACCCTAAACCCTAAACCCTAAACCCTAAACCCTAAACCCTAAACCCTAAACCCTAAACCCTAAACCCTAAACCCTAAACCCTAAACCCTAAACCCTAAACCCTAAACCCTAAACCCTAAACCCTAAACCCTAAACCCTAAACCCTAAACCCTAAACCCTAAACCCTAAACCCTAAACCCTAAACCCTAAACCCTAAACCCTAAACCCTAAACCCTAAACCCTAAACCCTAAACCCTAAACCCTAAACCCTAAACCCTAAACCCTAAACCCTAAACCCTAAACCCTAAACCCTAAACCCTAAACCCTAAACCCTAAACCCTAAACCCTAAACCCTAAACCCTAAACCCTAAACCCTAAACCCTAAACCCTAAACCCTAAACCCTAAACCCTAAACCCTAAACCCTAAACCCTAAACCCTAAACCCTAAACCCTAAACCCTAAACCCTAAACCCTAAACCCTAAACCCTAAACCCTAAACCCTAAACCCTAAACCCTAAACCCTAAACCCTAAACCCTAAACCCTAAACCCTAAACCCTAAACCCTAAACCCTAAACCCTAAACCCTAAACCCTAAACCCTAAACCCTAAACCCTAAACCCTAAACCCTAAACCCTAAACCCTAAACCCTAAACCCTAAACCCTAAACCCTAAACCCTAAACCCTAAACCCTAAACCCTAAACCCTAAACCCTAAACCCTAAACCCTAAACCCTAAACCCTAAACCCTAAACCCTAAACCCTAAACCCTAAACCCTAAACCCTAAACCCTAAACCCTAAACCCTAAACCCTAAACCCTAAACCCTAAACCCTAAACCCTAAACCCTAAACCCTAAACCCTAAACCCTAAACCCTAAACCCTAAACCCTAAACCCTAAACCCTAAACCCTAAACCCTAAACCCTAAACCCTAAACCCTAAACCCTAAACCCTAAACCCTAAACCCTAAACCCTAAACCCTAAACCCTAAACCCTAAACCCTAAACCCTAAACCCTAAACCCTAAACCCTAAACCCTAAACCCTAAACCCTAAACCCTAAACCCTAAACCCTAAACCCTAAACCCTAAACCCTAAACCCTAAACCCTAAACCCTAAACCCTAAACCCTAAACCCTAAACCCTAAACCCTAAACCCTAAACCCTAAACCCTAAACCCTAAACCCTAAACCCTAAACCCTAAACCCTAAACCCTAAACCCTAAACCCTAAACCCTAAACCCTAAACCCTAAACCCTAAACCCTAAACCCTAAACCCTAAACCCTAAACCCTAAACCCTAAACCCTAAACCCTAAACCCTAAACCCTAAACCCTAAACCCTAAACCCTAAACCCTAAACCCTAAACCCTAAACCCTAAACCCTAAACCCTAAACCCTAAACCCTAAACCCTAAACCCTAAACCCTAAACCCTAAACCCTAAACCCTAAACCCTAAACCCTAAACCCTAAACCCTAAACCCTAAACCCTAAACCCTAAACCCTAAACCCTAAACCCTAAACCCTAAACCCTAAACCCTAAACCCTAAACCCTAAACCCTAAACCCTAAACCCTAAACCCTAAACCCTAAACCCTAAACCCTAAACCCTAAACCCTAAACCCTAAACCCTAAACCCTAAACCCTAAACCCTAAACCCTAAACCCTAAACCCTAAACCCTAAACCCTAAACCCTAAACCCTAAACCCTAAACCCTAAACCCTAAACCCTAAACCCTAAACCCTAAACCCTAAACCCTAAACCCTAAACCCTAAACCCTAAACCCTAAACCCTCAACCCTAAACCCTCAACCCTAAACCCTCAACCCTAAACCCTCAACCCTAAACCCTCAACCCTAAACCCTCAACCCTAAACCCTCAACCCTAAACCCTCAACCCTAAACCCTCAACCCTAAACCCTCAACCCTAAACCCTCAACCCTAAACCCTCAATCCTAAACCCTCAACCCTAAACCCTCAACCCTAAACCCTCAACCCTAAACCCTCAACCCTAAACCCTCAACCCTAAACCCTCAACCCTAAACCCTCAACCCTAAACCCTCAACCCTAAACCCTCAACCCTAAACCCTCAACCCTAAACCCTCAACCCTAAACCCTCAACCCTCAACCCTCAACCCTCAACCCTAAACCCTCAACCCTCAACCCTCAACCCTCAACCCTCAACCCTCAACCCTCAACCCTCAACCCTAAACCCTCAACCCTAAACCCTCAACCCTAAACCCTCAACCCTAAACCCTCAACCCTAAACCCTCAACCCTAAACCCTCAACCCTAAACCCTCAACCCTAAACCCTCAACCCTAAACAACCCTCAACCCTCAACCCTAAACCCTCAACCCTAAACCCTCAACCCTCAACCCTCAACCCTCAACCCTCAACCCTCAACCCTCAACCCTCAACCCTCAACCCTAAACCCTCAACCCTAAACCCTCAACCCTAAACCCCAAAACCCTAAAACCCTCAACCCTAAACCCTCAACCCTAAAACCCTCAACCCTAAACCCTCAACCCTAAACCCTCAACCCTAAACCCTCAACCCTAAACCCTCAACCCTAAAACCCTCAACCCTAAACCCTCAACCCTCAACCCTCAACCCTCAACCCTCAACCCTCAACCCTCAACCCTCAACCCTCAACCCTCAACCCTCAACCCTCAACCCTCAACCCTAAACCCTCAACCCTAAACCCTCAACCCTAAACCCTCAACCCTAAACCCTAAAACCCTCAAACCCTAAACCCTCAACCCTAAACCCTTAAACCCTAATGCTACGTAATGATTATGGCTAGCAACCAAGTGAATAATGAGTCATTCGTAGTCGAATTTGGGATTGATAAGTATAGTCAATTCTAAATATAAAAAATGTGCAGAACTTTTCATCAAAGAGAAACCCTTTCTTCAAGGAAGGGGATAGAGATAATTTTTTTGTGAAAATTGTTAAAAATTTATATTTATTCATTTCATTTTTCGAAGAGGGCGCTGCAATAGTTTTTTTTTTTTTTACTTATAATATTTATAGCAAATTAAATCAATTTTATAGGAGATTAAATAAATGAATTAGAACGAATCAATCGATCTATTTTTTTTTATGTTATTTTGTACTGTACAATTTCTTTGTTTGTGGGACGATTTTCTCACAAGAGGTAAGTAAAAGAAATTCTAGAATGGATTGATACCTATGCCCAGATCTCGGATAAATGGAAATTTTATTGATAAGACCTTTTCAATTGTAGCCAACATCTTATTACGAATAATTCCGACAACTTTAGGAGAAAAAGAGGCATTCACCTATTATAGAGATGGTGTGATTTGATGTTTTTTTCTTTACCGCTTTCGGTTTTCGGAGAAAGATACATTATTCGGGAGAGAAAGAAAAAAAATGATTGAAAAAAATCTACGCTTATTGTGAAGGTGAAGTTTATAAATAAAACAATTCCTTCTGTCGTGTATCCCCGATTAATGCAGCCTCAGATGCTTCAATTGTAGATTCTAGTATTGAGCGAAAGGTTACACCTATGGGTTAGGTCAACCCTACTCCACTAGTACCAATAGGCAGCAGCGGGGAAGAAGCACTACGCCTAGGAATCAACAATACGAAAACTTTGTTATAAATTATACCTTTTCTTTATCGGAATCGGGACTAACAAGAATGGTTGGTACAACAAACACCCATCTCGTTTGTATTTGGGATACCCATATAACCATCGAAGACTGTTGAAGTGACTAATTCCTGGAAATTAAGGGGTGTTAAGAACAAAGAAATTGTTAGAGTTATCATTTTTATCTAGTACCAAGATACTTTAGTTAAGAAACGATCTTTTATAGGAAGGTTGGCTAGAGATTTCTTGTAAAAACACTAGCCCCGTTCGGTTCATAATGAAATTATTTCAATCTTTTTTGATGCCATATATTATTCTCATTATGCACATAAAAAAAGGAGGAGCCGTATGAGATGAAAATCTCACGTACGGTTCTGGAGCGGAGATTCTTTGAATCGAATGACGACCGCAACGGATGTCGGCTCAATCCGAAGGAAATTATGCGGAAGCTTTACAGAATTATTATGAAGCTATGCGACTCGAAATTGATCCCTATGATAGAAAGCTTTGGAATATTATTTTAGGGCACTAGAACGAAACCCGTTCTTAACACAAGCTTTAAACGATATGGCCATGATCGGTCATTACGTGTGACTATCTCCACTATAGAAATAAAAAGAAAGAGCAAATCTGATAATAAATAGTAGAAAATAGGCTTTCTACATATCATATCTATGGTGTCCAAAACAACGATTTTTATCAGCTGTAGCAAAGAAAAAGAAAGAAAATTCAGAGAAGTTCAAATATGAAGAAATAGGTATGCCTAGATCCTTTAATCTATGGATAAAGAAAGGATCTAATTGATAGAATAAGCACCGTAAAGATCAATTAGTGAGGTTTTGGACCGATACAATAAAAACTGCTTACTTATGTCACAATATGAGATAAAAATTAGGAATCAACTTATGTAATAGAGTCAATCCCCTAAGGTATTGAGCAATGGTGTAGAATTAGATGCCAAAGATAGTAAGTCTTTTCTTTCTTATGAAAGAAATTCTGTTTCAAAGATTCTATAGCAGTTTATATATGAAATCGAGATAGTTACCTTTTAGAAGATTCTAATAATAATGAAAATAGCTATGCTTTATTCTTTTGAAGGTGGGAAAAAGATAAAACTAAAGCTGATTAAATTATTAATCAAAATGAAAGTTTGAAACTCATGTAATTAATCTATTTTGGTTAACTTGAGAAAAAATGAGATAAATATATGAGAAATCTCATTCAATTATATAGGGTAGATTAAAAAAAATAGGACACCGAAAGAATTGACTACTGAGCTGTACGAGGTAGGAAACTCTTAAGTACAGTTCTAAGGGAAAGAATTTAACTGCCTATTCCGACCAAGGAGAACAAGCTATTCAACAGGGAGATTGTAAAATTGCAAAGGCTTAGTTCGATCAAGTTGTTGAGTATTGGAAACAAGCTATAGTACTTACTCCAAGTAATTATTTTGAAGCACAAAAGTGGTTGAAGATCACAAGGCATTTCTAATAAGAGCACTTTGCTTATTTATTTTTTATTGATTATATAGAATTTTTATATTTATATTTTTCTATTTATAATAAATTTATTTGTTGTAATAAAATTCAAATTATAAAATTAAAATTGTTTTGCTTGTTGTTCCCATCAATCAAATAAAATAGTTATTTCGTAGGAATAACCGATACACAGATAGAGTATAGAATCTATTTTTTTTTCTTCTATTAAAAACAATAAAAGAGGCTCTCGAATGACTAAATATAAATACTGGAATGTCTCTTAGTTTAGTAATGACTAATTACTGCTTGCGCGATTTGGAAGAGAGTCATTTTTTTTATATTTAATAATAGAGTATAAATAATAAGTAAAATCTTCTATGTAAGACATAAAGTAGTTCCATTTAGGAACTTATAATTGAGATATGAATATACTGAGTTGTACAATTTGTACAAAAAGATTATTTTTGCGTCAATTCAAATACCCCAAAAGGTTTTTTTATAAGAGAAAAAAGGGCGTCCGATGCGCGCTCGGGGGCTATGTCATAATAAATTCGAACACTTGCCCCGGATAAACTTCCAGATCATAATTGTTCTAGTGAAGAACTAAAGAAAATAGATAGATGGGAGATAGGAGAGAAAAAACGAAGTATAAACATCTCTCGTAGGTTCACTAATTACTTAACTGCTGGCGGGTCTCTTTGTACGTGTTGTCCGGAAAGAGGAGGACTCAATGATTATTCGTTCGCCGAAACCAGAGGTAAAAATTTTGGTAGATAGAGATCCCGTAAAAACTTCTTTCGAGCAATGGGCTAGGCCCGGTCATTTCTCAAGAACAATAGCTAAAGGGCCTGATACTACCACTTGGATCTGGAACCTACATAATCCTTTATAAGTTTTAATTTACTTATATAGGAATGTAAATACGTATAAGTAAAAAAAAAAAAGTAGTATGAATAAGTCTAACAAATTTGTTTAGTGCTTTTGTTAACTGGTGATTATGTATCAGTCCAGTGCTTTTGTTTAGCAACTAGGGGTGTGGAAATTGTTAGACTATTTTCAATAGTCCTCACTTATATGGGCTTATATCAATGTAATTGCTTCTCTTTAATTGTTTTATTAGTTGTTTTGTGGTCCATATGTATGAGACATGTTGGATCCATTATTGTTGAATATGAGACTAGCTAGTATAGGCTTGTGTTTGCTATATAAAACAGTAATGAGTTGAACTATATTGGCAGTGCACTTTGTATATGGCTAAGATCCCTCCTTTGCTTCTCACTATGTGTACTATAAGTCTACATACGGTGAAGATTATGTTGGTGGATTAAGATGTGTTATATATCTATCTCTATTACTATATCATGTACAATAACACGTTTTTATAAGCATTGTGTACAGTACAGTGCACAGTAAAAATATTTTATATATATATAATGAATTGAGAAGAGAATGCTGATATGAATGGACGAAAAATGTTAGTAAGCTTCTTTTGTTGGTTACGAACAGCCTCTTCACAATCTTGTAGACTGAACCTTCTCATCAACCAGTGAAATTAGAGAGAATAAGGGAGTAAATCTGGCTATTATATTTGATTAGATGAGTTATCCGATAATTAGAACGAGTTTCAAGATAGGTACGTTTGTTCTCTATGTGTTAAACTTTATGTTTTAGATAAGTAGCAAGATCTTGATTTTTCTAACAGAAATATGAACAATCAAATGTTTTGATCGACGGAAGACACGTTATAGGGTGTACTTTAGGTTTGCTAGGCTCTGACCAGGTTTACATAAGAGCGGTGTATTGACCATGTCTACAAAAGAGCAATGTACGCATGTTTGCACCTTTCTGGCTTACCATCAATAGTCTTACACATGTACGTGGGGCAAAGCCATTTGATGACGGAAAAGCTGATTTTTTAGCCTCTGATATTTTCTGATGAATCCACACAGGGGATGTCATCCGTAAGGACTGATATTTTCTTCAATCAATCAAGTTTGGAAGACAATGGTTGCCAACCCTTGCCATTCGCACTTTTTTCTGAGTGATATTTTTACTATCAAATGTTTTGATTGACGGAAGACACGTTATAGGGTTATAGGGTGTACTTTAGGTTTGTCAGGCTCTGACCATGTCTACACAGGAACAATGTCCGAATGTCTGCACCTTTCTGGCTTGCCATCAATGTTTTGATGACTGAAAAGCTAATTTTTTAGCCTCCGATATTTTCTGATGAATCTACACCGGGGATGTCAGCCGTAAGGACTGATATTTTCTTCGATCAATCAAGTTTGGAAGACAATGGCTGCCAGCCCTTGTCATTCACGCTTTTTGCTGAGTGATATTTTTACAATCAAATGTTTTGATTGACGGAAGACATGTTATAGCGTGTACTTGAGGTTTGTCAGGCTCGGACCATGTCTACACAGCAGCAACGTACGCATGTCTGCACCTTTCTGGCTTGCCATCAATGTTTTGATAACTGAAAAGCTGATTTTTGAGCCTCTGATGTTTTCTGACGAATCCACACCGGGATGTCAGCATTAAGGACTGATATTTTCTTCAATCAATCAAGTTTGGAAGACAATGGCTGCCAACCCTTGCCAGTCACAATGTTTTCTGAGTGAATTATTACTGCCAACCCTATTATTACGTCTTTCGAGGTCTGAAATATTGGCTTCCATAGTTCAGAAAAAGGCTTCTAAAAATTGCAGGCGCAGGTTTTAAATATTGGTGTTTAAAGAAGATAGATGTTTTTTCTTCATTTTAATTTTCTTAACACTGGTTAGAGATGTTGGAAATCATACTCCTGTAAATTGCGGCAAAAACAATCGGATATTTTCAAGTTAAAAAAAAAATTATGACGCAAAATGGGATCGCGTAGTGGTTGACCGTAGGAAACAAGGGCATCGTACGCAATCCTGCCTCTTTCACTTGACATCAACAATTTTAGAGAGCAATGTGGCACAAATTCACTGGACGACTGAAAAGCAGCTCAACACCAATCCTGCTTCTAAACCTCTCTGACGCCTTCTGACGAACTCCAACCGTGATTTTAACTGTACCCATCGCTTCGATTCTCACCAGGATCATTTTTTAATGGTTCCTCGGTGAAGGTGCCGTCATTTCTTTTAACTTGATGTGATCTTAGGCAAGGAGCATTAATGACACCAGATAGGAATGGAATCCGGAGGAGTATTAAGTATGCACAAAACAAACACGGTCTACCACCCTAAGATGCCTGTTTTAAGGTTATACCTCATTCTTGATAACTGTAATTAAATGACAACTTGCACCTACAAGAAATTTGCACATAATCTATACTCGGTTATGTTACTTTATTATTGACAGTCATTGAATAACAGTACACCTGCAAAAAATCTGTACTTCGATTATGTAGTTTAATTAGTGGCAGTCATTAAATGACATTGTCACCTGAAAAATCTGCACATAATTCACGTTCAATTTGGTGGCTTTAATATTGGTAGTCATTAAATGACATGGCATTTATGACAAAGTTAAAAAGATAAAAATAATAACTTTTATTTTAGTACACAGAATATATTTATTTAAAAATATTAAAATCTCTTAAAAGAATATTTTGTCACATAATAATTGAGAGATTTTAATTTTAATTTTGTCTGAAGTGAATTTGTAATGTTGAGATATATTTGTAAATCTTTGTATTTTTTATTTTTATATGAATAAATTTACATATTTAAATATAACAAATTTATTAATTATGTGGGTTACATTTAGTCTAAAGGTTTGTCTTATGGTCACCCTTTTTTTTCCAGCCGCCCTTCCCACCTACCGGTGCTCTTCCCATATTTACCATTTTTTCCAACTACCCTTCTTGCATACCTCCTAACTATTAAAGGGCTGCTGTCACTTCGGAGAAAAAGTGAAGCATGTGTGAAGTTCATTATTCAGGACAACTATGATGTCGGTTTTTATTTATTCATTTTGAAAATCAACTTCTCAATCAATTATGAAATAACTTTAAAAAGTCTGTAAATTGATACATTTAAACATAATTTTTTTTAATCTTAGTTCTAAGTTATTGAAAGGAAATTTTCAAAAGAAAACTAAAAGATAAAAGAGAAAGACATTTCAAATTGACTATAATATTTCAAGTAAAATGGTATGTTAAAAAAGCTCAAAAATTCAAAAGCACCACATAAATGAAACCCAAGTAGGGTAGCAAGAAATGTGGTTGAGCAAGAAAGAGACTGAAATTTATGTATTGAAGAATTACAATGATTTGCGAAAAGGATGAAAAGAGAAATGCTATTTTACATGTATGTATTTATAGCTATACAAGTAATTAATCTTTTACACATTGCAATAATCCTTTGCACGCCTATGAGCATGAAAATACAAATGATATTTTATGTGTATTTATAATTATACAAGCAATTAATATTTTGCATGATGCAATTAATCATGTTGTTCGGTGAAATTCTACATGCAAGTGTACATGTCGAACAAGTAATATAATGATAAGTACAGATATCGTCCCACGAAAATTGGTGTTTACTAAACTAATTAATTACTAACGGTGAATAGATCCTAGAGTTTATCTAGCTAATCAAAAATGGTAAAACATGAATTTAATAACTAAATTAATCTAAAATTGATAAATGAAATGTGTTAGAGCTTCCGATTTCACCTAATTACTCAGTACAAATGTCGATCATTTATGTTTGCAAGATTAATTCTATTCATGTGATGGCGGAATTTCCTAATTTATTCACTACCCTATGTCTAGGTGTAGCGAACCTACTTAGCTCATTAACCCACTGTATGTCTACATCTGAACTAAATGAACTAAGTGCATTAAGATATGTGAATATTCCAGTTTGCACCTAAAGCCACACAAATCATATGGTATATTTCTATCCATATTAATCTATGGTTGCATATTACATGAAGCAACTGCATATCGTCGTCGTTCGAACTCAAATATGCAAATCAGATCATCTAAGTGGTAGCTAATCACTTAAATGCATTAAGATCAGTAACATGCAACTTCACATTCATAAAATACCTCACAAAGCACAAACAATCATATCATTCATACATCATAATTAAGTTCCATCTTAGCTCTAACACAATAAATTAAAATAACATATTTACACAAACTAAATCAGTGCAAAAACGTGAACAAAATATTCTGGAATTTAAAAACATTAAAGCTGTCACCAAATGTCTTCAAATCACAAAACAAATTGCACAAATCTGCACATCAGGAGGAGGAGAAGAAGCTGTCTGGAAAACGGGAAGAAAACGAGCAGAGACGCGCCCTCACGCGCTTTCGCACGCGTTGACACGCTCCGGTGACACGCGCCGCCGTCCGGCCACCACGCACCGCCGCCGTCCACCGCTGGTCTTCACAGAAACTTCAGGAAAGATAGATCGAGACGCCTAGGTTGCAGATCTGTAAAAATATCCAGCAAATCCGCCACAGAAACGCGTAGATCTAGCGGAATGGACAAAGTCGGCGTTCGCACTTATTCGCCGGAAACCGCCATAAACCGCCGCGAAACTGGTACAGAAAGACTAGAAATCACTTTAGGACTAAAGATCTGCTCTCTCCTCGCCCAAAATCACCTAAATGTAGCTGGAAAAGAAGAAAATATGGTCGGAAATGGGTCATCGCCGGAGAAAGCGATGGATGGACGGTTGGCGTTCGCACTTCCGTCACGCTCCTCTCTTAGACCCGCGCTGTCGCACGCGGCCTCTCTTTCTCCGGCGACACCTCTGGTTCTGATCAAAGACTCCGACTCCCTCGGTTTCTTTCTCTCCTGCTCTCTCTCTGTTCGGTCTTCTCTCCGTGTCTTCGGTACTCTCCGTCTGATCTCCCCTCCTTTCTCTTGTCCGACAATACTGGATAAAAGCCTCACGCGTTTTCTGCGGTCCCACGCGATAATTCTTTTTTTTATTTTTTTATTCACGGTCTTAGTTGTCCACTTCACACCGATAAATGCCTCTCCTTTTGCCAGATAATCAATCCCTTCCTTGGTCCCGCATGTTTTCCACTCACCATTCCTCCTCTTTGTTTGACTTTTCTTCTTTTATGTTGTCATTTGCGTTGCCAACCAAGAACCTATAATAATCTCACGGGTCCCACATGTTTCTTCATTTGTTTGACTTCCTTTTGCCTTGTTCGTGAAGCTCCATCCTTTCTATTCAAGTCCTTTTCTTTCCTCACATGCTTCCACGTTTCCACGTGCATAACTTATTTTCTTTTATATTCTTTTTTCATGGTTTTCTACTCATTTTTCTTCTTTTTCTTCTATTTTGGGTTTACTGCATAAAATAACAAAATATAATTAAATATAATTAAATACAAATATAATTTAATAAAAACTATATTAAATATAACCTAAAATAATCAAAATAACTCTATATAAAATAGAGTTATCACATGTGCACACTCGTGAGCGTGAAAATTTATAGTTATACCAACGACTAATCTTTTGTACACTACAAGTAATCCCTTGCACGCTCGTGAAGGCTTTGTTTCTTATTCTTAAGTCTCAAAGTTGGGGTTGGCTTCCTTTAACTTGATTGGTATTACCTTGGTTGACTCAATCATCGAAGCCTCAAATGCCGTGTCTTTTTGTTCGGTGAAATTTATATGCAAGTGAACATGTCGAACAAGTAATATAATGATAAGAAAGATATCGTCCCACAAAGATTGGTAATTACTAAAGCAACTAATTACTAACGGTGAATAACTCCTAGAATTTATCTAACAAACCAATTTGATAGATGATCAATTAACTAACTAAATCTAAGAAAACTAAATACAAGAAATATGTTAGAGCATATGATTTCACCATAATTACTAGGTATTAATATTGATTATTTATACTTGCAAGAGGGATAATATCTATGTGATGGCGGAACTTCCTAATTTATTTACTATCCTATGTATAGGTATAGCAAACCTACTTAGTTCATTAATTCACTATATCTCTATATGTGAATTGAAACAAACCAAATGCATTAGGATCTATGAATATTCCCAGTTTACACCAAAAGCCACACAAATAATATGGTATATGTCTATCCATATTTAATTTATGGTTGCATATTACAAGAAGCAACTGCATGCTATTTCCTGTCGGTCTCTAACATGCAAATCAAGTCATCTAAGTGGTAGCTAATCACCTAAAAGCATTAAACTCCGTAATATGTAACTTCACATAAAAAAAATATCTTGCAAAACATAATAATCATAAGATTCATGCCATCATCATTAGGTTACATCATAGCTCTAACAAAAATAAACTAAAACATAAAGAAATAATGAGGAAGAATAGTAATAAGAAATAAAGAAGGCATCTTGAGTCCAAGAACAAGAAGTCTGTCACCCTTTTTGTCTTCTCTTCAAGAAAACCTTGAATTCTTGGCCTCTTTCTTGAGTTGTGCTCAATTTCCTCCTCCTCCTTCTTTTGCCTCTTCTCTTCTCTTAAATAGGGTTTAGGTTTAGACCTACCTCCTATCCTAGTAGAATTGGGTTTTAGAGATCTAAAACAATTGGGTTTTGAACTTCTAAATTAATTAGGATTTGAATTCCTAACATGATTGGGTTTTCTAAATAAATAGAAAACCTAATAACAATGGAAAATCTAAAGTCCAAGCCCATCATGACTTTCTTGATCTTGATATTACGATTTTGCCACACAATAAGCATCAGGTTCTCCTTATTCATCCTTTTTCTCCATGCCTCCTTACGCTACATAAACAAGACAAATTTAGGTAAATAAAGAGGAATTCAAATATTTTCTCATAAGCATTGCATTGTTTATTGCCTAAAAATAGGTCAAATAACTCTATAAAAATAGAGTTATCAAAACCCCCAAACTTAACATTTTGCTAGTCCTCTAGCAAAAGCAATAAACAATATACGTTTTAGACAAGACCCCTTCATGATATTCTCCCATAATTGCTCAACTTAACAATTCAAAGAAAAATATAGCTTTCATCCAAACACCACAATTGTTTCATGAGATAAGATAAACTCTTAACTATGTTAACCACGTGTGTGTGTGTGTGTGTGAGTCCTTATCTTTTCAACTATATGCACTCTAAATAAATCCACATTAATATGCAATCTCTCAAAATCTTTAACCAAACCTTATAGGTTTGCTTTTCATTCCTCTCTCCACTAATGTAGGCCAATCATCTAACCAAGAATCAATAGGACTTTATAAGCTTGTAATGTAAGGCTGGGCTAGAGGTAAGATGAAAGTCATTTAGGCTTAATTTACCCATGAACACATTGCTTTCTAGGATCTAATCTGAGCTTTTCTCACTTTCTTTTTTTTTTTTTTTCGCAAATGATCTTTCTATCACCACTTCTCTCATTCTTTTCTTCCCAAAAATACTTGATTTCACTTGGATTTTGACACTCACAAAAGTCACAATCATGCTTCCAATAATAAAGCAAGTAGTAGGACTAGAAATGTAACCATTATAATATTATCTTGCTGATGATATCCAACTACTATGCAAAAGCCAATTTTTAAACATTGAGTGGCTTGATTTGACAATAATCAATAAGAAAATTCCAATCTTGGACAGCTGTTGCATTTCCCTTTTCTTTTCTTTTCTTTTTTTTTTTTTTTTTTTTTGCATTCACAAAAGCAACATATTATGCTACATAATCATTGCAATCAACATCCTTCCCCTCAACTTCTCTTCACTTAAATAGACTTATATCCTAAAAATCAATTTGTTCAAGGGTGCGGGACGAAAAGATAATTTGTCAAAGGCTCATGGCTATATATATGTGGGTGTCATAAAAAAAATGGATAAGAATCAAGGCTCAGCGGGGTGACTGGTGATAAATACATAGGGTTGGCTTGAAAGGCTCAAACGATCCGAAGAATGGCCTAAATAATTTTCTCAATTAGATGCAGCCTAGGATTTTGCCTCAAGAGAAAATCAAACAAATTCTAAGATTCAGGTGAGATCTAAGAAAATCACATACTTCACATGAATGTTCTTTAGAAATACACACAATTTCAAAAATGAAGAACTTTTAGTGCTCAATAGGTGGATCAACATAATCAGAATCACACTTAACTCACACCACAATTGCAGGTTTGAACAAAATCTATATCTTCCAAAGAATTACCAAGAATTCACAACAAGGGATGTAATCATGACATAAAAAAAAAAATTAATCAGATTTAGCACAAAGGTTCTTTCCTACCCCCAAACTTGAATGAAGCATTGTCCTCAATGCAAAAACAAAAGAAAGCAATAATAAAGAAGGAATAGGAATGAGAAAACTCCCTTGATTGTAGGTCATATTCACGTAGAGCTCTAAGGAGATGGTGGTGACAAAACTTCCAATGAAAAGACTAAAATGAAAATGCTTAGGTTGCCTCCCAAGAAGCGCTTGCTTTATAGTTTTCAGCCAAACTATCTTGGATGTTGTTGCTCAAGGAAGATGAAATTCCAACAGTTTCGGAGACAGCTTATGTTGCATAATGGTTGAGCATTCTGCAATCAACGCTACTGTCTCATATATTTCCAGCTTCCTTTTGTTCTCTAGTATCTCTTTCAAAAATTCTGCATAATTGATCAATTGAACTGGAGCATCTGCAAAAGGAGTGTTAATGTGCAATTTTAAAGATATATCAAGGAATTCCAAAAATTGCTTATCTCTTTCATGTTGCTGGAATCTCAGGGGAGATGGAGCTAGAGGCATAAAGGGTATTGGATTTTCTAGAACAATCTTGCTCCTAGGTGCCTCCTCAAGTTGTATGCTGACATCTTTATCATTATCTTTGAGACTCTCCTTGTCAACATCAACTTCTCCCATTTGCTTGCCACATGTTACAGTTATTGCCTCTGTGGTATCTATAGGGTTTTTCTCCACATTACTAGGCAAAAGACCCTCTTGATTCTTTGAGATCATACTAATGAGCTGACTCATCTGCTCCTCTAATTTTTGAATTGAAGCTTCTTGTCTCTAAAAACTCGCTTCTTGATTCTGAAATCTTTCTTCAATCCTCTCTATAAAGTTTTGTGTGGTGCTGGCCAGCTCACTAATCATGTCCTCGTAGTTAGGTTTCACCTCTTCTGTTTGCCAAAATGTTGGTTGCAGTCTCATCTCACTTGGGTTACTCCATAAAAAAGTTTGATGGTTGTGCCATCCCAGATTGTACGTATTTGAGTAATAATCATTTTGTGACCTGCTAGGAATTTCAACAAAATTAGCATAATCATTATAATAAGCATTAGGGTTACCTACTTGACATTCTGTGCTCTCGTGTGCTCCACCACAAAATTCATATGATCTACTTTGATGTCTCACAACTGGAGTATTTAGGTTGTCTATCTTCTCATTAAGCACTTCTAATTGTGTAGACATTATGGTGAAGATATCTACTTCATGGACTCCACTTGCTTGATGCATTGGTAGCCTCTCAGTAGACCATTGATAGCTATTGGCTGACATTTCCTCCAAAAGGTTATATGCCTCTTCTGCTGTTTTGCTGTGCAAATCCCCTCCTGCAGCTGTATCAATTACAAAACGAAGATTTGTACTACACCCATTATAGAAAGTTTGTACTTGTAACCAAATGGGTAGTCTACGATCTGGACATCTCCTCATAAGTTCCTTGAATCTCTCCCAAGCTTCATACAATGATTCATTATCTATCTGCTCAAAAGTGAAAATGTTGTTACGCATTTTTGTAGATCTTGCGAAAGGAAAGAACTTACTAAGAAACTTTTGAGCCAAATCATCCCATGTAGTAATTGATCCTGCAGAAAGAGAAGAGAACCAATTTTTAGCTATATCTCTAAGAGAAAATGGAAATAGCCTTAACCTGATAACATCCTCTATAACTCCATGATCTCCAATCATGTCACAAAATTCAAGGAATGCTTCAATGTGAGCTTTTGGATCCTCATTTGGTAGCCCACTATATTGCACAGATTTTTGAAGCATCTTGATGAGCACGGGCTTGATCTCAAAGTTATTTGCCTGATTTGCAAGTCTAATGTTTAATGTAGCATTCCAAAATGTTGGTGTAGCATAGTCTTGTAAAAGTCTATGTGTACCATCATATCTTTCCATCCTTATTGCTTAATCTTTCTATAACAGCAACTTAACAAAGACTTTTTTTTTTTCAAGAAAAAAAATAAAGCGAAATAAAAATAAAACAAAAAAAAAATGATTATTTTTTTTTTTTTTTTTCAACAACTAAAAAAAAAAAATTTCAAGAATTAAAAGAAATGATTTTTTTTTTCAAGAATTAAAAGAAACGATTTTGTTTTCAAGAATAAAAAGAAACGATTTTTTTTTTGTTTTTCAAGAATTAAAAGAAATGATTTTTTTGTTTTTCAAGAATTAAAAGAAATGATTTTTTTGTTTTTCAAGAATTAAAAGAAATGATTTTTTTGTTTTTCAAGAATTAAAAGAAACGATTTTTTTCAAGAATTAAAAAAAACGATTTTTTTCTTAAAAGAAAATAAAAGCTAGATTAAACCTAGAAATTATTCGGTATTAATATTAATCAGCAGTAAAACAACCAATCCCCGGCAACGGCGCCAAAAACTTGTTCGGTAAAATTTATATGCAAGTGAACATGTCGAACAAGTAATATAATGATAAGAAAGATATCGTCCCACAAAGATTGGTGATTACTAAAGCAACTAATTACTAACGGTGAATAACTCCTAGAATTTATCTAACAAACCAATTTGATAGATGATCAATTAACTAACTAAATCTAAGAAAACTAAATACAAGAAATATGTTAGAGCATATGATTTCACCATAATTACTAGGTATTAATATTGATTATTTATACTTGCAAGAGGGATAATATCTATGTGATGGCGGAACTTCCTAATTTATTTACTATCCTATGTATAGGTATAGCAAACCTACTTAGTTCATTAATTCACTATATCTCTATATGTGAATTGAAACAAACCAAATGCATTAGGATCTATGAATATTCCCAGTTTACACCAAAAGCCACACAAATAATATGGTATATGTCTATCCATATTTAATTTATGGTTGCATATTACAAGAAGCAACTGCATGCTATTTCCTGTCGGTCTCTAACATGCAAATCAAGTCATCTAAGTGGTAGCTAATCACCTAAAAGCATTAAACTCCGTAATATGTAACTTCACATAAACAAAATATCTTGCAAAACATAATAATCATAAGATTCATGCCATCATAATTAGGTTACATCATAGCTCTAACAAAAATAAACTAAAACATAAAGAAATAATGAGGAAGAATAGTAATAAGAAATAAAGAAGGTATCTTGAGTCCAAGAACAAGAAGTCTGTCACCCTTTTTGTCTTCTCTTCAAGAAAACCTTGAATTCTTGGCCTCTTTCTTGAGTTGTGCTCAATTTCCTCCTCCTCCTTCTTTTGCCTCTTCTCTTCTCTTAAATAGGGTTTAGGTTTAGACCTACCTCCTATCATAGTAGAATTGGGTTTTAGAGATCTAAAACAATTGGGTTTTGAACTTCTAAATTAATTAGGATTTGAATTCCTAACATGATTGGGTTTTCTAAATAAATAGAAAACCTAATAACAATGGAAAATCTAAAGTCCAAGCCCATCATGACTCTCTTGATCTTGATATTACGATTTTGCCACACAATAAGCATCAGGTTCTCCTTATTCATCCTTTTTCTCCATGCCTCCTTACGCTACATAAACAAGACAAATTTAGGTAAATAAAGAGGAATTCAAATATTTTCTCATAAGCATTGCATTGTTTATTGCCTAAAAATAGGTCAAATAACTCTATAAAAATAGAGTTATCACTTTTCCTTTCTCAAGGTTAGCACGCACCTTTTCTTTTCCACTAACGCGGACGAGCCCTGCCCCACGTATGTACTAGAAAATCCTCCATCTGGCAGGCCATTTTCGGCCACATATGTTATCCACCCCCATAAAGTGAGGACGCTAAATCTTCTGCTTTGCTCACCATTTCTCCAGTCGCCTTTTGTTGTTTAAAGCTTGGAAGGAATTGTTTCTTAATTGTCTGGCGGCCAATTTGAGTGTTTTTGAGCGCTACCCGATCAATGGACTATGAAAGTGTTCCACGTAATGTCATTGATGAGTTTTTGAGTGATGCCCGATCAATGGGCCGCGAGAGTGTGCCGCAAGATATCATTGATGAGTGTTTAAGTGCTGGCCGAGAAGGAGACATCGAAGTCTTGTATAGACTGATAGAGAGCCATCCGCGTATTCTGGACGAAATCGGCAATACCCCATTCGCGGAGACACCTTTGCACGCTGCTGCATCAGCAGGACATTTCGCGTTTGCCGTCGAGATCGCAAGACTAAAGTCGTCGTTCCTGTGGAAGCTAAATAAAAATGGTTGGTGTCACAAACAACTCTATTCCTAACAGAATCTGTCCGTCGGAACTGTAATGGCCAATCTGCTCCACGGTCTGGCTTATTACTTTTCTTTCTTCTAGCTATCTTTCTACTACACAGTCCTAATATAATAAATAATAAATTGCATCAGAGTGGACACAACACACCTGCATCAAAAGGGAAACAGCACCTCTGCATCTTCAAGGGGACACAGCACCGAACACAAGCATCAGCTTTTGCATCAAAACCGTCTAGGGTTCTCCCCATCGGAATCCCCCTTTTACAATACATAAGGGCTGTTACGATTTTACCCTGAATACTACAAAATATTGACTTGGGCCACATATGCCCACACGTTACAACCCACACAAGAGCCCAAAACTAACAACGTTTTAACCAACTATTTAACCAAAACAAGAGACATGCGACAACTCCTTCCCCCTTAAAAGGGGACCTTGCCCTCAAGGTCAAAATCCAGGTACCTTAATTGAAACTGCTCAATAGTCTCCCAGGTAGCATCAGAAGCAGGCAATCCTTTCCACACCACAAGTATCTGATTCTCACCCCTCTTGGTCCTAGTGTCAATGATTGCTTGAGGTTGTGCTTGTATAGTACCTTCGGCTTCCACAAACTGCGGTAGATCTTGTAACACTTGTATATTCTTTCTCCAAGATTTCTTTAAAGATGACACATGGAACACCGGATGTATTTTTGACCATTCAGGTAACTTTAATTTGTAAGCCAATGTCCCTATTCTCTCTATGATCTCAAAGGGTCCATAGTAGCGGGGTGATAGTTTATCCGTGCATTTCATGCTAACAGAAAGCTGTCGGTATGGTTGTAATCGTAAAAACACTTTATCCCCCACCTGAAATTCCCTATCAGTTCTCCCTTTATCATAAACTTTCTTGATTCTATTCTGAGACTCAAGGAGCTTCTCCCTCAATAACTGCAAGACATTATCTCTCTCAATTAGTTCCCTATCTGCGGCCTCTACAGATGATGCTCCTGGAACATAATCTAAAGGAGTGGGAGGCAGCCGCCCATATACTACTTCAAAAGGACTCTTTCCAGAGGATCCGTGTATGCTAGTGTTGTAACAAAACTCCACCCACGGAAGCCACTTCATCCATTGCTTGGGTTGATCCCCAGTAAAGCACCTTAAGTACATCTCTAATACCTTATTTACAGCTTCAGTTTGCCCATCAGATTGGGGATGATAAGCAGTAGAGTAGTTAAGCCTGGTTCCTTGGAGATTGAACAGCTCTTGCCAAAAGAGACTAGTGAAAACTTTATCTCTGTCTGACACGATCTTCTTAGGCATACCATATAGTTTGTAGATATTCTGGAAAAAAGCCTTTGCTACTGTTGCCGCTGTATAGGGATGGCTAAGAGGTACAAAGTGTGCCATCTTAGACAAAAGATCCACTACCACCAAGACAGAAGTTTTTCCTTTGGAGGCTGGTAAGCCCTCGATGAAATCCATTGAGAGTTCAGTCCAAACTTCGTGGGGCACTGGTAAGGGCTGCATCAAACCTGCTGGAAGCGTGTTCAGACTCTTATTCTTTTGACAAACCAAGCATTCTTGAATTACCTCTTGCACCATCTTTCTCATATTTCGCCAAAAGAATGAGGCTTTAAGCCTTTGAAGGGTTTTCTGAACCCCTTCATGTGTAGCGGAATGCATTTCTTCCACCAAAGGCCTAGCAAGGGCTGAGTGGGGGCCTAGATAGATCCTTCCTTTATAAAAGATTACCCCATTTTTATGTTGCCACAGATTACCCAATTCTCCTGCTTCTATTTGTTGCACCAATTTCTGCATTTCTGGGTTCTGTTTAACTTCATCTTGAACTGGTTCTACCCATAATGGAACAGGGGCAGAAATTGTTTGCAAATTTCCCTTAAGCTCACCACACTCTAGTGACTCTCCCTTGCGAGAAAGTGCATCAGCAGCCTTATTCTCTCTTCCCGGTTTATACTCTATTACGAAGTCAAACCCCATCAATTTTACCAACCATTTTTGTTGGGCTGGTGTAGTAATCTTTTGCTCCCATAGGTATTTCAAACTTCGCTGATCTGTTCTTACTATAAACCTCCTCCCTAATAGGTAATTCCTCCATTTATTCACTGCTAAAACCACAGCCATTAATTCCTTTTCATAGGTTGACAAAAGGGCATTTTTCCCTTTCAATGCTTGGCTATAAAATGCAATTGGATGTCCTTCTTGTGTCAAAACAGCACCAACTCCTGCCCCTGAAGCATCACATTCCAAAATGAAATCTTGTTGGAAATTGGGGAGAGCTAAGACTGGTGCAGAAACCATGGCATTTTTTAACTTCTCAAAAGCCTCCATTGCTGTAGGGTTCCACTTGAAGCTATTTTTCTTGAGTAACGCAGTCAGGGGGGCTGCAATCTTACCATAATCAACAATAAACGTCCTGTAATAACCAGTCAGCCCTAAAAATCCACGTAACCCACTCACTTGTTGTGGTAGTTTCCACTCTAGCATCGTCTGTATTTTCTCTTTGTCCATTGAAACCCCTTCAGCACTGATTACATGCCCTAAGTAGTTCACTGATGGCTGTCCAAACGAGCACTTGCTTCTTTTGACAAACAACTTATGAGTCTCCAATACCCCAAACACCTTCTCTACATGTTTCACGTGTTCCTGCCAAGTCTTGCTATAAATCAAGATGTCATCAAAGAAAACTAAAACAAACTTACGTAGGAATTCTCTGAATACAGCATTCATCAGGGCTTGGAAAGTTGATGGAGCATTACACAAGCCAAAAGGCATCACCAAATACTCGTAGTGACCTTGATGTGTCTGAAAAGCTGTTTTATAGATGTCTTCAAGCTGCATCCTAATCTGATGGTATCCTGACCTGAGATCAAGCTTCGTGAAAAATCTTGCCCCATATAATTCGTCCATAAGCTCATCTACCGTAGGAATGGGGAATTTATCCTTTATTGTTTGCTTGTTTAATGCTCTGTAATCCACACACAATCGCCAAGACCCATCCTGCTTCTTTACCAACAATACAGGAGATGAATAAGGGCTTGTACTAGGTCTAACAGCACCTGACTCCAGCAATTGTATCACCAATTTTTCCAGCTCAGACTTTTGGTAATGTGGGTAACGATATGGTCTAGAGGCTATGGGCTCACTCCCTTCCCTCAATGGTATTCGGTGATTAAACTCCCTAGGTGGAGGTAAGCCTACTGGTTCCTCAAACAACGCTGTATGTTTCTGCAACAGCCTCTTAATTTTCTTTCTAAATTGGTCTAAGCCATCTTCTGCCTCTCCAACACCTTTATCCTCAAACTTCTCACTGTTTTCCTTAGTCATAGTTTGTATACGTAGCAACAAACCCATTCCCATTTGTTTCAACTCTTTCCCATATTGTTCTTCATCAACTACTTGATTCTCTCCCTTTTTCATTCCTTGCCAAGTAATTCGTTTTTTTCCAACTTGAAATGTCATCTTTAAAAGCTGAAAATTCCACACTATATTCCCCAAGGTCTTGAGCCACCTAGCTCCTAGCACGGCCTCAGTTCCTGGTATGTGCAAAAGAAAGAAATCTAGTTTCATTCTGACTTTTTGTACTATCAGCTCTATTCCTTTGCATAACCCTTCATTCATCATTTTATCCCCACTAGCTATCTCAACCTCCAAGTTCTTACCTCCATTAGGTTTTAAACCCCATTTTCTTGCCAACTTGGTGCTCAAGAAATTGTGTGAACTCCCGGAGTCTATTAAAATGCATGCTTTATTAACCTTTCCTTCTAAAGTACCCATGACTCTCATCATACCAGCAGATGTCTCACCTCTCATGGCCTTTAAAGATATCTTAGGGGCCAGATCGACCATCTCCTGCACTTCCTGCACTTCCTCCACCATTTCTGGCACTACACTTGCCTCTTCCTCTGACTCACTTGCATCATCCTCAGCTATCAAAACAAACAATTTATTCTTACAGCGGTGACCATGGGAATACTTCTCATCACAGTTAAAACAAAGATTCTTTTCCCTCCTTTCTTGCACTTCTTTTGCTGTCAATTTTTTTGCACCTTTATATGACCCAACATTTTTCTGCCAATTGTTAGTCCCCGAGTTTGCTGTCTTATGGACATAATTCTTTTCCTTTTTAGTTGGCGTATCTTTCACCTCCCATAAGTAAGCTAACCCAATTGCGTACTCCAAATCCATGGGTTTTCTAGATTGTACTTCTTTTCTAAGGCTTTCTTTTAAACCCGCTAGGAAGTGAATAAGTTCTTGTCCTTCAGGCATATCATCAACCCTAAAAAGAGTTTCCATAAATTTTACCTCATAGTCCTCCACCGAGCCCGTTTGCTGCAGAAAAATCAAATCCATGAGGCCATTCCGATAAGTGGTTGGACCATAACGTCGAATGAGAGCATCAGTCAAAAGGGGCCAAGTGATTAGCCGACCTCTTGCCCTCTTCTGCAACCATTCTACACACATGTGTGCCCCTCCTTCAAGATGCCACGAAGCAATAGGGACCTTATCTCTTTCTCGAGTATTATTGAAACGAAAAAACTGCTCTGCTCGATTTATCCATCCTGTTGGATCACTACCACCCGAAAACTTAGGAAAATCAAACTTTGGATTGTTCTGACTGGGTCTTGCATGTACAACCCGTGTAGGCCTTCTTACTTCTCTATAAGGTCCTTGAAAGGTTTCTTCATCCGTGTACTCTTCCTCCTCTTCTCTTTTAAAAATTCTCTCTCTCTGACTTTTATTTCTTCTCCCCACCAAGCCACGGAAATGTGCGTTAGGACCACCATTTTCGTCTTTTTCTTGATCTTCTCTCTCCTCCCCTTCTTCGTCTTCTTCCTCCTCCTTTTTGATACTTTTCTCTCTCCTCCTGGAAAAAGGTACTCGGTTTCTCTCCTCCCCTTCTTCGTCTTCTTCCTCCTCCTTTTTTATGCTTTTCTCTCTCCTCCTGGCAAAAGGTACTCGGTTATCTTTATGAAAAGCTTCCTCTCGTGCCTCCTCATCTAATTCTTCAATTTTTACCCCCGAGTAGCGGATTCTCGAAGAAGAGGGGCCAGAGCCCACTTGCTGGGATTGGACAGTTTGAAGGATTCGTTGAAAAAAATCCTGTTGCTGGAGGAATTGAGCTTGAATTTTGCGTTCAACATCCTGGAGTTTTTTATCAGTCTCAGCCCTCATTTTTCTTTCAGACTCATCTCGTTTTTTTTCTCTTTCCTCTTGTTTTTTTTCACTTTCCGCTTGACGTCGGTCTAAATCTGCCTGGATACGGACCCATAGTTGGTTGTCGGCCATCTGGACTTCCGGCGGTGGCTCCGGTACCAAATTGTCACAAATAACTCTATTCCTAACAGAATCTGTCCGTCGAAACTGTAATGGCCAATCTGCTCCACGGTCTGGCTTATTACTTTTCTTTCTTCTAGCTATCTTTCTACTACACAGTCCTAATATAATAAATAATAAATTGCATCAGAGTGGACACAACACACCTGCATCAAAAGGGAAACAGCACCTCTGCATCTTCAAGGGGACACAGCACCGAACACAAGCATAAGCTTTTGCATCAAAACCGTCTAGGGTTCTCCCCATCGGAATCCCCCTTTTACAATACATAAGGGCTGTTACGATTTTACCCTGAATACTACAAAATATTGACTTGGGCCACATATGCCCACACGTTACAACCCACACAAGAGCCCAAAACTAACAACGTTTTAACCAACTATTTAACCAAAACAAGAGACATGCGACAGTTGGACCCCTATACATCTCGCGTTGCAAGAAATGAACAAGGTGCACCCCCCTTTGCAAGAACGCATGGACCCTGAAATGCTACAAACGGCACCCAACTTGCACACTAATTTGAAGGCAAGACTACGAGAGGTGGTGCTCTGTCTACTAGAGATTGACAAGAAGCTTGCTTGTGTTCAAGGAAAGAAGGGTTTCACTCCTTTGCACTGTGCAGCTCAAACAGGAAATCTTGACCTTTTGATTCAACTTTTAAATTCCTATCCGACTTCTATTTTTGAATTGACAAGTTTTAAAGAGAATGCCCTACATATTGCCTTAAAATATAACCAGCTTCGTGCTTATTTGTTGTTGTTGTTGTGGCTTCAACAAGCATGGCATCTCTATAGGGGACCAGAATTACTGGATTTGAAGAATGTAGATGGCAAGACTTGCTTTGACCTTGCAAAAGAGAAAGACCTATCTCAGGCAAGTTCAATTTACTCTTGTTTTTTGTTAGCAAGGGAGAATAGGGATTGTATAATTGTAACGACTCACCATGACAAAAGATTGACTTTGAGCATTTACAAAAATAACTCATTCTTGAAGTTGTCTTTATAAATGTGAAACTATAAATAAGTTATTATGATTGACTTTCAAATTTGCTCTTACATCCGTTGTTTTCCATTTCTCTTTATTTTGATTTCATCTCTTCCATAATGTATTTTGCTTGAAATCCAACTTCTTTGTCCTTCCAACAACATTTTTAATTTCGTAACAACTAAATTTGAGAAACAATATAAATGAGCATAAAGTCTCTAAAAATGAATAAATTTTCAAAAATCAGCATGTATTTATGCTTATATACGAGTATATGTAAAAAACCAAATAAATTGTTCACAACAATTGAATTGTTGCAGTAAACGTATTAAGTCATATAGGCTTAGATGACTTCCTCAAACTTTGCTCCATTTGAAAATTTAGTTAATCACATAAGAAAATGATTAAAAAATTCCTACATTTCTCATAAAAGGATTAACTTTTTTCTTTTAGTTATATAATGGGGTGTAGGGTTATTGGGAACTGTTAAAATAGGACCTCTTTGGTCCCAGGCCACACCAGCTTTAACTGACTTAGTGTTTGTTTAAAAAAAAAAAGACTATAACTTAATTAAGTATTTCCTTGAAACATAAACATAAATAGAGATTTAAATTTTGAAGGGAAAGATAATAATAAATTCAACATGAAGAAGATTTACATTATCAAATGGTTAAAATTGTTAGTATATGTTAAAAGCAAGAAATAACAAAAAACTAGCAAAAGGAAATTTATATATATATTGTTCGTGTGTTATATGTCTTTGGAGTATCACGTGGTATGTCATAGCATTGTAAGTTAAAGAAAAAATAAATTTATGGCCACTAAACGATGCATTGTGACCGTATTTTTATTTTTATTTTTATTTTTATAAATTTTTTAGTAATCTTTTGTGACAATTCCATGTCATTGCTATATTTCTGTGGCAAAGGCATTTTGTCTCATTTATGAAGAAACAAATTGAGAAAAAATTGACAATTAGTAATAAAACAAAAAGTTGTAACTAAAAGCTTTCTAGCTTTTTTATCTCAGTATGAACTCTCTTCATCACACCTTATTAGAATGATAATAACATGTTTGAGAAAAGTATTTCATTTTTTTATTTAATCATGAACAACTTTTTTCTTTCATATTAAAGGTGCCAAAACTACTCTTGCTATTAAAATTATTGTTTTTCAAATTTTTTTGTAGTAGTGCACATGAAAACATTCAAAATGCCAAGGCATTTTGTCTCATTCTAAAATCGTCTCATCTAAAAGCTTTAGAGGTGTTCTGGCTTAGAGTATTTTAAATTGTGGGGCATGTTAGTTATAGATCTTTACGACATAGGTTGTCAAATTTTCAAGATGTTAACAATTTAGAGGCTATTGACAATGTTTGTCTTATTGGGAACTCAGGAAAATAAATGCGAGATCAAAAGAATGCTATATAATAAAGCCGTTGGACATCGATTTCCTGCTGTGGCCAGAGCAGAAGCTCGTAGCTCCATGTTGGTGGTTCTTGTGCTGCTTGTAACACTCACCTTCCAAACAATGCTCACCCCTCCAGGAGGAACTTGGCAAGACGACTATACTTGTCCCTCTGGCAATTTGACTTGTGAAGATAAGCCATCACACCGTGCCGGGACAGCAGTCATGGGCCTTGGTCCTTACCTTGCACTCCTTGTGTTTAACATTTTTTCCTGCTTCGCTTTAGTTGGACTATTTCTCTCCCTCATCCCTAAAGACAATCATAGGGTGGATTGGCTTATACCCCTCAGTGCCCTCATTGTGCTTTTTGTAGTATCAGTATTCGTCACATATCCAGGTTCTAAAGAAACACCCCCAAAATTTGGATATCCATTGTTAGTGGGGTTTTGTGCCACGGTTGCTTGCTATTTGTATCATCAGTTTGGTTGGCCACCTTGCTCAATAGCAATAAAAAAATTCCGTGCACGCATTAACCACTAGCACCAGCTATCTCTCTTCCTTGGCCATTTTCTCCCTTTTATTGCCTCGGTCATCCACCTCTTGCTGCCCTTGTTATCATTTAGCTCCTCTCTTCTTTCCAGAAATTCGTCCACTCATTGCTCCTCCCCTAGTCTCTGTTTCCCTCCTTCCTTTCTCTCATCTCACTCATTTTCTCTCACATTCTCACCACCCCTCTTTGCCCAATCCTTCCTTTCCTTCTCGCCATCTGTCTTTGATAAACAGCCTTTATCTGCGATCATGCGAGTGCTTGGGAAAGTCTGCTGAACCGTCGCCAGCAATAAGTATGGTTACAGCGACTTTGGGTCTGCTTCAAAATAGGGCGTAACGTCTATATGACATAGCGCTTGAGAGTGGAAAATTTGTGAGTGAAGTGTTCAGAGTGTTGTCTTTTAATTATCATGCATGTATGGTATGAGAATAATCATGCGAGTGAATTCACGATACCTAATTAGATGCTTTGTTCCTTAGAATTTTAATCGTGTATATGCTTAAGGTATTGTATCAATGCATTCATTCTCCAACAAAGGGTTCTTTTAAAAAAATTTCCAAATCATATAATTCAAAATTTTGGGTGTCAAGCCAACCAGTCCCTTAATCTTCATCTAATATGAACTACTGGGAAGTTCAAGGCCAAGCAGACATTATGATGGCAGGTAACCGCGGGAAGAAAGTGAGCTAGATGACAGGAAGTATATCTCCAAAATTCTTAACCTCACAAGGATAAGTTTGGCGCATCTGCCATGTCCAAACACCTAGGCAAGACGCTGGATTTGATTATGGTCCCAAAGGCGCTCTTGCTCGTCCACTACTTTCTCAGCAAGGGCAACCCCATTTGGACCGAATGGATATTGAGATAGAAATGAACACTACTTTTGTCTAAGAGTGTCAACATGCATTAGCTAAGTTGGAACTAATGCGTCCCAAACCCTCCACACTCCTCTTACTTAACACTTGAAAAATAAAAAAATAAAAAAGAAAACCTGTCCAAGTGTCATGCTCATTGCATTAGATGGGACAACGAATATTGATGCACGTAGGGGGATTCTAATAATAAGGGACTTTAAAGACGATACATGTCCGTTATCCCATTGTATACATGAATGTCTATTAGTTGGTTTTCGTTTGTGGTTAGAAATAAGGGAGAATGAGACCAATTTTTCAGGAAAACTAAGAAATTCAAGTCAAGTAAAATTTTCCGTATCTAGCTGGGCTTTTGGAAATTTGGGGAAAATGTGGGAATATGCGTTCTTAGGACAACTCTAAGTTCAGAGTAGCGTTCCAAAATTTGTTCAAACCAATGTCCATGCTTTGGAAGTAAAAGCAGAGGAAGTTGAGAGAAGCAATGATGTAGAAAAGCTAAGGAAGCTGAGCTTGCAGAAGAGTAACTCGCATCGAGACAAATAAACTACAGACAGTCAATTTCAAGCACTGCTGGCGGTTTTGGCACAGGCAGAACCCAAGCTTAACAATGAGCGAGAGGTTAGGAACCGGGCTTCGTTCTGGAAAAAATAAAAAATAAAAAATTTTAAAAAAATTAAAATCAAAATTAAAAAAATTGAGTAGCAGTGGAAAGGAGATTTGAAGCCCAATATTTTCTTACTAAAATATGAAACCAAAGCACATTTGTTTCCGAAAGTAATTAAAGCAACCTGAACGGAGAAGTCTTATATTTTTCCCATCAAAGAAAAGCATTAGAAGTTACATTTCAACGGTGACATTTCTTACTAAAATATGAAGTAAAAGCACCATTGACTGTGAAAGTAGTTGATGCAAACCGAACACAGAAGTTTAATTTAATAATTATAGTTTAAGTTTTACTTTATTTTCCAAAAGTTTGGTCATTATTCAAAGAAAGTATTGGAAGTGGCATTCGTATGATGACGTTTTTATAAGGAAAAGCAAAATCAAATTCTATTTGAAAAGACAATTCAAGAAAATTTCATTTGGAAAAGTTGCAAACTATTAAGTTTAGATCATCTTATTCTTTTAAAAGTCATATATTTTTCCCATTATAAGTTAGATTTCGATGGTGACATTTCTTACTAAAATATGAAGCAAAAGCACCATTGGTTTTAAAAGTTATCGAAGTACACAAAACTTTGAAGTTTAATAAATGATTAAAGCTCAAGTTTTAATTTACTTTCCAAAAGTTTGTAATCTACTTTTTGAAATAAAATATTGGAAGTGATATTCTAATGGGGACATTTCTAAGAGGAAAAGAAAAGACACTTTTAATTGGGAAATATAATTAAAGTATCATTTCAAATCATAATAAAGGATCAATCTCAATTTATATTAATGTTGCCCTAAGAATGAAGAAAATTAGTAGGTTCAATATGTGGCAATGGTTAAGAAGTATGAGCATATGATAGCTTATTGATATTATTCAATGTTTTGCATGATTCGTGATTTGTTGTTGAGAGCCTAAATATCAATTTTCAATTGTTGTTGAAAAGCTTAAGTATCAAATTATCAGTTCTCCAATCCATTATAAATAATGCTTTTGCATTAAGTTAGAAGGATTATTTTTGGTAAGATTTAGATTAAGCGTTTACTTTAGTATCATTTAGTAGTTAGAGTGGTGAAAATGATAAAGTAATCAAGGATATCATCAAAACAAGTTTTGGTAAAGATCTTTTCTTAGTATTTTTCAATCATTTAGTTTGGGTAATTATTATTTGTTTCTAACAAAATACTAAAAATGATTGAAGCAAACAAGTAGAATCTTTAGATAGCTGCCCTTTTAGCTTTTAAATGCATTTTTGAGCACGTTCTCTAATATATGTTGAAAAATTTATGTTCTCTTATATATCTCCCTCAAGCACTTATGAATCTGGCAGAACTCTCAATGGAGAATACAAAGAAATTGTCACTGCCTTTGAATAATTATATGGATAAAACCATTTTGAAATCATCACATCATCTAAGATTTTATGCATAAAATTTGTCTCAATCTAGGTAGTCTGCAACTTGAACCTAATAATTATATCTTGCTTTAACTTTCTAATCTCTTCATATCTAGAGGCATGCTTTTTGATTCTTCTTCTTCTTCTTTCCTTATTCATTTAACCACAAGGAAATGTTATATATTTTAATAGTTCCTTAGAGAAAACCTAAGTCTTGAATTAAGTTTCTTTGGTTTAGAGCCTGCAAACAGTCGGATTAGTCATTACTCAGGTGGGATCAACAGTACTTTGATTGGGACTTGTACAAAAATCAGTTGATCTAACTCTTGTTTGCAACTTTCTAGGCATGTTGAGATGAACTTTAAATCTTTTTTCTTTTTTTTTTTGGGTGAACAATCAAGAATTATATATCACTATAAATAAATTCTTCATGTTGACAAGGGGAATTTGGCTGTTTAATTGAAACAAAACATTGTGATAGTCCCTATGGATGCTCATGCAATGTGATTTCTACCTAATGTTTTGAATGTCAAAGTGAAAAAATTCAACCATGAGTAAACGGCAAGAGTAACTATAACTCTCTTAAGGTAGTCAAATGCCTTGTCATTTAATTAGTAACTTTAAATATTTTCCTGTTAAAGCATTAGCTGTTTGGTTACCCTCGCCAAATAACCAACCCCGTTTTTGTTAAGTAGGAAGAAGCTTACCCCTTTTTTGTTCAGGTAGAAAGAATGCTTACCCACGTCTTTTAATTGCCAGTGTTCTCAGGCAAGTTGGTGGCAGTTGTAGAAAAAGTTGCACTTTTTGAAATTTAGTTCGGTTAAGTTCAAGAAACTGACTTTTCAAAGAAAGAGGTTTCGCGAAAAAATGCAATAAACAAAAGCAAATGGCTGTCACGTATGTGTCATTTTGTGCAGGGAAGACTACCCATGAGGAAAATACCAAAACATCATCTTCGGGAAATGTGTTTCTGTTGGTCTGCGTTATATTTTCAGGAATTTTCATATTTTTCAACTGCCAGAAGACTAGGATTTCCTCCACGTCTTGGTGGGTCTGAAATGGTAGGAGACCATGAAGTCATCCCAGGTGTTGGAGAATGCTCTCCCACATCGGACACGGGATGGCCAAGTAATGGCCTTATTAATGACTGGGTCCTACCACTCACTGCACATGTGTTTTGAGATGGTCCTCCAGTCTTAACATGGTATCAAAGCGGGTTTATGTCCTGGGCCTCCGTTGTGGTTAATGGGCTTCTCCCCCTTCACCATCCAATAAGTTGAGCACCACTTCCATACCAGGTGGGCCAGCTTCAGGAAGGGAGCATGTTGGAGAATGCTCTCCCACATCGGACACGGGATGGCCAAGTAATGGCCTTATTAATGACTGGGTCCTACCACTCACTGCACATGTGTTTTGAGATGGTCCCCCAGTCTTAACACCAGGTATGATACATCGACCCAATTGCCGTTCCACATGCATTTGGGATATGCTTTAGGTTGAGTGCTGCCCTCGAGATCTCAAGTAAGCTTGATTACAATAAAAGTATGATCCCCGCGTGATAGTTTACCTCTGTACCCATAATTACGGAGTTGAATAACGGTTTTATTTAATGCTTTGAGTGATCTGTCATTGAAGGAATTCTTGTTAGGTATAGTTGGAAGTTCATGCCCAACGAAGCTCTTCTACCTAACAAAGAAAAACGACATAAATAGATCCAAATGCCCCGTTGGTAGACGATAATCTGTAACCTTATCCAAGCTTAGGGAAACAGATCTAAGATATCTGAGGATATCTTTGTACGTTTCCGGTTGATGAATCTGCGATCACCATGGCCCAGGTCGTAGGACAAGGTTCAAGGTCCGAAAGCTTGTTTATTATACGACAAACGGATGGAATGCTTGGATGGTAATGATGGAGGTGGGATGCAGGAAGTGCAGATTGTTTACAGACAGCAATGAGGATGGTATTTGCAGCAGACCTAGAAAAATGATAACTGGAGTGTCCATAAAGTCATCTATCCAAAACCAAAAAGAAAGTGAAATATCCAATTGAAATTCACCTTCACACTGAAGGAGTCAACAATCCTTCTTTTCCTTTTTCTTTTTTTCTTTTTTTTTTAGAAAATATTATGCTGGAGTGGCATGAGTAGGGATAGTATTAAAAGTTCATCATTATATAATCGCGTGAAGCAAGTGATTGAAGAAAGTTGAGACTTTGATGTGGTTATTTTATCCGAATAATTCAGGTCCATTTGGAGGATGTGGTCCGCACTGTTGGACGCATTATATGAAAGGACCCTTTGGATTTATTTAGTTTTGGTGATTAAGCATATCATTAAACGCGAACAAGCACTTGCTGAGAGGATTCACGCACTACAGAAAAAGGCAGTCGTAAAGACTCTGACGACTGTAGCAATTGGCAAGGACTTGCCAGTTGCCAATTGCCAATTTCTACCCCGATAAGGTCCCTCAACTTTTCAAGTTGTGCATGAGGCAGATTCTTGATGAGAACGTCTGCCAACTGATCATTGCTTGCGCAGAATTCTTTGACATAATGAACTTTTATGGACACATCCTTTGTCCTAGAGTGATGGCTTGGATTTTTGTCATGGCTATGGTAGACTTACTATAGCTGAAGATTGTTATTGCTTGCTTCTACTCGAATCCAACTTCCATAAGCAGTTTGTGCAGCCAAACTGCTTGACATGCCACTGAGGATGCTGCAACGGATTCAGATTTTGCAATAGATAGAGACTCAGGACTCTATCCTTTCAATGATCAAGAGAAGGCTGTAGATCCCAGTGTAAACACGAACCCACTTGCTCAAAGAACTCAGTTTGCTCGTAGAATAACCCGAAATGTAGAATGCCTTCGAGATACCTCAGTGTGTATTTAAGCTAACTGAAGTGTGTTTCGGTTGGATTTTGAATGAAGCGGGATATGAGAGATACTGTGTAAAACATATCGGGACGGGTGGCTATCAAAGTACCACAAGCTTCCCACAAGGCTTAGGCAAGCTGTTCTATGTGCTTCTCCCAAGTTATCTTTGGCATGCACCTTCTCACTTGCAACTAATGGAGTAGAAACTAGGTTGCATTTGCACAGATTGAATTTGCTCATCAGGTTCCCAGTAACATTGGTCTGTAAAATGAAAATTCCCTCCTACATTTGACTTCCAGACCAAGAAAAAACTTCATAACACCCAAGTCATTCATTTCAAATGCTTGAAACATTTCTACCTTGAAGCATTTAATCTCTTTTGCATTTTCCCATTGAAAATCAGATCATCCACGTGTACAAAAACAAAAAGAATAGAATCATCTTTTCTGGGCACATACAATGTTGGCTTGCTAGGACTGCATGTGAACCCCCCACTCGGTGAAGTAGCTCCTAATTCTGTTGGGGTGCTTGTTGTAGCCTATAGAGTGCCTTCTAAAGTCTCTGCACTTTAGACTCATATCCTTGAATTTCATACCTTTTTAGTTGTTCCGCATATACTTCTTCACTAATCACACCATTTAGGAATAGAACTTTAATGTGAAGTTGCAGAAATCTATCAAGCATGTTGTGCCACTATAGAAAGGATGAGTCTCATGGTCTGCAGGTGTGCTGCTAGAGAGAAGGTTTCTCCAAAGTCAGCTCCCAATATTTGAGTATAGCCTATTGCCACAAGTCTAGCCTTAAATTTCATTATTTGTTCCTTTAAATATGTCTTTCACTTTGAAATCCATTTTAGGCCCATTATTCTTTTTCCTTTTGGCGGATCAATCATAATCCATGTGTTGTTTCAATTGATGGTTTGTACCTCCTCTTCCATAGCTGCTTTCCACTCATTTTCTACTATTGCTTCTTTGTTGGTCATTGTTTCAAGTGTAGCCTATTAAAGCCCAAGGACCCACAATCCTTAAAATGTGCACTCAAAGGTGAGGTGTCCTAAGGCCATTAATAACACCATTAGACTAGCCATATGGGACTGATGTGGGAGTAAAATTCCTAACATGCCCTCTCTCCCAAGATTATGCTGGAGAAAGCCTGCGAGCCTATAACCCAATAATATTGGGGTGGCAACCCTAGAGGTCCGGCCCAAGATAAACTGCTATAATACCATATTAAGAATTTAATATACCAGAAACGGTGAAACTAGTTTATAGATCAAAGAAGTAAATCTCGTAATGTTTTCTTACATCACAAGAACCAAGAATGTGGTTCTTAAAGAATGAATCTAGCTATAGTAAAAGCCTAATGTAGATATACAATAACAGGCCTAATGTAAAGGGCTAAGAATGTACATAACAACAACTAGTATTTCAATATCCCCCCTCATGTTGGTGGTTAAAACAAGTCGTAAATGCCTAGCTTGTCCATAAGGAAATAATGTTGTTGAATGCCTAATGCCTTTGTCAACAGATTTATAGGTTGATCATGTGTAGAAATGTGAGCTGTCTGAATGATGTGCATTTCTATTTTCTCTCGGATGAAATGATGATCAATCTCTATGTGCTTGGTTTTCTCATGAAGGATTGGATTTGCTGCTATCTTCATTGCAACCTCATTATCTCAATAAAGTGAGACTGGTTTGACCAAGGGAACTCTTAGATCTTTAAACAACCCGATCAGCCATACAACTTCACATGTTGTGGACGCCATGGCTCGATACTCAACCTCTATCAATGAACGAGATACTGTGGACTGCTTCTTGCTCTTCCAAGATATAAGTGGATCACCAAGCATAATATAGAAACCTATGGTAGATCATCGCCCCATCGGACATGATCCATAAGTTGCATCACAAAAGGCTCATAATTCCAGGTTGTTTTTGGATTTCATAAAAAGGCTTTGTCTGGGTGACCTTTTGATGTACCTAATTACTCGAAGAGCTGCCTTCTAATGGCATGGTAGGAATTCTACTCCAACATCAGTCCCATATGGCCAGTCTAATAGCCTTATTAATGGCCTTGGGACACTTCACCTTTAAGTGCGTGTTTTGAGGATTGTTGGTCCTTAGGCTTTAACATAGACATGTTGCAATTCTCATAAAACTCATACAAGCACCTCGTCCAAACTAGTGTCACACTAATAAACTCTTTTTCAACTTTTGTACTCTCCATGGGACAAAGAGTAATTGGTGAAACACCTTTCCATTTGTCTAAATTGGTGTAGCTTTTACAAACCCTTCCCCCATTGTAATTCCTTCCTATTTTGGGTTCTCTACATTCTTTCTAATCAAACATCGCACACAGACATCATGATGTTGTTCTTGCCCATTTTTTCTACTCTACTATTTAATTTTTGTTTATGTTGTTCAGGTACATGAATGAAATAAAGACCCAAACACCTTCATGTGTGCTATAGAAGGTTTTCTTCCAGTCCACACTTCATGTAAAGTGACACCTCTAAGGCTAATGGTTGGAATTCTATTCAAGACATACATTATTGTGCTTATCGCCTCTCCCTAAAACTCCTTAGGGATTTTTTTTCTTCAAGTATGCTCCTTGCCATGCTCATCAACATTTGGTTATTCCTTTCTACAATCTTATTTTTCTGTGGGGAGTAGCTTGCTATCAACTAATGCTTAATACATGATATGCACAAAACATATTGAATTCATTGGACATGTATTTGCCTCCTCTATTGAACCGAATAGTCTTAATTTTCTTGTCACTTTCCTTCTTAGCTACTACTATAAAATGAAGAAAGATCCAGAATGCTTCAGACTTCTCCATTAAGAATTTCACACAAAAATGCCTTTGATGTGTTGTCAATGAAAAGAATGAAATACTTGCTTCCTTAATTTATGGAGACTTGCATTCACCCACAATGTCTATGTGGACTAGTTCAAGTAGTTCAATCTTTCTTTCCTACCTTTTTTATGGGAAAGGTTATTTTGCACTCCTCCCAAATAAGCATCTATCATATATTGCACTAGTAGGCTTTATAGCTGGAAGCCTATCCACCATTTCCAAGTCATGTAGTTCTTCTAGGGAATTAGTCAGATGCTCCAACCTCTTATGCCAGAGTTAGCTTTGTTCTACCATGGTACATAAGGAAACTTGGTTGACATGCTTAAAGATATGACAAAACTTCCTTTACACAATAAAAGAAAGTCTTTTTCCATCATCTACTCCACCTTTAGTAGGTTAGAAACTAGGTTTGGAGCTAACAATACATTCCGAACTTCCTTTACTCAAGATAGGTTTCTTACAACGATAACTTCTTTCCCATCTATATTTTAAAAATTGTAATCTCTCAATCTAACTCTAGACCTAAACCTATAGTCAACAAAGCAAAATACATGTTCATGAGGAGTCATGTGGTTTGCACAACCATTGTCTACAAATCAATATTCAACCTGATCTCCTATGCTGCAACTTTATAGCAAGTTTGGACTTTCTTGAAAAATGAGTTCCTAGTAACTCCTAATGTATGTGTGGTTAGAATCCAATCTCTCATACCTAAATACAAAGACCTACATACTGATTTTTCCCTTTAAAAGTTCAAAACTACATTTTATGAATTGTCCTATATGATTCTTCTAGGATATTAAGTAAATGGAATTTAATAAGCCAACTAGGCATGAATAAAAAGAAAAATCAGTTACTTAGGAGAATTAAAAGTTAGCTCATTATCCAAAACTTATTAGGAAACAAAGGTTTGTCAATTTTTTTTTTTTTTAGTGCAAAGGTAAATTGTATTAGTAAATTTTAAAATACATATGCACAAAGACATACTCTAGCATTACAGAAGTAATCATATTTATGCAAAGATAGAAGTTGAAAGCCTTTATGAAAAGAGGATGAATGTCAAAGGTCCATCAAGTTATATTCACTTTTTCATTACTTTTAATCTAATTGATGATGCATAATTTATGTAATTAATAATTATGATAATAACCCAGAATAACATAAGGATGTAGGACAAATTTTTGCATCTTAAGTAGTGTAATGAGGCTAAAGATGAGCATGCCTTAGAGATCACACATGAGATGTCACCCATAAATGAAAAGTTTATGCAAAAATATGTGGGAAGTCATTAGTTTCTTTCTTTCTCACAAGCATTGTAATAGAATTCATCTCAGTAGAATTCACCACTTACCTCATTTTCAACTGGGGATTCTCTGAGGGTAAGAGTGTGGGTATGACATTCATCCTTAATGGTACATGGTAAAGGAGAATAATGAATTTGGAGATTAAAATTACACTAAGGACAACATAGTAGCAAAGGCTTACAAGGGGTGTTATAGGCATTGCATGAAACCTTATCGTCTATCTTTTGGCGATATAGTAAAAGGTGTTTGTGACCTTCACATTTAATAGTGCATCAATCATGTTGTTAGGTATAATGGCCAACCAAGAAGGGGGAGTTGAATTGGTTTTCTAGCAATATGTCTATAATAGGCTACTTAAACACACATAACAAAATCAAATACACTACAAAAGATAAGTATAGATAACAAGTTAAAAAAAATTCAAACAATAAGAAGAGACATCAATTTTTCCATGGTGATTTGACCTTTTTCACTTACTTCCACCCTTTTTTTCCTCTAACTCAACCAATTGAAGTCTTCTTTACTAACAAAGTAGGAGAAACATTCTCCACACTTTCCAACTCTTCCTAAAGGAGTTATATAGGTCACCGATTACAAGATATGGTTGAAACAATCTTGGAAAAGTATCATCGAGTATCACCACAAATTGGGTAATATCACCGAAGCAAATATATGATGGTAGTATATGAGCAAAACTTTAATGCTTGTCATGATTTCACAAGTATATCATCTAAAAGCTCCAAATCAATCGTTAAGGACTTATATATAATTTTTTGAATAGTAGTATCTCTTTACGGTTTCTTATCAAACCTAACATCACCATGGCTTTCTTCCCGATAGAAAAAGAGAAGTATTCCATCAATCAATAGTGGAGTCTTTGATTAATGCTTGCAGAGGACCATTCTAACACTTTAATCCTTTCATAAATCTTCCCGTTGGAGAATCAGTAGCTCAGAAAGAAAGACAGAGTCATGCGGAGCTTTTCGAGTATTTGGGAAATTAGGGCTTCACTCGAAATAGTTGAGACCTTATTAAGCTTGCTTGGGTCACTTAAGTGAAACGACATCATTAAGCTTTTGATGAGAACAAGCTTGGGTTAGCACATCTTTGAACCACGTGGGTTCAACTTCTAAATATGTTGCGGGCTAAGCTTTCAAATACATTGTGGGTTGAGCTTCTAAAGACATCACGGTGAGTGATAGTTGGCCTACTTCAAGTAAGCTTTGGATCAACTCTTAATCAAGCCTTAATTGGCCTGTTTCAAGTAAGCTTCTATTAGTCCTTAAGTGGACTTCAAGTTGTTGAAAATCATGTGTTTGTATGTTTTGATTGAGAAAAATTTTATTTGAATATATGTTAAATATAAAATTATATTTTCATATATGATTGAATATATGAAATTGTGAGTGCACATATTAAAACTCAAAGGAAGTAAAAGGTGTGCAAATTATAATATCAATTAATGATATTATAAAGTAGTCGGGTTCCTACATTTTATTATCAAACATCAAATATAAAACCAATTTGAATAACTCTATGAATATTTTAATTAATAGCTTAATTTATATTATTGGTTATATTAAAAGAATTTGGTACTTGAAATTCGTGTGCTTATAGGTATATTTGAAAAGCAAAGGATTATGATAGTGGAGTGTACATATTCGTTAGACCGACCATATATCTATATATATAAGTACATGAACTTATTTATATGCATGGCTTGTGAGAAGTAAGGCCAGCCCGTGAAGCTTGAAGCCTAGCCATTAAAAGAAAAGTCAACCCGTGAAGCTTGAAGCCTAGCCATTAAAAGAGAAGTCAGCCCGTGAAGATTGAAGCCTAGCGCCTTTCACTTATGCAAATAGCAGCGTCTTGAGCATATAAGATCTTGAGCTCTTATGATCGAATGCCTAAAGCCCTAGCCGCATATTTTGACTAAGAGCTACCCTCATCCTCTCGATCTCTCTCACGACGCCGGCTCCAATGGGAAGAATGTTGAGGCGACTGAGTGTCAAAACGGCTATTTTGCTAGAAAATTACCATCTGCAGTAGTACAACGTCGTTCCATCAAATCTCAATGGAAGGATTTCAAAAAAGGTTTGAACCGAAACCCTAATGTGTTCAACGTTTGAGTATTTGCTATAAAAGGGAGCTTCAGATGAACTTTTTGGGTTTGCTGAGATATATTCTTGCTGATTTGATTAAAAGAGATAAAAGCCCTCATTGATTTGCTCTTGCTTCCGTGTTCGGTAACATTTGAAGGAAAAGAAAATCTTCAGTGATATTCCCTAAACTTGTTATCTTATGAATATCATTTGATAAATTGATCTTTGTATGTGCTAGATTATTTATAACATTATTTGCACATAAAGATTACTATAAATTCGAAACCCTAGATTTGTGAAATTGGGGCTTTTGAGATTAAAGCTTGAATTGACTTTGTATACATTCAATTAGCTCTCTGATAAGCTTAAATCCTCACTCGTATCATATATTTGAGGAATGAGCTTGATGTATTAAGGTTTTTGTAAACCTAACTTTGTAACCGTGAGCTGTATAACTCCTTTTGAGGAGTTATGGGTGAAGGATGGGTGCTCTCCTTGTTTGAAGTAAAGTATACTTCAACTTGGTTTAAGTTGAAGGAGAAGAGGGTGGAAGTAGGTGAAAAGTGCCGAACCATTGTGAAATTCTTGAATGTGAATTTTTTGATATGATTTATTCTCTTATGCTTTAGTATTACTCTGATATTTAATCTTGCTATGATTGCTAAATAAGAAATCAAAAAGAATTTTTTTTCAATTTAGCTAAGCTTTTAAATATCCAATTCAACCCCCCCTTCTTAGATAGCCATAAAACCTAACAATTGGCATCTAGAGCCAAGTTCTCTGATTTAAAGGCTTAATATCCTAGAGTAGATCCACTTATATGGCTATGGAGAAAGGAGTAGCAATTACAGGGTATAATAAACTACCTTTGTTTGATGGGATAAATTATAGACATTGGAAGCAACTTATGCAAGTCTTCATTGTCGGTCAAGACCCTAAAGCTTGGCAGATAATCAGAAAGGGTATCACTTTACCCAAAACTAATGAATGGAGTAAAAATGAAGCTAAAATCATGGGAATAAATGCTAAGGCTATGAACATGATTTATAGTGGGTTGAAAGCTCATGAATTCAATAAGTGTCATCTTGCCTCATGGGCAAAGAAATATGGGATAAATTAGAAGTCATATTCGAAGGTACAAAAAAAGTTAAGTCATCTAAGGTAACCATGCTCACTCACGACTATGAATTGTTTACTATGCTTGAATTTGAAACTATTAGTGACATGTTTAGTAGATTTACAAAAATAATATTTGAACTTAGGTTGCTAGGTAAGACCTACATAAATGAAAAAATAGTTAGATAAATGCTAGTATCTCTACCCGAGAGCTGGGATCCTAAGAAAATGGCCATAGAAGAAGCACATGATCTAGATAGTCTAACCTTAGATGATCTACTAGGATCACTAAAGACTCATGAAATGCAATTAACTAAGAGGGTAAAAGAAAAGGAGAATAGAAGGTCACTTGCTCTAAAAGTAGAAATAGAAAAGACTGAAGAAGTTGAGTCCTAAAATGATGAGATTGCTCTTATAGCTAGAAGATTTAGAAAATATCTTAAAAAGGGTCTAGGAAGAAATAAAGGACAACCTAGAAGAAATGAAGCATATGAATCTAGGGATAACTTATGTTATGAGTGTAGAAAACCTAGACATATCAAAGTTAATTGCCCCCACTCAAGAATAAGAATAATAAAGGAAAGAAGAAGGCAATGATTGCTGCCTAGGATGATGAGAGCTCCTCATCAGAAGAAGAAGAACAAGAAGAAGTTGCCCACCTTTGCTTAACCGCAAATGCAACAATAGAAGAAGAACTTGAGGTAAGTGATTCTGAACCCGAAACAAGTCTTAGTGGTGACATTGAAACTATTTTTTTTTATTTGGTTGAGTATGCAACAAAAATGAAAGAAAAATATAACAAGATGAAGGCTAAATATAAATCTGTAAAAGCTAAAACTAAAAAGGATAAACCTACCATGGCATTATCTATGACTTGCATGCATGAAAGTACTTCTAAGAATATTTCTGTTAAGACTAATACATGCTCTATGATTAATACTTGTTCTCATTTGGAAAATAAGCGTGATGATGCATCAAAAGGAGTATGTGACCGAGACACAGTCAAGCTAAACATGAAAATTTTAGAGTTAGAAAAAGAGAAATCTAAGATTCCAATGAAACTGGATGAAATGAATATATTATTACATAAGTTTACAAAAGGTAGTAACTTGTTAAATAATATGTTAAAATCACAAAGAGGTGTATACAATTCTGGTATAAGATACAATTCTTTAAAAAATACAAAAACACCTACAAATTTCTTTGATAATAAGTACTGTGAACTTTTGCTGCATCATAAATGTTCTTACTGTAAATATATTGGTTATTCATTCGATACATGTCCAGTTAGATTTAGAAGAGCATACAAGATCAGAAAAGTATGGGTGCCTAAGAGGATGAAAAATGCATTAGAAACTAACACTCACGGACCTAAAGAAAAAAGGGTACCAAGATCTTCCACACAAATTTTTGTTTCTGTAGGATATGAACAGGAACATAGACAAGAAAAGCCACAAAGAGCTGTGGATTTTGGATAGCAGTTGCTCCCATCATATGACTGGGATGATGGAGCTCTTCTCAACACTTGAGTTGAAATCCAAAGGTAATGTATCTTTTGGAGATAACTCCAAAGGAAAAATTAAAGGTATAGGCACCATAGGTAACCCAAAGTCCCTTTTCATATATGATATGTTGTATGTTGATGAATTGAAATTTAATCTACTGAGTATAAGTCAATTGTGTGATAATAACTTCAAAATCATATTTGGAAAAGAACTTTGTCTTGTTGAAAATTTGGAAAATAATGTGAGAATCATTGGAAAAAAAAAAGATAATATCTATGTGCTTGATCTTAGTGACTTAACAAATAAATAAACATGCTTGATTGTTAATAAAAGTGTTGATGCTTGGTTGTGGCATAGAAAACTTGGTCATGCTAGTCTGGGACTATTAGAGAAATTATCTAAGAATGGCTTAGTTAGAGGACTACCCGAGCTCACATTTGATAAAGATCAGTTATGTGATGCTTGCGTGAAAGGGAAGCATACCCAAAGTAGTTTTAAACCAAAGTTAATGGTGTCTACCTCAAGACCGTTAGAACTGATACATATGGATTTGTTTAGTCCTTTAAGAACAACTACTATGAATGGAAAATATTATGCTTTAGTCATAGTAGATGATTATACTAGATATACCTGGGTATATCTACTTACTAGGAAAGATGAAGCATTCGAGAAATTTGTTGATTTCTCTAAAATTGTACAAAATGAAAATGATCTTACCATAGTTAAGATTCGGACAGATCATGGTGGTGAGTTCAAAAATTATCTTTTTGAGAAATTTTGTTCTAAGAACAACATATCTCACAATTTTTCAGCACCTAGGACACCACAACAAAATGGTGTTGTAGAAAGGAAAAATAGGACACTCCAAGAAATGACTAGAACCATGATGTGTGAATACAATCTTCCTAAACACTTTTGGGGAGAAGCTATAAGTACAGCTTGCTACATCTCAAATAGAGCATTCTTAAGACTAGTCTTGAAAAAGACTCCGTTTGAGTTATTGTTTGGTAGAAAACCAAACATATCCTACTTTCATGTGTCTGGAAGTAAGTGCTTTGTTTTAAACCATGGAAAAGAGTCACTTAGAAAACTTGACTCTAAGAGTGATGAGGCCATATTTCTCAGTTACTCTTAAACTAGCAAAGCATATAGAGTTTTCAATAAGAGAACTCCAGTCGTTGAAGAATCTGTTCATGTAAAATTTAAAGATGATTCTGATTTGAACTCCACTGAACAAAATGCAAATGATAAGTATGTATCCGTTGAGGAGTTAGGCTCAAGAGAGTTTACCTTTCCTAAAGTAAGAAATGAAATAGATCAACAACATATTTTAAGAAATCTTGTAAATAGTGTAAGTACACGGTCTAGATATCATAACACATGTGAACATCAAGCTTTCTTATCTCAAATAGAGCCAAGGAAAGTAGATGAAGCTCTTGAAGATTAAAACTGGTTTCTTGCTATGCAAGAAGAACTGAATCAATTTGAAAGGAGCAAAGTCTGGAAATTAGTTCCAAGACCACAAAACCATTCGGTTATAGGAACCAAATAGGTGTTCAGAAATAAATTAGATGAGTGTGGAACCATTACCAGAAACAAAGCCAGATTAGTTGCACAAGGATATAGTCAAGAAGAAGGAATTGACTATGATGAAACATTTGCTCCCATGGCTAGATTAGAAGTAATTCGGATGCAGCTTGCTTTTGCTTGCTATATGAATTTTATACTATTTCAAATTGATGTGAAGAGTGCATTCTTAAATGGTGTTGTTAAGGAAGAGGTTTATGTAGAACAACCACCTGGATTTGAAGATCCCACATGTCCAGATCATGTATTTAAGCTTTCTAAAGCTTTATATAGGTTAAAACAAGCCCCATAGGCTTGGTATGACAAGCTGAGTAACTTTCTATTAAATACAAATTTTAGAAAAGGGAAGGTAGATAATACATTGTTTATTAAGACACAAGGGGAAGAGATCTTGATTGTTCAAATCTATGTTAATGATATTGTGTTTAGTTCTATAAATTCTGTTATGTGTGAACAATTTGCAGATTCTATGAAACATGAGTTTGAGATAAGTATGATGAGTGAATTAAATCATTTTCTTAGACTCCAAATTAAACAAACACCTAAAGGAATATTCATAAGTCAAACTAAATATACCAAGGAATTACTCAAGAAGTACAACATGCATGACTCTAAACCAATAAATGCTCCCATGAGCACATCTACATCTTTATCATATGATAATGTTGAAGTTAGTGTTGATTCTAAAATGTATAAAGGCATGATTGGTTCCTTATTATATTTAACCGCTTCACAGCCAAACATCATCTTCAGTGTTTGTTAGTGTTTGTTTATGTGCACAGTTTCAATCTAATCCCAAAGAACAACATTTAAAGGTTGTTAAAAGGATTTTTCGGTATCTAAAAGATACAATCACATTAGGCATTTGGTACTCAAGAGACACTATGTTTGATTTACATGCATTTAGCGACTATGACTATGCTGGTTGTAAAATAGATAGAAAAAGCACAAGTGGTACATGTCAGTTTCTAGGACATATGCTGGTTTCTTAGCACTCCAAGAAACAAAACAGCGTTTCTTTTTCTTCCACTGAGGCAGAATACATAGCTGCGGCTAGCTGTTGTGCTCAGATTATATTGATGAAACAACAATTAGAAGATTATGGTCTCTATTTTACTGAGATTCCATTGAAGTGTGATAATACAAGTGCAATAAATCTAACTAAAAATCTGATACAGCACTTTAAAACCAAACATATAGAAATAAGACATCACTTCATTCGTGACCATGTTGAAAAATCAAATATTTCTATTGAATTTGTTAGCACTGACCAGCAACTTACTGATATTTTTACTACACCATTGGATAATGAAAAGTTCTCTACTTTTCGAAGAGAGCTTGGTATGTGTCTACTTAATGATGTTGCTTAAACTCTGTAAGCAATTTATGTTTTACACCCTGCTTATGAGTTCTTTATTTGGTTACCATTCTGAGGGGGTGCATTATTTATACATCCAAACCAGGTCAGACCTCTACTGCCATACTCTTCATTTTTATCCATCTTTTTCACTTATCTTCCATTGAGATGTTCTTTTTGCTAATGGCAAAAAGGAGGAGAGAGTACATTGTAGCACATTTATGTTCCATTTCTGACTTTCAGTGTCGAATGTGGGATAAACTCTCTTACATCCTATTGTGTGTATAAACATACTTGCTATGATGTTGTGTTGATGAATATCTGTGTGGACATGAATATGCTTACCGTAGTTATGCATTCATGCATTGCTGGGATACATGATTATGCAAATTACTATGCCATCCGAGTAGTAACATGTGCTAGTTGGTTGAATTCAATATGAAAATTTTGTCATCATCGGAAAGGGGGAGATTGTTGAAAATCATGTGTTTGTATGTTTTGATTAAGAAAAATTTTATTTGAATATATGTTAAATATAAAATTATATTGGCATATATGATTGAATATATGAAATTGTGAGTGCACATATTAAAACTCAAAGGAAGTAAAAGGTGTGCAAATTATAATATCAATTAAAGATATTATAAAGTAGTCGGGTTCCTACATTTTATTATCAAACATCAAATATAAAGCCAATTTGAATAATTCTACGAATATCTTAATTAACAGCTTAATTTATATTATTGGTTATATTAAAAGAATTTTGATACTTGAAATTGGTGTGCTTATAGGTATATTTTTAAAGCAAAGGATTATGATAGTGGAGTGTACATATTCGTTGGACCGACCATATATCTATATATATGAGTACATGAACTTATTTATATGCATGGCCCGTGAGAAGGAAGGCCAGCCCATGAAGCTTGAAGCCCAACCATTAAAAGAGAAGTCAACCCATAAAGGTTGAAGCCCAACCATTAAAAGAGAAGTCAGCCCATAAAGGTTGAAGCCCAGCCATTAAAAGAGAAGTTAGCCCGTGAAGATTGAAGCCCAGTGCCTTTCACTCATGCAAAACGGCAGCGTCTTGAGCAGATAAGAGCTTAAGCTCTTATGATCAAATGCCTGAAGCCTTAGCCGCATATTTCGACTAAGAGCTACCCTTCTCCTCTCGATCTCTCTTGCGACGCCAGCTCCAACAGGAAGAATGTTGAGGCGCATAAGTGATTGCTAAACAAGAAATCAAAAAGAATTTTTTTTTAATTTAGCTAAGCTTTTAAATATCCAATTCAACCCCGCCTTCTTGGATAGCCATTAAACCTAACACAAGTGACTTGCAAATATACAAGTTCCAGCATCACTTTTGAGCATATATGCAATTGCATTATAAGGGAATGTAGGAACCTGACTACTTTATAATATCATTGATCGATATTATAATTTACACACCTTTTACTTCCTTGTTGTTCAATTTTTCACATAAACATATGAAAAACATTTATATTATATACAACCAAAGTTTGTCACAACAAAACATATCTTTTTCCAACACATGCAACTTGTTAATGATATAATTAATGTTCCTTATTTAGTTATTTAATTGTATTAGGTTTTCCTAATTGCATTAGGATTAGGATTTCCTGATTACATTAGGTTTACAATTTTCCATATATTAATGTGAATGCATTCAAGACTTAATATTATAAGTTCCCATTTTCAAATAGTAAAGAGCCCACACTATAATCCAATAGTCCAAGAAGCCCAAGCTTGAAGGGCATCCCAAAGATTCTCTAGGAATTCTAATTTTTTTAGGATTTACTTTATTATTCTTTAAGGTTTTCTTTAAATTGTAAGTTTAATTTTCTAGGGTTTTTTTATTTTTTAAGATTATTTCCTTCTATATGGTTTTCCTTAACTATTTAGGTTCCTAAATTATCTAGGATTTACATACTTATCATATCTTTGATTTGTTTAGGATTTCCTTATTTGTCAAAATCTTAATTTTTTTGGACTTTCTTAATTTTTAGGATTCTTAATTTGCTAGGATCCTTTTAGGTTTAGATTTTATGAGTTCACCCCATCAAAGAGTTGAGAATTCACATTATGATCCAATAGTCTAAGAAGCCAAGCTTGAAGGGCATCCTAGAGATTCTCTAGGAATTCTGATTTGTTTAGGATTTTCTTTATTATTCTTTAAGCTTTTCTTTTAATTGTAAGTCTTTAATTTTCTAAGGTTTCTTGGACTATTGGGTCATAGTATGGGCTCTCAACTCTTTGATGGGGGGAACTTATAATATTAGGCCTTGAGTGCATCCACATCATGTATAGCTAGGGTTATATGTGTATATAAGGACAATCATATAAAGCTTTCCAATTATCATAGATTCAACAGAACTGAGTTCTCTCCACTCGTTGGCTTTGTGCTTTTTTTTTTCCTTCCACATATTCATACTTTGTGATATGGTATTGAGAGCACGTTGTTCTTTATGCTAATCGCTACTACAATATTTCCTTATTCTTTAGCCATCATTGACACGTGTGAAGTGAGACTCAATTCTATGCTTTTCTCAATTTTTTTCAAAATTATCATTTAACCCTTGTTGTTCCTTCAATTTTTAAAATTTCCATCAGACCCCTTGGCCCCAATTCTAACCCTTGCCCTCAAATCTGGTTTCGAATTTCCCAATTCAAAACCTTAGCCCTATATTATCCAAATTAGGCTTTGCAATTTCCCAATTCGAAACCCTAACCCCAAAATTAGGTTATCCAATTTCCCAATTCAAAACCCTAGCCCCAAATTAGGTTTTCAAATTTCCTAATTGAAACCCTAGCCCCCAATTCAATTTTCATAACCCTTAATTCGTAACCCTAATCCCCAATTCACCATTGTAATGGATGATTCTAATGTCATCTCCTCAGGCACTAGCCCCACTCCACTACACACTAAGTCATTTCCTTTTGTGATGCTAGCTTCATAGGACCCTTTCACCCTCACTACTACCAACCTATAGAATGGGATTATTATCCCAAAGAAGCTCATTAGCAAAGAAAATTGGAGTTCCTAGTCTGACCAAGTGTGCACCGTCTTTCTTGCACACAACAAGGCTAATTTCCTCGATGGATTTCTTAAGCACCCAACTAATCCTAATGCCAGTACCTGATGGGATCAATGTCACGTTGCCATCAAGATATGGGTAGTGAGTTTAGTCGAGCAACCCCTTGAGAGGATGGTTTTGCGGCTCCCTTTGATGGCCAAAATTTGGTATGTCCTCTAGAAAAGCTTTAAGAAGGTTTTTGGAACCCATAAATTCACTCTTTAGTAAGCCACCAGTGAGCTCAAACTCACTAGGGGACACAACAATGTTGACCAAACTAATTTTTGCTTCCGCCAACATGATTTGTGGGGCAAACTAGACCCCCAATAAGCCCTAATTCATTGTCAATGTGGATCTTACACTTATGGAATCAATCAGCAACTCCAAGCTCATCATCAAAAGGATCACACTCTTAAATTCTTGCTTAGGCTGTTGGAGGAATATCATAACTTCCACACCCAGGTGGTTTCTTGCAACAATCTACCTTCGCTCAAACATAACTATGCCATGACCAACTAGGAGATCCACCAGCAAATCTTCGATGACCATAATGTTAGCGACAAAGCAACATTTGCCACCTTCTACTATGGATCTGGTGGTGACTTTAACCCTATGTAGCAAACAGGTCACATGGGTCAACCTAGTGAGCCCATAGGTCAAGGTGCTAGGTTCAACTCTGCCTTAACCCAAAATTTTGTCCATGGCCCAAGTAGGTTTGTGGCAGTCAGAACTGATGGGCCTAAGCGTACTTGTGCCCATTGCAAAAAGTTAAGCCATGTTAAGGAGGCTTGTTTCCTCTTTGTTAGATATCCTCCTAATCGGTAACCCAAACATATAGAGGCCACAAGAAGAACTCTGTATAGGTTGGGCCTGCAACCTACAACACCCCTATTGATGTTCCTTCACCACCTAATCCCCTTGGGTTTAGGCCCCAGTATTTAGACTACCCCTACACCCATGCTTTTTATAGTGGTGTTCCCATTTATGGTGGACCATAACCTTATTCTCCAAGCCTAAGTTTATTAGGCCCCATGCCTCTCACTTTTAGAAGTGTCTATGGAGGGTCAACTAGGCAAAGTCTAATTACAAATCAACAAAGCAAGTTGGCCTACTTCCTTAATCAAATGGAGCCTCTTCATACCATAACCAAATTCATAGGTACTTTTTGCTTCCTTAAATATACTTTAACCTAGATTATTATCTTAAGGTCCATTGACCACATTACTTGTGATTTAATTGCTTTAGACTTATATTATCCATGTTCTTCCCTAGTGTTTGTCAAATTGCCTAATCACACATGTAGTCCTATCACCCATATTGGCACTTACTGGCATAACACTCACTTAATTCTCTAGCACATTTTATTTGCCCCTCATTTTAATCATAACCTCTTGTTTATTAATATTCTAACCTATGAAAATTCTTGTGTTGCAAGTTTTTCAATCATTTTTGCCTTTTTCAAGACCATATGACTAAGGTGTTGATTAGGCTTGGCAAAGTTGACAAAGGACTTTATCTTCTATGTTTTACTATTCTAAGGAGTTTTTGTTCTATCTTTTCCAATTTTTTAAATTCCCTAAAAAATACTTCATGTATTTCTAAGCTTATGCCAATTTACTCTCTTTGGACAAACATTTAGGTCATTCCTCCTTAAAGTCTTATTTTGCACATGAAAAATCAATTTCATGTCTCGACACTTTTTGCTACCTCATTTGTCCTCATGCAAAACAAACACATGCGCATTTTCCTTTGCACCAATCCATGACCAAAACCATTTTTGAATTGGTGCACATGGATGTGTAGGGTCCACACAAGCATCCCACATGTGATGACACTAGTTATTTTTTTATTATCATGGATGATTGCTCTCATGCCACTTGGACTTTTTTACTTCATTATAAAAGCCAAGTTTTTTCTAAAATTCATTTGTTTCTCTCCATGGTTCAAATAAAATTTGGTACCATCATGAAATGCATTTGCTTTGACAACAAGATTGAATTTTTTTTATCTAGATGCTCTTTTTTCCTATCTGTTTCTGGCATCATCGATGAAAGCTCTTACGTGCACACTCCACAACAAAATGGAGTTGTTGAACACAAGCGTCGTCATTCACTTAAGGTTACTTAGGCATTACTTTTTTAGGCACATCTCCCTTCACATTTTTAAGGTAAGTGCATCTTGACTACTACTTACTTCATCAACCATCTACCTTCCACTTCTATGGGCAACATCATTCCTTATAAGTGCCTCTCTGGCCAGCCTTATGTCATCCAACACTTATGTGTTTTTGGTTGTCAATGTCATACCACCACATTAGGTGCCATGAAAAATTCAATCCTTGTGTCACCCCTTGCATTTTCATGAGTTATCCTTCTCATCAAAAGGGTTACCATTTGTATGACCCTTTTTCCAACAAATTATTTGTCAATCATGATTTTTTTTTCGTGAGGATGTTTTTCCTTTCACCCCTTCATCCATTCTATTATCCTTTGACAACTCAACCGCCTCGTCTACTCCCATCATGCTACTTGAGGAGTCATATGAACTGTACTCACTACTTTTTAATGAACCTAATTTCCTTGATCTTGTATTTTCTATTCCTACTATGGCCCCTACCTCTCCCAACTTAGTTTTTGCTTCTCTTGAATCAATTCATGCCTCATTTTCTCCACCTTCGAAGCCCATCCCTTTGTCCTTTACCTTTGAACCCTCCACTCTTACACCTTTTTTCTATCGTTCTAAATGCCCTACCAAACCCCTTCCTTAGGGTTCTAATTACTTGTGCCTTACTTTACCTTTTACCTCTTAACATTTTCTTATACCCTATCTCTCACTACCTTTCCCTCGACCAATGTCACCCTTATCATTAGCACTTTATTGCCTTTATCTCTGCCACCCTTAAGCTTTATTCCTTTCAAAGCGCTCTTGCTAACCCTTGTTGGGTGGATGCCATGGATAGTGAGCTTCCTGCCTTAAAGGCCAATCACACTTGGGATGTGGTTTAGTTACCCGATGGTCAATGTCCCATTGGTTGTAAATGAGTTTATAAGGTGATGGCACTGTTGAGCATTATAAGGCCTACTTGGTGGCCAAAGGGTATAATTAACGGGAAAGGATTGACTATCAAGACACTTTCTCCCTTATGGCAAAATATGTCATTGTCCATTGTTCATCACTATTGTTGTCATTTATCATTGACCTCTTTTTCATATGGATGTGCAAATATTTTTCCTTTATGATGATCTTTCTGAAGAGGTTTACATGGAGCTTCCCTCAAATTTTGCAACTAGGGAGAGGGTTTTGTATGTTGGTTGTAGAAATCTTTATATAGGTTAAAGCAAGCCTCTAATTAGTGGAACACAAAATTCACTGTAACTCTTACTACACATGACTTCTACTAGTCTTGGCACGATTGCTCACTCTTTACAAAGAGTCATGGTAATTCATTTGTTGCTTTGCTTATTTGTGTTGATGATGTTTTGATTATATGGAATAATTAAGCTGTCATTTTAGACTTACAATACTATCTTCATTCCACATTTTTTATAAAGGATCTTGGATAGTCAAAAAATTTCCTTAGAATTGAAATTGCTCATTCTCCAAGTGGGATTTCTCTTAGCCAACTAAAGTATACACTTGAACTTATCTTTGAAACTAGACTTTCAGGATCCAACCTTTGTTGATTCCTTTGAAGCAGAACAAAGAAGTTTACAAAGGGTTAATTTTGATACATCTTCACTTAAGAAACAACACGACCCACCCCTTGAAGACCCTTAAACCTACTAGAGATTGGTTAGCAAACTCATCTACTTAATGCTTACCAGACCTTATGTTACTTTCTCTATGTAGTTTCTCAGTTAATTCATGCATGCACCCAAGAAATCCCATATGGATGTTGCTATAAAAGTGATTAGATACCTCAAGAGTTGCCTAAGTCTTGGTCTCATGTTTTCATCCTTACCAAAATTAGAGTTAAATGCTTATTGTGATTCAAATTATAGTACATGTCCTATGACCAGGAGTTCGACTACTAGTTTTTTTATAATGCTTAGGAATTCCTAACTTTCATGTGAAGCCAAGAAACAATTGACTATGTCATAATCATCAATAAAGGCCAAATATTGAGTGATGCAAAACACCATATGTAAGTTAGTCTAGATAATAGGATTGTTGAAATATTTTGGCTTTTATTTACAATAATCAACCTTGTTATATTGCAACAATGAAGCGGTAGAGAAAATTGCTACCAATCCAATTTTCCAAGAACAAACAAAGCATATTGAAATGGATTGTTAGTATATGAAAGAAACAATACAACAAGGAATCCTTGCAACCTATCACATCTCTACCAGCAAACAATTGGCCAACCTAGTTACAAAAGAAACAATCGACTACTATTTATTGTGACTCAAATTATAGTACATGTCCTATAACTAGGAGTTTGACTACTGGTTTTTGCATAATGCTTAGGAATTCCAGGCTTTCATAGAGAGCCAAGAAACAATTAACTATGTCATGATCATCAACAAAGGCTGAATATTGAGTGATGCAAAACACCACATGTGAGTCAATTTGGATCAAAGGATTGTTGAAAAATTTTGGCTTTTATTTACGATAACCAACCTTGGTACATTACAACAATCAAGCGGTAGAGAAAATTGCTACCAATCCAATTTTCTAAGAATAGACAAAGCACATTGAAATGGATTGTCATTATATGAGAGAAAAATGCCAATGTTGTCTACTGCAAAGTTCTTTAGTAAATAGGTTGGCTAGTTGTTCATGATAGGTTTACCTTATTTGGTCCCTTAATTGTATTATACTTTTCTAATTACATTAGGATTAGGATTTCCTAATTACATTAGGTGCATAGTTTTTCATGTATAGCTAGGGTTATATGTGTATAAGGACAATCATGTAAAGCTTTTCAATTATCATAAATACAATACAATTGAGTTCTCTCCACTTGTTGGCTCTATGCTTTCTTTTTCCTTTTTTATATTCATACTTTGTGATATAACTCAAAACCATAGGCACCACATTCATAGCCTAAGCCAAGGAACTCGTCATAGCACACCCTGCATTCTTCGGTTCTAAATTTATCATTTAATTTAATGAATAGGGTTAAAGGGTGTTTTGGATGATGGAGGCTATTAATAACTGAAGTATATGTTACACAAGACACATGGTATGCAAACTTTGATTCACACAATTGGCCTAAATGGTTGCAAATATAGGTTGGTTCAGAAAGGCACATCCCATATGCAAAGCAATAAACTTTTTCTCCTCTTCTCCTTCTTCTTTAAGGGAAAATGTAAGGGAATAGCTAAGATCTTTTATCTACGTTCGATCTATGAACTCTATTTTCCTCAATATAACACATTGAATATCTAGGTAGAAGTTACACCACTTGCAATGGTAATAAATACCCAACATACAAGTCTCACAAGCTCCACAGAGGAAAGAATTTACACGAGTGTGCAAGACAAGAGAGGATGAATGACTAGAGTGTTGAAACTCTGCCAAGTACTTGAATTCAACACATGATTGGTGAAGGAAGATCTTGTATGTAATGGTCACAAACATTTCAAGGATATAAACAATGTTCCCCACATATAAGGCACTTAAATCAAGATGTAACTTCAATATCCTCTTTCTCAATGAGTGTCAAAGGAATTAAGTGAGTACAATGTTGTAGTTGCTAAGACCCTTCTTCCACACTTGTCTTAAGGAAAGCATAATTAACATCCAGTTGAATGTTGCATACCAAACAAGATAAAAAAAAACCCTTTGCAACCTTTAAGACAAGCCTTTTAGGCAAAGGATATATCCACATCAAAGATCCAGCCTTTTAGGGATGTCAAATGCTTCTTGGCAACTCTATGCATGACTTGTCAAGAAAGGAGCATTCAGTGCAAGCATAAAATGGAAAGGTGTAGAATTTCTCGTGCCCTTTGCAAACAATGTCATTCCTATACTTTCTGTTGGTTTTATTCTCTTTTTCTATAAGAATCAATAGGTGTTCATGAGTGAAATGATCAGTCTCCATACCTTCATATGGTGTTTCCTTTTCTAGTCAGATCCATTCAATATATAGTTAAATAACCAATTTATGATGTGTGAAAGGATATTTTTGGTGGGCATCATCCTATTGATGATGTGTTTTGTTGTTGTATCCACTTAGTGGAGTTAGGTTTGTGTAGAGAGAAGAAAAGGTAGTACTTTTTGAGTTGTAAAGTAGATGAGCCCTGCACAGTAACAACCTTTTCACCTATGCAACAAATGGGAAGTGCTTTAGCAGTAAAGCAAACACCCAGTCCAAAACCCAATGTAATAAACACCACCTCTATAAATGAACAAAAAAGGGAAAAATGCTTTATAAATTGTAAGCCAAACATTCCCCACAAATTAAGCAAATGCCCATTTTGAACCCCAATGCTACCAACAAATCTATAGGATATAAATCCAAAGCAACCCACCTTTCACTAGTTTCCAAATCAATTAAACACCACACTAGTTACAATTATTCATTACTAGTAATAATGACAAAAACCAAATCTTACTTCCTTCTTGACCAAATTAAATCCAAGAAATCTCTATATCTATATCAATACCCTGAATAGAATACGTACATAGACTTTGCTTGTGCAAAAATGCATGCATGGTTGTGTAAGAGAAAAAGAATAGTTTAATGCATTATCCTAAATAGAACTACCAAAGCTTTTGCTAATTATTACATGCATAATATTCTAAACATGCAATTGGCTCTTCTAGGGACAAATTAATGCTCATTAAGGACTGATTAAGCAAATTTTTATAGTGTTAAGTTCTTACATCAGTAAAAGGACAAAAGCACCTTTGTTTTCAAAAGGGAAAACAACCTTTGGGTTTCTTAGATTTCAAAAGCTACTTAGTCTTTTACAATTCTACTTTTTATAAGAGCTCCTATTGTAGGGATAGTATGATGTGGCCTTAAAGGAAACACAATAGCCAAACATGACTCATATCCTTTCCCATTACTTATTACCACCAAAATATGCAAAAGATCTATAAAGGACCTACATAGTATAGGCATTCATATGCTAGTAAGGAAGTTAATAAGCAAACAAATCTCGTTCATAACTTGTTGATGTTTCCTGAGTATGGGGACATAACATACCTTCCCCTTTATGACAAGCTTGTCCTCAAGCTTAACTTTAAATGCTTGATAAAGAAATGCCTTAAGGGATTTTGGCTTAGGCTTAGGCTAATTATTTCCTTGCATAATGATAAAATGGGAAGCCTACACTTTGGTAACATCCAATTGTGAGGTTGTTGCAAGGAATAGAGCCCTCAATGATGGGTTTCTAATCTAATTTAGATAAATAAAGCCTTGAATTCCTACCCAATTCTGAAAAATCAACTTGGATATGAGACAACCCAAGCTTGTGAAGATCTTAGACTTTTCACCACCACTCTCATCGCTCCTTTAAATGAGAAATGCAATCCCCATTTCCAATACAACCTTGTACATTAGGTCTTATCTAGTTGTTCTAATTACATAGATTAAAGCCTTCAACAGCCCTTCCAACTTATGTGGTTTCTCACTCCATCTTATGGTCACTCATATTTCTCCTTCGACTATTTCACCTTTTTCTCTTTCTTTATCCCTTTCTCTCTTTAGGTAGTTCTTGGTTACATAGATGTTTTTACTTACTAGTTCTGGCTCCATTACACCTCCCAATTCTTCCCATGTGCCCACATAAGCTCCACACATTATTATTACATTCCCATCACCCTTTCTAGGCATCACTTGGTTGGAACCCTTTAAGCTTCTTAGGAAAATATGTGAGGTTTCACGCTTAAAACCCTTTTCTATGTTTATAGCATTAAGAGCAACTCCATAAACTTGGACTTTATAAAAAGGTAGATACAATGCATGCAAATGCCTTGGAGCTCTTTAGTTTGTAAGAATAAGACATAATGTGCAACTAGACTAAGAAGTAATTTGTGACCTTTAAGCAAAAAGATATTGCAGTTGCAAAACTCCAAGCCTTTCTCAAGCAATTCCAACTTTACCAATGGTGCCAAGTTTGCATAACTTATTGACTTAACGTTCTCCCATATCACCAACATTCATCTCAATCCTTGTCAAAGCATCCTTCTTATCTTCTTTTTCTTTTTCTTTTTCTTTTCCTTCTTTTAGTCTTCCCCTTTTCTTCTTCATGACCTTGGCTTTTCTTCTACACCCTTCAAGAATGCACAATAAGTTTACTTGCTTGCCAATTTTTGACCCCAAGTAAACCAATGTGAACTATATAAACTTTAAGCAATCAAAGCCTAGTTTTGACAACACACGACGCCTCCATACTATCACTATTTCATAGCTTACTACAGTTGCTTCACCAGGTTGCAAAAGAAACTCCCTCATTAAGGATGTCAAGTTGGCATGGCTGTTACCAACTTTCCTTTTTGTCTTTTTGTATCTTCTATCTTTTGGCTAATAGAAAAATAAAGAAATTCATAACTAAACCAATTAAATACCTTGATGTAGCCTTCCATGTATTTGACCTTACAAACTTTACTATCTTGGCAACCCTATCGGGGAGGCATAACCTCTTTAGTGACAAGTTGAATCCCATAGCTCATAAAATTTTTACAAATGAGCTTGTCTTCCTTTAGCCTATTGTAAACATAAAAGAGACATAAGATTTAGGAGACGTGGACTAATAAAATGTCCTATGTCCCTTATCAATGATGTAGCTACCAACCTTTTCTCTTCTTAATAAATTTTTTCATAAAAACACAAAGGTGTTGTTTATGAGATTCATACATAACTATTCTTAGCACTTAGCAACACATTTGATTCTCTCTTGGCCAGTAGCTGTTTCACAAAGTAGCACTCTTTGATTACCATCTCATGAGGTAGGAGTTGCCGCCTCATGAGACATAATCCTCTTTTCTATTCTCTTTTGGACATTTAGGGTTTTCTTATGGTCTTCTCTTTTTATTCTAGTACCAAGGAGTCCTAACTAGATACTATTAGAAGTCTTAACCAAATACTACTACAAATCCTAATCAATATAAAGGCAAATAACTTCTAGAATATTCCTATAATAGAAAAGAAATATATGTATACGTACTAATTTTTACTTCAATCCTAATAATTTTCTCCATTAGAGTAAAATTAGTGCAATAACCATGCATAATAAGTTAATCTACTGTATACATGATCTTTAAGCTTTCTAATAGTTAAGCATCTTCTTGACATCAATCCACCATCTTGATTAACACATTCGCTGAATCCAAAGACATCTCTTCCCTAGCTTCATGAGCTCTTCCTCCATCACCAATAAAGGAATACTCAATTGAATAACACATTAGCTACACTGGAAAATATATATCTCCCTTAACTCCTTAAAAAGATACCTAATTGAAAGTATATTATTTGAATGGTCTAAAGAAATCTAGCTCTTTTACGAATCTTTAGAGTTTCATGAACCCCATGGCTTTCATAATCACAACTATCTCCTAGCTTCCATAAGTGATACCTCTACCATTAACTACAACTTATTTAGTTAATCATTCAAACAACTGTGAATATTTGCCAAGTCTAAGTCCATATCTCCTTGCAAAGAAGTCCCATGATACACATTTATGTCTATTAATTGCATCCATTCTATATGCAATATTTAACCTTATATTGGTTTATCTTTAAGTTTTCTACCATTGGTATAACCTCAATGATCTTTAATTATGTCCATCATCCAATAGTTCAAAATGTCAACTAAGAACATGTGTAATAGGCATCTAACCTTCGATGGATGGACTTTCTCTCAGTCTTCCTCTTCAACTCAATCTAGTTGAAGGAATCCCATGTCATTTTGTCTTAAGTATCTCCTTTTAATAATATATCATGTCGTTTTTAAGTCTTCTATAATGAACTTCATCAAAAACTCCCTTTGCAACTTTTCCAAAAGTGCTTGCAAGGTTTAACAACTAATTCTACTATTAATATATTTGAGAAGTGAATAACATACCTAAAAGGAGTCACTACAAGTACTTGCACCATCATAAGTTCCCTCTTAACCTAAGCTTACACTAAGGAATACCTTCTGAAATTAAGCCACTCTTTTGTGGATGTTACCAACTATAGAGTGAACAAAGATTTAAAAAAGAAATGAATTTCACTACATATACAATCATTAAGGTAGCAATTGGAGAAATAACATTAAATAATTGAATGATCCTAGGTATTATATTAAGTATACAATAACCTCTGCTCATTCATCAATTCTCCCATAATTGTAGCTTTATCAAGTTCCCCCTAAATGAATACTAGATCTTTAAGTGTTCACATTGTAAGTAGTCTCCTAATCATCATCTCATTCTTTGCCAAAATATCAATTTGGTCTTAGGGTTTAACACATCCCCTATCTCCAATAATAGTTAAATGGTGTTTAAAAACAATTAAATAATAGTTGAAAGCATCGATGCTGATTAATCAAAAATTCGAGTTATGCAACCCAAATCATGACTCAAATGAAGAATTAAGTTAGCATAAGAAACCAAGTTTAGGTCAATAAGATGGGTTGGCTCATAAGTGTAAATCTAGGAATTGTTGGATTTGGTGAAGCTTGAGTTATATTAGGTTAAAAGGATCTAGTTAGTCAAGTTAGAGTTAAGCAAATGGGTCAATATAATGGGTTGGAATAAGGCCTAAGTCTAAGATGTTACCTGAGTGATAACTCTATTTTTATAGAGTTATTTTACCTAATTTAAATAATAAATTATCTAATGCTTGTGAGAAAATATTTGAATTCCTCTTTATTTACTTAAATTTGTCTTGTTTATGTAGTATAAGGAGGCATGAAGAAAAAAGACAAGCATGGAAAACCTGATACTTATTATATGGCAAAAGATGGTCAAAATATCAAGGTCAAGGAAATCAAGATGGGCTTGAGCTTGGGCTTTGGATGATTGTTATTAGATTTTTATTGTTATTGGGTTTTCTAAATAATTAGAAAACCTAGTCCTATTAGGTGTCTAAATCTTAATTAATATAGGAATCCAAAACGCAATTGTCTTAGGAATCCAAAACCCACTTCTATTAGGATAAGGAGATAGGTCTAGATCCCAAACCCTATATAAGGGAGGAGCACTACATAAGAAGAGGAGAGGAGAGAGAGAAAAGAAGGTGTAGCTAAAAACCAAGGAAGAAAGAAGAAAATCAAGGAGAATTCTTAAAGAGAAGACAGTGTGGTGACAACTTTCCTGTTTTTCTTTATTTAAGATGTTTTCCTCAATTTCTACCACTGTTTTGGTTTATTATTTCATTATGTTCTAAATTCCTTTTGTTAGAGCGATGATGTAGCCTAACTATGATGATGTGAATCCTATAAGTTTTTATGTTTTGCAAGATATTTTATTTATGTGAGTTGTATATTATTAGGCTTAATGCTCTTAAGTGATTGGCCACCACTTGAATGATTTGATGTGCATGTTTAAGACCGACAGGAGATAATATGTAGTTGCTTCTTGTAAATATGGATAGACATATACCATGTTATTTGTGTGGCTTGTGGTGATAAGATGATCGAAAGATTTATTGTAAACTAGGAATGTTCACAGATCCTAATGTATTTGATTTGTTTCAATTCATATATAGAAATATAGTAAATTAATGAACTAAATAGGTTTGCTATACCTAGACATAGGATAGTAAATAAATTAGGAAATTCTGTCATCACATAAAATATTATCATTCTTGCAGACATAAACTATGAAAATTCATATCTAGTAGTTATGGTAAAATCAGATGCTCTAACATGTTTCTCATATTGATCTTTCTTACTTAAATTTAATTTCAATTAGTCTTGAATCTTGTTTTAGAAATTTTATATTTTATTTCATTATCAACTTTCTTTTGATTAGCTAGATAAATTTTAAGATTAGTTCATTATTGGCACTTAATTAGTCTAGTATTTACTAATCTCTGTGGAACGATACACTTTCTTATTATTATATTACTTGTTCAACATGGTCACTTGCATTTAGAGTTTCACCAAACACTAAGAAATACCATAAGTTCATACAAGCTTTCCTCTACTTGCACATTATATTATTTTTTAACTTTGAATCCTATAGGTAAATGTAATGCAACATGGGCTACCACTAAGACTTAATATTACCCATATTGAAAGTTCTCATGATCAACAAAGAGAATGTATTAAATCACTTTGTAATTGTCCATGTCACATGATGCATTATTTGATAATTAACTACAACTAATCATAACAAGTACTTACACCATCATAAGTTCCCCCTCAACATAAGCTCACATTAGTGAATACCTTATGAAATTAAACTACTTTCCTGTGGATGTTCCAATCACCATCTTACACTTTGCTAAAATATTAATTTGGTCTTGTTGATACTGCTCAAGTGTGAGGGTCTGGCTAGTAGGAGTAACTTGCTGCACTGGAACTACAAGACTCACAAGAGGTGAAGGTTGCTTTCCAAATTCAACACTAACTACATGTGCTAAACTAGTGTTGCTTCCTTTCTTTTTCAGATTTTGGGACAATTAGGGAGCCCAATCAACTGAAAACACTTGTTCTTGGTATAGCCAAGATGACGACAGTGCTTATAGAAAGGCCTCGACCCTCTTTGTACAAATCCAACACGAGAGGAGTTTCTCGAATTACCAACTGCAAAAGGATGATTATTTCGTTAACTAGTCCTAAACCCCCCTCCAAAGGACATGGGGGTTTGTACATTGAAGGTAGATAAGTCATTCCTCTCATTATTAACTTGCAAACTATGCTGATGTTTTTCATTGGAATTAGCAGGAAGACCTCATCCAAGAATGGAATGGGGCTACGTGAAGTGATGTTACTCCTCATTGTAGCATACGCATGCTAAAGACCTAAAAGAAACCAAACAACCGGTCCTAAGTCTCTCTTTGTTGCCAACAAAGTTGGGAAATTACAAGTGTAGTTTTTACACTTGCATTTAATTATTAGTAAACATTTATTCAATTCAGCCCAAAGATTACAGATTTGAGAAAAGTATGTGGCTACAGATTCATTCAGCTTCTGCTTTACTTCCCTAATCTGTTATTCCAAATCATATTAGTGAGTCCCCATGAGTTTGGAAAATCTAGTTGCCAACATCTTCTAGGTAGCATAAGCAATATGGCATATAGAAATAGCATTCTCGATTTCAAGAGAGGCTAAGTTCATCAACCAAGAAAGAACTATCAGGTTGCACTTATCCCAAAGACTAGCCCAGGGGTCATCATTAGCAGGCTTCAGTAACTTTCCATTCATAAAAGGCAAGTGCAATCAGCATTTTACTCCTCTAAGAGAAGTAATTAAAAGAAGTCATGAGCAATTAGGGGAGCAAAACGACGGTGGAGACATCGTTGGTAGCAAAGGAAAGCAGATCCGACATCTCTGCCAGATTTTTAACCTTGGAGGACTTAGATTGGGTACTCATGGTGGCAAAAGTGGCCAACAGTGAGAATGATAGTGAAAACTAGTGAAAGTAACAACAAAATGGTGACGAGGGTAGTGAAAATCGGCATCACAAAAGACCTCAACATGGGTCACCTAACCAAGTAAGGATCCAATTAAAGGACCCAAACCTGTGACTCAATTAGGAGCACAAACCGAGTCAAAACAGTGCATTTAAACCATTTAATGAAACGATGTGCTCCATTTTAATGAAATGGTGTGCTCCAAAAACTGAATAAAATAGTGCGCTGAGGGGCAATGACAAAATGGTGTTCTTAACCATTTAATGAAACAGTGCACTTAAGAAAGGAGGATGAAACGGTGAACTTAACCATTTTAATGAGTGAAACAATGCACTAAGGGGCAATGACAAAAACGATCCACTTAGGTAGGGGATGAATTAAACCCTAACCCTAAAACAAAATAGTGCAATTAGGCAGGGGACAAATTAAACCCTAACCCTAAGACAAAATGCACCATTTTAAATGGCGGTCATGCTCCTGATTGAAATTCACAGCCGAAGATACGACAGATGACTAAAATTTGAATAGAAAAAAGGCTAAACAATCAAAAAAGGGCTAGAAAGAACAAGATCGGGACACATATCTATTCTTTGAACAAGGAATCAAGAAAAAAAATACTACTTTGGCTCTAAACGAATAGGGGACGAAAAGTAATACGAAAAAGAGAAAGAAAGCGTACCAAATCTAGAACAAAATCCTCATGTAGGCTATGATACCATCTAAGGAAGAAAAACACCTTAAAGAAACGGGATTGTGACACAAAATTTAGGAAAAAGCTCTTCTCTTCAATTCTTGATTAAGAGCAAAGGAAAACCTAAACTTGTGTTACATAAGGGTGGATTACCGGACTACGGGTTCAGGTCTAGCAAGCCCAAACCTGAAACTCGAAATGAATGATGTGGGCCTAATTACATACAGGCCCAATCCAAATATAAAGATACATAACTTAACAAAATAAGACTAAAAGTATATTAGAAACAAAGGCTTTGCTGCCGTTATGATATGCTTCTGTGATTTTCGATGTTGAAGCACATGTAAATCAAAATTTTGAATTATTTTTTATGGTCATGAATTTCTCTACCTGTTCAATTTCAAAGTCCAAGATATTTCTCCTATAAACAACAAATTGTGATCAGAATTCCTAGTATCATAAGAAATGTTTCTTCCTCGAAATTTTCCCAAAAAAAAAAAATGCCAACTTTGGTTCTAAAAACTTGAAAGGTTACAAGCAAGTTTTTGAATCATTTAAATCGATGTAGTTAAGTCTCTCATATTTTATTTCTTTTTTGGAGATAACATTTTAAGTCAAATAGTTGATATGTCATGAGTTACTATAGTTTTGGATGCACCAAAAGCTCACATGAAAAGAAGAGGAATAGAGTGAAGAGGAGATGAAGAAGAGCAACCGGGTCAAGAGAAACAAAATGTCTATGTGGACTTTGATTGCAAAACGTCATTAAATTGCATCAAAGCAGTTATTTACGCTGTCACATCAACGGTTGCTCCCAATGAGACACATGGAAAAAATTAATTGCAACAATCCAAATTCTAAAGACTAAATTAAGCATCTAGCAACTAACGACTAAAGACACACAAGCTGGAATCTTTTTGCTAATGCTTTATCCTTCTCGAAATGCATCTTGTATTCTCCACAGTAGTGGATGCAATGTATTGCAAGCAAAGGGATATTAGTGAATCCTCAATATGATAGAATAAAAAACATTCATCAGCAAAAAATCTTTGTTACAAAGCATGCTTTCATATAGAAGATAAATATACAACGGCTTAATATGAGAGTTTTTAAGGAAATCCTAAATAATAATAGGAAAATTGTATAGATAATGATAAAGCTGATTCCGGGCAGTTATATAATTTAGTTTTCCATATATTTTTCCAATGCCATGAAAAAGGTCTTATAGTAACTACAGCAAGATACTGCAAGATTTGTCATACATTCTTCCAATGCCATAAACTAGGTCATAACCCAACTATTGCCAAATAATTTCTAAGACAATGGGATAAGTGACATGAAGTAGCAGTCCGAAATTCAAAAACAAAAGCAAATATAAAATTAAAAAAATATCATTAGGAATGGAAAATACATCATGGAATACAAAGTCCAACGTAGTTATAAAAAATGAGAGAAGATATGTGATTGTGAGATATTATAAAATTCAATTGATCAACTCTTATGACAACTTTGGAGCAAAGAGCGGAGAAATCTTCCCGACTGTGAAGAAATATCAAGAAAGACAAGGACAACTAAATTACAATCTCAAGAGGACGAGTGTTGTGTTATATGTTATTTCCTTTTAAATAGTAAAAGTAAATATTGTCAGCAAAGAAATATTTCCAACGGTTGCACCGTGTCAAACATCAAAACAATGCGTCATCATCTAGGACAAATTCTACCCGCCATCATTTAAGCCAAACTTTCATCAAACAGGGCCTTATTGAGCAACAACTCAGACTTACTCATTTGAACTCCATAGGGAAATTAAGAGTTGCTACATTACATAATATTAAATAGTGTGACAAGGCTCTTTATTTAAAGGATCCACAGGGTCAAGCTGAAATCCTAACACCTAGGCCGAGGATACAATGGTATCCTTATCATCCATTTAGTCAACTATCCACGCACGAATCTGACGGCCAATCACCAATCATGTTCACTATCTATTAACATTAGTCCCAATAAGCTACAGCTTTTACTGCCATTTAACAAAAGGTAATTTCAATTTAGGAGTCATGCTTCAATAATCATTAAACTCCACAAGAAGTACAAAAGCTAATAAGGAAATTCCCCTTTCCTATGCGGATTCTGTTCATCCAGACGAACTTGATGAAGAATTGGATAGTTTTCCAACTTGCAGGCATCCCACAACCATAAGCACGAGATATGATCGGTTGAGAATTGTGACGGGCGGATTCAGACAGAATTGGGTGACTTGGCTAGCATGGGAGAGAGGCTTTTATGTTTGTTGACCTCGCAAGATCCAAGCGCAACGACTCTGTTCTTGATTTTCTGTGTGGTTGCTGCTATCGTTTTCTGCATTACACCCATTCGAGTCGTGGTTCTTCTCACAGGACTTTATTTGTCGAGACATCCAAGGTTTCGTCAAGAGTCATACTCATGCACCATCAATACCATTGAACTTTTTTAGAGAACAGCCAGATTATAGGGACATAAGCGACATTTATGTTGGCATTGTGCTTCCTGTAAGGACCTTCTATAATGTTTCCTATAATTCGTTTCTTATCTTTAGAAATTATTGAATGACGAACAAATACGAAAGGCGGGAAACTTACAGGAACCAATCATTGGCAGGATGAGTCGCTGTGACATCATGTTAGCTCGACTGGCAAGAGCAGCATGGTCCCGGACTGTTGAAGATAAAAATCTCATAGTAAAAAAATATAATTTTTAGGCATTATTTGAATATAAAAAATATTTCTCCAATTTATGAACTAGTTTTTAGATTGGACTTTTGCTTATTTCAATGTTATATTACTATTAATGTAACTTTTCCATTTAACTTTAGGTCCTTAAAGTGTCTTCATTCGAGAAACATTCATATTATTTCATTTAACTTTAAGACCAAGATTTACTCAGCATATAGGAGAATGTTGAAGATGGATGTCCAGTATTTAAAAAAAAAAAAAAAAAATGAGTATTAGGTGGTGGTTAAATATTGAAAATATCTTCGTAACTCATGAGTTATATTAAACTTTGTCCCTATTTTTAATAACCATCACAAGAGAGACCACGTAGAAGTTGGCTCATCTACAGATATTGGGGATGGCCTCCACCACAACGGAGGTGATCCTCAGCTACTGACGTACGGTAGACATTCAATCTTGTTGTCTTCAGAGTAACACAAGGGACACTAACTATAAAGAGATGGAGAAGAAGAGAAGAAGACTGAGAAGAGAAGGAATGCATAGAAGTGCCACTGATCCACAGCGTGGAGGCGGCATATGGGTATTAAAGACGACTCAGCGGCAACAAATTTGCCTTCAGAACGGCAAGAAATATTAACGGAAGTCACTAAATTATTTTGGGGCCGTTCAAGGAAAGGGGAGGGGAAAAGGAGCTGGAATGGAAAAGTGAGGAAATCTTCTAGATGAGTCAGCGAAGAGAGTTCTTTCCGAAACTCCAGAGTCTTAAAACTGGATGCTACCATTCACAATTAACCTAAAATTTCTTCAAATTGCACGTGTTTTCTTTGTCATATAAGTTCTATAATGTAAATAAACTTGGTTTATTTTAAGCAGTTACACCCTCTATAAATTCCCATAAGATCAATATTTTTGCCAACCAATTAAAGGCCACGTAAGTCTCCAAGCAGAATGTACCACGTCATCAAAGTACACTCGTGGATGTGCCACATCAGTCCTCGCAAAACAAGCCCTGACAGCTTTGTCTTCCTTGCATGCCAACGGTATCACCTACCATGGGCGTCATCCGAACGGCTGAAGAAGGAAAGTAGACCAGCCTTCATTTTCCTTGTTCGGCCCCTCATCAAATTTCTTCCCTTCTTCGATCGAGTCCTTAATCTCCATAAATATTTCTTATGCAAAAAAACTCCAATTGGACCACCATTTTAACCTACTTGGTTGGGCGGAAATCGAGACCAAGTCAAGCCTTCAATGTATAAATTCGTTTGTGTACATTGGTATTGAGCACCTTTGAGAATAATAGTTTTTAATTTTCTCTCATATATTTTCTGGCACCCTACTGTTCTCCGGTGGGTTTCTTTGAGTTGGTCAATCAGCTGACCATCACTAATTCAATCCATCGTTGGTTCTTCTGATCCTTACATGTATATTAATATTAATCAAAATATTCAAATAATCAATTTTACAAAAAATTATATCATAAAAAACAACTCCGCTGCCCAATAAAGTGTGGGAGTAGTCACCAACTGAGAGGTACCCCTCATATGAAAAAGAAAAATGTTCTGATAATCATTGACCTAAAACTGACGTGCACAATGGAAGCATAAAGACATAATCCAATGGTCGATGTAACAGAAAGCCTTTGATGGACTGAACTCTCTCTCTCTGTCATTACAATTTGTAATGTGAATGAGAAATGGTCCCTACTAATCTCCATCGTAATATCCATAAATTATTCTACCTAACAACGAGATGGAATTAGGTATTAGCAACTTGCTTTTAGGCTCCATGCATGTCCCACATGATGAAGAATCGACTCGTTCAAAGTAAGAAGTATTGTCTTACATGTACTTTCAATGTGGGCACTATCTCTAGTGAAGATTTCATAGCTGGCGACGTTGCACTAATGAGGACTTAAATTTGATGCTGTTTTCAGCCTTCTTTTACAAATTTAGAGTTCGGTTCCAACCCCTATTCTCCCCATAAATGTTTGATGTTTTTATTTGCAAAATTTTGAGATCCACTACCCAACAACCAAGTAAAAACGAGAAGTTTAAGATTCTATGTTTCCTTCGGCAATGCCATATCCTTTTAGAGTTTCTCCAACTGATTGGCCATGCTCTTCTTTGCTTCTAGCTCTCTCTACGAAGCCCTTGCTTTGTTGTGCATAGGATATAGAAGAGTAGGTCTTTTGCAAGCAATTGCTTTCCAATATTAATATTAAGAATAAGATCAGCTATTAAGATATGGGTAATAAATTCTATATTGCTAAAGAATATATTAAGAATTTTGTTTACAAAATAATGAATTTTAATATCTTTTGAGTTAACTTTTGATTTAGATAATGGACATTGTTATACCAACAATAACAATAAAAACCAAAATAGATTGGAGAAAAAAAATTGTAAAATTATGAAGCATTGTGCACATAAAATAGTAGGATATGGTAAATTGTAGTTTTAAGGGATATACTTTGCAAGGTTATTGCAAAACTTTTTTGCTTTTTATAGCTTTGATCATCCAACTCACTTCTTTCCTTCACTGTTCAATTTTTTGAAATAATTCATTTGCAGTTAGCATTGGCATTCTTATTGTTGTTGACATAAGTTATATTATTGATCCACTAAGTTGTTCTACATAGTTACTTAGCCTACTAGGCTTAGTTTTTCATTCAAAATAATCTAGATAAAGTTATGCTAATGTCTTTCTCCTTTTTTATACTAATAATTCCTATTCAATTTCTCCTTTACTCTCTTTTAATTCTTTGTAGCTTTTAGTGATATTATAATATGAACTAGCAATTAGTTGTAAAGACTTATTTCTTATCTATGAGATTTTTTCTTAACTCCAAATTAGTGATTCTTTTATCTCTACTTCTAAAACATTTCTTCTTCTACATTTTTCTAAGTTCATCCATCTTGTTCAAAATGAATGACTAATTGTAGACTACAGAAGTTTGCCAACTATAACATTATTTCAATTGTATATGTCAATCAATTCCAATTCTCTAGAAATTTAAGAATAGCATATTTAATCCAAGCTACTTTTGTTACACATCTCTTAATAAAAGTGCTTGTCCATAGGGAGAGTCTAATTCTTTTCAACACTAGCACATTGTTCACTCCATTATAGCTAACACCATTTAATCTCAACACAGTTGTTATAATGATTAAACCTCCATGTAATCATGTCCAAAAAATCAAACTCGTAAATGGCATTCAAAAATTACAAAATTTATTAAATGACTAACTTTGTAATGGGATATAGATAAAATCAAAATGTTCAAAAACCAAAATACATGATAAAAACATGGAAACTAATAGTGCAGTAGCTAATATAATTGGAAGTATATTGTAGATTTAATGAAACATCAATATAATTAAAGGTAAAGGACGAGATAGGTGTTAGGGTGGAAGCATTTCATTACCAATAAATTTAGCAGCTCTTTTTCTTTTCATTAAGAATTCATCAAGAGATTTAAAATGTACAACATTTTCTCTCTCTTGGTTTGGTTGCTCTCTTTATCAAACTCTAGGTTACTTATCACTTTCTCTACAATTTAGGGACTTTACAATTCTCCAAGACCATGCCCTTGTGCACTAAGCTACCAAACCTTGTTGAGCCATCCAAACCAAAGTTATTCTCCACAAGGTTCATATAACCCTTAAAATAAAACTAAAGAAAATATTATAATATTTCCCTTATCACTTACTTTAATTCCAAATACATTGTAACAGGTGGAAGGACATTATTATTCTCACTAATTATGACAAATCACAACAAGAGGATTCAACTCTTCCTCTCTCTCATCATAATTAACAAAATAAATGAGAAATACCATGTGACCTACATCATAATATCATTTGAATTTTCACATAGACGCAAGATAGATTAGGTATTAGCAACTTGCCTTTAGGATTGATGCACGTCCTATTACATGACATAGAATAAGCCCATTCAAAATTAATAATCAAAGATTCCACAACCCAACAACAAGTCTTATATAAACAAAGAATTAGATTTTCAAGTTTCCATGACATTCTTTAAAGCATACCTCTTAGTAACTTGTGCCATGTCAGTTAATAAGGCATTAGTTAGTAGTAGTGATGTAGAAGTTAGTTGTTTAGTTAGCAATGAGTTAGCAATTGTAACTGTTAGAGGCCTTGTTAGTTAATTAGTTGTAACTAACGAAGGCTATTAATGTCTTTACTAGTCATTGTGTAACAAACTTAGAGAAATTTTTTCGGCACTCAGGTCTCAACAATGAATTGAGTTAGCCTTCTAACTAGGATCACTCTCGCAAGAAACTTCTAGAGAGAATACAAGGAGAATTCTATAGAACAAAAGGAAAGCTTTAGTGTTTGAGTAAGGAGAAAGAGACTGGGAGGTTCCCTTTATATAGGTATTAGCCTTCTCATAGGTATTAAATGGTTTATTGGTTACACATTTAAAGCATCATGATAAATGTGTAAATGTTATATAATATTCAAATTGGGTTCATCGAATCATGACACTTTATAATCTTAAACTGTCGAAATACTCATAAAAAGTACACATTACAATAATAAATATTGAATCGTAACCATCATCTTATTGAATATCAAAGTTGTTACACCTTCAAATTGAAAAGCAATTACATTCTTGTAAATAAAAGTAGTAAAATTACAAAAGGAAAGAAAATAATACAATGGGGCACCACCTACGTGGATGACCCAACAACAAGGAAACTAGGTGGGTCAGACTTGTACTCACCAACTTAGTCCATCGACTCGTACTGCCAATCCAATACACAAAAGACTGACTCATACTCGCTCAACCAGCCCATCGGCCTGTATTGCCAGTCCGAAACATTCTCCCCTACCTAATTCAATGATGCCCTTGTTGCCTCTAAGTAATTGTCAATAAGACCTCTAAACTACCAAAGATCATCCTCAAACTCCCAAGTTGCTTCACTTTCAAGCAATCCCTTTCACTTGATGAAAAACTGTCACTATAGATGAACTATTTGCTTCCGAAAGATGCAATCAACCAAGATTGCCTCTACATCTTTCCCAAGGACGTCATCATCGTTGGATGAGCTCTCTTTGGCTTGCTCTATTCTACATCTATGTTATCCCCATGGAAAGGCTTCAACATGCTCACATGGAAGACCATATAGATCTTGAGGTTAGATGGGAGGTCTAGCTAGTAAGCCACCTTCCTAATCTTTCCTACAATCTCAAACGGTCCTTCATACTTATAAACCAGTCCCTTATGAAAGGGATGGTAAGCCTTGTATTGATAGGAAAGGAACTTCACCAAAACTTAATCCCTAATGTTGTAGTCAATTAGCCTTCTCTTCTTGTCAGTCTACTTCTTCATTTGTTTAATGGCCTTATTCAAGTAGAATTTTGCCACACTCTGCATTCTTTTTCCAAGATTTGGCCATCTTATGAATACTAAGACACTAACCTAATGGTTTGGACTCCAAAGTTGAAGGAGTCAATGGTTGTTGCCTTGTCACCAACTCGAATGGACTTTTCTTCATGGACTTACTCTTCTGCAAGTTGTAAGAGAATTAGGCTACATCCATCAACTTCACCCAATTTTCCTAGTTCTCGCTCACAAAATTCCTTAGGTATAACTCCACAAAGCTATTCACCATTTCCATCTGTCCATCTGTTTGAGGGTGGAAGCTCGTACAAAACTGCAACTCCAAGCCTAACAACTCAAATAGCTGTCTCCATAGTCAGCCTGTGAAGCATGGATTTCTGTCACTAATAATGCTCCACGATAGTTCCTAGTACTTTACCATGTGTTTGAAGAAGAGCTGAGCTATGACTTCTGCTGGACACTCCACTAAGGTCGGTACAAAGGTAGCATACTTTAAAAATCATTCCACCACCACAAGTACTGATCCACACCCATCAACCTTTGGCAGTTAGTGATAAAATCCATGGATGGCTTGGTATCGATAAGGGTTCTAATAATCCCCTAAGAGCTCTCCATATCGGCTTATCCTGTTGGCAAACAAGACAAGTTTTAACAAAAAGTTTAATTTCATCATGCATACCAAGCCAAAAATATGAAGCTTTTACAAAAGCCCTTGTCCTCTGTTGCCTAGGGTGCCCTACCCACTTGATGTCATGGCATTCCTGGATAAGTCTTCGTTGAAAGTTCTCTCACTTAGGCATATACAAGCGCTTTCTCTTAGTATAAAGCAGTCTGTCTTCCATCCAAAAATGCTTTGTCTTACCCTCTTTCATGAGTTGCTCTAAACAAACGTGATACATTATAATTACAATAATTTTTGCTAGTTAAAGCACTTGCAACTTAGTGATATTTGAGAGAATTATCACATAAGTTATGAAGGTCCATGACTTAATGGACTCTGCTCATCCATCTCATGTATGTCACCTTCATCGCTCTCTATATGGCTTGAAACAAGCCCCTTTTGCCTAGTACAACCACCTCAATACCTTCCTAACGTCTCTCGACTTCATCATTTCTGCTGTGAACACCTCCTTGTTTACTCTTCACACTTCCTGGTATAGCATTGTTCTTCTTATCTATATGGATGATATTATACTTAATAGCTCTTCCCATGCTCTACTATCCAAGCTCCTTCAGATGCTTCAACAAAAATTTGCAATCAAGGATCTTAGTCCCATTCACTACTTCCTCGAAGTTAAAGTCCAACCCACTTCAAGTGGCCTTTTCCTTCATCAGGCTAAATTCACTTTGGATATCCTTACTCATGCCAAGATGACTAATGCAAAGGTTGTGTCTACTTCATGCACCATTAATGAGCCTTTCTTTCTCTAGAATGGTGAACCTTTAGCTGATCCTAGACTCTATTGTAGTGTAGTCGACACTCTTCAGTATCTCACTCTCACTCACCTAGACATTACTTATGCCATCATTACTGCCTTTTCGTTCCTTCATTCCCTACTTCCACTCATTGGCAAGCAGTGAAGCGCATTCTTCACTATATAGTGGATACACCCAAGCTTGGTTTTCTCCAAACCTACAGTGCTTCTACTCTTATTCATGCCTTTTCTGATGTTGGTTGGGCCAATAATTGTGATGACCATCTATAGGCGGGTTCTACATCTTCCTCGATAACAATCTCACCTCTTGGAGCTCTTGCAACAACACACTAGCACTAAAGTTGAATACAAGTCTTTAGCTAATACTACTGCCAAGATCATGTGGATTAAGTATCTTCTTTGTGACCTTCGTACTCTTCCTCCAAAACCACCCACACTCTGGTGTGACAACTTGTCGGCCTTGTACCTAATTGCCAATCCAGTTTTTCATGCTCACACATGAACTTCTACTTCATTCGGGAATGCCTTGCTTATGGTTAACTTCATCTTCAGTTATCTTGTCCATGGATCAATCAGCTAATATCTTCACTAAGGGCCTCTCCTTCACTCATTTCTACACTCTTCACTCCAAGCTAATGGTGCATTATGCCCTTTCAGCTTGCGGGGGCATGTTAGAGAAGCAACATTCCATGCATCCTCTAAAGCACATGTCATCTATGTCAGTTACTATGACCCATCAACAAGATCTACCCAATCATCATTCCAATGGTTCAACCCACGTGTGACCCGACACAAGCTCGACACCTTCACAAACCCTAGCCACTGCCGACCAAAAGCTTTGGTCACAATCTTCATTAGATTCTTCATGTAACTAATTTGACTTTGTTCCAAATATGTTCCTTGTTTAAATCTATAAAGGAACTCTAATGTAATTGTACAAAATTAATGAGAGATAATCAATAATTGTATAAGATCTCACTCAACCATGTTTTTCATGTCTCTCTCTTTCAATCTAGGTTTCCAACGATCCTTGTCTTTGATTTCTTTCACAAAGACTTTGGTTAGCAAGATGGCTAGGTCTTTACCATAATAAAAATGTCCTTGGAAATTCCAAATTTTTGTTGGGTAGTTTGCTCCTTGCCAAAGTTTGGTGACTATGTTATTGTAATATTTTGTATGATTTAAGAATATACAAATAGTTCTCTCTTAAAAAAATAAAAATAAAAAGTAAAAACTTGCTCAAAGTTGATAGTTTGAGATTACCAATTATTTAGGTAAGGATAAAATTGTTAGCATAAGAAAAGAAGTCTGCCTCTTTGTTATGTTTGTTCATTCTTCCATGTTTTTTATGCCATTATGTATCTAAAATAATAAAGTTCATTTAGTTTCAGATTTTTTTGGAGTTCAAGATAATCTTCTTTGACAAAGTTTGCATGAATTATAACTAGGATCACTTATGTAGTGATCAAAAAGTGGGAATAAGGAAAACTTTTTCATTTTTTATATATATTTACTTAGGCACATATTTGTGGCTTACTAGAAAAAAGCTTTGAACATATGCCATTGATTTTAATTATTAAGTCAAAATTAGAAGTAAGGGTAAAATGATCATTTGGTTGCTTAGATTTCTTCCAACATGTTTAAGTATGAAAATTTAAAGAAAAAAGCATATAACTCATACAAAATATCAAACTCTAGACCTCACAATTGAAGTATTCGCTAACTCACTATTAACCCAATTGTTTAAATGATGTATGCTGATTGTTATTTGGTAAGTTTTCATAGTGATCAAAAAATTCTCAAGTAGTAATAAATTATAGCTCCCAAGGACATAGAAGGTTTATTGATATTTTTGATAATTACTATGTGGTTCTATCTTATCCGTATAAAGCTTTTACTCAAACGTTGGCTTCTGGATCTTCTTTTACCTACCAAATTTTGAAGCCAATTTATAGAAAAAAAGTATATCATTTGGACCAAAAATGGGGCAGACTCTATCGACAAAAACAGTAACATAGTTTATGTGGTAAATTCCATTATAATATCCAGTTACTAGAAGTCATTCTTTCTCCAAAATTGAGAAACATGTTCTCCACTACGCACCAATGATTCATTTAATTCTTCCTTCTTGTATTCTTGTATAAATTCAACTGTAAACCCAATCTGTACTTCTGTTGAAGAGTTATAGAAATCTACATGGTTATCTTTCTTCTTTGTTTCCTTATGGAATCACAGCCAACTGTGTGCTCTTTACACCTTTTCTTTTTTCTGCAAACACTTAATTCCAGCAGAATGTTTCCTCTTAACATCCTTTAACTACCACCATAACACTACTCTACCTTCTCTGTTTTCTTTCAACAATCGACACCAATGGCACAAAAACTGGCTTTTCCTTCTTTAACCATTGTCAGTGTCACAAATTTTGTGAACTTAAGCTCACGGAAACAAACTATTTGCCGTGGCTGACTATGAAGTCACTATTACAAACCCAAAAGCTATATGACTTTGTTACAGGAGAAATCAATCAACCTAGTCAATAGTCTGAAGATGCTGGAGCAGAACAAAAGAATGCCGATTTCGATGCTTAGCTTCAAAGTGGCGGGCATGTGAAATCTTGGATAATCAAAACTATCCGAGAAGAGATTTTGAGACACATTTTTGAACTGGAAACGTTTGCACAAGTTTGGGTTGCCCTCAACAATCTATTTGCACAAAAATATGAGGCTAGTAAGTGTGAGCTTACCTCACAATTGAACTGTCTTGGAAAGGCTAGAAAACCCCTTTCTCAGTATCTAAGTGGAGTTTAGAAGCCTTCTCACCCAATTGGGCCGAATGGAGTTGGGTGAATGTGGTTCGGGGAACAATGGAACAATTTCAATTAGGCTTCAAGCGCTAGAAGCAACCTAAATGTGGAACTAGAGAAGATTGGGACGTGTCTAGTATATGAGCATGATCTGTCCACCTTTTATTATTTACTAAGAAGTATTAGTGCATATGGTGTGGATTTATAAAGTGCTGAGGAGTTTTTCTCCGATTTGAAATCTCTTTACTGCCGGGGCAGAATAAAAACTCGTTGATGGGGTACAAGTCGTGGGTAACAAAGGATTTGAAAACACAATTACTGGGTATTTTGGTTGATAGTAAAACATTATATATGCAATGGATTATGGTCCTTATCTTCTCTTACTTCGGGCCTAATGAGTCATAAAGCTAAAATAGATGAAATATTTTAATCTATGGAGCTACTTTCATTAGTTTCCCTCAAGCTAATGTTTTGTAGAATTCAAACATCAAGTGTGTAAAATAAATGTTAGTGCACTAAAGGCTCCAATTAATTTATGGGCTCAAGACCCAATTGATTTGGTGGGTTTAGTGTCGACACTTCTGGACTCGTAGGCCTAATAACTCTGGGCTCATGGCCCCAACAATTTTGTTACATCAGCTCAAAAATACTGGGCTTGCATACCTGACAATTTTGAGCATGAAAGCCAATTTTTCACTTCTTGCCTAAACCTCATTTCTTCCATTAAGCAGCACTTTTTCTAAAATGGATATGGCTACCTATTGAGCTGGGCCCATCCATGCGCGGATCTTCGCCAAAAGTAGAGCCACAGGTGGTGTCGGAGATGGAATCGACAAAGATTAAGATTTTGGATGGCATCAACTGGAAAACAAAGAGTAGTTTGATTGTAAGATTCGAAGTTGCAACTAGTGTAGAAGGACAAGGGAGGAGGGACCCGAAACTGATTAGATAAATTCCATTGTCGATTAGAGGCCCAACACAGGTGACCATGTTATACTTCTGGGTTGTAAAATCTGTAATTGGCCTAATTGTTGAGAAACCACACCACAGATCTGTACAATTGTTTTTCTATTTATGAGTTATGGTGTTCTAAAACTACAAGTCAAAGTTTTGGATAATTAGGTTATGCAATTCACTATCCCCTTCGTTCCTTCACTTGGCCGTCTTCTAGCCAATTTCCATGCCCATACCAAAGCTCCCACATATCCCTTTCACGTAAAGAAAACATGATGATGACTATGCTAAGTGGTTAACGATGCTCATGGCCTGATGATACAAGGGTTTTTAAGTGAAGTTCCTTCTTTTCTTTTTCCTTTTTAATTAAAAAAAATTATTTTTACCCTCATGGGGTGAAGGGATTTATTGTAGAAAGGGAGGCTCGAATCCTAACCTCTATATAGTAAGGCCCAAAAACACCATTGAATGATACATCTTTAACAACTTGTTAACCAAAAAAGGAAAAAGAAAATCACATTTCCAATATTATTTCGCTTTATTTTCTATTTCTTTCGTCAGAGACTATTTTAGTAAAACCTTAAGCACATAAATCTGAATATCTATTTTCAATGTAACAAAACAAAATCCAACAACTACAAAAATAAATTCTTGATATTGGATTTAGTTTGAGTCAACTTTATTTAGAACTTTTCTTACCTTTTCACCTGAAACTAAGTAATTGTAACAGGCAGGTGGGGCTCTAGTATGGTTTAATGTATGTTAGAATTTATATTTTATTTGCTGAATTGTTTGTATTAATTAAACTGACATGTTGGTAGGTTAGTTGGGGCATAAGAAGGGACTTAGGCGTAAGAAGGGTTTGGGCCTATATTTTGAGCATGTATATTGAACTGTAGAGAGACGAGTTGGTAGTGGCCCAGAGGGGACAGGAATTTGTATCGAGGGAGAACTCTCTAGAAGGGGTTTTTGAATAGAAGGTCGTTTAGTTGTCTCTCTCTCTATAGATCAGAGAGGGTGAGGGTGGTAAGGGTTCCCGTGAATGAGCCCGTCTATCTTAATCCTATCAGTTCTCTTTCTCAGCTTCCATGTCCATCTTTTTTTTGTCTTCTTATATCCAAACCAACATTCCGCACACAAGAAGAAATCAGAGATTAGTTCTTTGGGAAGCCCGGTTGACGGGACCAAATACCAAATCCAAGGTAGAATTAAGGTTGATTTGGGAAGAGATAGAAGAAGGGCTGTTGCAAGTGGTATCGGAGCCATATGATCCTACCATGGACGGCCATCTTTCCCAGTTGGAATTAGGTATGTCCACTTTGGAGTCCCAACTGAACTCCGGCCTTTTTTCTGTAAATTCCCAGATTTAGGATCTAAACACCCGTTTGGACTTGATCCTTTCTCAAGTTCAGTCCATTGCGGCCATTCATTTAGATTCCTCATCTAATGGCCACACACACACCAAAAGACCCGCAATTTGGGAGGGGGCGGTCATCGTACACATTTCGACACCAACCCTAATCCCAATTCGTCCCACGACTCAAACCCTAGAGCGTCGAGACCATCAGGGTCGGGGCCCCATAGGTCGAGCCCGCATAGGTCGGGCCCCCACATGGGTCGGGCCCCACAGGTCGGGCCCCAACAGGTCAGGGCCTAATAGGTCAAATTCGTCCAGGTCGGGTCAAGATCTCGGATCCAATCTCTTGAGCCGCATCACCCAATTCAAATTGCCCCGTTTTCACCATGATGATGACCCCTCCTTATGGCTATTTATTGCCACCGAATTCTTTGATTTCCATGGACTTTCAGACCCAAAAAGAGTTAGGGTTTCCACATGGAACATGGCAGGGAATGCCATTAAATGACTCCAGTCTTATAGAGAAGACTTAGAGAGAGTGGGTCAATGTTTAACTTGGGAAAAGTTTTAGGAAGGGCTGATGGATAGGTACGAATCAACCCAACCCAGAAACTCTATCCGCACAATGATGAAGATAGAGCAATGGGGCACAGTGGAGCAATACTATGAGCAATTCCGAGAAGTTTTGTCATCGGCTGGTTCACTCACCTCTCAATAGGTTATGGATTGTTTCATTAGTGGCCTGAAGGTGGGGAATCCAAGGTGATATAAATGCAAAACACCCAGTGCCCCATTGACGGGCTGTTGCACGTGGTATCGGAGCCATCCGATCCTACCATGGACGGTCGTCTTTCCTAGTTGGAATTAGGTATGTCCGCTTTGGAGTCCCAACTGAACTTCGACCTTTTTTCTATAAAATCCCATATTTAGGATCTAAACACCCATTTGGACTTGATCCTTTCTCAAGTTCAATCCATTGCGGCCACTCGTTTAGATTCCTCATCTGATGGCCACACACACACACCAAAGGACCCCACAATTTAGGAGGGGACGGTCATCGAACACATTCCAACACCAACCCTAATCCCAATTCGTCCCACTACTCAAACCCTAGCGGGTCAAGACCATTGAGGTTGGGGCCCCATGGGTCGGGCCCCCACGGGTCAAGGCCTAATGAGTCAGATTCGTTCGAATCGGGTCAGGATCTCGGATCCAATCTCCTGAGCCGCATCACCCAGTTCGAATTGCCCCGTTTTCACCATGATGATGACCCTTCCTCATGGCTATTTATTGCCACCAAATTCTTTGATTTCCATGGACTTTCATACCCAAAAAGAGTTAGGGTTTCCACATAGAACATGGCGAGGAATGCTATTAAATGACTCCAGTCTTATAGAGAAGACTTAGAGAGAGTGGGTCAGTGTTTAACCTGGGAAAATTTCAGGAAGGGCTGATGGATAGGTACGAATCTACCCAACCCAGAAACTCTATTCGCACAATGATGAAGCTAGAGCAATGGGGCAAAGTGGAGCAATACTATGAACAATTCCAAGAAGTTTTGTCATCGGCTGGTCCACTCACCTCTCAATAGGTTGTGGACTATTTCATTAGTGGCCTGAAGGTGGGAATCCAAGGCAATGTAGATGCAAAACACCCAGTGATTTTGAATGAACCCCTACACTTCGCCTTCATCTGCAAAGATCAGTTCTGAAAGCTTTAAGGTCAAAGATCCTCCTTATTCATATCCCATAGGGTAGTTCCAAAAAATTTTCCACGTAGAAAGGGTGGGGAAGCTTCAAAACCTCCTGCACCACCAAAACCTCTTCCTACAGTTCATCAACTAACCCAAAAATTTCAATCACGCCCTACCCTACCCACAAGGAAATTCACAACAGCTGAATTAAAAGAGAGAAGGCATAAGGGGTTATGTTACCACTATAATGATTGGTATGCACCAAGGCATAAGTGTCACAAAAGATTGTTCATATGTGAGGCAGTCTATCCATATGAATAAAGGGACTAGGAGCATGAAGGGGAGCAGAACCTTGACAAGGAGGAAATTACTAATTATTTAGAAGTGAAGGAGGAAATGAGGATTTCTATTATAGCATTATATGACATGGGAGTTAGAAAACCTAAAACCATGAAGGTGGAGGGGCAAATGGAATCCTTTAGGAGACAAATCCATGTTCTAATTGATTCAGGCAATACCCACAACTTCATAGACCAAGAATTAGTATCCCGCCTAGGTCAAGTGGTGGATAATACTAATACCTTTAAGGTAATGGTGGCAATATGGCAAGGGGATTGAGAGCATCAGTGTATGCAGAGGAGTTGAAGTGAAGCTGCAAAGGGTTGGGATGAAGTTAGATTTATATGTTCTACCTCTAGTTGCAGTCGATGAAGTGCTGGGTGTTTAATAGTTGGAAAAATTAGGATACATTATTTGAAACTTTGCTGAGCATCAGATGGAGTTTAGCATGGAAAATAATAGAGTTATCTTGCACGGCTGGCACCCCAAGTCATCCCAACTACTCGCAGAGAACCAAATCAGTAAAGAACTAGCATGGAAAGGATAGTTTATGGTGGTTCAAATAACCGATGAGCAACAAAGTGACAGTAAGGGGGGACAAAAACCCAACAAAGTGGGGGCATAGCAACACTGTGAAATGGAACTTGTGCTGTCAGAGTTTTCTGATATATTCCAAGCACCAAAAGGCCTTCTTCTTAGGAGAAGTCATGATCACAAAATAGTTTTGAAAGGAGATGGGAAACCAATATCTATGAGACCTTATAGGTATCCGTATGTGCAGAAGGGGGAGATTGAAAGATTAGTGAAAGTGCTTTTGGAGGATCGAGTGATAAAACCCAGCAAAAGCCCTTTTTCCTCCCCTGTATTATTAGTGAAGAAGGCGGATGGAACATGGAGGTTGTGTGTAGATTACCGAGAGCTGAATAAGTATATGATCAAGGATAAATTCCTAATACCCACCATTAATGAACTCTTGGATGAGTTAAATAGAGCCAAATACTTTTCTAAGTCGGATTTGAGGTCGAGGTACTACAAAGTTAGGATAAAGGAAGAGGACATTGAGAAAACAGCCTTCATGACTCACCATGGGCATTACAAATTCCTTATAATGCCCTTTGGAGTGATGAATGGCCCATCTACATTTTAGTCATTGATGAATGTGCTATTCCAAGAATGATGTGGCCATCCTACACAAGCCAAGCCCAAGCTCAAATACTCATTAGTGGTAAAGTGGCCCAACCTATATAAGCCCAATCCAAAGAAGCTTGAGAAGGTTGACCAAGTGGTTAGGAAGCAAATGGTTGGTGGTTGGCTGTTGAGAATAAGTGGTTGGTAGTTGGCAGATGAGAGCTAGCAATTAAGAGGTTGTAGTTGGGAAGATAGTAGTTGGGAAGATAGTAGTTGGCTATATTTATGATTATGGGTGCTTTAGTTTCCTATAAATAGCTAGTGCCATTGTGTAGTAGAGGCATTGAGTTGTGAGATTTGAGTATAAGCTTTAAGCTTCCTTCTAAGTTCTGTATCTCTTTGCTTGTGGCAAGAGTGGTGAGCTTCATTTGCTCTGTATCTCTTTGGAATTACTTCCAATAAAGTGGTGAGTGTTTTATCCTTGAATTCTAAGGTGGTGAGTTATCTGTATCCTTAGTTTTCAAAGATAATTGTTATTTGTATCCTCGAATTCTAAGGTGGTGACTATCTGTATCCTTAGTTTTCAAAGATAATTTTATCCTTTTATTTTCCTCCTCTCTGTCCGGTATCCAGTTTGGTATTAGAGCCAGGTTTATGGCTAGTCGTCGTCATCATGTTCGCCATCTTGAAGTCCCTGAGGTGAATGAAGCAGACCAGCATGAGATGGAAATGGACGAAATGAGGAGACAACTTGAAGAACTCCAAGAAAAGCTGGCGCGTTTCCAAATAAGAGAACGGTATAACTATCATTTTGGATCTGACAAAAGTCGTCGTTCTAGAGTTAGAGAGGATGAGAATCCTTTCTATCAATCTGCTCAAGAAGACTCTGATGATAGTACTCCACCCCATCCTCGTCATCTTCGGCGATATCTTCAACAATTTCCTTATGTGAAAGTTGAAATTCCAGAATTTGAAGGAAGAATGGAGCTAGACGAATTCCTAGATTGGCTGCATACAGTTGAACGAGCATTTACCATCAAAGATTATTCTGAAGAACAAAAGGTAAAACTTATTGCCTTGAAACTAAGAAAATATGCATCTTTGTGGTGGGAAAATTTGCAGAGACAAAGAGTTCGAGAAGAAAGAAGAAAAATTCGAACTTGGGAGAAAATGAAGAGAGAGCTGAAACGAAGGTTCCTCCCAGACAACTACAAAATGGAGGTTTTTCTCAAGCTCCAAAATCTGAAGCAAATGAATTCATCTGTTGAAGATTACACTATGGAATTTGAGCACCTCATGTTGAAGTGTGATGTGATGGAGCCTGAAGAACAAACAATTGCTCGATATTTGGCAGGTTTACGAACCGAAATTGGGGATACAGTTCGTTTGCAGCAATATTACTCATTCAATGATGTACGAAAGCTTGCTCGGACTGTGGAGCAACAAAGGGTAGCTCGTGGCAACAACTACAAACCGATGTCAAGAGATGGTGCTACAACACGAGGAAGTCCAACAACTACAAAGTCAACTCCGCCAGTGAAACCTATGAAGTCCAGAAGTTCCTTTAAGGGCGAAAGCTTTAAACAAGCTAAGCCTTTTACAGACTCTCGTAGATGTTTCAAGTGTCAAGGCCATGGACATATAGCCTCCGACTACCCCAATCGGAAGATTATTGCTCTTGTTGAAGAAGATGTCCTAGAAGAACCTGATGAAGCCAATGCAGAAAGTGAAGAAGAAATGGTATATGCAGATGAAGGAGAATCCTTAATCATTCAAAGAAATTTGAACCTGAATCCAACTGAAGAAGATGATTGGCATCGAGAGAATATCTTCCACACTCGATGTACCTCTCATGGCAGGGTATGCAATATCATTATTGATGGAGGGAGCTGCACAAATACTGTAGCTTTAGCAATGGTGGAAAAGCTGCAATTAAAGATAGAAGATCATCCACGCCCATACAAGTTACAATGGTTCAGCCAAGGAAATGAGGTAAAAGTTAATAAACGTTCTCTAATTTCCTTTTCAATTGGGAAAAACTATAAGGATAGTGCTTGGTGTGATGTGGTGCCAATGGATGCATGTCACCTACTTCTTGGAAGACCTTGGCAATATGATCGAAAAGCCTTGCATGATGGGTATAAAAATACTTATTCATTTTACAAGGATGGAAATCATATTGTGTTAGCTCCTCTTAAGCCAGGCAATACATCTGCACCATCAAGCAAGAAGGGCAATCTTACACTTTCTGGAACTCAAATGAAGCATGCAATTCAAGAAGGTGAAGAGGTTTATGCTCTTGTGCTTATAGAATCAAATCCTGAGCTTTAACCTGAGTCACATCCCTTATTGCAATCTCTCATCAAGGAGTTTGAAGATGTTGTTCCAGATGAAATTCCTCTTGGCCTTCCACCAACTAGGGATAGTCAGCATTGCATTGATCTAGTGCCAGGAGCTTCTCTTCCTAATAAAGCTGCTTATCGTATGAATCCTGAGCAATAGAAAGAGCTACAAAGGCAAGTGAATGAGCTCTTGTCCAAAAAGATGATTCGAGAAAGCATGAGCCCATGTGCTGTCCCAACTTTGTTGGTACCAAAGAAGGATGGATCATGGCGCATGTGTGTTGATAGTAGAGCAATCAACCGAATTACTATCAAATACAGGTTTCCAATTCCTCGGTTGGATGATTTACTTGATCAACTGCATGGTGTTGTCGTCTTCTCCAAAATTGATCTCAGAAGTGGCTATCATCAGATCAGGATGAGAACTGGAGATGAATGGAAGACTGCATTCAAAACTCAAAACGGACTCTATGAATGGATGGTAATGCCCTTTGGACTTTCTAATGCTCCAAGCATATTCATGCGTCTCATGACTCACATATTTAAACCATTTATGAGGAAATTTGTTGTAGTTTATTTTGATGACATACTAATCTTTAGTAAGTCTGAAGATCAACATCTAAATCATGTGAGGCAAGTCTTTCAGACCTTGTGGGATCAGAAACTATATGTCAACTTAAAGAAATGTTAATTGTTTACCAAGAGTATTGTATTCTTGGGATATGTTGTTTCTGATGCAGGGGTCAAGGTGGATCCTAGCAAAATTGAGGCCATTGTGAGTTGGCCAGTGCCTCAGTCAATTCATGACATACGAAGCTTCCATGGCTTGTTGTCCTTCTATAGAAGATTTATCCAGAATTTTAGTACGATGCTTGCTCCAATCACAGAATGCGTAAAGGGTGATTCGTTCCAGTGGACAGAGGCAGCCCAAAAGAGCTTTGAGCTTATCAAAGAAAAAATGGTATCTACTCCCATCCTATCACTTCCTGATTTTGAAAAGCTTTTTGAATTGGAATGTGATGCCTCAAATGTGGGAATTGGTGTTGTTCTTAGCCAAGAAGGTAAACCCATTGCCTTTTTCAGTGAAAAGCTTAATGAAAGTCGCAGGAAGTATTCAACTTATGATAAGGAATTCTATGCCATTGTTCGAGCTCTTGATCATTGCGGCATTATCTACTGCCAAAAGAGTTCATTCTCTTTACTGATCATGAAGCCCTCAAGTATCTTAATAGCCAACAAAAGCTAAACAGTCGTCATGCTAAGTGGGTAGAGTCTCTACAATCCTATTCATTCTCTATCAAGCGTAAGGCTGGGAAGCTTAATCGAGTTGCTGATGCCTTAAGTAGGAGACATTGCTTGTTGACTACCTTGGGAGCTCAAGTTTTGGGCTTTGAGGTTGTCAAAGAACTATACCCAAGTGATGCTGATTTTTGTTCAATATGGAAGGCAACTTTAGAAGGTGGCCATGATCACTTCCATTTGCAAGAGGGGTACCTATTCAAGAATAATCAGCTATGTGTCCCTCAATGTTCGTTGCAACTCGTTATTATTAAAGAGGCACATGGAGGAGGCCTTGCTGGACACTTTGGTAGAGACAAGACACTAGCCTTAGTGCAAGAACGGTTTTATTGGCCCAAGATGAAAAAGGATGTGCAACAACTATTGGTTAGTTGTTTGGTATGTCATAAGGCGAAAAGCCATGGGAAAAATACAGGATTATATACTCCTCTTCCTGTTCCCCACTTCCCTTGGGAAGATGTAAGTTTGGATTTCACTTTGGGATTGCCCCGAACTCAGAGAAATAAAGATTCAATTCTAGTAGTGGTGGATAGGTTCTCAAAGATGGCACACTTCATCCCTTGCAACAAAAGCAATGATGCATCTCACATTGCAGAGTTGTATTTCAAAGAAATTGTAAGGCTTCATGGTATTCCAAAAACCATGGTGTCTGATCGGGATTCAAAGTTTTTAAGCCATTTCTAGAGAACAATATGGCAAAGGCTTGGAACGCAACTTCAGTTCAGCACAACATGTCACCCTCAAACTGATGGTCAAACTGAGGTCGTCAACAGAATTTTGGGAAATCTTAAGGAGCCTGGTAAAAAAGAATATTCGTGATTGGGATTTGCTCTTACCACATGCTGAGTTTGCTTATAATTGATCTACAAGTCAAACTACCGGTTACAGCCCTTTTGAAGCAGTCAACGGAAAGAATCCAACAACTCCTTTGGATTTGGTGCCATTACCATCAAAACACCAGTTCAGTGGAGATGCAAAAGAACGATCAAGGTTCCTTAAAAGGCTACATGAGCAAATCCGTGACAAGATTGAAAGGCAGAATCAAAAGTATCAGACACAAGCTAATAAACATCGTCGGTTTGCTAAGTTTGAAGAAGGAGATTTGGTGTGGATACATTTACGTAAAGGACGATTTCCACCAGAAAGGTATGCAAAGCTTCAACCACGAGCTGAAGGACCATTTAAGATTTTGAAGAAGATTGGTGACAATGCTTACAAGGTGGAACTTCCAAGTGAATATGGAGTTTCAGATATTTTCAACATAGTAGATTTATCTCCTTACTATAGTGAAGACAACTTGGACTCGAGGACGAGTCCTCTCCAATCAGGGGAGCATGATGTGGCCATCCTACACAAGCCAAGCCCAAGCCCAAATACTCATTAGTGGTAAAGTGGCCCAACCTATATAAGCCCAATCCAAAGAAGCTTGAAAAGGTTGACCAAGTGGTTGGGAAGCAAGTGGTTAGTGGTTGGCTGTTGAGAATAAGTGGTTGGTAGTTGGCAGATGAGAGCTAGCAATTAAGAGGTTGTAGTTGGAATATAGTAGTTGGGGAGATAGTAGTTGGGAAGATAGTAGTTGGCTATATTTATGATTATGGGTGCTTTAGTTTCCTATAAATAGCTAGTGCCATTGTGTAGTAGAGGCATTGAGTTGTGAAATTTGAGTATAAGCTATAAGCTTCCTTCTAAGTTCTGTATCTCTTTGCTTGTGGCAAGAGTGGTGAGCTTCATTTGCTCTATATCTCTTTGGAATTACTTCCAATAGAGTGGTGAGTGTTTTATCCTTAAATTCTAAGGTGGTGAGTTATCTGTATCCTTAGTTTTCAAAGATAATTATTATTTATATCCTCGAATTCTAAGGTGGTGACTATCTATATCCTTAGTTTTCAAAGATAATTTTATCTTTTTATTTTCCTCCTCTCTGTCTGGTATCAAGGAACAATTAAGAAAAATAGTCTTGGTTTTTTTTTACGATATATTAGTCTTTAGTAAGACCTGGAAGGATCATATTCGACATGTTAGAATGGTATTAGAGATCTTAAGGAGAAATTGTTTGTATGTTAAGATGACTAAATATGAATTTGGATGCACCGAACTAAAATTCTTGGGGCATATAGTGAGCGAAAGAGGAGTAGCAGTAGATCTTGAGAAGGTGACAGCAATCCTCCAATGACCTATCCCGAAATCAATCAAGACATTGAAAGGGTTCCTTAGGACTACCGATTACTACAAAAGGTTCATAGAGGGGTATAGACATATCACGGAGTCACTTACTAATCTGTTAAAGAATGATGGATTTAAGTGGAACAAAAAAGCCTAACAAGCCTTCGATAGATTAAATATGGTGATGACTATAGCTCCGATGTTGAGGCTTCCCAATTTTTCAGAGCCTTTCATTTTGGAATGTGATGTCTCAAGGACAGGAGTGGGAGCTAAGTTATCCCAAGGGAAGAGGCCTATAGCCTACTTCAGCAAGGCTCTCCATGACAGGCACTTATCCCTATCTACTTACGACAGAGAAATGTTAACAATAATCCTAACAGTGCAAAAATGGAGGCATTATCTACTGGGAAGTAAGTTCATCATACATACTGATCAAAGAAGCCTAAAGTATTTACAAGAGCAGAAGATAGTGACACCAGCACAACAAAAATGGCTCTTGAAGCTGATAGGGTATGATTTTGAGGTAAAGTATAAGGTAGGAAGGGAGAACATGGTGGTTGATGGGTTGTCTAGGCAGCAAGTTGAAATGAAGAATTCAAAAACTTTTGGAGGACAATGCGCTGCTCTATCAACACCACAACCCGTATGGTTAGACTCTGTTATAGAGGAAAGGAAAAGTAATCTGAAGGCATAGTTGATAACCAACCAGATCAGATCAGGGACAATAGTGGGACCTTGGAAGTATAAGGAGGGCATAATCACATACAAGGACAAGGTTTACATTCCCATGGATTCCCCTTCGATACCTCTAATAGCACAGGAAATGCATAATGGTGCCCATGAGGGGAGGGATAAAACATTGAAGAGAATTAAAGTTGTATTCTTTTGGAAGGGGATGAAGAAGGATGTTGAACAAGTAGTAAGAGAATGTGTTAGTTGTTAGATGAATAAGGGAGAAAATGAGAAGTCTTCTGGCCTCCTTCAGCCATTACCCATTCCGAAACAAATTTGGGAAGATATTTCAATGGATTTTGTGGAAAGGTTACCAGTATCATAAGAGAAGGTGGTATTATTAGTAATGGTAGATCGACTGTCAAAATTTGAGCATTTTATACCCCTAGCACATCCTTACATAGCCATGTTAGTAGCACAAGCCTTCTTTGACAATATCTTCAAGCTCTATGGGATGCCTCATTTCATAATGTGTGATCGAGACCCTCTATTCACCAGTAAGTTCTGGATAAAATTATTCAACCTACAAAATACCCATTTTAACTTTTTCTCTTCTCATCACCCACAAACGAATGAACAAACTGAGGTAGTCAACAAGACAATTGAAATGTACCTAAGATGTGTAGTGGGGGAAAATCCGAAAGGGTGGGTGAAGTGGCTACCATGGGTACAATACTACTATAACACTAGCTGACAGAGTTCTACACTTCACACCCCTTTTGAAATAGTATAGGGAGGAGTCCACCAATTCTTTAAGTTAAATTGGGGGAACAGCTAAAGTGGGATCAGTGGAGAAGTTATTGGAAGAGAAAGACACAATAATGGGCAGAATCAAGAGGAACTTACATGTAGCTCAAGACAGAATGAAAAGAATATATGACAAAAAGATGAGAGAAGTGGAATATCAGGAAGGGGCATGGGTCCTAGTGAAACTCCCACCGAAAAGACAAGTCACGGTGAGTAAATACAGGAATCAAAAGCTCAAACCTAAATTTAGTGGACCTTATCAAATCTCCTACAAGATTGGGGTTGTAGCCTATAAACTCATTTTACCCCACATAGCAAGGGTACACCCACTATTCCATGTGTCCAAGCTTAGGAAATTTCATGGAGATCCAAAAGGCGTGCCAGACGCTGAACCTGAAGAGTTTCTAGATGCCGAGAAGGAACTGGAGGACGAGAATCAACCAATGGCTGTGTTAGAAAAGAGTAAAAGGGGAAGGAAATTTGAAGTACTTGTCCACTAGAAAAGGAGATCCCCAGCTAAAGCAACTTGGGTAACCGAGCAAGAGTTTGAAAAGAAGTATCCTCAATTTGACAGGAAAACACTAGTTGGCCTTAAGAAGAAGGCCTAACTGAAGGTAGGAGGAATGTAACAAGTATGTGGGGCTGTAGTATGGTTTAGTGTATGTTAGAATTTATATTTTATTTGCTGAATTATTTGTATTAATTAAACTGACTTGTTGATAGGTTAGTTGGGGCATAAGAAGGGACTTGGGCCTAAGAGGGGTTTGGGCCTGTATTTTGAGCTTGTATATTAAACTGTAAAGAGACGAGTTGGTAGCGGCCTGGAGGGGACGGGAATTTGTATCGAGGGAGAACTTTATGGAAGGGGTCATTAAATAGAAGGTCGTTTGGTTGTCTCTCTCTCTGCATATCATAGAGGGTGAGGGTGATGAGGGTTCTCGTGAACGAGCCTGTCTATCTTAATCCTATCAGTTCTCTTTCTCAGCTTCCTTGTCCATCTTTTTCTTGTCTTCCTATATCCTAACCAACATTCAGCACACAAGAAGAAATCGAAGATCAATTCTCTGGGAAGCCCAGGTGGCGAGACCAAATACCATATCCAAGGCTAGATCGAGGTTGATCTAAAAGGAGATAGAAAAAGGGTTGTTGCAGTAACATTGTTATACAAATATTTAAAACCTTAAACAAATCCACCATTTTGGCTCAATTGAAGAAATCATGAACTTATAACTGGAAACTCTCATGCCACCTTGCATTACAAGTAAAAAATAAAATTAAAAAAGCATGGATTTGAACCTAGTCACAGGCTTGGCATGGCTCAAAGCACCTTAATGGGGCAATGGCATTAAGCCTTGAGATCAAAAAGGGCATTGCAATAATTAAGATTCAACTATGGTCTAAGTTTTTCCATACTAATCAGCACCTTCTGGTGTAACCTAAGGCACATGGCACATCATATCAGCATGCTCCACTAAAGCATAATGAGTTGTGATGGATGCATATTGATAAGATGAAAATCTCAAAAGAAAGTATTATAAGGCTGGATTAAGGGAGAAGTTGTTTTGGGGTCATGGCTACATTCTCATCCTAGCCTAAATGCATTTTCTTAGGATTTCATTATATTCCTTAGAAAGATCTTATTTTGTTCCTCTAAGAATGTCATGATCCCATAAGGAAATATGATTTTTAGACCAAGTCTTGGTATTAAGGATCATCTTCAATGACTTTTGAAAGATAGTAGAAAGCCTTAGAAACTTTCAAAATTGTTGGCCAACAAAGTTCTTTGTATTTTAGAAAAATTGGCAATTCATTGTCCAAATGAGTATTAAGATGATGATTCATATTCTTCATATGTCTTTAAATAAATGATATGAGAATTGAGTTTGAAAATTTTCTTGGTAATGAAATAGAATTATAGGAACCCACCAACAACATAAAATCCTCTTCTACAACTTTGTTGCCTAGTTCCCAAAATCCCAAAGCTTTACGGAAGAATGAGAGAGGTAATGGAGGAGGGTAATTCAAATTATTAGGACTCTCAAGTATTATTATTGGACCAAAAATTTAAGTGGTTAGTTAAAATGCATTCCCTATCTCTTATGGCATCTCTTATGGATTTCAATAACAATGTTTGTAGGATTACTTGCCATATTACCTATGCAACTTCCCTCCACAACATACGTCAACAAGCCCACCCCCAAACAAACCTAGTGGCGACTAGGTTTGAACTTGTAACTTGTTTTAATACTACTTATTAGAACCCTCAAACATTATCATTGGGTCAAAAGTTCAAGCTATTAGTTGAAGTGTAATAACCCTATCATTTAAGCAATCCCCATCATAACATGAACTAATCCAAATCAGTTAATTATGTTATTATAGGTTATATCATATAGTTTGTTTGGAAAACTAAAATTAATGAATACTAAAATATTATAGAAATTAGTGAACATAAAATTTATGGATATTTAACCTAATAAGTGATAAATGTTAAACCTTAAATAATTAGTACTGCATTTTATTAATTATTGAAATAATAAAATTGAAAGTAAATGAGGGACTACAAACTACTCTTATTTAGAGGTGGCTCATCCCAGTAATAAAAAGGGCTACTATACTGATCATAGTTTTTATTGTTCCTACTTTGGAATTAGAATGATAGAACAATATTTTGATTTTGTAATTATAATGACAATGACGGAACAATATTATTCATATTTTGCTGTTAATATTTATATCTATTCGGGAAATAATTCTAAAAATATTAAATTTTAAAATTCAAGTTCCGGTGGCAACTTAATTGGAGCCGTCTTGGAAACGTCGAAATAGATTCCAAAGTCAAAAGCCATTTTAAAAGAGGAAAGGCACGGAAATGTGCGAAGAGGAAAAGTCTAGTTTGGGGACATTGTTCAGAAGCAAACGGGACTGGTGTTGGCAAGAACCGCAACCAAACAACCACCGCCCTCTGGGAGTGAGGGCGTGTAAGGCGACAATCTACAGCGGTAGACTACTTCCCAAATTCCTGTTCCATCTCATCTCCTCCGGTGAAAGGTACAAAATCTGGTTCGGCTCTGCTATTTTGATCTTCTTCTTCTTCTTCTTCTTCTTCTTCTTCTTCTTCTTCAGAGTATGAAGTAATTTGACTTTTTAGGGTATCTGATCCTGTACTTGTTTCGATGCTTGCAAAGGCATCGTTGGATAATTAATTTCTCGAATCGATTGATTAAAGGGCAACGCTAGCTGTTCCATGTGGCCTTTCGAGGATTATTTTGTACAAAAGTTTATGACGTCATTATTTGATTAATTCTTTTTGCGGCTAAATATGGCTTAACTGAGAAGAAAGTTAGCATATGATATATGTTCTAGTCATCTACGCTAATCACGATGGGCAAAAACCGCTAGGAGAAAAATCTCTTTTGCGAGCAAATATGATGGTTGTCATTGTAATGTAAATGTCTGGGATACAATGATGCAGAAAATTTTGTAACTTTTTGCCTCTTTTCCCATTAGTTCATACTGGGGGCAATTACGAAGATGCTAATACTTTTGTATCTGAGACATTCTTCAGTCAATAATAATACCATACCATTTTAGGCGTCATCATCCTTTGCTTCATTTCGTACTCAAATTTCGTAGATCAAGTTAATATCCTGTCATTTTCCCTGGTTGGACTGGTCAGACCTGGGTAGTTCAAGTGGAAGTACCGATCTCATCTTGTCTGGAGAACTAAGTTGCTTGAGCAAGTAGTAGTTTAGTTTAGTTTTGAGGTTGTACAACTATCTGTTCTACGTGTACATAGCTAATTCTAATTATTTTTGACATTGCCTCACTTCTACTTATGGGATTGAGATAGTCGGTTTACTCTTTCGTTTAAGTTGTTAATTTTGTTAGGAGCATGTAGCCTGTTACTTTAGGGAGGAGTACTTTCTGGTGGAATTTTCACCTCATCGGAGTTTGGTATCATGACACTTTCCACTGGAAATACAGGCCCAACCATGTGAAAACCATAGCATTAAGTGGGACAGACTTGTATTATTCATTATTTTGTCACGTACTGGCATAAATGGTTCTGGGTTCTTAATATCTTATTCTGATTATACTTGACTAGACTCATACTTGCTTTCTTCTACTAATTTCATCGCCCTCTGGATTATAAATAAGGATGACAAGCCCCTCTATTGAGTTAGTAAAAGATGCAAATTCCGTGCAACATGTGAGAGAGCACAGTGAATACACTAGACTGGTCATATCAAGTGAACCATGCTCTACGGAAGCTGATATTTTACAGCCTCAAGCAGAAGCAAGGAGTAAATCTTTCCTCTGGTGGATTAAGATATTATCATGGTGTATTTTAATCATAATCTTTTCTCTTATTTTCTTGAAATGGGGCGTTCCATTTCTTTTTCAGCAGGTACTTCCTATTTGCAACTCTTTTGATCTTTAATTAACTTGTCCTTTTTGCTGTTGCAAGTGCTTTAATTGTTGTGTTATTGTAAAGAATGTGTACCTATGAGCATTAATGAGCCCTGTCTTTACATCAAGTTATATTTTAGTAAGTTTTAAGACTTTTTCACGGGGCATTTGACACTGTTAACTTCTACCTCTATAGACTTTCCCATTCCTGAAATGTCTTCTGACAATAATATAGTAGAAGTGATATTTGAATTCTGAATGTCTTGGACACTGAATTATTTGACTAACGCACATTTTGCAGATAAGATCAAACCTCTTCTCTGCATTGTTAACTATTAGATATAAATTATATGACAAAGACGATCAAGACACATGCAGAAGGACAAGCTTAAAACAGCATATACACAATTTTTGAGTAGTTTTGCGAACTCGGTATTAAGGCATTACCATAATCAGAAAACTTACTGTGTACTGATTTAACTTCCATGAATTTTTAGATGCCTTGATTTTTCACTTTGCTTTTTAGCTGTGATGCTATGTTCATGGTGTTCAATCTTAAATATCCTAGCAATTAAAAGGATAGATTAAAAATATCTGATTTTTGTGTTAATGGAATACATTTATTACACACAAGCCCTCAACTTTTCCTTCACTTTCATCTAAAGCTTTTCCAATTTCACTAGGTGCTCTTACCACTCATGCAGTGGGAAGCCACTGCCTTTGGCCGCCCAGTTCTAGCCCTTGTGCTTGTTGCTTCTCTGGCGCTTTTTCCTGTCTTCTTGATCCCTTCTGGCCCTTCCATGTGGTTGGCTGGGATGATTTTTGGATATGGAATTGGGTTTGTTATAATCATGGTTGGAACAACTATTGGGATGATCCTTCCCTATTTAATTGGTCTGCTATTCCGTGAACGCATTCATGTAAGAATTTTATTGCCTTTCTTTTAACATCAAGAGAAAAATTTGTTGCTTTTATCAATACGAAATGATGATTTATTGAAGTGGGAATAGTTCTTCTTATACCTGTCCCTGATCCACCTCACTTTTGTTTGGCAGCAATGGTTAAACAGATGGCCCCGGAAAGCTGAAATGATTAGACTTGCTGGAGAAGGAAACTGGTTCCACCAATTCAAAGTGGTTGCTCTCTTTAGGATTTCACCATTTCCCTATACAATATTCAACTATGCAATTGTGGTAACAACTATGAGGTTTTGGCCCTACTTATGCGGATCAATTGCCGGAATGGTCCCAGAAGCATTCCTTTATATCTATAGGTTTGTTCTCTCAAGACCTGATATAAATTTTTGCCACGATCATGTTTCAAAGAAAAAAAAAAAAGAAAAAAAATAAGAGTTCCCTATTCTCAAGCGGTTGTTTATGGCAAACACATAATTTACTACCGACTATGATCAGTAGTCCATTGCTAAATGAACGAGTTTCCCCAATCAAATTTCGTGGCTATCCTTTTCTTGTTCCTTCTCTATTGCATCTGCGTTGATTCTCACTTGTTCCATTGTCTTAAACGTATACATGCATATGTATATGTGCGCGCGCGCACACACACACACATAAATAGACACGTGTCAAACCATGTTGGTTGTACTTCTGTGCAGTGGTCGGTTGATGAGGACGTTTGCAGATGCAAAGTACGGGACCCTTCACCTGACAACTGTGGAAATCATATACAACATTATCTCCTTCGTTATCGCAGTCATTATCACAATTGCATTCACCGTTTATGCGAAAAGAGCTTTGGATGGGATTAAGAAGGCTGAGACTAATGAGGAAGATGCCCCTCTCTCTGACCATGGGAATCTGGAGATGGAGAAGCTTCCTAAGCAGCTTTCTGTCTCATCCTTTTCTTCATAGCCTGTATTCTTCAAGAATAGACTAGCATCTGTGTATATTGGCATTGACTAGAGGGGGTTTCAGATTCCCTAATCCTTGTAACACACTTTTACCAACATATGTAAGTATAAAAGTTGTACACACACTCATAGAAAATGGAAGATTGCTTATTTCACATATGAAATGCAGGAGACTTCTAAGCACGGCAGCTAACTACAAATGTTGTACAGGCTTCTTTGGACACAATTTTTTTTTTTTTTTTTTTTTTTTTTTTTTTTTTTACCATGGAAGTTGATATGTGCAACTGAGATTCGTTTCTCACGAAAACAGGATTCGAAGAGCTGGATATTCTCAACCCGGTCTATCTTGTTCAAACACCAAATTTGTGCGTTTCTGTCGATTTTGATTTGTGAGACCATTACATGGCCTGAGCTTCGACTTTAGCATCACAGGAAGTTAATGGTTGCTGTCCAAACCTCAAAGAATGTTCGCTGCATTAATTATCGTTGTTTTCTTATAGAGAATAAGGGTAGTATTGAAACATTTAAGACTACAAAATCTAAATTTAAAATTTGATAGACCAAGGTTTCTTTAGCGAGCTTTGAAATTTTTACTGTGATCGATTGTGTTTAATTTAGTTTCTATGAACTTGAGTTTTCTCATGAACTTAATCAAATAAGTTAGCGTAATGTGTTGAAAATCTGCTCATGGCTTTCATGAAATACGGATTTTTGACCAGGGAAGACCGATTTGTTCATCGTTTTTTTGGGGCCTGTTCATGATATTTTCACCGGAATCACATCAGGACTCTCCTCGGAAGAGTATACCGTAGTTCACAGAAAGATTTGCTGATAAGATTCTTTTTTTCTCTGCAACTGGGAAGATTTAGAACTTCCAGCAGTTTAGTTGCCAGCAGATAAATAATTCAGGTTTGGTAAATGTTAGAAGTTAAGAAGTGTCAAATATTCAAATTAAAAGCCAATTTGAGAACTAGTAGAACCTATTATCATTTAAGTAAGAATCTTAATATATTTTTAAGTAATGCAAAATAATATTCTCCTTTAGTAGATAAAATTAAGATAACGCTGTCAGTATTTATATTACAGCTGCCGTCCCTAAACCGGCATCATATTTGGTGAACGCCGAGTTTTGTCCAACATTACATCTGACGACTACGACCTTTATTCTTGTTGAAAAGGCCGCCCTTTTTCATGGAACAGTAAAGTAATGTGCCCTTATTCATACTGAAAATGAATGAATGTTTCTTATCAGAAACCAAATTGATTTTGTGAAGTAAATCAAGACATCGGAAAAGGTGGTTGGGCTTCGGAATGAAGCTCAGTTATTTCTGGTTTTATAGATTCTTCCATGGCAACAACCTCTTGTTCCAAAATATGGGGTGGTTCTCTAGCCATTTCATGCATTTGTGTCCCACCTGTTCCAAGCTGGCCAACACCTGCTTTTTCCTTGGCCTTAGCCCCGGGATGTCTAACCCATTCTCTTATTTTTGTTCCCACTCCTTCGTGAAAGACGGACATTTTGAAGGAGCTACCCATCTTCAGAGAAAGTACATCTTTTAAACAAGAAAGTAGAAAGAAGAGAATCGAGGAAAGGAAGAAAAAAGGAAGCAGCGGCATCTAACCTGGGTGACAATGGCATACAAGGGCAAGGTGGCGTAACTGCAGAGCACTTGAACAATCACGCTGCATATAAAAGAAACAATTACGTGACCAGGTCAATTTTATGAAGGGATGCGAAAAAACATAAACGTAAACCTGGGCTAGCTAAAATTTGTCTCAGTATTTACCCCATCAAAAGTCTTGTGATGACGTAGCTCAAATGTTTTTCCATGATACATGATGAGTAGCCGTATGTCCACTGCAGAGGAGTAAAATTAGACGAACATAAACAAAAATCCAGTTCCATGTGGGCTTTTGAATTGAAGAATGCAAACACTAATGAGCTAGACGGCAGGTCTATGTTTCCTCACCAAGATCCAGAAGAAGAATGCAATCTCAAATGAATTCTGAAACAATATGAATTGAATTAAGTGAAGCATAATGCTCGGGCGACTAAACCAAAAGTGCTTGTCTGAAGGCTTCACTCGTGCTGCTTCAGGATCTTTCGGCCCCATCTCCACAACATTTTCATTTCCGCTCTTATCTACCACCTCCAGAGCCAGACGGCTGATTATATGTTCTAACTTGGCGCCCACAAAAAGTAGCATCTGCCACTCCAACCAACCCAAACATGAGTCCAATTATGTCATTACCTATTCAAAATCAGCACTATTTTTAACTCCGACTGGTATCAACTTAAGCCAACTTACAATCAGTGGCAAAAAGGATAACCAAAAATATGAATACCATCCTGCATGTTCGATTTAGACACAGGTAAGATTCAGAATTGAATGTTCGATTTAGACACAGGTAAGATTCAGAATTGAAGTTATGAAATGTGATGTATAGGTGGTTATCAAGATCTAAGTAAAGTACCTGCAATATTCAGCAGCAAGAAAACCACAATAAACAGCCACAGGTACCAGCTACGGATGACAAACAATATTTGTGTAACAAAATCAATTTGTAACTAGAAGAATACTTTAATATTATAATTTTTAAAAACTTAGTCTTCGATTCTTACCTGATACTGACAATTTTTTTGAAATCAGCTTCCAGTGCCCTCATCATGTACCTGTGAAAATCAAAATCAGGACGGTGCGGACAGTGCTCCTGCAGGGAGAAAACAAAAGAAACAGCATATGAAACAAACTAGACATGGAAAGAGTTATGTATATGTATAAATGATTCGGACTAAACCTTGATGAAACCTTGTCGCATTGCAATATAGTCTGACTTGTTAATAGAGCCATGAAATTGTTTGAAGAACGATATCTACCAATAAACACAAACATAAACATGTCATTCCAAGTGTCATCAAGTTATAAGGTGTTAATGTGTGTACCTGGCTAAATAAGAATGTCATTCCACTCCATGAGCTAACTTGAAGTGAAAATGATCCTCATAATATAGTATTTGAGCCATTTTTTTTTTTTTTTTTAACACCCTTATGAATATAGTTAGCCTTAAAGTTCATGCAAAAAGCAAGATGGTCTATAATGTGAATGTCCAATCCCACATTATTATAATATAAGTATGTGTGCTTAATGAAATATAAGTGTCTCTCTACTTAATGAGCTAACTTTGTTAGGTGAAAATGAATTTCTAACTAATACCCCTTATAATTACGAGCATACAGCACTTCCGTAAGCTGTTTAGAGAAACCAACTCACAATTTGCAGGTATAGGTTCAAAAACTCACCGTCCAACTAACGACAGCAGCCCTTCTCCAGTGTCCAACTGCACGTTTTTTGAATTTCTCGTGATGATCATGAACAGGAGTGCCGTTGCCCCCTGTTGAATCCCCGAAAAAGATGTGATTCTTCAATACATCCCATGTAAACCAAAAGAAGTCAATCATGCAACACATTTTTCCAAATTCAGGTTCACATTACCCTCCCGCGAGCGTAAAATTTCGGACTTAATTGAATCCTCCCAGACCTTCCACTGCCTTATCTATAGATGTAGAGATAAACTAAAAATTATGATACAAACGGAGACGAGAGGTTGCATATATCTTTTAAAAAATTTAATGCTGTGTTTTATTTTAGAGTCATAAATTTCTTTGTAGTCTTTTATAACATTAGAAGTCATTTTTAAAAATAAATAAATAAATAAAGACCTTTTTGCAAAACACTTACTAAACATTTATTTTCCAAATTATGCAAAGTTTAAGACTTCAATAAATTACCCTGAATCCCCCAAGCAACACCGTAGAGACACAGAAGATCACATGAACCACTGCCAATACAAAGATAAAGATGTGCAGCTGGTGCAATCCTTCCAATGACATTAACGGAGCCTTCCCCTGATTATGGAGGAAAAGAAAGATTTAATTAGAAATCAATTGAATATCAGCTTTATCAAATAGAACTTAACAAGTTGTGTCTTTTATTAGGTATTAACCCATCCACGTACCTTACGTTGGCAACGCATTGAATCAGAAAGTTCAGACAAAAGCCTTCGTCGATTGTTTGTATGCAGCTGAGAGTAATGCTGGGAACCACTGGAGGATTCAGCCTTCCTCTTGCATGGAAGCATGAAATGTGCAAGATCCTTTGGTATGCACATGCGACTTATTAAACCTTGAAAGACCGTTAATAGAAGGGAAATAAATCCTAGAAGCATCAATTCTGCAAACAAACGTTAGAAGCCAATCGATCAGGCTTAGAAGAAAATATTCACAAAGCACGGGAAAGAGATGGAGAGAGACAGCAGAAGCAGCAGCAGGAGGAGAAGGCAAACCTTCCTTTAGTTTTTGCAAGGCTTGATTCAGCTGATGTTGACCCTTACGCTCCAAAAACTGAATTGGGAACCAACAAACAAGAGCAAACTACTTAAAGACTCGTTCTATAGAAAAATAACACAATATGTGTATTTTGAGGAAGATATTTAGCATACACTAAAAAATTGTGTTCAGCTGCTGAGTTTAGTAAGGATCATGGTTTCTTAGTTACGCATACACATAAAATCTCAATTAACATGAACAATCAGGAGCATTTCCTAAGCAACGCATAATCTCACACGCTCCTTGGCAATCCTAAAACATTTCCTATACCTCCATCGAAATATGATTTTCCCCTCTTTTTGTCTTCAAACTGTTCCCCTTTTATATCAATTTTTAGGATTGTGATTCATTGTTTCTCCTGCTTGGCATTGACAAAAATCAACTAGTCTGATCTAATACAATTTGAAAAAGACATCAGAAGGGAGAGCTGTTTATTAACAATAAAAAGGTCTCAGAAACAAAAGTTGTAGTTTTTCTTCTATTGAGTCTTTCTGCAATGTACTTACATTACGATTGATCATCACCAATAACCAACAAAATTAAAAAAGAGAGCAAGCTCTCATGCTTGTTTCATTTTAGAACGAACAACGAAATTATATTCACATTGAGGCCTATCACTACAATAAAAACTTTATCTACCATATTGAATAGATCGCTAAACTTTATCTACAATAAATTTTAGCGTTAATATGGCAAGCTAGATCACAGAAGCCTAGAAATGAGAGAGAAAGATCAAAAGAGTGAAGAGGTGATTTATGATGATGATACTAAGGGTTGACAGGACATTTTGGATACCTTGCCAAGTCGATGAAGAAGGCGCTCAGCGCAGTAAGATAAGGAAACAATAACGAGGCAGACAGCAGAAACTATCCATGTTGGCGTATACTCTAAGGAGACGTCGAGTTCCTCGTTTTCCATCTTAGTAATGCAGTTGACAGCATGAGCCCGCTAAGCATTTTATATACAGCACAGATGGTTGAGGTGTGGGGCAAAGAATATAAAAAAGCTTCAAAGGACACGCAAAGATGATAGTGAAAGCAAATGAGATTCATCCCCGGTTACCATATTTAAGTAACGAACAGAATCTACACAAGAAAGCTTCTGCTTTAGTTCTCATCTTCTAATCCACCCCTCAAGTTAATACTCTTATTAACAGTGGAGAATGACAAGTGACTTGACTGCCAAACAAAACCGGTAGGGAATTTTTTCCTGTAATTCTCAAGATTGTCGTTTGTTCTTTTGTTGTCTGTAGAATTGATCTCATCTAATTAGGTTATACGCACACAAATTGACAGTGCAAAACGTGTATGGTTGCGCCTTCCCTATTTTAATGAGAGAATAGTCCAGAGCAAGGTCTGTTGCCAAATAAGTGTTAAGACTCTGGAAGTTTGGCATAGTATCCTAACTGGGTTCAATCACCGCACAGAGAGATGATTGCACCGCTCTTGAATGGCTTTTTCAGTGGGATAATCTCTGCACGACGATGCACAATGTTATGAGAATTTCAAATGTAAAAGAAGAAACGACAGGTTTTACTTTATTGGTCAACCAATCTCAAACTGTTAATTCTTGCGTTTAATGAATACGTGAAGTGTTTCAGACATATACACTAAATATATCACATATCCCAAATAAAAAAGGCGTTCCCAGATATAAGATATCAATTCTTAATGCTGGTCTTGAATTCTTAATCTGGCCCCAACCATCTTCTTGAGAGAGTTTTTCCGTTGTTTACTTCCTTATGGATATGTACTTCCTCATCTTTGCGGTTCACCTTTACCTTGACGGAGATCCAAAACTAGTAACTCCCCAAAATCACCTATCCACAACTCATACAGCAGCATACAAGACACAAAAAGATGAGCAGCAACACAGCGTCTCATGGTTTCCAAGGAGCCGGAGGTGGTGGTGGAGTTGGAAACATTGGGGGAACCGCAGAGAAAAGGGTGTTCTTGTCAATCCCGATAGACTTGTCACCCGACAAAGCCACAAGTGCTGCAACTAAACCAGCATTCCCAGCAAGAGTTGGCTCCGTGTAATTGTAGTTTGTACGAACATCAAGGAAACCATCACGCTTGTCAGGGCCAGCAACCATCGCTCCAACAAGCGTATTTGGGTTTGGCTTTTTAGTGTCCCTCCATTTCCATCCTCCTTTACAGTTATACTTGATCTTATTCTTAGGGATAGATGCACCTCTATGGTGGACGTGTTTTGGGTAATGATTACCGAAACCCACGACATAGCTCATCTTCCGAGGATTTTTGCCGAGGATGTAATCAATCTGCACGACAGCAGAGTTAAAGATGAAGTGATTCCAGATCATGTATCATCAGTATCTTATTATCACGTCAGTGAAAGCAAAGTCAAGCCTCCTACACTACCTTGTTGAGGAGATTCATCACGTACCTGTGTTTTGGCAAACTGACGCAAAACGTCAGTTGAGTAGAAATTGGGTCCACAATACCACCCAGGTGTATCCGCAGCATCGAGATAATCACTGTACAAAGTAGCTAAAAAGGCTGCATTGACCACATATTGAAGAGGTTGAGGCCTTCCGTGGTTTAACTGAATCAAGCCCCCTGCAAGAGAACTCCAAGTGTCAGTGAAGTATACAATAATATGATATCTCTAAAGCTCACCACCTGCGTACGATGTCAATGAGGTAGGAGGCAATGTACCTTTGGTTCTATTGAAGGAAGTGAAAATGGGTAGATACGAGCACATGACAATGCTAGTCTGATTGTGGAATGTCCTCAAAATTTCCTCATATGGATAGCCCGGGCTTAAGAACAACCGCAAACGACTTAGAAGCACCTAGAGAAAAGATAACAAGACCATTTCAGAAATGACTACACGACCAGAGAGCTCTGAGTAATTAAGAATGTAAAGTTCAAATTACTGCTGCTTTCCCACTACCTTTGATTCACACAATGAACTTACACATCAATGAAAAAAAAATAAAAAAAATCAAAGGGATAAGGACATAAATTCAAAGCCAGAAAGTAAAGAATTACTAGCATAATCAGAAACATTACTTAGGTAATATCAAGCAGAATACCTCCTCAGAGAATCTCTAGTACTGAAGATTTGAAACATATTCTGTTAAATAAAAAGAATAACGAGAAAAATGTGATGTACATTAATTGTTCGCATCTAGAGAAGACTGACAATTTGGAATGTGACACAAGTACTGAGTGACTTAGTATCTCTAATAGAGACAAAATTATAAGCTGAACAAACAAGAAATTAACACCAAATTTCGAATAGTTCCTTGTACAACAAGTTACCTTTAATCAAATCAAGGCTAACACTGGCATGTCAAAAATATTGAAAGAAATAACCAAGCAGTCCCACTGCAGGCATTCCCCACCACCCCCCCCTTCCCCTTCTCTTAGTGAAACCACATCTAAGCATTGTAGTTAGAAACTAGATTTTAAGCATCAATATGCAGCGTGCAGGCAAAACGAACTTGTTAACCCTCTAGCATCAAATCACATCTATAATACAATTGCATATAAAAAGTGTTGCTACTCAACCTACAACTCTATAAAACATAATGACCTGATATCCATTAGGATGAACATCTAACGATCAGGAAACTCACCATTGTGTCCAGCCCACATTAAACAAGCAATTAGCTAGTTCAAAACATAACTTACTAGTTACTACAAATTATAAGGAATGCTCAAAACGCATCTACAAAGGTAACATAAAAAAAATATAAAGTTACCTGAGCACCAGCAAGCTTGTTGTCCCAGCTCAGCACACCATAATCAGGGCCTCCCCAGAAGGCACCGGCATGTTTAGCAATACCAGGTGTAGTCGCAAGCTGAAGATAGGACGAATTTCCAGTTGCATAATACAACCAGGCTCCACCCCATACAAATTCATCCCAGTAACTAGAGGAATTGTAGAACAGCGCAGAGTCTGACCCACCTGCACTGTATCTGCCCCTCCGGTCCCTTGAAAACTTGAAGAGTGTCTTGGCCCCATGAACAAGCTTTTGTGAGTAGGCCTTGTTGTCTTTGAAAACAATAGATGCGGAAGCTAGAGCCGCAGCCATTTCTGCAGCAAGATCTGAGCAGCTATGACATTCATACACAGGTCGTTTATAATCAATGTCCTCAGGGCGCATCCAGCAATAATGATCATTGGGAGAAGTGCTCCCTCCAGAAGTATCCCCTGCTCCAACCTGTTCACAACGCAGGGGATGGAGAAACCATAGATTAGCCTCATACTCTTCAAGAGATCCAGGTATGAACTTCAATTAAATGTTGACGAATGATTATATGAAGCTTTTTTTTTTCCCCCATGAAGCCATTTTTTTAAGGAATGCAGCAAACCGTAGTGAGACACACAAACTCAAGCGGCTATATGGCTAAAAAACGAAATGACTTGAGTGTATAGCTCTACCTGTGCAGCAATGCTATCTATGGTATCAGCAGAATGATTGAACGTCTTGAGAAAGTAGTCAGTCCCCCATTTGATTATCTCTTTAACATGACTCAGCTCCCCAGCAGCCTCATACTTGGCACTGTATTCTATTACACTCCAACTCAGCATGGTCATGGAAAACGATGCAGGGAAATTGAACTTGATGGCATCTCCAGCATCATAATAGCCACCCACTAGATCTTTGAAGATAGTCCCGGAATCGGATTTGCCATCATCCAGGCAGGAATTACCTCTCCAGGAGACATTGTTATGCTTTGGAAGTTTCCCAGCTGTAATTATCAAGCAAAACATAAACAAGGGGGAAAAGAAAAAAAAAAAAAAAAAAGTAAGAGAATCGTGATGGTAGGTTACAGACAGGGTTCCCAATCTTTTATTTGGAACGAAAAAAAGACATGTAGTATAAAATATTAAATGGCATCTCAGCTTATTCGTTGTTTCCCTCGTCTTCTCTGTACAAACACATTCACTTGCAGTTACTTGTGGAATGGTTTGGCACATAGGTGCAACATATTTATCATGAAAACGAAGAATCTAAATCCCATGTCAATTGGGTAGCTATACGAGTAAAGAAAATCAAAACCTTTCTTTTTATTTTGTTCGGCCATAATTTTTTAAATCTACACGTGAACCCAATGGTGGAAACGGATCAGAATCAGAACAACCAGAGAGGAACAGAATGAAAAGAGATTACTTTGATTCACCGGAAGCAATCTAGCCAAATCACGAATGTGGATGACAATAACATAAGTAAAGAAAAGCAGATCTAACATGAAAGAGAAAAGGCGAGTAAGGAAGGTTACATCTTTGGGCGTTGAAGAACATGAGGGCCTTGTGGAGGGCGAGCGTGTAGTTATCAGGGGGACCATGTGAATGGTGGTGGCGTGGCACCGTCTTGACGATGAGAGTGATGAAGCCGGCCAGAAAGGCAGAGACGAGGAGGGTGCCCACCGTCCAGACGAAGATCTTGCGGCTGACGATGATACAGCCGAGATCCACGTACTTCTTCTTCTTCTGCTCGCCGGGGCCCAGCAGCCAGCTCTGCTGCGTCTCATCCAGTGGCCGAGACAGCGCCGCCCTGTCCAAGTCCTGCAGATTCCGGCTCCGGTCGTCGTCTGTAGCCGAGTCAGCAGTGTTTATCTCCAGCGGTCCACCCCATGGATCCCTTCCATACATGCTCATTTTTTCTTACGGCTCCTCTTTTTTCTTCTTTAACTGGTGAGCTTTAGTTGCCCAATTACTCCACCCACATCAGAATTTCAGCTCCAAACCACGAAAGCAGGAGCTGCCCGGATCTGAGACAAGAAATAAGAGGACAGCTTGGAAATGTGGCAAGAGAGACGAAGATACAGTCGGTGGGTCGCAGTCCAGATGCTTTAATGGGAAAAAGGTAGAGAGGTAGAGAGAGGAAGAGAGAGAGGAGTGAAGAGGAAAAGGAGCAGAGAGTAGGGGTCAGAGATGGTAATGCAGGATAATATATCGAATGGTGTAAGATGGATGGTGAATGGGTGGGTGACGGTGGGAAGTCAACAAGGAGTGTTGGGAGTGCATGATTGTGATTACGGGGAAGGATCATGTGGATTTTAGGGTGGTGGATTCTTTTCTTAATTAAACTTTCTGGTGGATGACACTGACGGGTCCACTGACTGACAGGGACAGTCTGTCTAACCCGCCCCCCGGCTCATCACTTTCTTGCTTGGCTTACGTGTTTGTTACTGTTTGAGGAATAGCAAATTGGTTTCAGTACCAAGCAAAATCCATACCCCATGCCCCTTGTTTTCCCTGAAGATTCAGACACCCCAACCTCTTTTAACGCTCTGATTTCTTTCCCTTTCTCTTCTATGTAGAATTACAAGAATACCCCGCCAACCTCCTCCTTCCAACCAAAGGTTTTGCCTCGCCGACACTCAAAGTTAACATCTCTATGATTGTCGGCTATTCTTCGGATTTCATTTGATTTATTTTAATCTCCAGTCTGGACTCGGGTCATCATGCAGTGGGGTCCAAGTTTGGACCATTGTAGGGGCAACGATGCAAGCTAGCAGATTATTTATTTATTATACAATCTTATGCATGATACGACCATACTATAAATAATGTAATACCACCATATTTCATTTCATTTTATATAGTAGCAATGATTGAATTTACTAATTAGGCTTATGCAGCATCACAATACATAAAAAAAAAAAAAAAAAAAAAAAAGAAGAAGACAAAGGAGACCAGGAAAATTTCCTTAAACAATACTCGGGCAATGCACCAATGTCGTCAATCGTAAAATTAGCAGTTGCCAAAAAATCATTAGTTAGTGGTCCCTAACTCCACCCCATTCCAGCCTGGCGGATTTAGTCGGGGAGAAAAATACCGTCTCCTTCGTGTCTGTCCCCCTTCAACTACCTTCTTTTAATTTTGGGCTTCTCTTTGATAATTATCAAGTGAGAAAAGGAGACCATGAATTAGAGTAAATATGTAACTCAAATGTGACAAACTCCACGTACCCTAACATAAACAATGCTAAAGCTTTTTATGGAACCATAAAAAACGATATTTGCTCATTAAATACAACCCATCTATCATATGCAGATCGAATGCCCAATTTGATGTCGGTTGATGGGCTTCGTTCTTCACATGTAGAATATCGAAGATCATTGAACATCAAGCATATGACAGCTCTTTAAAGAGAGCCTGAAATTGTAGTTGTCGGCGGATACAAACCAACCACTCACTGATAAAAGTTCAAAAACAACCAAGTCTTACAAATCGAAACTATGGCTGTTGAAATGCCATATGGGGCCATTCTTTGCTCTTTTTAAATTCTGCACCCTACACTCCTTAGCAACAGTTGACTGAAGACTTGCTGGACCACACACTATAACACCCACATCAACATGGCCCCAACCTTCTGATACTGAACCAAAAATTTCTGCAAGGAACAAAAAATAAATATGGAGTCAAGAAAACAGGTATTGTTTGGAAAGACACCTGGCAATTCACATGGCTCTCCACATTAAAGGGCACTGCCTTATGTAGTAAGGATACCAAATATCTATTAGCAGTTGCCTGAAATATTTTCCAAAGCAAGTACCTAATGTTATTTATTATAGTCAGTCAGTAGTCTGGCTCTCTCTCATTTGTAAAATGGGCTCTTGAAGAAGCATATCAAGTATGCATCACCCGAAGTCTTTCTGTTACCCAAATAGGGGAACATATTGCCATAAATAAGTGGAGACATACCTCTGAAGTCTGGTCTGCGACCATACTGAACAGAATATAAACCAGCAAGTGTTTCCTCGCACAACTCCTTGCCTCTCACTCCATTATGCTGCACCGCGTCAATCTTTTCCCTGTCTTCCTCAATTTCCTCACTGGCTAAGGTCCTTTTTTCCCAAAGACACCATAAACCAATCACAAGGCCCCCAAAGATCAAAATACTTAAAACCATGCATGCTACAAGCAAAAGACCTCTGTACCACCAATATGATATGCCGAAAGGGATTATGTAAAAGAGGTCTAACAAACCCAAAGAGATAACAAAGCCGATTGTAGATACAATAACATAACTCCCAGCCCATATCTTATTTCCAGTACCAACCAACACTGACATTTTTCCTTCCTTGGCAATAGAGAAAATTGAAGAGCTCGTAGGCTGGTGGACTCTGCCATCCTCCTGCGGTTAGCAACAGTGAAGTGAAGTGAAGTGAAGAGGTAATCCTAATTGTGAAAAAAATGAAGTATAGATAATGTGAGAAACAGAATAAAATAAAATGTACCGATGAAGGTTCTGATCCTCTAGTGACATAAGTTTGAATTTTGATCTTCAATTTATTAGTGATAAATGGACTGATCAACTCCATGCCAATTGCGGAAAGAAGAGAAAGCTCATTTGGCCTTTTTACAGCCCAAACAAGCAAAACATCTCTTGGTTGACAAGGTTTTTCCTCCTTAATACGATGGACAATATCACTCAAGATAGCTAAGAATGCAGAGATGCCACTGCCTCCAGCGACCAATATGAGCTTTTCATACCTAAGTGGTAAATATGAAGTTAGTCGGTTAAAAAACACATGGTACATGTTAAAGAACAAGCATTTGACAATTTCGAGAAATCCACAGTCCCTAGGATGGTTGTCCCCACAATTACCCCAACTTCATGCCAGTGGCATGGCTTGAACATGGCCTCACCTCTGGAAGATGGAGAATGTGCAACCAAAGCCACAAAACGGAAAGTGATCATTATCAGCATGAGTCCATTTTTTTCCCCCCTTTTACAACCAATAATAACGTTTGGATGGAAACATTTTCAACTTACAAAGAGAGACCTTTATTTAACATAAAATCCCAACTTGAAGAAAATTTATAATTTGGGTAAGTATTAGTGTTGTTAGAGAAAACCAAGCCCTAAATTTTATGACAATCTCCTATGCAACTTTGGATATTTTACCAAAAAGTAAGAAAATAAGAAAAAAGAAACGCTTTTTTCCTCTTTTCCCACATGGGAACAGATTATCTATTTAAAAAGTAACTTAACTATTCATAATTTTCCCGCTTACACAGGCATAAGAAATAAGAACGTACATCAAGTAGTATGGTGATTCATGCCCATAAGGCCCCTCAACAGAAGCCGTAATCTGAAAATGAGATTGGACAGGTAGCTCCTTGGCAACATCTGAAAGGCTGCTGCTTAGTTTTGTTGTCCAGTCCCCGACAGCCTTTGCAAGGACGGAGAGATGATATTTTCCATCCAAAGGACTAGAGGAAACACTGAAAGGATGCCACTGAAGCCATGATAATTCCTGCACCCGGAGGAAGATAAAACTCAGGGCATTGTATTGCAGGTCTGCATGGTCAAAGAGGAAGTTATAGTTTTTGGTTGGAAAAGAAACACAAGACTATAATAGATTAGGTACTAATCTTACTTCCAGGTTTTGAAAGCACCAATTTCGTTGTTCCACATGGAAAGCTGGTAGTCGAAATTACATTTACAGTCTTCCGTGACTGGCAGAACCTCAGAAAGCGATCAAGCATGAATATAAATATTCCTCCAGCAGCTTTGCTGAAATAGGTATCACCAACATGCAGGGCGAAGAAGATGAAAAAAAGTATGTAGAGCTGGTGGGTGTAGTAGAAAATCTCAAAGTATCGCTTTCTCACGGGAGGAAGTGTAGTCACCCACATTAACAGACCAAACCCGTAGCAGATAATCCCAGCCAAGTTTGCACCACCATCACTTTTCCACTCTACAACCTGCATGAGACAAAAAGGATAGGAAAAATAATTTTTTAGTTTATAAGAAATCTTCCCTTGTCCCTATACCTCTTCCAATTCATTCTTAGAATGTAGACGGCTGAGATATCTAATAAAGGAAGAATGAGAGGACAAGTTGAAATGGACAATAAGAAACAAAAGCATGTAGTAGAATAAACTTCTATGTCAGTTTGTCTTCTTTTTCTGCCGTATAATGATCAAGTCACCTTTCTCATTCGTTTCTTAACAAACGTGCAACAGACAAAAGGAGAATGGCGCGGGTTCAACTTGCCTCCATCGAGCATTATCTATTAACAAACTAAAACAATCCAGTTAAGCTAAAAACAATTGAAAATGGACCTGTTGAACATGATGTATGAACATGCCAAAACAACCCATTCCATCGACATATTTCTCCTTTTTTCAGAAGGGAACTATTCATATTTCTACAAGCAGGAGTTAATATTGGCACTTGTTCTTACACAGGCAGTTTTGCCCTGGCAAAGCTAGCAGCTGGTCAGAACGGTTTGGACAAATGCAGGAAGCTTACTAAATCATAAGAAACTAATCTATACTTCTGAAACAACAACAGATGCGCACATACTATTTTAATATTCTCTTCTAGATCATTTTACCCCAAAAGTAGAAGGAATTACGAATCTAAAACCCACCCCTTTGCAACTGTCTATTTTCTTGGAAACAGAGAAGTAGCATATTTCAAATGGATTTTTTGCAACTTCTGTGTGATACGCACATTCCCATAACAGTAGCCTGTTTCAAAACAAAACATCCAAAGGTGTATCTGATAATATGATCCTATCCACTTTCTCAAATAAGTGAAAGTTTCAGGTAAAATCAGTTCATGTAGTTGAGAGGAAAGCATCTGAAGTGAGTACTTAAGGACTAAAAAACTTCCAAAACGCTTGTCAGAATTTTATGGAGATAATGTTATGCATGGATTATCACTTTGTTACTTTTTGTTCTTCCCTCCAACCAGTTACCGTTTTCCTTTTTCCTTTAAGTAGACTAGTAAACTTCTTGTCCAGAGGGTCATGAAGTTGTCTCGACAATGTTTTGCGGGTGAGAGGTTTATAAGCAGATTTACTTGAGAGATACGCTTATGAAAACATTAATATCTACACATTGTGCATGTGTAATCGCGAGAAAGATTTTGAGCACTTACTTCAGATGGTATAATGCCCCTTATTCCCCATACAATGAAATAGCAAAGTCCATGAAGAGTAAGAAGGAACATTGTGAGATGTCCCAACCATACATGATATCTGCTGGCATGCTCAAAAGGTATCTCGATAAGGCGGAGAAGAATCGATCCCCTCGCGATGGGAAGAAAGAGAAAGGCCAAGCAAGATAAGGCAATCAAGCCAAAGCAATATGCTGACATTTGCAACATAAAAACCCTGAAAAGAAGAAAAATCAGATTAGTACGGGAATACAGCTGAAGAAAATATGGACCTCCCGGATTCTCATTCATTCCAAGAAGTTCCAAACAATGGACCTGGGGAACATTGACCAATTACCGTTAAAGCTTGTGATTTTCCATCATAAAACCATACGAATAACCAAAACTAAACCAAACAAAGTGCCGTACCTCCTTTCTTTGAGGGTCAAATCACCATAGCTAGGTAAAATTTCGAAGTTTACTACAGCATAGGCGTAAACAGCCCAGAGAACAAACACAACAAAGAGGATTATTCCAATCAACTCGGCAGCAGAAACAACTCCCAATGGTCCATCCACAAGCACGGGAAAAGTCCACAATCGGAATCTCGGAGGCCTCTTCCTACCATTGATGAAGTATTTTATATCACGGGCAATACAGTTACTTTACAGTTATGAGAGCAAAACAGGGTGAGAATAAATAGAAGTGTATAGAAAATCACATACACTTGCAGTAGTTCTTCAGTTTGCTCTTCCCCAGAGATTAGAAGATACGGAACAGCAAGCCAAGCAATAATTATAATGGGACCGCTGTATAACAACAAGACACTCCCTGAAAGTTCAGTATGTCAAACTTTTGAGACCACTAAGCACTAAGGTGGTGATGAGTTTAAATTCAATATACTAAAGAAGCACCTGTCTCCCCAAAAAGAGTTCCACTGGTAGCAGCAACCCAGTCATCATAGAGGTCGGTGCCGAAGTCTGTAGGAACAATGAAAAGGAGAGCAACCCATGCAACGAATACAGCCCACATAATCAATTTGAGAACCAACTTGACCAATGATATGAAGAAGCCCATTTTCTTGATGTTGTTCTCGTTTTCGCGAACACCACTTGAGAGAAGAAGAGGATGTTGAGCAGAATGTACCCCATCCGCAGCCATGGAGAGCAGGACTCTGACAGAACCTGCGGTTTTTCCTGGAGGCAGAGGGAGAGAAAAATCTCGTTGCTGCACAGACGTCCATGGCCCCTCATTTTCTTATCGCTGCACTTCACCTGTATTTCAAAACTCCTCAACTAATTCCTCCCCACTGATATCTCCCGCAGAGACTAAACTGGACCTTCCAAGAGGCTATCTGATTTTCTTTGTGCACTTTTGGAAGTGTGTCAGTAGCGAAGCCAAGGATCACAAGGAAACAAGATGAGCCGGGGGGGCGTTCGGCCGAAGAGGAAAGTTAGTTGGTCAAAGAGAAGGGAAAAGGCTGCATTCGCGCCTCATTTTAGTGTCCCATATTATAACGTGCTTTGCCGCTATTGGAGGGGCTTGTCTATGGACAAGCAAATCAGATGCCAGGAAAAGTAGTTGGGACAGGGGAGGGGTCTGTTTATATTTGTGCTTTACCAAATTCTGTTTACGTTCTTAACAGAGAGTCTTAGAATTGAAAACTAATTGAGTCTCATTTTATTTTAATCAGAACTAATATAAGGACCTCCAAATAAGCCTAAACCCATACCATGATCTTGGGTCATGACAAATCACTACACGCTCTGCTCGACACCAAGGTAGCCCACTTCATGGAGGCTCCATTCTAACCCCTTTTTGTAGTGTTTAGACACCCACTTGACCTTACTTGTATTGTTTGTGTTTATGTGTCAAGTAACGCTTTTTTTTTTAAGTGGCGCATGGATGTTCGAACTTGGTACATGAAACTAACTTTGATGTCAAATGTTGGGCACTCATGTAAGTGGAAATAGCTCAAATGGTTCACTGGTTGTGGTCATTGGCACAAATGTGAGAACAACGTACTCTACCTGCAGTATTTGCATGTCACCCACTGTTCTCTCCAGTCTATGAATGTCACCCGTTGTTCTCTCCAATCTATGACAACCTAGAGGATTATTAAAACCATTACCCATCCCTAAGAGGCCGTGAGCAAGTGTTTCATTAGACTTTATCTCAACTTTGCCGAAGTCTAGAGGGTATGGATTAATCTTGGTGGTTGTTGGTTGATTATATGCCACTTTCATCCTAACTCCACAGGATTGCACTGTAGAGGAAGCTACCAAGCTCTTTTTAGAAAACGTGGTGAAGTATTGGAGATTGCCACATAGGATTATAAGTGATCGAAATCCTCCATTTATTGGAAGCCTATGGAAAGAGCTATTTAAACTCTTAGGTTTGGAGTTATGTTTTTTTACAAGCTTTCATCCTTAGTTAAATGAGTAAATTGAATGAGTAAATTCTCTACTAAACATGTACTTATGGCACTTCGTGAGTGCCAATTAGAGTAATTGGGCAAAGCTCTTGAATGTTGCTCAATTTTCCTATAACCTTTAGTGGAGTGAAGCAACAAATAAAAGTCTTTTTGAGTTAATCATAAGACAACAACCACTAACACCACGTACTTTAGCAACATACTATAAAGGAAAAAATTCTAAAGCATATCACATGACAAGGGATTGGAGACAAATGGTGGATAAAGCAAGATCTTACCAGAGAGAGCCACTTAGAAGATGAAATGGGTAAATAAGAAGAGACGACCTATGCTCTATAATGTTGGGGACTTAGTTATGGTGAGCCTTTTTCACAATAGTTTAAACATTTAGAACCATGCACAAGGGATTGCTACAAAAAATATGAAGGTCCTTTTGCAATGGTTGGCAAGGTAGAAAAAGTTTCATATAAACTTGATATTCCACCTAACTTGAAGATTCATACAATCTTCCATGCAAGTATGTTAAAGCTTTTTTTTAAGAATTAGGAAGACCCATCATGAAACAACTCAAAACAAGTACCTCCTACAGTAATAAAACCAAAGGGATAGAGAGGTTGAGGAGATATTGGGAGAACAAGTCATAAGAGAGGAGTTCCCCCAAAACTCTAATATTTGATCAAATAGAAGGATTGCCAAAATGTGAGGCTACATGGAAGATGAAAAAAGATGGCAATACAAAGAAGTGTTAGAGTAGTACAAGGAGTCAATGAGAGTGTCATTAGAATAGGTCGGGGAGATTGAGATGCACCTAGAAGCTACTAAAGAAGATTCAAATTACTCCTAACTAATGAAAATTCTAGAGAAATTTGGAAAGCTCTAAAGAAGGTTTTGGATAAACTTGGAAGGCTCTTATTAAGAACTTTCTAAGGTAACCCTTGTTAAGAGATATTTGAGTAGAAAATTTTAAAACTTAATTTAAGGCTGTTAGATTAAATGAATCCTAGCCATTCATTTGTACCCTCCATCCCATAGGCCGTAGGTTTGGTCGCTTCTTGTAGACTCAAAGTGTGTAGAGAAAGCCATAAGTCTTGTACTCTCTCTGTGTACAATACAAATCTCTTTTTATAAAGCCTTTCTCTTTTTCCTTTTTAAATTTTTTTTCCTGTGTCCTGTGAGTGAGAGTCAGGCTGACTTAGCCATTCCAAAGAAAAGAAAAATACTAAGTGCCATATGAAATCTCAGAATTATCTAACTCCGTGACATGCTGTTCTCCCCAGTCTGCAATGCAGTGTCCTTATCCGTAGGACCAAGCATACCGTGTGGCACCATCACGATCGCACCTCATCCTCGAACTCTACATCATAGCTCGACCTTTGCTAACATACACACAGCGGTGGCAAGGCTCCACACAGCAATGACAAGGCTCCACAGGCTAGGGACAAAGCAGCCTCTCACTATAATCGTAATATGCCAGGCCCTTGCAGCAGAAAATTCACCGCCCCTACTCATCATCATCTCACCATGGGAAAGGTCAACTCTGCCTTGTCTTATTACCGCACCTCTCTGGAGGATGGTCTGCTGTCCAAAAGGAAGAAGAACGAAGGCACTGCCCAGCTAAACAACGAGAGCACCGGCCAGCTTCATTAGGCCAGGAAATTATGATCTTATTTTGACTTTAATGAACTCTTTTCCCTATATATGTGTGTAATATTGAACACTAACTCACCATGAGTGTGACCTTTTGCTTGTAATCCGTTCTATATATGTGTTGCCTAACATTTCGATCTATATATTCAACTCTTTCTCTACTGAGTCATTATGCCAAATGCCTTAGAGCTGAAGACTAATTAAATCTCATCTTATTTAAATCAAAACCAATGTTTAGGTCCCCATAAGCCCAAAGTCCTACAGTCTGGGATCATGACACTTCCTCTCTAGCTCAAAGCAAGAACACCGTCTCAATCTCCACTATCTAGCAAAGGCACCAAATGCATTTACTAACAACTGCTTATAAGATTTACATAAGAAGTATATGTCCGTACATGTATGTATATATACATATATAAGCCTATGCACTTACATACACATCTCAATAGAGTACATATTTAGCTTTTAAGCTAACTGAGTACTGGTTACTGAAGGTGGTGGCCCTACAGATCGAAACTGTGGCTGTTGAAATGGAAGATTGGCTGATGGCGTTCTCTCATAATATTCCTTGACCTGATTTCTTTAGCAACACCTGACTGCAGCGATGGGGGACCGCACACAATGACACCCACATCAACACGGCCCCATTTCCCAGATACGTACCCAAAGATTTCTGCAGAAAGGCAAAGGAGAAGGAATTAAACTTCGTTATTTAGATGCCTCGCTTTTTTTATTTTGAACACGAGTTGGATGCCATGCCTTTGAAGTCTGGTCTTGAACCATAGTAAGTACTAGTTGAACTCGCAAGATTCTGCCGACATGATTCCTTGTGAGCTGCAGCAGCATCATCTTCATGCTGCATCTTGTCAACCTTTATCCTGTCATCCTTGCCTTCTTTCCTGGTTATATTTCCTCCCCAAAGATGCCATAAACCAACCACAAGACCTCCAAAGACAAACACACTTGCAAGCATACAGATCACAAAAAGAAGTCCCTTGTACCACCATGAAGATATGCCATAAGGGTTTATGTAGAATATATCTAGTAATGCAATTAACAAAACAAACCCTAGCGTAGAGGAGACAACATACAGTCCAGACCATACATTATTTCCAGTACCAACCAAAACAGACATACTGCACCCACCCGACATTGGGCAGGAAGCGGCACTAGTAGTCTCATGAAGCATACCATCTTCCTGTGGATCACAACAATTAATAGCCACAAAGCAAATAAGAGGTGCTAATACAAAAACGAAAAAGTAGTTTGTGGAGGAAATTACAGGGTTCTGAGAGTATAACGAAACTTACCAGTGGAGGTTCTAATTCTCGAGTGACATAAATGCGAATCTCAAGATTCAGTTTATCAGAGAAAAATGGACAGATTGATTCCATGTTAACAAAGGAGAGAAGAGAAAGCTCGTCTGATCTTTTCACAGCCCAAACTATCAAGATGGTTCGAGGTAGGCAAGGTTTTCCTTCACTCACACGATGGAGAATGTCACTCAAGATGGCAAGAAATGGTGAAATCCCAATGCCACCTGCTACTAAAATAAGGTTTTCATTCCTACAGTATAAGATGGTGAAGTCACTTAACTCACAAAGGATGATAAACTATAAAATTAAGCCGAATATCTAGTGAGTTGAGTGCATACATCAAGTGATACGGTACTTCATGCCCATAAGGCCCCTCAACTGATGCTGTTATCTTCATTTCAGACAGGAGATTTAGCTCTCTCTGCAGTTCAGCTTCAGAATTCTCAGAATTCTGAACGAGAGGGATTTTTTCTTTAAGCTTTGCTGTCCACTCCCCAAGAACCTTTATGAGAACCGAGAGATGATATTTGCCATCTAGAGGACTAGACGAAACACTGAAAGGATGCCACTGCAGCCAGGATAATTCTCGAACTTGAAGGAAAATAAAACTAAGGGCATTGTACCGCAGATCTAAATCGTCAAGGAAAGAAAGTGTCATAGATATGCCAATAGCAGATAGACAAGGAAACTTAAACTTGAGGTAAGTAGCAATTACTTGCAGGTTTTGACAGGACCAATTCCACTGTTCCACAAGGAAGAGACTTGGCTGAGATTATATCTACAGTCCTTCTTGATTGACAGAACCTCAAAAAGCGATCAAGGATAAAAAGAAATATTCCTCCAGCTGCTATACTGAAAATGAAATCACCAACATGCAAAGCTAAAAAGATAACAAAGACCACATATAGTTGGTGGGTGTAGAAGAACAGCTCAAACTTCTGCTTTCTCACGGGATGAAGTGATGTCATCCACATTAATAGACCAGCTGAAAGACTAATAACTCCTGCAAGATTAGCAACACCGATATCTTTCCACTCCGATATCTGCATGAAACAATCAAATATATAAGCACTTTCATCATCATCACACGTTCCTATGCCTCTTTCCATCAAGGTCTGGCAGAGAGTTGTGACATTGAGAATTCACAAAGGATAAACAGACTGTCAATTAGTTTTAAAGAAGAGGCTGAAATTCATAAGCCTGATTCTACTGGATACAAAAATGGCTGAACAGCAAATGAGAATGGCACCAAGTGAATAGTGCTAATTGAAGTGAAACACATATATACACACCTGCAGGAAGATGATCATATACATCAAAGGTGTGCCAGCTGGCTTTGCAAAACCAAGGTGGTATTCTGATTGGATGGGTATACAGGGAAAAGAAGTACCACATGGGCAAATAGGCTAGGACTACGAACCAAGCAGAAGCGATTAACTTTTATTCTCATATATGCAAACCGGTTTTGGGGGTACCACATGACTCCAAACCAAGTTGGAAGTCAATTCTGTTCTCATTTATTGGCACACAAGTTGGAAGATGCCACAGGCTGATTAGCATCAAAAACAAATTTTTGTGACATGAGTAATCAGACAACTTAGAGGGGACAAAAATTAAGCTGACTGAACAATTATGATTAATGATCATGGTACATTAGCTCCATGCTTTCTAAGTTTGAATGTGCTAATGTAATTGTCAATTCTTCTCTTTGATAAAAATAATATAGTTTGACACCCTCCCTTTCCCGGGAGTGTGAGTAATTTAAGAAAAAGAGAGAGAGAGAGAGAGAGAGAGAGAGAGAGAGAGAATATAAATTGCTACTAAAGGGGATCGTTCGATTTTTAGTATAACAGATATATGCTCTTCCATCAAACCAGCAAACAAAATAATTATATCCTCAGAAGAGAAATAATTACAGCATTAGCACTCACTTCTTGCAGGAGGTTTCCCTGAATGGACCATGCTACTACATAGAACAGTCCGTGGAGTGTAAACAACAACATTGTAAGATGTCCAAGCCATACATGATATCTTGTCGCATGCTCAAATGGGATATCTATAAGGCGGAGAAGAACTGATCCCCTTGCAACCGGAAGAAATAGAAAGGCCAAGCAATATAATCCAATTGAACCAAAGCGAAGCCCCAGAAATTCCAAAATAAAACAACTGAAAGTTCAAAGAGACAAGGATACTTAGCCAATGAAGAGAATAACTTAGGAAGTTTACTGATAAGATGCCAATAATGAAGGACCTAACTTTCTTATATGCTATTTGACCGAACCTAGAAAACATACAATAATACACAGTGACGCTCACTTCAAGAAGTGGAACTCCACTTCATTAAACGGAAAATTATATTTTTTACGAGTAAAGGAAAGTAATTCTATGGCAGCAGGATGCACAAATCAAATGGAAGTATCAAGGAAGTGATACAACAAACTTGGTTGAGAACCACTGTGCTACGTTATGTAAGTATTATTAATTATTGGACATAAAAAAGCGAGAGAGAAGAAGAGATGTTGGTGGGGGGGGGGGGGGGGGGGGGGGGGGGAGAGAAGAGGAAGTTAGCATGGTTAAAATGAAAAATAAACCCTAATGAATTATATCCAAATTGCTGCACTTAAAGCCACATCATTCAGCCCTATCCAGCCTAATGCCCCACACGAACACAAGGATAAATTAAGTATCCATTTCCCAGTGAGCGTGACGACAGAAATGATACATGATTGAGCTAAGCAGTTCAGCAAAGACATCATCTGATTATTGTGTCAATTCTTCCTCAGTTAATGAAACCCCATCGTAAGTCACACACTATTGTTTTGGTCAAAGGCTATTTTGATATGTGCGTCTCAAGAAATGCAGAGTTACAAATCAAAAGCTGAAGGCAAAACAATGGTTGGAGAGTTGAAATGTAGAGGCAGAGCCTGAATAAAAGTGTCAAGTTCTGAAAAATAAAAACCGGAGAAGTCAGAAATTAACTACTGCTAGTATAAATGACAACCGAACATAAGCAACGAAAATGGCAAGAGTTGATTACAAAAATCATCGTACCTCTTTTCTTTTAAAGTAAACTGGTATTCAGATATAAAGCTGAGTATCTGCACGGTGTACGCATAGACAGCCCAGAGAACATACAGCACAAAGAGGACAATCCCAATAAATTCCGTGGCAGAAACAACCCCAAATGGCCCATCCACAAGAACAGGGAAAGTCCACAAGCGGAAACGTGGATGTTTAGAAGCCTTCTTCCTACAAGGCAAGTTTTTGAATTACTACCCGGATATCTACTTAACTGAAGACTGTGCTCAACATACAAAAAGAACTCATAGATCTTGTTCGCAATTTAGCACAGAAAATGGTGACAAAGGAACTACACACTTCACAAATACGTACTCGTGGAGCTCCTTTTCCCCTGAGATGATAAGATAAGCTATGGAAAGGAATGCAATAACAAGAACTGGGCCGCTGAACAACATGAATATGCTTCCTGCAGTTTGCAACGTCGGAAATAAATTGAGGCCACCAAGAAGTTAACCATCAGCTCTGGAAAACAAATGTACAGATCAAGTTAAACACACAGACCTGTAATCCCAAAAAGAGTACCCTTGGTGGCTTGAATCCATTTCTCAAACACTTGATTTACAAATTGCGCCGGGAGCAGGAAAATAAGAGCGGCCCATGCAATGAAAAGAACCCCTATCACAAACTTGATACACCGCTTGGCGCATGACACGAAGAAAGGAGTCTTCTTGACATAACCGGCACCTCGACTCAAAAGAAGTGGTTCATCAACAGATTGTCCATCCATGGCTAGAAAATTTTCTATTTCCTCAAATGTCTTGTGGCAAACTCAATTACTGGCAAAAACCAAATGAGCAAAAGCCACATTTATACAGAAAGAGTTGGAAAGAGGGCGATAATTTTGTGGAACCCATTTCCACAAAGTCCAGGATATTAGAGAATCTGTCAATCGTAGGAAGCACGAATTCTCAGCCACTGAAGTCCTTTGGAGCCTAATCTGAAACAATTGCCTCCAACCATGAATGTCAAAGTCAAGCTGGACGTATAACTGTCATCCCTCGTTGCAGACAAACAAAAACCGTCCTGGTTACCTTATTAGTATTTCAAGTGGATCACTTACCAGCTAACAGTAATCAAGAACAACAGGACAACTTGCTGGTGGACAATTTTGAGTGGTTTCCGTGTTGTCCATTTGCCAGTACTACAGTTGCAAAACTGAAGCGATGGAAACATCACTTGCCAGGAAAGCCAGAATTTTCTATATGCTTGAAGCCTGAGCCTTTAGTACGAAACAACAGCACCATTTCCCAAAAGTTGTGTTTTAGAACGGACACAAACATTGACACGATACACATTTTTTATTCTTATTGTAGAACTTGTTCAGGAAGCCGGGAAAAGACAAAGAATGCTAGTCGCTTATAACCGAAGGAAAAGAAAGAAAAATTAGAACCAACAAATAAATGGGGAAAGAAAGAGTAAGTTTGTGGAGAGTGATAGCATCTATTACGATGAAAATGAAATCTGACCTTCTTTGTGAAGTTGGATGTTACAAAGAGAAGGAGAAGGTCCACTCAGTTTGTGTGTACCCCGTCCGCTTGCTTATCCTTAAGCAACAATTTGTTGTCGTCACAAGCGTCATAAATACCGCCAACATCCACCTGGGAATATCAACGGACTTGCGACTTCCACGTCCCTGGGTTTTTGTGATCTTTTGTAAACAAGGATGTTCTCGTACTTGTGTTGCTTATTATTCCTGGGAGGAATGCTTCTCTCCTCAGCTATCTTGTCCGATGCATACAGCCAACCAACATTTCTTTTTTCTCTTTTTTCTCTTTCATGTGATAAAACCCATGAATTCAGCTTCCAAGAAAAATTTGATGTGACCTGTCGGGAATCAAGGCTTGCAAGTTAAGTCGGAAAAATTGGCAAGATAAGGTCCGTACATGCATGATTAGTTGCTTTTTTATTTTCTCAATAGCTGAATTCCTTCTCTTTACTTGATACTTTTTCTCTTTGGAATACTGAGATAAAGTGTCGTGACCCGGAACTGGACTGTGGTAGGGGTTTGGATTTATGGCTCTAATTTAGATAAAATGAGACTTAATTAATTAGTCTTTAATTTTAAGGCTTTCGTTATAATAGTTAAATTAAAAAGCCCGTAAGTTCAGGCTTTTAACATAAGGGTTCATTTTATTATTTTTTAATATGAGTATTATTTTATTTTTTTGAAAAACAAAAATGATATTATGACAAATTTTATTAATATAAAAAAATTAGACATAGTAACTATACTTAACTCATAAAGACAAAATGCTTACATATTTAATTGACAGGTAAAAGAAATTTCAATAAAAAATATATCGAATAGCATATTTATTTATTTATTTAATCCTACAAGATTTATAATTCTTAAGCATAACTAATTCCCTCCCTACAGTTTAACACTTGCATTGGAAATGGATCATGGTTGGCTGATACTACAATGTCCTCGTATCTCTTTTTTTGAATATCCTTTCTTTTGCAATGTTTTATCCCGAAACATGACAAACCGCTCCTCCTCCTCCACATTGCAACAGCAACAGAAGGTATAATTTTTGCTGTCTCTAACATCTTCAAGTCATTTAACGAGTAGAAGACAGGACCTTCGCAGGCTGCTTCACATTTGTTTAATCAGTGTTTTCGTTTTTCCTAGTTATTGTCATCCATTGTGATTGCGTCAATGGGGGCCGGAGGTGTACGTGTAAGTCCCCAATTGCGTCTGCGGCTGGCTTACGACAACAAGCACTGCCATAGGCCAATGACGACATTGAATCGGAGCAGGTAAGTACTCCATATATTGGAGTTGCGGTGTGTTGCGTTCTCTTGGGGAAACGAAATCAAGAGCTCCATTAACCAAATCGCATCATCCTACTCTGTTTCTTGGAGTGCGTCATGGTAAGTTCTTTCACGAATTACAATCAGTATCTTCCATCTGTTTTTATTTTTATTGTATGAAGATTTGTGTATCGGACTTTTATTTTCAATTTTCGGGGTGGGGCGGCTTGATTAGGCGAGCGGAGGCGGAAACGGTGATAAGAATCAGCTGAAGCTGTATTCTGACTGGATGAGCTCTTGCTCCTGCCGTGTTCGTATTGCCCTCAATTTAAAAGGTAAACCCTTTGCTTTTTCCGGTTCCACTTCAATCCACTCTCTCTTTCACTTCTTCAAATCATTATTTGTGTCATTAATGCTAAGCCGCACTCTCCTTCTATAGTTATAAAAATGCATCCTTTTTGTCTTTCATTGATCAAGTATTGTTTCAATTTTGTGTCATACATATATAGGACTGAAATACGAATACATAGCAGTTAACTTACTGAAGGGAGAGCACTTCAGTCCTGGTGAGTTTCGCTTCTTCTTTTTTTTCCATTTTTTCCAAACCTTCTCAAACACCCAAATGAATGCTGGTGCTCTACATGCGTTCCATAAGTGGCCTTCTACTGAATTTGATTCCTCTATGATCAAAGAAAATAATAACTTGTTGAAAACATGCTCTCTTCCGCCGCGTAGAGTTCAAAAAGCTTAATCCTCTTGGTTATGTTCCGGTGCTCGTGGATGGGGATATTGTACTCTCCGACTCTTTTGCCATCATAATGGTAATATCACTACTAAACTTTTCGGATTTCTTTACCATCTGTCTCATGAAACATTCGGTTCATGTGCATTTTCAATCTTTCAGAGATTTTTTTTTGGGTATATTGTGATGCATGCAGTATTTAGAAGAGAAATTTCCTCAGCATCCGATGTTGCCTAGAGATCTTCATAAAAGAGGCATTAATTACCAGGTAATATTGCATCGGATTTGATTGTTTATCTTTAAATGTTTATGCTCTCAAGTTGGAACGGAAAATAATTTCTTGCCTGAATGGAGGTCACTGTGCTCGACTTTGTTCTATGACATCGTTTCTTAACCAGCTTATATTTGTGCTCAAACTAATACATTTCTATAAGGGAGCATAACTCGCTATATGACTTTGAGCTTAAAAACCCACATCAGTTGACATCTTCATATCGAATCAAATCCACTTGTTAAAACATATTGACTCCTTGACTCAGTTCTATATGCTTGATTAACACCACTGTAAAGGAATCTTCTTTTCATTTTAGATGCTATGCTATAAAAGTTATTTTGGATTTTCTTTCTTGTCCAACCTCAACGGGAAAGACATCAGGAATAAAAATGCCAGTTTGAGTTTCCTGATTTAATCCAGTACACTATTTGTGTCAGAAGTTATCTATTTCTCCTAATATTTACCAGCGTTTCTGAAGTATGTTTCGGATTCAGAGATTGACAACGTTTCTTTTACAACATGATATGTAGGCTGCCACTATTGTTTCCTCAAGCATACAGCCTCTTCAAAATCTGAATATCCTGGTACATATCCACTTGAGACTTTTGTTGTCATATACATCCATTAGTTACAATTGAGATTACATTTGCCTAATTAAAGGCACTGTGAATAAGCCCAACTTATTTGGAAGTTAAATTACACGAGCTTCAACATATAATTTGGCTCATTCATGAGCTCCATCTCAACTTCAATTCAAGAAAAGATATACTAAATAAACTAATTTTGGATTCTTGTTAGCCACCTGAGCTTGATTTCAATTCTATCTATAAGATTGTTGACACACATATAATATTAATTTCGATTTTCTGCTTTTCCTATTTACAGAAGTACATGGAGGAAAAAGTTGGTCCCAATGAGCATATTACATGGGTTAAACAGCAGATTGACAATGGCTTTGAAGGTAAGCTTTCACAGGCAGTTACTGAGCCCAATTCTTGCCGCTGCTCTCAATATCCCCTGAGAGGATATAAATATCAATTTGGACATGACACATGGAATAAAAGTTCAACCTTTTCTGAAGTCTGGGTTAACTCTCTGTACTAGAACTATGGCACCAGGTTTAGCTTCAGTCATGGGTAGTTGTTCCAGGCATTAGCTTCCCTGCAGGCTGATGACTGACTCTATGATACTGCCATTAAAGAAATAAATTATATAGAGTTTAGCAAGATAAGTCTTTTGGATAATCAGGTAAATGTTCATATACCTGAATTACCGGGAGAAAACAAATGCTGAATGGGTTCTATTTTCTTCGAGTATGTTGATCTCTCTAACGACTTTTGATTCCATCCCCCTGGCCTTGTACATATGAAATTTTTGTGTCACTATATGATAGTTTCTGCACTTAAATGGCAGTTTGCGCTTAATTTGGTTGCTATTTCAATTTGTTTCAGCACTCGAAAAGCTGTTAAAAGACTATGCTGGAAAATACGCAACGGGAGATGAAGTTTTCCTGGTCAGTCTTCCTGCTTCATCTATCTGTCCCTTTGAAGTTGCGTGGTGTAAACACTGTACTGAGTGTAGGCATTTTCTAGAGAGGGTTTTGGAAGGTGCTACTGATGTTTTATTTCTTCTAAGTTGGCTCTCAACATTGAATGTAGTAGATCTGTTAAGAATTTTATAATTGGCTACTGCACTAGAGAGACTGAAAAATTTGCATCTCTCTGAAATCTTCAACCACCAAATTTTCCAAGATTCTTTAGGCCTTCTTTGGTAAGGACTTCTTGAACCATCCCCGAAGTTGCTATTATTTTCAACTCCCAATGATTCTCTTCTGCCGGCTTGAAATGTTATTACGACCCTAAGTACTAACACCAACTTCTACTTTTCTAGCAGTAGAAAATGATAGAAAATATCTAAACCCACACCTCAATCTTTTGCACTGCAATCTGAAATTAGTTCTTCTACCAATTCATGGATTCCGAGACATGAATACAATACCCAATTTAAGTCTAACCTCAAGGCTTCTGAATTTTTTTTATTAGCATATGAATATACACAACCACACTTATCTTAGTCTTATACTCTCCATGCCTTAGATGTACTTTTCATAGTATACTAGACTTCACTTTCTAGTGTACTGCAGTTCAAGAGCTTGCGTGGGATTTGTTCATGAATTAGAGTACTTCATGAATGTAATGTAACACATTCTCTATTATATTTCAGGCAGATTTGTTTTTGGCTCCTCAGATTCATAGAGCAATCAAAAGTTTCAATCTCAACATGGTAGCGTGCTCATTCTATAATTATTTTAGCAGCTACATATGTAGGAAATTCCTCTGATCTATATGAATGGGAAAAGCAGTAGCACTCTTACTTGTTTAATAATTTTTTCTTCAGAAAAAGTGGAAAGATAGGTAAAACGGAAAAGTCGGTTTGATGTTTCCATTTATTATGCAAACTTTATCTGTAGTCTACTTCATTACCAATTTTTCCTGGAACCACACTATTTTAGCTTTCTTATAGGAATAGTGGCTCCACTTTGTCATGAAACTAGAGTTTATGGGCTTTCTATACGAGGAAAGATTTTTTATTTTTTTATTTTTTATTTTTTTATTTTTTTTATTCTTTTAAGGTTGTGAATCCTATTCAATACTGGTCATCAAGAATCCGTGGATATCTGGCTGCGAACTTTTTCCTTATAAATTCTTCTTCTGCCATTATAAACCTTCCTAGAATTTTCACTATGGATAATTGAATACTTTTGTATCGCTTGCCCCTTTGTTTGTGTTATTTAATTCTCATAAGTAAGATTATGAAATTGTCTCTCTTTCTCTTTCATTCTCATGATAAGAACTATATCCATTGAATTTAGCGTCTGCACCATCTCTCTATCTCTGTTTTCTTACAGTTTTGCTTCTTCTCTTTCAATTTTATTCTACAGGCTCAATACCCTCTTCTATCCAGATTGAATGAGGCATACAAGGAAATACCAGCTTTCCAAGATGCTATGCCGGAAAAGCAGCCAGATACTCCTGCAATCAGTAGATAAGCGAATCGGTTGAGAAGGTGCGTAGAAAGATAGCAAATATCTGCAATTATCTGCTATTCCTTATTCATCAGGAATCCAATACATACATATATATCCAGAAGAGTTTACCACCAGCATTTGTCATTTCAATGATCCTTTTGTTTACTGACTGCTTCTTGAAAAATGAAAGGATGATGAGCTTTGTTAGATAGATTAAAATCCCAAAGATTAAAGATAGAAAGTTAAAACTCGAATTTGCTGATCATGTGGGATTCCACTTGTCTTTGACAAGTTCTCCATTTTCTCAAATTTTGATCGGATCCCTTCATCCTTGTTTTTCTATATAAATTTTATTGTAGTCATTCTTGTTCAACTCCAACCTTGTTTTCCTATCAAGATTACAATTCCAATCTCTAAATTGCAGCAGGATGTGCCACATGGTCAAGTTTCAAGATAAGAATCACAGTGCATACTTGTATTAAGGTGTTGCAATAAAGTTCGTTACACCATGGAGTAATGTTGCAATAAAGGTCCTTGACAGTTGAGATTGAACTAGTCAGTTCAATTAATGGTTTGGAGGGCCTGTCTGAATTCCCTAATGTTCTGTTTGTTTTATTTTTCTGAAGCCCTACTTTTTCTTTTCTCCTTTATGTTTCTTCAAGTCTTATATCAGATGTCAGATTTATGACGGAAAAGCTGTTTGGCTTTCCAAGAAGCTTTTTCATGGTTTGTATATTGAAAAATAATATATACACTTAAGTTTAATTAATAATTTAGGTTTTCTTTTATGAGGCTTGGCAAAGACCTTTTCAGCCTTAGCACAACAAAAAGAAAGTATGAATTTATGCTAAATGTTACCTTCCATAAACTACTCACTCTGTCGTCATGCACATTTTATTGACATCTCATAAAAGATTGGTTATAGAGACTGGTGAACTAAGGAAGCTATTTTACTTTCCTCAAGAAGGAATAGAAGGAATTATTAGCTTGTAGCATGAAACTTAGAAACATTGTTATAACTTGGCACTGTGGCAGGCTTGCGGGGGCTTATGAGATCTAGATATTGGTTTTAGTTTAAGTGAAACGAAATTCAGTTAGGCTTAAGTTTAAGGGCTATCTGCATGATTGTTGAGTTCTTGACATTTCATATCAAAGCTCATCTTATGAAGCCAAGTCAACCTTTAACCATATCAATGTAGGCACAAAAGGAAGTTAGGGGTGGAGCAAAAAAGAAAATTGAGAGAGAAAAAAGAAGACGAGAATAGAGAGGAAAGAAGAGCTCATTCAACAATGAGAGAACTATACATGATTCCAAGACAAGGATCCCTTTATATAGCCATTTCCTGCCATAGCGCACTGGTCGAACATTGAAAGTGAGACCTTTGAGTGTCCATCATTTATTTCATTAAATAGTCCATACTACTCAAGACTCATAATCTCCATGCATCGAATTAAAGCTACCAGCTAGGAGTTATAACATCAACACAGGAAAACCCAAAAGGCTACGAGATGGCATTCATCTGCTAACTAACCAAGTAGCAAGGTAGTCAAGCTCGCCATTGCCAGGCCATATCACTAAGGTCTTGTTAACATACGCCAAGTGACTTGATCTTGCTAACTGTTGGAAGGGATAGATGGACTTTCCATCATCTATTTAATGGACATATGTTCTCTATATGAACTTTATTATATACAATTAAATAATACCTAAAAATTCATAACAAATGACATCTTCAAGAGCAGTGGGCTGAAGTGTCTCATTTCGGTTCTTGATGTTGTATGATTGTTGACTTTCAAAAAAGATGGATGAGAAAGTCTTAGATCTCAAAACCGCAAAACTGGAGTGCACACAAAATAGCAGCATAATCTTGTAATGTACGAATATGAAACTCATGAACGTAAATGGTAATTCCTACTAAATGTAAAGATGTAGTGAGGAATTTCACATTGATGAAAAATACATTAATATTCTTGTTTATATAATAATGAGTTGTATCAACTTACAAATTGGATAATGAATTTTTAATATGATATTGGTATTCAAGTTCTTTATGAGTACATTTATAGACTTCCATTGATTTGAGTTTATGTATTGCCCATGTAATGTAGCACTATTATGATTTGATAATTTAACCATAATAGTGAGAGACTATATTAAATTGTTGACAATAAGTCTCACACTGTTAAAGAATACATTAAAAGTTTTACTCATATAATAACAACTCATGCCAATTTTAGAGTTGACTTTCAGGTTTAATAATAAATCTTTTAAAACTAAGAATACTCATTTCTTGTGCATGACTAGGGGTGGTCTTTTAGATGCCATGGCGCATGACAAGCTGCAGATCGTACTAGGTGGCATGGCAGGGCATGTCGTTATGGTTTGTATAGTTAAGGATCTTGTCCTGTTGTTTTGCTTTTCATGGTGCATCAGGGAGAAGTCTAACGCTAGCTGTAATGGGTGATTGTTAACACTTTCACGCAGGCATTGGGATGAACATAGAACTACATACGTGTCCTAGGTTTGGGTTGTGATATAAGCATACTGCCAAGCCGTTCAATGACCCTATGTTTGATATATATAATCTTCTTCTCTTCCCATATAAAAGAAGGCAGAGCGCTTATGAAGTATTTACACTGCAAGATCCTCAATTCTTGGGAACATCGAAAAGTCATGATGAACTTTATTTTTTTAAAGTGTTTTGGTTAATCTTTTACTGGATTTTTTGAAGTCTTAATCGTTATAATGATGTAAAAGCATAAGGGACTTTGCGACTCTTCAAATGCAAATAGAAAAAGAACTAGGGATTCATTCCACGTGTACCTCAACTGAGTGGTAGAATTGAGTATTTATGGGTGCGAAAAACCTCCTTAGAGGGAAAACTAGTTAATGGATTAATGCGTATACTTGAGTGTCAAATTTGAAATCTTTTGATTCTAGATAATACCTACTCTCAATTAAGCCAAATGCTTATAAACTTAAAAGTGGTTGATATACTTTGCATTGGAAAGAAGCCAATAGACCATTCTAATCTTGACCATTCTTATTACCATAGCATTTCAACACTCAAGATCAGTAGAAAAACAACTATTTGGACTTGAATAAGAGTTAGAAAATTGAACAATTTACATGGATATTTTATGCTATATTTCATCATAGGAAATTTGGTCAATTAATATTCAGCATGGGTGAAACACTATAACAAGATAAGTGAATTACAAATCAGGGCAAGTCAACTAGTATTTTGCCTCTTTATCATCCAAGCTAATGCTAGGCCTTTCTCCGGTCACCATTTTCTTCTCCTTGTGCCTACTTTTTGTGCTTCTCATATTATTGGCCGTGATTAATTGATACACAGTGCGTGGCAATTCAATTAACTTCCCAAACCTTTTCTCATAGAAGTTTTAGAGTTCAAACCTATCAGGAAATATCATGCAGCAAAACTAATTATGAGAATTGCTAAAGCATAGTGGGAAGATATGAGTATGCTATACTTAATACAAAACTAGAGTCATTTACCATATACCAGTATACCAAGAACTGAAATTTGCATACTTGCCATAAATATATTCAACATCTTTTTGTATTGTTTGAAAGTTGGATTTTCTTGCATGACTTAGCGTTTTGTTAAGAAAAAACTTCAATTATATCAGTTACTTTTCTAATGAAGCTAGTGGGAAAATCATATATTAACCTATTTTGTGAACTCATGTAATATAAGCTTGTAACAATGAATATAAACTATTTTCTCCTATGAGAGTGTATTGATGTAAATCATATTGGTTTAAGAGAATTAAATAAATATTGTTCTTAATTGTGAATATGGTATTGATTAGTGTTAACTAGAGTGCACCTTTAAAAACTATAATGAATTAAAATTATTTGATTAAACACGTATTGAGTTAAGTCGATTAGGTTTTTCTTCTAGCTCTCCACATATACACTAAAATTTAAATATATTAGAATTAGGTGCTGGTAACGCTAGGATAAGGATTTATATTGTTGTACTCGAATGGTATTTTAGTCATTTTACCATTACCCCCTTAGCTCATATGGGTTTTTCACTTTTAGACACGAATTACTTGCTTTTGATACACATAACAAACACAACACTGGAGAAGGTCCACTCAGTTTGTGTGTACCTCGTCCGCTTGCTTATCCTTAAGCAACAATTTGTTGTCGTCACAAGCGTCATAAGTACCGCCAACATCCACCTGGGAATATCAACGGACTTGCGACTTCCACGTCCCTGGGTTTTTGGGATCTTTTGTAAACAAGGATGTCTCGTACTTGTGTTGCTCATTATTCCTGGGAGGAATGCTTCTCTCCTCAGCTATCTTGTCCCATCCATGCAGCCAACCAACATTTTTTTTTTTTTCTCTTTTTTCTCTTTTTTCTCTTTCATGTGATAAAGCCCATGAATTCAGCTTCCAAGAAAAATTTGATGTGACCTGTCGGGAATCAAGGCTCGCAGGTCGGAAAATTGGCAAGATAAGGTCCGCACATGCATGATTAGTTTTTTTTTTTTTTTTTTTTTTTCTCTCAATAGCTGAATTCCTTTTCTTTACTTGATACTTTTCTCTTTGGAATACTGAGATAAAGTGTCTTGACCCGGAACTGGACTGTGGTAGGGGTTTGGATTTATGGTTCTAATTTAGAGAAAATGAGACTTAATTAATTAGTCTTTAATTTTAAGGCTTTCGTTATAATAGTTAAATTCTCGACATTAAAGTTAATTTCAAATCTCAAGATTACTTAGCGCAAAGACCTCACAATTGGAGGCCGAAGAAGTACTTAAATGCCGCCGCGTATACCCCTACAGCGTGGTCGTTTGTCATACCCAAGACTGTGGCGAAGGGTAAAGGAACATGGGCCTCCAACTATTAGTTTTAGTTAAAATGAACTTAGAGACTCAATTAGCCGTAACTTCAGGGCCTTTAACATAATACCTAGATTTCTGATATAAGGTTTCATTTTATTATGTTTTTAATATGAGTATTATTTTATTAAATATTTAGTTGACAGGTAAAAGAAATTTCAATAAAAAAATATATTGAATAGCATATTTATTTATTTAATCCTACAAGATTTATAATTCTTAAGCATAACTAATTCCCTCCCTACAGTTTAACACTTGCATTGGAAATGGATCATGGTTGGCTGATACTACAATGTCCTCATATCTCTTTTTTTTTAATATCCTTTCTTTTGCAATGTTTTATCCTGAAACATGACAAACCGCTCCTCCTCCTCCACATTGCAACAGCAACAGAAGGTATAATTTTTGCCCTCTCTAACATCTTCAAATCATTTAACGAGTAGATGACAGCACCTTCGCAGCCTGCTTCACATTTGTTTAATCAGTGTTTTCGTTTTTCCTAGTTATTGTCATCCATTGTGATTGCGTCAATGGGGGCCGGAGGTGTACGTGTAAGTCCCCAATTGCGTCTGCGGCTGGCTTACGACAACAAGCACTGCCTAAGGCCAAGGACGACATTGAATTGGAGCAGGTAAGTACTCCATATATTGGAGTGCGTTGAAGGTGGCTGCGGTGCGTTGCGTTCTCTTGGGGAAACGAAATCAAGAGCTCCATTAAGCAATCGCATCATCCTACTCTGTTTCTTGGAGTGCGTCATGGTAAGTTCTTTCACGAATTACAATCAGTATCTTCCATCTGTTTTTATTTTTATTGCATGAAGATTTGTGTATCGGACTTTTATTTTCAATTTTCGGGGTGGGGCGGCTTGATTAGGCGAGTGGAGGCGGAAACGGTGATGAGAATCAGCTGAAGCTGTATTCGTACTGGAGGAGCTCTTGCTCCTGCCGTGTTCGTATTGCCCTCAATTTGAAAGGTAAAACCTTTGCTTTTTCCGATTCTAGTTCAATCCACTCTCTCTTTCACTTCTTCAAATCATTTATTTGGGCCATCAATGCTAAGCCGTACTCTCCTTCTATAGTTATAAAAAATGCATCCTTTTTGTCTTTCATTGATCAAGTATATTGTTTCAATTTTGTGTCATACATATATAGGACTGAAATACGAGTACATAGCAGTTAACTTACTGAAGGGAGAGCAACTCAGTCCAGGTGATTTTTGCTTCTTCTTTTATTCCATTTTTTCCAAACCTTCTTCTCAAACACCCAAATGAATGCTGGTGCTCTACATGCGTTCCATAAGTGGCCTTCTACTGAATTTGATTCCTCTATGATCAAAGAAAATAATAACCTGTTGAAAACATGCTCTCTTCCGCCGCGTAGAGTTCAAAAAGCTTAATCCTCTTGGTTATGTTCCGGTGCTCGTGGATGGGGATATTGTACTCTCCGACTCTTTTGCCATTATAATGGTAATATCACTACTAAAATTTTCGGATTTCTTTACCATCTGTCTCATGAAACATTCGGTTCATGTGCATTTTCAGTCTTTCAGAGATTTTTTTTTCAGTATATTGTAATGCATGCAGTATTTAGAAGAGAAATTTCCTCAGCATCCGTTGCTGCCTAGAGATCTTCATAAAAGAGGCATTAATTACCAGGTAATATTGCATCGGATTTGTTTGTTTATCTTTAAATGTTTATGCTCTCAAGCTGGAACGAAAAATAATTTCCTGCCTGAATGGAGGTCACTGTGCTCGACTTTGTTCTATGACATCGTTTCTTAACCAGCTTATGTTTGAGCTCAAACTAATACATTTCTGTAAGGGAGCATAACTCGCTATATGACTTTGAGCTTAAGAACCCACATTAGTTGACATCTTCATATTGAATCAAATCCACTTGTTAAAACATGTTGACTCCTTGGCCATTGAAATACTTAATCTCAAATGTGTTAGATGCACATGACAATTTTGACTGGAAGTGACTCCAGTACTTGGAGTTATAAGTGGCTCACGCAGAGTTTTTAGCCATTACCCCAAAAAAAAAAAGAAAAAAAAAAAAGCAGTCTGTTCTTTGGTAATGCTCAGACTTTTCTAAGAAACTTGGAATTCCTTAAAAGACATGGATGAATAGTCTAAGTGCATGGGATAAGTTTAAATAGTTGTGAATCTTAATACTGATAGTGTGTGGCCTCATGGCTCATCTGAGTGGTAAGAACTTAAATAAATCTGGATAGGTACCAACAAATATGGCTGTGTTATCTGTCGTAGCCATGAAGTAGTGTCCTGTATTTGCTGGCCTAAACATTGATGATTAAACTGCACTCAGTTCTATTATGCTTGATTAACACCACTGTAAAGAACTCTTCTTTTCATTTTAGATGTTATGCTATAAAAGTTATTTTGGATTTTCTTTCTTTTCCAACCTCAACGGGAAAGACATCAGGAATAGAAATGCCAGTTTGAGTTTCCTGATTTAATCCAGGACACTATTTGTGTCAGAAGTTATCTATTTCTCCTAATATTTACCAACGTTTCTCAAGTATGTTTCAGATTCAGGGATTTTGACAACGTTTCTTTTATAACATGATATGTAGGCTGCCACTATTGTTTCCTCGAGCATACAGCCTCTTCAAAATCTGAATTTGCTGGTACATATCCACTTGAGACTTTTGTTGTCATACACATCCATTAGTTACAATTGAGATTACATTTGCCTAATTAAAGGCACTGTGAATAAGCCAAACTTATTTGGAATTTAAATTACACGAGCTTGAACATATAATTTAGCTCATTCATGAGCTCCATCTCAACTTCAATTCAAGAAAAGAAATATTAAATATACTAATTTTGAATTCTTGTTACCCACCTGAGCTTGATTTCAATTCTATCTATAAGATTGTTGGCACATATATAATATTAATTTCGATTTTCTGCTTTTCCTATTTGCAGAAGTACATGGAGGAAAAAGTTGGTCTCAATGAGCATATTACTTGGGTTAAACAGCAAATTGGCAATGGCTTTGAAGGTAAGCTTTCACAGGCTGTTACTGAGCCCAATCCTTGCCGCTGCTCTCATTATCCCCTGAGAGGATATAAATATCAATTTGGACATGACACATGGAATATAAGTTCAACCTTTGTCTGAAGTCTGGGTTAACTCTCTGTACTAGAACTATGGCGCCAGGTTTAGCTTCAGCCATGGGCAGTTGTTCCAGGCATTAGCTTCCCTGCAGGCTGATGACTGACTCTATGATACTGCCATCAAAGAAATAAATTATATAGAGAGTTTAGCAAGATAAGTCTTTTGGATAATCAGGTAAATGTTCATATACCTGAATTACCGGGAGAAAACAAATGCTGAATGTGTTTTATTTTCTTCGAGTATGTTGATCTCTCTAATAACTTTTGATTCCATCCCCCTGGCCTTGTACATTTGAAATTTTTGTGTCACTATATGATAGTTTCTGCACTTGAATGGCAGTTTGGGCTTAATTTGGTTGCTATTTCAATTTGTTTCAGCACTCGAAAAGCTGTTAAAAGACTATGCTGGAAAATACGCAACAGGAGATGAAGTTTTCCTGGTCAGTTTTCCTGCTTCATCTATCTGTCCCTTTGAAGTTGCGTGGTGTAAACAGTGTACTGAGTGTAGGCATTTTCTAGAGAGGGTTTTGGAAGGTGCTTATGATGTTTTATTTCTTCTAAGTTGGCTCTCAACATTGAATGTAGTAGATCTGTTAAGAATTTTAAAATTGGCTACGGCACTAGAGAGACTGAAAAATTTGCATCTCTCTGAAATCTTCAACCACCAAATTTTCCAAGATTCTTTAGGCCTTCTTTGGTAAGGACTTCTTGAACCATCCCCGAAGTTGCTATTATTTTCAACTCCCAATGATTCTCTTCTGCCGGCTTGATATGTTATTACGACCCTAACTACTAACACCAACTTCTACTTTTCAAGCAGCAGAAAATGATAGAAAATATCTAAACCCACACCTCAATCTTTTGCACTGCAATCTGAAATTAGTTCTTCTACCAATTCATGGATTCCGAGACATGAATACATTTTAAGTCTAAGCTCAAGGCTTCTGAATTTTTTTTATTAGCATATGAATATACACAACCACACTTATCTCAGTCTTATACTCTGCATGCCTTAGATGTACTTTGCATAGTATAATGGACTTCACTTTCTAGTGTACTGGAGTTCAAGAGCTTGCGTGGGATTTGTTCATGAATTAGAGTACTTCATGAATGTAATGTAACACATTCTCTATTATATTGCAGGCAGATTTGTTTTTGGCTCCTCAGATTCATGCAGCAATCAAAAGATTCAATTTGAACATGGTAGCTTGCTCATTCTATAATTATTTTAGCAGCTACATATGTAGGAAATTTCTCTGATCTATATGAATGGGAAAAGCAGTAGCAGTCTTACTTGTATAATAATTTTTTCTTCAGAAAAAGTGGAAAAATAGGTAAAACGGAAAAGTCGGTTTGATGTTTTCATTTATTGTGCAAACTTTATCTGTGGTCTACTTCAATACCAATTTTTCCTGGAACTACACTATTTTAGCTTTCTTATAGGAACAGTGGCTCCACTTTGTCATGGAACTAGAGTTTATGGGCTTTCTATACGAGGACAGATTTTTTATTTATTTATTTATTTATTTATTTATTTTTCATTTTTATTCTTTTAAGGTTGTGAATCCTATTCAATATTGGTCATCAAGAATCCGTGGATATCTGGCTGCGAACGTTTTCCTTATATATTCTTCTTCTGCCATTATAAACCTTCCTAGAATTTTCATTATGGATACTTGAATAATTTTGTATTGCTTGCCCCTTTGTTTGTGTTATTTAACTCTCATAAGTAAGATTATGAAATTGTCTCTCTTTCTCTTTCATTCTCATGTTAAGAACTATATCCACTGAGCGTCTACACCATCTCTCTATCTCTGTTTTCTTACAGGTTTGCTTCTTCTCTTTCAATTTTATTCTACAGGCTCAATACCCTCTTCTATCCAGATTGAATGAGGCATACAAGGAAATACCAGCTTTCCAAGATGCTATGCCGGAAAAGCAGCCAGATACTCCTGCAGTCAGTAGATAAGCGAATCGGTTGAGAAGGTGCGTAGAAAGATAGCAAATATCTGCAATTATCTGCTATTCCTTATTCATCAGGAATCCAATACATACAAATATATCCAGAAGAGTTTACAAACAGCATTTGTCATTTCAATGATCCTTTTGTTTACTGACTGCTTCTTGAAAAATGAAAAGGATGATGAGCTTTGTTAGATAGATTAAAATCCCAAAGATTAAAGCTAGAAAGTTAAAACTCGAATTTGCTGATCATGTGAGATTCCACTTGTGTTTGACAATTTCTCCATTTTCTCAAATTTTGATCGGATCCCTTCATCCTTGTTTTGCTATATAAATTTTATTGTAGTCATTCTTGTTCAACTCCAACCTTGTTTTCCTATCAAGCTTACAATTCCAATCTCAAAATTGCAGCAGGATGTGCCACATGGTCAAGTTTCAAGATAAGAATCACAGTGCATACTTGTATTAAGGTGTTGCAATAAAGTTCGTTACACCATGGAGTAATGTTGCAATAAAGGTCCTTGACAGTTGAGATTGAACTAGTCAGTTCAATTAATGGTTTGGAGGGCCTGTCTGAATTCCCTAATGTTCAGTTTATTTCATTTTTCTGAAGCCCCACTACTTCTTTTCTCCTTTATGTTTCTTCAAGTCTTATATCAGATGTCAGATTTATGACGGAAAAGCTGTTTGGCTTTTCAAGAAGCTTTTTCATAGTTTGTCTATTGAAAAATAATATATACACTTAAGTTTAATTAATAATTTAGGTAAAGACCTTTTATGAGGCTTGGCAAAGACCTTTTATGAGGCTTGGCAAAGACCTTTTCAGCCTTAGCACAACAAAACGAAAATATGAATTTATGCGGAAATGTTACCTTCCATAAACTACTCACTTTGTCATCATGCACATTTTATTGACATCTCATAAAAGATTGGAGGAATTAAACGTGTTGGTCATAGAGACTGGTGAACTAAGGACTGAGGAAGCTATTTTACTTTCCTCAAGAAGGAATTATTGGCTTGCAGCATGAAACTTAGAAACATGGTTATAACTTGGCACTGTAGCAGGGTTGCGAAGGCTTATGGGGTCTAGATATTGGTTTTAGTTTAAGTGAAACGAAATTCGGTTAAGCTTGCGTTTTTAGGGCTATTTGCATGATTGTTGAGTTCTTGACATTTCATATCAAAGCTAATCTTATGAAGCTAAGTCAACTTATAACCATATCAATGTAGGCACAAAAGGAGGTTAGGGGTGGAGCAAATTAGAGAATTGAGAGAGAAGAAGAAGACGAGAGTGGAGAGGAAAGAAGAGCTCATTCAACAATGAGAGAACTATACATGACTCCTGCCATAGCGCACTGGTTGAACATAGAAAGCGAGACCTTTGAGTGTCCAACATTTATTTCATTAACTAGTCCTTCCATACTATTCAAGACATAATTTCCATACATCGAATTAAAGCTACCAGCTAGGAGTCATAACATCAACACAGGAAAACCCAAAAGGCTACGAGATGACATTCATCTGCTAACAACCAAGTAGCAAGGTAGCCAAGCCCGCCATTGTCAGGCCATATCACTAAGGTCTTATTAACATACGCCTAGTGACTTTAATCTTGCTAACTGTTGGAAGGGATAGATGGACTTTCCATCATCGATTTAATGGACATATGTTCTCTAGATGAACTTTATTATATACAAGTAAATAATACCTAAAAATTCATAACAAATGACATCTTCAGGAGCAGTGGGCTGAAGTGTCACATTTCAGTTCTTGATGTTGTATGATTGTTGACTTTCAAAGAAGATGGAGGAGAAAGTCTTAGAACTCAAAGCCACAAAACTGAAGTGCACACAAAATAGCAACATAATCTTGAAAGGTACGAATATGAAACTCATGAACGTACATAGTAATTCCTACTAAATGTTAATATGTAGTGAGGAATTTCACATTGATAAGAAATGTATTAAGATTCTTGTTTATATAATAATAAGTTGTATCAACTTATGAGTTGGATAATGAATTTTTAATATGATATTGTATTCAAGTTCTTTATAAGTATATTCATAGACTTCCATTGATTTAAGTTTTTGTATTGCTCATGTAATGTAACACTATTTTAGTTTGATAATTTTACCATAATAGTGAGAGACAGTTTAAAATGTTGACAATAAATCTCACATTATTAAAGAATACATTAAAAATTTTACTCATATAATAACAAGTTATACCAATTTTAGAGTTGACTTTTGGGTTTAATAATAAATTTTAAAAAACTAAGAATACACATTTCTTGTGCATGACTAGGGCTGATCTTTTAGATGCCATGGCGCATGACAAGCTGCAGATTGTACTAGAGCGTGGCATGGCATGGCATGTCGTTATGGTTTGTATAGTTAAGGATCTTGTCCTGTCGTTTTGCTTTTCATGGTGCATCAGAGAGAGGTCTAACGCTAGCTAGTTGTTATGGGTGATTGTTAACATTTTCACACAGGCATTGGGATGAACATAGAACTACACACGTGTCCTAGGTTTGGGTTGTGATATAAGCATACTGCCAAGCCGTTCAATGACCCTATGTTTGATGATATATAATCTTCTTCTCTTCCCATTTAATAGAAGGCAGAACGCTTATGAAGTATTTATACTGCAAGATCTTCAATTCTTGGGAACTTCTTAAAGTCATGATGAACTTAATTTTTTGAAGTCTTAATCGTTACAATGATGTAAAAGTATAAGGAACTTTGCGACTTTAGAAAAAGATGCATTCAACTTCAAAGCAAATGGAAAAAGAACTAGGTATTCATTCCCCATGTACCTCATCTGAGTGGTAGAATTGAGTACTTATGGGTGCCAAAAACCTCCTTAGAGGGAACACTAGTTAATGGGTTATAGGCTTAGCTAATGTCTACCAATGTTTTGTAATGTTAAACCTTACTTATGTTGTTTTATTATGGCTTAAAGTAGTTTTTTTTTTTCTACATGCACCATAATGCATATACTTGAATGTCAAATTTGAAATCTTTTGATTCTAGATAGTACTTACTCTCAACTAAGCCAAATATTTATAAACTTAAAGGTAGTTGATATACTTTACATTGGAAAGAAGCCAATAGACCATTCTTACTACCATATTTCAACCCTTAAGATCAATAGAAAAACAACTATTTGGACTTGAACAAGAGTTAGAGAGTTGAACAATTTACATGGATATTTGATACTATATTTCATCGCATAGGAAATTCGGTCAATTAATATTAAGCATGGGTGAAACACCATAACAAGATAAGTGAATTACAAATCATCCAAGCTAATGCTGGGCCTTTCTCCGGTCACCTTTTTCTTCTCCTTGAGCCTGCTTCTTGTGCTTCTCATATTATTGGCCGTGATTAATTGATACACAGTGCATGGCAATTCAATTAACTTCCCAAACCTTTTCTCATAGAAGTTTTAGAGTTCAAACCTATCAGGAAATATCATGCAGCAAAACTAATTACGAGGATGGCTAAAGCATAGTAGGAAAATATGAGTATGCTATACTTAATACAAAACTAGAGTCATTTACCATATACCAATATACGAAGAACTGAAATTTGCATACTTCCCATAAATATATTCAACATCTTTTTGTATTGTTTGAGAGTTGGATTTTCTTGCATGACCTACATTTTGTTAAGAAAGAACTTCTATCATATCTATCACTTTTCTAACGAAGCTAGAGGAAAAATCATCTATTAACTCATTTTGTAAGCTCATGTAATATAAACTTATAATAATGAATATAAACTATTTCTCCTATAAGAGTGTACTGATGTAAATTATATTAATTTAATATAATTAGACAAATATTATCCTTAATTGTGAATATGGCACTTGTTAGTGTTGGCTAGAGTGCACCTTAAAGAACTATAACAAACTAGAATCTATTTGGTTAAGCATGTATTGAGTTAAGTCAATTAGGTTTTTTCTCTAACTCTTTACAAGCATACTAAAATTTACATATATTAAAACTAGGTGTTGGTAACGCTAGGATAAGGATTTGTATTGTTGTACTTGAATGGTATTTTGGTCATTTTACCATGACCCCACCTTAGCTCATATGGGTTTTTCACTTTTAGACACACGAATTACTTGCTTTTGACATGCAGAACAAACACACCACTGAACCCCCTTGTAACCAATTGCATTCATCCTCCACGTGGGTTCCAGCTATTAATTTTTTGTAGATTCGGTATAGAGATAAAGACTTAAGTCATAAATCTCATTAAATGGAGGCTAAGTTAGGTGTGGTATCACTTCTTTTTGGCTCAAAGATCCACTTTAAATTCATTATTGATGTATGATTTCTGAGATGATTTTCCTCTAACACTATGTTCATAGCTGTTTAAATGCATAATAGTTTCAGAATTTGTTGGAATGACGTGGTAAAACTCCATACACAAAAGCTGGGCGCGTGTGAAAGGACCAAGCCCATCAATCTCTTTAAACTGGTCAGCCAACTTCTACCATCTTGAACAGTCCATGGCGCACGGCCTTCTCCAGTTGAAAGGTCGCCGCTTCCCCCAGCGGCAACACCAACTCCAACCCATCCCTCATCTTTCTCACGAAAAGGAACAAAAGCAACAAAAGAAGAGAAAGAGAATGGAAAAGAAAGTGTATGTAGCGTGAAGAAGATGGCATGACTCTACAGAAGTCAGCGCAATTCACTCGAGTGCGGCCTCCACCGATGCCTCCTGGTCACCCGTCACTTTGGTCAAGCCATCCTTTTGAAATGGTCATCCACATGCGGGCCCGTGAAGGTAAATATGCATTGTTCCTCAAATTCAACTGCCCCAAGTCCAACCTGCGTGCTGGAATGCAGCAGCTTGTAAGGGACAAGCTGCAGCATGTACAATTAGCATAGGTATTTATTTACACGTGATCTCTTTCTATTGTAGGTACTTACACAATCTACAATTCTAATGTGAGACTAATTCAAACTGCAGCATCAACTCCAAAATAGGCCGTAATCTGCTGCATGCGAGCTGCTTGTCGGACTTGTAACAGAAGGTATAATTTTTGGTGCCTTACATGTTCAAATCATTCAAGGCGTAGAAAACAGGAACTTCACAATGAAGTTCGTCAATAGCAATTGATAATGCTCTTAACTTTTGTTTAATCAGTGTTTTCGTTATCTTTTCGATATTGTCTTCCGTTGTGATTGTGTCAACAGGGCGGAGGTGTACACGCGAGTCCGCAGTTACGTCTGCGGCTGGCTAAGGACAACAAGCACTACCAAAAGCCAAGGATGACATTGGATTTGGAGTTTGGTAAATACTCCACATATCGCTTTGTGATTGGATTGGCCCGAAGAGTGCGTCAAAGCTGGCTGCGTTGTGTTGCGTTCTTTAGTGAAAACCAAATCAGGATCTCCACTAAGCAATCGCATCGTTCTACTCTGTTTCTTGGAGTGCGTCATGGTAAGTGCTATCACGAATTACAATCAGTATCTTCCATCTGCTTTTATTTTTAGCATAGAAAGATTTGTACATCCGACAGGAGAGCGACAAATTAATCTTTTCGTCTTTTAATTTTCGGGGTTCGGGGTTGGGGTTTGATTAGGCTAGTGGAGGTGAAAACGGTTGTAAGAATCAGCTGAGGCTGTATTCCAACTGGAGGAGCTCTTGCTCCTGCCGTGTTCGTATTGCCCTCAATTTGAAAGGTAAAATCCTTGGCTTTTTCCCATTCTAGTTCAATTCACGCTCACATTTCTTCAAATTATTCATTAGAACCTTAATGCTGAGCTCTCCTCCTCTTTTTTGGTGATAACAATGCATCATTTTTGTGTTATACATATATAGGGCTGAAATACGAGTACATAGCAGTTAACTTGCTGAAGGGAGAGCAATTCAGTCCAGGTGAGTTTTGCTTCCCCTTCAATCACATCTTTTTCCCAAGCTTCTCAAACACCAGAATGAATGCTGTTGCTCTACATGCATTCCAAAAGTGACTTTCTACTGAATTTGATCCCTCTATAATTGAAGAAAATAATAACCCCTTGGAAAAAGTCTCTCTTCTGCTGTGTAGAGTTTACAAAGCTTAATCCTCTTTGTCATGTTCCGGTACTTGCGGATGGGGCTATTGTACTCTCTGACTCTTTTGCCATCATAATGGTATATGGCTACTAAACTTTCCGGTTTTCTTTACCATCTTGCTCATGAAACATTCTGTTTATGTGCATTTTCTATCTTTCCTAGAATTTTTTTTTGTTGTATTTTGTAATGCATGCAGTATTTAGAAGAAAAATATTCCCAGCAGCCATTGTTGCCTAGAGATCTTCTTAAAAGAGGCATCAATTACCAGGTAATACTGCAATGGATTTGTTTCTTTTTCTTTAAATGTCAATTCTATCAAGCTGGGGCCAAAATTCATTGACTTGCACGAATGGATTTCTTTTGAGAAATTGCAACCTAGGCTGGTCAGCATGAATGGAGGTCACTGTGCTTGACTTTGTACTGTGACATCTTTTCTTAACAACTCCTCTTTGTGCTTAAACTAATGCATTTCTGTAAATGGGGCATAACTCATATATGACTTTGAGCTTAAGAATGAACATTAATTGAGCTCTTCATGTAGAATTAAATGCCTTTGTTGAAACATGTTGATTCCTTGGCCATTGAAGTTATGCCGGTCAGCATGAATGGAGGTTACTACACTGGACTCTGTGCTATTGCATCGTTTCTTAACTAACTTCTCTTTGTGCTAAAGCTAATACATTTCTGTAAGTGGGGCATACTCGCTCTATGACTTTGAGCTTATGAACCACATTAATTGAGTTCTTCATATTGAATCAAATGCACTTGTTACATGTTGATTTCTTGGCCATTAAAGTACTTTAATCTCAAAAATGTGTTAGCTGTACACTACAATTCTGACTGGGAGTGACTCTAGTACTTGGAGTTATAAGTGACACACCCCCAGTTATTAGCTATGGTGTAAGACAAGTTGTAGAGGTGGGCTCTGTGGTACCGCTCAGAATTTTCTTAGAAATTTGGAATTCCTTAAAAACATGGATGAAAAATCTAAACGCATGGGCAAAGATAAGCTTAAATAGTTCTGAATCTTAATATTTGAGATAGTATGTGGCCTCATAGCCCACGTGAGTGGTAATAATCTAAAATAAAACCTGGATAGGCATAAAATCATTTAGCTGTCTTCTGTGGTCGCTGTGAAGTAATGTCCTGTACTTAGTTTTATTATGTTTGATTAACAACACTATAAGGGACTCTTTTTCACATGTTAGATAGTATGCTATAAACGTCCTTTTGGATTTTCTTTCTTTCAAGGGGTTAGACATCAGAAATAGAAATGCCAGTTTGAGTTTTCGGATCTAATCCAGGACGACTGTTTTTGTCATATGTCATCTATTTCTCCTAATTTACCAATGTTTTTCAAGTATGTTCCACATTCAGAGACTAACGACGTTTCTCTTACCACATGATCTGTAGGCTATCAACATTGTTTCCTCAAGCATACAGCCCTTTCAGAATCTAACTGTAACGGTACATGTCCACAGAAGACTTTTGTTGTCATTTATATATATATCGCATTACTTACAGTTGAGACTACATTTGCCTAATTAGGCTTGCAAGTGAAATAGGTTTTTTTATTAATAGTTATGCAATGAATATAAACTTTATTCAAGTTTAGTTTGTTTAATAACCAAACCTAGTATGAAAAAAGATTAAAAAAAATTATTTATCAACTAAACAAACCAATGTAAGTTAGTATAACTTCATTTTATCATTTTCTTTTGTCATATCATTGTTTACTTTGTGACGGAAATGTTTCATATATCTAGAAAATAAGGGGAAAAAAAAATCTTCTTTGTGCTGATATAGATGCAGTTTGAAGAGTTGAAGATTGTCATAGTTGAAAATTGTTATCAAGGTTTCTTAGAAAATATATACTCTACTTATTTTCCAAATTTTCAGTAATAACTTTATAATGTTTTTATTTTTCTCATATATAAATTTGTAGATAAAGTCATGCTAAATATAATAGTAATAGTCTATTTTGTGATAAAAAGAATATAAATGATTTGTTACAAACATAATATTGGTGACTTAATTTTTAGAAGTTCTAAAGTAAATAATTGATTTATTGAAAATCATAATTTTAACAGTATTGATTAACTCTTAAACAGCATGAATTTTCGCAACAAAGTATAAAATTCCAGCTATGATAGTTTACCATCCATGGGGCAAACTTTTGGTTAATTAAATGCATAGGGTGTAAGGCCAGGCTTATTTGGTAGATATATCACTCAAGCTGGAACATAAAATTTAGCTCATTCACGAGCTCCATCTCAATTTCAATTCCAACATATTTACATATATATATATATGTGTGTGTGTGTGTTTAAATAAACTGTTGAATTCTTAGTATCCACCTCAGCTTGATTACAATTCTGTCTATAGGATTTTGTAGCACATGTATAATATTAATTCTGATGTCCTGCTTTTCCTATTTATAGAAGTACATTGAGGAAAAACTTGGCCCCAGTGAGCAACTTACTTGGACTAAACAGCATATTGTAAAAGGCTTTGAAGGTAAGCTTACACGGGCTGTGACTGAGCCCAATCCTTGTCCCTGCTCTCTTTCCCTCCAGGATGGATATAAGTACCAATTTGGACATGACACTCAAAATAAAAGTTCAACCTATGTCTGAAGTCTGGGTTAACTCTCTGTATTAGAACTACGGCACTAGGTTTGGCTTCAGTTGTGGTTAATTGTTACAGGAAATATCTTCCCTGGAGGCTGATGACTAATTCTATGACACTGCCATTCAACAACTAAAATATATATGGAATTTAGCAAGAAAAGAGGAGGATATTCATGTAATAGTCTTTGAAAACAATATTGAGTTACGACGTAGTCATAAGCAAATCTTGTACTTCTTTGAGTTTAATTATCTCTTATACATGCCAAAGAGTCTTCCAGGTCAGATGTTAACAAGATTAACAGTATCAGCTAGGTCATTGACTGGAAAATTTGTAATATATTTTCCACTTTCTCAGTTGTGTGACTAGTTTTTTACTACTCATTGAAGTTCAAAAGAGTTTAGCTTTAACTTGGACTTCTACGTTGGTAGAGTATGTATTATGCAAAGGTTAAGTGCACCAATGGATTCTAGATCTGGTGGGAGGATCATATCCTTTAGTTTTTTTGGATAATCGGGTAAATGTTCAAATATCTGAATGTGTTTTATTTTCTTCAAGCATGTTGATCTCTCTAGCAACTTTAATTCCGTTCCTCTGGCCTTGTGCATATGTAGTTTTTGTGGTAATGAGATAGTTTCTACCCTTGAATGGCAGTTTGGTCTTAATTTGGTTGCTATTTCAATTTGTTTCAGCACTCGAAAAGCTTTTAAAAGACTATGCTGGGAAATATGCAACAGGAGATGAAGTTTTCCTGGTTTGTTTTCCTGCTTCATCTATCTGGGCGTATAAAGTTGCGTAGTGTAAACACTGTACTGAGTGCAGGCATTTTCTAGGGAGGGTTCTGAAAGGTGCTACTTATGTTTTATTTCTTCTAAGTTGGCTCTCAGCATTGAATGTAGTAGATCTGTAAAGAATTTTAAAATTGGCTACTGCACTAGAGAGTGAAAAATTTGCCTCTCTCTGAAATCTTCAACCACCAAATTTTCCAAGATTCTTTAGGCCTTCTTTGGTAAGGACTTCTTGAACCATCCCCGAAGTTGCTATTATTTTCAACTCCCAATGATTCTCTTCTGCCGGCTTGATATGTTATTACGACCCTAACTACTAACACCAACTTCTACTTTTCTAGCAGCAGAAAATAATAGAAAATATCTAAACCCACACCTCAATCTTTTGCACTGCAATCTGAAATTAGTTCTTCTACCAATTCATAGATTCCGAGACATGAATACAATACCCAATTTAAGTCTAAGCTCAAGGCTTCTGGATTTCTTTTATTAGCATATGAATATACACAACCGCACTTATCTTAGTCTTATACTCTGCATGCCTTAGATGTACTTTGCACAGTATACTAGACTTCACTTTCTAGTGTACTGGAGTTCAAGAGCTTGCGTTGGAGTTGTTCATGAATTAAAGTACTTCATGAATGTAATGTAACACATTCTCTATTATATTGCAGGCAGATTTGTTTTTGGCTCCTCAGATTCATGGAGCAATCAAAATATTCAATGTCAACATGGTAGCGTGCTCATTCTATAGTTAATTTAGCAGTTACATATGTAGGAAATTTCTCTGATCTATATGAATGGGAAAAGCAGTAACACTCTTACTTGTATAATAATTTTTTCTTCAGAAAAAGTGGAAAAATATGTAAAACGGAAAATTCAGTTTGATGTTTTCATTCATTATGCAAACTTTATCTGTAATCTACTTCAATACCAATTTTTCCTGGAACTACACTATTTTAGATTTCTTATTGGAACAGTGGCTCCACTTTGTCATGGAACTAGAGTTTATGGGCATTCTATACGAGGACAGATTTTTTATTTTTGTTTTTGTAAGGCTGTCAATCCTATTCAACACTGGTCATCAAGAATCCGTGGATATTTGGCTGTGAACTTTTTCCTTATATATTCTTCTTCTGCCATTATAAAGCTTCCTAGGATTTTCACTATGGATACTTGAATAAATTTGTATTGCTTGCCCCTTTGTTTGTGTTATTTAACTATCATAAGTAAGATTATGAAATTGTCTCTCTTTCTCTTTCATTCTCATGATAAGAACTATATCCACTGAATGTCTACACCATCTCTCTACCTCTGTTTTCTTACAGGTTTGCTTTTTCTCTTTCAATTTTATCCTACAGGCTCAATACCCTCTTCTATCCAGATTGAATGAGGCATACAAGGAAATACCAGCTTTCCAAGATGCTATGCCGGAAAAGCAGCCAGATACTCCTGCAATCAGTAGATAAGCGAATCGGTTGAGAAGGTGCGTAGAAAGATAGCAAATATCTGCAATTATCTGCTATTCCTTATTCATCAGGAATCCAATACATACATATATATCCAGAAGAGTTTACCACCAGCATTTGTCATTTCAATGATCCTTTTGTTTACTGACTGCTTCTTGAAAAATGAAAGGATGATGAGCTTTGTTAGATAGATTAAAATCCCAAAGATTAAAGATAGAAAGTTAAAACTCGAATTTGCTGATCATGTGGGATTCCACTTGTCTTTGACAAGTTCTCCATTTTCTCAAATTTTGATCGGATCCCTTCATCCTTGTTTTTCTATATAAATTTTATTGTAGTCATTCTTGTTCAACTCCAACCTTGTTTTCCTATCAAGATTACAATTCCAATCTCTAAATTGCAGCAGGATGTGCCACATGGTCAAGTTTCAAGATAAGAATCACAGTGCATACTTGTATTAAGGTGTTGCAATAAAGTTCGTTACACCATGGAGTAATGTTGCAATAAAGGTCCTTGACAGTTGAGATTGAACTAGTCAGTTCAATTAATGGTTTGGAGGGCCTGTCTGAATTCCCTAATGTTCTGTTTGTTTTATTTTTCTGAAGCCCTACTTTTTCTTTTCTCCTTTATGTTTCTTCAAGTCTTATATCAGATGTCAGATTTATGACGGAAAAGCTGTTTGGCTTTCCAAGAAGCTTTTTCATGGTTTGTATATTGAAAAATAATATATACACTTAAGTTTAATTAATAATTTAGGTTTTCTTTTATGAGGCTTGGCAAAGACCTTTTCAGCCTTAGCACAACAAAAAGAAAGTACGAATTTATGCTAAATGTTACCTTCCATAAACTACTCACTCTGTCGTCATGCACATTTTATTGACATCTCATAAAAGATTGGTTATAGAGACTGGTGAACTAAGGAAGCTATTTTACTTTCCTCAAGAAGGAATAGAAGGAATTATTAGCTTGTAGCATGAAACTTAGAAACATTGTTATAACTTGGCACTGTGGCAGGCTTGCGGGGGCTTATGAGATCTAGATATTGGTTTTAGTTTAAGTGAAACGAAATTCAGTTAGGCTTAAGTTTAAGGGCTATCTGCATGATTGTTGAGTTCTTGACATTTCATATCAAAGCTCATCTTATGAAGCCAAGTCAACCTTTAACCATATCAATGTAGGCACAAAAGGAAGTTAGGGGTGGAGCAAAAAAGAAAATTGAGAGAGAAAAAAGAAGACGAGAATAGAGAGGAAAGAAGAGCTCATTCAACAATGAGAGAACTATACATGATTCCAAGACAAGGATCCCTTTATATAGCCATTTCCTGCCATAGCGCACTGGTCGAACATTGAAAGTGAGACCTTTGAGTGTCCATCATTTATTTCATTAAATAGTCCATACTACTCAAGACTCATAATCTCCATGCATCGAATTAAAGCTACCAGCTAGGAGTTATAACATCAACACAGGAAAACCCAAAAGGCTACGAGATGGCATTCATCTGCTAACTAACCAAGTAGCAAGGTAGTCAAGCTCGCCATTGCCAGGCCATATCACTAAGGTCTTGTTAACATACGCCAAGTGACTTGATCTTGCTAACTGTTGGAAGGGATAGATGGACTTTCCATCATCTATTTAATGGACATATGTTCTCTATATGAACTTTATTATATACAATTAAATAATACCTAAAAATTCATAACAAATGACATCTTCAAGAGCAGTGGGCTGAAGTGTCTCATTTCGGTTCTTGATGTTGTATGATTGTTGACTTTCAAAAAAGATGGATGAGAAAGTCTTAGATCTCAAAACCGCAAAACTGGAGTGCACACAAAATAGCAGCATAATCTTGTAATGTACGAATATGAAACTCATGAACGTAAATGGTAATTCCTACTAAATGTAAAGATGTAGTGAGGAATTTCACATTGATGAAAAATACATTAATATTCTTGTTTATATAATAATGAGTTGTATCAACTTACAAATTGGATAATGAATTTTTAATATGATATTGGTATTCAAGTTCTTTATGAGTACATTTATAGACTTCCATTGATTTGAGTTTATGTATTGCCCATGTAATGTAGCACTATTATGATTTGATAATTTAACCATAATAGTGAGAGACTATATTAAATTGTTGACAATAAGTCTCACACTGTTAAAGAATACATTAAAAGTTTTACTCATATAATAACAACTCATGCCAATTTTAGAGTTGACTTTCAGGTTTAATAATAAATCTTTTAAAACTAAGAATACTCATTTCTTGTGCATGACTAGGGGTGGTCTTTTAGATGCCATGGCGCATGACAAGCTGCAGATCGTACTAGGTGGCATGGCAGGGCATGTCGTTATGGTTTGTATAGTTAAGGATCTTGTCCTGTTGTTTTGCTTTTCATGGTGCATCAGGGAGAAGTCTAACGCTAGCTGTAATGGGTGATTGTTAACACTTTCACGCAGGCATTGGGATGAACATAGAACTACATACGTGTCCTAGGTTTGGGTTGTGATATAAGCATACTGCCAAGCCGTTCAATGACCCTATGTTTGATATATATAATCTTCTTCTCTTCCCATATAAAAGAAGGCAGAGCGCTTATGAAGTATTTACACTGCAAGATCCTCAATTCTTGGGAACATCGAAAAGTCATGATGAACTTTATTTTTTTAAAGTGTTTTGGTTAATCTTTTACTGGATTTTTTGAAGTCTTAATCGTTATAATGATGTAAAAGCATAAGGGACTTTGCGACTCTTCAAATGCAAATAGAAAAAGAACTAGGGATTCATTCCACGTGTACCTCAACTGAGTGGTAGAATTGAGTATTTATGGGTGCGAAAAACCTCCTTAGAGGGAAAACTAGTTAATGGATTAATGCGTATACTTGAGTGTCAAATTTGAAATCTTTTGATTCTAGATAATACCTACTCTCAATTAAGCCAAATGCTTATAAACTTAAAAGTGGTTGATATACTTTGCATTGGAAAGAAGCCAATAGACCATTCTAATCTTGACCATTCTTATTACCATAGCATTTCAACACTCAAGATCAGTAGAAAAACAACTATTTGGACTTGAATAAGAGTTAGAAAATTGAACAATTTACATGGATATTTTATGCTATATTTCATCATAGGAAATTTGGTCAATTAATATTCAGCATGGGTGAAACACTATAACAAGATAAGTGAATTACAAATCAGGGCAAGTCAACTAGTATTTTGCCTCTTTATCATCCAAGCTAATGCTAGGCCTTTCTCCGGTCACCATTTTCTTCTCCTTGTGCCTACTTTTTGTGCTTCTCATATTATTGGCCGTGATTAATTGATACACAGTGCGTGGCAATTCAATTAACTTCCCAAACCTTTTCTCATAGAAGTTTTAGAGTTCAAACCTATCAGGAAATATCATGCAGCAAAACTAATTATGAGAATTGCTAAAGCATAGTGGGAAGATATGAGTATGCTATACTTAATACAAAACTAGAGTCATTTACCATATACCAGTATACCAAGAACTGAAATTTGCATACTTGCCATAAATATATTCAACATCTTTTTGTATTGTTTGAAAGTTGGATTTTCTTGCATGACTTAGCGTTTTGTTAAGAAAAAACTTCAATTATATCAGTTACTTTTCTAATGAAGCTAGTGGGAAAATCATATATTAACCTATTTTGTGAACTCATGTAATATAAGCTTGTAACAATGAATATAAACTATTTTCTCCTATGAGAGTGTATTGATGTAAATCATATTGGTTTAAGAGAATTAAATAAATATTGTTCTTAATTGTGAATATGGTATTGATTAGTGTTAACTAGAGTGCACCTTTAAAAACTATAATGAATTAAAATTATTTGATTAAACACGTATTGAGTTAAGTCGATTAGGTTTTTCTTCTAGCTCTCCACATATACACTAAAATTTAAATATATTAGAATTAGGTGCTGGTAACGCTAGGATAAGGATTTATATTGTTGTACTCGAATGGTATTTTAGTCATTTTACCATTACCCCCTTAGCTCATATGGGTTTTTCACTTTTAGACACGAATTACTTGCTTTTGATACACATAACAAACACAACACTGGAGAAGGTCCACTCAGTTTGTGTGTACCTCGTCCGCTTGCTTATCCTTAAGCAACAATTTGTTGTCGTCACAAGCGTCATAAGTACCGCCAACATCCACCTGGGAATATCAACGGACTTGCGACTTCCACGTCCCTGGGTTTTTGGGATCTTTTGTAAACAAGGATGTCTCGTACTTGTGTTGCTCATTATTCCTGGGAGGAATGCTTCTCTCCTCAGCTATCTTGTCCCATCCATGCAGCCAACCAACATTTTTTTTTTTTTCTCTTTTTTCTCTTTTTTCTCTTTCATGTGATAAAGCCCATGAATTCAGCTTCCAAGAAAAATTTGATGTGACCTGTCGGGAATCAAGGCTCGCAGGTCGGAAAATTGGCAAGATAAGGTCCGCACATGCATGATTAGTTTTTTTTTTTTTTTTTTTTTTTCTCTCAATAGCTGAATTCCTTTTCTTTACTTGATACTTTTCTCTTTGGAATACTGAGATAAAGTGTCTTGACCCGGAACTGGACTGTGGTAGGGGTTTGGATTTATGGTTCTAATTTAGAGAAAATGAGACTTAATTAATTAGTCTTTAATTTTAAGGCTTTCGTTATAATAGTTAAATTCTCGACATTAAAGTTAATTTCAAATCTCAAGATTACTTAGCGCAAAGACCTCACAATTGGAGGCCGAAGAAGTACTTAAATGCCGCCGCGTATACCCCTACAGCGTGGTCGTTTGTCATACCCAAGACTGTGGCGAAGGGTAAAGGAACATGGGCCTCCAACTATTAGTTTTAGTTAAAATGAACTTAGAGACTCAATTAGCCGTAACTTCAGGGCCTTTAACATAATACCTAGATTTCTGATATAAGGTTTCATTTTATTATGTTTTTAATATGAGTATTATTTTATTAAATATTTAGTTGACAGGTAAAAGAAATTTCAATAAAAAAATATATTGAATAGCATATTTATTTATTTAATCCTACAAGATTTATAATTCTTAAGCATAACTAATTCCCTCCCTACAGTTTAACACTTGCATTGGAAATGGATCATGGTTGGCTGATACTACAATGTCCTCATATCTCTTTTTTTTTAATATCCTTTCTTTTGCAATGTTTTATCCTGAAACATGACAAACCGCTCCTCCTCCTCCACATTGCAACAGCAACAGAAGGTATAATTTTTGCCCTCTCTAACATCTTCAAATCATTTAACGAGTAGATGACAGCACCTTCGCAGCCTGCTTCACATTTGTTTAATCAGTGTTTTCGTTTTTCCTAGTTATTGTCATCCATTGTGATTGCGTCAATGGGGGCCGGAGGTGTACGTGTAAGTCCCCAATTGCGTCTGCGGCTGGCTTACGACAACAAGCACTGCCTAAGGCCAAGGACGACATTGAATTGGAGCAGGTAAGTACTCCATATATTGGAGTGCGTTGAAGGTGGCTGCGGTGCGTTGCGTTCTCTTGGGGAAACGAAATCAAGAGCTCCATTAAGCAATCGCATCATCCTACTCTGTTTCTTGGAGTGCGTCATGGTAAGTTCTTTCACGAATTACAATCAGTATCTTCCATCTGTTTTTATTTTTATTGCATGAAGATTTGTGTATCGGACTTTTATTTTCAATTTTCGGGGTGGGGCGGCTTGATTAGGCGAGTGGAGGCGGAAACGGTGATGAGAATCAGCTGAAGCTGTATTCGTACTGGAGGAGCTCTTGCTCCTGCCGTGTTCGTATTGCCCTCAATTTGAAAGGTAAAACCTTTGCTTTTTCCGATTCTAGTTCAATCCACTCTCTCTTTCACTTCTTCAAATCATTTATTTGGGCCATCAATGCTAAGCCGTACTCTCCTTCTATAGTTATAAAAAATGCATCCTTTTTGTCTTTCATTGATCAAGTATATTGTTTCAATTTTGTGTCATACATATATAGGACTGAAATACGAGTACATAGCAGTTAACTTACTGAAGGGAGAGCAACTCAGTCCAGGTGATTTTTGCTTCTTCTTTTATTCCATTTTTTCCAAACCTTCTTCTCAAACACCCAAATGAATGCTGGTGCTCTACATGCGTTCCATAAGTGGCCTTCTACTGAATTTGATTCCTCTATGATCAAAGAAAATAATAACCTGTTGAAAACATGCTCTCTTCCGCCGCGTAGAGTTCAAAAAGCTTAATCCTCTTGGTTATGTTCCGGTGCTCGTGGATGGGGATATTGTACTCTCCGACTCTTTTGCCATTATAATGGTAATATCACTACTAAAATTTTCGGATTTCTTTACCATCTGTCTCATGAAACATTCGGTTCATGTGCATTTTCAGTCTTTCAGAGATTTTTTTTTCAGTATATTGTAATGCATGCAGTATTTAGAAGAGAAATTTCCTCAGCATCCGTTGCTGCCTAGAGATCTTCATAAAAGAGGCATTAATTACCAGGTAATATTGCATCGGATTTGTTTGTTTATCTTTAAATGTTTATGCTCTCAAGCTGGAACGAAAAATAATTTCCTGCCTGAATGGAGGTCACTGTGCTCGACTTTGTTCTATGACATCGTTTCTTAACCAGCTTATGTTTGAGCTCAAACTAATACATTTCTGTAAGGGAGCATAACTCGCTATATGACTTTGAGCTTAAGAACCCACATTAGTTGACATCTTCATATTGAATCAAATCCACTTGTTAAAACATGTTGACTCCTTGGCCATTGAAATACTTAATCTCAAATGTGTTAGATGCACATGACAATTTTGACTGGAAGTGACTCCAGTACTTGGAGTTATAAGTGGCTCACGCAGAGTTTTTAGCCATTACCCCAAAAAAAAAAAGAAAAAAAAAAAAGCAGTCTGTTCTTTGGTAATGCTCAGACTTTTCTAAGAAACTTGGAATTCCTTAAAAGACATGGATGAATAGTCTAAGTGCATGGGATAAGTTTAAATAGTTGTGAATCTTAATACTGATAGTGTGTGGCCTCATGGCTCATCTGAGTGGTAAGAACTTAAATAAATCTGGATAGGTACCAACAAATATGGCTGTGTTATCTGTCGTAGCCATGAAGTAGTGTCCTGTATTTGCTGGCCTAAACATTGATGATTAAACTGCACTCAGTTCTATTATGCTTGATTAACACCACTGTAAAGAACTCTTCTTTTCATTTTAGATGTTATGCTATAAAAGTTATTTTGGATTTTCTTTCTTTTCCAACCTCAACGGGAAAGACATCAGGAATAGAAATGCCAGTTTGAGTTTCCTGATTTAATCCAGGACACTATTTGTGTCAGAAGTTATCTATTTCTCCTAATATTTACCAACGTTTCTCAAGTATGTTTCAGATTCAGGGATTTTGACAACGTTTCTTTTATAACATGATATGTAGGCTGCCACTATTGTTTCCTCGAGCATACAGCCTCTTCAAAATCTGAATTTGCTGGTACATATCCACTTGAGACTTTTGTTGTCATACACATCCATTAGTTACAATTGAGATTACATTTGCCTAATTAAAGGCACTGTGAATAAGCCAAACTTATTTGGAATTTAAATTACACGAGCTTGAACATATAATTTAGCTCATTCATGAGCTCCATCTCAACTTCAATTCAAGAAAAGAAATATTAAATATACTAATTTTGAATTCTTGTTACCCACCTGAGCTTGATTTCAATTCTATCTATAAGATTGTTGGCACATATATAATATTAATTTCGATTTTCTGCTTTTCCTATTTGCAGAAGTACATGGAGGAAAAAGTTGGTCTCAATGAGCATATTACTTGGGTTAAACAGCAAATTGGCAATGGCTTTGAAGGTAAGCTTTCACAGGCTGTTACTGAGCCCAATCCTTGCCGCTGCTCTCATTATCCCCTGAGAGGATATAAATATCAATTTGGACATGACACATGGAATATAAGTTCAACCTTTGTCTGAAGTCTGGGTTAACTCTCTGTACTAGAACTATGGCGCCAGGTTTAGCTTCAGCCATGGGCAGTTGTTCCAGGCATTAGCTTCCCTGCAGGCTGATGACTGACTCTATGATACTGCCATCAAAGAAATAAATTATATAGAGAGTTTAGCAAGATAAGTCTTTTGGATAATCAGGTAAATGTTCATATACCTGAATTACCGGGAGAAAACAAATGCTGAATGTGTTTTATTTTCTTCGAGTATGTTGATCTCTCTAATAACTTTTGATTCCATCCCCCTGGCCTTGTACATTTGAAATTTTTGTGTCACTATATGATAGTTTCTGCACTTGAATGGCAGTTTGGGCTTAATTTGGTTGCTATTTCAATTTGTTTCAGCACTCGAAAAGCTGTTAAAAGACTATGCTGGAAAATACGCAACAGGAGATGAAGTTTTCCTGGTCAGTTTTCCTGCTTCATCTATCTGTCCCTTTGAAGTTGCGTGGTGTAAACAGTGTACTGAGTGTAGGCATTTTCTAGAGAGGGTTTTGGAAGGTGCTTATGATGTTTTATTTCTTCTAAGTTGGCTCTCAACATTGAATGTAGTAGATCTGTTAAGAATTTTAAAATTGGCTACGGCACTAGAGAGACTGAAAAATTTGCATCTCTCTGAAATCTTCAACCACCAAATTTTCCAAGATTCTTTAGGCCTTCTTTGGTAAGGACTTCTTGAACCATCCCCGAAGTTGCTATTATTTTCAACTCCCAATGATTCTCTTCTGCCGGCTTGATATGTTATTACGACCCTAACTACTAACACCAACTTCTACTTTTCAAGCAGCAGAAAATGATAGAAAATATCTAAACCCACACCTCAATCTTTTGCACTGCAATCTGAAATTAGTTCTTCTACCAATTCATGGATTCCGAGACATGAATACATTTTAAGTCTAAGCTCAAGGCTTCTGAATTTTTTTTATTAGCATATGAATATACACAACCACACTTATCTCAGTCTTATACTCTGCATGCCTTAGATGTACTTTGCATAGTATAATGGACTTCACTTTCTAGTGTACTGGAGTTCAAGAGCTTGCGTGGGATTTGTTCATGAATTAGAGTACTTCATGAATGTAATGTAACACATTCTCTATTATATTGCAGGCAGATTTGTTTTTGGCTCCTCAGATTCATGCAGCAATCAAAAGATTCAATTTGAACATGGTAGCTTGCTCATTCTATAATTATTTTAGCAGCTACATATGTAGGAAATTTCTCTGATCTATATGAATGGGAAAAGCAGTAGCAGTCTTACTTGTATAATAATTTTTTCTTCAGAAAAAGTGGAAAAATAGGTAAAACGGAAAAGTCGGTTTGATGTTTTCATTTATTGTGCAAACTTTATCTGTGGTCTACTTCAATACCAATTTTTCCTGGAACTACACTATTTTAGCTTTCTTATAGGAACAGTGGCTCCACTTTGTCATGGAACTAGAGTTTATGGGCTTTCTATACGAGGACAGATTTTTTATTTATTTATTTATTTATTTATTTATTTTTCATTTTTATTCTTTTAAGGTTGTGAATCCTATTCAATATTGGTCATCAAGAATCCGTGGATATCTGGCTGCGAACGTTTTCCTTATATATTCTTCTTCTGCCATTATAAACCTTCCTAGAATTTTCATTATGGATACTTGAATAATTTTGTATTGCTTGCCCCTTTGTTTGTGTTATTTAACTCTCATAAGTAAGATTATGAAATTGTCTCTCTTTCTCTTTCATTCTCATGTTAAGAACTATATCCACTGAGCGTCTACACCATCTCTCTATCTCTGTTTTCTTACAGGTTTGCTTCTTCTCTTTCAATTTTATTCTACAGGCTCAATACCCTCTTCTATCCAGATTGAATGAGGCATACAAGGAAATACCAGCTTTCCAAGATGCTATGCCGGAAAAGCAGCCAGATACTCCTGCAGTCAGTAGATAAGCGAATCGGTTGAGAAGGTGCGTAGAAAGATAGCAAATATCTGCAATTATCTGCTATTCCTTATTCATCAGGAATCCAATACATACAAATATATCCAGAAGAGTTTACAAACAGCATTTGTCATTTCAATGATCCTTTTGTTTACTGACTGCTTCTTGAAAAATGAAAAGGATGATGAGCTTTGTTAGATAGATTAAAATCCCAAAGATTAAAGCTAGAAAGTTAAAACTCGAATTTGCTGATCATGTGAGATTCCACTTGTGTTTGACAATTTCTCCATTTTCTCAAATTTTGATCGGATCCCTTCATCCTTGTTTTGCTATATAAATTTTATTGTAGTCATTCTTGTTCAACTCCAACCTTGTTTTCCTATCAAGCTTACAATTCCAATCTCAAAATTGCAGCAGGATGTGCCACATGGTCAAGTTTCAAGATAAGAATCACAGTGCATACTTGTATTAAGGTGTTGCAATAAAGTTCGTTACACCATGGAGTAATGTTGCAATAAAGGTCCTTGACAGTTGAGATTGAACTAGTCAGTTCAATTAATGGTTTGGAGGGCCTGTCTGAATTCCCTAATGTTCAGTTTATTTCATTTTTCTGAAGCCCCACTACTTCTTTTCTCCTTTATGTTTCTTCAAGTCTTATATCAGATGTCAGATTTATGACGGAAAAGCTGTTTGGCTTTTCAAGAAGCTTTTTCATAGTTTGTCTATTGAAAAATAATATATACACTTAAGTTTAATTAATAATTTAGGTAAAGACCTTTTATGAGGCTTGGCAAAGACCTTTTATGAGGCTTGGCAAAGACCTTTTCAGCCTTAGCACAACAAAACGAAAATATGAATTTATGCGGAAATGTTACCTTCCATAAACTACTCACTTTGTCATCATGCACATTTTATTGACATCTCATAAAAGATTGGAGGAATTAAACGTGTTGGTCATAGAGACTGGTGAACTAAGGACTGAGGAAGCTATTTTACTTTCCTCAAGAAGGAATTATTGGCTTGCAGCATGAAACTTAGAAACATGGTTATAACTTGGCACTGTAGCAGGGTTGCGAAGGCTTATGGGGTCTAGATATTGGTTTTAGTTTAAGTGAAACGAAATTCGGTTAAGCTTGCGTTTTTAGGGCTATTTGCATGATTGTTGAGTTCTTGACATTTCATATCAAAGCTAATCTTATGAAGCTAAGTCAACTTATAACCATATCAATGTAGGCACAAAAGGAGGTTAGGGGTGGAGCAAATTAGAGAATTGAGAGAGAAGAAGAAGACGAGAGTGGAGAGGAAAGAAGAGCTCATTCAACAATGAGAGAACTATACATGACTCCTGCCATAGCGCACTGGTTGAACATAGAAAGCGAGACCTTTGAGTGTCCAACATTTATTTCATTAACTAGTCCTTCCATACTATTCAAGACATAATTTCCATACATCGAATTAAAGCTACCAGCTAGGAGTCATAACATCAACACAGGAAAACCCAAAAGGCTACGAGATGACATTCATCTGCTAACAACCAAGTAGCAAGGTAGCCAAGCCCGCCATTGTCAGGCCATATCACTAAGGTCTTATTAACATACGCCTAGTGACTTTAATCTTGCTAACTGTTGGAAGGGATAGATGGACTTTCCATCATCGATTTAATGGACATATGTTCTCTAGATGAACTTTATTATATACAAGTAAATAATACCTAAAAATTCATAACAAATGACATCTTCAGGAGCAGTGGGCTGAAGTGTCACATTTCAGTTCTTGATGTTGTATGATTGTTGACTTTCAAAGAAGATGGAGGAGAAAGTCTTAGAACTCAAAGCCACAAAACTGAAGTGCACACAAAATAGCAACATAATCTTGAAAGGTACGAATATGAAACTCATGAACGTACATAGTAATTCCTACTAAATGTTAATATGTAGTGAGGAATTTCACATTGATAAGAAATGTATTAAGATTCTTGTTTATATAATAATAAGTTGTATCAACTTATGAGTTGGATAATGAATTTTTAATATGATATTGTATTCAAGTTCTTTATAAGTATATTCATAGACTTCCATTGATTTAAGTTTTTGTATTGCTCATGTAATGTAACACTATTTTAGTTTGATAATTTTACCATAATAGTGAGAGACAGTTTAAAATGTTGACAATAAATCTCACATTATTAAAGAATACATTAAAAATTTTACTCATATAATAACAAGTTATACCAATTTTAGAGTTGACTTTTGGGTTTAATAATAAATTTTAAAAAACTAAGAATACACATTTCTTGTGCATGACTAGGGCTGATCTTTTAGATGCCATGGCGCATGACAAGCTGCAGATTGTACTAGAGCGTGGCATGGCATGGCATGTCGTTATGGTTTGTATAGTTAAGGATCTTGTCCTGTCGTTTTGCTTTTCATGGTGCATCAGAGAGAGGTCTAACGCTAGCTAGTTGTTATGGGTGATTGTTAACATTTTCACACAGGCATTGGGATGAACATAGAACTACACACGTGTCCTAGGTTTGGGTTGTGATATAAGCATACTGCCAAGCCGTTCAATGACCCTATGTTTGATGATATATAATCTTCTTCTCTTCCCATTTAATAGAAGGCAGAACGCTTATGAAGTATTTATACTGCAAGATCTTCAATTCTTGGGAACTTCTTAAAGTCATGATGAACTTAATTTTTTGAAGTCTTAATCGTTACAATGATGTAAAAGTATAAGGAACTTTGCGACTTTAGAAAAAGATGCATTCAACTTCAAAGCAAATGGAAAAAGAACTAGGTATTCATTCCCCATGTACCTCATCTGAGTGGTAGAATTGAGTACTTATGGGTGCCAAAAACCTCCTTAGAGGGAACACTAGTTAATGGGTTATAGGCTTAGCTAATGTCTACCAATGTTTTGTAATGTTAAACCTTACTTATGTTGTTTTATTATGGCTTAAAGTAGTTTTTTTTTTTCTACATGCACCATAATGCATATACTTGAATGTCAAATTTGAAATCTTTTGATTCTAGATAGTACTTACTCTCAACTAAGCCAAATATTTATAAACTTAAAGGTAGTTGATATACTTTACATTGGAAAGAAGCCAATAGACCATTCTTACTACCATATTTCAACCCTTAAGATCAATAGAAAAACAACTATTTGGACTTGAACAAGAGTTAGAGAGTTGAACAATTTACATGGATATTTGATACTATATTTCATCGCATAGGAAATTCGGTCAATTAATATTAAGCATGGGTGAAACACCATAACAAGATAAGTGAATTACAAATCATCCAAGCTAATGCTGGGCCTTTCTCCGGTCACCTTTTTCTTCTCCTTGAGCCTGCTTCTTGTGCTTCTCATATTATTGGCCGTGATTAATTGATACACAGTGCATGGCAATTCAATTAACTTCCCAAACCTTTTCTCATAGAAGTTTTAGAGTTCAAACCTATCAGGAAATATCATGCAGCAAAACTAATTACGAGGATGGCTAAAGCATAGTAGGAAAATATGAGTATGCTATACTTAATACAAAACTAGAGTCATTTACCATATACCAATATACGAAGAACTGAAATTTGCATACTTCCCATAAATATATTCAACATCTTTTTGTATTGTTTGAGAGTTGGATTTTCTTGCATGACCTACATTTTGTTAAGAAAGAACTTCTATCATATCTATCACTTTTCTAACGAAGCTAGAGGAAAAATCATCTATTAACTCATTTTGTAAGCTCATGTAATATAAACTTATAATAATGAATATAAACTATTTCTCCTATAAGAGTGTACTGATGTAAATTATATTAATTTAATATAATTAGACAAATATTATCCTTAATTGTGAATATGGCACTTGTTAGTGTTGGCTAGAGTGCACCTTAAAGAACTATAACAAACTAGAATCTATTTGGTTAAGCATGTATTGAGTTAAGTCAATTAGGTTTTTTCTCTAACTCTTTACAAGCATACTAAAATTTACATATATTAAAACTAGGTGTTGGTAACGCTAGGATAAGGATTTGTATTGTTGTACTTGAATGGTATTTTGGTCATTTTACCATGACCCCACCTTAGCTCATATGGGTTTTTCACTTTTAGACACACGAATTACTTGCTTTTGACATGCAGAACAAACACACCACTGAACCCCCTTGTAACCAATTGCATTCATCCTCCACGTGGGTTCCAGCTATTAATTTTTTGTAGATTCGGTATAGAGATAAAGACTTAAGTCATAAATCTCATTAAATGGAGGCTAAGTTAGGTGTGGTATCACTTCTTTTTGGCTCAAAGATCCACTTTAAATTCATTATTGATGTATGATTTCTGAGATGATTTTCCTCTAACACTATGTTCATAGCTGTTTAAATGCATAATAGTTTCAGAATTTGTTGGAATGACGTGGTAAAACTCCATACACAAAAGCTGGGCGCGTGTGAAAGGACCAAGCCCATCAATCTCTTTAAACTGGTCAGCCAACTTCTACCATCTTGAACAGTCCATGGCGCACGGCCTTCTCCAGTTGAAAGGTCGCCGCTTCCCCCAGCGGCAACACCAACTCCAACCCATCCCTCATCTTTCTCACGAAAAGGAACAAAAGCAACAAAAGAAGAGAAAGAGAATGGAAAAGAAAGTGTATGTAGCGTGAAGAAGATGGCATGACTCTACAGAAGTCAGCGCAATTCACTCGAGTGCGGCCTCCACCGATGCCTCCTGGTCACCCGTCACTTTGGTCAAGCCATCCTTTTGAAATGGTCATCCACATGCGGGCCCGTGAAGGTAAATATGCATTGTTCCTCAAATTCAACTGCCCCAAGTCCAACCTGCGTGCTGGAATGCAGCAGCTTGTAAGGGACAAGCTGCAGCATGTACAATTAGCATAGGTATTTATTTACACGTGATCTCTTTCTATTGTAGGTACTTACACAATCTACAATTCTAATGTGAGACTAATTCAAACTGCAGCATCAACTCCAAAATAGGCCGTAATCTGCTGCATGCGAGCTGCTTGTCGGACTTGTAACAGAAGGTATAATTTTTGGTGCCTTACATGTTCAAATCATTCAAGGCGTAGAAAACAGGAACTTCACAATGAAGTTCGTCAATAGCAATTGATAATGCTCTTAACTTTTGTTTAATCAGTGTTTTCGTTATCTTTTCGATATTGTCTTCCGTTGTGATTGTGTCAACAGGGCGGAGGTGTACACGCGAGTCCGCAGTTACGTCTGCGGCTGGCTAAGGACAACAAGCACTACCAAAAGCCAAGGATGACATTGGATTTGGAGTTTGGTAAATACTCCACATATCGCTTTGTGATTGGATTGGCCCGAAGAGTGCGTCAAAGCTGGCTGCGTTGTGTTGCGTTCTTTAGTGAAAACCAAATCAGGATCTCCACTAAGCAATCGCATCGTTCTACTCTGTTTCTTGGAGTGCGTCATGGTAAGTGCTATCACGAATTACAATCAGTATCTTCCATCTGCTTTTATTTTTAGCATAGAAAGATTTGTACATCCGACAGGAGAGCGACAAATTAATCTTTTCGTCTTTTAATTTTCGGGGTTCGGGGTTGGGGTTTGATTAGGCTAGTGGAGGTGAAAACGGTTGTAAGAATCAGCTGAGGCTGTATTCCAACTGGAGGAGCTCTTGCTCCTGCCGTGTTCGTATTGCCCTCAATTTGAAAGGTAAAATCCTTGGCTTTTTCCCATTCTAGTTCAATTCACGCTCACATTTCTTCAAATTATTCATTAGAACCTTAATGCTGAGCTCTCCTCCTCTTTTTTGGTGATAACAATGCATCATTTTTGTGTTATACATATATAGGGCTGAAATACGAGTACATAGCAGTTAACTTGCTGAAGGGAGAGCAATTCAGTCCAGGTGAGTTTTGCTTCCCCTTCAATCACATCTTTTTCCCAAGCTTCTCAAACACCAGAATGAATGCTGTTGCTCTACATGCATTCCAAAAGTGACTTTCTACTGAATTTGATCCCTCTATAATTGAAGAAAATAATAACCCCTTGGAAAAAGTCTCTCTTCTGCTGTGTAGAGTTTACAAAGCTTAATCCTCTTTGTCATGTTCCGGTACTTGCGGATGGGGCTATTGTACTCTCTGACTCTTTTGCCATCATAATGGTATATGGCTACTAAACTTTCCGGTTTTCTTTACCATCTTGCTCATGAAACATTCTGTTTATGTGCATTTTCTATCTTTCCTAGAATTTTTTTTTGTTGTATTTTGTAATGCATGCAGTATTTAGAAGAAAAATATTCCCAGCAGCCATTGTTGCCTAGAGATCTTCTTAAAAGAGGCATCAATTACCAGGTAATACTGCAATGGATTTGTTTCTTTTTCTTTAAATGTCAATTCTATCAAGCTGGGGCCAAAATTCATTGACTTGCACGAATGGATTTCTTTTGAGAAATTGCAACCTAGGCTGGTCAGCATGAATGGAGGTCACTGTGCTTGACTTTGTACTGTGACATCTTTTCTTAACAACTCCTCTTTGTGCTTAAACTAATGCATTTCTGTAAATGGGGCATAACTCATATATGACTTTGAGCTTAAGAATGAACATTAATTGAGCTCTTCATGTAGAATTAAATGCCTTTGTTGAAACATGTTGATTCCTTGGCCATTGAAGTTATGCCGGTCAGCATGAATGGAGGTTACTACACTGGACTCTGTGCTATTGCATCGTTTCTTAACTAACTTCTCTTTGTGCTAAAGCTAATACATTTCTGTAAGTGGGGCATACTCGCTCTATGACTTTGAGCTTATGAACCACATTAATTGAGTTCTTCATATTGAATCAAATGCACTTGTTACATGTTGATTTCTTGGCCATTAAAGTACTTTAATCTCAAAAATGTGTTAGCTGTACACTACAATTCTGACTGGGAGTGACTCTAGTACTTGGAGTTATAAGTGACACACCCCCAGTTATTAGCTATGGTGTAAGACAAGTTGTAGAGGTGGGCTCTGTGGTACCGCTCAGAATTTTCTTAGAAATTTGGAATTCCTTAAAAACATGGATGAAAAATCTAAACGCATGGGCAAAGATAAGCTTAAATAGTTCTGAATCTTAATATTTGAGATAGTATGTGGCCTCATAGCCCACGTGAGTGGTAATAATCTAAAATAAAACCTGGATAGGCATAAAATCATTTAGCTGTCTTCTGTGGTCGCTGTGAAGTAATGTCCTGTACTTAGTTTTATTATGTTTGATTAACAACACTATAAGGGACTCTTTTTCACATGTTAGATAGTATGCTATAAACGTCCTTTTGGATTTTCTTTCTTTCAAGGGGTTAGACATCAGAAATAGAAATGCCAGTTTGAGTTTTCGGATCTAATCCAGGACGACTGTTTTTGTCATATGTCATCTATTTCTCCTAATTTACCAATGTTTTTCAAGTATGTTCCACATTCAGAGACTAACGACGTTTCTCTTACCACATGATCTGTAGGCTATCAACATTGTTTCCTCAAGCATACAGCCCTTTCAGAATCTAACTGTAACGGTACATGTCCACAGAAGACTTTTGTTGTCATTTATATATATATCGCATTACTTACAGTTGAGACTACATTTGCCTAATTAGGCTTGCAAGTGAAATAGGTTTTTTTATTAATAGTTATGCAATGAATATAAACTTTATTCAAGTTTAGTTTGTTTAATAACCAAACCTAGTATGAAAAAAGATTAAAAAAAATTATTTATCAACTAAACAAACCAATGTAAGTTAGTATAACTTCATTTTATCATTTTCTTTTGTCATATCATTGTTTACTTTGTGACGGAAATGTTTCATATATCTAGAAAATAAGGGGAAAAAAAAATCTTCTTTGTGCTGATATAGATGCAGTTTGAAGAGTTGAAGATTGTCATAGTTGAAAATTGTTATCAAGGTTTCTTAGAAAATATATACTCTACTTATTTTCCAAATTTTCAGTAATAACTTTATAATGTTTTTATTTTTCTCATATATAAATTTGTAGATAAAGTCATGCTAAATATAATAGTAATAGTCTATTTTGTGATAAAAAGAATATAAATGATTTGTTACAAACATAATATTGGTGACTTAATTTTTAGAAGTTCTAAAGTAAATAATTGATTTATTGAAAATCATAATTTTAACAGTATTGATTAACTCTTAAACAGCATGAATTTTCGCAACAAAGTATAAAATTCCAGCTATGATAGTTTACCATCCATGGGGCAAACTTTTGGTTAATTAAATGCATAGGGTGTAAGGCCAGGCTTATTTGGTAGATATATCACTCAAGCTGGAACATAAAATTTAGCTCATTCACGAGCTCCATCTCAATTTCAATTCCAACATATTTACATATATATATATATGTGTGTGTGTGTGTTTAAATAAACTGTTGAATTCTTAGTATCCACCTCAGCTTGATTACAATTCTGTCTATAGGATTTTGTAGCACATGTATAATATTAATTCTGATGTCCTGCTTTTCCTATTTATAGAAGTACATTGAGGAAAAACTTGGCCCCAGTGAGCAACTTACTTGGACTAAACAGCATATTGTAAAAGGCTTTGAAGGTAAGCTTACACGGGCTGTGACTGAGCCCAATCCTTGTCCCTGCTCTCTTTCCCTCCAGGATGGATATAAGTACCAATTTGGACATGACACTCAAAATAAAAGTTCAACCTATGTCTGAAGTCTGGGTTAACTCTCTGTATTAGAACTACGGCACTAGGTTTGGCTTCAGTTGTGGTTAATTGTTACAGGAAATATCTTCCCTGGAGGCTGATGACTAATTCTATGACACTGCCATTCAACAACTAAAATATATATGGAATTTAGCAAGAAAAGAGGAGGATATTCATGTAATAGTCTTTGAAAACAATATTGAGTTACGACGTAGTCATAAGCAAATCTTGTACTTCTTTGAGTTTAATTATCTCTTATACATGCCAAAGAGTCTTCCAGGTCAGATGTTAACAAGATTAACAGTATCAGCTAGGTCATTGACTGGAAAATTTGTAATATATTTTCCACTTTCTCAGTTGTGTGACTAGTTTTTTACTACTCATTGAAGTTCAAAAGAGTTTAGCTTTAACTTGGACTTCTACGTTGGTAGAGTATGTATTATGCAAAGGTTAAGTGCACCAATGGATTCTAGATCTGGTGGGAGGATCATATCCTTTAGTTTTTTTGGATAATCGGGTAAATGTTCAAATATCTGAATGTGTTTTATTTTCTTCAAGCATGTTGATCTCTCTAGCAACTTTAATTCCGTTCCTCTGGCCTTGTGCATATGTAGTTTTTGTGGTAATGAGATAGTTTCTACCCTTGAATGGCAGTTTGGTCTTAATTTGGTTGCTATTTCAATTTGTTTCAGCACTCGAAAAGCTTTTAAAAGACTATGCTGGGAAATATGCAACAGGAGATGAAGTTTTCCTGGTTTGTTTTCCTGCTTCATCTATCTGGGCGTATAAAGTTGCGTAGTGTAAACACTGTACTGAGTGCAGGCATTTTCTAGGGAGGGTTCTGAAAGGTGCTACTTATGTTTTATTTCTTCTAAGTTGGCTCTCAGCATTGAATGTAGTAGATCTGTAAAGAATTTTAAAATTGGCTACTGCACTAGAGAGTGAAAAATTTGCCTCTCTCTGAAATCTTCAACCACCAAATTTTCCAAGATTCTTTAGGCCTTCTTTGGTAAGGACTTCTTGAACCATCCCCGAAGTTGCTATTATTTTCAACTCCCAATGATTCTCTTCTGCCGGCTTGATATGTTATTACGACCCTAACTACTAACACCAACTTCTACTTTTCTAGCAGCAGAAAATAATAGAAAATATCTAAACCCACACCTCAATCTTTTGCACTGCAATCTGAAATTAGTTCTTCTACCAATTCATAGATTCCGAGACATGAATACAATACCCAATTTAAGTCTAAGCTCAAGGCTTCTGGATTTCTTTTATTAGCATATGAATATACACAACCGCACTTATCTTAGTCTTATACTCTGCATGCCTTAGATGTACTTTGCACAGTATACTAGACTTCACTTTCTAGTGTACTGGAGTTCAAGAGCTTGCGTTGGAGTTGTTCATGAATTAAAGTACTTCATGAATGTAATGTAACACATTCTCTATTATATTGCAGGCAGATTTGTTTTTGGCTCCTCAGATTCATGGAGCAATCAAAATATTCAATGTCAACATGGTAGCGTGCTCATTCTATAGTTAATTTAGCAGTTACATATGTAGGAAATTTCTCTGATCTATATGAATGGGAAAAGCAGTAACACTCTTACTTGTATAATAATTTTTTCTTCAGAAAAAGTGGAAAAATATGTAAAACGGAAAATTCAGTTTGATGTTTTCATTCATTATGCAAACTTTATCTGTAATCTACTTCAATACCAATTTTTCCTGGAACTACACTATTTTAGATTTCTTATTGGAACAGTGGCTCCACTTTGTCATGGAACTAGAGTTTATGGGCATTCTATACGAGGACAGATTTTTTATTTTTGTTTTTGTAAGGCTGTCAATCCTATTCAACACTGGTCATCAAGAATCCGTGGATATTTGGCTGTGAACTTTTTCCTTATATATTCTTCTTCTGCCATTATAAAGCTTCCTAGGATTTTCACTATGGATACTTGAATAAATTTGTATTGCTTGCCCCTTTGTTTGTGTTATTTAACTATCATAAGTAAGATTATGAAATTGTCTCTCTTTCTCTTTCATTCTCATGATAAGAACTATATCCACTGAATGTCTACACCATCTCTCTACCTCTGTTTTCTTACAGGTTTGCTTTTTCTCTTTCAATTTTATCCTACAGGCTCAATACCCTCTTCTATCCAGATTGAATGAGGCATACAAGGAAATACCAGCTTTCCAAGATGCTATGCCGGAAAAGCAGCCAGATACTCCTGCAATCAGTAGATAAGCAAATTGGTTGAGAAGATGCGTAGAAAGATGGCAAATATCTGCAATTATCTGCTATTCCTTATTCATCAGGAATCCAACACATACATATATATCCAAAAGAGTTTACCACCAGCATTTGTCATTTCAATGACCCTTTTGTTTACTGACTGCTGCTTGAAAAATGAAAAGGATGATGAGCTTTGTTAGATAGATTAAAATCCCAAAGATTAAAGCTAGAAAGTTAAAACTCGAATTTGCTGATCATGTGAGATTCCACTTGTGTTTGACAGTTTCTCCATTTTCTCAAATTTTGATCGGATCCCTTCATCCTGGTTTTGCTACATAAATTTAATTGTAGTCATTCTTGTTCAACTCCAACCTTGTTTTCCTATCAAGCTTTCAAAATTGCAGCAGGATGTGCCACATGGTCAAGTTTCAAGATAAGAATCACAGTGCATACTTGTATTAAGGTGTTGCAATAAAGTTCCTTACACCATGGAGTAATGTTGCAATAAAGGTCTTTGACAGTTGAGATTGAACTAGTCAGTTCAATTAATGGTTTGAAGGGCCTGTTTGAGTTCCCCAATGTTCGGTTTGCTTTATTTTTCTGAACCCCCACTTTCTCTTTTCTCCTTTATGTTTCTTTTCTCATGGTTTGTCTATTGAAAAAAATATATACACTTAAGTTTAATAAATAATTTGGGTTTTCTTTTATGAGGCTTGGCAAAGACCTTTTCAGACTTAGCACAACAAAAGGAAAATACGAATTTATGCTGAAATGTTACCTTCCAAAAACTACTCACTTTGTCATCATGCACATTTTATTGGCATCTCATAAAATATTGGAGGAAATAAACGTGTTGGTTATAGAGACTGGTGAACTAAGGACTAAGGAAGCTATTTTACTTTCCTCAAGAAGGAATTATTAGCTTGTAGCATGAAACTTAGAAACATTGTCATAACTTGGCACTGTGGCAGAGTTCCGGGGGCTCATGGGGTCTAGATATTGGTTTTAGCTTAAGTGAAACGAAATTCAGTTAGGCTTGAGTTCAAGGGCTATTTGCATGATTGTTGAGTTCTTGACATTTCATATCAAAGCTAATCTTATGAAGTAAGTCAACCTTTAACCATATCAGTGTAGACACAAAAGGAAGTTAGGGGTGGAACAAATAAGAGAATGGAGAGAGAAAAAGAAGACGAGAGTAGAGAGGAAAGAAGAGCTCACTCAACAATGAAAGAACTATACATGACTCCAAGACAAGGATCCCTTTATATAGCCATTTCCTGCCATAGCGCACTGGTTGAACATTGAAAGCGAGACCTTTGAGTGTCCAACATTTATTTCATTAAATAGCCCTTCCATACTACTCAAGAATCATAATTTCCATGCATCGAATTAAAGCTACCAGCTAGGAGTCATAACATCAGCACAGGAAAACCCAAAAGGCTACAAGATGACATTTCATCTGCTAACTAACCAAATAGCAAGGTAGCCAAGGCCGCCATTGCCAGGCCATATCCCTCAGGTCTTATCAACGTACGCTTAGTGACTTGATCATGCTAACTGTTGGAAGGGATGGATGGACTTTCCATCATCTATTTAATGGACATATGTTCTCTATATGAACTTTATTATATACAAAAAAATAATACCTAAAAATTCATAACAAATGACATCTTCAAGAGCAGCGGGCTGAAGTGTCTCATTTCGATTCTTGACGTTGTATGATTGTGACTTTCAAAGAAAATGGAGGAGAAATTCTTAGAACTCAAAGCCACAAAATTGGAGTGCACATAAAATAGCAACACAATCTTGTAATGTACGAATATGAAACTCATGAATGTATATGGTAATTCCTATCAAGTGTTAAGATGTAGTGAGGAATTTTACATCGATAAGAAATATATTAAAATTCTTGTTTATATAATAATGAGTTGTATCAACTTACGAGTTGGATAATAAATCTTTTAATATAATATTGGTATTTAAGATCTTTATGTGTATGTTTATAAACTTCAATTGCTTTGAGTTTATGTATCGCGCATATAATGTAACGCTATTAGAATTTGATAATTTGACCATAATGGTGAGAGGTTGTATTAAAATTTTGATGTGGTAGAATCCTATGCACATAAGCACATTGGCACATCTGAAAGGACCAAATCCATCAATCTTTTTCAATTGGTTAGGCAACTTATTGTAGTTGAATAAGCTTGCAAGCAAGCTTTGTCAAGTTATGTTAGTTGAATCCTACCTTTGACAAAACCTTAAGTAAGCTTTAATATATGACTTGCTCTGTAGCCGAGATTGCAACGTGTTCTCACTAACTTTCATCAAGTTTTCCTAGTTCACTTGCACCACCATAGCATAGGCATGGCATTCTTGCCCTTTAGGATATTGAAGCATGGTTGGCAAACATAAGCTAGTCAATTCTCCACTGGCCTGACACCTTTTGTAGCTTTGGCATGAATCATCTTCTACATTAGTTGGACAAATATTTAGATAGAGTCTGTTCTCATATGTGCATTTGCTTCAAACTCTTCTTTGGCCTTTGTAGGCTTTTTCCAACTTCGTAGAAACTTTGGATGATTTAGGCTCGATCTTTGTCACTTTCCTTACAAGTGTCTTTAGAACGAAGTCATCCTTATCTTTTGGCACTTACACTTGTTACTTTTGGATTTAGTAACCAATCCCTCCAGTTTCGCTAAAAGTTATGCTGGATGATGGACTCTACAGTCCAACTAGAGCTCACAAAGGACCCATGCTTAAAGTTTTGGACCACCTCTTCAAGTGTGAATGTAATCATCAATAGGCCTTAGAAACATGGAGAGTGTGAGGACCCCATTGGGGTATGTGGTTTAATGTTGTATTGGGCCGGATCTGTTAGGCAGGTGGTTGTAATTGGGCTAAGGCATGTATATGGTTTGGAACTTGACCTGACTCGATCAGGTTGCTGTGACGTTTGTAACTCGATTAGTTTTTTTTTTTTTTTTTTTTCTCCTTCTCTAAGCATGTTAATAATGCATAATGCTTATTTAGCTATAACAAATTTTCAGGGTACCAAAAAATTACACCAAATAATTTTATTAAGTCCCAATCGTACTTTGATTTTAGACTAAGAGGAAAAATATTAAAAATATAAATATAATAGAAATGACGTAAGAGATTTTCAAATAATTCAAACGGATCGGGTCAAATATAAACTAACTAAGCCTCATCCGATTCGACCCGAATGGAACGGAACGGAACGTCTCTGAATTTCCGAACGTCGGTGCAGTTTTCTTACTCCCTTAAAACCGACCGACCCCGCCATCTGTAAATTTCAAACATCGGCGCAGTTTTCTTACTCTCTCAAAACGGACCGACAGAGCCGTCTTTAAATTTCCGAACGTGTGAACTTAGTTTTCTCTCTCTCCGTTTCACTGTCGCTGCGGTGGTATCCTGTCTTTCTAACCCCACTAAAACCAGAGTGTATTCCGTTGGCTTCCAGGGCAAGTTGCAGCTCCAAATGTTGGACGTGTTCAACCAAGGACCGCTACATACTAGGTTTTTTATTTATTTATTTACGACATATTCAAAGTCCATACTTCCTGATCTGTGCCAGAAAGAGTTGAGATGTTGGAATCTCATAGCAAGGGTCTGCTGCAACTTGCATCTGTCGGTGCTTATGGAGTTTAAGTATGGTCTTTGCTCGGTGATTGGGAAGCTGATGGGTCAAAGGATACAGCTGATTCTGCTGCTGCTTTTCATCACCCATTTCTCTGTGTCAGTTGCAAGCAATGATGACTGTAAACTGCTTTCCTCCTTTTCTTTGTTTCTTAAATTTTTGTCACTGGCAGGCTTTTTCGCTCTTTTTTTTTTAATTATTTTTTTGGTCTGAACTTTAAGCATGACTTAAATTCGTTTGATTCTTGAGAGAAAATTGAAAATACAAGAAACTGTAATTTCGAATCTTAGAATTTTTATATACAATGTGGTAGACTTCTTCTGTGGAAATCTGAACAAGATAAATCTACTACTGGGATTTTTTTTTTTCCTTTTTTTTTTTGTCCCCGGCTTCCTGGATTCAAGAACAGGGAGGATTTCTGTTTCTGTTATTCTCGAGGAATTATCATCTCCAGCTTAGAGGTTTGTGTATGGATACAGTTGATCTTCTACAAGCACACATTTCTTTCGGTGGGATTCAGAAGTTAGGATTTGAATTTTGCGTCGTCAAAGTCGGATTCATGTTACATAGCCCAGTACATATGTACGGACGTACATAATATATAGATAGAGATAGATAGATGTCTATGTATAGTGGCTTTGGTTCTTCTATAGTTGATATGCAACACCTGACAAGAGAATCCGCCCTTGGTTGCGAATTTCTTTAGCTACTTGGGTCGCTGAAATAAGAGTAGATTGCATCATGTCCTGAAAATAGCTTTCCTTGAGGCTGGATAAAGCTTAGTTGAAATCTTTCCCTCTGTTTATATACCTGTCCAATATGATGCTTGTATGGTACTTTGAGAATTTTTTTTTTATTTTTATTTTTATTTTTATTTTTATTTTTATTGTTTTTGCTGATTGAATCAGGAAAACTGTCTTATAATTTATGGTGCAGATCGTGCTCTAATTTCTTTCAAGGAGCAACCGCAGTTGCAAACAATTTGGGAAGGCTCTGATCCCTGTGGTAACAAATGGGTAGGGATTGAATGCTCTGATTCACGCGTGATCTCCATGTAAGTTTCGACCATCAATGCTTTGGGGGGAAGAAACTTATATCTAATCTTTGTACTTATGTGCTGCCTTTTATTTTAGACAATTACTGAGCATGGATTTGTCAGGCAGGCTACCCAGTGAAATCGGGTTGTTGTCTAAGTTACGGACTTTGTAAGCCTTCTTGTTCTACCTTGCCCCTTCTATAATTCATGCTAATCCATCTACAATTCATCGTTTTTCTTACACCCCATGTTTGTGTAGTACGATTTAGTGCTTCATATGTGCGGCCGCACATTCCTAATGCCTGGGGTCCGTCTGTGTTTCTGAGACATGCAACCTGAGCACCATCCTTTTTAAGGGGATATAATCACAAGAGCAGTGGCTTAGAATTCTTTTTTTTTTTTTTTTTTTTGTGGTTTCCTTTGTGACATCAACAAGATCAAATGGACATCTATTTTCTGCTGCATTATCTGCTTGTAGCCTATTCAATTAGTATTCTGTAATTTCTTTTCTGATTATTGGTTTTTTCTTATAGGGATCTGTCTTATAACAAGGGTTTAATAGGACGACTTCCAAATTCAATTGGGAATTTGACGAAGCTGGAGACGTTGTAAGGAAAAACTGAGAGCCGTCAGAATCTAAGCTGATGACCAATTTATGTATTTAACATCCTTCTAACTAAGCTCTTGCTTTTTGCATACTAGAAATCTGATTGGTTGTGGGTTCACTGGAACTATTCCAGACACAATTGGAAACCTGCGGCGGCTAAGCACTCTGTGAGGCTTCTGAATTAGTACCTTGTTCACATCCTGTCAATCTCGCATCTGCTGGTTTTTAGCACGGTTTCGTTTCTGGGCTAAGATACACAGAACTCAGGAATTCTTCGTTTTGCGACAATTGCAGATCTCTGACGAATAATAGCTTCAGTGGACCAATTCCAGCCTCAATCGGTTATCTTTCCAAACTTTTTTGGCTGGACCTAGGTGCAAACCAGCTTAGTGGGTCACTACCAGTTTCTCCTGGTCTTGATATGCTACTTCAAGCGTGGCACTTGTATGTCAAGTTTATGTGATTTCAAGATGATTAATTTTATGATTCTTTATGTGGGCTTTGTTTCGTCCAATCAAAAGCCATTTATGATTCTTTATGTTTTATGCAGTCATCTTGATAACAACAACTTCTCAGGTGAAATTCCTCCCCAAATTTTCAATTCAAAGATGGAACTAAGACATTTGTAAGTTTCAGGAAACTCTCATTTGTCTAAAACTTGAGAGGTATGGCATAATATTGAAAGTGTAGGCCTAATAGTCTTGCTTTGTCGTGCCTCTTTCATTGTTTGCTTTGATTTTTATATTTTTTAATATTTTTGTGGGGTGGGGAATTTATCACCTCCATATTTTATTCAATGTTATTTTTGTTTATCTATGATATCACATAGCAGCTTATATGTCTTGGATATAGAACATAAGAAATGGAAATGTTTTATTTATCCTCAATTAGTATAACAAGGTACCGTTACTCTATTAGTTACTTCCTATCCACTCATATGTTTCTCTAACAGCATTGCCAACAACAATAATTTCAATGGCAATATTCCAGAAACCATTGGCCTTGCGCAGAAGTTGCAGGTGATGTAAGTATCAAGTTCAAATAAGTGAATTCAGTCCATCCTATTGATGGCCATGAAATTGAGACAACTTATTGTGCTAAATATCTTGTTTTTGGGATACAGACGCTTGGATAGTAATTCACTCAGTGGGCCTATACCTTTGAACATCAACAATCTTGTAAATGTTGATGAGTTGTAAGCAGAAAATATGAACAGAACAATTATTTTATTTTGACGATTATTGTCTTCGTTAGAAATTGTAACTTGCTGAAAGAGATTATGATATTCTTGTTTTAGGTATTTATCTAACAATAAGCTCACTGGTCCTATTCCTAGCCTTACCGGTTGGAACCCCTTCACTATGTAAGTTGATATCTACAAGACAAATATATTTAATATTTTTATTGTGTTCTTTGACCGAAATGTGATTTTTAGGGATTTGAGCAACAATAGCTTCGATGCATCCAATATTCCTCCATGGTTCTCAACCTTCCAATATTTGACGACGTTGTAAGTTTAGCTAATTTGGTACTCCTTGTCCCTTCCCTAATTCTTTTTTATTTACATGGATATACTGCCATAGAAGAAACGAATAAATAGTTTAAAAGGAGAAAATTAACATCCGAAGGAGATACTAGAAAGACTTGCTTCATATAAGAGATTTGGTTGATAAAATTATATATAATATAGATTCCACTCGTCATATTGTATCCTTCTTATTTAAGTGCTTAGCTACTCATGGATCTTCTTACCATGCGTCGTCTTAGTCCCCAAGACACTTACTTGTACGGGGTTAAATAAATAATTACTACAAATAGTAAATTATGCCTCAACGACAAAATTACAAGAATAAAATAACAAGTTTATATAAACATACTACAAATCTATGAAGATCCTTTTCCCACTAGTCTTCTTCTAAATTTCTCACCGGGTTTTGTATTTGTGCTTATTCCTTGCAAAACATGACTCCTTTCTCCCACTTCATCCATCTAACATTATAGCTAGGACTATAAATTTTGACATCAGATTTCTTTCAAACTTATCCAAGTCCATTTACACTGTAGTTCCACATCTCTCCATAAGCATTGCATGCTTTTTAGTTCTTGTTTTGTTGTCAACCTAAGTGATGCAGATGCACTTAGGGCCCAATATCACGAGTTCTAACATCAAAGAATTGAGAGTCCACAACGTAACCCAATGGGTCCAAGAAGGCCAAGGTTGAAGAGCAGTCAAAGAATATTTCATAACATCACTACAATCTTTTATATAGGGGTTTCCTAAGTAGTTGTTGAATCGATATTATGAAATATTCTTTAGTTGCTCTTCAACCTTGGCCTTTTTGGACCCATTGGATTATGTTGTGAACTCTCAATTCTTTGATGTTGGAACTCGTGATATTGGGCTTTAAGTGCATCCACATCAATAAGTATCTCTCTCCTCTCTCTTTAACTGAAATCAAATATAAATTTGCAAATAATTAAGAAATTCCAAACAAATAAAAATTCTCATATAGTTCCAGAGAAGCTTTTCAATATTGGGCTTTTTAGATCCATGGAATCATGTTGTGACCTATACTTATATTTGTTGATATGAATGTTAAATGGATTGGATATTTTACTTGAGTTGACTTGGATTCACCACATCATTTTCCACTCCTTGGAGGGGATTTGTCCTCAAATATTGACTGTGGATCTGCTACTTAGCTACATCCTCCGTGGCCTTCGGTTCCAGAGTCCAAATCGGAGTTTTCGTTGGTCAAATCAGCTTCCGATTTTGCCTGCTTACCCCGGTGTGTTGCTTCGTCATTTGTTGATGGACTCTTAAGCTATGCAGGGGGAAATTCGTGACTTGGCTTGGGCAATGGCCCAAGCGAGAAGTTGCTAGTTTAGAATGTTTCAGCTGTCCCTTCATCTATACCATCAACAACTCCAGTGGGTTGCTGTTGACACTCCATCTTCTTGCAATCCGACAATACCAACCCACGAAGGAAACCATTATTTGCACTAAGCTGTGCTATTGACTTATCCATCACCTGGACAGAATCGTGTGATTTGTGCACACAGCCTATTCTATTGCCTTTTTAGGTAGCATTTCGAACCTTATCAAATCTAGAGTTTTTGGGTCTATACTCATGTCTGGCTGTCTCAAGCTTTGGTAGATCCAAACTTTCTAAATATGTCTCCATATCTGACAAAGCCTTAAGCTCTGATAAATTCAAACCTTTTGGGTATGTTTCCGTCAATTATCAAATCTGTTTACTAGATCTAAACTACCTCCATGGGTTTCTTCAGTTAAACCCCTCTACCATACCACTTGTCTATCCACATATCATAGTAGTGCTTGTGGTATTTGCTGTGGTGCTTATAATCTACTGGTGCTTGTGGTGTTCTTTGTTGTAAAAAAGGTTGAGATGGTGGTACTGTGGTGGAGGTATGGCTACTTGAGGTATTGGTTGTGCAGGTGGTGGTAAGGGTATGGTTCATTGTAGTGGAGGTAGGTTTTTTATGAGTTAAATCAACTCTTAGATTTAATACCACTTAGATATAATTTGTGGTGGGCAACAAGTGAGTTGGGTAGAACAATTGGAAATCTAAAAGCAAGTAGATCAACGCAAAAAATTGAAGGCTTTGGAATTAAAGAATTAGGAAAGTAAATGCTTGAAATTAAGGTCCAAGGAAGAGAAATCATAGGATAATTAAAGGCATGAAAATAAAACCCTTAAAATAAAGACTTGAAATTTGGGGAACATGGAAAGATAAAAGCTTGAAAACTAAATAAATAAATAAAAAGAACTTTTGTTTTTCTTACCTAAACAAAAAGTTTGAACAAATTTGGACCCTAACTGAACAAACAAAATTAAACAAATCTGATTCTAATTGAGCAAAAACATTTATGCAAATCTGATATCTAACCGGGCAAGCAAATTTGAACAAATATGAATATTACCTAACAAACTTAGAAGCTAACTAAAACTAGATAAAACTGTAAAAACAATTAAAGAATCCCAAACAAATAAAAATTCCCAAATGGTTCTAGAGAAGTTTTTTAATTTTGAGCTCCCTGGAACCCAATGATTTGCTATGACCATGCTTGTATTTGCTAATATAAATGTTATATGGGCTAAATTTTTTACTTGAGTTGCCTTGGATCCACCCACATCAGTGGTGGGTCTTCTTCTCGCTTGGGAGTGATTTACATGAACATACCGAAGGTTAAGGCCTGCGCACGTGAAACCGATAGTGCTTTCCTCTCTTGGTCTCTGATTTGCATGCTTTTTGTTGCAGAGTCATGGAAAACACACAACTTCAAGGACTAGTTCCTAGTTCTATATTCAACCTTCCCCAGTTACAGAGTGTGTGAGTATCAGCTTGATCTCAAGTAGTTAGATTTCAATTTGACGGAGAAAATCCAAACGGAACAGGCATCGGTCTGAAGAGCATTGAATCTTGTTATATAAATGTATACATATCCAGAATTCTAATCATGCAAATATTCTGACTTACCAGGTTACTGAGGAACAATAAGCTCAATGGCACCTTAAGTATTGGTACCACGTATAGCAAACAACTGCAACTCATTGATTTGCAGAATAATTCTATTGATGGCTACACAGCAATTATCGGAGGATACAGCAACAACTTGACGTAAGCCAAATTACTTCTGTGTCATTTTTTTTTTTTTTTTTTTGAGGTGTCCAAAATCTGACTTTTGATCTCTTGTTGCACCATTGGACTGATTCTCAAAAACAATTGCAGACTTGTGCATAACCCTTATTGTGACCTAAGAGACGCCATACAGAGATACTGTGCAGTTGCAGTTCCCCAACTTGATGTCTCATACTCCACGCCAACAGATAACTGTCAGCCTGTTCCGTGCAAGACAAATCAGACTTTAAGCCCCAACTGTAAATGTGCATATCCATTCAATGGAACTCTACTCTTCAGAACTCTTTCCTTCTCACCCTTGGGGAACGCAAGTTACTACACATCCCTTCGAGATTCTCTCTTCCAGGCTTTTCAGGTTTATAGTCTTCCGGTGGATTCAGTTCTCCTGGCTAATCTGACGACAAACACTACTATGAAACTTGAACTGCGCCTAGCACTCTTCCCATCTGGCCAGGATCGTTTCAATCTAACAGCGATTTCTGATATTGCTTACTTGTTTAGCAGCCAGACTTTTGGCCCTCCAGCGGGTTTTGGAACCTTCTATTTCTTGGCCGACAAATATCTGTACGATGAAGGTAAGTATGAATTTTATAAAAAGTGACTCTTAATATTTGGTGTCTTATTGTGATGCATCACTGCAAAAAATGATTGCAACCGCATTACCTTTATTTCCCTTTTATGAATCTTTCGGAAGCATCTACAGAATCTAAAAGGTCTCCGAGCATAGGAGTTATAATTGGAGCGGGAGCTTGTGGCACCATCCTACTGTTATTATTAGTTCTTGCCGGGATATATGCTTTCCGCCAAAAGAGAAGAGCAGAAAGAGCTTCTGACAGATTAAATCCTTTTGGTAAGAAAGTTATTATCTAAACTCGGCACTTTAAAGCTTCTAGTATGGGACTGTTATGGTATATCATCACTCATGTCATTAAATGCAGCACACTGGGATACAAATAACGGCAGTGGTGCCATTCCACAGTTAAAAGGAGCTAGATCCTTTTCTTTTGAAGAGCTGAAGAAGTACACCAACAAATTTTCTGAAACAAATTCTATTGGATCTGGGGGATATGGGAAGGTTTAATTATGACTCTCTTGATTCTTTCCTACAAAAGATTTTGAAGCTTCTCTCAAAAGCTACTAATTGTTCTTGTCACCGGCAATTTGCACCAAGTTTGAAACTGCCAACCTTTTTGCAGGTTTACCAGGGGACTCTTCCGACTGGCTATCTGATTGCCATTAAACGAGCTCAAACAGAATCAATGCAGGGTGGGGTTGAGTTCAAAGCTGAGATTGAACTTCTGTCAAGGGTTCATCATAGGAATCTTGTTGGTCTTGTTGGTTTTTGTTTTGATCAAGGTGAGGAAATGTTGGTATACGAGTACATTCCAAATGGAACTCTGAAGGATAGCCTTTCAGGTACTTCCGTCCTATTCTTCACCTTCATTTCTTTAAATGACTTTTCAATTTTGTTGAGTCGTGATCTGTAATACTTCATTAAGGACATTATCAAACTCTTCAGCTTATTTAGCACTATACTGTTCTTAAATTAAGGAATTAAGACAAAGACAATATCTCGTTTCTACTTGCAAAAGGAACAAAGAAAATCATATAGTAATAATCAAGAAAAATATTATAATTGGCAGTCCACCTGATTTAGAGGCAAATTGAGAGGAATTATTTATCTGTATGCTTGAATGCATCTCTCATCTCATTCATAACTCAGTTTTTTCCAAATAATATTAATTAACTTGGTAAATAATCCTAAAATAACTTTCCTCAAGCTTTAAGATAGTTGTTGCTTATGCAGGGAAGTCAGGAATCCGCTTGGATTGGGTAAGAAGACTAAAAGTAGCCCTTGGTGTAGCCAGAGGTCTAGCCTATCTTCATGAACTTGCCAACCCACCAATAATACATAGGGATATTAAATCAACCAACATTTTGCTGGATGAGCAATTAAATGCAAAAGTTTCTGATTTTGGCCTTTCTAAGCCAATGGGTGATGATGAAAAGGATCATGTTACTACTCAAGTTAAAGGCACAATGGTAAGTTCAAAATCTCATGAACTCAAGCAAAATTGATGCCATTTTTGCAAAATAAAGAGGAAACAAGAATCAATGGAAGATGACTTTCGTTTATAAAGTTTAACAACTTCTTAAACCCATATGTTTTTAGACGTTTAGTTGATTTAAAATTCCACTGCAGTAGGTGAAGATGAAGCATTGTGTACTAATTTTGTTAATGGTGTAGGGCTACTTGGATCCAGAATATTATATGACCCAACAATTAACTAGCAAGAGCGATGTATACAGCTTTGGGGTGGTAATGTTGGAGCTAATAACTGCAAGAATGCCAATTGAAAGGGGCAAGTACATTGTCCGAGTGTTAAAGTCAACAATGGATAAAACAAAGGAATTATACAACCTTCATGGAATTCTTGACCCGGTTATGGGTTGGCAATCATCATTGAAAGGTTTAGAAATGTTCGTTGACCTGGCCATGAGTTGTGTTGAAGAATCAGGAGCAGCTAGGCCTGCAATGGGATCGGTTGTGAAAGAGATTGAGAAGATAATGGAGATAGCGGGTTTGACCCCCAATGTTGAGTCAGCATCGACTTCAGAGAGTTACGAGGTAAATAAGGAGAATTCAAGCCATCCCTACAGCAATGAGGCCTTTGATTATCGGGGGGTCTATCCAATTTCAAAGTTAGAGGCTCACTGAGTATCCTTGTGTATGTTGAATGTTTGCCTTCGTAATGTTGATTAGACATGTTGCGTTGACAGGTTTCAACTACTTAATTTTTTCAAGTGTTTTGGTCAATCTTTAATTGTATTTTTCAAAAAGAAATGCTCCCTGAATGTAAAAGTACAAGGATTTTTGTGACTCAAAAAGAGATCTATTCACTGTCACATCAAACGAAGCAACAATTGTGATTGAAACAGTCTTGAAAGGTTATGTGAGAGAATAAAAGTCATTCTCAGTAGAAAATGCAGAACAAATTAAATTAGTAGAAGTATATCAATGTGTCATGTTGTACGCGTTGTAAACATAGTTTGTTGTACTACATAGCATTGTGCTTCTAAGTTCCTGACTATAATCAATGGAATAGCTTCTTAGCTTGTAACTAGAAGAGAGATTTGTTTAAGAGAGAAGCATGAATATGTCCAGTATCTCTGGCGTAAGATCCTTTTGTGAAATGGAAGTCCTTTTGTTCTTCCACCTTCGGTGTGGGTCAACTTCTATTTACCTAAACTCCCTCTAGACAGCCATTGTCAACCATATAAACCAAGTCTATGACATTGAGGTCTCTGTTTGCATTTTGGAATGGAGAACACGAAGTGAGCGTGGAAGGGTTTTGGAGAGAGGGTCCTAGTTGTTTAGTGCCATCATGAACAGTCCATGGCTACACACTGCCTAGTCTAGGTGAAAGGTTCCCCCCCACTTCCCCCAGTGGCTACACGAACTCCAACTTTATCATTCATCTTTCTCAGCAAAAGGAACCAAAAAAACAACAAAAGTAAGGAAAAATATTGAAAAAAGGTCTTCGTAATGTGAAGAGGATGGCACAACGTGAAAGAAGTCAGCGGAATTCACCAAGAGTGCGGCCACAACCGATACCTCTTAACTTTTCTGTAAATTTGGTTAAGCCATCCTTCTGACAATTTGCATTTCGGCCTTCTCCCTTTCTGTTTGTTTTAATCTTGATGACCATTTGGGCTTATCTAAACAATTGTATCTTATCTTATTTAAACACTATATCTTATCTTAAATCTTCCAAAAGCTTAGTCCTAACAATTCCCACTCCATCAAATAACCCTTATCTTTAGGGGTTAATTTAGGCCCCCCTATTGAGATCTGTTGTGTGCATCGTGAGCATTGTTTGTTGTATTGCAGAGAATTGGGCTTTTAAGTTCAGCAGACAAGTATTTGAGCTATGATGAAGAGCTCCTATAACAACCGGTAATTCGGGGTATTTAGCAGACACGATAAATACAACTTAGGCTCCAAGCTGGTTGATAAACTTTAGGGCAGAAACAAACAAGTAAACCATTCTAACCTTGTTCAATCTTACTGCAACAATATTTCAACCAGCAAGATCAGCTGAAAAAGAACTAACTGGACTTGAATAAGAGTTAGAAAACTAAACAATTTACATGAAAATTTTATACTCTATCACATCAGACGGGAAATTCTGTCAAGTAATAATGAGGAAGCATGAAACACTACCAAGATAAGCAAATACCAGATCAGGGAAGGTAAACTAGTCTTTTGTCTCTTCATCATCCAAGCTAATGCTAGGCCTTTCTCCAGTCGCTATTTTCTTCCCCTTGCATCTACTTCTTGTGCTTCTCATATTACTGGCCGTGATTAATTAATACTCAGAGCATGGCATTTCACTTAACTTCCCAAAACTTTTCTCATAGAAGTGCCAGAGTTCAGACCTAATAGAGGAAATACCACGCAGCACAACTAATTATAAGGATTTAAAAAGCATAATAGGGAAAATATGAGTAAGCCATTGTTAATACAGAAAAAGAGTCGTTGATATTACCAGTATGCCAAGAACTGAAATGGTGCATACTTCCCATAAATATATTCAACGTCTTTCTGTACTGTTTGAGAATTAGATTTTCTAGAATGGACCTGCATTTTGCTAAAAAAAGTTCAAACATATCTGTTGCATTTCTGATGAAGCGGAGGAAAAATCATATGTGTACCTGTCTTAAATGCCTAATAGTCTCAGAATCTGATGGAATGACGTGGTAGAATCCCAAGCACATAAGCACATTGGCGCATGTGAAAGGACCAAATCCATCAATCTTTTTCAATTGGTCAGCCAACTTATTGTAGTTGGATAAGCTAGCTTCTTTACAAGCTTCCTCAAGTTGTGTTAGTTGAATCCTGCCTTCAACAATACCCTGAGCAAGTTTCAATATACGACTTGCTCTGTAGCCGAGATTGCAGCGTGTTCTCAGGTAACTTTCATCAAGTTTTGCTAGTTCACTTGGGCTAGGAAAGTTTCCCACCATATCATAGGCCTGACATTCTTGCCCTTCAGGATACTGAAGCATAGTTGGCAAATATGAGCCAGTCAGTTCTCCACTGGCCTGACACCTTTTGCAGCTTTGACATGAATCATCTTCTACATTAGCTGTACAGATGTTGGAGTTCAAGTTCTTAACTGTAGTTTGGACAGAGTCTGTTCTCAGATGCGCATTTGCTTCGAACTCTTCTCTGGCCTCTGCAGGCTTTTTCAACTTCGTGGAAACTTTGGATGATTTAGGCTTGATCTTTGTCTGTTTTCCTACAGGTGTCTTTGGAACGAAGTCATCCATCTTAGCTTTTGGGCACTTACACTTGGTATTTCTGGATTCAGTAACTGATCCTCCAGTTTCGGTGAAAGTTATGCTGGATGATCGATTCTTCAGTTCGAACTGAAGCTCACAAAGGGCTCTCACCATGCTTAAAGTTCTGGACCACCTGTTCAAGTGCGAATGTAATCATCAATGTGCCTTATAAACATTAATATTCCGGCTTTCTGGAGTCAGAGTGAGTTCACTCTGCAATTTTTTTAGTAAGTAAATGAGTTATTTAACACGTTCGACACCATTTATACCAAATTGCTGGCTACTTTTGTAGAGTATTTTGCCCCAAACCCAACTACATTGTCAAGACTGAGTGGCTATAGCTTTGCAAACTCTCCAGAAGAACTTACCAATGGTCTTGTCTATGAAATTAGTTTGTCTGGTCAAAACGCCGCTTCTGAAAGAACGAAACTTGACAGGCTCTTAATGCCATTGGTAATGTGATCTCGTTGGCCCAACACATGTTAAGCTATGGCTAGAAAGTAAAAAAGTGGGGAGCCAGTGGAAAAGAAAAGATAGCGGCAGATTGACTTGATCAGAAAAACGTTCAAATGAGGATAAGTGGAGACAAGGAAAGATGTAGGCGTTCTGCTTTTATCAACAGCGACCCGTGAATTAGTATGAGACAAGGGTGTTAGGTTATTTGGCTTATACTAACATTAGTTCCGCCGGCCAGTCAGAGCAGTTGGAAATATTAATACTACCGGCCGAATGCAGTGTAAGAAAATCAACCGTTTTGCATTACCCCTGTAGAGCAATTCAAATTTGAAACAGCAATTAATGCAGACGTAGTATCAGCGATAGCACCTGGCAGCTGGTATTGGAGTGGTGGTGAGTGGTGTAAAAGACTCAAAAGTGAGAAATTGTGGCACATTGATTTCCTCCTCAGTGTTGGATTTTTTTATTGTCCAATAAGTGGATGAGAAGAGAGAGTTGAGTTATGAGCTCACTGGCAGTTGCACAGGAGAATGCACTTGACCATATCCTCAAACAATGTCGGAGACCTAAACACCCTGCCACCGAAGCTCCTCTCCTCCTCTGCACCATCGATGTACATCTTTCGGAACTCTCGCACAGCCCTCTCCTCGGTTTCCGCCAGACGCAGCATTCGTGACACCTGGGCCTGCACATCCATTTCACAGAACCTGGTTGAAGGAATCCGAATTGGGAAAGGAAAGCAGAGCTCAAAATAGAATACCAGCAGCGATTGACGATGTGGGTGGGGGAGAAAATGGGTCCCGTAAACGCGGACATGGAGAGAGTGAGGATCCGACTGGGGCTGGGACACTCGTACGAGGACCGAGGTTTCTGTTTGGGTTTCGGAATGGAGAAGACGGAGTGGGCGTAGAAGGGTCTTGGAGAGAGGGTCCCAATAATTAGGTGCCATCATGAACAGTCCATGGCTGCACACTGCCTTCTCCAGTTGAAAGGTCTCCGCCGTTTCCCCCAGTGGCAACACCAACTCCAACCCATGGCCCATCTTTCTCGGCAAAAGAAACAAAAGAACAACAAAAGAAAGAAAATAAAAAGAAGGGAAAACGAAGGTCGTCTTCGTAATGTGAAAAGGAAAAGGATGGCCCGATTGACCGACCTGTCAATTTGGACAAGCCCATCCTTTTGACTTCTTGCATGCCGGCCTTCTCTTTTTCTATTTGTTTTATTCTTCGGACAAACTCTGAAAATGACGGAAAGCTCTAAGCAACCTTGACCAATGGAGGTTTAGGTGCGATCTCAATTCAACTCTGTTTCTGCTCTGGCACCGCATTGTTATTGTTATTGTTATTGTTATTATTATCTTAATCATAGGTAAATCATATCAAACATTATAATCAATATCAAAACCAAAATGCTTTGTTTGAATCTTTCTTGGAGAGCGATTTGCTATCTCTCTAATCACACTAAAACCAAATTATATTTCGTTGACTTCCAGGCCAAGTTGCAGCTCCAAGTTGGACGTGTTCAACCAAGGACCGCTACATAGTTCGGTTTTTCTTTACGAGAAATTCAAAGTATTACTTTCTGATCTGTGCCAGAAAGAGTTAAGGTGTTGGAAATCTCATATCAGGAGTCTGCTGCAACTTGCTTCTGTCGCGTGCTGATGGAGTTTGAGTATGGCCTTTGCAACTAAGTTACAGGAACTCGGAGATTGGGAAGCCTGCTGTTCATTGAGTGATGGGTCAAAGGATACAGCTGATTCTGCTGCTGCTGCTTTTCATCCCATATTTCGCTGTGTCAATTACAAACAATGATGACTGTAAACTGCTTTCCTCCCTTTCTTTGTTTCTGAAATTTTTGTAACTGACTGGCTTTTTCCCCTCCTTTTTTTTTTTTGTTTTTTTGTTTTTTTGGCTCTGAATTCAAGTATGACTTAAATTCATTTGATTCTTGAGAGAAAACTGAAAAGACAACAAACTGTAATTTCAAATCTTATAATTTTTATGTATAACAATTTGAATAGACCTCTTCTGTGGAAATCTCAACAAGATAAATCTACTTCTGGGATTTTTTTTTTTTTTTTTTTTGGCTTCCTGGATTCAACAACAGGGAGGATTTCTATTTCTGTTTCTGTTATTCTCGAGGAATTATCATCAACAGCTTATAGGTTTGTGTATGGATATAGTAGCTCTTCTATAAGCACACACGTCTTTCGGTAGAATTCAGAAGTTAGGATTTGAACTTTGCGTGGTCAAAGTCTGATTCATGTTACATAGCCCACTACATGCGTACGGACGCACATAACATATATAGAGAGATAGATAGATCTTTATATATAGTGGCTTTGGTTCTTCTATAGTTAATCGGCAACACGTTATAAGATAATCCACCCTTCGGTGCTAATTTCTTTTGTTACTTGGATCGCTGAAATAAAAGTAAACTGCATCAGGTCCTGAAAATAGCTTTCCTTCAGGTTGGTTAAAGCTTTAGTTGAAATATTTCCCTCAGTTTACGTACATATTCAATATGATGCTTGTATGGCCCTTCATGAAAATCCTTTACTGTTTTTGCTGATTTAATCAGGAAAACCATCTTGTTAATCTATGGTGCAGATAATGGTCTACTTTCTTTCCGGGATTCACTGCAGAACTTCCCACCAAATTGGGGAGGCTCTGACCCTTGTGGTGACAAATGGGTAGGGATTGAGTGCACTGGTCAACGCGTGGTCTCCATGTAAGTTCCAAACTTCAATGCTTTGGGTGGCAGAAACTTATGTCTAATCTTTGTGCTTATGTGCTGCTTTTTATTTCAGACAATTGCTGAGCATGGATTTGTCAGGCACGCTATCCACTGAAATCGAGTTGTTGTCTGAGTTGCTGACTTTGTAGGTCTCCTTGTTCTACTTTGGCACTTCCATAATTCATGATAATCCATTTACAAGTTTTCTTGGGTGACAACTCAATTAACGTCTTTTTTCTTAGACTTTCATGTTCGTCTTGTAAGAGATTTAGTGCTTAATATCTGCGTTAGTACGTACCTATGACTGGCGTCCATCTTTGTTTCTGAGACGTGCAGCTTGAGCACCATCCTTTTCAGGGGATATAATCAACGAGATTAAATGGACGTCTATTTTCTACTGCAGTAGTTGCTTCTTGCCTATTTAATTAGTATTCTGTAATTTCTTTTCTGATTTTCGGTTTTTTCTAATAGGGATCTGTCTTATAACAAGGGTTTAACAGGACGACTTCCACCTTCGATTGGGAATTTGAGGAAGCTGGTTAACTTGTAAGGAAAAATTGAGAGCTGTCAGAATCTAAGCTGATAACCAATTTATGTATTAAACATCCTTCTGACTAAGCTCTTGCTTTTTGCATACTAGAAACCTGATTGGTTGTGGGTTCAGTGGGACTATTCCAGACACAATAGGAAATCTACAGCAGCTAACAACTTTGTAAGGCTTCTGAAATAGTATTCTTTTTTCCTTTTTCTACTTTTACTTTTGTGATGGATGAAGGTACCATTTTCACATCCTGTCAATGTTGCTTTTGCTGGGTTTTAGCACACTTTCTTTTCTGGGCCAAGATACACTGAACTCTTAGAAATTTTCATTTTACGACAATTGCAGATCTCTGACGAATAATAGCTTTAGTGGATCAATTCCAGCCTCAATCAGTGGTCTTTCCCAAATCTATTGGCTGGACCTAGCCTCAAACCAGCTTGAGGGATCTCTACCAGTTTCTCCTGGTCTTGAGATGCTAGTTACTGCAAAGCACTTGTATGCCAAGTTTATTATTATTATTATTATTATTATTATTTTCCTTTCTGTGACTTTGTTGGTGCAATCAAAAGCCATTTAAAATTCTTTATGTTTTATGCAGTCATCTCGAAAGCAACAAGCTCTCAGGCGAAATCTCTCCTAAACTTTTCAGCTCACAGATGATTTTGATACATTTGTAAGTTCTGTATAGCCGGGTGGCAAGCTTTCACGTATGTTTGCAATATTGGAAGTGTGGGCCTAATAGTCTTGCTTTGTCGTGCATCTTTCATTGTCTTTCTTTCTTTTTTTTTGGGTAATACCACTGCATTTTTCTCAATGTTTTTGTCTCTAATGTCACATACGAGCTTAAATGTCATGGATATGTAACCTGAGAAATGGAAACGTTTTATTTTGCACAGTTAGTATAGCAAGGTGTTGTTATTTTGCTAGTAACTTTCTCTCCACTCATGTTTCTCTGGCAGGATTCTCAACAACAATAATTTCAAAGGCAGGATCCCTGAAACCATTGGCGATGTGCAGACTTTGGAGGTAATGTAAGTATCAAGCTCAGATAAGTGAATTCAATCCATCCCGTTGATGGCCATGAAATTGTTACAAGTTATTATGCTAAATATCTTGATTTTTGGATACAGACGCTTGGATAGTAATTCATTTAGCGGGCCTATACCTTCAAACATCAGCAAGCTTGTACATGTTGAGGAGCTGTAAGCAGAAAATATGAATAGAACAATTATATTATTTGATGATTATCCTTCTTTGAAAATTTTAACTTACTGAAAGAGATTCTGATATTTTTGTTTTAGGTATTTATCCAACAATAAGCTCACTGGTCCTATTCCTGACCTCACCGGCTTGAACCCCTTCACTTTGTAAGTTGATATGGTTTTCTGGAAGTAGGAGTTTCAATTTCTGTTGGGAAAGGTAGCTAAGAATTTTTGGACATTGTAAATGAATGGTCAGCTACTCATCTCTCCTCGAATGTCTTATCTACTACATCAATATATTTGATATTTTTGCTGTGTTCTTTGGTTGAAATGTGCTCTTCAGGGATTTGAGTAACAATAACTTTGATGCACCTAATATTCCTCCATGGTTCTCAACCTTACAATCTTTGACGACATTGTAAGTTTTGTTACTTTCTTACTCCTTGTCCCTTCCCCACTTCTCTCTTACCTGCATACATATACTGCCACGGAAAAAAAAAATGAATAATTTAAGAGAGGAAAATTCGTGTCCAACAGAGACGCTAGAAAGTCTTGCTTCATCTAAGAGATTTAGTCGTTGAAATTATATATAGTGCAGATTCCATTCAGTTTAATTATATCATATTATACCCTTCTTGTTTAAGTGATTGATTCCCAATGCATCTTCCTGCAATGTGCAATCTTTAGTCCTCAGGCCACTTATTTATACTAGGGTAAATAAATGATTACTACAAGACTAACTTATCCCTGAATGGCGAAATTATAAGAACAAAATAACAAACTTATATATAAACACATTACATATCTATCATGATCCTTTTCCTATTAGCGTTCTTTTATATTTCTCACCGGGTTTTGTACTTGTGTTAAATCCTTGCAAAACAAGACGCCTTTCTCCTACTCCATCCATGTAACTTTTAATCTGGCAACAACCTCTAGAATCTTCCCAACAATTGATCATTGAAATGGCATATCCCGTTGAATCTGCCAATATCTTCTCAATGTGGGTAGCATATAAATTCTGACATCAGATTTCTTTTAAACTTATCAAAGTCCATTTACACCGTAGTTTACATCTCTTCACTATCTTGACTGAGCGGGTTCATCTCAGGTCTTATCCTCTTAATTTGTTTAGGAAGACAAAGCATGGTTTTTCTCGCATAAGCATTACATGTTTCTTAGATCCTCTCTTGGTCTCTGTTTTTGCATGTTTATGAATACATCTTTTTTGGTGCAGAGTGATGGAAAACACACAACTTCAAGGACCAGTTCCTAGTTCCATATTCAACCTTCCCAATTTACAGAGCGTGTGAGTATCAGCTCGATCTCAAGTAGATTTCAATGTGACAGAAAATCCAAATGGGACAGGCGTCCGTCTGAACAGCATTGAATATTGCTATGCAAATATATACATGTCCGCAGTGATAATCATGCAAATATTCTGACCTGGCAGGGTACTAAGGAACAACAACCTCAGTGGCACCTTAAGTGTTGGTACAGTGTATAGCAAACAACTGCAACTCATTGATTTGCAAAACAATTCTATCGTGGGCTACACAAGTATAGCTGGAGGATACAGCAACAACTTGATGTAAGCCATTTTACTTCTCTGCCCTTCCTTTTTTTTTTTCCCCTTCCTATTTGAGGTGTCGAAAAACTGACTTTTGGTTTCTTGTCGCACCATTGGACTAATGTTTAAAAGTAAATGCAGACTTGTGGATAATCCATATTGTAAGCAAGGAGACGTCATAGCGAGATACTGTGCAGTTCCCCAAGCTGGTACCTCATATTCCACGCCGACAAATAACTGTCAGCCTGTCCAGTGCCAGTCAAATCAGGTTTCCAGCCCCAACTGTAAATGTGCATATCCATACACTGGAACTCTACTCTTCAGATCTCTTTCCTTCTCAGCCTTGGAGGACAACACTTACTACATATCCCTTCAAACTTCTCTCATGAAAGCTTTTCAGAATTACAGTCTTCCGGTGGATTCAGTTTTCCTGAGTAATCCAACGACAAACTCTAATATCAAACTTGAACTGAGCATAAAACTCTTCCCATCTGGCCAGGATTGTTTCAATCGAACAGAAATTCCTCTTATTGCGTACTTATTTAGCAGCCAGACTTATGACCCCCCACAAGATTTTGGACCCTTCTATTTTTTGGGTGATCCATATTCGTACTGTGAAGGTAACTTTGAATTTTATAAAAAGTGACACTTAATATTTGTTGTCTTGTTGTGATGCATCGCTGCAAAAAATGATTGTAAGAGCGTTACATTTATCTATTATGAACTGTCTCTCCCTTCCATCTCCCTTTTCTGAATCTTTTGGGAACATCAACAGAATCTAAAAAGTCTACGAGTTTGGGAGTTATAATTGGAGCCGTAGCTGGTGGCACCATCCTGCTGCTTTTATTAATTGTTGCCGGGACATATGCTTTCCGCCAAAAGAGAAAAGCAGAAAGAGCTTCTGAGAAATTAAATCCTTTTGGTAAGAAAGTTATTATTTAAACTTGGCACTTCAAAGCTTCTAGTATGGGACTATTATGGTATATCATCACTTCATGCCATATAATTGCAGCACACTGGGATACAAATAACGGCAGTGGTGCCATTCCTCAGTTGAAAGGAGTTAGATCCTTTTCTTTTGAAGAGCTGAAGAAGTACACCAACAAGTTTTCTGAAGCAAATTCTATTGGATCCGGGGGATATGGGAAGGTTTAATTATGACTCTCTTGCAGCAACATTGGTTCTTTCCTACAAAAGATTTTGAAGCTTCCCTCAAAAGCTACTAACTGTTCTTGTCACTGGCAATTATACCAACTTTGAAACTGCCAACTTTTTTGCAGGTTTACCTGGGAACTTTTCCCACTGGTCAACTGATTGCCATTAAACGAGCTCAAATAGAATCAATGCAGGGTGGGGTTGAGTTCAAAACTGAGATTGAACTTCTATCAAGGGTTCATCATAAGAATCTTGTTAGTCTTGTTGGTTTTTGTTTTGATCAAGGTGAGCAAATGCTGGTATACGAGTACATTCCAAATGGAACTCTGAAGGATAGCCTTTCAGGTACTTCCCTTCTATTCTTTACCTTCTTTTCTTTAAATGACTGTTTTTGTTGTGTCATGATTTGCAATGCTTCATTAAGAATATTATGGAACTCTTTAACTTATTTAGCATTATATTGTTCTTATTAAAGAATTAAGACAAAGACAATATCTCATTTCTACTTGCAAAAGGAACAAAGAAAATCATACAGTAACAATCAAGAAAAATATTATAATTGGTAGTACACCTCATCTAGTGGAAAATTGGGAGGAATTAGTTATCAATATGCTAGAATGCTTCTCTAACCTCATTCATAACCAAGATAGTTTTTTCCAAACAACATTAATTAACTTGGTAAATAATCGTATAATAACTTTCCTCAAGCTGTACGATAGTTGTTGCTTATGCAGGAAAGTCAAGAATCCGCTTGGATTGGGTAAGAAGACTAAAAGTAGCCCTTGGTGCAGCCAGAGGTCTAGCCTATCTTCATGAACTTGCCAACCCACCAATAATACACAGGGACATTAAATCAACCAACATTTTGTTGGATGAGCGATTAAATGCAAAAGTTTCTGATTTTGGCCTTTCTAAGCTAAAGGGTGATGATGAAAAGGATCATGTTACTACTCAAGTTAAAGGCACAATGGTAAGTTCAAAATCCCATGAGCCTTTACTCAAGCAAAATTGACGCCTTTTTGCAAAATAAATAGGAAACAAGAGGCAGTGGAATATGACTTTCGTTTATAAAGTTCAACTACTTCTTAAAGCCATATGCATTTTAGATGTTAAGTTGATTTAAGATTACATTGCATTGGGTGAAAATGAAGCATTGTGAATTGATTTTGTTAATGGTGTAGGGCTACTTGGATCCTGAATATTACATGACCCAACAGTTGACTGACAAGAGTGATGTATATAGCTTTGGGGTGGTAATGTTGGAGCTGATAACTGCAAGAATGCCAATTGAAAGGGGCAAGTATATTGTCCGAGTGGTAAAGTCAACAATGGATAAAACAAAGGAATTATACAACCTTCATGGAGTTCTTGACCCAGTCATGGGTTGGCAATCATCACTAAAAGGTTTAGAGATGTTCGTGGACCTAGCAATGAGTTGTGTTGAAGAATCAGGAGCAGCAAGGCCTGCAATGGGATTGGTTGTGAAAGAGATTGAGAAGATAATGGAGATAGCTGGTTTGAACCCCTATGCTGAGTCGACATCGACTTCAGAAAGTTACGAGGTAAATAAGGAGAATTCAAGCCATCCCTACAGCAACCAAGACTTTGATTATAGTGGGGTCTATCCAAGTGCAAAGTTAGAGCCTCATTGAGTATGCTTTTACATGTTAAATGTTTTCACCTTTGTAATGCTGGTTAGACATGTTATGGTGATAGGTTTCAAGTACTTAATTTTTTTTAAGTTTTTGGTCAATCTTCAACTATAATTTGCAGAAAGAGATACTCCCTGAATGTAGTAGAAGTACGAGGAACTTCGTGACTCAAAAACATATGCATTCCCCTTCCTTTTGTGAAATGGAAGTCCTTTTGTTCTTCCACCTTAGTTGTCGATCGATTTCTATTTCCCTAACCTCCCTCGAGATACCCGTTGTCAACCATATGAACCCAAGTCAGTGACATTGAGGTCTCTGTTTGCGTTTAGGAATGGAGAAGATGGAATGGGCGTAGAAGGGTCTTGGAGAGGGTCCCACTTGTTAAGTGCCATAACGAACATTCCATGGCCACACACCACCACCTTCTCCAGTTGAAAGGTCTCCGTCACTTCCCCCATTGGCAACGCCAACTCCAACCCATCACTCATCTTACTCAGCAAAAGGAACAAAAAACAACAAAAGAAAGGAAAAAAAAAAAAGTGGAAAAGGAAGGTCTCTGTAATGTGAAGAGGATGGCACGACGTGACAGAAGCCACCGCAATTCACCAAGAGTGCGGCCACAACCGATAACTCCAGCTTATCCGTCAATTTGCCATCCTTTTGACAATTTGCATATTGTCGTTCTCCCTTTCTGTTTGTTTAATCTTGATGACCAATAGAGCTTTAGTTGCGAGATAAGTTCAACTCGGTTTCTGCTCTGCCTAACACTGTTAGTGTTATTATCTAACTTAACCATAGGTTCGCCAGACATCTTAACCAATAGAGCTTTTATGACAGCTTTGGTTGAATCTTTCTTGTGTTGGACGTGGCTCATAGTTAGCATGATCTCTCTCCCTCTCTTGGATCATTCTTGTAGATGAGGTGGAGCAGCCATTTTTTGGAACGTGTGATTTGGGAGAGAAAACCCACATCTTTGAACTTTCCTTCTCTTTAATTCTTTCTCCATCATCACTGGTGGTTAGTGGGGCTAGAGGAGTTTGTTTCTCAACCACTAACAATTCTTGCTATTATGGAGGGAGAGTTACTATACGTGGGAAAGGTTTATTTTGAAGCCAAAACAATATTCCAAGAAATATAGAGCATCGTGAGACACAAGAAAACCAAGAGAAAATAGAGAGAACAAGAGCATGAGAGAGAAACATCAAGGGAGAGTACAGAATTGTGTAGCTTTGAGTGCAGATTCCAGTGCAATTTTTAGTATAATGCAGGTTGGTATGTAGTCTATGTAAAAGAGTGCAAAAGATAAAGAAATATGTAAGCTATTCTTGTACAGAAGAGTGAAGAAGAGTGTTTTAAGAATATGTTTAGTAGAGAATTTTTGTGAGAAAACTTTTGTACTATAAATTGTAAGTAATGAAAAAAATCTCTCTCAAATTTATTTGTAAATTTAGACAAATGAATCAAATTATGTACATTTATATAGTCTCTTGCATAATTTTAATTTGTTGTTTAGTCAACATCTATAAAAATATCTTATACTTAAAGAAAAGTCTATTTTGATAATTAATTTGAGCCTAATTAAAACATAATATTATGCTCTTGTTTCGTATTACACACCAATTTGTTGTTTTATACAACATCTTGGAGAATAATTTGCCCTTTTTTAACCCCCAGTAAAACCAAATTACAACCCGTTCACTTTCAAGCCCAATTTGCAGCTCCAAATGTTGAACATGTTCACCAGAAGAAATCTCATAGTTTCTAAGGCTTTTAAGTTCACTGATCTGTGCCAGAAACAAAGTTGAGGTGTTAGAAATCTCATTGCAAGAGATAACTGTAACTTGCTGCTGTCGCGTGGTTATAAAGTTTGGGTACGGTCTTTGCCTAGGTTGATGTGGTCGACTTGATAGATTGCTTTCATTCCAAACTAGTGTATTGTATAGTCGTCTCACACTGAAAGGAGAGAAAGTAAACCTAGCCTTATATGTGGTGGCTCTTCTCTCTCTCTCTCTCTCTCTCTCTCTCTCTTTCTTTTTGTTTTTTTGTTTTGGGTTGAGGTATCTTAAGATGATCATGAGACCACTAAATATGGTATTAGAGCTAAGGAATCTCTGGGCTGTCTTTTCCTTCATGCCTTCTCCATGAACTTCATGGAACATAAAACTGTGGGCCTTAAATTTGGTGGTTTATTCTTTCTTCCTGTGGTATTTTTTGGGATGATAATAGTGTTGATGCAACGGCCCTGTATGCAGTAGGAACCCGTGGGCTCTTACATAACCATATCAGCGTAAATCAGAGAGCCCAAGGAAATGAAGGACAAGCCTTCGTGTCAGCCTTCACAAGGTATGAACCAGGAGGGACCGTGACATCATATCTGACCTCTGCAGGATCAGAACATGATCTCAACTATGACAATGCCACTTGCTCAACAAGCTACCTAGGCGGCTACTCTGGTCCTACCAAGGAGAACATTAATGATATTGCAGAAGAGCCATCCTCCAGTAAGGTCGGTGGTCAACTTTACAAGAAGAAGAAACTGAATTGTGCTCTCTGAAGCCGTGCTGGTCATTCCAAGTTATCCTAGGATGGTTGTCGTGTAAATCCTATAAATAAGGAGTGTATTGTATCCTTAAAGCTTATGAAAAAGCTAGTGTGAAGTGTTGTAAGGCTTCTATAGCCACCTTTTGCTTCTAATATATTAACAACGTTCAGTGTTTGTCGTACCCAATATCTTGGTTTTCTTCTTGGTATCAAAGAGCCACTCGATCCAAAATCTAAACACTTCACAACATGTCTCGACGATCTACATATCCGTTTCCCAATTCAGTAAATGTTAGCAATTTCGTCACGATCAAACTTACCGAAGGAAATTACCTTCCATGGATGATTCAAATGAAATCTCTCATACAAACTCAAAAACTCACCGGGATCATTACTGGAACCACACTTCAGCCACCGGCTATGATTACGAATGAAGACAAAGAAGAAGTAAATCCAGACCACGAAACCTGGATACAAAGCGATGCATTAGTCAAATCTTGGATAATAAGCACTCTATCGGAAGAAGCTCTAGGACACATCTTTGAGCTGGACACTGCAGCTTTAGTCTGGGAAGCTCTTGCAAACCACTTTGCACAAAAGACAGAAGCACGAGAATTTGATTTGCTATCCCAAATCAATAATTTAAACAAAGAAGGAAAACAACTTCCCATCTTTCTTTCCGAATTTAAAGGACTTTTAAATCAACTCAGCTCTATTGGACGACCCCTCACGGATTCGGCTAAAACATTCCGTCTCCTTGAAAGTTTGGGACGAGACTATGAAGCTTTCAAAACCACAATGTTTCGTCCTCCAATACCAGATTTCAGTGAAGTAGTATCTCAACTTCAGGCCTATGAAGCACGACATCAACGGTATATGTCCACCAAAATCAACACCCCAACTGAAAACATGGCCTTTGTAGCTCAACGAAATGCAAGAGGAGGTCGAGGACCAGGACGTGGCAGAGGACCACCCTTCTCATCCCAAGGAAGGGGCTTCAATCCAGCCGTCACTTTTAACAGAAAACGGCAGTGGCAAAATCAGCCAAGTTTGCAAAACAAACCCACAGGTAATAATAATAATAATAATAACTTTAACTCTGACAATCGTCCCATCATTACCTGTCAGATTTGCAGTAAAAGAGGACATAATGCTTTAGAATGCTGGAAGCGCTTTGACCATTCCTTCCAAAGCGAAGAAATTCCTAAAGCTCTAACTGCACTTCAAATAATGGAGCCAAATAAAGAAGAATGGGTTGCTGACTCAGGGGCCACATCACATATTGTAGACAACCCAGGTAAACTTAACAACCTCAAACCATACAACGGCTCAGATGGTATTATGATTGGAAATGGACAAAACATACCAATCACTCATATTGGAACAACAAATCTTGGAAATGAAAAATTACAACTAAACTCAGTTTTAGTTTCCCCTGACATAACTCAAAACTTGTTATCCATATCAAAGTTAACTGATGATTATCCATGCTTGGTAATATTTGACAAAACTTCTTTTGTGGTAAAGGACTTAGCCACTCAGGAAACACTCCTCAAGGGACGTAGAAAAGGAGATATGTATGTACTACCAGAAAAACAAGAACAAGCATTGTTCTCCCTACTTCAACAAAGCACAGATGGCAGTACATGGCATAGGAGATTAGGACACTCTAATCTCCGCATCTTGAAGTACCTTTCAAGTCAAAAATATATAACAATAAATGGTGGAGTTCCAGACTCATGTCAAGAGTGTCAAGAAAATAAAAGTCATCTTTTGCCGTTTTCAAATTCTACAAATAAGTCAAGTTTTCCCCTAGAAAAGATTCACAGTGATCTTTGGGGACCTTCACACACCCCTTCTTGTCAAGGTTTTCTATATTATGTAATATTAATTGATGACTATACTAGATTTTCTTGGATTTACCCTATTAAAAGAAAATCTGAATTTTATCAAGTCTTTGTAATGTTTCAAACCATGGTAGAACGCCAATTTAACACAAAAATCAAAGTTTTACAATCCGATAATGGAGGAGAGTACATCAGTAAAGACTTGACGGAACATTTAACAAAATACGGAATAATCCAACAATTCTCTTGTCCATATACACCGCAGCAAAATGGAGTCGCAGAAAGAAAACATCGACATATACTGGAACTCAGTAGGACCATGATGAACCATGCTCAACTACCTCATAAATATTGGACAGAAACTTTCCTAACAGCAATATACATAATCAATCGATTACCCACCACTGTTTTAGGAAATAAATCTCCATATGAATTATTATATAATCGGATACCAAACTATGGTATGTTAAGAGTTTTTGGTTCACAATGTTTTCCTTGTCTTCGTTCCACCACAACAAATAAATTGGCTGCACGATCAGTTTCTTGTGTGTTCCTTGGGTACAGCGCAAAACATAAAGGTTACAGATGTCTCCATCCTGAAACTGGCAGAATTTTCATATCCAGGCATGTTATCTTTCGAGAACAAGTGTTCCCATTCAAGAAGGACGGAGACATAAACAATCAATACGAAGATTTCAACAATACGGAAATCACACCAGAAAATCAGCAAAGGATTATTGAAGGACATCACAAACATGCTACACCTCCTATATTAAAGGATAATGTTACAGCTACAGGACATTACCGAGATAAAAGAGGAGAAGGTACAACGAAGGAACAGCAAAATTTAAGAGAAACAGTAAACGGAGTGGGAGAGGACCACGGAAGGATGGGTTATACTCCAGAAAATTATGGAACATTTGAAATTCAAATGAACACCATATCTAGAAATAATCCCCGACTGTTAAAGACGTACTCCACATCTCAACAAAAAGATACACGTGCAACGACCACCGAAGACGACGGCATACGGACTTCAACCTCACACGAAAACACACGTGATGAAACTCCTCTGGTGCTCCCCACAAACACGGGACCGTGTCAGCAGCCTTCTTCAGAGCTGAACCTTGACTTAACTCATCCTACCAACGATGAAGAAAATTCAGAGCCTACAAACGACATCACTACCTATGATAATGATGAAGAGCCTCTAGAGCAAGATAGTGACGTACTGGATGATCAAAGCCTAGATATTCTCCAACCCGAACTCGTGCAAGAAAGGTACCCATCATCCATTATAAGTAACGTTGTCTCTTCCCCTTTAAAGCAAACATCCACTGCAACTAATTCTCCAAAAGAAAAAGAACAACACCCACGTTCTCATCCCATGACTACCCGAAGCCAAGTGGGTGCTCTTAGACCCAATCCACGTTATGCCATGCATACCGTGCACCCCATACCTGCTATTCCCTCATCTCTTACTGAAGCCCTCATGCATCCCGGCTGGAGAAATGCAATGGAAAACGAGATCTGGGCACTAAGGAAGACCTCCACTTGGCGACTAGTGCCAAGGCATTATTCCATGAACATAATTGGTTGCAAGTGGGTATTTAAACCCAAACTTGCAGCTAACAGAAGTCTTGAAAGGCTAAAAGCACGACTGGTTGCAAAAGGTTACAACCAAGAAGCCGGAGTTGATTACGTTGAAACTTATAGTCCTGTGGTCAAGCCAACAACGATTAGACTGATTCTCACTTTAGCCACCATTCAAGGATGGTCAATCAAACAATATGATGTGGATAATGCTTTCCTCCATGGACAACTTAAGGAAGCTGTGTTTATGGAGCAACCCGAAGGATTCCGTGACCCACAAAGGCCAAGTCATGTGTGTGCTCTGGAGCGCTCCCTATACGGCCTAAAACAAAGTCCACGAGCATGGTTTGAAAAGCTGTCCGAGTTTTTATTGGACCACGGTTTCAGCTGCTGTCCGTATGACTCTTCCCTATTCGTATACCAGCGCGGGGGAGTGCACATTTGGATCTTGGTTTATGTAGATGACTTAGTGGTGACAGGTAACTCTCTCCATCATATAAATGATTTTGCTGACCGTCTTTCTGTGGAATTTCCTATTAAGGATCTTGGAGACTTGCACTTCTTCCTTGGAATGCAAGTTCACCGAGGAACAGATGGGTTATTTCTCTCTCAAGAAAAATATGGACTGGATATCTTGCGACGTGCAGAAATGGTGTTTTGCAGACCTCTTCCTACTCCAATGTCCACCAAGCAGCAAGTGATAGCAAATGGAGAAGATTTATTTGCACAACCAACTCTCTTCCGAAGTCTTATTGGAGCTCTGCAATATATGACCATAACAAGACCGGATCTAGCATTTCCAGTGAATAAACTTTGCCAAAAAATGTCCAGACCAACTCTACAAGATTTTCATGATCTAAAACGTATTTTACGTTATCTCCAAGGTACAATCAAACACGGTTTAAAAATATCAAGCTAGAGCAATGCAAACTTGTATGGGTTTACAGATTCGGACTGGGCAGGATGCAATGACTCTCGGAAATCTACAACCGGTTTTTGTATCTTCGTTGGAGCCAACTGCATCTCATGGTGTTCCAGAAAGCAAGGAACGGTTTCAAGATCTTCTGCGGAAGCAGAATACAAAGCACTTGCTGAAGGTACTGCAGAAGTTGTTTGGATACTGCACTTGTTACGGTTCTTGGGAGTTACACAATCAGCTCCCATAAAACTGTTTTACGATAATTTAGCTGCCTTATACATGAGCGTTAACCCAACTCAGCACCACCGCACCAAGCACATGGATGTAGACTTTCATTTTGTGAGAGAAAAAGTGGCACAAGGAACTATAGTTACTGTCTACGTTCCATCCTCCCAACAGTTAGCTGATCTATTTACTAAACCTTTGTCACAAGCCAAATATGAAGACATGCGAACCAAGCTTGGCGTGATCGAGCCAACCTTGTGGGGGAGTGTTGATGCAACGGCCCTGTATGCAGTAGGAACCCATGGGCTCTTACATAACCATATCAGCGTAAATCAGAGAGCCCAAGGAAATGAAGGACAAGCCTTCGTGTCAGCCTTCACAAGGTATGAACCAGGAGGGACCGTGACATCATATCTGACCTCTGCAGGATCAGAACATGATCTCAACTATGACAATGCCACTTGCTCAACAAGCTACCTAGGCGGCTACTCTGGTCCTACCAAGGAGAACATTAATGATATTGCAGAAGAGCCATCCTCCAGTAAGGTCGGTGGTCAATTTTACAAGAAGAAGAAACTGAATTGTGCTCTCTGAAGCCGTGCTAGTCACTCCAAGTTATCCTAGGATGGTTGTCGTGTAAATCCTATAAATAAGGAGTGTATTGTATCCTTAAAGCTTATGAAAAAGCTAGTGTGAAGTGTTGTAAGGCTTCTATAGCCACCTTTTGCTTCTAATATATTAACAACGTTCAGTGTTTGTCGTACCCAATATCTTGGTTTTCTTCTAATAGAACTACTTAATACATAACAAATGGGACGATTATATGGCATCCAACAACATGAGCCAACAGATAACTAACAAGAGTGATGTATACAGCTTTAGGCTGTTAATGTTGGAGTTGATAACTGCAAGAATGCCAATTAAAAGGGACAAGTATATTGTCCGAAGGAACTGCACAACCTTCATGGAGTTCTTGACCCAATCATGGATTGAAAATCATCACTGAAAGCTTTAGAGAAGTTCGTGAAAGTGAACCTGGCAAATGAGTTGTGTTAAAGAATCAAGAGCTGCCAGGCCTTCAATGGTATTGGTTGTGAAAGAGATTGAGATGATAATCGCCTAACACATGCTAAGCCGTGACTAAAATGTGGCAAGTGGCGAGCCAGAGGAAGAGAGAAGATTGCGATAGATTGACTTGATCAGACAAACATTTAAATCAGGATAAGTGGAGACAACGAGAGATGTAGGAGTTTTGCTTTCATAAAATATGAGACAAAGAGTGTCCTTGTCTTTAACTCCTGTAGAGCAGTTCAAAGTTGAAATAGCAATTGATGCAGACGTAGTATTAGCAATAGCAACTGGTAGCTGGTATTGGAGTGATGGTGAGTAGTATTAAAATTTTCCCCTTCAACGTTGGATTTGGTGTCGTGGAATTCTATTGCCCAATAAGTGAATGAGAAAAGTGAGTTGACTTAGGATCTCGCTTGCAGTTGCAGAGGAGAATGCACTTGACCGTGTCCTCAAAACAACAAAGGAGACCGGAACATCCACTGAAACTCCTCTCCTCCTCTGCGCCATCGATGCACATCTTTCGGAACTCCCGCACTGCCCTCTCCTCGGTTTCTGCCAGACGCGTCATTCGTGACACATCCATTTCACAGTACCTGGATGAAGGAACCCGAATTGGAAAATGAAAGCAGAGTTCGAAATAGAATACCAGCAGCGATTGTCGATGTGGGTGGCTGCACACCGCCTTCTCCAGTTGAAAGGCCTCCGGCTCTTCCCCCAGTGGCAACACCAACTCCAGCCTATCACTCATCTTCCTTAGCAAAAGGAACAAAAACCAACGAAAGAGAAGACAGAGACTGGAAAAGAAAGGTCTCTGTCTGCGCAATTCACCCAAGAGCACGGCCACCACCGATAGCTCTGGCTTACCCGTCAATTTAGTCAAGCCACCCCTTTGAAATGGTCATGCATATGCGGGCCCCATGAAAGTGCAAATGATGGCAGCCCAGCCCGTCAGCTGCTGCAGTAGTCTAAAAGGACCACATCAGTACTAAATGTCCGCAGTCTCGCTCCTGAAACCCAACCGGCCCCAGTGCAACGGTTGCCTGTCTGCGTGCGACCTTCATCTTTTACTTTATGTTTTTCTTTTATTTCTTCGGACAAGCTCTGAAATTGACGGAAAGTTCAAGAAAACCTTGATGACCTAGGTTGCTTTAGGTGCAAGGTCAGTTCTACTCTGTTTCTGCTCTGTTACGCATTGTCATTTTTACTATCATCTTTACGATACGTTCATCAGATATTTTAAACAACGTCAGAACCAACTTGCTTTGTTTGAATCTTTCGGGGAGAACGATTTGCCCGTTTCTTTAACTCCACTAGAACCAAATTATATTTCCTTAACTTTCAGGCCAGTCGCAGCTCCAAATGTTGGACGTGTTTAACCAAAGACAGCCACATATGTTGTATTTTATTTACATGAGGAAAAGCTTCCCTATTCAAAGTCCACACCTCTGAGACTTTGAGTTCACTAATCTGTATTGAGGTATTGGAAATCTCATAGCAAGAGGTTGCTGCAACTTACTACTGTCCCGTGGTTATGGAGTTTGAGTACGGTCTTTGCATAGGTTGATGTGGTCCACGTTATGAGATAAGCTTTCATTCCAAACCCCGTGAGCATTTTCGTATACAACATAACTAAGTTAAGGAACTTGGAGATTGCGAAGCTTCGCTTCTTGTTTGTTGAGTGATGGGTCGAAGGATAGAGCTGATTCTGCTGGTGCTGCTGGTGCTGCTGCTTTTCATCCCATATTTCGCTGTGTCAGTTACAAACGATAATGACTGTAAGTTCAGTTTAACTGCTTTCCTCCTTTTCTCTGTTCCTTAATGAAGTTTTTGTAACTGACAGGCTTCTTATAATCCCGTTCTTCAGTATAAATGCTGATTACCTTATGCATCCCTTTGTTCTAACCGCCGCCACCGCCCAGAGGACGGCCTTTTCCTATTTTGCTTTGAACTTTAACTATGACTTAAATTCAGTTGATTCTTAAGAGAAAATTGAAAAGACATCAAACTGTAAATTTGAGTCTTACAATTTATATATATATATATAATAATTTGTGTAAACTTCTTCTGTGGAAATCTCAACAAGAGTAAAGTTCACCATATCCTGAAAATTGCCTCCATTTGGATTGGATAGAGCTTAGTTGAAATCTCTCCCTCAGTTCATGTACCTATTCAATATGATGCTTGTATGGTACTTTATGACAAAATTTATTGTTTTTGCTGATTGAATCAGGAAAACCATCTTATAATTTGTGGTGCAGATCATGCTCTAATTTCTTTCGAGGACCAACTGCGGTACATGCCACCAATTTGGGTAGGCTCTGACCCTTGTGCTAACAAATGGGTAGGGATTGAATGCTCTGATTCACGCGTGATCTCCATGTAAGTCTCAACCTTCTATGCTTTGGGTGGCAGAAACTTATATCTAATCTTTGTACTTATGTGCTGCTTTTTATTTCAGACAATTACTGAGCATGGATTTGTCAGGCACGCTATCCAGTGAAATCAAGTTGTTGTCTGAGTTACGGACTTTGTAAGTCTTCTTGTTCTACTTTGCCACTTCTATAATTCATGCTAATCCATTTACAAATTTTCTTGGGTGAAAACTCAAGCACCATCGTTTGTCTTACACCTACATGTTTGTGTAGTAAGATTCAGTGCTTAAGATTTAGTCCTAATTCCTGGGGTCCGTCTCTGTCTTTGAGAAATGCAGCCCGAGCACCATCCTTTTCAAGGATGTAAAGTCAAAAGAGGGGTAACTTAGAATTTGATTTTTTTTTTTTTGGTTTCCCTTGTGACATCAACAAGATCAAATAGACATCTATTTTCTGCTACAATATCTACTTGTAGTCTATTCAATTAGTATTCCATAATTTCTTTTCTGATTATCGGTTTTTTTCTAATAGGGATTTGTCTTTTAACAAAGATTTAACAGGACCACTTCCACCTTCAATTGGGAATTTGACGAAGCTGGTTACGTTGTAAGGAAAAATTGAAAGCTGCCACAATCTGAGCTGATGACCAATTTATGCATTAAACTTCCTTCTAACTATGCTCTTGCTTTTTGCACACTAGAAATCTGATTGGTTGTGGGTTCTTTGGAGCTATTCCGGACACAATAGGAAACCTGCTGTGGCTAAGCACTATGTAAGGCGTCTGAATTAGTATTCTTCTTCATTTTTCTTCTCTCACTTTTTCTTCTGGATGAAGGTACCATCTTCATATCCTGTCAATCTCGCATTTTTATAAAATTGCAGATCTCTGACGAATAACAGCTTTAGTGGACCAATTCCGCCCTCAATCGGTTATCTTTCCAAACTTTTTTGGCTGGACCTAGGTGCCAACCAGCTTAGTGGATCTCTACCAGTTTCTCCTGGTCTTGATATGCTATTTCAAGCGGGACACTTGTATGCGAAGTTTATGTGATTTCAAGATGGCTTTTCTTTCTTTCTTTCTTTCTTTCTTTTTTTTTTTTTTTCCCTTTCTGGGTCTTTGTTTCGTCCAACTAAAAGGCATATATGATTCTTTATGTTTTGTGCAGTCATCTCGATAATAACAACCTTTTGGGTGAAATTTCCGATCAAATTTTCAATTCAAAGATGAATTTGATACATTTGTAAGTTCCGTGAAACTCTCATTTGTCTAAAACTTTAAAGGTATGGCGTAATATTGGAAGTGTAGGTCTAATATTCCTACTTTGTTGTGCCACTTTCATTGTTTGCTTTGATTTTATTTTATTTTATTTATTTATTTTGTCTACGATATCATATATCAGCTTGTATGTCTTGGATATGGAACAAAAGAAATGAAAATGCTTTATTATCCTCAATTAGTATAACAAGATACTATTACTTTACTAGTTACTTCTTATCCACTCATATGTTTCTGTAATAGCGTTGCCAACAACAATAATTTCAATGGCAATATCCCGGGAACCATTGGCTTTGTGCAGACTTTGGAGGTGATGTAAGTATCAAGCTCAAATAAGTGAATTCAATCCATCCTGTAGACGACCACGAAATTGTGACAAGTTATTGTGTGAAATATCTTGATTTTTAACTACAGACGCTTGGATGGTAATTCACTTAGTGGCCCTGTACCTTCAAACCTCAGCAATCTTGTAAAAGTTAAGGAGCTGTAAGTAGAAAATATGAATAGAACAATTATATTATTTTGACAACTGTTACCTTTCTTGTGAATTTTTACTTACTGAAAGAGATTCTGATATTCTTGCTGTAGGTATTTATCCAACAATAAGCTCACTGGGTCTATTCCCAACCTCAGTAGCATGAACCTCTTAACTGTGTAAGTTGATATCTACAAAATAAATATATTTAATATTTTTCCTGTGTTCTTTGACTGAAATGTGATCTTCAGGGATTTGAGCAATAATAGCTTCGATGCATCCAATATTCCTCCGTGGTTCTCAACCCTCCAGTATTTGGCCACATTGTAAGTTTTGCTACTTTCGTACCCCCTTCTCCCTTCTCCCCACTTCTCTCTTACCTACGTAGATACACTAACTTCTCCGTCACACGGAAGGAATCGAGTGGCTTGTGCACCACAACCTGTTCTATTGCCTTTTTCGGCAGCATTTCGAACCCCATCAAATCCAGACTTTCTGAATCTACACTGATGTCTCAAGCTCTAGTAGATCAAAACGTTCTAAATTTGTCTCCTTGTCTGGCAAAGCCTCAAGCTCTGACATATTCAAACCTTTTGGATACGTTTCCATCAGATCTACTCCTGTCAGATCTATTTCCTGGATCTAAACTACCGCTGCGGGTTGCTTACATAAAAGAAAAGAAAACTTCTTTTTCTTATCTTAATGGGTCGCTTACAGTTAAGATCACTATCTCTATTTACAGAGGTAGGTCTTTTGGAACAAACTTACAAAATTTGGAATAACTAGATCCTAACTGAACAAAAAAATTGAACAAATCTAGGTCCTAATTGAACAAACAAATCTATACAAATTTGAATTCTAATTGAGAAAGAAAATTTAAACAAATATGGACCCTGACCAAACAAACCTAGAGAAGCTAACCAAAGCTAAATAAATCTAAAGTAGTTTTTCAATGTTGGGCTTCCTAGAACCCAAGGATCATGTGGCGACCCATGCTTGTATATGCGGATATGAATGTTGTGTGGGCTATATTTTTTACTTGAGTTGACTTGGATCCACCCACATCATCAGTGGTGGGTCTTCTTTTCACTTGGTAGTGCGCTCTCCTCTCTTGGTCTCTGATTTATTAATGCATATTTTTTTGATGCAGAGCGATGGAAGACACACAACTTCAAGGACCAGTTCCTAGTTCCATATTCAACCTTCCCTATTTACAGAGTGTGTGAGTATCAGCTTGATCTCAAGTAGTTAGATTTCAATTTGACGGAGAAAATCCAAATGGAACAGGCATTGGTCTGAAAAGCATTAAATATTTAGCTATATAAATATATACATATCCAGAATTCTAATCATGCAAATATTCTGACTTGGCAGGGTACTAAGGAACAATAACCTCAGTAGCACCTTAAATATTGGTACCAGGTATAGCAAACAACTGCAACTCATTGATTTGCAGAACAATTCTATTGATGGCTACGCATCAATTATCGGAGGATACAGCAACAACTTGACGTAAGCCAAATCACTTCTCTGTGTCTTTTTTTTTTTTTTATTGAGGTGTCCAAAAACTGACTTTTGATCTCTTGTTGCACCATTCGACTGATTCTCAAAAACAACTGCAGACTTGTGCATAACCCATATTGTGACCTAAGAGACGCCATAGCGAGATACTGTGCAGTTCCCCAACTTCGTATCTCATACTCCATCCCAACAGATAACTGTAAGACTGTCTGCGAGACAAATCAGACTTCAAGCCCCGATTGTGAATGTGCGTATCCATACAACGGAACTCTACTCTTCAGAACTCTTTCCTTCTCACCCTTGGGGAACGCAAGTTACTACACATACCTTCATGAATCTCTCATGCAAGCTTTTCAGAATTATAGTCTTCCGGTGGATTCAGTTCGCCTGGTTTATCCGACGACAAAAAAATCTGCTATGAAACTTGAACTGCGCCTAGAACTCTTCCCATCTGGCCTCGATAATTTCAATCGAACAGGAGTTTCTGCTATTGGATTCTTATTTAGCAACCAGTCTTTTAATGCTCCAGACGGTTTTGGAGTTTACTACTTTTTGGGTGATCCATATCCGTACTATGATGGTAACCTTGAATTGACTCTTAATATTTTGCGTCTTATTGTGATGCATCACTGCAAAAAATGATTGCCACAGCGTTACCTTTATATATAATGACCTCTCTGTCCCTTCCATCTCCCTTTTTTGAATTTCTGGGGAACAGTTACAGAACCTGGAAAGCCCCCAGGCGTGGGAGTTATAGTTGGACCTGTAGCTGGTGGCACCATCCTGCTGCTTTTATTAATTGCTTCCGGGATATATGCTTTCCGCCAAAAGAAAAGAGCAAAAAGGGCTTCTGAGAGATTAAATCCTTTCGGTAAGAAAGTTAGTATCTAAACTTGGCACTTCAAAGCTTCTTATAGTATATCATCACTTCATGCCGTATAAATGCAGCAAACTGGGATACAAGTAGCGGCAGCGGTACCATTCCTCAGTTAAAAGGAGCCATAGCCTTTTCTTTTGAAGAGCTGAAGAAGTACACCAACAAGTTTTCTGAAGCAAATTCTATTGGATCTGGGGGATATGGGAAGGTTTAATTACGACTCTCTTGCAACAACATTGATTCTTTCCTAGAAAAAAAAGATTTTGAAGCCTCTCCCAAAAGCAACTAACTGTTCCTGTCAACTAAAATATTACCAAATTTTGAATAGTCAACTTTTTTGCAGGTTTACTGGGGAATTCTTCCCACTGGTCAACGGGTTGCCATTAAACGAGCTCAGATAGAATCTACACAGGGTGGGGTTGAGTTCAAAACTGAGATTGAACTTCTATCAAGGGTTCATCATAAGAATCTTGTCGGTCTTGTTGGTTTTTGTTTTGACCAGGGTGAGCAAATGCTAGTATACGAGTATGTTCCAAATGGAACTCTGAAGGATAGCCTTTCAGGTACTTCTATTCTATTCTTTGCCTTCATTTCTTCAATTGGCTTCTTGATTCTATTGAGTCATGATGTGTAGTACTTTTATTAAGAATATCATGGAACTCTTCAACCGGTTTAGCATTATATAGTTCTCAAATCAAGAATTTGAGAGGAAGACAATATCTTGTTTCCACTTATTGAAGGAACGAAGAAAATCACAAAATAGGAATCAAGAAAAATATTATAATTAGCAATGTTCATCATTTAGAGGTAAATTGAGAGGAGTTACTCATCTCTATGTTGGAATGATTCTCTTACCTTATTTATAACTTAGACATTTTTTTTAAGATAATATAAATTGACCTAATAAATAATTTTGAAATAACTTTCATTAAGATTTAGCAACAGCGCTATTGTTTATGCAGGCAAGTCTGGAATTCGCTTGGATTGGGGAAGAAGGCTAAAAGTATCCCTTGGTGCAGCTAAAGGCTTGGCCTATCTTCATGAACTTGCCAACCCACCTATCATACATAGGGACATTAAATCAAGCAACATTTTGTTGGATGAACAATTAAATGCAAAAGTTGCTGATTTTGGCCTTTCTAAGTCAATGGTGGATGGTGAAAAAACTTATGTTACTACTCAAGTTAAAGGCACAATGGTGAGGCTTTAGAATCCCACAAATCTCTACTCTTGCAAAATTGATGCCTTTTTTGCAAAATAAGAAACAATGGAAGATGACTTTTGTTTATAATGTTTAACAACTTCTTAAAGTCATATGCATTTAGATGTTAAGTTAATTTACAATTCCACCACATTGGATGAAAATGTAGCATTGTGAATTGATTTTTTTTATTTTTTATGTAGGGCTACTTGGATCCCGAATATTATATGACCCAACAATTGACTAATAAGAGTGATGTATATAGCTTTGGGGTACTAATGTTAGAATTGATAACTGCAAGAATCCCAATTCAAAGGGGCAAGTATGTTGTCCGAGTGGTAAAGACAACAATGGATAAAACAAAGGAACTATACAACCTTCAAGGAGTTCTTGACCCAGTCATGGGTTTCCAATCATCACTAAAAGGTTTAGAGAAGTTCGTGGACCTGGCAATACGTTGTGTTGAAGAATCAGGAGCAGCCAGGCCTACAATGGGATTGGTTGTGAAAGAGATTGAGAAGATAATGGAGATACCTGGTTTGAACCCAAATGCTGAATCGGCATCAACTTCAGAGAGTTATGAGGTAAGTAGAGTGAATTTAGGCCATCCCTATAGCAATGAGGTCTTTGATTACGGTGGGGTCTATCCATGTTCAAAGGTATAGCCTTACTGAGTATCCTTTTGCATGTTGAATGTCATCACCTTTGTAACACTGGTTAGACATGTTGTGAAGCTTGTGTAATATGATAGAGAACCAAACTCGTAGAGTGAAACTCATAAATTATCATTATTATTTTTCTTTTTAAGTTTGGCAGATAACCCAACTACTTAATTGGGATATCTCATCCTATTATTAGGTTGTAAAATAAAATCTTCAATCCACTCTTTTTGGTTTTTGTCTTTTATGTATAAATATACATAGTATGTACATTGGGTTTTTGATACATTTGAACTATTCTCTTGGTCTTGCGTTAAGAAGATGTTAACTAGCACCTTCGTAGTTGAAAATTTGAGAAAATTTGTCCATGAAATGACTTGCTGGTTTCATTGTTAAAACTTGGGTCTCAATTATCAAGATCAAAATTCATTCATTAGACGAATTGATGAAATTGGCAACCATTCTGAATAGAGCAACAATCGATCAAAACACACCAGCATTTGGAATGCCTCTATGCTGGTTGCTATGTTCACAATTGCCAAAAATATCAAAGAATGTAGATTTGGTTACAGATTTATATACAAACAGAGAAAAGCAACATTAAAGAGTGGGCCGAAAACAACTACACAATGGTCCAGTAAATAAAGAAACTAAAACTAAAGTTCATCTAACTCCGTACATGGCAGCCACACCACTCATAAGAGTGTGCTCAACGTTGTACGTATCCCATATCCTACGGCGAGGAGACTACTTGCTGCCCTCTGTTATACGCCAACCTTCATTGAATAACTTGAAAACCTTGATTTTTAGAGCCTTTACGATGAGTTGTGCCTGATACTTACAGAAAACGAAGTCACTATAACTTGTCAAGACTTTGAACTTTCAGTTGCCGTGTGTAATGGGTTTACAAATAAATTTATATTGTCTTGTCCGATATATGGCGGACAATCTCTGAGAATCTGTGCATTTGACTTTGTATCCAATAATCACATCTAAGCAATAAAGTTCCATCACTCGCACCCTCTGGGCTCCATGCAAGTAGTCAAATCATATCCTTTAATATGGCAAAAACTTTTGGTCAGAAGATTGTTACGTTTGTGTTCTATTGCCTAATAGCCTTCCCCAGCTCATCCATTATGCTAAGGTAGCCAGTGTGTTTGAGGGTTTGTGCCAATCTCCTCTTGAGAAATGGGTCAAAGAACTCAGGTTCTTCTGCTGCTTCTTTTCATCCAGTTTTCGGCCATAACAGCTGACACAGACCCTATGAACTGTAAGTATAGGCCATGCTTTATGATCCTCAGGCATGGAGTAGGGTACAAACTTTTGTATTTTTCACCAAAATTTGGTTTAGTCAACGTTAGCTTCCCTTAGTTTCTTGAATAAAGAACAGCACCAAAATGTGAACTCAGTTTTGTATTCCCCTTTCCTGGAAGTTACCCCATAACCAAAAGGAAGGATGATTTTTGGCCCGATGCAGTTATGAGAGGCCATTCATTGATTCTATCATTTAAATATCTTTAACTTGTGGGCCTGGTTGAAACTTGAATATACTAGAATTTGCTCTGTAACATAACACAAATAACAGTGAAAAGATTCGGTCATGGTAGATTTAGTTGGCTAGGCTTAGAGCTTTCTTTCTAAATTACTATTTTGGGGATCCTTCCAACTTTTGCAAACCTTCAAGCTTTTAAACTATTAGACAATCCTGTTTTGCGAAATTTCCAAATTGAATCACGGATTTTCTAAACTCCACATGCAGATGAAGCTCTAGTGTCTCTGAAGAATATGTTCCAGGACACACCACTCAACTGGAAGGGTTCAGACCCTTGTGGCAAGGGATGGGATGGGATTGGGTGCTCCAAGTCAAGCGTCACCACCATGTGAGTTTTTGTTTTTTTTGTTTTGTTTTGTTTTGTTTTGTTTTGTTTTTATTTTATTTTTTATTTTTATGTTTTCGCTTTCTAGCTCTGATGGAACGTTCAAAATTCTGATATTAATCTGACTTATCATTTTTCAGAAGATTATCAAGCATGGGTTTGATAGGCCAGTTGTCTGAAGATATCAAATTGTTGTCTGAATTGGACACCCTGTATGTTCTTTTTGCTCTTTGGGCACTTTGCCTTCGTCATATAGCCTTTGGATTCAGTTTTCAACTGATATCATGGCCAGGGGACTGACTATTTCAGAGATGATATCAGAACAAAAGTGACTGAAAATTTAACTTCGAGATCTTCACTACTGATGCATATTTGGGTGTAATTTCCTCAGTTGGTTTTCTGCAATCGTCTTCTAACTAGTCTCTTCATTTAGGGATCTCTCTTACAACCAGCGCGTAGAAGGACCACTGCCACGATCAATCGGGAGTTTGAACAATCTAACAAGCTTGTAAGAGAGTTTTGATTGTTAGCAAGAGTCTTAAACTCACATAAGGCTGCTGAAACTCATAAATTACCTTTTCCTTATCTGCAATACAGAGTCCTGGTTGGTTGCAGTTTTTCAGGTCCAATCCCGGACACTATAGGATCCCTACGGCAGCTGCGCTTTCTGTAAGGACTTTGACTTTGTAATCCTTTTTTGTAAAAAAGAAAAAACTTATTCCAATGTTTTCAATACACATCAAATTCCTTGTGGGTGCTATCTTCCATGTAATAACGCTAGTGCTTTTTGATGAAGGAACTATTAGTAAGTCATGTAGATCTTTCCAGTTTCAGAGGAGACAGCTAGCATATGGTCTATTCTGAGATCCTTCATTGTTCTCAACTGCAGATCTCTGAACTCCAATGGGTTCAGTGGACAGATTCCACATTCCATTGGTAATCTATCCAATCTTCTTTGGCTTGACCTCGCTGACAACCAGTTTGAAGGACCTCTCCCAGTCTCTAATGCGACATCACCTGGTCTTGATATGCTATTTCAGGCCCAGCACTTGTATGTAAAGTCAGACTTATTTCAACTGATCAATTCTTTTTCTTAATTTGACTCTATTCTCTCAAATATAACAAACATCTAAACGTCTGTCTGTTGTTTACAGTCATCTTGGAAGGAATAAGCTTTCAGGATCTATCCCAACTCAACTTTTCAGCACAAAGATGGTCCTAATACATTTGTAAGATCACTTCCATTGTTTAATATCCAGATTTTTCTCCTCTTGTTTGATACGAGTGAAAAAAAAAATGTTAGGGAAATTACCAAAAAGTGGTATTTACTTCCTACAACAAAAAGAAGTAAGGTAATCAATCTTTAACAAGAGAGCTTTATGCAGCATTTTTTGCTTTTCAACAGAAAACCAAAGGTTGGAATTAGGATGCAATGTGATAGGAAAAATGGAAATTCAGACCTTAACCTCTACCCACTCATCTATTCATCTTGCTAGGCTTTTAGAAGGCAACCAGCTAACTGGCAGTATTCCTTCCACGCTGGGTCTGGTGAAGAGCTTGGAGGTGGTGTGAGTATCTGTATCATATGCTCCAACAAATTCAGCAGAATTTTTCTGTAGGCTGTGAATTTCCACAAAGATACTGTCTTTGAATATCTTTTCTTGGTTGCAGACGCTTGGATAGAAACAAGTTTAATGGGGACGTGCCTTTAAACCTCAACAATCTGACAAATGTTGCCCAGCTGTAAGAAGATTTAGCAGCGTTATACTTGCTTAAGAAATTGTTATCATCTGGTGCGATCATTTTGTAAAGATGGGTCCTTTGATGATCTCTTTTCAGGTTCTTGTCCAACAACAGGCTTACCGGCCCTGTGCCGGACCTCACTGGCATGAACCTCAGCTACGTGTAAGTAGTAATGATTTCTATCAGACTTTGACAAAAACGATCAATTCATACCCTTCTCCTTCCGCAAAGCAGAAACTCAGTCTTCTAACAAAATTCTGTTTCCTTGCTTTCGGGTCTCACTTGTTGAGGAAATGTGTTCTGCAGGGATTTGAGCAATAACAGTTTTGATGCCTCAGAGGCTCCTCTATGGTTCTCAACCTTCAATTTTTTGACAACACTGTACATCTCCTTCCCTCCACTTCTTCTTTTTTGTCACAATTTGAGCAACGAGTTGACTTTATATGATAAAAGATTTTATTAACTTTTAAACAAACTTTTGAATTAAATAATAAGTCTCCTAATATAGTATTAGAGTTTAAAAATTTTTTTAACACTCTTATGAGCTCCTATTAGTTAAACTCATGCATTATCCACATAACATAACATAACATAATATTATGGTAGTTTGATAATTTTACCATTATGATGAGGAAGCATATTATAATATAGGTAACAAGTCTCACTTTTTATATATATATATTTTGTTAGGTAGAGAGATGTGTGGGAGAGTTGATGTCAAACATAGGACCACTTTGGTTTTAGTTGTCATGCGCTCTAATTGAATCAAATGTTTGATGCTATAATAAGTATCATATTGTTAGAAAATATATTAAAAATTCTTAGTTATATGTTAATGGGTTTCATTGACTCTTTAATTGACTTTTGAATTGAATATATTGAACTTAGGACCTCTTTGATCTCAATTGGCATGGGCTCTAATTGAATCACATGTTTGCTACTATAATGAGTATTATATTGTTAAAGAATATATTAAATTCATACTTATAAAATAATAAGTTTCATTAACTCTTAAATTGACTTTTAAATTGAATAATTAATCTTTTAACCAATTTCATTAGGTCACGAGAAATATATATATTTTTTTTGTTTACCTCTTCTTTTTTCTCTCCGTTACTTTTTGCCCCTAATGTGAACATGGAAACAAACCATTCCCTCGCAGAAAAATGGAAAAAACAGGACTACAAGGAGATATTCCTGCTGCCTTATTCAACCTACCCTGTTTACAGACTGTGTGAGTATCAAAATCCAAATTGTTAAACTTCTTTATATGAACACGAAAGAGGGTTGTCACATATCTGGATGTAACAAGAATGATGATCAGGCGATGTTATTACATGTTGTAACAGGGTACTACGGAATAACAAACTCAATGGCTCCTTGGATCTTGGAACCACTCAAAGCAGCCAACTTAAACTCGTTGATCTGAAGTCCAACGAAATTACTAGCTTTCCGAGCGAAGATAAAAAATTCAACTTTACGTTGATGTACGACGTATTTCTTAGTACTTCATGCCAATTCTTATTACAGCAACTCAGAACTGTACCTGTTTTTAGCTCGTAGCTTTTTTTTTGTCTCACCATTGTGATAAGGACCTGTTGATCTTCTACAGACTAGCTGCCAACCCAATCTGTAACGAAAAAGGAGCGACAGACCCCGGACCAATGTGTGCGGTATCCGAACCACCTGAATCCTCGTACTCGACACAAGAAATTAGCTGCCCTTCTGTTCTCTGCAGATCAAATCAGACTTTAAGCCCCTGCTGTAAATGTGCCGATCCATATACAGGAACTCTCATCTTTAGAGCTCCTTCCTTCTCCGATTTCGGAAAGACATATTACACAATTCTTGAGACATTTCTCATGTCTGCTTTTAACTACTGTCAACTTCCAGTGGATTCTGTCCGTCTTGAAAATCCACGAACTGATTCATCCGATTGCCTTGAACTGAAGCTAGAAATCTTTCCTTCTGGCTCTGATAGTTTCAATCGAACTGGCATTTCTGGTATTGGTTCCATGTTCAGCAAACTGCCTTTAAGACCACCGCCTACATTTGGACCCTTCGACTTTATAGTTGACAATTATCAGGAATATGGAGGTAAGCCCCTGTTTTTGCATCATACTTAGTTACATTCTTTATGTTTAGCTGAAGCATCTCCTTGTCCAGAAAAGCCTACACAATCAAGGATGTCGTCAAGCATTGGTTATAAAATTGGAGCGGCAGTCGGTGGCTTCATACTACTACTCGTATTACTCCTTGCAGGAACATATGTTCTCCGCCAAAAGATGAGGGCAGGAACAATGGACCACACCCATCGTCCTGGTAAGATAAGTTTTGTAGTCTTTCTACTTTTTAGCTATTAAAATAAGTTTAAGGTCAAATTTAAAAGTTAACTCATAAGTTAGAAATATATTTTTTATATTTAGATATTACTTGATGACCATAATTTTTTTATATAAAACTATTTTTTTCAACACTCTCTTGCATAGCAATTATACATTAGGCTTAAAGTTAAATGAGGTAAAATAGTTGTTCTTCACATACTCGATATATTTAAGAATTTAAAATTAAATGACAATTATAGTGAATTGATATGAGTTTAGATATCATATTAAAAATTATCTTCTTAACTCACAAACTAGCTTTGAAATTGATATAACCTTTATACATGAAAGGGAATGGAAGTGCTCCAAATCTAAAGGCTGTCAGATGGTTTTCCCTCGAAGAGCTTAAGAAATACACTAATAATTTTTCAGAAGCAAATGAACTTGGATCAGGAAGTTACGGGAAGGTTAGTTCTGATTCTCTTAGCATTGTGTGTACTAAATTTGCTTTTAAAATGCAAGTCTGTTTCTTGCATTCTCAAGTGAAGATAAAAAATTCTTCTCTCCTCCCTATTTTGTATGCTACTAATGTGATTATGATCAGTGTTCTTCCCGAGACTTGCTTCTACAACTTATCCTGAGTATTTTTTAACTCTTGTTGTACAAAGTAGCTGCCAAATATGTTGTTAGTGTGAAAGGTTCAGCTCTACCTCTCTCCCAAATTGAGAATAGAGGTTGTCCAAATTTATAAAGTATATTGCAAGTGTTTTCATTTCAAATATGAGGCTCTGTTGTCCAATAATTTTCCAAGCTCTTTCCTTTTAACTGGTGAAAGACGGGCTTATATTTTTGGAATTCGGTTGAATAGTTGGTGTAACGTTTTACAGGTTTATCAAGGGTCTCTTCCCACTGGGCAACGGATTGCCATTAAGCGGGCCAAAAAAGAATCGATGCAGGGTGAACGTGAGCTTAAAACTGAGATTGAGCTTCTGTCAAGGGTCCATCATAAGAATCTTGTCATTCTTGTGGGGTTCTGTTTTGAGAAAGATGAACAAATGCTGGTATATGAGTATGTTCCAAACGGAAATCTGAGGGACAGCCTTTCAGGTACTCCCACTTCTCTCTATCATCCGCTGAGAGTTAAAATTTTCAAACACAGACAAACATGGAAAACCAGAGAACATTTTGTGGAAAACGTTTTACACTGAAATAAAGAGATCCTTTGTTGATGACAAATATATTATCCACACAGGAAAGTCAGGAATCAGATTGGATTGGATGAAGAGACTTCAAGTGGCCCTTGGTGCAGCCAGAGGTTTGGCCTATCTTCATGAATTTGCCAACCCTCGTATTATTCACAGGGACATAAAATCAAACAATATCCTACTGGACGCGTCTTTGAGTGCTAAAGTTGCAGATTTTGGTCTCTCCAAAATTATAGGTGACAGCGAAGACAGTGAAGTTATCACTCAAGTTAAAGGCACAATGGTTAGTACAGAATCTCTTTAAGACCCCAATATCACCAAAATGCATGTTTTGTGTTAGTAAATAACAAAAATGAGCATCAGCATCTAGTTTTAATCCAGGAGCATTTGGTGATGGAAGGAAATTGGAATTTGGACAGAAAATCATTACAGCTGCATATAAATCACTTTAATGGATTTTCCGCCATTTCACAAACCCAACTAAAAGAAAAAGAGATCCTAAAAGCATAAAATTTAAATGAAATATGGACAGCTATCCACTCTAAAAGCAAAGGAAATATTTACGCGGGGGGTAAGGAAATATTTTGAAGTATTTTCAGAATAATCAGGTTAGAATTTTCTGAAATACTCTCAAAGACAAAACTTGGCTTCAAAATGCAATACTAATTATGGATTTTTCTTAGTACAGGGTTATCTAGATCCAGAATACTACACGACTTTGCAATTGACAGACAAAAGTGATGTTTATAGTTTTGGAGTGCTAATGTTGGAGCTGATAACTGCCAAAAGGCCAATAGTGCGAGGGAAATACATTGTGAAACAGATGCAGGAGGCAATGGATAAGACGAAAGAGTTATACAACCTTCGTGAGTTTCTGGACCCAGTCATTGGTTTGGGAACAACCATGAAAGGTTTAGAGAAATTTGTGGACCTAGCAATGAGTTGTGTTAAAGAAGAAGGATCTGGCAGACCCACGATGAGTGAAGTTGTTAAAGATATTGAATCCATCATACAGCTCGTAGGATCTGGCAGACCCACGATGAGTGAAGTTGTTAAAGACATTGAATCCATCATACAGCTCGCTGGTCCAAGCCCCAATGCTGAACCCGTATCCACTTCTTTAAGTCACGAGTGTTCCAGTCATCCTTACAACTATGAGCACTCTGATAGCAGCGTGTCTTCCCAACTTCTACAAAAAAAATGTTGAAGATGGTTTTTGTTGTTTAGCTCTTACATCGGCCTCGGCATCCTTCTGTTCGTGCCATACAACTAGTAACCATAACAGTCTTTTAAGACCTTCAATTTCTTCTTCCGTTTGGGCGTGCGAAACAAGATATTAGATGGTACTATTTGTTTTGCTAATAGATGAGACTAGAAGTTTCTAAGAATTTTGGACCCAAATTATGCAACTGGGGGAAACAAATCTTACAGATATACTTATTATATTTGTTACTTTGTTGTGCTTCAAAGGCTTGAAGCGTTACAACCAATGCTTGAATAGTTTGGTGAACTAGTGCATTTGATTAGCAGATGGGTTATCATTTTGCTTGTAAGATCAACGAGGAGGGCTAAGTTCCTGTAACCCTATAATGACCCATCACACTTGCGAAGCCAACACCCCAACGGTCTACTCCTTGGCGGCTCTTACTTTAACCTAATCCAAGTCATCCTTTCGGTAGTCGTCTCTTCCCTCGTAATGTAAGAAGAGAAACACAGGTTGGGGTTTATTTTGATGTTATTAAAAAAAAAAAAAAAAAAAAATCCTTGCCATGCTTATCGAATTTTTTTTCCCACCATAATTAACAGAATGCTTCTGCTTGTCTCAATTAATCCTTGTTAACGAGCACATATCTTGTATCGATCATATAACATTCGTAGTCCATAACATATCCCAGTAGAGACTAACAGCACGCCTTCTAAATACTAGAAAATTAATGTTCTTATATGCACACTTGCGTTCATGCTGGAAGTCCCAAATTCCAGGTTCGCTAGTGTTCATTAGCGGCTTCAGGCCCTGTAATGAATCTTTGTGCAACCACTATGCATTGCATTTATCTCTTTTCTTTTCCCACTCTACATCAATGCAGTTATGCACCGCCTTCCACTGGACAAGCTTGCGCTAGTTTCCTTAGGTTTTCAATGATCATAACCAGCTTTGTGTTAAGTCGATTGACAAAACACTTGGGCAACCACCCTGCAGGATCTAACTGGAGAACATCGAAGAGATAGTCAATTGACTGTTACTTTTGCATGGTAAGTGTGAAAGCATATGAATAAGGAAGAAAAAATGGGGAAAGGTTCACACTTATCAAGATGTTTCATTGAGAAGAGGTGTTTAGCTATAAAGCATGTTACAAATACTTTTCTCTCTAATTTGAGACTTTTTGTCCAAAAATACATGCCGTTACTTACCTGAACAACATAAGTGACCATGCAGGAGTCATCCTCAAGCTTATCCACAACCCACCCTGACTGAAGCAGAAGTCCTCTAATTGCATTGTTTTGCTTCGGATGCAATCCGGCAGCTATCTCTTTCGGCAGTGAAGCAACTGCTACCACCTGCAAAACCCAGAATCAGTTATTTTTTTCTTTCTTTCTTTTCTTTTCATTCCACAAGAAATTGAGTAAATAAGTATTCTGCCATCCTGCTCTGTTCTGCTTACAAGGGTGCCATCTTCCATGGTTTCACGTCGCTCGTAGACTATGAATTCTCTGTTTCTGAAGAGAGGCTTAGAGCTGTCACCAAACCTGAGTCGGATGATGCTAAGGTTGTCATCAAGATCTTTTATGTACCTGGCTTCCTCAAGATCAGGGTCCCATTGCTGGTTCAACAAAAATACGTGTAAACAAGAACCGTACAAGAACTCAGTGAACCCCATAGAGAAAATTTCTGACATTCAATTACGTACGTGAACTCCTGAGCTAATCCAAGTACGACCCACATATTGTACTTGTCATATTATTGAACACAGCTACAAAACTTTGTCACTTTCAATGAAGAAAAAGTAAAAACCATTATTCAGCTACCCGGAAGAAAGAACTCATATAATAGACATTGCAGAGGACAAAACTTTTCTTTTCACCTATTACTTCGTACAATTAGAGCCATAATTTTTTCTCTGTTTCCCAGGTATAGTTTTTAAATTTCCCATTTTTCTTCTCCATGATCATGTGAGAACTTTAAATATTGACCTTTGCGGCATCAATGGCAGTAGCAACAGTAATGAATTGTTGGGGCGATACTGATCTGAGCAGCCAGCGGCTACGAAACGTGTGAAGCGATCCAGACCTGCGTTTGGATATCTCCACTCCGTTTTCAAGAGTAAGGACCTTCCAGCCATCATTGGTATCATCGGCCCTGTTTGAGTCTGAAGCTGACAGTAACTCCTGTATGCAGCTTTCACTAGCAAAGTGCACATACCGTCTGAGTGAATCCTCGCTTATGGACCTTTTGGAGAACACATAAGAGAGTCATATGGAAGACTTGGTTGATTAATGAGTAGAAGAACAAAAAGAAGAAAAAGAAAGTTTTGCTCACCATGATCGGCTGCAAGGTGCTGGGATGCTCATCTCTGGTGGCTATCAACTGCTTCCAAGTTCTCCTCTCACACCAAGGAAACGACGAATTGGAGAAGACTATGTATAAGAGAAAGAGAGAGAGGGGACATGTTTAGATTGGCTTTGAAGGGCACGCTGAAAGTATAATGTACTTGAAGTTGGCAGAGGAGATTGATGCACATGCAATGCCAGAACACCTCCATGATTAGAACTGCGCGTCTCTCTCTCCCCCCCTCGATAAAAGATAGATTCTTTCTCGCCAAAAAGGAGCAAGAACAGGGGTGGGAAAGCTCATGCACATGGAGTGTTGGCTTTTAAAAATACGACAGAGAGATCAGGAAAAGAATGAAAACTAAAGCCAGAATAAATAAGAATCAAAACCCTTTCAAGATTATCTAAGCAGGCTTAGACTGCTTGGTTCTGGGAGACAATTAACAGCAAGCCCATTTATATTTTACGTCAGCAGACAGGGACCAGATTCGCATACTCTTGTAAGGCCCCCAATCACGTGCTGAGGAAAGACATGATTTGCTGCACCAAGCATCAAAAAGGACAATGGCCACAATCCAATTGCTTTGGCATTCTGCTTTTCTAGTGCAGCTATAGTGCCAACCCACTTCCATTTCGTGGTATTGATGAAAGTGCGTGATAGTCTGAAAGTATCACTTATAATTACAATAATCACATGATATTTAGTCTGAATCCCAACTATTGGAAAGGCCTAGCTACCTTCATATGCTCGAAGGATATGATGTGGTAAAAGAAAAAAATTATTGGTTTCTGCTAACTTTAAAAGAAAAAGTCCAAGTGAATTGAATAATTACTCATGAAGCTGATTTCTGATCAATTAACATTTCTTTTAGAGACGAAAGAGGAAAAAGGATGCTCACATATAAAAACAACAGTTCCTTGAAATCATTATTAAGGCCAACTGCTCAGCCACAAAGAAAACTAGTGCTCACTAGTAAATAAACCAACAAATCAGGGGATAAAAAATTCATGTCGTATTTAAGAAGAAAAGGAAGGGAGAAGAAAAGAAAGTGATAGCCTAGGATTGTGGCATTTTCTGGTGCAGGAAGCCTCTAGCTTTGAGACTCTCCACTGTGTCCTTGACAGCATCTTCGACTGGTGTGAAGACCAGACCCAGATCAATTAATCTCTTTGCTGCATCTTTGCATGCTGCCAATCCTGGCTGAGTTTCACCTGTAAACCTGTAAGTAATTCAAGTCAAGGACTTCCACCAAATGGTATCAGATAAAGAATAAATTAGACAACGACCATAAATTTTCTAGGTCTAAGAAGGATAGAAAAGAAGTTCTGTCTTTATTCATTATAAAATTTACCCCTTGTTTCACATAAGCCAAAAGAACATCTTGTCCTGTTTCCAGATACATACATTGCCAACTAATCCGCTTCCGATTTCCCAAGAAAAACAAAGCTGCCTCGCTTACTATCAAGAAAAATTTGTGATACATCTGGTCCTAATGGATTTTATTTATTTTTTATTCTTTCTCTTGAGACCAATGGAGGCCTTCCCTTGAATAAAAAGTGGAGAAATGCAATGATAAATTAATATAAGCTTAACAATGTGTTATAACAAGATAACTTCATCTTTTTGGACCTTTAGGTGAGTTTCATGCAAAACAAAGTTGATCAACATTGAGTTAATGCATATCGACTTTAAAACCCAACTTATATAGTAACTACAAACTATTACATCTATTAGTTTAAATTTTTGAAAGATTTCATAAGTTAATATGATATTGAATTAGAAATCTAAACTTGAACCATGAATCCATAATTCATCTTTTCCTTCAATTAAAAATGTGTTGGATCTATTTATTAAGAAAAAAAATAATTTTACACTAAAATAGAGTACTGTATCCTTTTAGAAGAATAGGCTTGAGTTCAAACTTCGGTTCCACAGTTTATATGTGAAAAAAAGTATTAAAATACTACTAGAAATAAAGATTTATAATTTTCAATCATTCTTAAATTAGTAAAATAAATAGCAATCCAGTCACTGCATTTTTGAAAGTGGGAAGAAAGATAACATCCACTTCAACAGGCACCACTTTTCATGGTTCTGGAGCATCAGAGTACCATTTTCACTTATCTCAAATACTGTTCATGATAAGTTTTCTAGATGACAAACTTTGGTGGGAAGACAGCAAGCATATGACTCATAAAGCTCCAACAAGGCCGTGTCTGAACAGAACATCATATACAAGGCATGCATTGATGTCAGAACATGAGAGCTATCATTGTGGATCGAAACAGCCATTAACACTAACGCTGTGCAGCTCATAAGACTAGGTTCAGAAGACTGAGGCATAGAATAAAAAATAAAAAGATGGAGGTTTGAGGGTATCTTTGTATTCCAAACAGAAATGAGCAAGTATGCGCATCCAACCAGAAGAATTTGGCGATGGTATCTTTAGCATTTAGGGAAAAACAAACAAACTCAGCTACTACAAAAAAAAAAAAAAAAAAAAAGGAATAAAGAAAAGGCTCCCAATCTTTATGCAGGAAAACCACCATAACTGCACAAAGCAATGAGCAACATGACAAGGGAATAAGTTCCAGCGATTAAAAGATTAAGTTACCCACGGCCACATTAGCAGCACATGAAGCGTTGATTGGAATTAAATTGTACACATTAATTTGTTATTGTTTAGATATTCAGTCTTACATTATTAAGGTGTGAGTATGTATTTCTAATTAAATATGGGCATGTTCATTTATTTTATAAACTAACTTTTATGGTGAAATGAACATTATTAGAGCCATGGGTTCTCCTTTAATATTCTTATCGATATGAGACTCAAAACAATTTACCCAAAAAGCAATACAATAGGATGATCTTTGTCAAGCTATTGTGACAAAGGAAAATATAGTAGTTTACATATCTAGTCTTATATTATTCAGTTGTGAGTGTGTACTTAATTAAATATAAGTGTATCTTTCTACCTTATGAATTAGCTTTTGAAGTAGGAATAGACTTCTTAATATAGTTAGCAAAGTCATCACATTAAGCATTAGATGGAATTAAATTGTAAATGTTAACTTGTTATTGTTTAAATATTCAACCTTACATTATTAAGGTGTGAGTATGTATCTCTAATTAAGTATGTGCATATTCCTTTACTTTATAAACTAACTTTTTGGGTGAAAATGAATATTTCAATGTAGTATTAAAGCCATGGGTTCACTTTTAATATTCTTATAGATATGACTCAAAAAAATTTACCCAAAAAGCAATATGATAGGATAATCTTTGTCGAGCAAATGTGGCAAAAGGAAAATATCGTAGTTTACATAGTTAGTATTATATTATTTAGGTGTGAGTGTGTGTGCCTAATTAAATATAAGTATACCTTTCTACTTTATGAATTAGCTTTTGAAGTAGGAATGGACTTCTTAATATATTTAGCAAAGTCATCAAAATTAAACTGAGGATTTGGTTGGATCTTAGAAACGAACCTGTGGACTGGAAACTCAGGGAAAAGTCTGGAGACCTTCTCAGCAAAATCACCAAACTGATAGATACCATTGGTGCAAAGATATCTACCAGAGGCTGCAGGTTTCTCGAACAGAAGAACATGTGCCTTAGCAACATCCCGAACGTGCACAGCCCCCAGCCAGTGATACTCCTGAGTATCCTGTGATCCCTGTAACAACTGCAGCAACACAGCACAGCTCGCGTTCAAGCCAGGCTGCAAAAGTGGCCCAAGACATGTAGCTGGATGTACGGCCACTACATCTAGTCCATGCTTCTCTGCAAATTCTCTTAGAAACCAAACCGGATCATATAAGGGGTTATAGCACGGAATCAGGTGAAAAACTTCTCTCTATACACTTGCTCAAGAACCAAACATACAAAGCTGTCTGAAAGGAATAATAGGCACCGGCGAATCGCCGGTGCCCACGAATGGGCTAGGTTAAACCTAGCCCATCTCACAAACAATTGGGCCTAAGGCCCTAATTACAACAAATGAGTGAAAACGGGCCTAATGCCCAATACAAAAAATAACAAATATTAACAACCCCCCTCAAGCTGGTGATTTGTACACATCAAATACACCAAGCTTGGAAAAAAGATAATTATGCTGTCTACTACCCAAGGCTTTGGTAAGCAGGTCGGCAGGTTGATCATGAGTCCGGATACTACGAGTCTGAATTAATCCCCGTTGTTGTTTCTCACGAATAAAGTGACAGTCGATCTCAATATGTTTGGTCCGCTCATGAAATATGGGATTGTTCGCAATGTGGACAGCTGCTTCATTATCACAATAAAGAGGAATGGGTCGAGGGACAATCACCCATAAATCACTGAGGAGACCATGGAGCCAAACAATTTCACAGACAGTGGTGGCCATGGCTCGATATTCTGCCTCTGAAGATGATCGAGAAACTGTAGGTTGTTTCTTGGTCCGCCAAGAAATCAAGGAATCACCCAGTTTAATGCAAAAACCGGTGAGAGAACGCCGCGACATAGGGCAAACGGCCCAATCTGAATCACAGAACCCTGTTAACCGAAAATCCTTGTGAGAAGGCATGAAGATCCCTAATCCTGGAGTGCCTTTCAGATATTTAACAATTTTAAGGGCCATATCCATATGAGAGGATTTGGGAGCATGCATAAACTGGCTAAGGATCTGAACTGGATAGTTAATGTCGGGCCGAGTATGAGTAAGATAAATCAGACGCCCAAGAAGTCGTTGATAAGGACCCAAATCAGTCAGGAGAGGGTCATCCACAGAAACTGGTGCGCTCTCATCAAAGTCTGAAGAAGTAATCTTAAGATTTTGATCCATGGGAATCTTACAAGGCCGTGCTCCAGAGAGGCCAGCTTCTGAAACCAACTCCAAAGCGTACTTGCGCTGACTGAGACAAATACCACTTGCGGACCGAGCAATCTCAATTCCAAGAAAGTATTTAGCTTGACCCAAATCTTTCATATGGAATCTGGAGGAAAGATGAGTTTTTACCTGTGCTATAGCCGATTCACTGTTACCAGTAATCAGCATGTCATCAACATAAAGCAAGACAGCTACAACAGTGGAGCAACGCCGAAGGGTAAACAAAGCATAATCATGCCAAGATTGACGAAAACCAGCTTCTAGGAGAGCAGCTGTAAACTTGGCGTACCATTGCCGTGATGCCTGCTTAAGTCCATAAATAGACTTGAGTAAACGACAGACCTTGGGTGAATCTGTGGGGGAAGTCTTGATCCCTGGAGGTAGAGACATGTACACCTCCTCATGCAAGTCACCATGGAGGAAGGCGTTATGAACATCCATCTGATGTAGTGGCCAATGAAACATAGAAGCTAAAGACATGATGCATCGAACGGTGACCATTTTAGCCACTGGTGAGAAAGTTTCTTCATAATCAATGCCATAACGTTGAGTGTAACCTTTAGCTACAAGACGAGCCTTATACCTCTCAATGGATCCATCCGCATGGTACTTAATCTTATAAACCCATCGACAACCAATTGGTTTGCGACCCGGGGGCAAAGGGACCAACATCCAAGTCTTATTAGCCTCCAATGCATGAAGTTCATTGACCATAGCATCAATCCAGCGGGGATCACGGATGGCCTCATGATAATAGTGTGGTTCTTGAATAGAGGAAATGGAGGCAATAAAGGCACGATGTGTGGGAGACAAATTGTCGAGAGTCACAAAACGAGAGATAGAATATGGAATATCACTAGGACCGGGGGGACTGATAGCAGATACATGATTACAATGATAGTCTTGAGTCCAAATGGGTGGTCTAGCCTCTCGCTGTGAACGGCGAACAGGTGGTGCGGGTGTGGCTGGAATGACCGCTGTGGGAGTGTCTACAATGGGCGAATCACTAGGGATAACATCCGTAGGTGGTGCGGGTGTGGCTGGAATGACCGCTGTGGGAGTGTCTACAATGGATGAATCACTAGGGATGACATCCGTAGGTGAGTCTATGATGGGTGAACACACAATATCAACATCAGAAGGAACGGATGGAGGAGGTGAATCATGTGAAGTGAAAGAAGGAGATGTGTCAAGGAGAGCCGGGTCAGAGACAGACTGGGGACTTACTGATGGAACTGAAACTGAACTCGGCTCTAAAGAGGAAAAAGACTGGTCTTCAGCAAGGGAAGTAGCTGACGGAGAGGGCACAAGCTGAGAAAAGGGAAAAACAGATTCATGAAAGACAACATCCCTAACAATCAAGAAATTACGAGTGGCAAGGTCAAAAACTCGATAACCCTTTTGGGACGAAGGGTAACCCATAAATACACAAGCCACAGCGCGTGGGGCAAACTTATCCCCACGTGGTATGACTGCAGCATAACAAAGACACCCAAAAACTCGAAGGTGAGATATGCAAGGAGGTTTCCCAAAAAGAACATCAAACGGTGTTTTCCCATCTAAGACAGGAGTAGGGAGGCGGTTTATAATATGGGTGGCGGTCAAAATACACTCTCCCCAATACCTCACTGGAACATCAGCCTGAAAACGCAAGGCTCGTGCAACATCGAGAATATGGCGATGTTTGCGCTCAACAACACCGTTCTGCTGAGGTGTGTAGACACAAGAACTCTCATGATGGACTCCACAAAGCTCAAGAAAAGAAATACACTCATGACTAAAAAACTCGGAACCATTGTCAGAGCGTACTCGACGAACTCTAGAACGGAATTGGGTTTTAACCATGGCAAAGAAGGAACGCAAGAAAAGTAAAGCTTGACTTTTGTAACGCATAAGAAAAACCCAAGTCCCACGTGAAAAATCATCAACAATGGTCAAAAAGTAACGAGAGCCATCATGATTAAGGGTGCGATGGGGCCCCCATATATCAACATGCACTAATTCAAAAATAGAACTAGTACGCGAGGTGCTAGTAGAAAAAGGAAGGCGTGTTTGTTTAGCCAGGGGACAAATGGGGCAAAAGGAACTAGAAGACTTATAACATGAAGAATGGCCAAAACGACAGTGCCAAAGAGTTTCTTGATTACTTAAAACATCATTCTTAAACATAGAGTTTTGACAAGCATTAGCTCTCTTAGGAGCATTACAAACAAGAGTTTTAACAATGGAAGAAACAACATCTGCTGTGGCATCCGTCGGTGACACTAGATGATATAGGCGACGCTCAGCCCTGCCCAGCCCCAGTACTGTCCCAGTCAAATGGTCCTGGAAGAAACAAAAAAGTGGATAAAAGGTGACGAGACAAGAACTGTCACGGGTAAACTTTGCAACTGACAAAAGTTTGCATTTAAAGGAAGGTACATACAATACGTCATAAAGTATGACAGAGGGGGAGATACGAACTGTGCCAACATGGGTCACAACCACACTACTATTATCAGGTAATGTGACAGAAATAGGGTTCGATGCATAAGGCCTAATGTTCTCCATGCATGTGAGGTCACAAGTAATGTGATCACTAGCTCCAGAATCAATAAGCCAATCAGAGGTACATAAATTCGACAAAGGAGAAACAGTACCTGCAGAAATAGTACCTGCAAAGGTCCCTGTAGGCTCGGAAGGTCCAAAGCGACTAAGAAGCTGGACAACCTGCTGGTATTGCTCAGGGGAAAGACTTTGACCAGCTAGTCTAGGTGCCTCAACTGATGCCACACTACTAGCAGGTGGGGGAGGCCGATCCTCAGAATCAGTGCCAACGGCATGTGCGGTGCGACCACCGCCCTTCTTCTGATTCCTAGGCCCAGTAGAAGGTGGCCTAGAAGAAGAAGGCCGAGTAGGGGGAGGCCTAGCAGAAGGAGGCTTATCTGGAAAACCAATCAACTGATAACACCGATCTTTGGTGTGTCCTGGACGTTTACAATGATCACAGAAGAAAGGAGACAATCCTTGTCCTGATCCAGCAGAAGGGGATGATCGAGAATACCCTGAAGTAGTCGACAAAAAATCTCGCGGACTGTTTCCAAACCCCCCTCCAGATGACAAGGGAGCCTTAACACTGAATGCCTGCAGATCTGTTCTCCCACTATCAACATGTAGGCTTCTCTGATGCTCCTCATTAACAACTTGCTGAAAAACCTCATCAAGAGAAGGCACACTACTGCGAGAAGTAATGTTACTCCTCACTGTAGCATAAGAAGACTGGAGGCCAAGCAAAAAACGCATAACACGTCGAGTATCATGTTGTTTTGCTAAAAGAACTGGATAATTACATGGACACTTGTTGCACTGATTACATTGGGTTACAAGCAAGCACTTATCTAGTTCCGCCCATAAGTCTGAGAGACGAGAGAAATACTTAGCAACTGACTCATGGGGTTGTTGTTTCACTTCAGAAATTTGCTGCTCTAAATCATACTGACGTGTTCCAGTTACTTGAGAATATCGTGTCTCAAGTAGTTTCCAAGCAACAGAAGCATCAGAACAAAGAGAAATAGCATTGGCTAGCTCAGGAGATACCGAATTCATCAACCAAGAGAGAACAATCAAATTGCATTTATCCCACAAACCAACATGAGGATCACTAGCATCAGGCCTAGGAAATTTCCCATTGATAAGATCGATCTTATCTCTAGATCCAAGTGCAATTAGCATTTTGCGTTTCCAAGTGAAATAATCGGCAGGACCAGTAAGCAGTTGAGGGACTAAAATAGCCGTAGATACATCTCCAGGGGCCAGGAGCAAAGTGGCCGGAACTGAAGGGGGTGTTCCAAGTAGAGATGTTTCTGAACTAGAACTCATAGTGACAGAGCTAGGATCCGGTGAAAGATGGAACCTTGTTTTCGCCAGAATGGAGAAAGAAATAGCTACTGGGAAAGAACAGCCCCGTCCGTATAGAGAAAGAGGGAAATAGAAGCTACAAATGGTGTTTTGAGAGTGAAAAATGGAGATGTGGAGGAGCGAAGCAGAGAGACGAAGCTCACTGCGCCGGAGTAGCTCAAGAAGGCGGCGCCGGTGAGGGAAAAACAGAGGAAAAGAGCTCCGGTGAAAGAAGCGGTGCGTTTTACGCCTCTGTGAATGGGGAAGAAGAATAAAACGCACCGTTTAACGGTGGTCGAGTGTGTTTTGAGAGAGGAGCTAAAACGCACCGTTTAAATAAATGAAACGGTGGGTTTAGCGAACGAGTGAAACGCACCGTTTAGGGAGGGAAACGGTGAGTTTGGAGGAAGAAAAACAGAGACAAAACGCACCGTTCAAGTAAGTGAAACGGTGAGTTTTGGTGAACCGACGAAACGCACCGTGGAGACAAGTGGAACGGTGAGTTTCAACAAACTGACAAAACGCACCGTTTAAGTAAGTGAAACGGTGAGTTTGGAACTAAAGGAATAAACGCACCGTTCAAGTAAGTGAAACGGTGAGTTTTGGTGAACCGACGAAACGCACCGTGGAGACAAGTGGAACGGTGAGTTTCAACAAACTGACAAAACGCACCGTTCAAGTAAGTGAAACGGTGAGTTTGGAACTAAAGGAATAAACGCACCGTTTAAGTAAGTTAAACGGTGAGTTTAAAGTGAACTGAGGGAACGCACCGTTTAAATGAGTTAAACGGTGAGTTCGAAGACTGACAGAAAAGATATGAGTGAAAACGGTGCGTTTTCACTCAAGTGAAACGAAGTGTTTGAAGGGGGGGCAAAACGCGCGTTTTAACAACGTGTTTAGGCAACAAAAAGAAAACCTAACAGATCAAACGCAGCGGAAGGAACCTGAACCGTGAAGAACACGAAGAACAAACCCAGAAATAGAAAACGCGATTTTGACTCAAAAAATACCGAACAGACCAAAGAAGAGAACGATCAAGATATAGATCGAAGTATTTTCGGAATAAAGACAACCAATGGAGCAAGGAGACAACAACAACTCTTAAACTAGGAGAGAAAAGAAAATAAGAGTTGCGAGAGGAGAAAAAAACATACCCGATTGTGCGAAGAACCCAAACTGGCGCTCCGATACCATCTTAGAAACCAAACCGGATCATATAAGGGGTTATAGCACGGAATCAGGTGAAAAACTTCTCTCTATACACTTGCTCAAGAACCAAACATACAAAGCTGTCTGAAAGGAATAATAGGCACCGGCGAATCGCCGGTGCCCACGAATGGGCTAGGTTAAACCTAGCCCATCTCACAAACAATTGGGCCTAAGGCCCTAATTACAACAAATGAGTGAAAACGGGCCTAATGCCCAATACAAAAAATAACAAATATTAACAAATTCCCACGCTGCTTTCTCCGCCAATGTCTTTGACACCGGATACCATTTCTGTAGATGTAGCACAAAAGCAAAACACACAGGTTAAAAATGCTAACTTTGGCACCCAAAGTCAGCCCATTTTCGGTCTGTTACGATTTCATTACATGTATAATCTCCGATCGACTGCCAATCTACTCAATTGGTATCTAACAGTTTAACCCAGGTGACAAAAAGTAGCTAAAATACAGAGAGATTCGCAATTTTCTCTACTGTTAGTAGCTGTAATTACTACTATATAGGGAACCTGGCGAGATTCGCAGTAATGGAGGTCGGTCCAGGAGGACTCATCGAAGGGCTTATGAGAAGGCCAGCCGGGGTTGGGAACCAAAGCCGAAATGGAGGAGGTGAGGACGACACGCCTGACCCCATGCCTCTTGGCGGCCTCAAGGACATTGAGCGTGCCCTGAACCGCAGGAAGCACCAGCTCCTTGTGGGGATCCTTGGGGTCCTCCAGCGTGCAAGGCGAGGCCACATGAAATATCCCCTGGCAACCCTCGACCGCCTTGCAGACTGCCTCAAAATCCATCAGGTCGGCCTCGAACACCACCGGCGGGCGCTCGTTCGCAAGTAGGTGGGAGGCGTCGGAGCCAGGGAAAATGGAGGCGTGGATGGAGGTGTAGCCGGACTCCAACAGGGTCCGCACCAGCCATGATCCAATGAAGCCATTGGCTCCGGTCACACACACTGTCTCCTTCTGCTCATGTTCAGCCATACTTTTGAAGCATCAATTCAGTCTTGTATGATCGCTTCAATCGGATGCCAAGTGATAATTGAAGAGATAAAGACGGGGAAAAGGTGAATAGGTAAATACAAACGGATGCTGAAACTTTTGATCATGTTTCTAACAGTCGCTTTCCCGGATTCAGTTGAGGTGCATTATCTTCGTGAAAATATTGAAAATGGCTCCTTAAATGTGTTTTATTGAGGTTACACATGCCACAAGGTCGGTTGCTTGCTATTAAATTTTAAGTGATAGCTAAAGGAATCTTAAATTTAGTTTGATAAAATGGTTAGAGGAGTTGGTTCTTTACATTCATATAGTGGATATCTAAATTGAAAAATTGTAATAGAATTTATTAATAAGATAAGCAAAATGATTTAAGAATTCTAACTATCTTTTTATTGAATTAACTTTTTAAAATGAAATATAAGTTTTTGACAAATGGTATTAGAATTAAATCGTGACCTTATCTAATAATGTATAACTATTATTTCTCAGTATGGTATAAATAATTAGTAAACTATTAATATGGAGTAAGCAATGGATTGCACTCACATCAAGTGTATTTGGATAAAGTAAAATATAACAAATTTCATTATTTCTTCTAGAAGTTAAATAGAATGTTTTGAACATAAAAAATGATTTAACAATTTATTTTATTAAATTAACTTTTTTAAAATCAAATGTCCCCTCACTATAATAATTTAATATTGACTATTCCACAATGCTACTTTCCGCATAGACTTTGAATCTCCTTATATTCATAAAGTTCTTAAAGAAAGCTGAAACGATATTATCTTCGCTAGAAAGCTTTATTCACACCTCAAAATGAAAGAATTACCTATCTTCTATAGTTACCGATAAATTCCGCAGACAAAGGGGACAGACAGCAGCAACAGCGGGGAAAACAGAGACCCAAATTAAGGTGGTGGAGGGCTGCTGTCCATACACGTCGTCCTCCTCTATTGGCCACAGGGGCCCGCCTACAAGGAGTTTGGTTTGCTCGTCCGATGGGGAAAATCCGACCAAAGTAAATAATACTTCCAGATGCAAAGAAAGGTAGAGATGGAGAATCATGTTACCCCATGCGACTGCAAGTGGAAGTAAAAGGATAAGAAGCAAGAGACGAAGAGACAAGTCGTTCTCGATCCATGAAAGCAATTTCATGTTGTGTCTACGCTTCTGCTCTTACTTCTTGCAAGGTTATCAGAATGAGCAGGAGCAAGAAGGACCCAAGAACTCCATCTCCCGAGGTTTCATTTCTTCTCCTACTCTTTCATTTCTTCCAATTACCAAGAAAAGCGTGGTGCGTTTTTAACATCAAGCGTGAGCATTTTGATAGAATGCCTCTCTTTTAATTTGGTTTGGTCGAGTCTGTTACTCCAATTTTTAGCTGTCAGTTGGTCCAATTTTGTGGTAGGAAGCTTGATAGCTTTCTTCTACGAATAAATGTATATTCTTTCGCCTTGTTAGACTGCATGTGAAAGGTTTTTATGCTGACAGGGTTCGGACCCAACTCCGCCGAGAATTACATCAAATGTCAAGCAGAATCTGCAGTTTTTACGGCTATGGAAGGTTGGTTATCTTCTCTGATATCGAAAGCTGGTGTTCACATAGCTATCTTCTATATCACATGGAAAAGTTCTTGTAGGATTTCCAAAAGAGAAAGTCTGGCATACCTAAGCCTGCTACCAGCTACCGCAGAAAGAAAGTGGAAAAGGAGGACCTTCCAGAGGATACTGATCTCTATCGTGATCCTACTATGACTCTCTACTAGTAATAATCTGTCCAAGTTTCTTTTTCATAGCCATGTTTAGCCTCTTGAAGAAGTATTTTCCTCGTTTACTAAATTTATTTTACAGTACAAACCAGGGTTTAGATGGCGCGTACCCTGTCTTGCTTGTTGATGGTTATAATGTATGCGGCTACTGGACGAAATTGAAGAAACACTTCATGAATGGAAGACTTGATATTGCTCGCCAAAAGCTAATTGATGAACTTGTAACATTCAGTATGTTAAGAGGTTCGTACTCTGGCTATTATATTTGTTGTATGAGGAGCCTTGCTTATAAACAAGACCGTCAGAGGGTTCCTGCTTTGGGCAAGGGAGAAGAAGTAACAAAGGGTGTCTTGGTGCGTTTGAGAAGGGGCTTTTGGGTGGGGGTTGTGTGTTTGATTTCAAGCTTTAACCTGGTATAAAACTTAATTAGAAAATGCGTGATTTAACATAGTTTTAAAGACGAGTTCGAATTTGAATTTCGACTCAACCGTTAAATATTTTATTTGCTGGACTTAAGCGTTTGACAGAAAGTCTGTACTCACATATGAAAAAGAGTGTCAAAACATTTTTCCAGATTTCTATCAGTTCAAATCTTTAGGATAAACTGATGATTTCGCAAGTATTATACTGATGAAAATTGACTTGAAATACAAGGGATACACAATTGTTGTTGCACTGGAATTGATTTGGATAATGAATCTAAGCATGGAACTGCTCTTTTTGATGTAAGAGAGATTAGGGGAAATAGAGGGTCTTATTTGTCATTCATTTGTTAGTTTGACTTGAAATACAAGGGATACACAATTGTTGTTGCACTGGAATTGATTTGGATAATGAATCTAAGCATGGAACTGCTCTTTTTGATGTAAGAGAGATTAGGGGAAATAGAGGGTCTTATTTGTCATTCATTTGTTAGTTTGTGTAAGCTATGTTAACAAATCTGCAAGTTTAAAAAAGTATTTATTTCTCATCCTTTTGTTTAATATGTGTAAAGCTTCCTGCATCATATTGAAACTTGATTATCACTCTATCCCGTGCTTTTTCTACTAAGACATTCCATCTGTAATTGTCTGCTCTAAAGTTGTCTTACCTTGCAATGTTGCAATTAGATTGTTTCTTCTTGGTATGTTGATGCCAATACTGCATCTATCATTTGAAACATTTGCAGAGGTGAAAGTTGTAGTTGTATTTGATGCCATGATGTCTGGACTCCCTACGCATAAGGAAAGTTTTGCCGGGTACTATTCAAAACCCAAGCCATAGTCAGCCCTTTCTTTAATGGCATGGAATTTCTAATCATTCTTGACGTCTGGTTGTTAACTGTTATTAAAGCAGGAAGCATTTCTTTTCTGATCTATATGTGTATCTGTTTATGTTCTATGATAGTTGTGTGTCAATCCGTGCCTCTCCATATGTTTCTCTTTTATTCCTAAGATCGAGTTCTTTAGATGTAGGATGATTCCTATTCATTGAAGCATATTTTTTTTAATGGAAAGGTGTTGATTGATATCTCGGCAACTGCAGCTTTAACTATTTGTGCCTGTCAATGTGATGACATATCAACTCAGAAACACTATGTATGGACTAACTACTATGATATTTCTTATCTTCTTTCATGTGTGCCCTACATGTAGTATCACACTTTTAGTAATTATCAAATGATATAATCTTTTCAAGAATGCAGACTTTTTCTTTCATGCATGCATGGATGTCCAAAGCTGGATCATAATATTTGTTGTGGACTTTTGGGACTTCTTATTTCAATTGTTGAACCACTCTAATTATTGTTGGAAATGTGATTTACATTTTTTTTGACCCATGAGAACTTGAACAATTACAAGTTTCTATTAAGAAACAAAGGCTAACTCTGAAATTGGATTTGTCGTTTAAACTAATGAATGCTCACTATCTCAGTGTCATATAAATTGCATGTGCCTTTCCACTTCTAACTGTCCATGGCAATTGAGCCTTGTTTTGGCCTTAAAAGAGTGAAAAATACACTCCCCAAGGTGGGATTGACTTGCTTAAACTGTTGTTAAAATATGTCTAGTACCTTTTGGTTAATTCAATAACTAAACACATTTATGTTTTGATGCTTGCAACTTATTCTTTTTCAGACAGCATTAAGTATATCTCAAAGGTCATATTGAATATCAAGCTTCTCTTTTAATCATATCTCCTATTTATTGGGAATAAAACTTCCTTATTGCTGATAAGATTTATTTAATTATGAAAATCCTCTATGTTGCAGTGTCGATCTAGTTTACTCAGGTGAATCATGTGCTGATGCTTGGATTGAAAAGGAGGTAAGAGACGACATCAAATAGGTAGAATTCAGAAACTTTGATCTGGTTGTGTGAAAGGATAGGAGTTATTATTTTACGTGTCTGGGTTCATTGCCACTTTGAATTATTATCGTTTGTCACTTGTCTTGTGTCGCCTCATCCATGTTATGGTTATAACTTATCACTCAATTTTAATGATACGATCCAGTTACTATACCACGGCATTAGTTTCCTTCATGTTCATGTTGTCCTGCTTCAATTTACACGTCTCTGTCCCTCTTAATTTAGCAGGAACCTGAAAAATCTTAGGCTGTAGATTTGACTGTAACCTGCCAGTTGGGCTAGCCCTAAAAGAGTGAAGGGTTGAGAATAACACAAGTTTTATTGGCAGAGGCCTTAAACTCCTTTATACCAAAGAGACATTTGATGGAGCTATGTCATGCATGTAATGTAGCAGTTTAAGAAGTTTTTGGTTCTGACTATCAGTTGTAATTCGTTTGTCTTGGGCTGTCTATGCTTGGATTTAAATGCTCCCTTGAATCTTTATTATAATTTCTTGAGAGAATTTTAACATAATCATCCTATATGCCTTATATTTTACTTTCTAATAGATCATCTACTAGTTTTGAAGAAAATAAGTCTCAATTCTAATATAGAACTTCGTTTGTGCATTTGGCACAGTTACCCTTGTCATCACAGAACCACATCATGCACAAAGTAGAGCAGTTTAGAAAATTTCCAATCTCACTTGATATTTGTTCATCTTGGCCTAGAAACATTTGATTCCTTGCTCTCTTCCCTGTTGCTGTGTTTGTATTTCTTGAGTAGTTTTCATGGGGTGAATTGGTTCACTTCGTTTTATTGGTGGCATGTCTTCTTGTTTATGTGACAGGTTGTAGCCTTGAAGGAGGATGGATGCCCCAAAGTGTGGGTCGTCACTTCTGACCGTTGTCAGCAGCAAGCAGCATTTGGAGCAGTATGCATTTCCATCATAAAGGATTTTTCTCAACATAATGAGACTTTCTTTGTTAATATTTGGAGAAATTCTTATACAATTAGTTTGTTTCTTCAATCTTATTGATGCATCTTTGTGGTATTAAATGTTCCATCTCTGTATGGTGTTTTGCTTGGGTTTTTCTTTCACACCTCAAAATCTTAGTTTGGCAACTCACCTTGGATCACTGCATTTGCCCTTTCGTATCACCGGATTGTCTTTCCCTGCTTTCTAACTCATCTGATTTTCTTTGGCCTAATGTTTACCAAGACTACTTCAAATCCCAATTTGAAATCTGTTATCCAGTTCGCTTAACCTCATAATTCTTGTTTCGTTTTGTAACATTTTATACCTGGTCCATCCTGAGCATTTCACTGAAACTAAAAGCCAGTGACTATGTTAACTAAAGGTCCAGCATGTCATTTCATTTAATGCCAGTTCCCTTTTCCGCATGGCATTTTTGGTGTCCTAGAATAATATTCTCACTATACTATTAACGCACTTTACAACGGTTGTCTTTTTTTTTTTTCTTTTTTTTTTGGTTAATGCCCTTATGGGTTCATACTGTTAATGATACAGGGTGCCTTTGTTTGGAGTAGTAAAGCGTTGGTTACTGAGGTAAGCCATCGACACCTGAGATGGGAAAGTTTGGCAAACAAACATATACGTCTATTAGCTATACTATGTGCAGATTTTTCTCATTATAGTCTAACTTCTTTGAAAAGCTAGGTTTGTCTGCCAATCTTCTTTTTATGGAGGATTTAACAAGGCACAATAATGGTTTTTGTAGACCTTCACATACAATTTCTAAAAGGTTATACCAGTTACACTGGTCCCATGCTCTCTTGTAATCACACCGCTGTGCAACTTTATATCATATGATTACAGAAAATAAAGATGTCTCAATTATATCTCACTTTAACTGTACTAAGAAGTTTCCAACTTACTCTTTGATGACAAGGCCTTATATTGAAAGATTAAAGTTATATGTTTTACTTTTGTATGTGGTTTGGGTTTAGATTAAAGCATCACGGAGGGAGGTTGAGAAGATGCTTCAAGAACAAAGGTGTGTTCTGTCCGAGATGAATGATTACAATCATATTATCTTTTGTGAATGAAAAATATAGGGAGTATATGTTTAAACCATTCATGATATTGAATTTGCTTTTTAAATTACCTACTGAGACAATGCCATGGCCACATAATTATCCCGTGGAGATTTTGCCTCATTGATTGACTGAGGGGAGCAGAAGTTACTATGAGTTGTCTCAGTATAAACATTTAGCGAGCTTCTCTTTCCAACACAAAATCCTAAATGCCACAATATGAGAGGACTTATGATTCAGTCCTGGTTACTCAACTGGATTTGTTTGCTGAAGTATCATGGCTTTTCTTCTCAACACCAAATTAACTTACGAAAGTTCATGTATTAGAGCCAAGAACAACAAATGAGTGTTCTTTCAGTTCAAAAATTTTCCTTTTAGGGGGATAGATCATTGCAACTTAATGAGGTTTCTAAAGTTGACTTTGATGACAAAGTTTGAGCTGCAAACCTTTAGGGGCCATATGTAATTTGATGAGGTTTATGCCATGAAAGTTAACTCTGGCAGTGTTTTGACTTGCTGGGTAATCTAAACCACAATTTACGTGGATGTTTACTAAAAACTAGTGGTGCTTGATGGGTATAAAATCCTGATCCTCACAGAAGCGTGCTAATGATTTGCTGGTTTTGCATGCTCTATTTTTCGTTTCTTTTGAAAGATACACTAAAGCTTAAATGGCACTTTTCGGAAAGTGAGCTTATGGTTCAAGACTCATTGTGCTATGTGTAACTTACTAGTAAAAGTAAAAAAGACATTTTTCTTGCTGTCCTCTCATTATTCACAAAAATGGTACTGTGGAAAATGATGCCAAATGTGGTTAACCAGTTTGTTCATCTTTTCAGATCTCCTTCTTTTCAGGGCAAATTGCTGAAGCACAATCTTGATTCAGAAGTTGTTGATGCCCTTAAAGATCTGAGGACGAAGCTGTCTGAAAATGAGTCAAATCCTCAAAAGTAGCTGATCAGGTTCAATAGTTGGTCTTAGTGCTTGTGTTCAAAGTATCCCCTTCATCTGTCTCCTTGCATCTTCTGCATCATGACTCTAAGGGTCTGCAACTTTTCTTTGCAGGTACAGAAAAGCTCAAATCTATTTTTGGATTGTACAAAATAGCATTGGTGGTTCATGGACCATATCGGTCACAACCGAGATATTGGTTTCAGACAAACCCAAAATGTAAAGAAAGCAGTGTGAAGTTACGGCAGCAGAGTCACAAGCAGTTGCCATACTCTTCGAAGGAGGAAATTCTTTGGTGCTTGCCATTGCAGGAGCCGTGACCCCCATCGTAATTCTACATTATATCATGTTACCAAAGCACGTATTTAACCCTGCTTTTCCCATTCATTTGTTTTCCTTTTTTCAATTTTTCCTGTTCCTTGATCCTAAAAATGAATGAAATAGTAGAAGATACCTCGTTTAATTTTTTTTTCTTTTTGGGGTTCCCCATGTTAGCCTGCACTATTGACTTGGTTTTCCTTGACTCAACAAGACAAACTGGAGAGTTTATTAAGCAGTATATATATATATTAAGCAAAGAGGATTTAGGGACTATGAGATATCAAATGTAAGACAAATTCTGGATAGCCAGTAGCCAATTACTGAGCTACTGGGCTGTTAACAATGAAACAGCCTACAGTCTTGGGCTGGAAGAGGAATACGAATCTAAGTAGCTGTAGCGCGTGGGCTGGCTGTGATAGGTTCGGCCTACTTTACTCTCTAGTAGTATGGAGATTTGTGTATGGATCACGGTTTTCTGCTATGTCCCTGACATATAGCCTTGTTACTATGCATGTACTGGAGGGTGGAAGAGGACGTACAGGTTGGGCCGCTCAAGAACATGCCCACCAGTCTGATTGAGCTCTTCAGGATCCCGATAAATTGGCCTGTGTGGGAGCTACACTTGCAGACAAGGGGAACCTACGTATGATAATCCCAATGACTTCTATTCTAGGCTCAGAAAACGATGAGAAAAGATTTAACTTGGATGGCTTCGATTGACACACTGACACGGTTTGTCAGTATCCTTTTGTATAGTTAGTCCCATCGGCATCTTTCTTTCAGTACAAATAGCTTTTCTATTCCTTATCCTCGTTGAGCAATGAATGAAGGCCACCGCTCGAAAGAGTATCATATGGTGGATCGTCTGCCTGTCAGACGGACAGACTAGTGTGTTTGGCAAAGCTTCCTTCACCTACCAAATATCACCACAACCACTGTTGCTGTTCTTTTCATAGCTCATGATGCACTATATTTTGACTTCGTTTCTTTCATGTAAAAAAATAATTAATTTAAACTTTAATATCATGTCAAAAAAATTAAAATCATAATACAAAAGTTAACTGGTAAATTAAACTATATTTCAAAAATTTTATTTTTTAATTGTTTAGGGTGAGTATTATTCAACATGAAAAACATAAATATGAGTTTTCTTAGTCTTGTAGGAAATGAATATTTTTTATTTAATGCTTGAAAATTTTGAAATAAGCCCGACATTTCTATATGAATATAAGATCTCTTATCTACGCACAAATGTGAGTTTTACATGATAAAAATATATCAAGGCTTTTGACAAAATGCAAGCCAACGCAAGCTTAGTGTTACTCCCCCAACCTCGTGACGTTTGAATGTAAACAAGATTCGGTCCTGAGTCATAATTGTACTCGCTGCAAAGAGTGTGTAGCACCTCGTTCGGAAGGTGAGCGGCAAGATTCCCCCCTGGGAATTACAGACGTAGTATAAATGAGACATGCAAAAAGAGTAGAAAAGCAGAGCATAATTGGTAAAAAACAAATTGTAGGAAATAACGCGTTTAGGAGTGTCAGTCAGGTTGTCGCAGAGGTTGTCAAAACAGGATCACGAGAGACATGCGTATTCAGTGAGTACGGGTAAAAGTTGTAGGAAATAATGCATTTAGGAGTGTCAGATTGTTGCAGAGGTTGTCAAAAAGGGGATCACGAGGGACATGGCTGCACAGTAAGTAGGGAAGAAAAGGTACAGACAAAATAAGAGAGGGACAGGAAGCACTTCTTCTCGAACAACTGCAAGTAAGAGGGAGGGAAAAGTCCCCAAGTTTTGTAACTCGGAGAAACATTAAATTTGGGAGTCAGAGAGTCAATGAATGGTCAGGGAGTCAGGGTCATGGTCAGTTGGTCAATGTTTGACTCCTTCATAAATGGAATGCAAATCCAACGGTGCTGGTGGACCGTCCCATGTATGTGCCCTTATGATGCTCCTCTTCGGTCCCCTTCACTCTTTACCATTTGTCCTGCACAATAATGTCATTCCATGCAGGAGGAGTGAGATAGGTTAGATCATAAAGTGAAAACTAATACGTAAATACATAAATTCATATCTTTGTACTATCAAGACTAATACCCAATATCTATGAAGAAGTGAAGGAGCATCCCTATATTTTACTAAATACACGTACTCATAGTTTTGCATCAAAAATGCAAGAGTGCTTCAGTAGTAAATGTTACACTATGGGTGAATGTGAATGGTTATCTGCAACTGGGGAATAAAAGCGTCGGCAGAATGTAAAAGCTCGAACTTGGTCTGCTTCATATGACAACCAACTCGGAGTCGTACTGGAATTTTATGTCTGACAAGTCTTTTCTGCGTTTGGATCCGAGAAAGGTCGTCTGACGAAGAATGGTCCGCTCTTTCTTGGTGGGGTTGGATAAGGCCGTTGGATTGAGATTTCTCGAAACCATGTTATGAAGTGGGTGTTGGGCTAACGTGCTTTACATTCTAACTGCCATTTATGGCATTACCAGCTTCACCGATCCTCCCAAAGACCATCAGATTCTGCATTCAAGCCCTACGCCCTACCCAGTTGCGCACCTCCCCCGTTCTCTGATAGTTTATTTATTTATTGTTGAAGATTGATGGTTTTCTTTCTATGGTATATTTTTCATATATTGTAAGATATTAGGATTTTCTTGTGTAAGCCTAACTTCTACAAGAGTTCATCAAACTCTTCATTTTTAAAAATGCATATGTTAGCTTATTATCTAAGAATAAAATAACATAAAAACTTAAGAATATATTTCAATATTACAATTTATCTAAAAGAAAATTAAATTTAAAATTCTTCAATTATGACATAACAAAATATTTATTTGAAATTTTTTAATATTTTTAAATAAAAATACTTTTTCATGTATTAATTTGTTAATTTTATCCAATAAAATTGATATTTTAACAGTTATGTACTACTCTAATAGTATACAAAATTTTCATTTTCAACACTCTTTCTTACAATAAACATACATTAAACTCAAATTTGAATGGGGTATAACAAAAAATATTTTTTTACATTTAAATGTTATTTAATAACAATTTATTTTCCATATAAAACTTTCATTCTCATCATCCATCTGTATATTGAACATCGAGATCAAAGCCATAATTACGTAGCCCTTCCCGAGGGTACGATCCTTCTCCAGTTACATCTCATAGAACGAAGACAGAGAAGGGCTCTCCCTAGCATTCTCCAATGGAAAAAGAAAAAAGAAAAAAGAAAAAAAAAAGAGAAAAAGAGAGCTTTCCAAAAGGATGTCTCATCCACAGCAGCCGACCTTCACTGACAGGCTTCCAATCCTCAGCAATAATATCTACCACATGGATTGACAAAAAGGCCGATTCCACTTTGTCCTGACAATAACGACCACGACTCTAATCTTCCTCCTTATCCCTAGGTCAGGCTCCTTTTTTTTTCTGCCAAGTTGCCTGGCCAGAGGCGGCGATTGACTTCACCAGCTGTCTACCTAAATTGTATTCCATCTTGAGACTATTTCCCAAGCTTTGGCCACATCGTCCCAGTCCCAGTGCACACAGCAGAGGCTCTCATCGGGACATATAGGCCATGCATGCTTCACCATCCGCTACCTTATTCTAGAGTTCAAGGCCTTTTTGCTCTCAGACCTCCTCCTCCTATCGCTGAAAGAATACTTGATGTTAAACCACTTTTGCTTTCCTTGTGCTTGATTGATTACCGCTCCAAAGAATGCTATCAGTTTTTGCTAAACTTCAAATAAAGAGGATGGTGTACACTTGGTAGGCAGAAGTTATGGACTTCACTAACTGCAACTGCCCCATAAAAAATCAAGCTTTACCCACCAAAACCTTAGAATTTGAGCCTCTAAGACGGGAGGAAATAAAAAACACGCCAACATATTTGAAATGAGAAGCTTCCATGACAACCCTTGGCATGCATGAAAGATAGTTAACAAAAGTTATAAAGTGTTGAATCTTAACTAAGAAGTGGGGAGAGTTTTTGTTCTCCTTTCTCGATTTTGGGTTCTAAATCTCATATTCAAAGTTGCCTAAATGATGCGCAAAATGTTTGATATCTAGCCCTGCACAAAGTCATAACTTCAAATGATTGGATGAAGGCATTAGGCCCTTAACTATGCTCACAAACCAGAAAGGCCTTACACTTACTCTATTCATTTTCATTCTGTTCAAGCAATGTAGACGACTGATTACAACACATAATTCCCCTATTCTGAATCTAGAGGTCCAAATGTGAGTTTGAAAAAAAGAAAAAAGAAGAAGACAAATCATTGAATGGTGACGCTGACAAAACGCGAAGAAGCGTCATCCTTGAAAAGGTGCATCATGGCAGCATCATAGTCATATATACTTGGCATGAAATTTTAGAAAACATGATTGACATGGATCTCGGGTTGGTCCATCACACTCTCTTGAAGAAAAGAATGGCTTTGTACTCTTTCGGAGGAAGGGATTAAAAAGGGGGCGGGGGTGGCTTGGTTTGGCTGGAAATGATTTTAAAGGGATGATAGAGCGGAAACAAATCAAAACGAATGGAATGATCATTAGAGAAGAGGATTGGTTGGACGGTGAAAACATAGCCACACACATGAAACAGTCCCACTCCGGCATGGTCGGTGATTGGCCAGACCCTACCTTTTTCTGGGTCCATTCGAGCATGCAAGAAGAGTTCACAGTCTCTCGTTCGCGTATCATGCAATCAATCCTTCGATATTGCACTGGATTTCTATCATTCACATCAAGTTGTTTGTACGTGTCTCACTTTCTCTCTCCCCGTCCCTCTCGTTATCACATGTCCAGGCAAGAGGGAAAGAGTTTGACAACCGCCAAAATGGTCCAAGCCACGGGATCCTTGACGATCTGCGCGTGGAGCATTAATAATGCACCGTCAACTAATCCCTATGGGTCCGTCGCCTGGTAGCGTGGCCCCCATGTACATGTCGCCGGCTAGCGCAGGCCTAGAAGAAAGACGCAGCTCTTCTTCCTCTATATTCTGCTCATTATGACACTGCTATCCGACTTTTTCCCTCCCTTCAAGATATTTTAGCAGATGACTAGGTTGCTCTTCTCGTCTCATGCAAAATGCAGTTTCCCCTGCAGAAAAGCAAGGGAACTGCAATTCCTTCCAAACGAAATCATACGGAGTTCACTGATACCTACCTATCTCCACCGTTTGACTGAAACCATTTATGGGTTCACCAAAAACCATGTCTTATAGTTACGAGAAACCTGAAAACTGTTTACGAACACAACTCTTCTAGTTGCACCATTGATGCCATTGTCACTTCTCCACCCCAACCACCCTTTTATCTCATAACAAACGTTAATGGTGGAGACTATGAGTTCCAAATCGAAAAGGAGCAACCCTAGGTTAAATAAAAGAAAGATGACCTATTGGTATATGGAGAATGTTTAAGGTAATGAATCTCATACCAAAGATTATTGAGGTAAAATTTTAATTTAAAAAGATCATCCAATTTTCAAGCTAACTTTTACGTTACACCTTCATGCCTTCTGATAGCAGATCACCTAACCTGAAGGTGAACAAACTTTGCATGATTCTTCACTTCCTCCGGTTGAGGGGCTTTCGGGGGCCTGTATGCGTTTCCTCCCTTGTGTTTTTTGTAATCTCTGATTATTCTATTTATTAAATCTTAGCAGCTGAAAGAAAAACAAAAGCAGTTCACGAAGATACAGTAACTATGCTCCTCTAGTAGTCAAGATTGAGATTTGTCTCCGTATCTATGATATGGTGGCTATTTCGACTGATAACGACCTGAGAGGTGATAAATCCCAACAAGCAACACGAAGGACTAAAAACAATTTGTTATTGTTGGAACAGTAGAAAGAAAATCTTACTAAAATCTTACGTGTATTCTAAGTTATTAATACACTTACTTGTTCCTTACCTATAACTAGATATATTCGCTATCTTATAAATAAGCTAAGGATTTTTTGATGTTATATTAAAATTTTAGTTTCAAACAAAACACCACTTTTCATGCGAACTAGAACCAATTAAAAGTGTTTCCATACTCTTAAAGCAAGCAAACATATTAAAATCCAGTGTTTATATCATATTATCAATATGTTAACATGTTGTGTTCCTTATATATATATATATTAGTTTTCATATTTTGTGTATTGATCTTAAGGGAAGAAGTAAATCTTTAAACACATCTTTATCTGTAATCTTGTTGTCATTTTCAAAGTGATGGAAGTGAAAGAACTTGATCTTGGGACAGATTAATCCGTGACTTTTGAAGTAGTTATTTTTATTTCTTATCTAACCCCCTGATTTCTTTTGTTTTCTTTAAGAAGGGAGCCGCCCCAACTATCCTTGATCCTTCTCAGCCTTGTAACTTAGTGCTCGTGACAGTTTAGAGTTTAAAGGCGGGGCCACAATGATTCCCTTTTAACATCCTTCTATGATCCCAATTAATATATTAAGATCTTTTTCACTAACTTCTTCAGGACTTAGCTGCTCCATTGATTTGTAGCTTCTTTCTGATTGTTTTCGTCGATACTTCCAGGAGCCCCTCGATCATTTCTTCAATCGATTCTGCCAGCTCAACGCAATAAAGACAGTCAACTATGGGGCTGGATTAACCGAATCTAGTAGTAACTACACAACACAATTGATGATAAAAACGTATTTAAAATACAATACATGTCCCAACACATTCCTAATCAGACATATATTATATATTTGTTTACTATTGGTGCCTATCGAATTTCCTTGTCAACAGTGGCCATGAGCTACAAGGTACGGATTGAAATCTTGATACTTTTCATATTTTTCTTGTGTTTGGTGAGTTGTTAAAGTTATTAAAAATAAACTTATAATACAACCAAAAATTTAGTTTATAAGTGGAAAATATATTTTTAATATTTAAATGCTACTTAAGAATTTTATTTTCTTAACGTGAAATTTTTATTTCCAACACTTCTTCACAAACCAAGCATATTTTAGGCTTAAAATTAAACATGATAGAATAAATGCTCCTCGCCCATTAGGTATATTTTTTAAAGACTTAAAGTTGAAAGAAAATTATAATGGATCACTCTACAGAAGAAAGAATGGTAAGTTGAATTTTTTCAATTAACTTATAATGTGAATGTCCATGGACAATGATAGTTTAGAAAGTTATCATTACTTAGAATGGAACTTGGTATCATATTAGAGAATGAAATGAAGAACTACAATGGATGATTAGAGCAATTAAATAAAAGAATTTAGTTTCAAAGCTTCTTAAAGTATATTTTTTTAGCTTATATTTATTGTATAAGGCAAGAATGGAACAAAAGACAATTTAAAAATAGAATAATGGACATTCCCATCCTATTGGCTAAAGTAAGGAAAACTATACAAGGGAGAGTTTCTTTGTTTCAAAATAAAAAAATTTTACAAATAAATGTAATTTTGAGTGAGATTTGGAGGCTTTCAATCTCTATCTTTTCATAGTTTTTGTAATTTTATAATGTTAGAATATGCTTTTATGCTTTTGTACACTAACTTTTATTAATGCAAATTTACATTTCGACAAAAAAAAGAAGAAGTTATAATGGATAAACTAAGTTTTAATAACATATTAGAAATAGACTTATAATACAAGTTAAAAATTACCTCAAGAATTGAGAGAATATTTTTCTTATATTTATATATATATATATAAGTACTATTAAAAGATCTTATCTTTCCTAATTAAGCAGATATTACATTTGTGTATTATTACTTTTTTGGGTTGAAATATAAGTTTATATTGATAAAATATAGTGTACAAAAGCATAGAGGTATACCTCAACATTATAAAATTATGAAAACTACAGAAAGATAAAGGTTATAAACTTCTAAATTTCACCCAAAATGACATTTCCCTATGATGATTTTATATTTTGAAACAAATAAGCTCTCCCTTATATAGTTTTTCTTACTTTAGCCAATAGGATGATAATGTCGACTGTTTTATTTTGAAATTATCTTTTATTTTGTTTTGCCTATATACAATAAATACAAGTTAAGAAAGATATTTTAAGAAGCTTTGTAGCCAAATCATTTCCTTTAGTTGCTTTAATAATCCATTTTAGTTTTTTATTCCATCCTCCAATATGACATCAAATTCTATTTTAAGCAAAGATAGTCTTCCAAACCATTATTGTCCATGAACATTTAAAAAAGAGATGGTTCATGTTTTCAATATGAGATTGACAAGAGTCACAGTATAAGTTAACTAAATGAAGCCATCATACTATTCTTTCTATTATAGAGAGTCAATTTTGACAAACTAGCCATCCAATGAAATTATGTTTGCAAATGCCCTATGTCCAAATTAAATCATATCAATCCATTTTTTCATTAATTGGTTGAAGGTCACATTTGTGTACTATTAGTTCTTGTAGAATTTCACTATCAACTACAGCCATGAGCTACAAGTTATTTTTTTCATATTTTTTCTTGTGTTTGGTGGGTTGTTAAAGTTAGTAAAATGATAGGCGGGGATGCATTCATGTGCAATGTAAAAGTAAACAAATCCGGCTGGTCCTTTCATGGTTATTTTGTTATGATCTTTAGTTCCTTGATTCACGTTTACTTCTCATACTAATCCAAGTCATACCAGTTGTCATGGATGAACTTTCAAGTTCTTCCGCCGATCATGCTGTCCATCTATCAGCTAACTGCTGGGTATTACATTTCACACGAAGAAAAGGCAAGAAACTACAAGGTCAATGCTTCATTAGAGAGAAAATTCAGACCGGGAAGGGCTGAAAGCTCCCAGAGAGGACAAGTTTTCATACGTATGCAGAATAATATAGTAAGATTTGACATGAAGCTGGAAGGCGAAATGGTCGGCCCAATTTTGAAAATGGCACTTATAGTTTGAGACGAAAAAGTGATTTTATCCTATGAAGAAGGATATAAACAAAAAAGTCAATGTCTATTGGCCTAATAATGCATATTATATCGGAAGTGGGTGAAAATTATAAGCCAGACTTTCATCATTCTTGTTAAAGTACATCACCTAACTATAATGAGACAACCAATAATCTCACCAGATTTGTGACCAAATCTTATTAGCAATAGACTTTAGATTATTGGATGGATAGGACTCATTTGACTATCACTCAACGACTTAGATTGGGTTTCCAGAGTTATCTTTCTCATTCTTCGCACTCTTCTTTTACGTATGTGTATATATAAATATAGATATGTAGATATAGGTATTTCTTATGATTACAGTAATGATGAAAGCAGAATGTCATTGTCATTGAAAATTCTCTATCCTCTCCATCTACTCGAGTATGCACGTCTGCAGCCTCCCATAACGCAATAGTCAAGTGATCTTTCTCGAATGCATCCTTTTCTTTCCGCGCATTTGAGACTTGCTCAGAAAAAGACGAAACCGAACATGTCATTTCGAGGGTGGAGATATTAGTGACCTTAGTTTCTTTAAAAATCAAGAGTTAGACAGAGAGAGAGAAGATGGACTTCTTCTTTTCTTGGATTCCCCAGGACCCATGTCGATGCATTTAGTCCTCTAATGCGACAGGGTTTGGCTTTTGCACTGGAAAGCGATGAAACGTTGCAGAGCTTCGACGGATAAACAAGTTAGTGATCAACTTGAGTGTTGCGAGAGAGAGAGAGTGAGAGAGACAGAGAGATGATATGACTAAATGTTCAGAGAAGCCATCCATCCAAGCGGTGATTTCATTAAATGCAAAAAGCTCCCCATAGGACTGCCATGCCATGCTGCAGTACTTGTGAATTCTCGAACACCCAGAAATAACATCCCTGAAAATGGTAAAATATGAAAATGATGCGAGGAGATAAAAACAAAAGAGCAAGAAGGTCTGGCTTTTTGTCTTCATCAGGGAGAGTGGTCACGGGTTTCCCTTGACTCATCGTCTGGCCACAAATTCACGTATGCACATTGAGCTTTGTATCTAACCCATCCCCACCTATCCCTGCCATGCCAGGAATATTGTTGCTCCCTCCAAGCCCCACACCAGCACCTCCGCCACTTCCCTGTCTATTTCTTTCCTGCGAGTGAAACCATTGCTGTCACTCGCTTCCAATTTCCTTTTGATGAATAGGATGTTCTGGAAATAGAAAAAAGTATTCATTGGCCGTGAGAGATTCCTTTTTTTTTTTCTTTTTTTTTTGTTTTGGGGGTTGTTAATTGAATCATTGATACAAAGACTTAAATTTGTAGATTCATACCCATTTATGATATCTATCCACAAGTGTAAACTTAATAATCTTAATATTAATTCTGTAAAACAGATGGACACTTAAAAGGTCTCGCAACTGAATAAAAGCCTATATATTTCTATTCTATTACATTCTCTAAATCGTCCATATTTAACCAAAAAGAAAAAATGAAAAAACAGATGTAGCAACTGAATGCTTCTACGTTTCTATTTCGATTAGGAATTCCATATCAAAGTACAAGTGATCAAATTATAAAAAATGTGCCATGGGGTATAGAGTTTAGGGTAGTCCACGAAAGGCAGTGGCACCAAAAGTGTCTTTTATAACAATCTCTCCTAGCTTTATAATTAGATTATGCATGCGGCAAAATAATCTCATTCAATCAACTTACTTCTGGCGTAATGTAGAAGAAATGGGCAATGATTAACTAATGCAACAGATTTTTGGCATAAGGATATCTTTATTCATTTTTCAATCATTTGTATTGCTTTTAACTCTTCCATTTATAATTTTAAAGTAAAATATATTATTTTTTATTAGATAAAAGAAGTTTGGGGATATAGAATATGGAAACTAAAACCTAAATCTTGAGTAACCAGTAATATTTTAACTATCTTAAAAGTGAAACGTTTTTCTCTTTTTCATTTTAAAAAGATTCTGGACGCTAGTGGCGCCCAAATGCATTATACGGTTCGCCTATCATGATTTAGGATTTTGCACACTCAACGCCACCACGGCGATCAAAAGCTACTTCTCTGGTTACTCTAAATTGGTGATCATTAGCCCTTAACAGCCGTCCGTCTTCCCACCACTCGTACTGCTTCACCCATCTTTAGCATAATCAACATTCATGCAACTTTGTCAACCCAAATAGTGTAGACTCTGTTTTCTGATAGCTTCTACAAGTTCTACATGCGTCAAAGCTAATTAACATGATGCAGAAGAGGAAGAAAGGGAAGAGGGTGTGGAGAAGTGTTAGTGTGATGGTGTACATCATTTTCAAGTGATCGATTGATTGAATCTCATACTGAATAGTGAAGATAAGGGAGTGTGGAGACGTGCTGGTAAAATTAAGTTTCATGTCAACTTGTAAAACAAAGAGAAACAACTTATCTAATATTAAAGAGGCCAAAGTACACAAGATTTGAAGCAAAAGTGGAAGAGTCGATACAGTTTAGCAGGTTACCTGCCCATGGCAAAAGATTTGTTTAGAATGAATAAAAAATTCCCAGTTCCCACAAAATGATAATGGTCGGACGTCATACAAAACGTCATATATACACTTGCCAATTAAGAGGTGATTTCAATTTACTTGACCAAGTCAAATTGGTAAGACTTTTTCTTTTCCCCTCTTTCCAGAAATGAGTAAGGGGGAACTTTAAAAACCTTTTACTATCAACTCTCAAAGAAAAGGTAAGAAAAGGCCCATGGCATTTGTAGTCACCAAATTTTTGAAATGTTTATACGACTCTTGAATAGTTTTTAAATCTAACAATTGTCTTCTTATTTATAAGTTAGCTTTTAGATATAAACATATTTTTAATATAATATTAGTATTTACATTAATTCTCTTGAACTCTTATTTAACTTTGAATCCTTAAAATATGTTTAATGTACGAAGAATATCTATTCTAACATGTTCAACCTTGAGTCCAAAGTATGTTTGATGTATATAAAAGTGTTAAGGACAATAGTCCCACATGGGAAACAAACAACCTTTGAGTAGTATTTAAATATAAAAGTTATCTTCTCAATATATGTGAGGAAAGGAGCGTGTGAGTTACATTGATTTAGGCCACCAAAGCTAGTTGAATTTCATAATTTAGTGTGCGAAGTTGGAAGAAAGAAAATGCGTAGGAGAAGAGTTTTAACGTTTTTTGTGGTGGAAGAAAGGTCCAAAGGCACCGCCAAGGGCTGTAGCCACCCTGTCCTATTTCCGAGATGTCATTTTCTCATCTTAAACACCTTAACGCACACCTCTTCCAAGTAGGGCCTGAAAGCTATGTAGATCTTTCTATTAACTCCGGTCTTCAATTTTCTTCTCTCTTCTTCTTCTTCTTCTTCTTCCTCACCCATTTTAGAGAGAGACAGACAGAGTGAGAGAGAGAAGTTTTGGGGAGGTACGACAGTTTTACCGTCCCTTATCTTGCTTACCACTTGCACTACTCAAATCGTACGGAATTGCTCTCGTGGTATAAATGATAGGGAAGGCTAAAGCCGCAGAGGAATCCATTATTACCTTCTGATTTGATTACACAGTTTATGGCAATTGCAGCAAGCTCAAGCATGAGTCACGACGAAAGCAGCAGCAACAACAACAACAAGCCTGAAGTTGACGATCATGAGCATGATATGGTGATGCCCGGATTCCGCTTCCACCCGACGGAGGAAGAACTGGTAGAATTCTACCTTCGCCGTAAGGTAGAGGGCAAGCGCTTCAACGTGGAACTCATCACTTTTCTGGATCTTTATCGCTATGACCCTTGGGAGCTTCCTGGTAGACTTACCCTCTTTCTCAAGGATCCTATCTTCCACAAGTAGCATGTGCAATTTTATCCTTTTCTCTTAATTTATTCAAGATGTTGTCTACTTGCTATATAAATATTCACATATATATCTATATATAGATGTTAGCGTCTGTATCTGTGTGTCTGTTCAATTAATTCAACCTTTTTCTCTGTGTTTGTGTGTGTTTTGGTAAGCCTTGGCTGCAATTGGGGAGAAGGAATGGTTCTTCTATGTCCCCAGAGACCGCAAGTATCGCAACGGGGATCGTCCCAATCGCGTTACCACTTCTGGCTACTGGAAGGCCACCGGAGCTGACAGAATGATTCGAACAGAGAACTCCCGGTCGATTGGCCTAAAGAAAACCCTAGTTTTCTATTCCGGTAAAGCTCCCAAAGGCATCCGAACCAGCTGGATCATGAATGAGTATCGCCTGCCACAGCACGAAACTGAACGCTATCAGAAGGTAAGAAGCTTTGCTTCATCAAGAATCTTGTAAACCAAGAAAAGAGTGAGTCTCCCATGGAGTTTCGGTTCCCCTCATTTCTGACAAAAAGAAGTAGCTGGAGTCCTCGTCCTCGTTATGCCATCTTCTTACTTTCTCCTCACTAACCCTAGTTTATGGACCTTGAATTGGTGCACAATCTCTTCTTAAAAAGTTTCTTGCAAGGCCGAGTTGCTCAAAGGGTTCAGTGCCAAGATATGGATCTGTAGCAGACCCCAAAACTACTAGAAGAGCATGCACGGGAAAAACGAAATTGGCAGGAAAACTATTGCCAATCTGGGTTTCAAATTTATCATTATTTTATGGGGTTCTTAATCTGTTTCATGTGAATTTCGCAGCAGTGTGCCAGGACTTTAAGTTCAGTAATCGATAAAGAACATATGATTTGAATCCAATCTGAACGTCTGAAAACTCCATTTAAGTCCCTTACTTTCTACTGAAATTGTGTCAGTCGTCACCAACTTCTCCTTCCTTGCTTGTATCCAATTTTAAGTGTTTCTTTTTTCAGGCAGAGATTTCCCTTTGCCGTGTATACAAGAGAGCCGGAGTTGAAGACCATCCTTCTCTCCCTCGTTCTCTTCCATCGAAGGCGTCCTCATCTGGAGTAGCTCAGTCAGTTAGAAAGCAGCAAGACACAGTTCATAATTCAATGGAAAAATTCCATGCTTTTGGAGGACATTCACAGCAGATTGAAGTGGAAAAGACTAACCAAACAGATGGGAGAAGTAGTGCAGATATCACCACGGCTCTTGGGCTTTCCAAGCACAATTCATACCGAGCTGCAATCAACACCACCCTTGGGCTACCAGCTCCGGTGGAGGAAGGAATGCTCATACACGAGTCAGAGCAAGCTAGTCCTTTAGTCCCCACTTGTGCCACATTCTTCACAGGCGCTTCTTCTGTGTCATCTAGCGTTGTGGATGATCTGCATAGACTAGTGAATTACCAACAAGCTTCAACTATCAGCCAGCAACAACAATTCTTCAATGTTCAACATCAACCTAACCAGTTCTCCATCTTGCCTCCAAATTCACAACCACTGGTTCTCAACACACTGCCGAGCATGCTTCCAAGCGCCTTCTCCGATCGACTGTGGGATTGGAATCCAATTCCAGAGACAAACCGAGAATACACCAATCCTTTCAAGTAATCTAATGAGCTAAACGTACATAGATATATATACATTTCATGTTAGCTTTAGTGATTTCGCTATCTTAGTTTAAATTCTGCTAATTAATTTCTGAATATTTGACCTATATTGACAGACAATGATTTGTCGCTATGTTAGGGTTTCGGGTTAAGCGAGGATATACTTGATCCTTGTAGTAAGATTTGTTTAAGCCATTGAATTTTATGTGATAGATATTCTTCTTGCATTTGGAAAAAAAAAAGTGTTGGTTCTTAGTTAATTCACAGAAAAATAAATTAGCAACTGCTTTTTCTACTTGAGAACTTCTTGTTGCCTTAAAACTTCTTGCTTTTTCTTCTTTTTTTTTTTTTTTTTGGGTAAGTAAATGGGATTTGGAGGCATGGAGGATCAAACCCAGTAGCCAATGATGGAGCTAAGGAGCCTAATATGGGAATTAAGGCATAAGCAAAAACTCTCTCTTTTCTCTCTCTTTTTCTCTCTCTCACGCACTCACAGATACACACATGCACGTACCATCCGTTCAGTGTTCAAATATAAGGTGATGATGCCATGATTGATACACACAGATGATCACCATGCATGGACAAAGGTATCTTGGAGAATATGGCAGGAGTCGGACCCATTGCACCAGCCAACATTCAGAAACGGAGAGAGGAAAAACAGACCCATTTCACTTTTTCGGTTGGTGAGGAGACGAACTAACCCCTCCAAAAAGAAAATTTGTCTTTGTTCTTGGTGCTTTAGATAAAGGTGAAACGCCCATAAAACAGCCAACTTTAGAGGGGCCAGATCTGGCTATGAGGTACTTCTAGAGCCCTTCCATCTTCAATTCCATTTTTACCGCGTACCAGGATCTTATTGACCTTCCTCTATAACCTATTGGAATTTAAACCATTCAAATTGGCATTCTATACATAGCAAGTGCATGTAGTCTATGACATAGCTGTGAACTGATACTACTTTAGAAGTTTGTGATAATTGTGTCTGCAAAGTCAAGCTAGTCGCATTTACACGCTTTGCTGGCCTTGCGTGCATGCGTACGCTATGGTACTAAGAATGGCTTATCTGGGTTTGTCATAGGGAGGTCCTGGTAGCCTAACGTCTACTATATGTACTGCGTTATAATGGCCTATTAGTCACGGTCCACTCTTCACTCCTCAGCCATTAGTCCTACTGACATTCCAGAATGGAATGCAGATAGCTTAATGCCAACGACTTTGCTCGTAGCATATATGCATCTTAGGATGGGGAATGATCTGTAATGATCCATGTAAACAAGACGATGTGCCTTTCTCATCAAAGGTTTCATTTTCAACGAACGCAGCCATCACTCTTCCCTTTCAAATCAGAAAAATGACCCATTATGGACTCCAATTTCATGTGAAGGATGCTCGATCGATGTTAAAGGCATATATGCTCCTTTTTTGCTAGGGAAGAAGGAGAGAAAATGAGTCAAGCATAGGAACTTCCCTACAGATTTCTAAATATTAGCGGGTATTAGTTTTCTGGCATGAGTATGCTGTAGATTAATAGTTCTGATAGGCCTTCTTTGTTCCAAAACTACGAACTTGTGCCTCTTTTTCTTGAACCTATCATTCACCAGGAATAGATTTCATACCATAGCTCCAACTAATACAAGGTTGATTGTCAACCAGTCGCTGTAATAGCCATAGCTCTAGAGATGGCGTTTTTCTACCTCCAAAGTTTCCTCTTACAGATTCTATTGAGCATTCATTGACTTAGAGACTGCGTTTCTTTACCGCTTTTGGTTCGAAAAGGTAAGGAAAGAAAGAGCCATCACCTAATTCTTTTTAGCATAAAAGCAGCAATTAAGAGTTGTACAAAGTCTAAACTAACACGCTGCATATTATAGGATAAGTCCAAGCCACTACACACGTCCTTAAACTCTTGCACTTGTCTCCTTTCATGCAAGTCAGTCTTTTATCTAAGACTACTAGTTATAAGGTGAAATCGTGCATCAAATTACTCATATTATTCAATTAAATTACCTGTAGAAGCTCATGGAAATGCTATTTCTATTCAGTCATCAGGACTAGATGACTTTAACTCCACAAAGTTCATATCCAGCTACTCAACATAGTCAAGTCGTTCCATTTATAGGGATACATTCATATAGCTTATGTCACTTTAGTAAAAAGGTCATATAGTTCACAAAAGGGTCTTACTTTAAACTCTGAAATTTGAAAAGTTCAAATCTATTCAATGGAGTTGCATTAATATAATCTTGTATTGATTATCTCTTAGTTGAGATTATGCTAGACAAGTTATTTGAGAGATACCATTAACAAAAATAATTATAAAAAGCGTACTATAAGTTACCCAACCGATAAATCTTGTTTAGCCATCCAAATAGACCTTCTAAAACTTATCAGTTTACAAACAGAATCTCTACTCTCAGCTTTGGGTTATTCCTAGGGTTTTGCTCAAGCGTAGGAAGTTTACTAAATTCAGAATTCTCAAATGATGCTCTAGTACATATATTTTTTAAAGTACAAGAACTCAATGAGATCAATGAACAAGTGGCTTATATGTCTCTCAGAGAATAATAACTCCAATCCCATCAAATGAGTCAATCTAAATGCGGATGCTGAAATTGTTGTTTGCAATTACCCTTTGATCTCAAGAGGCTGCATCAAGATCAAATATGATGTAGGACAAGTTCCAAAAGGCAAGGAAGAACTCAAGTTAGTGAAAGAGTAATGAGTAACAAGAAAAAGTAGTAAGTAGTAGGAATGGCAAAAATGAACAGTTGAAAAAGAAAAAAAGGATGAATAAATAAGCAATGGTACTGGTTTACAAATAATAGGAATAGTGAACCAATAATTCCTTTAGTTAATCTATTTTCTCATTTATAAAGGTGGCGATGACATGTGGCTTTGGCATAGTGAATTATTAAAGTTAAGTTTACTTTTTCAAGGGACAGTTTCAATTTTGTTCTGAATTTCAAATCCGTTTGAAGTAACTTCTTCCCTATCTTTATTCTTTCCATTACATCAACTAGTATTAGGTGGGATTTTTCTAACAAGATAAAAAACACAACAGAGATAAGAAGATACCGAACAATATTGTTCATAAGCAAGAAGTTTTAACAGGTAAAGATTGAGGACAATTACTGCCGCATGGCAGTTGTTCACTAAATGTAGTTGCATTTGAACTTGATGCTATCCAAAATCAAAACGCAAATAGTTCATGCAATGTAGAACCTTCTGATCGACACTATAGTGATAGATAAGATCCAAGCTGACTGAATTCATACCTTAATCATAATCTTAACAAGTCTATGAAGATAACTTGACGAGAAAGAAGATTGAGGTTAGCTAGACGTTAATGAAGGCAGGGAAGAGAGATTACTTAAAGTTATAATAGAAAGTAGATAATAAGAGTCTTAACGGGAATATAGACATCTAAGTCTTTCTTTATAGGATAACTAAAATTAGAACAATTTTTAAAAATAATAGAGGTATCCTAGGAAACATATGGTGAAACTTGTTACTTTTAGGTGAAAAGTGTGATCAGTTGCCGAAAAAAGTAAATGAAAACACCAAGTAAAGAAGCCAGTCAAAGTATGAAAGAAAATAGAGCAATTACCTAGGAAGAAAAGCTTAACTAGCAATATCTCTTTCATATATGTCAAAATTTTACGCAGGTAAATCTGCGAAGAACTACACTATTTATCATCCTAGCCTTCCTACAAGTGGAGATCAAAATGGAAAGTAGACATCAACGAATCACGAGTTATCTTAATGATGTAAGGCGTATAATTCAAGGGGCAATCAGATGGCAGGTTCACTGGACCAAAGAAGAGACGTAAAAGGGGGACATGCTAGAGAAGAGCTAGAGGATGAGATTACTCCAGGGGGAACTCCTCTAGGAAAACGTGTCATTGCCATGCTTCATGTCACTGGATCAACTAGGGTACGAAGCTGGAGACTATATTATGAAGGTAGTAACTCAAACTTCTTGAATGGACTCTGAATAGACTCTGAATAGACTCTAGATTAAACAAGCCAAGGCAAGAGTTCTGGTAGGAGATAGCCGTCTATCGACTCAAATTCCTACTCAAAAGCTACACCAAGAAATCTCTTAGAGATTGTTAATAGAGTAATGTGAACGTAAAGATGAGATCAATGATAGGATTAGGTGCATTGGAAAAGAGAGAGAACAGGTTGATTTAGTAATGCTGTTGATCTTATGTTTTCCTAAGCAAGTAGACTCCTTCAATACTACAATATCTTGCAATCTTAGTCAATAGGTTAGTAGTTCACTAGTTAATTACTGATTGCTCAAAATTTAAGTCTTAGGTTTGACATCTCATATTCTCAAACTCTCTTTACTTGACAAAGAAAAAGAAAAAAAAAGAAAAAGAAAGAAAGATCAGAAGGTCTATAATTTGATAATCAAAAGTGGTAGTCAACAAGAACGTGGTAGCTAAGAGGCTTGTTAAGAATTTTGAACCCGCGAGTTGAATAACGAAGGGAGCAAAGATGTCTCCTGTCGCTCCGTTTATGGCAAGTATTATAATAACGAGGTTATTTGTGACACGATTGATATAGATGCAATCGTGTTCTTTTCCCTAGACTTTGACAACTTGTTGGAAAAATGTCATCCATTGGGATCAGAGACACCATGTGTTTGGTGTCTGGTGTTTACCAAAATGTCCACCTCATTGGATTAGCCTAAAAAGATTGAGATCCTAAGAGAAAAGATGGAAGAGTTACTAAAGAACGGATTCATTGATAAGCATAGGAGTCCCTGTAGCTTTGTGGAAAATATGTGTCCTACATAGTGCTTCTTATCATGTCTACCGAAAAGCGCAAAGGATGAACAGAATCAACATTCAAAATGAAGGAACACGTGTACGAGTGGTTAGACATCCCACAGATGCACCTAACACCTTCATGATGCTCATGAACCAGGTACCATAGTCTTTCATTGTTTCGAAGTTTGTCTTGATAATTTCCTATTCTGTATTGAACAAGAAAGGGATCATGTATAACCTCGAGGAAGCTACTGACTATGCTATAGGAGAATAAGCCGTTTGTTAACCTGAGTATAGCTTCATTGCTAAGAAGTTGTTATTTCTGACATATGCAGCTACTGAAGAATAAATCTCGTGAATAGAGAGAAAAGGCTAATACCAAGAGAGGAAATCCTAGGTTGAAAATATCATGTATAGGTCATAGTTTTCACCGACCTCGTTGAAGAGGTTTAGTGTAGTTGTCTGTTCACAAATGGTAAAGGGAGAGGAGTTGGTGTCTCGAATCCCACCATTCTCCGATAGCTTTAGTTGAGCTATCGGACAAAACTTAAACAAGGAAAGTTCAAATGTCGAAAAGAGCTGAGGTCCGTGGTCAAGAGCTGTCTTTCCAGTCACAAGGGCAACAAAAGTAGGTGGACGGGCCTGTACCTAAGTAAAGTACTTAATCTTCGGTTGTGCAGCCTGATTTTTCCAAGAATGGCTGCTTATTACCTTCGCAACCAACGATTTATACGAGTAGTTGGCAATCTTAAATAACATTTTTCATGCTTTTCGGTAACCTGTCGTAGGACGGCTATCCGACCCTGTCCCTCCAATGCTGAAATGAATACAACTGGTATTCCTGTCACCTGCTGACAAAACCATTTCGGACCTAAATTGTCTAATTTACCATCATTTGGAAGTCATGATTAGATCAATTACCAAAAATGAAAAAAAAAAAAAATAGCAAGAAACAACACACACATATCATGCATAAAGGCTATGTAAATGATTTAAAAAAACAATTACATCCGTGTAAATGATATATCTAGCATTTGCTGTAAGTCCTTATTTTTCTGCATCCATGTTTGCTTCTCTTGATACTAAGTCATTAAGCTAAAAAAGGGGGAAAAAAAGGCAAAGGGTTATTTGTATATGCGCTTGTTCAAATGCACCACTTTAGCCTAATCTACACAACCTAACATAATCGTGAATTGAACAGTCCATTTATAACCTTTGGTTTACATCTTTCAGAAGCTTGATGGTGATATGATATCATCAATTTTTATGTCAGATCTGTAAAGCAAATAAAGAGAAACGAGAATATCAGATAATCCACCTGAAGGACCGACTTTTCAAAGCTATATCTAAATCAGAAATAACTTTGAAGTATTATGGACTGAAGTGTAGGGTTGGACCATACCCCTCAATGATAAGGGAACTATCAGAAACATGGAAAATCTTATGATTCAAGCCTGTTTCTCTATGATGGTCTAGGGTTCGAAGTGGCTTCAGTTCCATCAAGATGCTAAGGTACCTAGTCACTTGGAAACGCATCTTGTCTATAGTGATGCAAACCATTTGAGAGAGAGAAATTGCTTTAGTTATTGGTGATAGACTCATTAAGTTCAAACGCATTTCCCCCTCACTATTGCGAAATGAGATGGAAGCTCGCTAAAAGCTGATAGAACTCATTCAGGAAGTAGAAATCGAGATATGTCTACTTGCCTTCGTTGTAAAGCTTGTTCGAACTCTGATTTACAGATCCACATGACGTATTCTCTTCCCATATAGCTATAATGCCTCAAAAAAGGGAAGGGGAACACATGAAACGTTCACGAAAAGAATGCATTTAAAGTTCATAAGGAGAGATTCATTAAGTACACTAAACACATACAAAAGGTTCATAAGATCTAAAGAGAAAGTGGGGGAAAAAAACAAGGAACTTCGCCTAAAATAAGCATCCATTCGTTCAATGACCTGAAAAATAAGGACCTAAGCCGAATCATGGAAAGCCCCAGTATTATTGGAAGTCCAGTAGTCCACATCATAAATAGCATCCCATATGGGTCCATCACTATGATGTCCATTAAACCTTCCAACAGACAAAAACATTGATTATCTTAAAGTTATCATCCACTACAATACTCAAGTTCTTTTTCTGCAACAGTCACCACAAATCAGATAATTATTAATTTGCAATCTATTTATTCATGGGAAAAGCATCTAGCAGATTGTGGTTTAGAGAATCATGTCTCAATTAAAGTTTTTTCATGCTTGGTTTGGTCAAATGCTTGCGACTGCCTTTGTCAATCCTATCTTACTACTATTGACCATTTTTATGCTCCTAGCATATATGACGTCATGTGACTGTTATACGTTCTCTTGAGCACAGTGACAGACAGATATATAAGGTTTTAGGAATAATACCTACCATCCTAACGATGCTAAAACCTTTTTGGTCAAAAAAATTGAACACTTCCAATCAGATAGTAAGTCTACATTTTTAAGTCATTTCATTCATTGAATTCACCAGACGTTCAAATCTACACGAGCATAGGGTAGACAGTATTTCTGAAAGTTTTTGTTGCACTCTACTCTCTCAAGGTCATATTTGAGAAGAGAATCTCTTTTCTAGGGTCAAAATTCAGGAACAGAGACCTTGAACCTCAAAGAAGTTCAAGATAATTGACTCATAAGAAAAATAACAAGCAATATCATATTCATTTAGGATGGATCTGAGTCGATAAAACCAGACTCAGTATCCAAAGTAACTATATTTTATTCATGAACCAGCCCAATAATCTGAATGAACAACTAACCACATCAAGCCTAACAATCTCCTTCGGAAGATAAGCACATCACCCCCTTCTTCTACTCCAGAACTTAGTTCACTCGACCATAATTAATACATCTCAAACTCCCTGACACAGATTTCAGCCTACTGATCAGTTCTGAAATCATGGTTTAAAATGGACTGGAGGGGATATATTTTACTACCCTGAAAGTCAGATCATATCCAATGGATTCTCCACCATTTAGCCTCCCCTTTCACCCAAGCAGGGAATCTAGTGTTATAAAACGAGTGTTACTACTTTTCTGCATGTGTCTTCAGAAAACATAGATGGCAAAAATCCTGCTAACACTGCAATGGGCATTTAGCAAAAATCTAGGATGTCATGAGAGAGTCTTGGGTTCACCTCGCTTGGCAAAAAGCGTAGAGAACAAAATATCATGACATGCCTCTTCCCAATCAAGGGCCAAAGCAACTACATGGGCCCTCACGAGATTCTTTCTTGACTGCTTAATGCATGGCTTTTCTTTTGTTTTGTCCTCTGCAACAAGCCTGCAGTATCAACCTGAAAAAAAAAAAAAAAAAAAAACACCAATGTCCAACAACTTACCACTTATTTAAAAAAAAAAAAAATCTACATACTACGTTGTTGTTACGTATTACTTGGACCTAGAAATCCAAGGAAAAGCCCCCAGTATCTCACACTAGATAATAAAAATACTATTAATATTGAAAAAAATAAAGAAAAAGTATTGACAACTTCAAGCTACTCAGGATACAGAAAATTAGTGGCTTCATCGCAGTGTATGGGGTCCAGGAAAACTGTCAAACTCGGGATAAGAAAATACAACGGTAGGAAAGATATTTAATTTGCCAACAATACTGATAGCTTCTAGTATGGGATATAAAAGTATCATCCATAAAGAAAATCCAGCATCACTTTTTATTTTGGAGAGTGGCAATAAACCACAGTCAAAACAAGAATAAACTAACAAAGAAATAAGACTAAAAAAAATTGCAGCATAAGAATAGATATGCATCGTCCTTACAAAGTAGCTTGGCAAATTGTTTGTTCACCAAAGAAGGAAGGGGAATCAGGTTCATTGAATCTCAAAATTTGAAATAAAGTCCTTTTAGGACTTATGCTTTGGAATCCTATTAATCTCCCAAAAGCTTCATTATGGAGTAAATGGATTTACAATACAAAGTACAAAAGAACATTAGTAATGTAGTTTGATATAAAAGGTACCATGGCTTGGAGTTAGTAGGGTCTCCTCAAGTTAAGGCTCAAACTTACCTTGGTTTTCTCAAGTCCTACATATTGTTGCCAAAAAATTTATAATGATCTTCGACAAGTTGGAGAAACGGTGGATTGATATGATTTAATTTGGACATGTGATATTAGCAAATATAATTTTATTGGATGGCTTGTTTGTAAGGACAGACTTTCTACAGTAACAGAAATTGTATGATGGCTTCCTTCGGTAAACATATATTATGATTTTTGTCAATCTCATTTAGAAAATAAAAGTCATCTCTTTTTTGAATGTGCATGGACAAGGATGATTTGGAAAAGTATTCTTGCTCATAATGGAATCTGACGTGACATTGGAAGATGAAATGAAGAACTAAAATGGATGATCAAAGCAATAAAAATAAGGGATTTAGTACCAAACTTCTCAAGCTATCTTTCTTAACTTGTATTTATTGTATATGAGCTTAACGAAATAGAAGACATTTTCAGGAGAAAACAATAGATATCCCTATTCTTTTAGTGAAAATAAGAAGATAGTACGAGGGAGAACTTCTTTTTTTAGAAATATAAAATCTTCTCAATGCAATGTTATTTTGAGTGAGATTTGAAGGCTTCTAACTTCATCTTTTCATAGATATGGTGACTTTTGTAATACTAAGGTATGCCCTTGTGCTTTTGTACTTTAATATATATTAATACAATTTACCTTTCCACAAAAAAAAAAAAATACAGCATAAAAAATGTAGCAAGAATATTGTATAATTGAAAAAAGGACATCGAGGAAACATGTTACTACAAGAAATACTATTATCCCTTGCTATTCAACATGATCTCTAATTAAATCTCTGGTCAAACTAGCTTATGAACCCACCAAAACTCAATCTTCTTGCCACAATGTGTGGAGCAAGGTTGACTTTCCAACGTTAGGCAGCTTACTTTCCCCAACCTCTCTAGGACTACTATCCTCATCATTGCCCAGATTATCTTCATATAGAAATAGCAGAAGTACAAAAAATGGTTAAACTAATGATAAGATGTCAACAAAGCTTGCTTTTTTGTCAAAGTTGAATTGAAGAAGATAACATCTTTAAAGAACCATATGCAAGATTTCAATCGCATGATTGTACACTAGGCCTAAATTCTAAAGATGTTAGAAATCTCAAGAAGTCATGATAGAAGAAGAGCAAATTTGGCAATGTGGAATGACACATCCTGCATGAAAGTAAAGCTTCTTACAATTTACGGTATAAAGCATATGGTCTTCATGCAAAGGCTTAAGGGCTTGATAAAGATCTATCATACCAAGTTCAATCTCAACAGATATAGCAATAGGATCCCTAAATCATAACCTATATATAACACATTTAGAGTAAGTATATTCAATGTTCAATAGTTGGCATATAACTAAGTCAACTTTTAATCAAGGTCACTATGAGGGGAGGTTAGAGGAAAAGTGATAAGAGTATTTCAAAGAGAATAGGAAAAATGAATAAAGAGTATGTGGGTAGAGTGATCCATAAGAATCCCTTTATATAAGTTTTCACACATGCTAACCTAAAAAAATACTATATCATTACACATTTAGAGCATAGGATTTAAAATAGCCATAAATGTGTGATTGTTACAAGGATTTGAAATGTGATACATTTATTTGAGACACTTAAACTTACAAACCAAAGATATTCATTTTAAGACAAATGTTACACTAAAACTAGACATGCTAGACTTATACTTAAATAACAAGTCCATTAGTCTATACTGTCAGTCCAAATATAAAAGTTTGACTTATACTCAAACATCCACCTTAGGGCCTATACTGCTTATTCGAAACATTCTCTTTTACTTAATTTTATGATATCCTTTGTCACATTTAGGTAATGGTCAATAAGATCTTTAAATTGCAAAGATCTTTCTTGAACTCCCATGTTATCTCTCTCTTGAGTTTTCCTTATGCAATCAAAGTCTCAAGCTCTCTCTCATCTTTCCTAATTTTTGCCTTTATCACAAATTAGTTTTAGTAGACTATTTAGTGTGTCCGTTTCGACAATCTCATGATTTCTTCAATTATGGTTCTTTCTTCTCTACTCATGACATCATTCATGAGAGCTCTTGTACTTAAACCCCTCAATAAAATGGGATTGTTAAGCACATGCACTTCTTAAGGTTGCATGGGTGGTCAAGTACCAAGCCTCTATCCTTAAGACTTTTAAGGGTGATTGTGTGGTCGATATAGCCTAACTAACCAACCACATGCCAACTCACATTTTACATGGACAGATTTCCTTTAAGCTATTTTTTGGTAAAAGCTCGGTTTTAAGCACCTTTATGTTTTTTAATGCCTATGCTTTGATACTATTGTAGGCCATAGGGACAAACTTGGTCCATGTGCTGTCATTATGTTTTCATGGTCTATCCCTTCTCCCCAAAACAATATCATCTATTCAACCCCTCACCTAGCTGGTTCTTTATTAGTTACAATGTTGTGTTTAATAAGGATATCTTTATATTTGCATCCCAATTAAAGCCCTAAACTACCTCTACTTCATCACCTTCTTCTCGACCATTCTTAGTAGAGGAAGATCTTCTAATAGCTACCTTATCTACTCTACTTGAGCTTGTTACTACGTCCTTTGCTTCACTTCCTCCTAATGTGCCTTCTTCTCATACTGCCATCTTACCATAACGTATGTCTAATTCTTCTTCTGCTTTACTCATCTGTATGCTTCCAAGTTCTACTGTGGCTACTAATTCTTTCTTTAACCCAATTAATGATTATTTGGCCATTGCTCCATATTTTGCTCTTGCTGACCTACCCTTCTAGTCTAGTTGCGTACACCAACCCCCTATTTAGACCAAGGATTATCTCTACACCAATATTGGGTCTCAAGGTACTTGTTATCCTACCTCATGTTGTGTCAACTTCTATCACCTTTTGCCTAAGAACTTATGCTACATCAATCACATTCCTGAAGATCAGAGCCTTTTTCTTACTTTGAGGTTGCCAAGGATCCCTATTGGCAGCAAGCCATAGAGACCAAGCTTCAAGCCCTTATAGAGAACCATACATGGGATCTCATTCCTCCTTCACATCATTTCCAACCCATTGGTTACAAATGGGTTTACAAGATTAAGTATCATTCTATTGGTTTAGTTAAGCATTACAAAACTTATTGGGTTACCAAAGGATTCAACTATTAAGAGTCTTTTTCTCCCGTTGCCAAGTATGTCATTGTCTAGTCCTTTCTTATAATGGCCTCTATGTGGGATTGGCCTTTGCACCAAATAAATATCCACAACGCCTTTCTTCATGAAGAGTTGGATGAGATTTACATTGCTCTTGTATAAGGATTACATAACCAAAGGAAGTTTTGGGTATGTTATCTCCATAAATCTTTATATGGCTTTAAGCAAACATCTTGGCAATGGTATGCCAAATTCACTTAGACTCTCTTTATAGCACACTTTTGGTAATCTCAATATGACTATGCTCTGTTTAGTTAAAAATGAGGTACATCATTGATCTACTTATTAATTTAGGTCACATAAATTCTTTAATTAAAAAAAAGGTTAGTACTTGAAAAAGGAAAAACAAAATAGAAAGTTATTTATAAAAACTAACCTAGCATCTATTAGGAAGAACAGAACCTGAGACCTTGCTAGTATATTTTCAGTCATTCTTAAAGTTCCATCAAGAATAAAGCCAAAAGATGCTTTTGTTTCTAAGCCAATAGAATCCAATGCTTGAAATTACAAATCACCTAATTTGGCAACACCTTCTTGAATATATCAAGTAACATAATCATCTAGTGTATGATGTACAAGAGCCTCCCTTGACCCAATTAAAATAAATTCACCCATAGAAAATTAGATCATATGCTTTATTCCTTATATCACCTTATAGGTATGACATTCAAGTTAGTTTTTATTATCAATATGACTAACAAAGACTAAGTCCATTTAAAACAAAAAACAAAAAAAAAATGATGAAAAAAAAATTAAATGTATCAAAATCCTTTTAAGAACACTAAAATTATATTGCATAGCAATAAGAATTAGATAATGCTAACTTGGTCACATTTAGGCACAATCATTAAATTTAACTTTTTTGAAGTCCATTATTTTAATATAGACACCTTTAACTTTAACTTTCTTTTTAGAAACAACATTTTATGCTTAGGTTTAAAATCAACATGTGACTTTTGTAATGGTCACTTACATAATTGCATGACTTAGAATGCAACTATTCTTTGTTAATCAGTGTATAAACTCATCATGGTACAGTAAGTTGGCAAATGTAAAGAATCAAATGAAATGGCAAATAACTACTAATGCTTCCATTAAATGGATAAGTTGTTTGATTGCAATACAATGCAAACCATTTACAAGAGTAAAGCACTAAAGGCAACTGGCCTTGCCTTATTACAAAATGATCATTTAGGTAAAATTTCATATAAAATAATATATCAACAGAGAATTAGATCGAGTAGAAATTTGTACCTAGTCACCTGCTTCTACTTTTGTCCATTGTGATGCTTTTATAAGAGAATTACTAACCATTATAAGCATTGCTTGGTCACATGTAAAGACAAGAACAACTAACGGAATGCTTATGTTGGTTAAATGAACAAAGGCATCTAGAAGACCTTCCATTGTTGGATATTCTAGCCATATGAATCATCCACCTTGACACCTGTAAGGTAACACCATGTCAAAATCCCTAATAACATAGATATGGGCATAAGAACTTATACCTGACATGGTTAAGACAACATGATGAGATTGTGCAATAGAATGAAGATGGTCTTTTTTTTTTTCTAAAAAAATTTGGTACTGGGTTGTGCATGAAGGTACTCTAGTGAAAAGGTCCAACAAGACTATAAAGCCTTTTTCATTTAGAAAGGACTTGAAACCATGAGTTAGGCATGCCCAAGTATTGGCCAATTCACCTCCTTTTCATAGAAGTATATAAGAAAAGTTCCACTTCCCGCTACCAAAGCCATTAAAATCATACAAAAAAATGCAAACCAACAAGATTGAAAAATCTTAAATTATTGTCACTGAAGATTCTCTATGCTCTCCATCTTTATTGCCATAATGCAATAATCAAGTGATCATTCTTTAAGGCATCCTTTTCTTTCCTTGGATTTAAGACTTGCTTAGAAAAAGACTAAACCAAATGTGTCATTTCTTAGATGGAGATATTAATGGCCTTAGTTTCTTTCAAAATGAAGGACCTATGTCAATGCATTTAGTCCTCTAATGTGATATGGTTTGGCTTTTGCATTGCAAAGCGATTAAACATTACAAAGCTTTGATGGATAAACAATTTAATGATCAACTTAAGTGTGCAAAAAAGAGAGAGAGAAACACACACACACAGAGAGAAAGAGAGAGAGAGAGAGAGAGAGACTTAGAGATGATATGACTAAATGTTCAAAGAACCCATCATCCAAGCGATGATGTCATTAAATGCAAAAAGTTCTTTATGGGTCTGGCATGCCATGTTGTAGTACTTGAGAATTCCCACCCAAAACCAAAAATAATATCCTTAAAAATGGTAAAATCTGAAAATGATGTGAAAAAAGATAGAAACAATAGAGCAAGAAGTGTAAAACGAAAAGAAAAAGATAAGACCAACCCATTTTGCAAACATTTAAGCCATTTGCATTGATTGGGGAAACCATTTAATGATACAAAATGCAAACCAATTGGTAAGAATAAAGGTAGGATGCCTTTATTATAGGCCTAGATTTAGGCCAACTATCTTAACTTGATCTTGGCCCATGTTCTCCTTGTTATATTCTATAGCATATAATTTGTAAAAGAACTTTTGGTTCAATGGAATTAAATGCTTTATTCTAAAGTTTTCAATGTTTTAGTTTTCTACATCTTCTCCCCTTTTCCATGGAACCGTTTGGTTTCCTCAGGTTCAAGTCTTCTAAATCTATTCCTTTTTTTATCCCTACACCACCTAGTATAGCCATGAATAGCTCATTATGTTGGAAAAACCATACCTATCTTACCCGAATGCTGCTAACCAACCTAGAACCTCCCATTTCATTGTCAAAATTGGTTATCCCTTACCAAAGTGGTAATTGTCTCTAATTATAAATAATTATAGCATAAGAACACTACAAAGAATGCCAATTAAAAATTAAATAGATTACTTCCAATGGTTATGTCCATCAAGGAAGCATCACCTTCTCATGTCATTACATCTCATGAGCTGCCTAATCGTTTTTGGTCAATGCAAAAAATGCAATACTACAAAAGAATTAAGAATGCTTAGGAATGCTTTAGAATGATTTAGAATGCGTGGCAATGTCTTCCATCCTGGTATGTTCCATCCACATTAGGTAATCACTATGGTTCAAAGTCAAAATTCCCAATGTCAAACTTATAGGTTATAAAGTCCAACACCCTAAGCTTTGAAGGAAGATGATAGTGTTGGTGTATGTTCAAAAACTTAGATAAGACATTAATTGTCTTATCAACTAATCTAATGAGAGCTATAGTAATTAAACCAATTTTGATTTTTTCATAAATGAAGTAGCATATAGTGCCAATGTGCTTTGTTTTCCTATGAAGAATAGGATTCTTAACCAACTTTAGGCCACTTCATTATCATAGTAAAGAATAATAGACCTAAATACATTAATATTCAAATCATGTAATAAACTAACCAACCAATAATCTCATAAGATGTCGCAACCATAGCATGATATCCTACCTTTGTGGAAGAAAGAGTAACAGGATGTTGCTTAGTACTCTTTGTAAAAATTAAAGAATTACCAATAGTAACACAAAAGCTTCTAGTAGATTGATGAGTCATGGGACATTTAGCCCAATTAGTATCACACTAACCTCATAAATAAAAGCTTCCATGCAAAGAGAAGAAAAGACACAAATTAGAAAAATCATTTAAATATTTAACCATCAAATAGGCACACCTCAATCAGAGTGGTTAGGTGGATACATAAATTGACTCAATAAGTTCTTCATAACTAAGTGTTAATGCACATTACTTATTGCCTCACGTACTCATTAGCTTTAACCTCGCAACACCTTATAGTAGTCTCATAAGGAAACCTTGTCATGGACATATCGATGCCTCCAATACAAAATTAACCTAGATTTGGTGCATATTTTTCTTTTCTATTTTAGGTGATTTTTTTAGTTCTTTTATGGTTTGATTTTGCATATTACTTTTTTGTAACCTACTTTGTAATTATTAGAAACTTATTTATAATAATCACATTTTCCATATTGCCATGTTCTTTCTATTTTTGGCCAAATTATAGTTTTCTAAAGGTTGATTTTTTATTTCTAATTTGGCATTGGGAGCTTTCAACTTATACCCTATCAAAAACTATCCATGGCTTCCTTTGTTTGCACCATTACCTGGAACCCTACTTTCCTAACAATCCCTTGTCCGACCATGATTGCCCTTTTTAATATTAACAATTTTATTGTTTGGAACACCCATTTTATTTATTCTTCTTATTGCACCAATTGCCGTCAATTGCGGAAGGATCCCAACCTATACCTCCCCAAAAGATCTAGGTTTCTAAAAACACTTCTTCCCCCAACCTTGCCTACACTGCCTAGCTTATTTGTGACCAGGTGACACTTGGCTAGATTTTGGCATCCTCTACTAGCTTGATTGTAAGTCAATTAATAGATTACTACTTAACTACAACAACCTAAAAATACCCATGACATCCTATACTACACAATCAAACACTCGAGTAATGTCTATACATAAAAACCTTCAACCTTTAATAAAAAGGCAATTCTTAATCACTGAATTCATTAATGAAACAAAGATAAGTATGGATCAATTATTCTCCCTCAGTAAGAAAATCTTTGAAAATGAGTATTAAAATTACATTTTTAAAGGCTTAGCAATGACTTTCGCAACCTTGCCTCCTCCATCTCCATCCAAACATAATTGGGTTCTCTCCATTTGCTTCTCCTCACCCAAGAAGCTTTCCATTTACTTCTCCTCTACAATAAAGAATACACAAATCACCTTCATGCACCAATAACCCCTCTTATGGCATTTAAGATGCATGTTGGCACCTTCGTTGCCACTTAGCCTTCATTGTCACTTTATCGACCTGACCAATATGGCACCCAAATGTCTCTTCGTTGAACCAATCAAGTTAGCTCAACTCCACTAGCTTGCTACTTACTTAACCACCTCAGGAAAAAAAAAAAAAAAAAAAAAAACAACAACAACAACAATCACTTTAGTGGTCGTGGCCTTCTTCAAGGCCCATTTTGCCAATTGTTTCATTGGTTGGACCATGTTGTCTCAACCCATTATGAGAATTTTAATAATTCCTTCAACACAAGCCTAAATCAATGTAATACCCATTATACCTAAAGTTACACCCTTGCCCCTTAGGCTCATTACACAAACCTAGCCTAAATATCCCTATGCTTAATACTCCTACCAACCCATTAATCCTAACCAAGCCTTCTACCCCCCTTAGGCTTACCTAGATCACCTTAACTCCCTTTGTAGCCCACACATATAGCCCCCCCCCTCTTTCCAACCCAAACAATCCTTTAACGTTGCCTCTTAGATCCCTAACTCTTAAGCTCTCATCACATCACACCTTTCCCATGACTTTGTTTGGTTTTATTCTATTCATGAGCCTTAACAATTCATGGTGGGTGATGGTAGCTCTCTTCTCATCACCCACATGGGTACATTTAAGTCTTCTTTTTCATTTATCTAATTTCTTAGTAGGTCTTTTTAACATTAAAAATCTCTTATCAATCTTTAAATTCACTATTGATAATAATTCTTTTCTCCCCTACTCATTTTTAGGCCATCTTTTAGCACATGAGCTAAACTTTACTCCACTACCAATTGATTAGGGTCTTTATCATTTCTCACCATTTGGTGTCACCCCTACTCTTATTACTTTCATTACTATCAACATTAGCTTTCTTGTATTACATCTACTTTTAATGAGAGTTACCATCATCTTAATGCCCTGGTATAGATTATAATGAAACATTCAACCCCATAACTAAACCTATTATAATTTGTACTCTTTTATCCCTTGCTTATAGCAAAGGTTGGACAATCTAACAATTTGATGTCAAAAGTGCCTTCATCCATGGCCATCTTGATAAAGAAGTTCCTATGCAACAACCTTAAGGATTTATTGATCCTTAACAACCTCATCACATTTTTCATCTTCAAAAATCCCTTTATAAGCTAAAACTAGCTATTCAAGCATGGAATCACCAATTATCTAAATTTTATTAATAACTTTATTTTTCCATCTCTACAATAGACTCATCTCTTTTCTTTCTCCATACTAATACATATAATTTCTTTATCCTCATTTATATGCATAACATTCCTTTATTGATAGTCCTTATGCACCACTCACTCATATTCTTCACCAAATACAAAAAGAATTTGGTATTAAGGATCTTGGTAATATATACTACTTTCTCAGAATTGAAGCTTTTCTAGCCACCAATGGCCTATTATTACATCATGCCCAATTTACTCATGACATCATTTAACATGCACAAATGGGGGCTATTTATGGTGTTTCCGCTCCCTACGCTACTAGTCACCCTCATTCAATTCATAATGGTGAACTTATCCCTAACCTTACTCCTTATAGGAGTATTATTAGTATTCTTTAATATTTTAGCCTTACCTAAATAGATATAGCTTATGCTGTCAAAATTGCACATTAGTATATGCATGCACCCAACACTAGTCATTGGACTTTTGTCAAACGCATTATAAGATTTCTTGTAGATACTCCTCACTATGACACCTAGCTCACCAAATCTCCATCCCTACAACTTCACACCTACTTTAAGGCTGGTTGGTTAGGCGATTGCAACAATTGATGCTCCATCAACGGCTTCTACATCTTCCTTATGTCTAACCTCATTTCTTGGAGTTCCTGCAAATACAAAACAATCACTCATGTTCCAGCATAAAAGCTAAGTTTAAACCCTTGGTTGATACAACTATAGAAATTATTTGGATTGAAGCACTTCTTTGTGATCTAAAACACCTTTTATCTATACCTTTTACTTTATGGTGTGATAACCTCTCTATTCTATACATGTTTAAAAATCCTATCCTCCCGACCTATACCAAGTATATTGAGATTGACCTCCATTTCATTTGGGAATGTGTCAAGAATCATTAGCTTAATATCCTTTTCATTTCCTCTATTGACCAAACTACCAATATCTTCATCAAAAGGCTCTCCGTACTTCAAAACAAGTTTATAGTTTGTTACAATCCTTCAACTTACTAGGAAGCATTAAACGACATGTCAACACTCCATGTTAGCATTTTCACATCAGCATAAAGGTGCCAAGTCAGCCTCACTTGACCACATAGCACCACACATGGTGACCTATAGGCACATCAGCCTTGCACATCATAACCATGATGTGTTATTGAACCATGTATTTAGTTTATCCCAAAGTTCAGCAATGGTGGTGGCAGAAATGAAGCCCTCATGTAGTGATTTTGATAATGAGTTCATTATACTACTCAAGCATGCTGAATTACAACCCTCCCAAAAAGCATAATAAGAAGAACTCTCAACAAGAGTCGAGTACTTGTCATTAGTGATACAAGTTTGTCTTCGTCAAAAGCATGACTTACATTGTCCTACTCCAAGATATGCAATTGTTAGGACCACTTAACTCAAAGCTAATCAAAGAAGCACTATGAGTGTCCCCAGTATGAAGAAATAACAAATCCTTGTGGTCAATTACCATCAAAACTGGGGGCACATAATCTTCATCCTTCTTGCTAGTGGTTTATGTCTTTGACTAGCTACTAGATGAAGTTCCTCCTTGACACTTAACATGTGGAGGAACATAGGGAGTTGCTCTTGGTGGTGTGATTGATTGATCAAACATGACAATTCAAAAGAAATAGACTAATGCGTCTATCAAGAAGATATTCAATGAAACAACTCAACAAGCAAAAAGTAGTCACTAAAGAAAAGAAAACTACATGAACCATCTAAAAGTGCCAAACAACCATTTAATGAAAGCCTACAAAGACAATACCTAACGAGTGGAAACAATCATCAAGGGGGATGGGGGGGTAAAAGGGAAAAGAAACTAGAGAGTGCCAAGTAACCGTTTAACAAAGTGCCACAAAGACAACAAAAGTTTCAACAAAAGCCACAAACCTAAAACAAATTAGCATTGCAAGTGTTTGATAGAGAACTTCAGTGAAACTGAATTTTTACATGTTAAAATGAGACAATAATACAATTCCTTGGAAATGTTTGATATAATGTCACAATGATCTAATACTCGAAGAACATTGACAAAGGCAAAAACAAAGCATAAAAGCTAAAAATGTGGTTAGAATGGCTTTGATACCATGTAGAAAGAAGAAAAACGATTACATTTTACCATTTTGCAAATATTTGAGACATGTGCATTGTTTGAGGATCATGGAGCTGGACGTGTTATTCTCCATAGTGGAAGGCAACCAATAGGCTTGACATGGAACGAAATTTCCACTGGACAGCTGAAATTCTTGAAGCTTTCGGAGGGCATCTTCACGGTTAGCAAGCACACAGGTGGGCAGCATGAATCATGTCAATTTTGATTCAACCAATTTTCACACTGCCCACACAATCAAAATCAAGCGATGACTCATGCCAACTAGATTCAACCAATTTTGATTCTTTGCATCTATATAATTCAACATTCATTCACTCTTTAATTTGTATCAAAGCAAGCAAGCCATAGGATAGCTCTTATAATTGACCTATAAAGAATTAGTTGGTTTTTCTTGTAACAAAGCTTTTATACATATTAATGAGAAGCCTTCATATTTTGCATTACGTTCTGTTTGATTATCAAACTTTTGACATTTACTGGGACAATCATTCAATGATGCAAAACGCAAACCAATCAGTAAGAACGAAGACAGTAGGTCTCTGAATGTAAAAAATTACAGCATAACAATACTACAAAAAATACACGCTAAAATGGTATATACAACATCTAATGGTCGACGTCAACTACAAAATTTACACGCAAAATACACGCTATCGTATCCTCGCGTCATTGCATCCCATGAGCAGTCCTAACTGTCTCCAACTAGTGCAGAGAACATGATGAGCTGTGAAGAACTCCAGAAGAATCGGAATGCTTGAGAATGCCTTCCATCGTGGTATGTTCCATCCACGTTAGTCAATGAGGAGTCTTCCCCCTTGGTTTCACGTCAGAATCCTGGACAAGAAGGTCAAGCTTTTTGTCATCATCAGGGAGAATGGTCACGGCTTTCCCTTGACTCATCATCTGGCGATAGATTCACATATGCAGATCGAGCATTTTATCTATCCATCCCCATCTATCCCTGCCATGCCAGGAATATTGTTGCTCCCTCCAAACCCCACACCAACACTTCCGCCACCTTCCCGTCTATTTCTTTCCTACGAGTAAAACGATTGCCATCACTCGCTCCCTTTTCCTCTTGATGAATACGATGTTCTGAAAATCGAGAAAAAGAAAAGTTCTCATTGGCTATCCGGCCAAATAATCTCATTCAAGCTACTCTCTAGCATAATGTAGAACAAATGGGCAGTAATTAACTAATGCAACAGATTTTTGCTAGAAAATTTTCGGTATCCACAAGGATATCTTTATACATTTTTAAAATCATTTGTATTGCTTTTCACTCTTCCACTTAAAATTTTTTAAGTAAAATATATTTATGATTTTTTTCTTTACTAAATAAATGAGGTTTGAAAATATAGGGCACTGAATCTAAAATGTAATAATACGTGTTTTGTGTTTACTTTTACTTATGTATGGTAGCATAATATGTAAGCGATTAGCTTTTTTTTATCAATTAAGCTTATACCTTATCTATTGTATTTATCTAAGGTATGATTATTACGCCCAACCTTATTAGTATTAATAAAATTTGTCAGCCCCTGTCTTAAAAAAAATAAAAAAATAAAAAATCTAAAATGTAAGTATTTGACTACCAATAGCTAATCCTGTTGACATTTTATTTATCTTTTTTCTTTTTTCTTTTAAAAAGATTCTAAACGTAGTGCCACCCAACTGCATTATTCGGTTCGCCTATCATGATTTAAGACTTTGCACTCCTGAATCCCACCAAGGCGATCAAAAGCTACTTTTCTGGTCACTCTAAATTGGTGACCACTAGCATTAAATCAACGTCCTTGCAACTTTGTGGACCCAATTGTGTAGACACTATGCTTTGATAGTTTGATCTAGATGGGTACAAGTCCAACCAAATTTTTTTAGAGCCCATTTTGGCCCAATTCAACTAATCAAAGGATAAGGACATCAATTCTAATACATATTTGACAAGTGTTTAAAGTAGTTACGCTAAAAAAAAAAAAAATCCTTGGTAAGTGGCAATAGAATTTACTACTAATTTATTATTTCCAAAAGGCTACATTATTGTTATGTAAGTTTAAAAAAATACATTTATAGCTATGTTAGCTCTAAAAGGTCTATTTGACCACATTTAATGATGATTTCTTTTTGTGTGTCCTAACTTTCTATTTATAAAGGCTTTCAACTCATTTGTAAGTAGTAAAAAATAAATTAGAGATAAACTTCTAAGAAGTAGAGTTTTTTTCTATCATTTTATTTTTGTGCTTTTATTTTCCCTATTCTTTACCTTTTGAGCTTTTACGTTTCTATGCTTATTTTCTTGCCTTTTAATTCTTCCATCCATAAATTGATATATTTATTTCTTATCATTTAAATTCCTTGCAAAGTTAAGTTTCTGCATCTTTAAATTTGTGCTTCACTTTTTGCCATTTAAATTCTACTGCAATTTTACTTTCTTGCACCTTTAAATTTTGTGAGTCTTTCAATTACCTTTTGTGCACTTGTTTTAGCCAATGCTCAATTGTTGTTCGCAAGCTTTACAATTATCCTATTATTTGCTTGTTGCAACTTGTTATTTGCTTGTGCTTGTTGCTTGTTGCTTGTTCTGCAAGTTCTAAAGGTATCAAAGCTAATAAACGTGATGTATAAGAGGAAAACTGGGAAGAGGGTGTGGCGGAGTGCTAGTGTGATAGTGAACATGGTTTTTAAGTGATTGATTGATTGAATCTCATAAGTCAATTTACTTAAACAATTCAAATTTGCAAGACTTTTCTATTTCTTTCTAGAAATGAGTGAGAGGAGACTTTAAATACCTTTTACCATAAATTCTATAAAATAAAAAAAGCCCATGGCATTTGTGATAACCAAATTTTTTATATTGGAATGTAGGCCTATTTAAAAAAATTTAAAAGTGCTTGGGTAGTATTTAAATATAAAAATTGTCTCCCTAATTTATAACCTAGCTTTTAGGTATATGTCTATTTCTATTATAATATTAAAGCTTAGGTTAATCCTCTTAAACTCTTACTCAACTTTAAGCTCTTACAATATACTTTGCATGGAAGGAGCATCTATTCTACCTTGTTCAAGTTCAAGTCTAAGGTATATACAATATACTGGAAAATGTTAACAACAAAAATTTCATTTAAGAAATATATAATATCAAATTTATCTTTCTAACTCATAAGTTAACTTCTAGTTAAATTATGTTTTTTAATAATGTTCACAACAATTAAAATGAAGCATACATCTAAGCAAAGGTGCGTGTAAGTCACAGTGATTTAGGTGACCAAAGCTATTTGAACTTCATAATTTAGTGCGCGAAGTTAGAAGAGAGAAAGTGTAGAGTAGAAGAGTTTTGACGTCTTTTGTATTGGAAGAAAGGTCCAAAGGCAACATCGAAGGCTTTAGCCACCCTGTCCTATTTATGAGATGTCATTTTCTCATCTTAAATCACCTTAACGCATACCTCTTCCAAGCAGGCCTGAAAGCTATGTAGATCTTTCAATTAATGGGACGTCCAATAGTTTTACCGTCTCTTATCTTGCTTACCACTTGCAACCCTTAAATTATACGGTATTACTCTCATGGTATAAATGGGAGGGAAGGCCCAAGCCGCAGAGGAATCCATTATTACCTTCTGATTTGATTAAACCAAATCAACAAGAAGCCTGAAGTTGACGATCATTAGCATGATATGGGGATGCCCGGATTCCACTTCCATCCTATCGAGGAAGAACTGGTAGAATTCTACCTTCGCCGCAAGGTAGAGGGCGTATGCTTCTCCTCTGCATTTTTGGGTTGTGCTTACAAGTAAAAATTATCTTTTTAACTTATAAATTAACTTTTGAATTAAATTATATACTTTCTAATAATGTTTGCAGTGATGAAAATAAAGCATACATGTGAGCAAAGGTTTTTGTAAGTTATAGTGATTTAGGAGACCAAAGCTTTATTTATTTATTTATTTATTTTCTGTAAAAAAATAAATTTGCATTAATAAAAATTAGTATGTAGAAATATAGAGATGTGCCTCAGCACTACAAGAGTAACTAAAGTTATAAAAAGATAGGATTTAAAGTTTCCAAATTTTACTCAAAATGACATTATTATGGGAGAATTTTATATTTCTAAATAAGAAAGTTCTTCTTTGTATAATTTTTATTACTTTTGCTAACAAAATTGGGATATCAATTATTATATTCTAAAATTATATTCTATTGTGTTCAACTCATATAAAGTAAATGCAAGTTAAAAATGATAATTTAAGACCTTTAACAACAAAATCTCTTCTTGTAGCTATTTTGATCATCTATTGCATCTCTTTATTTCATCCTCTAACATGACATTGGATTCCATTCAACATGATGTTGGATTCGATCCAACATGACATCTCTTTGTTCCATCCTTCTGTGTATATATTCGAAAAGAGATAACTCTTCTTTTTTACCAAAAATTGACAAAAATCACAATATAAATTAATCAAAAAGAGCTATTTTGCAATTTCTTCTGCTATAAAAAGTTTATATTAAAAGATTAGCTATCTAATAAAATTATATTTGCTAATATCACCAATCTAAAATAGATCACACAAATCCATCTCTTCATTAGTTAGTCAAAAGTATTCGTAAATTTCTTTACATCAATAGCAAACCTATACAAAACTGAGGTAAGAGTGGGCAAATCAAAGCTATTTGAATTTCATAATTTAGCATGCGAAATTAGGTAAGAGAAAAGGCATTGGTGAATAGTTTTGACTTTTTTTGTGGTGGAAGAAACTGTTAGGAATTTCTACAACAGAATGGTCCAAAGGCGCTGTTAAGGGCAGTAGCCACCCTGTCCTATTTCTGAGATGTCATTTTCTCGTCTTAAAACACCTTAAAACACACCTCTTCCAAGTAGGGCCTGAAAGCTACGTAGAGCTTTCTTTTAATGGGAGGTTCGAGAGTTTTACCGTCTTTTATCTTGCTTACCACTTGCACCACTGAAATCGTACGGTATTTCTCTCGGGGTATAAATGAGAGGGAAGGTCAAAGCCGCAGAGGAATCCATTATTACCTTCTGATTTGATTACACAGTTTGTGGCAATTGCAGCAAGCTTTAACATGAGCCGCGACGACAGCAGCAACCCTGAAGTTGATGATCATAAGCATGATACGGTGATGCCAGGATTCCGTTTCCATCCCACCGAGGAGGAACTGGTAGAATTCTACCTTCGCCGTAAGGTAGAAGGCAAGCGCTTCAACGTGGAACTCATCACTTTTCTGGATCTCTATCGCTATGACCCCTGGCAGCTTCCTGGTAGACTTACCCTCTTTCTCAAGGATCCCATCTTCCACAAGTAGCATGTGCAATTTTATCCTTTTCTCTTAATTTATTCAAGATGTTATCTACTTGCTATACAAATATTCATATACATACATATATATATATAGATGTTAGCGTTTGTACCTCTGTCCGTTATCACTTGCTCTATATAATAAACTTCGAGTTTGAAAACCAAGTCAAAAGAAAGGCGTAACAAATTAGACTCAAGTATAGAGGGATTTTGCATTTAATTTATTTCAGAATTGGGATATTTAATTAAGGTTGTTTGCATTAGATTAAGTTGTTAGATAAGATTATATTCTTGATATGTAATTTGTTATTTCTTTTAAGGCCTGATTTTTATAAATATCTGTGAATTAGTGTGTAAAGATCATCAACTTGAAATCCACAATTACCGATTGAGATTTAGTTTTCCTCAAAGAAATTATCTTCTTCTTTTTTTCACATGACAAATTGGTGTTAAAGTGTCGTCCTACCACATAGCGTGGCTATGGATCCACTGGAAGGAATTGAAATAGGTTTGGGCAAAACGAAACCTGTGAAAAAAAAATTGAAATGGGTGTGGGCAGAAAGAGTTTAGAAAGCCAGGAAGGCCGTGGTCAGGGGAACACCTCCAAGGAGAGATGACCATTTCACTTTGGCAATGTTCCGAACATTGGGTCACTCTTCATCCAGAGGTCAGCCGTTGGAATATTGTCCAGCCACCTTCTTGAAGGGATAGGATAGACCTCTTTTGTTATATGAGGTGTTTGTTCCTTAATTAAATAAATAGTTTATTAGTTATTAGGAGCTTGTCTGTAAAGGTTATGTACTTTTGCACTCAAATCTTGAGGACAAGGTTTGCTATTGTAGGGGAGGCATTGTCATATGTACCATCCAACAAACCTCGAGTCTTAAAAACCAGGTCAAAGAAAGGCATAACATATTAGACTTTGGTTATAGAGGGATTTCGTAGTTAATTATTTTAAGAGTGAGATATTTGTGAAGGTTATTTTAAGTTGAGTTAGGCTGTTAGGTAAAATTATATTCACAATAATTCAGTTTGTTATTTCCTTTTAAGGCTTAGTTAATATAAGATTATCAATTTGGAATCCAAAAATTACCTATGAGATTTAGTTCCCTTTAAGGAAACTATTTAAAAAAAAAAAAAAAAAATTCTTCTTTGCACATGACTCGTGTTCGTTTAATACAATCTTTCTCTCTGTAAGTCTGTGTGTGTTTTGTTTAGCCTTGGCTGCAATTGGGGAAAGGGAATGGTTCTTCTATGTCCCCAAAGACCGCAAGCATCGCAACGGGGATCGTCTCAATCGTGTTACCACTTCCGGCTACTGGAAGGCCACCGGAGCTGATAGAATGATCCGAACAGAAAAATCCCAGTTGATTGGCCTGAAGAAAACCCTAGTTTTCTATTCTGGGAAAGCTCCCAAAGGCATCCGAACTAGCTGGATCATGAACGAGTATCGCCTACCACAACAAGAAACTGAATGCTATCAGAAGGTAAGAAACTTTGCTTCATCTGTTTATCATGCATCAAGAAACTTCAAAACTAAGAAAAGAGTGAATATTGAGAAGGATGAGCCTCCCATGGAGTTTAGACTCCTTATGCATTCTTACTTCTTCACTAACCCTAGTTTATGGACATTCGATATACCTTTAATTGAAGCATAATCTTTTCCTTCTTAAGAATTTTCTTGCAAGGCCGACTTGCTAAAGGGTTCGATCCCGAGATATGGATCTGCAGCAGACCCCAACACTGTTGCATCGGAAAAACGAAATTGGCAGGAACACTATTGCCAATATGGGTTTCAAATTTATCACTATTTAATGGAGTTCTTAAATCTGTTTTGCGGGAATTTTGCAGCAGTGTGCCAGGACTTTAAATTCATTAATCGATAAAGAATACTTGAATTGAATCCAAACTGAACGTCTGAAAACTTCATTGAAGTGCCTTACTTTTTACTAAAATAGTGTCGGTCTTCACCAACTCTCCTTCCTTACTCGCATCCAATTTTAAATCTTCCATTTTCAGGTAGAAATATCCCTATGTCGTGAATACAAGAAAGCTGGAGTTGAAAACTACCCTTCTCTCCCACATACTTTTCCATCGAAGACGTCCTTAAGCGAAGTGGCTCTGTCGTCTAGACAGCAAGAAGACACGGTTCATAATTCAACGGAAAACTTCCATGCTTTCGGAGGACATTCACGGCAAATTGAAGAGGAAAATATTAGCAAAACAGTCGGGAGAAGTAGCTTAGATGTCACAACGGCTCTCAGGCTTTCAAAGCATAATTCATACCAAGCTGCAGTTAACACCGCCCTTGGGCTACCAGCTCCGGTGGAGGAAGGAATGCTTATACGCGACTCAAAGCAAGCTAGTCCTTTAGTCCCCACTTGTGCCACATTCTTCACAGGCTCTTCTTCTGTCTCATCTAGCGTTGTGGATGATCTCCATAGACTAGTGAATTACCCACAAGCTTCAAGTATCAGCCAACAACAACACCTCTTCAATGCTCAACATCAGCCTAACCAGTTCTCCACCTTGCCTCCAAATTCGCAGCCACTGGCTCTCAACACAATGCCGACCATTCTTCCAAGCGGCTTCACTGATCAACTGTGGGAATGGAATCCAAGTCCAGGTACAAAAAGAGAATACACCAGTCCCTTCCAAGCAATCTAATAAGCTAAACGTACATAGATATATATACATTTGTTAATGACTATAAGGCGATCCCTAATATATTTTCCCATTTAGATGTAATATTCCGCATAATATTCCTTTATAACATTCTCGCACTCATGAGGTTTTATGTATATACCTTATATAAAATAGGCCTAATGCCTATAAGAGGAGGCCGTATTGTACAGAAAAATTTGTCATAATCATAACAGTAGATTCCACATTGGCAGGTATTCAATTTATTACAACATTTTATGTTAGCTTTAGTGATTTCTCTATCTTAGTTTAAATTCTGCAAATTAACTTCTGAATATTGACAGACAATGATTTGTCCCTAAGTTAGGTTTTCAGGTTTAAGGAGCCAAATATGGGGATCTAAGGCATATTTCTTTCTCTCGGTGATAGTACAATGATTGATACACACAGATGATCACCATGCGTGGACAAAGGTATCTTGGAGAATATGGCAGCAGTCGGACCCATTCCACCAGCCAACATTCAGAAACAGAGACAGGAAAAACAGACCCATTTTGCCTTTTCGGTTGGTGGGGAGACAAACTAACTCCCATCCAGAAAAATTTGTCTTCGTTCTTGGTGCTTTAAATTACGGTGAAACGCCCGTAAAACAGCCAACTTTAGAGGGGCCAGATCTGGCTATAAGGTACTCCTAGAGCCCTTCCATCTTCAATTCCATTTTTACCTCGTACAAGGATTTTATGCACCTTCCTTTGTAACCAATTGGAATTTAAACCATTCAAATTGGCATTCTATACATAGCAAGTGCATGTAGTCTATGTCATAGCTGCGAACTGATACTGCTCTAGAAGTTTGTGATAATTGTGTCCGCAAAGTCAATGACAGCCATATGTACACGCTCTGCTGGCCTTACCGTGGATGCGTACGCCCTGGTGCCAAGCATGGCTTTTGTGGGTTTGTCGTAGGCACTAGGGTCCAGGTACCCTAGTGTCTACTCTATGTCCTGTGTTTTCATGGCCCATTAGTCACTGCCTACTCTTCACTCCTCATCAATTACTCCTACTGACATTCCGAAATAGAGTGCAGCTAGGTTAGTGCTACGACTTTGCTTGTAGCATATATGCGTTTTAGGATGGGAAATGGCCTATAATGAACGAAGGAAACAAGACGCTGCGCCGTTCTCATCAAAGGTTTCATGTTTAACGAACGTAGCCATCACTTTTCCCTTTCATATCAGAAAAGTGACCCATCATGGACTCCAATTTCATGTGAAGGATTCTTGATCGATGTTAAAGGCATATATCCTCTTTTCTTTCCGAGGGAAGAAGGAAAGAAAATAAATCAAGCACAGGAACATCCCTACGGATTTCTAAATATTAACGGGTACCAGCTTTCTTGCGCGATTATGTTGTGGATTAGTAGTTCTGATAGGACTTCTTTCTTCCAAAACTATGAACTTTTCGCTGTGCCTCTTATCGTGGACCTATCATTTACCAGCAGTAGATTTCATACCATAGCTCCAATTAATACAAGGTTGATTGACAACCAGTAGCTGTAATAGCTGTAGCTCTTGAGATGATGCTTTTCCCTCCTCCAACGTTTCCTCGTACGGATTCTACTGACTTATTTAAACTTTTTCTAGAATATTCATTTACTCAGAGGCATCTTCTTTTTACCGCTTTTGGTTCGAAAAGGTAAGGAAAAAAAAGAGCCATTTCCTACTTATTTTACCACGTAAGCTGCCATTTCAAGGTACACAAAATCTAAACTAACACGTTACATATTATAGGATGAGTTCAAACCCATATACACATCCTTACTCCTTTCATCCTTGTAATATCTCTTTCATATATGTCAAAACTGACTAAATGCATTATGTACATCCATTTGGTATAGTTTCCAATGGTAAATGGTTTGGCTTGCACAACGAAAGGTTGGTGTGGGATCAATAAGCATAATGAGAATTCCAAGCCAATATAGGGAACAATGGCAATAGAGGGATTTAGAGGGGGATTAGCCAAGTTAGATATGGGTGTAGTAAAAAGAGACAGATATGGAGGAGGGAGGGTCACCATATCATGTAGAGGTGTAACAATAGGAGACTCATATTCTGTGACTATGACAAGAATTAGTGGTGGTGGACTCATAAGCACCCAAATACCCATAAGCAATTAAGAGAATGTGTTTTTTCATAGAGAATCTCAAAAGGAGTTTTCACTTTGAGGATGGGAGTAAGCATCTTATTAATCAAGTAACTAGCAGTGAGAAAAGAGATGAAAAGAAGTTTAACCCTAATTGAGGATAGGCCATGTAGTGTGCATATGCTAGCTTTGCCAAATTTTGAAGAGGTGATAGAGGTTTGGGACATTTGGGGTAGGAATTGGTTTTGTCCTCTAATAGGATAAGTAAGCCGAGGTGGAAGTGGTTTACATATCATTAGAAGTTTTAGGCATTATGATATCTACTAAAACCACTAGATAATGTGCATGCTTGGTAAGCACTATATTCCTGCAGAAGTTTGTCATGCCGCATAAATTAAGGAGTTGAATGGGGTCACATCTTAACAATAGCAGGCAAGTTAAGTTACTTATGACGATAAGTCACATGTCTTTGGCTTCACGCTCGAAAGAACCATATGCAGGATATGAAGACTTACAGAAGATTTGGACGAAGCGCACAGAGAAGCAGCTCGAAACCAACTTTCACGTGCACAAAATGGATAGATGTTTACAGGAACCCTTGTTCATCCTTGATTGTCCTTTTGAGGAGGACTCAAAGGTCGTGCAGGTAAAACGAAATTGTGGCTAGCCTGCAAGTGCAATAAATTTGGTTTTAGTTTAAGCAAGATAAGGACAACTTTTGGGATGGTAATATGCTTCCTAGACTGTCATTCCTGTTTCTAATGCCATCTGAGATCATTTGGTTCTTGATGTCTCGAGCAATAATAACTTGGGTTGAGACCTCAATAGCTCTACTTGAAACAGGAAAAAAGAAATAGACTATAGTTGACATACAACAACTTTTGAATAGTAATATACTTGTAAATACAATGCTACTCCCCTACGCTTATCTCTATAACAATTTTTTTTAATAAGCTCCAGCAAAGTTCTAACAATTTCAATAGAGACCGTATGAAATGCAGAATACCGAAAAAAAAAAAAAAAAAAAGTAAGTTTAAGGGGATGATTATTCTTCACCTCGGTACACCCTAAAAGCTTGTGAGGGTATTTTGAGCTCGCTTCAACATATTTCCTTTTGAGTAACAACTAATGAAATCATGTAATCTAAAGATGATCACTTGTCATTTACTCATGTAAAAAATTTCTCTATTTCTCATAGATTCTAGATCCAATAGGTTACCCCAAATGCATATAATTCAAAAGACCATTTAACGCATAAAAATTGAATTGCCAATACATCATTTACTATAGGTGTATAACGGGGACAATCGCAAGTGAAAATGTGGAAACTACACTGTCACATGCAGCTTCATGCACATTTGGTGGTGACTAGGTGGCGTGCTCAGAGAATTAGTATGGAGAAGAGGAGGCCGTGGTCTGCGAATGGGAGTGTATTTAAGAGTTAAGAGGGGGATGTGTGTCGTGGAGGGACACCCGATTTCGTCCTGTTTCCCTCACTTTTTGGGTTATCTCTGTAAACTTACCTGCGGAGGCATGGCCTTCGAGCATAGGGTATAAAGAGAGGACGCGAAGTAGATCAAGGGCAGACTTCTGAACCAGATAGCTCTGTTTGTACACGCGAGTTCTCCCTCTTCTGTAATCCTTCTCTCAATCCATTCTGTGTTCAATTCAAGTTCTTGTCACCGTTGGTCGTAGGTATAGGGTTTCAGCTGTGGTTCTACGAAGATTATCTTGAAGTTAAGCCAAATTAAAGATCCCCTATAAAAGCATGTAACAACCCACCACTAGATAAAGATGACAAAAAAAATAAATAATGGAGCTTCACAATTTGATATACTTGATTGCGCATATGGAGCAGTTAAATGTAAGTAAATGAAAGCTTAACGGCAAAGGCAAAGATAAAAATGAATTTTACGTCTTCTGTTATTTCCTCTTCTTTTTTTTTTTTTATATATACGAAGAATCAAGAATTCCTAGTTATACAAATTTTATACAAGTTTGAATATAATGGGTTGAAAAGGAGCAAAATAGACTATACCGTTTTGGCTACTAGTATTCGAGTTCTCAAAACATGCCTCCTAATTTTGCAGGCAGCCTTTTGAAGAAGTTTTGGAACACTACAGGAATGATATATCTGGATTCTTCAATGCCTTAGCACATAAAACCCTTTAAGTGTTGAAATCTGGCATAATTTTAATATTTTAAGGTGTTTTCTTTCCTTAAATGGAAATTTCAAGAGAAGAAATGAACAACCTAAACTAAGAAATTTACTTATCTTTTCAAATGCAAAGTCATGAACCCATTCTTCTTCATTGCTGTATCAGTACGAGACAACTGAGCTTCATCCACCACCACCAGCTGTCTCGTACTGATACAGCAAATGGCCATGATTGGATCACGGCATGTGAGGAGATCTATTTCTGAACATTCTGAAATATGGCCAATTGTGCCCTATTGAACCTTCATCCAATAGTAGATAGACTAGCCAATCATGGCATGAGGAGATCTGTCTCTAAACAATATGGCCATGATCGACTTACCCCCCACTGAATTATCTTCTCGGTATATGTGCCTCAAAATTGTTTGTCAAGGTAGGAGACTAGCACACCTTCACCGTGTATATTCCAATTGCCAAGGAGGTTTCTAGTTGTTCTTCATACATTAGACCAATTAACACAAATTTGATTCAATTATATAAGGAATCTGGTTTCTTCATCACATATTGTGAGACCTCAGAGTAAAACATGTGCCTCTGCATGTGTAATGCTTCCAGGTCCAAACTTCACAGCGAAGCTTCCATTGCAATCTCATCAGAGCTCCTCCACCAGCACTGCTGCCAAAGACACTGGAACTAATCCTTGCCTAGGCGGGTGCCATTTGATCCAAATTCCTATTCTTAACGCAACCTATTTCACAGAAATCCTTAAAATATTAAGAGATATTTGGTCTACGAAACTTGCCTCTGTGTCTATTTTGAGAAGCAATGACAGTTGTATCAACCAACAGTTATATCACTGCAAATCTTTCTGATGGCCATGTGAGCTGCATTGTGCTTTACTGCATTCCTAGCTTGCCATATTTCCCATGTGATGACCCCTCCTGCTATTGCTATCATCACTCTCCTTTGGCTATTCCATACTGTTTCTACATACCATGATGTTAGCAACGAGGAAATGGAACCAAATTCCACTGGTACGTTGAGTATATTGGCATATCTCCTCCAAAATTTAAGCCAGCTCATTGTGCATGAAGAGTAGTCCCATTGTTTCCTTTTGAGCATTTATACAATATTGATACTTGGAGGTCCTTTGTATCCCTCTTTTTTACAAGTTACTTTGTACTGTTATTCCCTTATGCATTAGCTTCCAAACAAATATTCCAATTTTGGGAGGGATAACCTTGTTCCATAAGAACTTAGTATAGCTGACCTTTGGTCTTTTGTCCCTTCTGTCGTTGTAAACACTAGAAGCTGAAAAAATACCTATTGAATCAAGATCCCATGTCAGTATATTCGGCTCTTTTGAAAGATCTATCTGTTGTACTTGTGTTTGTTGATCATTCGTTAAGTGGGCGTTAATAAAAGAGGGATTTTCCTAAGCTTTTTGTAATGTGATTTCAGGAGAGGGACATGAAGGAGAATACAATGGTTGTCCAAGCCAGTTGTCCTTCCAAAAAGATGTGTTGCCTTCCTTTATCATCCATTTATTGTGTTTAATTATGTAGGACAGCAACGAACCATCATTTTCCGTCAATGTGAGTGAGACTTTGTCGCTCCTCGTTGTATGGCTTCCATTGGATGACCTCAGATCACTGCTATAGAAGGAGGATTCATCAAGGACATGATATCCACTAGTCAAAAGGACCCTCACAGTAAGCTTGCAAGCAAACTTCACCTTCTTTTCTTCAGTCCCTTCTCCTTCACGCCTTTCAAGATCATACTTCCCTCCCTCTTTGGTTGCAACCAATACTCCACAATCAAAACCAAAGCATTATCTAGAGGTTCTGCTGCAACGAACATGACATCCTTACTCCGCGTAGGGTTCTCGTTCTTGTTTGGTAAACCATACGCGAAGTTTGGCTGACATTAACTCTCAAATACCAAAGCTTAAGTAAACAATAACATTCTCATCCCCATCCAAAGAGATAACATCTACTGTCTTTTCCCTCACCATGTTCTTGTCCTGTAGTATACCACCTACCCCACCCATGTACTTTCAGGCGGAACATGCAAAGAAACCTTGGAAACAATGGCGGAAAGTTTACCAATGATGTTACTGGTCATGTTAGCCCTATCCTTCACGACAATCTCCAGTTCAAAAGTCTGAATAATTTCTTAAAATCAAAGGCATGTGAAGTTTCTCGAAGAAATCGAATGGTAGCCATCTAGTTCCCACGTATCAGTTCATAGCAAGGATCACAAGCAGCCGACCAGCGAGCCCTATCAGATACCTGGCCTTCAGGACACTCGAGAACCCGAAGTGCATTGGTTCTACGGGATCCGAGGGCCCTTCGGGACCCCAAGTTTCCTTCAATGAAGTTAATGTCTGGCGAGGTCTCCTTTACAGAGAAACCATCCTTTTCACTTTCCCGTGAGGGTGTGTTCAAAATGTGTTGTAAACGAAAACAAACATGCATGCACGAGAGTCCATTTAAAAAAAAAAAAAGAAGGAAAAAGGTTGGAAAAGAAGCATACATGGGAATAAAGGGCTGTTATGTAAACGAATGGAGGTGTCTATATAAGAACACTCAAGAAGCTTGAAAGAGATGCAAAATAAGAGATTCACTTCTCCTTAAAAGGCCTCATTGAAGAATGAGTTATTCAAACTTACAAAACACATTAAAAATATTCTCATATCCAATGTAGTCCAAATCCAATCTTTTAACCAAGTGAAAGACTTGCCCTTTTTTAGAATTGGCTTGGATCACATAGAAAAACAGACTTTAATGCATTGTGAAATGTTTAAATTTACCACTTCTTTATAAGTTTCTTGAAAAGAAGAATTAAGCTTATAAGAAACATTATAAGTATTCCTATCTCCATGTGATATTCTATTGTCCGATATCCTTGTGAATTGGTCTAGTTTCTCGTGAGGTCTCCTTTACAGAGAAACCTTCTTTTCTACTTCACTATTGTACGAGTTGCAAGAATGGCCATGGGGTGCGTTCAAAAGCCCTGTGATTAAGAAGAACGACAAGACAAGAAAGAGAGAACAACCCCCAGAGGACAAATTTGACGTTGTCTTGTCGATCAAGGAGATTGTGTTTGCTGATCGGAACATAATCCACACAAACTGTGGGCTGTAACATAATCCAAATTTGGAAATTTTCTCTGAGATCTCTTAATCAACTTCATTTTTTGAAGTTAAAATGAAGTTTTGAAATTTTCTCTGAGATCTCTTACATTCCATCGTAAGCATGTTTAGAGTATTCACCTTCCCCAGGCTTAACCTAAAACCCCAATCGAGTGGGAAATTGTTTTACTTGGGGTCATCTTTATTTGTTTAGAAATCCGGAGTGGCTTTTCCCCATACCAGATAGTTAATCCCATTTTTTTTTTCTTTGATTTTCTATTTCAGGACCTTAAATATCTTAATCTTGAGTTAGCATTAATGTTCATTTCCATGCATCCTTAGTATGGTTAAGGATTTAATCATATACAAACGTGTAGTGCTAAAATAACTTTCAAAATGAATGCAAAGATTGACAAAAACTAGTTAATGAAGTGCAAGATACTGCAGATGAAACCCTTTTTTTTTCTTTTTTTTTGGGGGGGGGAGCAAAACAAACGGAAATGGGCACCTTAAATAGTTTAAATCCATGTTGAATAATGAAAGTGAAGTTCATTATTCGAGATAAGAGTCACCTTAAAGAAATCCTAGTATGCAACAAGTTTCATAGCAAGTAAATTGGGAAACTTGGATTGTATCATTAAATAAATCTTTCATCAAAAACCCTATTTTCTTTCAGCTCTCCTCCTATGAAATTAAATGGATTTTTACATTAGTGGGGAGAATATTAAGCCTAAGAACAAATAGCTCAGATAACAAATATTACAAACGCTAATTAGTTTTATGTAATTTGAGATAAATCAATTTTTACATCTACACAATATTCTCCATACTCGTATGTGTTGGCTGGTGCTAGATCCACATAATTTCTCAAAAATTAGAATGGGAACCTTAATATCTCCCAACAATTAGTATTAGAACATAGTCTCCTACTTTAAACATTTCTTGGAGGAGGATTTAAAAAAATTGACATGAATGTGAGTCTGTTTACTCAGAAAAGCCCCACCTTCAGCCCACTTCAAAGATCATTCCTAGCAGCCCTTACATGTGAAACTGACACTAGGGAATTTGTCTTCATGTTCGAATTATGAGAAGCTTAGTTCTAATTGAGTCAATCGATCAAACTGCAGAAAGCAATAAAAGGAAGGATTACCATTTCACTAATCACTGAGAATTTTACATTAGCCACTTGTACAAATTCCTTTACAGTGATAAAAACAACAAAAACAGGAAAAAAAAAATTCTAAAGCGAAGAACCAAGGCCTTCAAGTAACTGAGAAAACCATCAAACTTATATCTTTTACTCGCATAAAAACTGCAATTAAACAGAGACATCTCTCTTATCTGACATTATCTTTTCAGGCAGTCTACCAGAAGATTGGCTTCTCTTGCTGGTGCTATCTGCAGCTTTTCTTGGAACAGACCGCTGCATAATCCGAATGGGAATACCACCTAAATCAAAGTCTTCCTTCAATGACTTCGTTAGGAACCTGAGATCTGTATCCAATAGCTGTGCCTTCCCGCTCACAAAGGCAACAAAAGTAGGTGGACGGGCCTTCACCTGAGTGAAGTACTTGATCTTGGGTTGTGCAGCCTGATGCTTCCAAGAATGCCTGCTCATTACCTTCCGCAACCAACGATTGAGACGAGCTGTTGACAATCTTAAACACCACTTTTCATATGTTTCCATCACCTGCCGTAGGACGGCTATCCGACCCCGTCCCTCCAATGCTGAAATGAATACAACTGGTATTCCAGTAACCTGCTGACAAGCCATTTCAGAGCTAAATTAGACATTTACCATCAGTTGGAAATCATGATTCAAGTTCCCGAAAATGGTAAAAATGTAGCAAGAAACAACACACACACATATCATACATAAAGGCTACGTAAATGATATAGAAAAACAGTTCATCCACGTAAATGCACTCGTTCAAATGGACCACTTCAGCCTAATCTACACAACCTGACATAATCGTGAATTGAACAGCCCACGTGTAACCTTTCATTTACATCTTTCAGAATCTTAATGGTGATACCATATCATCAATTTTTATGTCAGATCTGTAAGGCAAATAAAGAGAAACAAGAATATCACATCATCTACTTTAAAGTCTGACTTTTCAAAGCTATGCTAGAAAATCTTGATTTTTACTTTCTGAATGAGTTCTATTGGTTTTAGCGAGCTTCCATCCCATTTTGCAATAATAAGGTTGAGATGCGTTTGAACTAAATGAGTGCATCACCAATAACTAAAGCATTTTCTCTCTCTCAAACGGTTTGCATCACTCTGGACAAGATGCGTTTCCAACTTCCCAAATTTCCAACTGGCAAGATGTCTTAGCATCTTGATGGAATTGAAGCCACTTGAAACCCAAGACCATGCATAGAGAAACAAGCTTGAATCATAGTTGTCTCATCATTGATTGGTCTGGTTCAACCTCACACCTCAGTTGACAATACTTCAAAGTTATTTCGGATTTAGATAGTCTTCATTGTAAAGCTTGTTTGAATTCTGATTTATAGATCCACATGACGTATTCTCTTACCTCAAAAAAGGGAAGGGAAACACATATATAAAACGTTCACAAAAAGAATGCATTTAAAGTTCATAAGGACAGATTCATTAAGTACACTGAACATATACAAACGGTTCGCCTAAAGAATGCATTTGAAATCCATATTCTCCATAAGATCTTTAAAAAAAAAAAAAAATGCTATATATAAGCAACCATTTATACAGTGACCTGAAAAATAAAGATCTAAGCTGAATCATGGAAAGCTCAGCATTATTGGAAGTCCTATAGTCCCCATTATAAACAGAAGAGTAGCATCCCATATGGGTCCATCACTGTGCTGTCCACTAACCCTTCGAACAGACAAAAACATTGATAATCTTAAAGGCATCATCCACTACAAAACTCAAGTTCTTTTTCAGCAACAGTCACCCACAAATCAGAAAACTACTAATTTGCAATCTATTTATTCATGTTAAAAGCATCTAGCAGATCGTGGTTTAGAGAATGATGTCTCAATTAAAGTTTTTTCATGCTTGGTTTGGTCAAATGCTTGCTTCTGCCTTTCTCAATTCTGCCTTACTACTATTGACCATTTTTATGCTCCTAGCATATATGACGTCAGGTGACTGTTATACGTCCCATTGAGCACAGCATAAAATGGATATCAGGTTTTAGGAATAATACCTGCGGTAACAGTGCTAAAACCTTTAGTCAAAAACTTTGAACACTTCCAATCAGATAGTGAGTCTACATTTTCAGTCATTTCATTCATTTAATTCACCAAAAGTTCAGATTCACGCATACGTAGGTAGCATATCTGAATTTTTTTTGTACTCTACTCTACCAAGGTCATATTTGAGAAGAGAATTCCTTTTCTAGGGTCAGAATTCAGGAACAGAAGACCTTGGACCTCAAAGAAGTTGAAGATAAGACATAAATTGAGTCATAAGAAAAAAATAACAAGCAATATCATATTTATTGGGATAGATCTGAGTCGAAAACCAGACTATATCCAAAGCAACTATATTCTATTCGTGAACCACCTCAATAATCCGAATGAATAACTAACCACATCAAGCCTAACAATCTCCTCTGGAAGGAAAGCACATCATCAGCAATAGAAAACCCCCTTCTTCAACGCCAGAACTTAGTTCACTTGACCATAATTAAAACATCTCAAACTCCCTGACAGACAGATTTATGCCCACAGATCAGTTCTTCAATCATGGTTTAAAATGAACTGGAGAAGATATACTTTACTACCCAGAAAGCTAGATCACATCCTATGGATTCTCCTCCATTTAGCCTCCCCCTTTTACCCATGCAGGGAATCCTTCAGCCAGCAAACAAAACAACCTAAATTGGTGACTCTATTTTGATGGGGATTCCAAAAGTCCAGGCATGGTAGCAGTGTCCACCTCTCAGTGCCTGGAGCAAGAATCAACTTGAATGCTAACATTCGATGGGACAACTACAACAGGCTGAGGTGGAGGCCATAGAATGTTATGGTTCAAACTAGCACTCCATTAAAACTTTTAAATCAAGCCCATGCAGACTATTTGAGTCCTGACAGTCCCCTCAATGCAAAAAACGAACTAAATGATACTACATTCAGCCAGTTCTCACTTAGATAGATGCACATTAGTCATAGTAAAAACATAAGTCAACAGATCAATCACAGGGTACTGCAGAAATAAAACTAGAACATGCATATTAGAATAACTGAAGTACAACGATATTGCAAACCATCAGACCTGGGGTATGACCGTCTGAATTTCTTGAGGAACAGCTTCCATGACCTTCCCATATAAATTACGTTTTTCCTTCACTCTTAGAAGATCCATCTTGTTCACGATCACAACCAAGCCACGCCCTTCTTCCACTGCTCGTCTTGCTATAACAACTTCATCATGAGTCATACTTCTTCTAGCATTTGCAATCTGATCATCAGATGTATGAAAACTAAAGCTTAGAAATAGCAAAAGATCTCTGTTACAACATTGATGTTTTTCTTCCACAATTTTATACAAGGAATGATTTCGTGAAAACCACTACATTCATCATTCCACTACTATCATAATTGCCTTGCACAAAGGTCAAATCTTTGTTTAATTATTCATGCACAAGCAATCACTGCAATTATAAACAGTAGCTCTTCAATAACTTTCATCAAACTTTGCAAGACAACCTCAGGAAAGAAACAACAGCATGAACAAAGCATTACACTTCCGGAACTTGTAAGTAAGCAACTAAAAACAGCACACTTCTGCTCCAAATGTCGTAAGATGGGGAGAATAAACAAATATGGACTAGCAACAGGAGGAGAAACTGTAAGTGAATGACGGATGGATTAACTATCTTTAACATGCACAAATTGTCTAATGCAACGATATCTGTCAAATGGAAGTCAAGCAGTCTAAATCATAGAACCAACCATATCTACATATTTCTTACCTGCAGATCTGCCGCAGCCCTGTTTTATTCTTTTTCAGTTTAGAAACAACACAGTTATACCTATTCCACTTACTACTTTTTCATATTTCATCTTTCATCTTTCATGAAATGAAATGAAAATAAAAGAACAAAGATATAGTCACGTAGTCTAGGTTTATAGAATGTGTATACCACATTTCTGTACGTATTTTCTGACTACAAAAATGGAAAAAAAATCCTGCTGAAACTGCAATTGGGCATCTTAACAGAAATCTAGGATATCATGGGTCAGTCATGGGTTCACCACACTTGACAAGAAAGAATAGAGAACAAAATATCATGACATACCTCTTCCGCATCAAGGACCAAAGCAACTACATGGGCCCTCATGAGATTTTTTCTTGACTGCATAATGCTCAAGGATGATGGTCCTTTCTCCTGTTTTGTCCTCTGCAACCAGCCTGCAGTATCAACCTACAAAAAAATAAAAATAAAACCTAAACAACTTGCCACTTATTTGAGGGGGGTTAAAAAAGGGAAAAGAAAAAAAAAAACGCTTAAGAGTTAAGTATAACAGCCAGGCTTTACATACGACATTGCGGTTATGCATTACTCAGACCTAGAATCCAAAGCCAATTCCTCAATATCTCACACTGGATAATAAAAATACCATTACTATTGAAAAAAAATCAAGAGAAAGTAGTGAAAACATTAATATAATCAATTACAGAAAATTAGTGGCTTCCATCGCAGTGTATGGAGCCATGAAAGCTTTCAAACTTAGGATAAGAAAATACAGTGATAGGAAAGATATTTAATTTGCCAACTACACAGAGAGCTTCTGATACGGGATATAAAAGTACCATGCATGAAGAAAATTGAGAATTGGTTTTTATTTTGAAGAGAAGCAATAATTCATAGTCAAAACAAGAGCGAACTAACAAAGAAATAAAAAATAAAAAATAAAAAATAAAAATTGCAGAATAAAAATCTAGCAACAATATTGTATAATTAAGAAGAGGACATCGAGGAAACATGATATTACCAGAAATATTGTTCTCCCTTGATATTCAAAATGAGCTCTAATTGAATCTCTGGTCAAACCAGCCTCTGGACCCACCAAAACTCGTTCTTCTTGCAACAATGTGTTTAGCAAGGTTGACTTTCCAACATTAGGCCGTCCTACAATTGCTAACTGTAATGGCACCTTACTTTCCTCAACCTCACTAGGACTACTATCTTCATCATTTCCCTCATTATCTTCATCGTTGCCCCCAATATTTTCGTCATTTCCCTCATTGTCTTCATCTGGAAGTGCAAAGAAATGCCAAGAAGGGTTAAACTAATGATAGGATGACAACAGAGCTTGCTCTTTTATCAAAGTTAAATTGAAGAAGATTACAACATCTTTAAGGAACTACATGCAAGATTTCAATCTCATGATTGTACACTAGGCCTAATTTCTGAAGATCTCAGAAAGATCAAAAAGTCGTGACAGAAAAAGAGCAAATTTGACAGTGTGGAATGACTATTCTGCATGAAAGTAAAACTTCTTACCATTCAGGGTATGAAGCATATAATCTTCAAGCGTAGGCTTAAGAGCTTCATAAAGTTCTGTCATACCAAGTCCAGTCTCAGCAGATATAGCGATAGGATCCCCAAATCCTAACCTATAGGCTTCATCAGCAGCTGCCTTAAGAGAGTTACTACCATCAAAAAGCAATTCAGACTTATTCAATGCCACTACAGGTTTGATTCCGGGAGCATGTCTGCGTAACCACTTTCCAACCTCCAGATCCAGGGGGTGAAGTCCAACTCTAATCAAAAGATAAAATTTCAAAAACAATATGAAAGTTATCCACACTGGCAGCTCAGATGTTGCATACATCTTAAGGATGAGATACAAAATTATGTTTTTTTTTTCTTTTTCTATGGCATAGAAAAATTAAAATTGCACTGATGCTCGGCTATCTTCAATACAGCAAAGCAGAGATTTCACTTAATTAAGACCAACTACAGTCTGAACTACTCGCTTAGTATAAAATAAACAAATGTAACTCGACAAAAACAAATCATTCCTTCTTTAACATAAAACCATTTAATTTGGCATTTTCTAATTGATCATTGCATTCTCCCAATTTCGAAATTGTATTAAAATTGCATTATGGATAGCCGACATCTCTTATACATCAAATAAACCTGGGTTATTAGGTTACCCAAAATAATAAAATGTAACCTGACAACAATAACGCATTCTTCATTTAACATGCAGCTCTTAAAACTGTGCATTTTCTTCTCAATTCATCCTTGGGCTTTCCCAACACAGAAATCAGGCTTCCATGTTCAAGGAAGTTTAGTACTTAAAAAGCAATAAACAGAAAGCTATCTATAAAATCTAACCTGACATCTATCAGGAAGAGCGCAATCTGAGACCTTGCTAGTACGTTTGCAGTCATTCTTGAAGTTCTATTAAGAATAGAGCCCGAAGATGCTTCTGTCTCTAAGCCAGCAGAATCCAATACTCTAAATCGCAAATCACCTAACTTGGCAACACCTTCTCGAATATCGCGAGTAACATGATCATCTGGTGTATTACATACAAGAGCCTCCCTCCTCCGAATTAAACTAAATGCACCCACAGGGAAAAAAAAATGATGAACAGAAAATAGAAAGATCAAATGCATCAACACCTGCTGAAAAACACCAGATTTACATTGCATAACAATAAGAGAAATTAAGCACATGAAATTGAGACTGACCGATTAAACAATGCTGACTTGCCCACATTTGGGCGCCCGACAATCATTACAGTTGGAAGCAAATTAACATAAACTTTTGTGAAGTCCACCGGTTTAGAATGCACGCCTTTAACTTTCTTTGTAGTAACAAAATCGTCGTGATCAGATTCAAAATCAACATATGACTCTTCAAAATGGCCACTTGCATCATTGCATGAATCAGAATGCAACTGTTCTTTCTCTGTCTGAGTGCAAAGTCCCGTCGTAAGCTGAACCAAACTAGGTGAACGAAAGCTCAAGATTAGCCTGCAGCAATTCGAGACCGGAGATGTCCTTGGGTTGCCATTGACAAGTGGACCACCAAGCAGCGATGCTGAAACTCAACAAGATCATCATTACGCACTGAGCTGGCAAACCTTGTCACGGATCATATTCACAGAAAAGACGCGGGTACAGGAACTTGTACCTGACATGGTAGTGACAGCATGAGAAGGCTTTGCAATATAATGAAGGTGGTCTCTCCTTTTGAAGAAGTTAGGGATTGGGTTAGTCACACGGTTGCATGTGAAGATGCCCCCGTGAAGGGGACCAACAAGACCATAAAGCCTCCTCCAGTCAGAAAGGACCCGAACCCATGAGTTCGACATGCCCAAGTATTTGCTACCCCGATAGCCACCTCCTATTCAAAAAAAGTATGCAGGCAGAGTCCCACTTCCTGCAACCAAAGCCATCAAAATGAGACAAAAAATGCACAGAAACAAGAATAAAAAAGATTGGGAGTGTTAAGTCTCCATTCCCCGAAAAGCAGTGGCACAAACAGAAAATAAAAAAATCCAACTTGCATGCTAAAACTAATAGTCACAATACTTGGAAGATTCATATCAAACAGATAGTGTGCAACCAACTAAGAGAGTGAAAGAAACCACCTTCTCTGGAAGAGCTCTTTATACCTCGATTGGAAAAGAAGAGAAGATGGTGATTATGAAAGAACTGCAGCTTCGGATCGTTCATGCTTTTTTATTCTGAAAATTCACCATGGCAACTGGAGATTTCTCATCGTTCCCGCAAAACAGGACTTAACGGACCCTTTTTGTCAGGGAGGGTTTTTGAGTGCGGCATCAGGAGACGACGTGTAGTTTAGTACTTTATTCAGTGAATTTAGATCATTAAATTTATGGCATTTCCACATTATTCACGTTTGCCGACACCATAAACACAATCAAAAACCACATAAAATCGGTCAACTTCTTCTAATTACGACAACATTAGGGATCAAAAGAATGTATATCTAATTTTGAAGAACTAGACTTATATACTATTTTTTTATATTTATTTGAAATATAATTATCATGTATAATTTTATTATTAATAATAAAATTTATCAAATTATTTCCTTATTACTATAGAAGGACAACCGTGGCTAGTTGACATTTATTGAAAATATTTACACATTAAATGTAAGTAGTCCCCTTAATAACATTGCAAAGCATGGAGTCTTTCCCTTTCTTCTTCTCATTATTTACCACACTCCCTTTTTTTATTTACTAAACGTAAAAATAAAAACGAGTATCTTGGTCAATCTGCATGTTAGGATACTAAAAAACAAAGATGTTAACATTATAATATATTTATCAATAGTATTTTGAATACACTTAATATGAATATAGAAGCTCTCGATCACGGGTTTTGATGGTTGACCTGGCGGGACGGTTGATTATCAACTAGAAAACAAGGAAATTGATGGGGATTTGATGGGGGAAAGCATTGAACGGATCACACGGTGGACCAGGATGGCCCACCATTCCCCTTCCTTGTCAGCATCCCTCAAAGCCCCTATAATAATTATTTGTGAGGCTTGAAAAAGTAAGGCTTAGGAGAGGACCCACACATTAAATTTGTAAATAATTTTCTAGATAATTTTTAGATTATGCTTTTAAAATGTTTTGATATGTGTATATGAATTGAGATTATATCTTATTGTAAATAATTTTCTAAAAGATCTCAAAATAAAGTGTAAATTATAAACTGATAAAGAGAATTCAATCTTTTAGTTAATTTTTAAATTAACTCTTTTAATATGATATCAGAGTTTAAGTAAAATTATTAATAAATAAAGTATCGAAGATCATGAGTAGAGAATAATCTTAAAATGAAGTTTATGTTATAAAAAGAGTCTTTTTTAAAACTAATTTTTGGAAATGGACTTTAATCTATTTGACGAAAAGGAGGACCCACAAATTAAGGCCTCTAAATAAAACGGACCAGAGAAGGCGGAGTAGTTAAGAGAGAAGCAAAACCCCTAATGGCTTCTCTTTCGTACGACGCCCCTTCTCGCCCTATCATTATATTCTGACCGACCTCGCCTTCCTCTGATTCGCAATTCCATTCCGAGACCCTCCCGCAGATAAAAGCTTCCTTCTTTCCCAAATTGGAATATCGAAGACTGGCACTGCAGCAAACCCTAGGGGACGCCAATTGCAAACCCTAGTCCGCATGATTTTCGAATTCTGAGCGACGTTGGCGGCCATTGTGTGTGGGTAAGGATTGAGTTTGAATTTCAGAGCGAGAGAGAGCTGAGAGAAAGACAGAGAGAGAGAGAGAGAGAGAGAGAGAGATAGAGGTAGTTAATGGAGGGAATACCGCATCCGATACCGAGAACAGTGGAGGAGGTCTTCCAGGACTTCAAAGGTAGACGCGCTGGTTTGATCAAGGCCCTCACCGCTGGTACCTCACTCTTTCGCTGCTTTCTTCTGCTTTTGTTCTTCCTTGTTCCATTTTGTTTTCGTTTTGTTTTCCTTGAAATTTCGTTTATTCACTTGTTTTCGCTTGAATGTTGCAGATGTTGAAAAGTTCTACCAGCAGTGCGATCCCGGTGGGTCATTTATGTTTCTTCTCCGTCGTCTTCTTCTTCTTCTTCTTCTGCTTCTTCTTCTTCGTCTTGTTTTTAAAAACGCATTTCGTCCCTTGCAAAAAGGGGTTGTGACGAATCTTCGTCTTTCGTTCTCTTATTTGAACCCTGCAATTGAAGATATATCGTGTTCGCTCTGCCCCCTGTTGATTATAGCTTATGGGCATTTTCTTTGTATCAGAAATTCTTCAGAGATCGCTAGAGTTTTAGGGATTCACAAATGTCTTATTTCACCTCTCTGGTCTGACCTTTGTAGCATGTTGTTCTCGGTTTAATATAATTTCCTTTGTTTGTTTCCATTTTCCACACGCTCTATGTCACTTTCGTAATCCACAACATTAAGTAGAAGGGAGAGTCTACCTGTTTGGCTTTAGTGAAAAATGTGATACTACTCCCATGGAGTATTCTTGGTTTCTGTTTGCCTGCAATTGTCCTAGGTATCTCCATGGGAAGAGAGAGAGAGAGATTATATTTAGTTCTGCACAATTCCTCTAGGGTAGTTAATTCCATAGAAATTCCATGTCTCGTTTTCTTTTCTCATTTAAGCAAAAACACGAGATGCATATTAATAAATTTCTCCATTCTGTTCTATAGTACATAGCTGAATAGGGGGTTTCTATCTTCAATTATTTTAGAACCAATTTCTTGCTTCGTTTATGTTTTGGAGGTCCCAACTGTGTACTTCAGAAATGTAAACATTTAGGTTGTTCAATTTTGGAGGGTGTGACAATGTTTATGAAAAATGTTTTTACAGTGGACTACAGGTAGAAATAAATTTTCTTTAGATACAATTGAAGGAAAATGTCATACATTTAGATGGATTATGTTGTTATGGGGTAGATTGTTGTTTTGGTTTGTATCATTCAATCTTTTCTTTTCTCCAATTGTCACATAATTTGTCCACATTTATGTCTTGATTGTTTTCTGTATTCTACTGCTCTCTAATTACTAATCCACTGACATTTTTCTTAACTAAGTAATATTAGTTCTCAGTTCTTCATTGTCAGATATTCAAGTTAAGAAAAATTAGTTCTCAGTTCTTCATTGTCAGATATTCTGGACTATTTTCTTGTTATGTTTTGTTTTGCTGTCATTTTTAAAGCAGATGTAACGATGTTTTATTTCCCTTACGTCTATTGTTAGAGTTGTAAAGAGATTAAATTACTCCTAAATATGACCATGGTATCTGTCTTTTTTCTCTGTTTGTTCGTTGCTGAACATGTATCCCAATGGCCTTAGAAGCACCACAATCTTTTTGGAAAATTAAGATAATTTTGCACTGTCCCCATTCATCTTAAACAGCAACTTAGTTTTTTTTTTTTTTTTTTTGTTATGTCTAAAAAAGTTGTCATGTTGCATGGATATGATTTTGATTGCATCCACGGCTGGAGAGAATTCTGTAGTGTATCCTAATATGCTGATATTGTGCTTTCAGAGAAGGAGAACTTATGTCTTTATGGACTTCCAAATGAGACATGGGAAGTTAATCTGCCCGTTGAGGAAGTGCCACCTGAGCTTCCTGAGCCAGCTTTAGGAATTAACTTTGCTAGGGACGGGATGCAAGAAAAAGACTGGTTATCACTGGTAGCAGTTCACAGTGATTCGTGGTTGCTGGCTGTTGCATTCTATTTTGGTGCACGCTTTGGGTTTGGTAAAAATGAAAGGTATGGAATTGTCCCATTGTAGAAGTGGTAGGTGTAATCACTTTTTCTTCATTAATATTGTCCCTAGACTTCCTGGTGATCAATCTGAGTTTTCAATTGGAGTTTTGTCTTTTAACAAAAGAGAAGAAGGAAAAATATTTTCTCCCTTCTGCTTGCCAATATTCTTCGTTTTTGAATTGAACGTTGATATGGGTATTCTCAACTGAGCTTTATTTACATCTTTACATGATCAGTATATTGAAGAGTGTGAAAATAAGGCCTGATTATTCTATAGCATTATGCAAAATATAGATAGAAATTGACACTAAATGTTTTTATTATTACTGTCTTAAATATAGATACCACATTTGATCCCGTTTATTTTGACATGCTGTGCATGAATATATTTAGCTTTTCATGTGTTCAGAAATCAAGCTATATGACAACTTCTTGCTCAAACTTCTAAAGATGTTTTAAATGCTAATGGAAGAGTATGGATTGCTATTTTACTAGTAAGGCCCATCTCCCTCCTCAAAAATTACTGATCCCCTTTTCTGTGGTACTTCTAACTGACACTAGCATATTGGCAGCTTCATTCATTCTGTTCTTCTGCTAGATGCTGCTACAGTTGAAATGTAGTATGATAAAACTGCTGATAAGATTTGTAAAATTTGGGTCAACTTAATGGTGTTAGTTAAGCGCTAGTAATAAACTCTACATAATGAAGCGACATGATAGATAAAAACCACTCAAGGAATCCTCGAACTTCCACTTAAGCACAACCTTTTCTAGAATTGGTAGCATCAACCAAATTTTAGATTGGCTAGTAACATCTGAAATGTACTTGGTTCCCTCCACATCTTATCCACTGAAATATGGGTTTTCCCAATGTTTTCATTCTTTTTTTTCAAGTTATTACACGAGCTAACTATTGCTGCGACAATGTTACCTCAATAGCAGGGCACATTATATGTGTTGACAGACTGTTAGCATGTGCCAACGTTGATCTGGCATGTATTGTTGTCTTCTGGAAATATGGGGAAGGGAAAATCCAGGTCAGATTTCAGCTGCAGTAGAGAAGAAGCTAAGAAGGTGTTAGAAGAAAGGACATATAAGATGAAAGGAATGAGAGAGAGAGGAGTACCTATTGGTTATATTCTTACTAGGGATGGGCAATCATAACTTTTTTGAATGGAAGACCATGTCGTTCAAGGCAATTCAAATCCTAAGCAGCTCAGTTTTTTGAGCTTTATCTGTTCTTCTGAGTTTACTTTGTTTGAAAAGTGAAAACTAAGAAACATCGTACTGTTGTGCTTTACATAACTGTATGTGGACCCTTTAATTTGTTCTGGTTTTCTAATTAGCTTGACAACTTGATTGTTAAAGTATATTTCAATACTGCTCTCGCTCATATTTATTTTGTAAATTCGTCCTTTTTGTAATGTAAATGTCTATAATTATGAACCTCGGTTTAACCGATGTTTTGAAAATACAAGGATTATGTTAAAAACAATTGGATTATTTGCCAGTTAACATTGTGAAAGTAATACAAACACATGAATATACAGAATACAATTCGTGCATTTGTATACACGTTGATGGATGTGTATGTGCTGTGTGACTGCATTCTAACATCTTGGCTCTTGTTAGTTGCTAAACCGGATATGTTCTGTTTTAAATACAATGTCAGTCTCCATGTCTTAAGGCATGCCAAGAAGATTTGTCCCAGATTTTTTCTTGTATTGCACTTCCCTATTTGTCTCTATGTACTTATAGTTGTGGCGTAATTGTTTATTAATCATACTTGTCATTTAATTGTTTTGTGTACACGTATTTAATTCTGGAGGAAATAATATGAATATTGAAGCATTAGTATTCCTTAATTTGGGTGCAATCGCTTAGAAAGAAATCTTTTGCTAAACAAAAATTGTTTAGCACCCATTCCTTAGTATACCTCTTTAGCTCTAAACATCTCTAGCAGTTATTCCTCATATACCTCTCTAACTCTAAACATCTATAGCACTTATTCCTCAATGTACTCTTTAGCACTCAAATATCTTTTACAAGATCAATCCAGATTGGCTCTGGATCGTTTATAAAATGTGTTTAAGAGAACTACAGGCAGAGAGAATATGAACTAAGAGTTTGGTAACTTCAAGTCCATTAACAACCATATATGGATCCTTTTTCTGGTTAACACTCACAATCTTGATTTCTGCATTGATGTAATCTGATAACATATGTTTTTCATGGAAAAGAATCGATTATTTGGGCCCTGGAAGTTATGCATAACTTACAACTGTAAAAATCCAATTCTTGTTTGCTGTTCAAAAGCAATTTGATAATGGAAGGGCTTTAATTACCTGTTATTCCTCTAGTGTTATTGCTCTCTTTCTCTGTCTTTTTATCTTTGCTGTGAGCACCAACAAAACAAACTAGCAAAACATGTGTCTTTATGAAGTTAGTGTCCTCATTTGACTTATTTCTCAATACTCAAGAGTTGTGCGAAGTTATTTTTCTGAGTACGCTTTGGTTTTTCTGTCCTTGTAGTTTCACATAAGTTAAAAAATGTATGAATGAAACTACAGGAATATAATGTAGGTTAAAGTTGTGCATCATTGCTTTTTCTCTGAATTGCTAGGATGAACTTGTCATGTTTAAATCAAGTAGACACAAAAACTGATTTTCTTATGCAGTCATGTTCTGTTTAAGTGGTCATTTGGGTTATTATGCAAGCAGATAGCATCTATTAATGAAGTTTTGCAGCATGAGCTTAATCAGGTGTTTGATTCCTTTTTTTGATGCACAAAAGCTTGTTTAAAGTGAAGTAATAGAATATCATGCTTGATTTACAAGAGGCCTGGACATATTTTGGGGCTTGATTATCTTGGTTATGCCTTTTTTCATGCTTGTCTTGGTTCACCAATGATTAAATTCTGGAAAACTTTCCGTATTTTACATTGTATTTGTGTACTTATTTTGATTAACAAAAAAAAAAGGTCCTGGTAGTAAGCTTGTTTATCTTTCTTCTCAATCACTTTTGGATGTGCCCTTGAGAATGAAATTTCGTGTGAATTACTTACATATGCCATGCTTGGGCTGATTTACAAATCTTTTCAGTGGGAAAAAGAACTACTATGCTACAGTGTTATATGATACAGTAAGCCCTTCAAGCCATAGGCACAGGAGATGTTTCTCACGTTAAAGCGAGTAATTGGTTGCTACATTTCACTGCAATTGTTATGCGTGAGATTAGATGATGTAGGTATTTCTAATACTGTTTGGAACTGGCGTTTACAGGAAGAGGCTTTTTCAGATGATAAACGATCTCCCAACCATATTTGAGGTTGTGACAGGCAACGTCAAGCAATCAAAGGAACAATCTGCCACTCACAACAGTAGCAAAAATAAATCAAGTGCAAAGATGGTAAGATATTGCCAATTTTACACAAGTTTCTATTTCACTTTGTGTGAAGTTCTCACTGAGTTTTTTTTTTTTTTTTAATTTGGCCTATAAGCAGTCCCGATCTGAGCCCCAGACCAAAGGAGTGAAGATGTCTCCACCTCCCAAAGAAGAGGATGATAGTGGGGAAGAAGAAGAAGAAGACGACGAACAGGGTGCTACTTGCGGGGCCTGTGGTGATAACTATGGAACTGACGAGTTTTGGATTTGCTGTGATGTGTGTGAAAGATGGTTCCATGGCAAATGCGTAAAAATCACTCCTGCAAAGGCGGAGCACATCAAGCAGTACAAGTGCCCAAGTTGCAGTAACAAGAGGGCTAGAGCTTAAACCTAGAATTTGGAAATTAATACTAATCAGAAAGGGATGAAATGCTAGACTTTTCTGATTACAATTTGAAAGTAAGACAACGTCACTGTCCTGTTTTTAGTTGATGAATTTGAATGACTGAACATGAATTTCGGATTTCAAGTTTTGCTACTTTTGCTATATGTCATCTAATTTTACTGGGAATCTTGTCTTTAAATAGTGAATGGCAGGCTGTGATAGCATTTTCATGGAATTTTTCCGGTTTGGTTTAGTGCGCATCGTCCTCCGTTTCTGCATTTTACTTCGCCTACTGCGGCAACTGGCAGCCTTTGTTTTGCATGAAAATCTATCTTACATGAGTCTTAGTCATTTGAGATTGATCAGAGATGGCAAAAACCATAAATGTTAGTCAATTGCAATTTGTTCCAAGAACTACAACGCTGAAAAAGGAGACGACTGTGCGTTGTTACAATTTTTCAACACCTATACTTATTTGGTCTCTCCAAAGTATTTCCACAATACAGCATGGTATCCCTCATAACCATAAATGTTAGTCAATTACCATATATTCCAAGAAGTATTGCACTAAAAAAAGAGACAATTGTCTCTTCGTGTAATCTTTTAACATCAAAATTTATTTGGTCTCTCCTAAGTATCTTAACAAATAGCATATTATTCACAGGTTAGGAACTTAATGACTGGCCGCTAGCCATAGAAGACTTGGGCCTGCTTTTCAATCGTTGGCTACTGGACTTTCATGACTCAAGTCTATCTACGGCTTGTTATCTCTCCTTACCAGTAATCCTTGCAAGAACATTGCCCGTTGCTGAAGTGATGAAACCGATTATTGTCCCTCACAATTATTTCCCTTTGCTCCAACTTGGAGATCATTTTAATAGCTGTATGGCAGTCCCGACACACCCTTAAATTCTTCACCACCCTGATTACCGCCCCTGCTTCACTTACAAGAAGAGCAAAACAAACGGCCAACTTCTCACTATGAGTTCCCACCATCTCCTCTTTCTCTTCATCTTCAACATCCCTCAGCACACAGCTTTTATCAGCTGTATACCCATCCCTCCTCATCTTCCATGACAACTCTGACAAAAGCCTATAGATATGCTCCGAGCAGCCGTGGGATCTGTCTCCTACCATGAACTTGTGTATTTTACCCTTATCTTCTACCCAACTCCATCCACTTGTCTTCTTCACCCCAACTTCTCTCATTTTTGCACGGATCCTCCCCACATCTTCCCACCTCCCTGCCGAAGCATAAATATTAGAAAGCAAAACAAAATTTCCTGAATTCTCCGGTTCAATCTCAAAGAGATTGTTTGCAGCCAGCTCCCCAAGTTCAACTCTTTTGTAAATCCGGCTAGCGTTTAGAAGGGACCCGTAAATTCCAGCGTGTGGTTCCATTGGCATGCTGTCAATTAACTTTTTAGCTTCCTCCAGTTCACCCAGTCGACCTAGCAAGTCAACCATGCACGCATAGTGATCCACAGCAGGAACTTGGATCGATTTGAAGACCTTCCAACCTTCTTCCAGTAATCCAGCATGGCTGCAGGCTGTAAGGACGCCAATATATGTTATGCGGTCTGGTTCAATACCTTCTTCTTTCATTCTTGAAACTAGTTCCATAGCTTCCCTTCCATGTCCATGAGCTGCAAACCCTGCAATCAATGTGTTGTAGGAAACAACATCTCTTGTTCCCATCTCTTGGAATATCCTCTTGGCATCTTCTATGCTCCCACATCTAGCGTACATGAAAATTAAAGAGTTGTATCCAGAGATGCTGAGATTAATATGGCTTTCCTTGAGCATGTTCACAACCCAATTGCCCAATTTCAATGCCCCAAGATGTCCACAGGCTGATAAAACACTCACCATGGTCACCTCATCTGGTTTTGCGTTTTCGCCAGCCGTCATGTCTTTAAAGAGCTCAATTGCCAGAGCTGACTGCCCATTTTGGGCATAACCTGCAATCATTGAGTTCCACGAGACAACATTCTTTTCAGGCATCTTATCAAAGAGCTCTCTAGCAGAATTTAGATCCCCAACCCTTGTATAGGCAGAAATCATTGCATTCCATGTTACCGAGTTCCTAACCACTCCCTGTTTATCAAAAAAATTTCTTGCAGTCTCAAGTTTCCCGCACTTTGCGTACATATCCATCAGTGAAGTCTTAACAAAACAATTTAAATGTATTTTGTTCTGGTCGATTTTTCTCACAAGCAAGTCCGCAAGGCAAGGATCACCATGTAATGATAGTGATGAAATAACAATGACCCACGTCGTCTCATTCGGTTGAAAGCTGCTATTCATCATGTTATCAAACAATCTTAAAGCCTCCTCTGCGAACCCACTCTGCTCATAGCCAGATAGCATTGCATTCCAAGAGACAACACTTTTCTCTGGCATCTCATCGAAATACCTCCTTGCACTCTTCAAGTCCCTCATCTTAGCATACCCAGTGACCATAGCAGTCCAGGTTATGACATTCCGCTCGGGCATCATATCAAAGAGTCTGCGTGCTTCAACTTCATTACCCCACTTCCAGTACCCAGAAATCATTGAATTCCAATCCGCCAGAGTCCTCTCACGCATTTCATCAAACAAATCTCTCGCAAACTCAACTGGGCCACATTTCGCATACATATCCATGATTGCATTGCGTGCATAACGATCCTGACCATGACCCAATTTAAGCACATGGGCATGAAACTGGATCCCGGCATTGCCAGCCAGTTTAATCAGTATCGGGTACACGAATGTTCCAGGCCTCACACTACGACATTGCATGTGTCTAAACAATGAAACCACCTCATCATGAACACCCAAATGAGCGTAATATCTAAGCATGGAGTTAAAGACATGATAATTGGGGCACGGTACAGAGTTGAAAAGGAGACGAGCGTAGGCCAAAGGGGCATCGATGCGCTTGCAGTGATTGAGAAGTAATGCTACCCAGTAGGGGTCGTGGTGGAGGGAGTTATGGATGAGGTTTGCATGGAGCTGTGTAAGATGTTTTAGACTGCTTATTTTGCAAGCAATGATGCTGAAGTGTGACATGACATTGACACTTCCCCAAACGGGAGTGGCTTTTATCCATCTGAGTTTCTTCCTCGTACTTGGAATGCATGGTTCGAAATATTTGATGTCGTTTATATTTAACTTGATAAACCAAACTCAAATCAATCTAATTAATCTAATTAATCTAACTTAGAAAAATAGTCATCCTCTTTATATCTATATTTTTTTATTTTTTATTTACTTTTCTTTTTGAACAATCTCATTTTCCATTGGGAATTATGGTCTCTCTTTCCTACTTCTAAATAGATGTTTTAAGAAAAAAGAAACATGAGAATTAGATGATTTTGTAGGATGAAAAAAGAAGGGAGTATGAATTTAGTTAGCTTGGGTTTGATAAGAACAATGTGGCAAAAGGTCTTATATTATGTAAATTTTGTTTGAAAATCCTCTGCATATGATGGAAAAACTCATTTATATTATAGTCAATTTTTGAGAAAATTGATCTATCTAACATAATATTAGATAAAGGTTCATGGGATGGCATCCTTCCACGTATAAAGTTCAACAAAAGGCGCATAGCTCACATTAGTTGTGAAATAATTTATTAAGAATAGTATTATAAAAATTTTATATTATTTAAATCTTACTTATAAATGAAAGACATATCTCTTAATCTTTAGTTAATATTTAAAAAATATTATTAATGTTATAATACAATGTAATTATTAACCTATTAAATTTTACATGAGAAATACAACAGACTAAAAAAGTAACTTATAAAGAGGTGGGTTTCATCATTTAATGCATTAAAGTTTTAAATTAAATATGGTTAATTATCTATAATTTATAACATGATATCAAAGTCTAAGTTTCTCCTTAACAATCCTATAGACTAGGCTAAGTGTGGAGCCCATATATACGCTGGTACCACATGTGGTTTGTGTCCAAGTTTAAAACTCATATGGTAAGATAATATATTATATAAATGATCCAAAGTTACTATCTTATATTGCTAATGAGACAATTGAGAATCTAAGTTTAATATTTTGTTCTTTGCTTGTAGACAAATATCTCCATAACAAGTATTACTTCGTGATTGTGGCAAAAGAATGTGTCAAGTCCCACATGAGAAATATAATAGCTTGAGAGAATAGTTTTTTTAAAAATGAATTCTTAGGCTTAAAGTTTTAGGCTATTTAAGTTGGATGTTCCTCTTTAATTTTTCACAAATTTGGCTTTCTTTAAGCCCCGGCTTATAACAAGTAAAAGAAATTCAATTGGAAATTCAGTCATCCCTTCGCAGTCCCCTACCTATTTGTCATAATTGTTTGTCATTTGTGTTAAACCAACCTTCCAAACAACTCTAGATTTTTATGTAATCCACAAGAAATTGAAGGAAAGTAGCATATATGAGCAGGTAGGGAAGATGAAAAAAACTACTAATAAGACTGCTTGACAGTTGATGGTAGCTTAATATACTTAAGGAAGACGAGAATCCCAGTTGTTGGATAAGAACATTTTCTCAGCAGTCTAATTCAGAACGTTTTCCAAAACACATTCAAACTCTCTATCCTAATTCTCGCGCATGCAAACGCATAACGTCAGTCCTGGGTTGTATGTTCTGCATTCTCCAGACAGCTTTTTGTAGAGTTGACAGCTCTTTTGTACCTTGTAATGCACCAATCTTCCTAATTTCCACCCAACAAACACATGCAGATGATCCAAGCATGTCCTTCTCGTTTGGACGATTCCTCCGAAAGGTAATCAACGAAAATTAGTTTAACACTAAATACTGTTGAAACTTGAAGATTCTAATGTGTCTGGAATTTTTTTCAAAAAAAAAAAAAATGTTAAAGAATAAAAGTCTTACATAAAAAATATACAATTGATAGATAATATTTCAACTAAAAAATGTCATTTGGATTCACTAATTAGTTTTTGAGTTTAATATTTTTTAACTCTCGTTTTAATTTTAATATTTTCCTTCAAATATATTTGGTGTACTAAGAATAGAAGTATCTAATCTACCCCATTTAACCTTGAGCTTAAGATATACTTAATGTGTAAATAAATGTTAAGAATGAAAGTCACATATGAAACAAAATATAATCTTTATAGAATATTTTAATGTAAAAAATGTCTATTCAAATATAATTTAAATAAATAGAATCATATCATAGTTTATGATTTAGGTATAATATCTTTCTTGTAATATAATTCATAAGACTCACACGCTTAATGTTTTAAGTAGTAAAATATCTTATATTACTTACAATCTCCTCTTCCGACCCACCCTACTGTCAAGAGGAACATACACTTAGTACTTTGCATATATGGAAACATTATTTTAAGACAAAGTAGCAAATACATTACCTTTCTTCACTATTTCCAACCGACGATGCTTTCCTGTCAAGGCTTATCATTTCTTTCCTTAAACAAGCACATCCCATTTAGAAGAACATGCTGCCATCGATACGTTTCATTTTTGGAGACTTCACAGGGCCGCTTTGACAAGGCCAAATGAGTGTTCAATGGACAGGGACACAACATTAAACCTGTCCAAAGGCTCACATGTCATCGGGTGTCTGTTTTTGCAGAAGACAGCAAAAAGTATGGTCGTTCCGCAGAATTAGCCACTCCTTTACTCCTATCGCCGTCTCATCTTTGAATAATGGATCACATGTTTTTATTCTATCGGGATGTGATAGAGACAGGGACGTGGTTAGAGGTAATCTTCTTCAGGATCCTAACGGGAGGAAGGATGGCCTATCACATGGTTTACCTCCATTGAATTGTGCAGACAGATGATGAGAGCTGCTCTCCAACGTTGGTGCAAACGCCTAATCTAGCCATTCAAACTTAATTATTAAAATCATAAAGAAGATATTCAACACAATAATTGCTTCTGCTGCACATGGCATCGTGGTTTTACTTTGAAATGTGTTCATTTTTGCTCTTTTCTTTCGTCTGCACGAAGTTATCCTACAACACTTCTTTAAATCTCAGCGTTCTAGGTGGATGAAAAAACAGCGACTCCCGTCGATTCATGCAGAGGCTGTTTGCCAAGGAAAAAGTGTTTGTAGTGTTAAAGTAAGTGTAAAGTAGTCTTACACTGTCAAGGAGGGATTTGTGGTGAAACTTTCATATAATGAATATTCTCTTTTTTTAAAGGGTAGTTTTTGAATCAAATATGAATTTTATGATATAGTACTAAAATTTTAGGCAATTCGCCTTTTTCTAAAGATTAGGAATATACTCTTCCTTTTATACTTATTTAATGTATAATTATTATATTTTAATATTATTGATATTAATAAAATTTATCAAGATATTGTCTCTATTTTCACCAAAAAAGAAAAAAAATGATAGTAAAGCTTAATATTTTTTAACATTCTGCTAGATATAAGTAAAGTTAGAATTTATATAATAAAAGTACTATTGCAAGATGATTTGGGTAATCTCATATCTTTTTTCTTAAGTTAGCTTTTGGAGTTAAATATAAACTTTGTATCAATATAAAAAATTAACTCATAACTTGTGTTTATCTACTTACAAATTCTTCTAGAAATCATAGCAATGATAAGGAAGGTGGTTGAATTCTTTTTGGGGTGGAAGAGAGTGGTGTGACCGAGGCAGGCAATCTGATTCCCTTCCAAATGGTGGTGTTGCTGTCAAGGAGACACATCGAGGGAAAAGACAAAACTTGAAATTTTCGGAAAAAGACTTATGTCACGGGATGAAAAATCATTTTCATTCATTGTGTGCCAAATTCACTGTGATGCAAAAATCATTTTCATGGCAATCAATGTTCATACGTCCGTACAAAATTACCCGAAGAAAAACAATTGTAAAAGTGAACGTTGAAAGGGAAGGAAGGTAAGCGAGCAGTTGGTGCAAGACAAAGACGAGAAGAAACCATGAAAAGAAGGTAAATGAATGAGCAATAAAAAGGCAGAAAGGAGGAGGACATGATGGAAAGCAGAATCCCGGACTCACCGCGTTTGGACAGTGTTTTCCTTTTTTCATCTTTCTCGATGATCATCCAAATCTTGACTATAAAAAGACGGACTCCCTTATGTTCCCACACAGTAACACATTCAAGATTTCATCTGGGGCGCCAACTCACAGAAAAAGAAAAAAAAAAAAAACCCTACTGTCCACAGAGGAAAAAGAGTCAAAGGAAGAAGAAGCACTGCCATTTTGTTTCATAGAGTTTTCTCTCTTCTGCAACTCCAATACTAATAATAATCTGTCTGTCAGATCGGATCTGCACCAACACTCAAGGCTATTTCTTAATCTCATTTTGTGTGCTGTGTTCACTACTATGTTTATCTGTGTGTCTGTAAATGTGCTTGTTTGGTCGATCAAAAGTTGAAGAAAAATGAAGTATTGCTATAAAATGGGGTCTCATTCTTTCTGGGTATTGGGGTTTGTGGGGTTTTGGGTTTGAAAGATGAGGCTTTTACTGGCTTCCAACTTGGTTACGCTTCAAAACCCAGACCCAGAAGCAAAGCATCGGTTTGGTAGTGAAAAATAAAAAGTGAGGTTGGAAGAGAAATGGGGTTCGTGCTTATTGGTTTTTGTGGTATCTGAGGTTTCAGTTCTGACAAAGGAGATCTTTTATCGGCGTTAATCGTGATTATCCTTTAGAAAAAAACGAAGCCCATTAGTGTTTCTGAATAGAAATGTCAGAAACCAGGATGGGGGATCCTAGCAAGCTCCACTTGAGGAAGGAACTCACTCAAATCAGAAAAGCAGCACGGGTTTTGCGCGATCCAGGCACGAGTTCCTCTTGGAAATCCCCTCTTAATTCCTCAAGATCTGTAGCACCGGCTGCTTCTTCTTCAACTTGGAAGAACTTGTTACAGTCTGATCAGTTCCAAAATAACAATGGGAAGGAGAAGGAGAAGAGGGTGTTCCTGTACAACTGGAAGAGCCACAAATCCTCAAGCGAGAAGAGCGTAGCAATGACCAAGAATGAGGATGATGACGGTGATGGTGACGATGGATCTTCTTCCTCAGTTCTCGAAGAAAGTGTTGATGATAGCCAGAGCGATGCGCGTAATGGTGGGGAGTCAAAGGGCGATAGCCGTTCTTCCATTTTCAGATGTAGGGATGCAAATCCTGTGTCATCGGCTAGTATTAAGAAGAAGAAAAAGAAGAAGAAGAAGAGTAAGAAAACTAATGCCTATTTGGATGTTTTATCTGAATATCAACATAAACATGCTACTGTTGGTAGGAACTTAGTTAATTCGAAATGGTTAGTTCAGGGTCCTTCTTCTGTGTCATTAAGCCGGGATGAGTCTGTCGAGCAATCTGATGATACCGAAGAGTATAGTAATTCCGAGGATTTTAGGCGAATTCCGCAAGCGTCTCCATTGCTCTTGAAAATTAAGCATAAGAATTGGTCTCACTCTTCGGCTAAGTTTTTGAGAAAAAGTGGTCTGAGAGAGGATTCTTCTTATACGTACAGTACACCTGCATTGTCAACTAGTTCTTATAATAGGTATCGCAATAGGGATCCGAGTACTGTTGGGTCTTGGGATGGTACTACAACTTCAATCAATGATGGGGATGATGAGGTTGATGATCATTTAGATTTGCCTGGTCGCCAGGGATGTGGGATTCCTTGTTATTGGTCGAAGAGGACGCCCAAAGATCGTGCTGAGTGTCGGAGTTGTTACTCTCCTTCACTTTCTGATACCATAAGGAGGAAAGGAAGCCTCATCTTGTGTGGAAGTCAAGCTATGTATTCGAGACGGCGCCGATCATCAGCAGGGTCAAACAAGTTGAGTGTTGCTTCTAGAAGTGCTCAAGGAGTTCTTCCATTGCTTGTTGATCGTAGAGGAGACTCATCTATAGAAACTGGGAGGAGCGATGATGACCTCTCTACTAACTTTGGAGAGCTTGATTTGGAGGCTTTGAGTAGACTGGATGGAAGGAGGTGGTCAGCCAGCTGTAGGAGTCCGGAAGGGTTAGAGATTGTAGCTGTTAATGGGGAAGTGGAAGAGGAAGGCACCTCGGACAATATCAGGAGTTTTAGCCAGAAGTATAAACCAATGTTCTTTGGTGAACTGATTGGGCAGAATATTGTGGTGCAGTCACTTTTAAATGCTGTAATGAGGGGGAGGATTGCCCCTGTTTATCTTTTCCAAGGTCCCCGTGGTACAGGAAAATCATCAACAGCCAGAATTTTTGCCTCTGCTTTGAATTGTCTGGCACCTGGTGAAAACAGACCTTGTGGGTACTGCAGGGAATGTACTGTTTTCCTCTCTGGAAAGAGTAGGGATCTATTGGAAGTTGATGGAACCAATAAGAAAGGAATTGATAGAGTTAGGCACTTACTTAAGAAACTATCAGCGGCTTCATCTTCAACCTTCTCACGATACAAGGTTTTTGTTATTGATGAGTGTCATCTATTACCCTCTAAGACATGGCTTGCGTTTCTCAAATTTCTAGAAGAACCACCGCAGCGAGTTGTGTTCATACTAATAACAACAGATCTTGACAATGTGCCCCGCACCATTCAATCACGGTGTCAGAAGTACCTTTTTAACAAAATCAAAGATAGTGATATCATGGCCAGGTTGCGAAATATTTCTGCTGATGAGAGCCTGGATGTTGAATCTGATGCATTAGATCTGATCGCACTCAATGCTGACGGTTCACTTCGAGATGCAGAAACTATGCTAGAACAGTTGAGTTTGTTGGGGAAAAGGATTACTACATCTCTCGTAAATGAACTTGTGAGTTTGCTTGCCGTTGCTTGACGTGGTTTGACTCAATTTGTTTTTTTTTTATACTGCTCTCAGTTCTATTATGGGAAAGGGTCAAATTGGTGTGTATAAGCAATTTTGGTTAGACAATATTTTGTTCCTAGAGATTTCTTTAACTTATGTAAATGAATGATTCAAACCTATTGATTTAGTGTATTGTCTTCTACAGGTGGGAGTTGTTTCAGATGAAAAATTACTGGAACTTTTGGAGTTGGCAATGTCATCAGATACTGCAGAAACTGTGAAAAGGGCCAGAGAGTTGATGGACTCTGGGATTGATCCAATGGTTTTAATGTCTCAGCTGGCCAGTCTCATTATGGATATCATTGCTGGAACTTACAGCACAGTTGATGCCCAATATGGTGATTCATTCCTTGGTGGACGAAGTTGTGAGTATTATTCCTCTTCATGTTGATACAGCCATTCATTCTTCATCAGTTTTGGTAGTGATAAGGGGACAAAATCTTAAACAGAAGGATTTATCAAACTTTGGTTAATGGTTGAAATGGGCTTATTTTAGTCAAATGTGTGAGAACGTGTGATAACATAGGGCGCTGTGAAGCACAATGTAGAAAGAATATTGACAGATCTAATAATATTGGTAGACTACCTCCATATTTTATTAACTCAAATAATTAGACATTAGCGTGCAGAAACCTACGGAAAGCCAAGCAGATGCTCTAGCATTAAAAACAATAGTTACGATGCATATGGACGATTCCAAAGTGATTGTTTCAAAGTTTTAATCGATAGCTAGGTCCTTTGTGTTGTCCAAGGAATGAGGTGCCAAAAAGGCACTTGTGCAAGTTAGGCAGGCAACAATGTCTTTAACATAGTATTCATATTAGGAACTCATGTTATGTGTTTTAGTGCATTGGAGTCTTGTAATCAAGTCACTCTGGTAATGGATATGAGCTGCCCTATAAAACATGTGATTCTACGTTGCTTTTTCTGGTCTTTTGCTGCCATAGGAGGGCCCACAAGCAACCTACCTTGATTCAAGTGACAACCTACTTTGGCTCTTATGTACATTCTTTAGGATGTGAAGAATGTTAGAGGGCTTTGGTTCTCACATTATTACTTTTTTCATTAAGGTGTTTGTCAATGGAAACTTACAAAGAACTTTATATGTTTTGAAAGTACGTTGCTCCTGACACTTGCACGGATGTGGTGGGAATCAATGCACGCATCTTTTGATCTGTTAGATAACCTTTGCTGCCAGGCTTTATGTCTGACACTTTCAATGGACTACCTAAAAGCTTTGGAAGTTGAGCTATTATTTAAGTGGTATTGAACCTATCATTTCCTAGATTCCATTGTAATGCTTGGTAGCTTGAAAATCACTTGCTAAAGATTGCTCTACATACCTTCTGACTACTTTTAGTCATACTCCGTGATCTTTACTAATGAGCCACAGCATCTAATTTCTTTCCTTATTTTTATTATCATTTATTTATTTATTTACTTATTTAGCTAATTATCAATTTACTTTATTAAGCTTCTTACACCATTATCTTCTAGTTGAATGGTGCATTTTTGTCAGACGTCAAGAATGTGTTGCGAAACATCTGGATGATGACTTAACATTTTAAGTTACCCACGAAATTGTGACAAAAAGATACCTCTGATTCCCCAAACACTGCCACCTCCACACCACCACGCCACCCCTCCCCCCCTCCCCCAGTGTTACATGTGGCTGCCTCTTGTTCTGTCCATTTACGACCATCTTTTTCAAATATTGAAATGTTATGGTTTTAATGTTTTCATGGGGTTTTCATGCTTCAGTGAATGAAGCAGAGTTGGAGAGGTTAAAGCATGCACTGAGACTTCTTTCAGAGGCTGAGAAACAGCTAAGGGTTTCTAGTGAACGCTCAACATGGTTCACAGCAACTCTATTACAGCTTGGGTCAATGCCTTCTCCGGACTTTAGTCACTCTGGCAGCAGCCGAAGGCAGAGCTGTAAGACAACTGAAGAGGACCCATCTAGTGCTTCAAGAGAAGTTACTGCTTTCAAGCAGATATCAAATGCTCAATATGCACCTCGAAAACCAACTTCACCTTCTTCCTTGCGCAAAGCAATTAGTGGCGACCCCACCCATCTTGGGGAACTATTGTCACGGGTTGATGGTTTCAGTTCCAATTCCAAGCAGTCACGAAGCCAGTCCGTTGATTGTGGTGCCTTGTCAGTCTCATGTGATGATATGATGGCTGGGAAAATGATGTTTAAATGCATAAACTCGGAAAACTTGGATGATGTCTGGGCACATTGTATAGAGAGGTGTCATTCGAAGACACTGAGGCAGCTGCTGGATGCTCATGGAAAGCTTGTTTCTCTCTCTGAAGTTGAAGGTAAATTCGTTGCTTTTTACACACTTATTTATCTTTTTACTTATCTAAAAGTTTTCTCAATCTTGTCGGAGTCTCAAACAATGTGCTAGTGGTCTCAATGAGAGTTGTAGATGCCATGATAGTAAAAAAATTTCATCTATGAGTGTTGATATATTATTCAATATCTAAATACTTATGAATTCTAGCCGATATAATGATGAGAATTGGGCATGTATTATATTACCTATTTCTTTCTTGCCAGAGAAACTCCATATAGCTATTGAATGGTCTCTGTTATGAAATTTGCTTTTAATGAATATGCGATCTTACAGTTGCAGTGAGCATGCTTTGTTAGCTTATGGACATAGATGTAACTTGAGCTATGTTCTTTGGTGACAATTATATTAAGTCGTTAGTTGTTGACGCAGAAACAAACTTTCGTCCTTTATGTATTGCATTCTTTGAGTGAAATGCGAAGCCTGAAATGATGATGGTGTGAAGAAAATGACTCTTCATCATTTTGTGAGATGATTTTTTCGGTTTCTGTTTATGTTTTAATCAAATTGACTTGAAAGAGGTCTACCATCTGATATGACTATTGCAGATCTTCTTTATCTTAGATAAAAAATTTCTACTTTTTAGCTTCTAGATGCTGTACTGACCAATGATTGATGTGCACTTTAGAAACAAACCAGAACTGTGGTAGAAACTATTGGTCTTCACTCGAATCCCAGTTTCCCTCACCTTTATTTTTATTTTTTCGAAAATCTCTGCCCTTTGGTATATCTACAATGATTAGTTTTCCACTGATGAGAACAATTTTTGCATTATGACTTGGGTAGTTGATGTTTAACCAAATAAAATCACCTGGAGCTAATGGTCGATTGGGTTTGTTCTCAATAAGTGGAAGCATTTAGTTAAATCAGTTTAACGGTTGAGCTCCTAAATGACCTTTTTGAAGGGGGACTCTCTCTGTTCTCTTTTGCCCTTTTCTTATGTTGCTCTGCATGCAGGTTTTCTTGTTGCTTTTATTGCATTTGTGGATGGGGATATTAAATCTAGAGCAGAAAGGTTTTTGAGCAGTATCACAAATGCAATGGAAATGGTTCTGAGATGCAGTGTAGAGGTCAGAATAATCCTTTTGCCAGATGGTGGGGCTTCTATAAATGGTGTGAAACTGCTTGAGCCACCAGAAGATCTGAAGAAGGCAGAAACAGCTGTAGCCATTGACAAGGAAAAGAAGGCAGTTCATAAGAACACAATAAATGGTTTTTCCAGTTGTCCTCCACTGATGGATGGAGCCCGTAGATCTACCTCTGGTTCATTAGGTTTAATGGCTGATGGTAATGCTCAAACCAGTGTTGGAGAAGAGCAACAGCAGGAGATCCCAATGCAGAGAATAGAGTCCATTATTCGTGAGCAAAGGCTGGAAACTGCCTGGCTGCAGACTGCGGAGAAAGGAACACCTGGATCATTGAGTCGTTTGAAACCTGAGAAGAATCAAGTCCTGCCTCAAGATGGCATTTATTGCGAGGATCAGTTGGACTCCATGAACTCAGCAGCATTCTCTCAGCACTGGGAAGATGAATTAAATCATGAACTCAAAGTTTTAAAGATTAACAATGGAAGTGTCCTCCAGAAGAACCAAAATGGACGAAGGATCGATCATTTCCCTATGTCCCCCAGTTTATTGCATGATAGAAGTTTAGTGGGCAATTCCAGTAAAGACAGTCGGTGAGTCTTTGTTATTTATCAGCTTGTTTCATGATCTTTTCCATTAATCTTTCCATTCTTGCTTTTTTTCTTTTATTGCTTCTCACTTGATTGAAAACGTTGAATTGTGGTTATGTATTGAAGTTGAATTCAACAGCTTGTGCCCTTTAAAGTTGAATTTGATACATAAATTATGAAGTGGTAACTCATGAAAATTAAGGAAATTTGTAGGAACCCTGGGAGGAGATTAACTTTCAACAACTTTAGAATAAATGATCGTTGAATTGATCCAGAACCTCAATTGTGTGTCTATTGGGATTGAAGTGGTGATATCAAAGTAATTTTCAAAGATTGCATTTGTAGCTGATTCGATTCCATTACATGTGAAGTTGCTCTATAGAATTTTATTTTGAAAGAATCTGGTTTTGGAAGTTGTCCAAGGTTTCAGATGAGTTTTGAGCTATTCCGAAGACTCAAAGATTTGGCTTCTCTGCAATTATGATTCTTGACGTTAATCACTGGTTAGGCTGAAGAGAAACATGACTGAAATGTTGAATAATTGTATTTAAACTTAAAGTCCTTGTTTACTAAATATGTTTCTTGTGAGTTGTATCTTAGTGTTATATTCAACTCGGCCTCTTAGGTGACATAATATGCAATGAAGTTGATTGCTGCCTGTGTAACAGTTTGTAGGATGTTCAGTTCCAAAGAATAGTATAACAGTTTGAGTGTTAGGGTCTGCTTGTTATTCTCTTTACTTGTTGACCAAAATAACAGAAAAGAAAAAGAAGAAAAATTGTTTGCACTTTTTTCACTATCTTGAAGTTGACAGGGTGATTCTTAGACAGAGGTATTTTTATTTTGTTGTGAAACTGCATTTGTTTTGATGTAAACTATTTTTTGACATCTAAAAATATTTTGAAATAACCTCCCAATAAATTTTCATGAAAAGCTGCGTATGCGCACTAAAATGACAAGGGGGTAGAAATTGGTCTTATGCCACTCAACAGGTAGAAGTTGTTATTTTGCTTTGAATCTCTTATTTTCTGTTAGCTTTGCTAGTAATTCCTATGAGGTTTCCTTTTTTGGTCTACACAAATATCATAGAATGTGGAACTTTTATTTTGAAAACTTTTATACACAGAAACAAGCAGAGTCCAAAGTTTTCAGGATATTCTACTTATTCTAGGGTGTGAGGTGCATGGAGAGAGAAGTGTTTGGATGCAGTGGTGATTCATGGGGCCTTTCCTCTTTTATTTTTCTCTATTCCAGTTTACTTGTGCAGATGCCGAGTGGCTATGTATCAATATTTCTGTTCTATAACATTCTCTCCTTCCTGCTGTTTCTTTAGGGGATATGAATCAGGCTCTGCAACAGGAGGTTGCAGTGGACTTTTCTGTTGGAATACCACCAAACCTCAGAAGAGGGAAAGGGTAGGCTGTGGCTATATTCTGCAATCTAAATATTTAGAATGATATTTCTGTAGAGAAACTTGTTTGACCTGGAAGAAACTGTTGGTGCTTTGTCTCTAAGCAGGTTAAAGTGACCTCAGTTCGACCACCCAAAGGAGGAAGGTTTTCATTATTCCGTGATTGCACTAGGCCAAAGAAACTAGAGGGCGGATCCAGAAGTTAATCGAGAATTTCACATTCTTTTTTTTTTAGTTCTCTGGTATAATGTAGTTTTCGCAAAATATTTTTCTGTATTTAATTTTACAGTCGACCCATTCTTCAAGGGTGTGAGCAAGAAGGAAACATGGTATGTAAAGGTTCTGTGGTTGGCTTCTGCAATTATCTTAGCTCCATCCTGATACCACGTGAACAATAAAGGAGAGAGACAATGGATGCTAAATCCTGCGGTTGGTAATTCACCTGTTCAATGATGAGTGCTTGGTCCTTTATCATCGCTTTTCAGGGACAGAGGCTGGGAAGAATTGATTGCCACGTATTCTAAAGCCCCTTTTAGACATGGGAGAACATAATTCAAGGTGAAGGAGTCGAGGAGATTGGTTTTCTTCTTCTTTTTTTTTTCCGTTCCTTTTCTTTTGTTAAGTAAATCGAGTGTGACCTAAATTTTAACCAAGCATTAGATTACTAGGATATTGATTACAACTAATAGCTAACCATTAGGGGTGTGTCACGACTGCGAGATAGCAAGTGAAGTGTTAACTACGTTGGAAGATTTTACTCAACAAAGGAGGTCCATCTTCAGAATTTGATCCTAAATCTCATACCTTTGTGGTCACACGAAGCCTTTAACTACAGGATGAGATATACCATTATAAATTACCACCCCCCAAAAAAAAAAGAAAAAAAAAGAGAAAAAAAGAGAAAAAAAAGAAAAGCTAGAGTTGATGCTTGAATCCCTGAATCCCTGATGCATCCCATAATGGGTTAACTTCTATCTCTCTGTTGTTTCTTCTTAATCTCTGGTTGGATAGCAAAAAGGATTCTCCTTTTTACACGTCAAGTTCTTCTCTGAGAGAAGAGCCTAAAGACTACATAACTTCAGTCTTTAAAGAAATCTGCCCCTTTTAGTTGCAGACCCAAGTCACATTTTAAGCATATATCACAGAAAAAGCAGCTGCTTCGGGCCTTTGAGTGGGTAAAAGCTTCGCATATGTTTGGCTTTTCAAAAATGTATCCTCTCGCGTGCGCCTTCGTGCGAGAAAGCAAAAGCTGCACTATAATCTCTGGTTGCCCTCGTACGGGAAAGCAAACAAGTACAGTATATTTGTAATGATGGGCAAATATGGCATCTCGCTTTTAGGATATACTTAGAATAGAATAGGTAACGAAGACATTATTGTATCCTTGCTCTCAAGTTTTGTTGAAGAAGTTTGTGTAACCCTCGACAGAGTGGTGCTCTCCAATATGTGAGCAGTGAGGAGAAAGGCTGCTCCATGTGTAACCCTCTACATGTGAGAGGGATGACTGCCAGAAGAGTATCCTGTGTGTGTGAAGTAAAAGCATCATTTCAGAAAGAAAACTTAATAGGGTAGAAGGGATAGGTTGTTGTGTTGGTAAAAGACATGACTAATTTGTTTGAACTTTCTTAAATCTTATGTTTCTTGTATATTTATAATTTAATCTATGACTTTTATGTTTTTATGTGATGGGTCACTTTCATGCATTAAAATAGTCAGATTTAAAAAATATGAAGAATAAGAATATTTCATTACTCAACAAAGTTGCTAACAAGGATGGAACAACAATAACAATACAAGGATCAGGTCTAATCAGTGTTGTTATGAAGATTCTCCGGAGCTCAAACTCAATATCCTCTCTGCAAGCAACAAATCATCAGGGGTTGTGACCTGCCAAAATGTTCACCCAATTGATTTACAACCCAAGGAAATGAGATTGCCTTCTCTCTTACACAGTATGAACTTACTAATATCTTGATAAATAATTTTGAAGACAAATATCAGAGAGTACTAAATTCCCAGTACCTTGATGTTGGTATAAGATCCTTCAGTAATGTATACGGGATGCTTGAGGTGCTCCACAATGGATACATCATCGGTGACTTCAAGTCCTTCTCTGTCAGGAGTTAAAGGTTCCAAAATCAGACTAGTTAGAATTTGAAGGAAGAAAAATTACCAACAAGCCCCGGAAAAGGTTGTTCTTGAAAATATGGACTACATTGATCCTTCGTGGCTCATGGGCGCCTGCCAACATAACTAATTACATTTCCCAAATGAATCGGAAACTGGACCAGCACGAACAGCTTGGTTTGTGCATAGCAGGATATATTTATGTACAGTAATTACATGTGACTTTTTTTTTTTTTTTTGGCACTAATTAACAGGAAAGATTAAACTCATATCAAACTATGTACGGCATGCTTATGCAATGAGAACAGTTAAGTGCATTGAACCAAGACGATAAAACTACTAAAAAAGTTCTTAGGTACCTATTTACAAGCTCAAAACCCTTTTTAAGTAGCTCAGGTTTAATGACCTACAAAAAGAAATAGATTAGGCAGAAATATCATTGATCGCACCATGTCCAAAATCATCTAAAATAAGAAACCTGTCCAAAGTAAATAATATATGCATTCAGCAGGAAACCTGTGGGGTCTGCATTTCCCAAAGTGTTTTCCTGTCCAAAGTTCTTTCAACAAAAGATTCACTGTTGGCCTGCACAAAATAGAAGACAGAGTATCACTTTTTGTGAGGTCAATTTAGGAGACCCTGTGAGAGTATCAAGGTGATAACATGCACAAATTAGATTAGGCAACAATATAATTAAAACCTATAAGGCTCATTGAAAAGCATACTAGACAAGAAGGAAGATCCTACACACAACATGATCTTTGGCAATGAGCTTTTGCATGTGTCTAATAATTGCTTTTGGCAAGGCTCATTTAAAAATCTGTTGAGTGATATCCAAGGGGACAAAACCAAAGTACTAGGAGATATAATTAGCAATTACAAATTCTTCACCCACAAAAAATGTAAAAGGACATTTTTTGAGAGAGATGAGAGAGGTAGAGAAGAATGAAGGGCCGAGGGAGGGAAAAAACATGATGTCACCAGAGGGGTTTGACTAGCAATTGAACCAATTCCATCATAAAAAATGACCAATGGGACATAAGTATGTGAAATTGATCAGAACACAAACCTTGCACATCTACATAAAAACAAGGATGATAGCGAAACTTAGGGCCCAGAGATACCCAAATAGTGTACTGTTTCTCACATTGGATCAATCCAAACCCACGTAGGGGTATATCAACAATATGGATATCAACACTAAGGAGAGGCTCAAAAAGAAACTATATTCAGAGCTCAATAGAACTCCTTAAAAGTCAGTTAAATAGATGTTCATCTGAATCATAAACGGAACTCCATAGAACTACATAAATTAACAGAATTGTTAGCTTTTGTTGGAAACATGTAATGTCAAATGATGTTTTTGTCATAAACATTTAAGAGCCTCGAATAATTTCTTTTCAAATTATTATTATTACTATTTGGTATGTGATTTAAAAAGTAAATAACAAAGGCAGAGAGGCAATCTATAAAGTATTGTAGGAACTGTCTACAATTCATCAATACCTCTTTGATTGTAGCTTTTACAGGAACACCAAGCACAGCTGCTCCGTTCAGCCAACCATCTTTAAGAACCTAAAACCGAAAAACAGATAAGTCAAACCATGCTTGGAAATTACAAATCATATTTGGGAAAGATGAAAATTTAAAAGCCACTACCTTGTAATATTGACGCTTGCTTAAAAATAGTAAACTAAGAGAGAACAACTCCTTAGATAGTAAGCTAATATCCATATATTTTGCATTTTCTACCAAGTTCTTGTTTGCATAAAACATTTATGTTCATCTCCACAAATGATCTCCTCATCAGTTTAGATTCTGAACAAGAGTAGCATTTGAAAACTTACAGAAAGGATTGAAATTGAAGGTTTATAAATATGCAGAAACAAGAGTCAAACAGTAAACAATGTTCATTTTGCTGCTCTAGGATTTCAGGGCTGTGGAAAAGAATGCCTTGAAAGTTAAAAATAGGTAAAAATATCCATGACGCAACTTCCATGCCTAACCATGTAAACTCCAACATTCAAGCTATGCAAACAAGGACTATTTCACTGATGATTGAAGAAAAGCAACATTGTGTAACTCCTATAAATAGTTCACTTATGATCGTCAATGTTTATAATGAAAGCCAATACACAAGATAAGAGTAGAAATTTCCACTAAGCCAAACCTTTTCTACATCTCCTGACAATACCAAAGGTCTTGCAGAGTCGTGGATGCAAACAAGCTCTGAGCTTAAATCAACAGCCTGTCAACAAAAGAAGCATCAACTACAAGCAAACAAATACATAATCATTCAACATACAATCAAAGGCGTTATTAAGATAACCATTTATCATATTGCTCTAATGAAATATAAGTATCATCCAACAGAGCAGCATTATTTTCTTGTTGAAGAGTAGCCGTAACTATTTGTTATTGACCTAATAAGTTGTTTCCTCCTAGGATATCTAACAGGGCACACGATGTTAAGCAGAGGGCCATATATTATATTGCTACACACGAGTCCACTTGCACAAATGAGAAAAATTTTAATTTACATGCAGATCTAAAATCTAGTATGAACATTAACGAAAACACAGCCCATTTGAACCTCTGGTTAGATAAAAAAAAAAAAAAAACACATCTAGATACAGTACAATGCTAATCTCTAGTAATATCACATGAAGTACCTCAAACAATCCCTAATCTACCTTTGATTGAGATAATTCTCACAGCAATAACCTTATTTTCTTTCCCTGATGCTAAAGCATCAACAGAATTTTTTTCCTATAATAAATCATACCTGGGTTATTTGAAAGATAAAGTTGCATTAGACTGAAGTGTGGATCTTGAACTAAATTTCATCCTGAGCGTCACCTTAAAGAAAAAATTTCAGCGAAAAATAAAAATTTTAAAATACCTTTGAACTGCATGTAAATGATTCCTGTTATTTTGTTGTGCTTCTTACACAAGACCCCCTTCAACAAAAATCTCAAGACGTCTATGATTTAATTTTTTCTTCTCTTTTCATGGCAGATGATGAATTCATTAGAGCTCTCACATTGGAGGACTTGAAACTAAAGTAAATTGACATTCACAAACTGCATTTAGGATGACACACAATTCAATCAAAATGTAGAGAACAAATTTTCTCTTCTAGCAGTTGCAGTTAAAGCCTTCAAAAATCATTTCCTTCTAGCGATCATGTTTCGTATCACAGTTTTCCATGACAATATTTTGGAACCAAGAAAAATTGAACTACTCACATATTGATCCTTTCAATTTTATAGGATCAATTTTATAGGATTTTCAACTCAACAGAAAGAATAAGTGTAAAGCAAACAAATATCAAGAACACAATATTTACATTCAATGTTGGGCAGACTAGAAGCTTTCTTCATTAGCAATTCCAGGTACCTTCAGTGAACTATTTCAGGCCAGATACCACCACCCTAATTTTCATTAAGCACGCTTGTTATTAGCAGAAGGGAGAAGCAACAATATTCGCTCCCTTGACACCCAACTAATTATTGAATTTAATAAGGTCGGAAAAGTCTTTAAATATCACAGGCTCAATATTAAACAGATAAGACCTTTTGTTACTAAAAAAAAAAAGACTAGAAGGGGAAAAAGATATGCTACCACCTGAAGTCCACTGTAGACAGAATCTTGCCTTTCCTTCCCTGGGACTGTGAATTTAAGTTTCACACGAATCTTTTCTCTGGTTCCTAAGAAAAGAAAAGGGCAAGGTCCAATATCTTTCATAGTAGTAGAGTACTGGTAGCAAACATAGTCAAGTGGCAGATGCAATTTGCAGTTTATACATAGGAAGTCTACTACATGCAAGAGAGAGAGGGGGAGACAGAGAAGAGATATGAAACCTTCAAAAATGTCCTGGTAGGAGGGATCACAAACCACAATGATTTCCTTCACTTCAACCAATTGTGAGAAAGTGTACAAACTGCAAGAGGTAAGCATATAATTACTTGGTAAGAATAAAACAGAAATAACAACAGACAATGAACATGAATCAACCCAGAATTACTTAAGGTAAGCCATCCTAATGTTTCTTCAAAAGCCGGAACTACATCTGAACCACAAAATTGAATCAGATCGAATCTTTATTCTGATAAGGCTCACTGTGTCCATCCCATGAACCACACTTAGCACACCAACATGGCGAATCTTTTGCCTTTTTAAAAGACTGTTGATGAAAGTTGTAAGCACATTGACCTCAAAAATAAGTTCTAGAGTGATATTTTGCATATTGGTCTGTCTCAAAGTTTAATCAAGCTTCAATTTTGCACAAAATTGTTCCCATATGACCAGCTGATAGAAAACTGGTAAGACTTATCCAATTCATTCGAAGGATGAAATTTGAAACCATGATACTAGAGTAGTACCATGTTAGGGTGGGGGTGTATCTCCAAAAGTTTCCTTCATCCTACCTTTACCCTCTATAAAATTTTCAAGACCTTGGCTCTACCATGAAAGGACGAGTTAGCCTCCAAGGAGTTTAAAAGCATCTAAGAGGACAAGCAAACACTTTAAAATCTCCTCTCAAATCAATGTTCTTATAAAATTTGATATTGCAAGGAAACCAAGCAAATACAAACCTGCTGCACTTTCTTTTTCATGAGGGTTTATGAGTTTCTTCCCTTTTGCGGAGATATATAAATTGGAAGCATTTACATTCTTTAACGATCTAAACTCTTCCTTTTCTACAGTAACCATAGGGTGTAGTTTCTTAGGCAAAAAAGTTGTGGTATTCAGAGTCATATTTTCGTAGTTCATATTGAAAAAGAAATTGTCAAGAATTTCACTACCAAGATCAAAGCAGATTGTAGTCAACCATAAGTTTGTCAGGAAATTATAAGTTAATCTTTTGGATTTTTTTTTCTCAAACATGTCTTTCTCAAAATGACAACTTCTATAAGCTTACTAGAATTTAGAAATACGCTAAGTTCCTATCTAAGATCACTTTTTGAACCCTACGATAGTTAATAACTTCTAGTACATGGTATACTTATAAATTACGATCTACTATGATATTAGATAAGTAAAAAATTTTCTTTTTCTTTTTAATTACACAATTTCACTTGAGTACACCGGCCATCCATTGAACAGTATAAAAAGATGGGCTTTGTATGGTCCTCAAGAACAATCTGAAGCCAAACCCAAGTAATGGGAGTAAGACATTCATAGTTGAGAGCTAAGTTATTGGCATTTACCTATACAAAGCAATTGGTTGGCCTAAGAGTGGAAGATACTGCTTTGGCATGCTTGCCTATTTGCACAAACATAACAGAACCATCATGCCGCGGGTGAGGAATATCCAGAGTATAAACAATGAAGAAAATGGAAGCACGTGCGAGGTGCATGTTCAAGCAAATTGGATATGAATGCACAAATCGCCATACCTATATGCATGCTTGAGTTTATGCATGTGGTAAATATTTGAAAGCAACTCAAGAACAACAGAAAAAAACAAGGAGAAGAATCTGAATGATGAGGCTCTCGCATGCATCTGAAACTATATTTGCTTCAACATGACGTTAATTCTCAAGTCCAGCACTTAAAAAAAGGTCATTTAATCCAAGGAAAAATCTAGAATCTTATGCATTAGCATGCCAAGAAACCTAAATGCTAAGTGCATTGCATTGGCACAATAACCCCAAGCAAGGTTATCCGGTATTCTATACCTTTAGTTTAAAAAATAAGGAACAGGTTTATTCGAATCACCCTCTCCCACCCTCAAACCCAATGGGGGAAAAAAATAAAAATAAAAGTAATTTGAAAGGTTCACTAGTCAGACAAAATAATCAAGTAGAGAATTTTAATTCGTATCATCTTGTAAAGAACACGAAAACCATGTTCCACTTTAAGGTGGTTGATGGTCTTCTTTTGCCAAGGACAAAGTTAGCACATAAGAAAGTTCTTACACTTACAAGTCCACGAAATAACTTTGAAGAAAAAAAAAGGTAAATGAAGTTTCTTCATGACAAAAGGGCATGTTTATCTGAACTTCCATGCGAATGAATCAAAAAACTGTGCTTTGCATAGAGAGTGAAAGGCAGGCCAATCACAATTGAGAAGAAACAAGATGACTTACTCCCATCCTTTTGCCTTTCCCTCCAGCCAACAGAATAACCGATGCGCTCTTCTCCTTTACAACTCTAGACTCCTGTATCAAACAATTTCAAGAATGATCAAGAAATCCCTTGGAATTTTCATTTTAAACAAAATAAGTTTCAGACCCACTTTATTCTCAGAGTTTGCGGAGCAGAGAGGGGTAATCCTGGATTTACAAGCTCTGGCCTTTCCCCAGAAGCCAAATTTAGGACCTGATGAAAACACCACCACCAAATGTAACTCATCGATAGTTTCTTTCTTCACACAAAGTGAAAACATTATGGTAAACTGTAACAATCCAGAGATTTTTCTCGAGAAGCAAACATCGGGAGGTTGAAGTAGGAGGGTTTGACTTTGCCTGGAAATGAACAGGTAAGGTCGGAATGCGAGTGTAGAACTGGAACTGAATTGATGGAAACATGAAGATTAATAGGGAACGTCGAACGAGAAAATGAAGAGAAACCGAACGAAGCAGCACCGGCAGCAGCCGAGGGGAAGCTCAGGTTAACGGGAAGAAGAAGCGCCATCACTTACTCCCTCTGTCTTTCCCCGTATTGACACACCTCTGGCTTAGAACATTGTCTGAAACCGACCGGTTATTCGTCAACTGAAAGTATCAGAATCAGAATTTGTTCTTTTCCAATCTAATAAAATGAGCCAATTTTTGGCCACTAAAAAGAATAAGTTTAGATTACAAGAGAATATTCATAACTTAACTTTAAAAAATAAACAATTATAATATATTTTATATACTTAAAAAAATCTTTCTTCAATGTGTTTTATTATAGTTCTTTTGCATGGTCCAATCTAATTTAAAAATCGAGCTAATTCTTTGTTAGTAAAAAGATTAATATAATAAATTGAGTTTTGTCCCAAAAGGTCAATTTAATGAAAGAAATAATTTAATTTTTTATGTGGTCATATGATCTTAATTATTTTTTCAATGTGAGATAATAAAATTCATTACATTTTCCTTCATTCCAAATTCAAGTTACTCTTGACATGGGTATAGCAATTGCAAGTGCCACTACAAATAGATTACAATTTGGTTTTAATACTATTTGTAACATGTTTGGGTTTTATTTCAAAAAAATAACTTAATAAGAGAAGTAGTCAAACCTTATTATATGGTGAGATTATTTTACTTGTCTTTTTGATATAGAAGAATAAAGTCCATTGTACTAAAGATTATGAATAAGTATTGAGAATGAAGGTAAGGAGGATTAGGGAATTTATTAGGAGAAAGGAAAGCTTGAACCTGGGTCTCCCATATGATAGAGCTCCTAAATGTTATAGAGCTTGCTTGGCTTATTAGATAACATTTTGAGGAGAGATGAATCATTTCAAAGAGAGATTAACTTAACCTTTTCACGTGATACTAGGACTAGTTCTTTTTTTGTGTAATCTAACTCAGTTTAAGAAAGTATTATATTGGCAAAGAGAGAAGTTATAATATGCTTGATAAAATTAGACAATATCAAGAAATGGATTTGGGCTCTCATACCGGTTCAAAGTTAAGGCTTTTAATATATCAGAGTTGGGTTAGTGTCATTCCAGCCCAAATATTAACAGAACCATACACTAGGCTTGCCTTTTCATTTCCCCACAAATTCCAGGAAGACACAGCCGTAGTGACGAGTGAGAGGAAAATGGCGAAGAAGCCGCTGGGAACAACGGGAGAGTTCTTCAGGAGGAGGGACGAGTGGAGGAAGCATCCGATGCTGACGAATCAGCTGCGCCACGCCACTCCTGGCCTAGGCATCGCCCTCGTCGCCTTCGGAATCTACCTTGTCGGCGAGCAGGTCTACAACAGGCTCCAAGCTCCCTCCTCTTCTTCCCACCACCACGCTGCTCATTCTACTTCCTCTGCTGCTTCTCACTGAAGGTACGAACCACCAATTTTGGGGTTTTATTATTTGATCTTGCGTGCTCTAGGCCGATTGTAATCCCGGACCGTTTGTGCCTGCGATTTTGGGTGAAATGGGTTTCTTGTATTGTGTTTGGTTTTGGTCAAATGATTCTCTTTTTGATCTCTTATTTTGCGTTCTACTACATTGTCTGTATGCCTTAATCTTGTGTTCCTATTGTAATTTGGTTGAACTGATGGGTAGTTCCAAGTGAACCATGATTGTTTCAAGCCTTTTTCGATCGAAGCAATTAATTGGCTATTTTAGTGGGAGCCGATTATCTCTAGCGCACCCTTTAGAGGATAAAGTCCACAAGGTGCGTGCTTTTTGGGAATTACGAAACTTTTCACGGGAGTATCTTTTTTCCCACGTAGAGTGAGAATTGTGTCTTTAGGTTATCGTGAAAGAAGGTTTGTGACATCGCCGTCCAGTCCTGTATGAATTGAATCTGGAGGTTGGGATTTTGACCATGAGGTAGATATATCTTCCTTTCTTGTATGATTCTGTAGCAGCAATTGTCTCAAGTTAAGTTCTCAAGCATCAACTTATATGCTTAAGATACAAAGTTTTAAATTATGTTAGGACGAGAATGAAATCACTCGAAAACTTAACATGCCTGTGTTTGATATTTCAATTTTTTGTGTAAAAGGGAAGAGCAGTTGTAAGTTAAAGCTCGGTTGTCGAGTAAAAAATGGAAAACTGGTGGTCAGCCGTCTGAGTGCACTTGACTAAAGAATTGTCAGTATCTAGCTTTCCTTGGTTTTGTGTACCTATAGCAGTTGTAGAGGACTGATCTATGCATTTACGTTTCTGGTCCCCATATCGAATGGTGATAAGGCATCAATCAAATGAGATATAAAGATTTATGAACATCCTTATCACCAAGCGTGCTGCATCATCTACCTTATGTATTTGGATGAGGAGTCAGTGTATTCGCATGATTTTCCCTGTATAGCTGGCCATGGTTGAGATTGAATTTTATACAATGAAACAGTTGATCTGCTTACTTATCGTTTTATTAACCTCCCTTGCTAGTGGCTTGGAAAGCCCTGTTGTCCTATAATGCCACAAAACTAAGTGAATTCATTATTGTGCTTGTAACTTATGGTTTCTCAAATGCCCCATAGTTGCGAGCAGTAGCACTGCAAGCGGTCTTGGATCTTATTTTTCTATAAATTTTTTTAGTTATGCCTGCTTAATTTTATCCTTGATTTGTGGTATGATGTAAATATATAGTGATTGGAACATGACAGAACTGGTGCTTGCAAATCAAAGACAATCACTATGCTTTTATTTTTCTCTAGCATATTATAGTTTTTGCTAATTGATTGTTTGACAAATAGCTAATCTTGCAGATGAGCTACTGTTGAAAGGAATCATGGGCCTTCTTGTAATTTCAGCATTCCGCTTTCTGATTTGATGTTTAATAAGAAGGGTTCAATGGACATCGAACTTCAAGATGTAATTTGCATTCTATTTCATGAGTTGGAGTGTGCAACATTAGCAATTCTCCGATGTAGAGGTCTAAACAGACTCTCTTGTTTCTTTTCGTTAGCCAAACATTGGATACCTCCATCTATGTCCTTCCTTTCTTCTTTTGCTATAAGTTTACTTGTCTTTCTTCGATTGGTGAAGCCCAAATGTTTTCAAATTTTGATTATGAGAGAACGGCGAAACCAGCCTTATTACACAAAGCCATGATGCATGCCACTCGGCCCTTCCTCTTGGTTGGCAGGAGGCTTTATCTCAGCGTTTGACTGGACTTAGCATATTCGCACAACTGTGTATGCCCGAGCGTTTTCAGAGTTTATCTGAAACCCAGATGTTTTCAAACTTTGATTATGAGGAAATGGAGAACCAGCCTTCTTATACAAAGTTTCAACGTGTACCTGCCGAAGCTATCTGAAACATCCCCCTTGCCATCTCCTTACTTGGTCTACAGAAAGTTGTGAGTGAAGTAGGCTTACCTTTTGGACCAACAAACAAGAGAGGCTTCACTCATGGCTTCTGGAGCCATTAGTAAGCACAAGGGACCTCCTTCCTATTGCATTTACTTCTTCAGCTATAGATATTCAAGTTCGCAAATTTTAGGTTCTAAACATTCTTCCTCTTTATTTATTTATTTATTTTTATAAATATATAAGTTTATTTATTTAAAAATAAGAGAATATAAAGTTTTCCAAACATATTTCAGCATTATAACTTATCTAGTAAAAAATAAAATTTAATTTTTTTAATTATAATATAACAGAACATTCATTTGAAAGGATTTAATATTCTTAAATAAAAGATATTTTTCTCCTTTTAAACTCGTCGGTGACAATGGACCAAACTTTCGCATTACACACTTAACAGCGAATTTCAGAAGAAAGTTTCAATGATTCTTCACCGGAGCAGCAACACAAATCCCATCAGACAAATAGTTTTAATACAAGAGTGGTTTAGAGTGAAGCATCCGAACCTTGACCACGACTCCAAAAGCAAAGCTCCTCTGATTCTTTCACCGCAGTAGCAGGCAGAACTCAAGACTACCATTTTAAACCAACACAAATCTTAAACATAAGAGAGTTTGTTACACAAATCCCATCCAACATTAGTTATTACTACAAGCAAGTTTATTATCTTTACTGGGCAACAAAGAAAAGTTACTAATATTGGGGAGTCTAGCATGTCTATCATTTAGCGGAGTGAAGTGAAGTAGCCAAACGTGGCTTTGCATAGGCATGCAATGGTTTAGCCATAAAGAGGTCATTCTTGGACTTAGAGAGGTCTACCTCCTCATTTGGTGGCAAACTCCATGAAAACCCTTGAAGTAGCCTTGCAAGTAGCATCATTGTAATGACATTGCCGAGCGTGACACCAATGCAATAAAGTGCAATTCGTGTTATACAAGTGTAAGAAAACTTTGGGTCTTATAGAGACAAAAACAAACCTTATAGGATCTATGTAGTTAGATCTAAAATACCATTATGCATAAACCATAAAACCATAATAGAATAGAAGAGAAACATACCGCTCTTAAGATCCATTTTCTTTGAATGCGAAAAGGTTTCTTGGTTGAGGCAAATATCCTCTATTCTCATATGAAGCATTAGCTCGATAAGAGAACCTAGGGTTACGCCTTTTATAAAAAATGAACAAAATGTAACTATAAGACTGAATAATACGAATTTATACTATGAGCTAGAGGATAGGACCTAACCTTAACTTTATATGCTACTCAATTAGGCCTACTCACCATGGCCTTATTTGGCTAGCCATGGCTCACACTAGCCAGTCCATATTCTTGAATCCATAGACCAACTTAATATAGCCTACCTTTAGGTAAGCCTAATAAAATTAGGCTAACATTCTCCCACTTGGGCTATATTAATGTAAAATTATACGCACCTTTATATTGATTCAGAGATAGTTCTACACAACAATCCCATCACATGAAATTTCAAACTTTGAACCATGACAGTAACTATACCTATTAAATGATACAACACTAAACTTGATTACAAAAGTTCTCAATCTCATTGATATGGATGAATATGGTAATGTAGCAACCATATAACACCAAAACAACTTCCTTAAGTGTTATTTATATTGTCAGTCCAATTTTCTCTTCTTCGATGACAAAAGGTCATCAAATAATATACTTTATGGTTCCAATGAACCTTCATATCTAGTGCTTAATAACTTGAGTTTATGTTTATATGTTATAAGACATCCTTATGGCTAACTTGTTCCAGCCAATGCTAAAGGTTTACATTTTCCTTAAGTCTTTAAAGAGAAGATTAAAAGCTTCCACTATACAGAAACGTCCCATGAAGCCTCTAAGCTTATGCGATTGACATGTCTTTCATAAGCACAAGAGCATAGATTTTAGTAAATGGATCAACTATCATATCCTTTATATTAATCAACTCTACTAAAATTTCACCTTCCTTAACCTTTTCCTTTATAGTTAAGTACTTTATGTTTATATGTTTGGATCCTCCTAGACTTTTATTATTGTTAATAAACAATACTGTAGCTCTATTATTACAGTATAACTGGATTGGTCTATTAACAAAAACAAAGTCTTTTAATTCTCTTATGAGGTTCTTTAGCCAAACAGCTTAAATGAATGCTTCATAGCATACCATAAACTCATAATGCATGGTTGAAGATGTAATCAATGTTTGTTTTAAGCTTTTCTATGAAATGGCTCCCCCTACCATCATAAACGCATATCCTGATGTAGATTTCCAGTTGTCCTTGCATCTACAAATTCTGAATATGTATACCTAATGAGCTTTAGTTCATTTGTATCCATGTAAGTCAGTATATAATCTTTTGTTCTCTTTAAGTACCACAAGACTTTCTTAATAACTACCCAATGCTCTTGTCTAGAATTTGATTGATATCTTCCAAGAAGTCTTGTTACAAAAGCTATGTCAGGCCGCGTACAAACTGGAACATACATAATACTACCAAGTGCACTCGCATATGGTATACTCTTTATTAATGCTTTCTCTTCCTCTATCTTAGGGCATTGTTCTTTATTTAATTTATCACCTTTAAAGATAAGAACCTTTCCTCCTTTACAATCTTGCATGTTATACTGCTTGAGAATATGATCTATATATGCCTTTTGAGAAAGCTCCAATAAATGCCAAGAACGATCTCTGTGAATCTCAATACCTAAAACATAAGTTGTTTCACATCTCCTTCATATCAAATTGAGTTGACAATAATTCTTTAGTCTTATAAAGTAACTTATGATTATTACTTGCAAGCAAAATATCATCCACATAAAGGATAAGAAAAATCGGAATGCTCCCACTAATCTTGGTATAGATACAACGATCCACTCTATTTTCTATAAAACCATATGAAGTGATAAAACTGTAAAATTTTAAGTACCATTGTCTAGAAGCTTGTTTTAGTCCATAAATAGACTTCTTTAATCTACATACAAGTTTTTCTTCTCCTTTCATTACAAAACCTTCAGGCTATTTCATATAGATTATTTCATTTAGAGTCCCATTTAAAAAAGCAGTTTTAACATCTACTTGGTGTAATTCTATATCAAAATATGCTACTAGAGCCATTACAATTCTAAAGGAATCTTTAGAAAAGATAGGAGAAAAAGTTTCATTATAATCTATGTATTCTTTTTGTGTGAAACCTTTTGCTACTAATCTAACTTTAAACCTTTCAACTTTCCCAGTAGAATTTCTTTTGGTCTTAAATACCCATTTACAACCAACATGCTTACAGCCTTTAGGTAACTTAACAAGCTCCCAGACATCATTATGCTTCATTGATTGCATTTCATCTTGCATTACATTTAACCATAAATGCACTTGAGAACTCAACATAGCTTCTATATGAGTTATTGGATCCTTCATAACTCCTATATCATAATCATGTTCTCTCAAATAAACTAGATAATATGGATGAATAGCAGATCTTCTTTCTCTAGTTAACCTTCTAAGTGTAGGTTCAATATCTTGATTCTACACTTACTGATCCATATTTGGATTACTATTAACAATTGGTGATGATGGCTCAAGTGTCCTTGCTCTTGGTACTATAGACAATTTCATTGCCTGAGTAGGTAAAGATATTGTAGTTGACGTACCTACATCATCTTCATCTTGAACAATTTGAGTACTCCATACCTTTTCTGCTACATTAAGCTTCAGAAATTTTGCAGCTTGAGATTATACAATTTTAGCTCCTCTAGAAGGGTTATAAAAGCAATATCCTTTGGAATGATTAGGATAAGAAACAAAATAGCACCTCGTAGTCCTTGCGTCCAACTTACCTAGAGTTGGGTTATACAACCTTACTTCTATAAGACATCTCCAAACTCTTAAATGATTTAAACTAGGTACATGACTAGTCCACAATTCAAATAGTGTAAGTGGTACAACTTTCGTAGATACTCAATTGAGTATATAAAGAGTTATTTTCAAAGTTTCTCCCTTCAAGAAATTAGGTAAATTTGTCCTACTAACCATAGTTCTCACCATATCCATAGGAGTCCTAGTATGTCTTTTAGCTACAGCATTCTGTTTAGGACTCCCTAGTATAATAAATTGAGCAACTATTCCAAAGTCTTCTAAATATTTGGCAAATGGGCCTTTAAGCTATCCAACATCGCCATGTTTACCATAAAATTCTCCTCATCTATATGATCTAATAACCTTGATTGTTTTTCCCAATTGTTTCTCAACCTTAGTCTTGAAAATCTTGAATTTCCCAAGAGATTCATACTTCTTCTTAATCAACTACAAATAACCATAACAAGAAAAATCATCTATAAATGTAATAAAATATACATTTCTACATGGTCCACTGATATCAGTGTGAATGACCTTCAATAGGTCAGAACTACGAATTGCAGACTTTTTCTTTATCTTGACCATTTTACCTCTACAACAATCAACATATGTCTCTAGATCATTTTTAAGAGGAGGAAGAATATCAGATTTTACCAATCTTTTCATCATCTTTTTAGAAATGTGACCAAGCCTTTTATGCCACAATGTGTATGATTGCTCTTTAAGTAAAGACCTTTCGGGAACACCTTTCTCAATATTGTAGACATTATAGGGAGATAAACATAATCGATATAAACCATATGATAAAACACAAGATCCAACTTGATTTGAATTATAAAATAAAGTAACCATAGAATTCTTTATTTCAAAAACATAACCATCCATGTCCAAAACAAAAATTGAAATCAAATTCCACCTAAAAGACAGTACATAAAAAATGTTCTTTAACATCATTTTAAAACAAGAATAAAGTGTTAAAACAATATCTTTTACAAATTCTACATGAACTTTGTTATTATTCCCAACCATAAGTCATAGTTTATCTTTAGTTGGTCTCTTTTTGTTTATGAACCCTGGAATGCTAAAAGCAACATGATTAGTTGCACTTGTATCAAGTCACCAAGAACTTGATGGGACTATAGATAAATTAGATTCATAAACTAAAACCAAAGAACTATTACCTTTAAGCTTGCACTTTAAATGTTAAGCTTTGTACTTGTTGCACTATTTCTTCATGTGACTATTCTTCTTACATAAGTAACAACGATCACTATCTTTCTTAAAGAGTGACTTCTTAACCCTAACTTTATTGCCAGATGGACATATATTCTTAGAGGTTAAAGGAGTACCTGAATGACCTTGGGAAGTTGCTCATCTACCTTTACCCAAACTAAAGTTGGGTGAATAAATAATCATATGAGACTTATCTTGCTTCAATTTTTCTTCTTCAACAACAACTTTAGCAATAAGGTCATTAAAAGACCAACTCTCATATTGATTATTATGTGCAGTCTTGATGATTCCAAATTCTGGGGGAAGAGAATTCAGGGCATGATGAACAACACAAGCATCAAGAAGTGCACCTTCTAATGCCTTAAGCTTGTTTTGGAAATCAACCATTCTGATGATGTAATCCCTTACATCACCAGTACTATCATACCTCAAACTATAAAGTGCTTGAAGAAAAGACCCTGTTTCAGCATTTGAGGAGACATGATACCTAAGTTCTACAGCCTCCATAAATTCCTTAGCAGTACCATCAATAGGCAATCCACTCTTAAGGTGATCAAGAATTGACCTCTTCATGAATAACAAACAAAAAGGGTGACAGACTTCTTGTTCTTGGATTCAAGATGTCTTCTTTATTTCCTATTATTGTTCTTCCTCATTATTTCTTTATGTTTTAGTTTACTTTTGTTAGAGCTATGATGTAACCTAATTATGATGATATGAATCTTATGATTGTTATGTTTTGTAAGATATTTTATTTATGTGAAGTTATATGTTACTGTGTTTAATGTTTTTAAGTGATTAACTATCACTTGAATGATCTGATTTGCATATTTGAGACCGACAAGAGATGATATGCAGTTGCTTCTTGTAATGTGTAACCATAAATTAAATATGGATAGACATATACCATATTGTTTGTGTAGCTTTTGGTGTAAACTGGGAATGTTCATAGATCCTAATGCATTTGGTTTGTTTCAATTCACATATAGAAATATAGTGAATTAATGAACTAAGTAGGTTTGTTATACCTAGACCTAAGATAGTAAATAAATTAAGAAGTTCTGCCATCACATAGATATTATTCCTCTTGCAAGCATAAATAATCAACATTAATACCTAGTAATTATGGTGAAATCATATACTTTAACATATTTCTTGTATTTAGTTTTCTTAAATTTAGTTAGTTAATCTATCATCAATCATTTGGATTTGTTAGATAAATTGTAGGAGTTATTCACCATTAGTAATTAATTGGTTTAGTAATCACCAATTTCTGTGGGACGATATTTTTCTCATCATTATATTACTTGTTTGACATGTTCACTTGCATTTAAATTTCACCAAACAAAAGGCATCTTCTGTTAAAAAGCGTCAAAGAAAAGGTATCCTAATCCTTAAGCCATTTGTCCTTGTCTTTTCTGAATTGCATTTATGTAAACTTCAAACGCATATCTTAGCTGGAATTGTCCACATCTTAAAAAAAGAGTGATATCCTAAGGCTCCAAGGGCCTGCATGAAGCGGTTTTGAGTTTCCGAAGTCATGACATGAGCACTCGTCTCCTTTTTATATTCTGCGTACACATGAGACAAAGGAGAATGGAAAGAAATTAACTTGTTTGCCTACCTAGAAAACAGTCAAAACTATTTGTCCTTTATCTCAATTCTTACTTCTTTTCTCATTTCGTAGAGTTAATAGAGCTATTTTTTTTTGTTTATTTCTTTCATCTAAGATCCTTACAACTAGCCTTTATTTATTTATTTATTGATAGGTGCATACTAGCATTTGCAATTAATTATAAAGGTAATGGTCTTTTAGGTAATATCAAACTTTAAAAATTTTCTAGTTTTGATTGTCTCAATGCAAAGAAAGGTCAAATGGGACATTTACAAAGTTATGTGCCACTACCTGTAGAATTAATGGCATACATTTGCTAAAGATCCAAAGATGAAGAGAGACATTAATGTAAGGTTATAAAAGAAAATATCAAGTGGATCACATTTTAGTAGAGTAAAAGAATAGAATTAGATGGACATCTTTTTATGATCATACTTCTTGCTCTTATGTTCAAAGAGAAAGATGTTCCTACTTGCATTTAAGAAGCATTTTCATGTGAAAAACAAAGAGAAGCTAAAGATGTAATATAAAGAAGACTTTGGATTTATAAGCCTATGTAATTCTTTTTTTTTCATAGACTGATGATGGAACAATTCAAGAATCACATCCACATGTCTTCCCAAGTTGCTGTTATTAAGATGTTTCATTTAGGAAAGGCTGTGACATGTTTTCCCTCACCTTTTCTAAAGTGCAAAGTGCATGGATATGAATTGCCATACTAGGCTTCAAGGGCACATCAAAGAAAAGGGATCTTACTCTATTCTAAATGTGGTCTATTACGGGTTGTTGGATAATAGATACTTTGTGTGGTATGTACTATATTTTGGGTATGTTGGACTTGTGAATGGGTTTGGTTAGGGGAACTTGTGCATTGGGTGGGCTAAGTAATAAAGGTAGGAAAAGGGTTAAGGCTTATACCCAAGGAAGGAAAAGGGTGTCATGTAAAAAAGTGTGAGGGAAGTTTCTAAAGGGATTAGTCTGTAATTTGGTTTTTGTGCAATGGCAGTGAACATGTTGGGCTACCTTTTGACCTTAGTAATCTTCCTTCATTGAGTGTCATTTATCATCATTCCTTGATGAAGATGTAACCTTTTGAATCCTTGTGGGAAATTTTATGCTCCAAGGCCTTATCACTAGGTCTAAAGTCATTACAATCACTTCATACCAACAACAATTGGTATTAGAGCAGGAAGACAACTTGTTGAATTGGTGTCTTGCAATTTGGAAAGGAAGACATTTATTTGGTTTTAGGGATTTAAACATGAGCTGAATAGAATAGGAAAAGACTTATCTTGGGATAAATTGCAAGATGGGTTATAAGAATGGTAGAGGGTTAAATGAGGGTCTATTTCTTACAGAGCTTTCATTAAGCTAATGCAAACAAGAAAATTAGAGCAATATTATGAGCGGTATACTAAGTTGATGTTGATAGTGGGGTTGTTGACACATTGGCAACTTGTGGAAGGATTTATTAGTGAGGTGAAGTTGGAGATTCAAGTGGAGATTGATGCTAGAGCGCCTTGAACTATTAACGAAGCTATATGACTAGCAAAGATATTTTAGGGTAGGAGCAATCACTTAAAAAGGGGAGTAAGTGTAAGTATAGTAAAGAAAAGTGGAAGAGAGATAGTGCCAATGAATAATAGCTAGCCCATTAGAAATTCACAATAGCGGGGATTAAGGAAAGGACGAAGAAATGATTAATTTTTATTGTAATGACAGATACATCCCTAGACACCAATGTAAAAGGAAGTTATTTCAAATAGAGGTTGTATGATTGGAGGAATGAGATGAACAATTAGAAGATGAACAATTGAGAGATAATGAATAGTGGAAGTGGAGAAGGAAGGGGAATACATAGGAATTTCAAATTTTGTGATTATGGGAAAGAAAAAGTGGTATGGTCTCAAACCATGAAGGTAAAGGGAAGTTTAAAAGAATATAAATGGTAAGTACGTTCCTTGATTGATATGAGAAGTACCCATAACTTTATTAGTCAAAAGTTAGCAAAAAAGGTGGGACTAAAGTTAAAGGTTAAGGGCACATTTAAAGTTGTGGTCGCTAATGGAAATGAAATTGTAGGAATCAGAAAGAATGCTTGTGTGGAGGTAAGATTACAAGGGATTACAAGGAATAAAGATGGACTTGGAGTTATTTGTATTGCCTATTTTAGCTATTAATGTGGTATTAGGAATCCATTAACTAGAGACATTGGCAGATATTGTTTGGAATTTTATTGATACGAGAATGGAGTTTGAGGTAAAAGGAAAAATATAAAATTTGATAAGAGCTTCACCTTGTCCTAACAAATTATTGAGTGGTTTGGGGTTTGTGAGATAATTAGAAAAGGAGAGGGTGTTCTCATGTTGTAAATGGTTGAGTTAAAAGAGACAGACTTGACAAAAGCTAAAGGGGAATTCTTGGCATTAGAAATGGGGAATTGATAGGGAGGTAAAGAGGCGATGGAGTAAATTTTGAAAGAGTCATTAGTGTTCCAGGAATCTAAGGGATTACCTTCATGTCGAAGTCATGATCATAAAATCATTATGAGAGACTAGGAAGAGCTACTATTAGCAAGGCCATATAGATACCACTATTTGTAAAAAGGGAAGATTGAAATATTGGTAAAAATGTTACTAGATGATGGGGTAATTAGACTAAGCAAAAGTCCTTTTTTATCACCAGTTTTGATGATGAAAAAATTAGATGGCTCTTGGAGGCTTTGTGTAGATTATTGAGAACTTAATAAGTGGATGGTTATGGACAAATTTCCTCTTTTGACGATTGATAAGTTGCTAAATGAGTTAAATTATTTGTTACTTTTCCAAACTTGACTTAAGGTTAGGATACTAGTAAGGGGTATGAGAAAATTATAGAACCACTTATTGCATTGCTTAAGAAAGATGCGTTCGAGTGGAGTGAAAAGACTTAGGTAGCTTTTAAGTGACTAAACAGAGTAATGATGACTACATTAGTATTAGTTCTTCTAGATTTCTCAATTTCTTTTGTATTGGAATGTGATACATTAGGTGGGGGAGTATTGGTTGTATTGTCACAAAGGAACATACCAATAGCCTATTTCAGTAAGGCCTTTCATGGAAAATATTTTTAGCTATCTACGTATGAGAAAGAGTTTTTGGTGATCGTGATGGTAGTTTATAAGTGGAGACATTACTTATTAGGGAACTAGTTCATCATTAAAAATAATAATAAGGGCATTAAGTTCATCTAGGATCAGAAGATTGTCACCTTAATCCAACAAAAATAGTTACTAAAGTTAATGGGGTATGATTTTGTTATTAAGCATAAGGTAGATAAAGAAAACACAATTATGGATGCCTTGTCGTGCAGAGATTGGAAAGTCTATGATGGTGGGGATGACGAGGTAAAAAGGAAGGTTCTTGTAATGCTATCTATCTCTTAGTTGATTCCTCTTTAGGTTGAGTTTATTAAGGAGGAAGTTAAAAACCATAAGAAGACTCAAGAATTAATTACTAGAATTCAACATGAAGAGTTCATAGGGCCTTGGCAATATGGAGATGGATTATTTTGTTTAAAAGAAGGATGTATTTGCTGTAGGATTCCCCATTAATGCCTATTATAGTAGATGAAATGCATGGCAACACACATGATGGAATAAATAAATCCCTAAAGAGAATTTAAGCCATATTTTACTAGAAGGGTATGAAGTGCATAGTGGATTAAAGAGTTAGGGAGTGTGGAGTTGTTAGCAACATAAACGTGAGAATGTGTTTCCTGGGGGTAAGTTACAAACCCTTCCCATACCTGAGCAAATTTGGGAAAATATATCTGTGGATTTCATAGAAGGGCTAGTGTTAGGAGGAAAATTTACTATACTAGTGTTTGATGATAGATTATCTAAATTTGGCCATTTTATTCCCTTATCTCATTCCTATATAGCAACCATGGTGGCCAATTTGACAATGTGTTTAAATTATATAGGATGCCAAAGTCCTTAGTGTGTGGCAAAGATCCATTGTTTACTAGTAATTTGTGAAAGGAATTATTTAGGCTTTAGGGCATGAGCTTGCATTTTTCTTTAGCATATCAGACCCAAATAGAGGAGTAGACAAAGGTACTTAATTGGACTTTAGAGATGTGTTTATGATGTTTTGTGGGAGATCATCCTAAAGAGTGGATGCAATGGATTTCTTAGGCATAATCTTGTTATAACATGAGTTGAAATAATGCCACCTTGCACACCCTATATAAGGTGGTGTTTAGTAGAAGTCCTCCAAATCTCATCTCATATGTACATGGATTGTCAGAGGTAGCAATGGAGCAAATATTAGAGGAATGAGATCAAGTGTTGAACAAGATCAAGAAGAACTTGGATGCTACTCAAACTAGGATGAAAAAGTTGTATGGTAGCAAGAAAAAAAAAGTTCAATTCTAGGAGGGAGACTTTGTGTATGTTAAATTGCCCCATTATTGCTAGGTCTCAATGTCACAACAACAATATTAGAAGCTAGAACCCAAATTTCAAGGCCCTTACAAGGTATTACAATAGATTAGGAGTGTTGATTATAAGCTAAAGTTGCCTAAGGAGTTAAAGGTACATCATGTATTCCATTTCTCTAAATTGAAGAAATGAATTGGGGAAGTAGATTGTGAATAGGTAGGACATCTTGGATCAAAGAGGAAGAGAATGATGACATACCCTAAGCAATTCTAGAGTATAGAATTAAGAATTATCAAAAGAAGTTCTTGGTACATTGGAAAGGAAAGTTACCCAAAGAAGTTATGTGGTGGAGGCTAGAGAATTGAGGACATGTTTCCCAGTCCAAGCTATTAGAGATAAAATAAAGATTGCCAACCACATTGTCAACCACGTCTATACCAAAAGTGGCAGTTCTTAAGATAAAGCAGGCACATGTAACAAATGTGCCATTTCACCAAGCCAACCCAGGAACAACATAAAGATGTATGTGCATCTCATGAGTGTTATTTTCTTCCCCATGCCCACACAAGAATAGTTCTTCTTCTCCTTCCTTTTACAGTTATACAAAATGGATGAAAGTGAAATAAGGAACATTTAAATTAGAAGAAAATGATCTTTTTATTACAATGAAAAAGTGAAAGAATCATAAACTTTATTGATAAAATTTTATACTCAAAATCTAAAAAGTTTTAGGGTTCTTCATGGCTATGGTTTTCATAATCAATTTGCTATTGATTCATCATTATTAAGATATGAGTTATATTTGTTTTCTGATCACTATAAAAAGATAGTTAGAGTGTTTACATAATCTATCTAAGAAATACAAATCATTTTCTTTATTGTTCTTCATATTTTTTTTTTGTTTTATAAAAATTTCTACAATATATTGTAAAAATTCTTATTTTAACTTTGTATGAGTTTAGTCTTTTGGCAAAATCTTTTTCTTTTGATCCATTTTTTTTGCAAATGGCTTCCAACGTCAACCATGTTCACGTTGTTACTCATGCTCTTTTGTTACCAAATCCAAGTCTTCTTTCTACTATTGGTGTGTAACTCAAAGGTCTTAATTTTCTTGTTTGGATATCTCGAATTGAGCCTTTACTTTAAGCTAATGGATTACTTGGTGTTGTTCATGACTCCTTTCCTTGTCTTGAAGAGTTCATTACCAAGATTGATGAACAAGGTACTATCACTTGTGATTCCAATCCAACTTATCAAAATTGGATAATTAAGGATCATATTGCCTATGGCTAGTTTTTTGTACTTCTAGTGACACTATTGTGACCATTGCCAGGAAGTATAGAACCTTACTGGAGATTTGGCAAGCTTTATCATTTGAATTGGTGGCCCATAGTTTTGCATAAGTTTTTGCTCTTCGCCTATGTTTTCAGACAAAACTAAAGGGCATTGAATGGTAACTGAATTTATTCAAGAAATAGATGGTATTTAATCAACTTGCCCTTGTAGGTGAAAATATTCAGAAAATGAATACTTAACTCATGTTTTTAGATGTCTTGGCACTCGTAATGCACCTCTTGCCATTGTAGTTAATGTTTATACACAAACATAATCTCTTTCTCATGAAGATCTCCATAGGTTACTCTTTACCTAGGAAGCTCACAATGAAATGGCTACATAAGGCTTGCCTATCGCAACTACTTTTTGTTGGAAAATAAGGGTTTTGTGTGTGACAAAATATATTTTTGAAGATATTTCATAAAATATGTTTTTCATAAGTGCAAAAGAAAATTATAGGAAGTAAAAGGTGTACAAATTATAATATCAATTAATGATATTATAAAGTAACCAGGTTCCTACATTTCTTAATATAATGTTACTATATAGTGACATTTGAGAAGATATTTATCTAAGTTACATTAGTTAAAATGTCTTGAGTATAATGTTTATTAAATTGAAATTGAATATGACATACATTTTGATTAAGAAAATGATGCTTGCTTATGTCTTGATGAAGGTTGAAATATATGGCCTTGCCTGGTGGAATAAATCTTTCTATCAAGGACATGTATTATACTACTCTCGGATTAATACAATGTTCTAGGGCTGTATATTGTGTTCCTGGCCTAATTAATATTCTTGGACTGGATATTGAGTTCTCGGGTCTGTAGTGCTCGGACCTCTTAAGCTCTTGGTCCATATCAGCTCATCAGGCTTGCTCTCGGTCCATATCAGCTCATCAGGCTTGCTCTTGGTCCATATTAGCTCTTGCTATCAGGCTTGCTCTCGGTCCACATTAGCTCGCACTATCAGGCTTGCTCCCAGTCCAAATCAGCTTGCAGGCGTTGAGAATGAAACTCACCGTTTCATTAACATGCTCTCACTTATCTACCTGATGCCCTAAGCAGAAGAGTATCAAAGAGAGGCCGATATGAGAGAGAGCGAGAGAAAGAGGAGAACAGCGCCGCTGGTGACCGAATCCTCAACGGGAGGATTTCTGATGAGACTGGTGTCAGAACGGTCTGATTCAAGATGCAGAAGGAAGATCTGAAGGCTAATCTACTGTTTCAACAGGAAAATAGCTCATGATTGAGGTTTGATGTGCTTGAAACCCTAGCCCTAACTTTCTATTTAAGAGGAGTTGTTCTACGAAGAAGGGTTAGAAAAACTGACAAGATTCTGAAGTCTTTATTGAGAAGAGATTTTATTATTGAGCTCATTCCTTGATCTTGCAATCTACTTGACAATCCATGATATTCAAGGCTACGGTGATATTGTGATTAAATACTTATCTGTTTGTTTATATCATCGATTTAACCTTGTATAGCTCTGTTTATGTGCTGATTTCATTAAAATACAATTATTGCACATAAGTATTGAGAGAACCCCGAAACCCTAATTTATTTCATTTTAGGGTTTTCGTGATAGGAGTTGAGAATTGTTAATCTACATTATATTTGCTCCTATTGATTACAAAATCCCACTATTTGTCATACTATTTGGGATTTGTAATTAATTGATGATCTTTTGATCATATTGTAATACCTTGTACAAGAGATTCCTTGAAGAGGAATTGTTTAAGTTAGGGAGAACGTTTTCTCCTAACTTAGTTGAGTAAAGGAGACTTCAATCGGTTTGATTGAAGGAGAAGAGGGTAGACGTAAGACTCAAGGTGTGAGTGCCGAACCACCATGGTAAATCTGGTGTGAATCTGTGTGCTTATTATTGTGTTAATCTTCTTATAACACTTGCTGTGTTATTATTAGTCTTTGAATTTATAAGAATATTTGAAGTGCTAAATTGTGATACTATCTTCACTGACTTGAAAGAGGAGTATTGAAGCTTTGAATTCTGATTGTGTCATACTGTATTTATTTGTGTGTTTATGTTAATATAACAAATTGTTTCAAGTTATTTTTGTAAATCGCCAATATAACAATTCAACCCCCCCTTCTTGTTAAGCCATAAAAACCAACACTTTTGACATTAGTCCTGTTACCATTTTTACTAATTCCCAATCTGTTGACAATCCAAGAGGGTGCTTAAATAATATCTCCAATCAAGGACATACCTTTGTTCCTCATTATAATAGCAAACTTCGATGCAATATTCTTTGTCAAATATGTCAGTAAACCTAGACATATTGTGCGTCAATGTTGCTATAGGTATGTTCCTTTCAATTCTAACTCTAATAATAACTAACAAGGCCCCCAAAATATTTAGGCCAATAGTGTTAAGAAGGCTCAACAACAAACTCACCAAGCCTCTACTGAAACCAATTGGTTTCCTAGTTATGGTGCAACACATCATATCTTGCCAGATGCCTATGATATTACTCACTTACTCAATTATGATGGGAATGAATCAGTTACTGTTGGGGATGGAATGACACTTCCAATAACCCACAAAAGCAATTTGTTAACCCATAATAATATCAATGTTTTTGATGTGCTTATTCTGCCTAACATAACAAAAATTTTGTTATATATTTATAAATTTAAAAAAGATAACAATTGAGTTTTTTCATTGTTTCTTGATTTCTGTCGTGTATAAAGTTTGACAATGGGATAGATCTAACTACAAGGACTAGTTGAAAATGAACTCTATCGCCTCAACTTGAGTACTCTTCAATAATCATTGAAGACTTTTTATATTTCTACTATAAATGTAATGGCCTACCACCATCAATTTGACCATCTTAATTATGAAAATGTAATAAGATTGATAAAAATAATAAATATTTAGTTTACTGGAAATACTCCATCATCTTATATTACTTGTAACATTAGTAAAATCTGACAACAATTGCATTTATGTACATATAATATTTTCAACACTCCTTTGAACTTAGTCCATTTTGATAAATGAGGCCCTGCACCAATTATAACTTCTCAAGGGAATATATATTATATTTTTTTTATTGATGATCATTCCAAATTTACATAGTTCTATTCCATGAAATCTAGAGATAAATTTCTTCAAATCTTTAAGAATTTTCAAACATTTGTTGAAAATCAACTTCAAACTACAATAAAAACCATTCAATGTGATGAACTAGTAGAATTCACTTCTAAAGAATTTAAAACATTTTTATCTAATAAGGGTATTTATCAACTCATATCAAGTCCCTATGTTCCATATCAAAATGAGATTGCTAAAAGAAAACATAGGCATATCATTGAATCAGGATCATCGATTGCGGAATTTACGTACATGCACCGAAGAAAAGACGTAGGAAAACATGTGATTCTTGAATTTTTCCACTCAGTGCTGCTGTCATATGGCCTCACGTCAGACCCTACCATCATCCGTCTGTGGTTTTGATGTCAGCTCTAACTAGAGAAAAATTGCAAACTAAATTCACCAAAGGTAACTGGGACGAGCTGCAGTCTAAAAAGACAATGATGAACTAATCAAGGTTGGTGAAATTGCAAGACATATTATTATTCAATTAACTAAGAAAGGAGAGAGAGTAAAATAATAATAGTACTATTAAGATAATAGCAGAACAACCTTATATAAGTTGGCATCTAACATCCCAGGTCTAATACCAACCAGTAAACCAAATAAACCTTGGTCCATTGTAGTCTTTCTCCTCTCAATTATGTCCAACTTCCTCAACCAAACCTATCATGGTTATGCAACCTTAGGAAAGGATTTCTTTCGCTTAAACACTATCATCCCACTTCTTGGTACTTCCATTCTTATCTTTTCTCTCATATTCAAGTCAAAACGTCAAACCATAAGCCACCAAAAGCAACTTCCTCCAGGGCCAACTCCATGGCCTATTGTAGGAAACCTACCTGAAGTGTGGAGGAATAAGCCAACATTTCGTTGGATACTTGGCCTAATGAAAGAACTCAACACAGAAATTGCTTGCATTCGTCTAGGAGGTGTTCATGTCATCCCGGTAACTTCACCAGAAGTTGCTCGAGAGTTCCTCAAAAAATATGATGCAATGTTTGCATCAAGACCTATTACAATGGCAAGTGAGCATGTTAGCCGTGGATTAAAGTCCGTGATTTTTGCACCATGGCGAGACCAATGGAAGAAGATGAAAAAGGTGGTGGCTTCTGACATAATTAACTCAACTACACATCAGAGGCTACTTCATAAAAGGAATGAAGAAGCTGATAATCTTGTCCGATTCATTTATAATCGATGCAAGAGTACCTCTGATACTGCTGGTTTGATTGGATCAAAAATTGATGTGAGACTTGTTACACGTCAATATTGTGGCAATGTCATTAAGAAGTTGTTGTTTAATAAAAGATACTTTGGCAAAGGAAGCTCAGATGGAGGGCCTGGAATTGAGGAAGTAGAACACATTGAGTCAATTTTCACTGTACTTACTCATCTCTATTCTTTTGCAGTCTCAGATTACATCACTTGCTTACGACCATTAGACTTAGATGGCCATGAGAAAGTCGTGCATGAGGCTACGAGGATCCTTACCAAACATACGGATGAAATTATTGATGAGAGACTACAACAATGGAAACATGGCAAGAAGAAGGAAGCCGAGGACTTGCTTGACGCTTTTATTTTGGCAAAGGATTCAAATGGGAAACCAGAATTATCAGTAGAAGAGATTAAAGCTGAAGTCACGGTAAACAAAAATTACTATAATTAACCATAAATTTCAATTTCTTCGTTGGAGAAAATTTTATTGTTTCCATTCAAATTTTGTTTCCAAAAAATTTTAAATTTGTTTGTCCTACAAATATAAAAACAAAAGAGACACTTTAATTAATTAGATTTTTCTTATAGCATATTATTCATTTTTAAATAGCTTAAATGACTACTCACTTCAAGAGAAAAAAGAGAGAGACATAAATTTTTTCAGTTTCCTAGTGGCGTATTATTTAGTCGTAAATAGTCTAATTGATTCTTCACGAGATCAAACTTGCAAAGGTGTTAAAATATGGACGGCGTACTATTATCTTTGTATTATACTTTTTGATGGCTCAATCTTACATACTAATCATTTTGATTTAGGAACTAATGCTTGCAACCGTGGATAACCCTTCCAACTGCATAGAGTGGGCAATGGCGGAAATGCTTAAACAACCAGAGATCCTCCAAAAAGCTGTAGAAGAAATCGATAGGGTGGTGGGGAAGGAGAGATGGGTTCAAGAAACTGATGTGCCACAGCTCAGCTATGTTAAGGCTTGTGCAAGGGAGGCTTTTCGCCTCCACCCGGTTGCACCATTTACCCCTCCCCATGTTGCGATGCAAGATATGACAGTTACTGGTTATTTCATCCCAAAGGGAAGCCATGTCATCTTAAGCCGATATGGGCTTGGCCGCAACCCACGGGTTTGGGAAGAGCCATTAAGTTTCATACCTGAACGACATTTCAACAAGGACGGATCATCAACCGATCAGAAGGTGGAACTTGTAGAACATGAGCTACGCTTCATTTCGTTTAGTACGGGGAGGCGAGGGTGCATGGGCATCACACTTGGCAGTGTCATGACTGTGATGCTATTTGCAAGGCTCCTTCAAGGGTTTTCATGGAGTTTGGCACTAAATGGAGAGTTAGACCTCTCTGAGTCCAAGCACCACCTCTTTAAGGCTTCGCCCTTGGTCGCTTATGCAAAGCCACGTTTGGCCGCTTCACTCTATCCTACTTCATCAGAGGGAGGGCTTCCTGATGCACTTGAGAATTAGGCCCATGTGAAGTAAAGATAATGAACTCTCTAATATTAATTACTTTTCTCTGATGGAAAGAGAAATAATAAACTCTTCAGTAGTAATAAATTTTCTCTAACGGGAAGCACATTATAAACTCTCTTGTACTAATAGCTTATGTCTAATTATGTTTGCATATTGAACTCTATTGTGTTAATAAGCTTTTTGTTGATTTAGAAAAATAGTCTCTACCCTTCCTCTCATCCAATGTAGGCATCGCCCATCTCTTTCGGCCTTTTGCAAAAGATCAACAACTATCTGGTAAACCTTCTGCCTTTCCCTCTTTCTATTTGTCTTCCCGTCATCAACATCCTTTTGCTGTCAATATGTAAAGTAAGATCCGAACAAGATAGTCCATGAATGAAAATCATCGGATACTATCTTACTGACTGCCAGAATGTAGTTTAATGGATGGACTAGCTGCATAGACACCTGCAAAGTCAAGAAACCAAAATAGGGAGGTTCACACAAAAAGCAAGGGGGTTGGAGTCATGGACTTCCAGGTCTATTCACTCGGGGTCCTTTTCTTGGATTGCATCTGAAGAGATTATTGGACCGAACCAAATATTTTTTACTGACTTTGTTACCTGATGTGATGTCGTTTTCTAAAAAAAGATTAAATTTTAGAATTACTCTAGTCTGAAATACTGGCTATCACTTTCGTTTCTGTCTAGGTTCCAAACTATAAAGAACATACCTATCTGATTTTTGTTGTCTAGTTAAGAGTTGTGTTCCTGGAAAGTGACAATTACCTCAGTCCTTATTAATTACTTCTATGAGTTCAACTAAGGATAAGATGTGCCAACTGTTTTTAGCTCTTGCCGGCTACAACGCATAGCTATTAGCATATTTGATTATGTCTACAAATCATGTTGAAGACATAATACCACCACAAATCTCAATACGAACCATATCTAGGTGGCTTGTGTAATTGAGTGTGTGAGAGAGCAAGTCGAAGATGAAGGTCCAAGATTGCACTATCAGATTGTTAAGCGTGTAATTGACAATCAAGGTGACCTAAGATTGTATCTATATTTTATACTACATATATCCATCTTAGCTAGGAGCAATATAATGATAAATGATCAATATTCAAGCAGTAACAATAAACTAATCAAGTTTTATGAAATTGCTAAAACATATATTTTATAATCAAGAATCAAGTCATTAATAGTTATTTATCTTTTTTTTTATTTTTTCTTTTTAACACCAATATGCCTTTCAAGGATCAAAAGACCTCTCTAAATGTTTATTCCAAAAGATAAGTGCATTGAGTGGACTACATATTGATAAAGTAGAAGAATAACACATGCAAAAAAAGATGAACCATTATAAGAAAATACAAAAGTTTAACAGCAATACTTTAGCATTACAAACTCATTTACAAATATATAACAAAAAAAATCATGGTTGAAATTCTATAACTTTAACACAACAAAATATTCACTTAAAAAAATTTAATGAACGACAAAAAAAATTAGAAATGTTTTGATTAAATAATAGCGTCTCATCGTACTCATCCAATCCTTTGATGACTTCGACAACCAAATCTTGATAGATATGCTGTCCGAATCAGCAACGTACTTCACGACTACAAATAACTAAGTTGAAGATGTTTGTTGACTCGGGACTTACGACCTGGCAACACTGTTGAACTCAATAATACCTTAAACTTTAAACACCTTTTTCAATTTGTTGGCAGCGATGTCATATTCAACTTGCGTGGTGCAGGTAAATGAAGTTTGTTACTAAAGAATGATTCCTTTTAACAAGGGATGTTAAGTGCTTCAAAATAAGGACTAAGGTATGTGCCTCAATAATAATAATTATTTTTTAGTGCTGGTAATATCTAACATCCCTAAAATTTAGTCAAGCCAGTAATGTTAGTGTACATGCTATTGAAATATCAATCTTGTTAACTAAAATCAAGAAAGTAGTATATGAAAAATGATCTTTATTTAGGAATATTAAACTTTTTTTAATTATTATTTTGTTTTATCATAATTAAATGATTTCAATCTTGATTTTTTTTTAGATAAGATATAATGTAGAAATATGCTCTTAAACTTTTGTCTTATCTTATTCTTAGATTAATAAACCTACATATTCATCAAAAAGAAAATATCTAAGAGTTCTAAAAATTGGTATCAAGCCTGCTAACCCTATTACAAAAGAGTAAAAAAGAGTAAAATATTTTTCTTTTTAAAATAAATATTTTTTGCAAGATGATACTTGACGTCCTGGGACTTGCCTTTGGGAGGCACCTTTGATTGAAATTAAAAATAAAATAAAATTAAAGAAGAGTAAAGATATACTGAAAACTATTAAGAGGAAAGGGACTACCATATAACAAGGTTTGTATAATCTACTAGTTGGCATTACACCTGGAGATGTTATATATCTACTTATACTAACTTGGTATGCCATTATCTTAACAGTCCTACTATTATTTTACTTTCTATTTTTTTCCGAGTTAATTAGATAATAATTTATTTTGGCAATTTCACGAGCCTTGATTAGTTCATCACTGTCTTTTTAGGCTGCAGTTCGTTTCATGTTTCCTTTGATGAATTTAGTTTACAATTTTTATTTTAGTTCAGTGCAGGGCTCACGTCGAAACCTCAGACTGATGAGGGCAGGGTCTGACGTGAGGCCATATGTCAGTAGTAGCTATTCAGATGTTATTAGGATGTCTTATGATGTTTCGCCTGGGGAAGGCTGTGGCATGTTTTCCCTCGCCCTTTCTGAGGGGCACGCATGTGAATTCCCATACATGTTTTGGCAGGTTTCAGGGGCAGGTCAACAGGGTTTGAGTCTCCCAAGTCTTGCCCGTTTGCTTAAATTATTCACTGACGTCAAAAGTCGGGATTGTTCGCCATATTCCCAATCGGAACAGTCACTTTAGCCGCAGGAAGGAGGAAGCAATTTCAGGATAAGCATCATACATTTACAGAAGACCAAAAAGAAGATGAGCAATTGCAATCTAGCAATCTAGTTTAGTTAACAAATATTGAACTTGATTCATAACAAGCACAGATGCAAGGCGACATAAGTGTGATTAAGAACCATATATTCCATCTTTTGGTTCAAAAGTTTATTAAATTTTTTTATATAAATATATCAGACCTTCTTTTTTATAATATGTAATCAACTTGCTCTTGTCTTATTCTCTAAAGCAATCAATGTACTTTTCTTTCTGTATATAGAATTTAGAGAGGCATCGCGATCCTTTCTGTTAAGAACAATAAGGTGGCTGAAAATCATAAAACAGCTTTCATTCATAAAAAACTCCATGTACATGGATGATAGGAGTAAAGCTACGTTCTAACACTTTACAGCATACACAGATCTCTGATATACCAGGGGTAAAGGACAAAGAACGCTATCTACACATGGGCCTCAATGGGCTTTTACAACTATGGACTCTACTGTTCACAAGCAATGATTACTTTCAACACTTTCAAAGGCATCACGTACTTTACGTTTTGAATGTAGTATCGAGAGAGGTATCTTGATCCTTTAGAAGGTATCTTTCTGTGGAGAAAACGTCAAAGAAATGGGATCTTACTCCATTCTAAATGCAGTCAATGTACCCAACTTTCTGTATATAGTATTTAGAGAGGTACTTAATTCTTTAAAAGGCATCTTTCTATCAAGAACTTGGAAGAAAAGGTAACTTGATCCCTGAGATGCTTTCCCACGTCTTTCCGACTGTACTTATGCAAATTCAATGCATGTTTTGGCAGGAATTGTCCACATCTTCTACAAATAGGGATCCCTTTGAGGCTCTAGGCGCCTACAGGAAAACATTAACTTTCCGAAGTCTTTGTCGGCTGCTTAAATTTATCCACCGACGTCGAAAAATTCAGGAAAAATCTCGTAATACGAAGAAACGACAGAGCATTTTCACGATAAGCAAACGCTCCAGGTGGAAACGCAGAAAGAGCTGAATGGGGAGGCCAATTCTAGGATAGCAGTTCTTCAGGGGGGGGGGAAAAAAACGTAAACTTGGGAAAGGGAAAGATATATTAAAGACGAGAATTTTGATTCATAAGTCTATCCAATTCTTTGCCAATTCTTACATCTTAATATTCTACTCAAAGAAGACATACTTCCCCTTTAGGTTCATCTCTGCATAAAAACGAAAATAGAAAGTAAAACAGGAGAACATGAAATTATACTAAAGACTAGACCTATGATTTATTAGTCTATGTAATTGTTTTTGAATTCATTCATCATACTCTTATATTTATAAATATGCGACCCAAGTTATGTTTTTCACTGATTCAATGAATATAAATCGCTTTTTTTTTTTTTTTTTTTGAGAGGCAACTTGGTGTTGAACAAGAAAGAAAGACAAAAGGAACATAAAGATACATTAAACACTAGACATTTGATCTCTAAGACTATCTCTCTTTTTCTTTTTTGTCTCATACGTTGTACTTTTCTATTGTATCGATATGTAAACTTAATGTTACTTATCTTTTGGGTTATCTAGAGAGGTATCCTTGTCCTTAAACTAGTTCTTTTTTTTGTACTTTATTACAACATTATTGAGCTAATAAGTTTTCAGGCTTCTACATTGTGAATAATTAAAATACCATGAGACTCTTTTAGAAAAGCATACGTAAAAGAAAGAAGAAAAGGAATAGAAGATTGCCAAATTTGAAGCTTCATTTTAAATTTATTTTAGACACGTAAGCGGACAACAAGTTAGATAGAATTTAATTGATTGCATTGAGAAGTATTCCTTTCTTTTTTCCCTCAGTTTAGAACCAACATTGGAATAAACAAAAACTATGAGATACTTAATTGGTAATGGGTATAGTTAGAATAGGCAAGTTGCTGGCTTACAAAATTGGCATGTTGTGCATCGAACTCATTAATAAATGAGTGCTCACTTTGTCGTTACGAAGGGCAAAACCTGCCAGTGACTGTTGTTTTTTGTCTTTGATTGCCTTTTTCATTATGCGATTGTATGACGAAACTCACGTTGCCCAGAGATTCCAACGGTTGTCGCGTGCATGGCCAGAGAAAAACTTTGTTTTTCGCATCATTTGCAATCATCAACATATTTCTTGACTGGCCAACTACTATGGTCATGTTTCACACGTCTTTTGCGGCAGGAATGGTGCCCAACTTCGAGGAAAGTTTTCCCCGGCTACACAACAACGTTCGAGTTTCCTATGTCTTCATCGGTTGCTTAAATTTATTCAATGCCGTGGAAAGTGAGGATCCTTCATCGATTGATTGTCTTAATACCTTATTCTTTCCTCTTTACCTCATTTTAAAAAATAGGTTAGAATAAACAAAGACTTCATAATTGGTAATATATGTAGTTGGCATTGTTAAGTAGACTTCAAAATAACACATCTCCACAGTAAAAAGTTAAAGTTCTAAAGGCACCTAGTACATATAATTCATTAATAGATGTGATCTGCTGGCTCCATGGTACGTTAATACCGTTTAAAATTTCTTAATCCCAAGTTTGAAAGGCATGTATATTTAAAAAAAATAAAAAAATAAAAAAAATAAAAAAATAAAAAGCTAAGCCAATAGAGCTTAGGCTTTCTTATTCTCAAGTTCGGCCTAATCCTCAAGTGCATGTGGAAGCCCTCTCTATGATGAAGTAGGATAGAGAAAAGTGGCCAAACGTGGCTTCGCATAGGCGACCAAGGGTGTAGCCATAGAGAGGTCGTGCTTGGACTCAGAGAGGTCTAACTCTTGATTTACTGGCAAACTCCATGAAAACCCTTGAAGGAGCCTTGCAAGTAGCATCACAGTCATAACACTGCCAAGGGTGACGCCCATGCACCCCCGCCTCCCCGTACTAAACGAAATGAAGCGTAACTCATGTTCTACAAGTTCCACCTTCTGATCGGTTGATGATCCATCCTCGTAGAAATGTCTTTCTGGCATGAACCTTAATGGCTCCTCCCAAACACGTGGGTTGCGGCCAAGCCCATATCGGCTTAAGATGACATGGCTTCCTTTCGGGATGAAATAACCAGCGACAGTCGTATCATGCATCGCGACGTGGGGGAGATTAAATGGTGCAACTGGGTGGAGGCGAAAAGACTCCCTTGCACAAGCCTTAACGTAGTTTAGCTGTGGCACATCAGTTTCTTGAACCCATCTCTCCTTCCCCACTACCTTATCGATTTCTTCTACAGCTTTTCGGAGGATCTTCGGTTGCTTAAGCATCTCCGCCATTGCCCACTCTACGCAATTGGAAGGGTTATCCACAGCTGCAAGCATCAGCTCCTAAATCATAACAATTAGTACATAAGACTGAGCCATCAAAAGGTAAAATACAAAGACCATAGTACATAGTTAATATTTTAACACTTTTGTAAGTTTGATCTCATGAAGAATTAATTAAACTATTTACTACTAAACAGTATGCTACCAGAAAACTTAACAAATTATTTTATCTATTTTCTCTCTAAAATTAAGCAGTCATTTAAGCTAATGAATAATATGCTGTAAGAAAAATCTAATAAATTAGAGTGTCTCTTTTGTTTTAATATTCCTAAGACAAGCAAAATTAAAATAAATATATAATTGAGCTAAAATTTAAAAGGAATAATAAATTTTTCTCCAACTAGGAAATCAAAATTCATGATTAATTATAATCATTTTTATTTACCGTGACTTCAGCTTTAATCTCTTCTACTGATAGAAGTGGTTTCCCATTTGAATCCTTTGCCAAAATGAAAGCATCAAGCAAGTCTTCGGACTCCTCCTTTTTCCCATCTTTCCATTGTCCTAGTCTCTCATCAATAACTTCATCTGTGTATTTGGTAAGGGTCTTCATAGCCTCATGAACCACTTTCTCATGGCCATCTAAGTCTAATGGTCGTAAGCAAGTAATATAATCTGAGACTGCAAAGGAATAGAGATGAACAAGTACAGTAAAAAGTGATTCAATGTGTTCTACATCCTCAATTCCGGGCCCTCCATTTGAGCTTCCTTTGCCAAAGTATCGTTTATTAAGTAGCAACTTCTTCATGACATTGCCACAATATTGACGTGCAGCAAGTCTCACGTCAATTGCTGATCCAAAAGAACCAAGATCATCAGATTTATTCTTACATTGATTGTAAATGAATTGGACAAGATTATCAGCTTCTTCATTCCTTTTATGAAGCAGTCTCTGATGTGTTGTTGAGTTGATTATCTCATACGCCATCACCTTTTTCATCTTCTTCAAGTGGTCTCCCCAAGGCACCAAAACCAACGACCTGAATCCACGACTAGCATACTCACTTGCCATTGTAATAGGTCTTGATGCAAATACTGCATCATATTTTTTCAAGAACTCTCGAGCAAGTTCTGGTGAAGTTACAGGGATAATATGAACACCTCCTATACGAATGCAAGCAATTTCTGTGTTGAGTTCTTTCATTAGGCCAAGTATCCAACGGAATGTTGGCTTATTCCTCCACACTTCAGGTAGGTTTCCCACAATAGGCCATGGAGCTAGCCCTGGAGGGAGTCGCTTTTGGTGGCTTTTGGTTTGAAGTTTTGAGTTGAATATTAGAGAAAAGATAAGAATGAAAATAGTGAGAACGGGAAAGAAAATGGCAAGGGAAAAGGAACCTTTACTGAAGGTGGCATATTCACAATAGCCTTGGTTAAGAAAGGTCATGAATGAACTAGGCATGGTTGAGAGGAGAGAGAATACCAGACACCAAGACTAGTTTGATCTACCGCTCTGGCTGAGACCATGGAGGTGCAATACGTCAACTTATATAATGTTAGCCTACCACCGTGCTGCTATTATACTACGTTTCTTTCATTGTCTAAGTTAATAAGAAAATAATATGTTTTGAGAAGTCCACAAATCTTAATTATTTTATCGTTATCTCCGTGTGATTCACATGTTATCATCATATTAAGTTCCCTCTCGTTCGTCATGAACGTAGGAAGGCTACTGGGAATTTGCTAGAAGCCTGAAATGTTCAAAGCTTGAAAAGATAGGCGTAATCCCCCCAAACATCATACATACATAAAGAACAAGATCACACATGTTCAGACGGCAGTTTATTTGGACGAAGTTTGATGCCTTTGCACTTACCTCCTTTATTGTTTGCCGTTATATTTCATTGACAAGCTTGCATCTGGTCATGGTGTCTTTACAGAAAAGTGATTAATGAAGACCCGTTAGATCCACGTATATGTTTCGGGAGATAGAAGCTCCACATTGTGGTCATTTTTTAGGCAGCAGGTCGTCTCCTGTTACCTTTGATGAATATAGTTCTGTGCAGCGATGACCCTCAACTCTTCGGATCCATGACGTTGAAGATGATGCCAGGGTCTGACGTAAGGACAGATGTCAAGTGTGGTTAAGGAAAAGGACATCAAGTGGATCATACGGTATAGAATAGAAGAGTAAGATGTATGAAAGCAAAAGGAATTAGATTGACTTTTGATCTTTTTTGTGTTCATACATCCCACTCTCCTATTCAATGCCTAAGACGTACTTATTTACTTGCTTGAGAGGTATCTTTGCATAAAATAAAAATAAGCTCAAACAAGAGAAGATAAAAATATGTCAAAGACTAGACTCTATTTATAAGTCCTTTCTTAATATAATTTAGCCTTCTATTCAGCAAGTAAGACATATACCTGTCCTTGAGAGGCATCTTCCCTTAAAAATAGACAACAATAGTAAAATCAAAAGTATAATTGATTATTTTAATGTTTCTACATCTTTCTTTTCTATTCTATTAAAGTGTAAGCCGCTAGATGTTCTTTTACTCTTTGAATGAGCCTCAAGAGACATATTTTTATCCTTGAAAGTATCTATAATCAAAAAATAATTAAAGATAAAGTAATGATATAACAAAGACTAGACTTTTGATTCATAAGTCTATCTAATTATTCTTATATTCGTACATCTTCCTCTTCTATTCTATCAACTTATAGTGCACTTAGACATTTTTTACTCATTGAGTTAGTATCAAGAAAGATATTATTATCCTCAAAAGATATACGTGACTAAAAAGAGAAAAAAAAAATTAATGATAAGGTAATAATATGGTAAAGACTAGACTTTTGATTCAAAAGTCTATATAATTCTTTTTTACTACTAATAAGCCAAAGAAAAGGTAAAGATATATATTCATACTAGAAAAAACGGGGTTTTCTCTCTCTCTATCGGAAGGCGCGACTGAGGGCAGAGCTGGCGCGTGGCGGTTCCTGGCAGCGGGATGTGGAGCCTGGTACCAGATCGGCGCCTCTGTGTTGTCCAGACAGCGCTGGCGAGCGGGTTCGGCAAGAAGGGAGGGGGAGAGTCGCGTGGTCGGTGTTTCTCTCTCTTGAACGGAAGAGGACAATCAACGCCGGCGAGCGGAGTCGGCAAGAAGGGAAGGGGAAGAGAAGCGCGACTCGGAAGGTGTGACTAGAGCGGTTCTTTTACTCTTCTGATCTTTTGATTGGAGTGACGATAAGCTGCGAGAGGGTGAGCAGCAGCACGCGGAGGTGAGGCTGGTTTGAAGGTTTGAACGACTTCTCTCATCTTGAAAAAAAAAAAAAAAAAAAGAGGCACCTAAATCTGGGTAGGACGGGGTAGAGATTTCCTCCCCTTTCCGCAGAGAGTAGTGTGTCTGAGCTTTCAAAAAAGGGATCCAGTGTTGCCAAAGTTTCTTGATTTGATTTGAACAGTGGAGAAATGACATAAGAGATGATGGGAAGATAAGGGAGCTCGCTACGACACTAAAGGCAGTTTAATGCATGAGAAGGTGGTGGTTGCAGACATCAATTTAGTCTCCTTTTTAAATCTGTCTATAGTCAGATTGGTGGAGCCTGTAAATCCGAGTTACTCTCTGTTAATCGAAGACGAGTTTTCAGAACAATTGATTCTATAAACGCAGAATTAATGGCATGTAAGTGATAAAGTTCCTTGTTGGTTAGCATTGCAAAGAGTAAACTTACCAGGCGACGAGATGACAAAAATGAAAAAGTTACCAAACCTGAAGAACTTGTTCGCTTATATGATCTTCTGTTACAGGGAAGCTAGCTCTATTTTTATTTTTTTCTGTTGACATGGCTTTCTTCATATGATGATGCGTTAGAATGTATGGCTTAATGGTTCTTGATGCTAGCCTCGAATTATTAGAAAGCCTTGTGAATAATTGATGGTTTATTTGGCAGAATACAGCTGATCTTTCGGACTTAGTTAGCTCTGGAAGAGATAGAAAACCAGAAGAATTGGCATTTTCTGAAGAGTGGGGGAAATGCCACAAATGCTGCAGAAGTAGATTTGGCAGGGCAGCTTCACTCTTCAAATCAAGTATTGATGACTGCAAAAGTAGATTTGGCAGTGGAAGTTGCGGCTTCACTCTTCAAATCAAGTATTGACGAGGGATGTGTTGGAAACATATTTTAATGGATAACCTTAGGAAATAACTAAATTAAACTATCATCCCTTTCCATAGAAGGAAATAAATATGTTACAAAGTCTTCACCAAGCTATTGATAAAGGTAAAAGTCACTTGGAAAATTGTCTGGTGGGTTATTTATTAACTAAAAATATCTCTTATTATCTAGTGAAAAGACTTGTTGAAAAATTGTGAAAAAAATAAAACTTATATTAAATTTTAGTGATTGAAGATGGTTTCTTTTTTTTCTCAAATATTAAGAAAATTGAGGAGATTATAGAAATTGGGATATGGGAAATTGCAAGTTGACCACTTTTCCTTCAAAAATGACATCCCTTCATTAGATTATAGAAAGCAAAAATTTCTACAGTTCCCATTTGGGTGCGGTTATAAACTGTTTCTCATGTGCTATGGACCAATATGCAAATAAGTTATGTGAGCAATGTTTAGGTAAACTACTATACATGGATGAAGCAACAAAATAAAAGCTTTGATTATCGTATGCAAAATGTGTATTTTAATGAACATTAATAGGGAATTTCTTGAAAATTTTGAAATAAATATAGGTAAAGAGGAACCATATGAAGTACAAGTTTATTATTGTTGGATCCCTGTGAAATGTAAAGTTTGTAATTATTTTGGATACAAAGAATGTAATCTAAAAAGAAAAAAAAAAGTTTGAGTTTCTAAAAAGAGCGTGAATCCTTTAGTTCAAGCCTAGAATGAAACTCAAGATATGAGGCTTACTAAAAAAGTTCTTGAGAAGGATATCCAGACCATTCAGAATTATTCTCAAGAAGTTAGGCCAACTCTTATTGCAAAGGATATTGAAACATGAGTTGTTATTCAAACAAAAGAAATAGTAGAAATCTCTAACTCTTCCCTAGGTAATACAAAGGCAAAATCTTCAGGTAAGAAAAAAGAAAATGAGCAAAAGATCATCTCTGGAAATAAATTTGCAATACTAGCCAAGGACACCACCTCAACCATTATAAGTCCTATTGGAGATTCTAGATTGATGGGGGAAGAGAATCAACTTCCTAATAAATGAAAGTACTTTCATGGAATGTAAGGGGCTTAAATAAAAGCCCTAGAATAAGGAAGTAGCAAAATTTTTTTTGTCTCATTCCCTCCACATTATTATTTTGATTAAGCATAAAGTTAAAGAAGAAAATGTCAATGCGCTCTTGAAGTTTGAATTTGTGAATTGAAAGTGTATTCATAATTACAATTCTAGTAGTCTTGGTAGAATTTGGATTCCTTAAAACGCCCCTGAACTACAACTTACAATTAAATGTTATTCATCTCAAGTCATCCATTACCTAATTTAAAAGCCAGATATGCACATTTACTTGTTGTCAACCATTTATGCAAGTAACTTGGAAGTTAAACGTAGAGAGTTATGAGTCGACCTTATGAGTTTCTCTAATCTTACTATAAACAATGTTTCTTGGTTTCTCATAGGAGATTTTAATGAAATACAGAATATTAATAAGCACATTGGCCTAAATGTTAGATGGAGATAAGGAACTGAGAATTTGAATGAAATGTAAATCTTGAACTAGGTTCAAGGTAGGCACTCTCTGATAGTATAGGAACTCTCTATTTGGCTAGCATATTAGTATCATCCCATTTCAATTTTCTTGTATGAATTTTATTTTTGTGTTAATCAAATTCAATCTCCATTACATACTCATAAATGTAATTGATTCTTTTTGGTCCTATGCTTATTATGTTAGAGAAGAAGAAAAAAGAGAAATTTTACGGTTCAAGTTTAGAGGAAAATACGTAAACAATGTCAAATGAAGCCTTATTTTAAATCTATGGCAGGATTCGCAACCGGATAGCAACTAAAAGAAAATTGGAGTTAATATCTTGAGACCTTTCATTTTACCACAATTTATTAAACTACACGAGAATAAACAATAACCATGAGATGTGTAGTTGTTGATGATTGTAGTGGGAATGATCAACTTGACCTATAGAATAACATATTTTCACAATACAAATTTCCAAGTTGTGAAGTCAAATTGTACGTCTAATTCGTTAACAAATAAGCTTTTACTTTGTTTCAAGGAGCACAGCCAACTAAAGACTTGAAAGGCACTTGATACTTGGCTTTTTGTTTGGGAAATGGTTCTTTAATTTTCATGTGGTAGTATATGCTGTTATGATTATGTAATCGCAAGTTGGTCCCCCGTTGATGATTTCTTTAGTACAAATTTCTTTTCGTTGACCAAATTAAGGATGGGCAAACTTTTTATATTTTATTACTTCCTGCATTCCTAAAGAATTAAGTTTATTCAGTTTTAACTTCTTTTTGTATCTTTGAAGAATTGAATGATTTCCGTTAAGATTTTGCTTCAAAATTGTAGAATATGCGTGTGAATTGTTTGGGTGAAAGTAAGCTAGAAGTAAGTGAGAAGAATGTGTACAAAATGGTGCATCTTATGACTTGGTAGTATGAAAAAATACAAAGAATACTTTCTATCTCTTTATTTGTTGTATAAATTGCACGTACGTGTTCATATTATAACACTATTTTGAAATGAAAAGAGATAACCCATGATCATTTTTATATTAAGGGGTATCTCAAAAGCACTTTCATGGTAGAAAATAGCTGAATTAGCTAAACTAATTCAGGTCTTAAATTAGCTAAACTTAAAAGCTAGTGTAAATGTGGAATTCCATAAAATATTACAAAGGCTATAAAACAATCTCTTTTTGTATCTTTAGTCTTGTCTTTTTCCTTAAGTCCATGTTTTGGCATTGGGATAGTAAATAGGTGATGGTTGTTGTAATGAACATAATCTTACCATTATAATCAACTTACCTAATCAAATTAATTAAACTATTTTAACCACCTAATTATAAAAAATACTTAGAACCGTTATATTCACATATCATGATCTCAATGGTAGATTATAATAGTTGTATTTGTCAATCAGCATCTTGAAGCAATATATGATAATAAATGTTTCCAGACTTCCACTGAATTTGTATGTACAATTTGGAGTGTATCCTCTTGTCCAAGCAAGAAAGAGGTGAATGGGAATGGTGATGATTACTTGGGCCTTTCGATTTCTAAGTACAGTTGAATCCTGTCTATCCACAAGCCCAGATCTGGTTGAACTGTTCATCTTCAACGCCAGCAAGGGTCATTCGTGATTCAGGCCCATTGGATATCCAGTAGGACATAGCTATGTCTGCTCGATGGAGATGGAAGACAATACGTCATTGGATTTGGGTTGAAAAGGCTTTGGCCCGTTATGAAATTTTTTCAAATAAATTTAATGGAATCTTAATCTCCGACAACGAAAGCCGATCAACCCGCTGCACAACCGACGCCACCGCTCAGCAGCGAGTGCCCAATAAGTCAAATCCCCGAGGTATGGTTACACTGATCTTCTAATTCGCAATCCATCCGATTGAGAGAGGAGGCCGATTAGGGATCCGCCGATCTTGTAATTCTTTCAATTTCATGCTTTGCGGTTTTTCCTTTTCTTTTCTGTTTTTATTTCATCTGATAAACGGGAAATTTCCAGTTGTTATTGTCGGCGTCGTATGGAAACTCTATATATTCCCTCTTTATAGTCGATTCCCTTTCTCGGTTTGCGCGAATAGTCATTGATTTGTCTTTTTATTATATGCTTGCTAGCTAACAGTTGGGTTTTACATTTTGAAGCAAATTTGGTCGACAAGGACGAGAAAATGCAGGTAGGAAACTGTAGATCACATCAAAACTTCTTTTCTGTTGTTCCTGGGGTTTGAGTAAATTTGCTTTTCCTGTCACTTATAATTCATGAACACATGATCTCCATCTGGAATTCAACGAGTAGGAATTATGGGTGTAGACTAGTATGCTCAATATGCGCATTCATTCTATTGTTTTGAGGTTTTTTTCTCATATAAAGTCTTGTCTGCAGGCGTCAAGGGCAAGGCTTTTCAAGGAATATAAAGAGGTGCAGCGGGAGAAAGCGGCCGATCCTGATATTCAATTAGTTTGTGACGATTCCAACATATTCAAGTGGACTGCTCTTATCAAGGTAAGCTCGATTTTTGATAAAGAAAAACATAGCTATAGCATTGTTTCTCTGTTGATTTGCTTTAATTATCCAGGGGCCATCGGAGACTCCTTTTGAGGGTGGCATTTTCCAGTTGGCTTTCGCTGTTCCTGAGCAGTATCCTCTGCAACCTCCTCAAGTGAGGTTCCTAACAAAAATTTTTCATCCAAATGTTCACTTTAAGGTATGATACCTAACTTTTGGAATAACGCGCAGAACATACTTAGACTCTAGTTGCTTGGGGATGAACGTTTTCATAGATTGAGTTAGCTGGTTTCCCTTCCAAAATTGATGATGAGCAACTGGGAACCAAAGGGTGAAGGGGAAGAGCAGTGTACAGTGAACTTTTTGTCCATTAATACTTTGTTTAAAGTTGCATTCAGTATGAACTCTTATGGTTTTCCATTAGTTAACCTGATTAAATTGTGGAGAAATAGTATAGATAGGCTTCAAGGCTTAGAACTTTCGACAAGATGCCAAGCAGTTATTTTTTTCAAAATTGTGTTGATTTATTGGGAATTGTGCTGAAAATTTGAACACATAAAAGGTTTGAAGGTTAGTTTGAACATTGAAACTGGAAAAGTTTAGGACTTGTATGTTGAATTCATGGTGTTGTTGACAGGTGAACGTAAAACATTTAATGTTGGTGGATCTGACATCAGCAATAATCACCTTTGGTTCCTGGATACAATCTTAGAAATAAAAAAACTGACCTACAGATTATTTTTAGTTCATGGCTGAAAGAAGAGTTCCTAGATACCGTTTGGTCTGTCATGTTTTCGAACTTCACAAGGAATGGGATTGAATTGTGTGAACTCCAGCTTGGCCTACCGATTAGTCGATTTGCACTCATATACACTTGAGCCTCTGGCCTTACATGGAAATCACGGACGATGAAGATTTGACACCGTTAACTTTGTATTTGCTCAGTTTGTGTGATGTGTTTCTCTTGCAGACAGGAGAGATTTGCCTTGATATCTTGAAGAATGCATGGAGCCCTGCTTGGACACTCCAATCTGTTTGTAGAGCAATAATTGCCTTGATGGCCCACCCTGAACCTGATAGCCCACTAAACTGTGACTCCGGTAATATCTGCAACTTCATGCGTACTTTTTTTCACTGAAACTGTGAAAATTTATAGATCTTAGGTGGTAGTTGGAAGTGCGAGTCATTTATGCATAAAGGTAATCACCTAGGTTTATATTTTTTCGCATGAGATAGACAATAAGTAGAAGATGCTTGTGTTAGTGTTTGGTCAGGCAAAAAGTGATAATAGATGCCATTTTAATGTGCAAAGGCGATGGTTTTCCTGATTTAATCACTTCAGACTGAGAAACTGCTTTATACTCACAAATACTAGATAACACAAAGATCACCATCAATAAGATAAAGAAATAAAAGGAAAGAAAGAAAAGAAAGAAAAGAAGAAGAAACGATGAACATAAAGCTTTGTATCAGTCACTTATGAAATTGCTTGTTGGTTTGGCATTTTACATTGAGCTTCGAGATATCAGTCACCTCTGATGTTGGTTTTAACTGTGTCAGGCAACCTGTTGCGCTCCGGTGATTCGAGGGGATACCAGTCCATGGCAAGGATGTACACTAGGCTTGCAGCTATGCCCAAGAAAGGCTGAATTGCTCTTCTGCATTCAGTATCTTTTTGTTTGCAACTTCGCAGACACCTGTATTAAGATACCTCCAAGACCTGAGTTCTTTGCTCTCCTTTTTCTTAGTAAGCATTAGAATGTGCTAACTGTAATTTTCAACCACGAAAACTGTGACCAATACATTGAAGTGTAAAAGATGATACTTCTCCAAGACACTGTTTATCTTATGTCACTTGTTTTACAAGTAAAATAGAGCCACTAGAGTTCCCAAACTAAATAATGAGGACTCGGGATATCTCAAGTTTTTTTTAGCCCAACTGAAAGGAAGATGATGAGCTATTGAATAATTTCAGCCTAAATGATGAGATATGTCACTTGCCTGGTAGGTCAAGTGGAGCTATCGGAATTTCAACCTAACAAAAAGTGTTTCTCCAATGGAACTCAAGAACTGCAACTAGAAAGTGTAGTCAAACCAAGCTCTTGGCCAATCTTCACTCTTTTCTGTGGGTTTTCTGTTTGGCCAGCTTGTGATTACGAGAGATGTGTCTTTCATTGGTGGTACTTGGAAAAGGCCTAAAATAACTTATGGTGCATGCAGCGTCAATCTGAAAAATGTCAAAACTATGAACCAAATACGACATAAATCCTTGGACTTAAGACATCTCACGCGCTGCCTTGCTCCCGCAACTGTGCTTCTGCGACTTGCCTGCCACTAACCATGTTAAATGTTTCTAATCTCCTTTTCCAAAATTTACTCACTAAAAGTGTGACATTGATGATTTATAACAATTACTATATTTAATATGTCATTTTGTGTATAGTATGCAAAAAATCTTGTTTTGTAAGCTCTTGCTCGGAACGTGAATGATAAGATATTTAGATATGATATTAAATGTAATTATTATTATTAAAGTATATATTATATTTTTTAGAGACAGTCAGCAATAATGCGAACAAGCCTGTTAGTTATTTAGCAGACACATAGACTTTGTCAATACTAATAAGTCCTCGTTAGGAACATGTTGGCGGTACAAGACAAATTTACAGCTATTTGGTCAAAAATAATTGTTTCTGAAAACACAAGTAGCTTATTCTTTAATCATACTTAACAAAAACATTACACGCCACTTGATACCATACAACCCAACAAAATCTCATATATATATATATATATATATATATATATATATATGTGACATTATTCATCTAGGTCAACACACATTAATCTTATATGCCTCGGGAAGCTTTCCAAAACACGTGAGGATGGCAACACCGACCATTTCTTCTTATCTCCGTTCCCTGTTCTTTGTCCCGAAATAGAAAATATTGAAAAAAAAAATCTAGTTGCATTTGATACCAAACATGCAAGTGAGACTCTTTGGTCAAATTGGAGAAGGTTTTGGCACACACTACCCCTTTGGTCAAAAAATTTATTAAGTTTAAGGTTATACATAATATAACATATTCAACTTTAACTTTAACATTATATCAAAAAGCGTAAATACTCAACATAAAAATTAATTTAAGAGTTAAAACAATTCTTCATAGATTTAAGTGACATATTAAGATTAATCATATTTATACTATTATTATGTCAAAAGTTATAGTTGATAGCCAGTAAGCCAATTAACACAAAGGTTTGCACCCACGACGTATTCTGATATTGCTTGTTAACACCCTAAGTTGCTACTATTAAGTTAAAAGTATAGTTAATAACTATGACGCACTCTCAATTTCTTAACAATAAGATTATGGGTTTATGGCCCCCCACTAGCCCACCCACTCCTGTGAAATGCACCAACATAATTGGATAAAACAGTTAAAGCTAAACAACAATTTGAGGTCATGAGTTTATTTGGCAAAGAAATTTGTCATGTGCATGGAAGTGATTAAGATGTTTAGTGTGTTATCCATTTTCTTTTTGTCAAAACAAGTCTCACAAAAAAGAGGAGGGAAGAAGGATGTAGAGCACGCGCCCCCATGCAGGGATGGTGTTATAAAATGCGTGTACCAAAAGTCTGGAAAGCGTCAACGTCGGAAACCGGCCTCCCCTTTTGCATACACACTGAACACTTACGGTTCCACGCCTCCGGGAGCTAACAAGCACGATCTTTCTCTGCTTTTTTGTCTCTGAGCTTTGAATCTGTTCCGGACTGACGGACTGAGTGGCCGAACTAGCGGTAATGGAGCCTACGGTGGAGGATTTCCTGAAGCGGTGCGAGCAGTCCGGCGACGCCGCCTACGCCGCTTTCAGATCGGTGCTGGAGCGCCTCGAGAATCCCAGCACCCGCGTGCAGGCGCGGATCTTTCTCTCCGAGCTCCAGAAACGCTTCTCCGGTGATCCGGCCTCCGCTGACCACTGCTTCCAAACTTACCATTTCCGGATCAATGATATCTTCCTCGACCGGAACCAAGGTAGCGTCGAGAACGGAGATTGATTTGTCTGGGGTTGGATAGTGTTGAATTTGGGAGTTCTATTTTCGATTAATGAATTTACGCCTGTTATGCGCAGGGTACCAGGGGAGGAAGAAATTGACGATGATGGTAATACCGAGCATATTTGTTCCCGAAGACTGGTCCTTCACTTTCTATGAAGGACTGAATAGACATCCGGATTCTATTTTCAAGGACAAGTCGGTTGCTGAGCTGGGATGTGGGAATGGATGGATTTCCATTGCCATTGCTGAGAAATGGATGCCCTCTAAGGTTTCTTCTTTTTCTTACTTTGATGTTTTTTGGCATTTTGAGTCGTCTTTGTTAAACAATCTTTTGCAGGTGTACGGGCTTGATATCAATCCGAGAGCAGTGAAGGTTTCCTGGATAAACTTATACTTAAATGCACTGGATGAGAAAGGGCAGCCTATTTTGGATGGGGAGAACAAGAGTTTGCTGGACAGAGTGGAGTTTCACGAGTCCGATCTGCTCTCTTACTGCAGAGAGCAAGGCATTCAGCTTGAACGGATTGTTGGATGCATACCTCAGGTGCTGTCTAGGATTTTGACATCGATGACACTTTGGAATGTCAAGTTCCCCACTATACAATTGTGGTTGTATGTTTGACTCCTTAATTGTCATCTTTGTGTTCTTCTTCTTGCAGATTCTCAACCCAAACCCTGATGCTATGTCGAAGATGATTACAGAAAATGCGAGCGAGGAATTTCTTTTCTCGTTGAGTAACTACTGCGCACTTCAGGTTGCAGAACATCTCTTTTATCATTCAAGGGTTGCCGTTCATTTGATGTTCAAAACTCACTTAGATGATCAAAAGACTTCAAAACTATGATTATGTAGATTTTACCTTTCCGTCTTATTGATGTCATTATCTGTGCAGGGCTTTGTTGAGGACCAGTTTGGCTTGGGTCTAATTGCAAGGGCGGTGGAGGAAGGAATAGATGTTATCAAACCTATGGGGATTATGATATTCAATATGGGAGGCCGTCCAGGACAAGCTGTTTGTAGACGCCTGTTTGAGCGCCGAGGTTTCCATGTTAACAGAATTTGGCAGACCAAAATTCTTCAGGCAAGTAGACTCATTTCTAACTGGAAAATACTTTTAATCCCAAATGCACTCCTCTTGAAGTCTCCTGCTGCAGGCTGCTGATACAGATATTTCAGCATTGGTTGAAATTGAGAAGAACAGCCCACACCGTTTTGAGTTCTTCATGGGGCTTTCTGGAGATCGGCCTATTTGTGCTCGAACAGCATGGGCCTATGGGAAAGCTGGAGGTCGTATTGCTCATGCTTTATCGGTTTACAGTTGCCAGCTTCGTCAACCAAATCAGGTGCTCAGTCTGGTTATTTTACAAGTGGAAGTTCATTGCACCTTATTAAGAAGGGCAATCATAAAGGACAATGGTTTGGATTAATCTGCAGGTCAAGACAATTTTCGAGTTTCTTAAAAGTGGCTACCATGAGATCAGCAGCTCTTTGGATTTATCTTTTGAAGATGATTCTGTTGCTGATGAGAAGATTTCGTTTCTAGCTTATCTTGCCTCTGTCTTGAGAGAGAGTTCCTATTTCCCCTATGAGCCACCAGCAGGAAGCAAAGAATTCCGTAATCTCATCACTGGATTTATGAAAACATATCACCATATTCCACTAAATAATGATGTACGGAAATTCTAGCTGTGTCTGTTATGCTTTTGTTCTCCTTAGTTATTTATTGGCACATGTTGACCGATGTATTTGCCTTGATGCTAGTTTTGCTTGATGTGAAGTGCCTACTAACTCTTTTTTATATCTATGCTTGTGCAGAATGTTGTTGTCTTTCCTTCTAGGGCAGTGGCAATTGAGAATGCTCTTCGGTTATTCTCACCCCGTCTCGCAATTGTTGATGAACATCTAACTGGGCAGCTCCCTAGGCAATGGCTAACATCTTTGGCAATTGAGGTATGAGGGTTTGTGATGCTGGTTTCACTTTTATTTTCTTTTTCTTTTTCTTTTTTAATCTTTTCTTGTAAGTTTTTTCATTATTAAGTTACTGATGCACCCAATGGTCTATGAATCATGACCTCACTTTCAATCCCTTTCTTACTGGGGGAATTAGTGCTTGAGCTAGAGCTCATTGGTATGTTGTATTGTTGCAACCTCAAATGTCAACTTCTTTTTTTATTTTTCAATAGTATGCTCTAATATAGTGGTATATTGCCATGCTTCCTGTATCCATGTCCTAATATAATCATCTAATAATATAAAGTGATGATACTTGTAACTTTTACTCATAAGAACAGGTAAGTTTTAGAAAGGGGAGGGGAAAGCGGTTAATGTGGTTGGCAAAAGCAGTGGAACTACATTTCTTCAGTTAATGTGCTTGATTGGCAAGATAGCTTTTCTTTTCCAAAGAAAAGGAAACTATACAGAATCACCCCAAATTTGTTAGTTTGATGCAGTTAATTTGGATGATCTTCTCATTTTCAAGGAAAAAAAAATGTGTATTAACTGATTGCTTCTCTTTGGTTTGAAGGGACAAGTCCCACTATTTCTGAGATATTTGAAATGATGATGCCATTTGTCGCACTGGAATGACTTGTGCCTCCAAATACCGACAATATCCTGTCTGTGGTTGTCTAAACACCACTTCTAGTTGTGTATTTAGGTCTTATCTTGTTGGAAGCATGTTAATAACTATGTGTGGTTGGTTATGTTAGAGTACAGGAAGTGATGATCCATCAAAGGATATAATTACGGTCATTGAAGCACCACATCAGTCGGATTTGATGATAGAGCTGATCAAGAAGTTAAAGCCACAGGTGGTGGTGACCGGGCTGGCTCATTTTGAGGCTGTCACTAGCTCAGCTTTTGAGCACCTTTTAGGTGTTACAAGAGAAATTGGATCTCGTCTTTTCTTAGACATATCTGATCATTTTGAGCTATCCAGCCTACCAGGTTCCAGTGGGGTCCTGAAGTATCTTGCAGGAACCCAGCTACCCTCACATGCGGCAATTATATGTGGCCTACTAAAAAATCAGGTATTTTTTTCTTTTTTGTTTAAGCAACTGATTACCATAGTTTACTTTCCTAAGGGAGGGCTTAGAGTACCCTAACCAAGCTACAAAACCATTCTTTTGAACTTTCAAATTCAAGCTAATCAGTTTATTGGTTTTTGTGTTTACGACTTCTTTTGATTAATGTTAGCCAAATCCTTTTTCAGGTTTATTCAGATTTGGAAGTAGCTTTTGTCATTTCAGAAGAGCAAGCAATCTTCAAAGCATTGTCCAAGACTGTAGAAGTATTGCAGGGAATTACTGCACCAATTAGTCAGTATTACTATGGATGTCTTTTCCATGAACTTCTAGCTTTTCAACTTGCTGACCGTCATCCAGCCACTGAGGTATCAATCATTCCCATAATACCTTGATCTATTTGTCTCTAGATGCATTTAATGTTAAATTTTGTGAGTGTTTATTGTTTGAGAAATTTATCTCCGTTTGCAATTAAAGTTTTCTCGAATTTTAATCCTTAATATCTAGATTTTAACTGGCAAAACGGAAGGACTATCTTACTGTTAGGTAAGAGGCCTTTAGTGGTTGATTTGAATTTTTTTGCAGGTTTCGAGTTATCTTTTCTATTCATAATCCCTTTAAGAAAAAATGAGAACTCTTAATTACAGTAGTCCATGCCTTTGGAATGTCATATGTAGTAGGAAAATTTGAAATTCGTATACTTCTGTGCATGATATTGCGGTTATGTACTACCTAGGAACTTTGGAACATGAAATCCTCTTGAGAACCAGTGTTCACTAGCAGAAAGGCAACAGTTACTTCTCTCTCCGCCACCCCAGACCAGCCCCCCAACTCCATCTTTTTCGCTGGTCACTTCAATGTTCTAAGCAAGACTCTTTTTGTGCTGTAAATGTTAAACAATTAATAATGTTTGGGAAGAGTAGTTAGAGGATAACAACCTGGGAAGTCTGTGTGTTCCACAATACCTTTCTATGAATTCTCTAGTTTGTTGCATTTTGGTTGCCTTGAGTGATTACTTGAAATTGTTCTCGAAATTTTTCTCAGATGTTCATTATTTTAGATGCAATTTGAGCCATCTAATCGGTATTTGATTCGTGTCCTGTAGAGGCAAAGTCAAAAGGCCAACTCAGTCGAGATGATTGGCTTTTCCAGTTCAGCCATCTCAGTCCTAAATGACTCAGAATTGACAATCAATGAGGCAGAGAACCCGTCCCTGATTCACATGGATGTTGATCAATGCTTCTTGCCAATACCACCTCCTGCAAAGGCTGCAATCTTTGAAAGTTTTGCAAGACAAAACTTGGCTGAATCAGAAATTGATGTCACCTCTAGCATCAAACATTTTATCCAAAGAAATTATGGTTTTCCGACTGATAGCAGGACAGAATTTATATATGCTGACAGCTCACTGGCTCTGTTTAATAAGGTAGTCCTCTGTTGCATCCAAGAAGGTGGAACTTTGTGCTTCCCAGCAGGCTCAAATGGGACATATGTTTCTGCTGCCAAATTTTTACAAGTAAACACAGTTAATATTCCTACCAAGTCTGACGAAGGTTTTAAGCTGACAGAGAAGATACTCTCTAAAGCACTTGAGACTGTAGATAAGCCATGGATATATATTTCTGGACCAACAATTAACCCAACTGGTTTGCTTTACAGCAACAAAGAGATTGAAAATATTTTGTCTACTTGTGCTAAATTTGGAGCAAGAGTAGTGATTGATACTTCATTTTCGGGCTTGGAATTTGAGAATGAGAGTTTAGTTACCTGGGATTTGGAAGGTATCTTGTCAAAGCTGAGCCATTGTGGAAACCCACCTTTAGTTGTGTCCCTGCTTGGAGGACTTTCACTTAACATGCTAAGTGGAGCACTCAAATTCGGCTTCCTGATTATTAATCAACGTCAGTTGGTTGACACATTTTATAACTTTCCTGGATTATGCAAACCTCATATCACCGTTAAGTACGCTATAAAGAAGCTGTTGGGTTTGAGAGAGCAGAAATCAGACGATCTAGTGGAGTCTATAGCTGAGCAGATAAGGAATTTGCAATGTAGGTCGAAAATCCTGAAAGAGGTAAGCTTTCTGCTAAAATTGCTCTATAACTTTATAGTTTGCTAGTGCCAGGTCTGAGACATTCGAACCTAGTGTTTCTCCACTCTTATGCTTCAAGAACAAGTAATTTTGTTGATGTTTTAGTGTTCAGGACCTGGTCTTGCACGGCGTTTTCTTTTTCAATTCATTTTTGGGGTCTTTCTTTTTTCTTTTGCCCTACGTACATTACCGAGTCTTAAGTGGGTAACTATGGTGCTAGATTCATAAATTTTTTTCCCTAATCACTTACTATCTTATTTTCCTTTCTTTTCATGCATTTGCTACAGACACTTGAGAAATGTGGATGGGATGTGCTTGAATCCTGTGCCGGTATTTCCATGGTGGCCAAGCCCTCTGCCTACCTTAACAAGACTCTGAAGCTCAAGAATGCACCCCAGGTTGGAGGAGGAACCGAAAATGGCACCACTTATGAAGTCAAGCTTGATGACATAAATATCAGGGAAGCCATCTTCAAGGCCACTGGTTTATGCATCAACAGCAGCTCGTGGACCGGAATTCCTGGCTACTGCCGCTTCACATTTGCTTTAGAAGATACCGAATTTGAACGGGCATTGGATTGCATTGTCAAATTCAAAGATATCGTGGGTCTCTGATTTGGTATAATCCTGTCTCTTTCTATTGGATTTCATGTCATCGTATTTCCACAGAACTCAATCGAGCTATCTTTATCCGAGTCAACTTCAGTTGACGCTTAGTTTCAGTTCTAGAGCTCAAGTTTTGAGCAATCTTTTCTTACTTGTCCATATCAAAAACATACCATCCAATTTGGCTGAAGTAGTTGAGAGTGCCAATCTTTTTAGTTTCACTACAGTACCTGGAGAACGATTATAATTCGTGTTTGCTTTCTCTATGCCTGTATCTCCACTCACGTTCATGTATGCTGAACTTAAAGAAGCATGTTTTGTCTTCATTCTAAGTTTCCACATTCAAAGCCAGAATTGAAAAGTTGCTATGAATTTGTTGCTTGAAACTCAAAACTCGAGGCTGTTTAGAAATCAACAAGTGATGAATTCATGATATTTTTAGGAATATATTTCCGCATTAGGGAAATACAAAACTTGGATAATGTTTAAATATAAATTTATCCTTTTATCTAGTAGTTAGTTATTGGGTTGGAATTTTAGGCTTTTTATATTGTAAAATTTTTCCTGAATGCAAAACTACAAGATTGTATTGTATTGTATTGATTAAAATTAGCATATCAAATGGCCCAAGTTGGGTCCTTTTTGGGGTAAACATTCTTCGAAAGCAAGCTGTCTCTTCATAATACAACTCTTCACATGGACCCATTAGTAAAAAAGTAAAATAAACATGCATCTACAAAACAAAAAATTAGGAATTAATTTTTACCATGGAAACAGTCATCAAATAAGAAATAAAACGCGATTTTAAATGATTTTGAGCTTTGAAAAGGAATTATACCACTCATGTTGAACAAAATGTGGTAATGTTATATCTATATTGTAATATAGGTTTCATAATTAACATATGAAAAGAGTTTTCAACTTTATGAAATGATTAAACTACTGAAAATCATACCAAAATCCTTGATATTTTCTCTAATGTCAATCCTTTGGTAGCCATCACCTATTAATGCACAAACTAAAATTTGTGGATTAGCAAAAAACTAATGAAGAAATTTATGAGTAGGCATAGCTTAATTAACTCGTGGTCCTGGATTTGATACCTCATATCCTTAGACCATCTCATTAATAAGTCAAAAGATAGAGGTTGTGTATTAGTGAACCATTTCCATGAATGTAACAGTGGTTTTTTCTAAATCACATAAATTTTCTATTCCCGTATAAATTGAACAGGAAGTAAAACCAGTGAGCCCACACCGAAAATCAATCTCCCGAACATTCTAAACCTTACTTCCCTTTGTCGGTCCACGTCATGCAACCAATTCCCTCTCTAGACCATCCTGGATTTCTCTGCTTTTCTAGAAATATCAGAAGAACAATCCAGAGATCTTCCCCAACATCCTCCTATAAATACCCAACCTCGCCATTGTTGTTCGTCAAGCAGCAAAAAGCCATAACATCAGCAGCTTAAAATTCCTAGTTTCCTTCATTAAGCTTCCACTTAGTCTTCTGTTATTCCGACTGGCGACGGAGATGGCTCCAAAGGGGAAGCCCGGCGTGAATATGTCAATGCTCGCGGTAGCGGCGGCCGCGATACTATTAACCCTCATGGCCTCACCGGCCGACGCGTTAGTGCCGTACACAAGGTCCTCACTGTGGGACATGATGCTTCCCTTCTCCGACGACCCCTTCAGAATCCTCGAGCAGAGCCCACTGACGATCCCGAAAGGAGTTGAGAGCCTAGCCCTGGCACGCGCCGACTGGAAAGAGACTCCGACGGCGCATGTTATAACGCTGGACATCCCCGGGATGAAGAAGGAGGATATTAAGATAGAGGTGGAGGAGAACCGGGTGCTTAGGATCAGCGGGGAGAGGAAGGGGGAGGATCAGGAAGTTGACGGCGAGAAGTGGCACAGGGCGGAGAGGACCAACGGCAAGTTCTGGAGGCAGTTCCGGCTGCCGGGAAATGCAGATTTGGATCACGTCAAAGCGCATATTCAAGATGGTGTTTTGAGGATCACAGTGCCGAAGCGTCCAGAGGAGAAGAGGCAGCCCAAGGTGATCAACATTGCCGAGGAGGCAACCTCTGGGGAAGACATCAAGGCCACCAAAGCTACCAGCTGAAACAATCATGGATGATGGAAGATTTGCTCTGGTTTTCTGCTTTTGTCGGGTTGTGTGGCTTATGTAAGATCCAAGTTTCTAGGCAAGTTTGACATAAATTTCGAAAATAAAAGAGTATGGTGGTGAGGGTGAAAATGATGCTCTGTATGTTGCTTTTTGAGTTGTGTTTTCAGCTTCTGTAATCGGATCTTATGCAATAAACAGAGTTCTATTAACCATGTAGAGTTCTCCATATTCCTCTCCTTGGTATCAGATCCTACTACATTACAGCTTGGAGCCAGCCATGGTAAGAGGACCAATGAACATTAGAATCTCGGTTCTTGTTATTTAAAGGGAATTTGATTTGATTCCATTGATCAAAACACTGCATGGATCGATATTAGAAAACTGATGCATTAAATAGTGTTCCAAAATCGCTCGGAAGTTTTCCTAAGCCACAATAAGAACAGAGCAACTATCGAAATTTCCTCTTCAGAGTCCAACGTAGAACCATAAGTAAAGCAACATAAAAATGAAAAGAGGGCAATGCACTCAGAAGAGAGATGTTCCCTTTCCTTTCTTGTCTCCACCGATCTCGAAGTGTTTGCACCTCTGCAAAAACAAACCGCTCAGCATTAGAAAAAGGGTACAAGGAAGATGCTAAACAGACATGCGGAAGTGTAAACTAAATGGTTTCCAAATCAACCTTAATAGGGTGCTGGGATACATGTTTGCAACCCTGGCATTGTAGCCTCAAGACAATCTTTTTGGTCGTCTTGGCCTGTTCAGAAAAGAACCGTCAACACTTCAACCTTCATGAAGCATTAAAACACAAAAAACAGACTTATGGAAAATGGAACTTTTGAAAGGATGTGAATAGTTCTGCATATCATTTGGTTACCTTTTTGTCTAGTATTACCAAATGCATGTAAGGAAACCGAGGGAAGGTGAAGAGTTTATACCTTTTTGTGGAAAACAGGCTTTGTCTGACCTCCATAACCTGATTGCTTGCGATCATAACGGCGTTTTCCTTGAGCAGCAAGGCTATCCTTCCCTTTCTTGTACTGTGTGACCTTATGCAAGGTGTGCTTCCTGCACTGCTTGTTCTTGCAGTATGTTTTCTTGGTCTTGGGAACGTTCACCTGTAGTAAATAGCACAAACAGCAATGATTCTATTGAAAAGATAAAAAGCAAAAGGCAAATAGGACATCTTGCCGCAATTTATTTCTGCTCTTTACGCCTTAACAGATCTCAGAGGTCTTCGACCCCACTTTTTTCTACATAGCAGTAGTCAATTGAAAAGAGTAGTATTTTGATACTGGAAAATGAAAAAAGACGAATCTCACACATATGTAACTTAACTACAATAGCAGTCATGTCTGCCAATGCAGAAAATGTATTTCATGACAAAGAATAAATGGCAAGAGTAAACAAAACGAATCAAAAAATAGTAAATAGTCATCGAATCACATTTGAAACCCTTTCCAACATTTCTGGAATTGCTACATAATCCAGAGAAATAGCACCCACTAATTTCTCAATACATCCTAATGGCACTACACTATCTTCTCTATACTTCCCTTTTCTTTTTGAAACCTTCGCTTTCGATCCCAAATCTGATTTATTCCTAAACATAACTAATTCAATTGCATCAACCGTTCAATAAACGAAATTTTATGTTAGGCTTGATCTTTGATATCCCAAGGTCACCCCAACCATTAGATAAGCAGAGCCATTCTTTGAATATGATAACTAGGAGTCAGAGTTGATAGAATATGATCGATCCTTTCAGTTGTTAAGGTGGACACAGCACCAAGAATTTCTCATCACAAGTTGCACAGTATTGATGATCCCCACGTTCTGAGGAAACAAAAGGAGCCAATGCTTATGGAGACCTCAGAAGGGCAGAGGATACCTCAAAAAACAAGAACGCATCTCTTACATTCAGCACTGACATGACACCAACTAATTTGAGAGTTGATATCTTTCAGTGTCACTCAGAAGAAAAAAATAAAAAAGATGTTATTAGACCATGTCACATTTGAAATTTAATTTGGAAACGCTTTACTTTCCAGTGGCACATATGGGAAACTTTAAGAAATTCCCAACAGACAATTCTCTGAAAACTTTAAACATTATCATGAGTTCCTCTCTCTTTCTTTCACACAGACTTACGACAAAGTGACCAACTACTCAACTTCCATTACTCGAAAATTAAAGTCTTGTAGACACCTGAAAAAAACCTTACTAGAGCCCAAACTAAAGAGACCACATCTGCACTCTAAACTTCTATAAAATGGGAGTGATAAACCAAAACACTTTCCCTTGTCCCAAAATCAGAGTCTTGGAGACACCTTAACAAAGACTTGGCAGAATCCCAACTGAAGAAAGCATATTAGAATCCCAAAGTTCGACAGATCAAAGAAATCCACCTAACAAATACATAGACATGGATTGATATCACCTGAAAATTGGAAAAAGCCCTTTAACCGGAGAACCCTAATCCAACTTTCACCCAGAAAACTAACTAGCATACACAACTAGACATGTCTTCACCACGCAAACGTCAACACATATGTCAGTATATGTATACATATACACACTCAAAATTACACATGAGAAAATGCATGGAAGTGAAAGTTATCTCAGCCACAAGCATACAAATATCCACTAAAATTTGCAAAATGAAGAGAGATCGAGAGAGAATACCATGGTGAAGACGATCCGACCGCGCGTAACCCTTTCCTGCTGAGAAAAGCCCTAGTTCAACTAAACGGGTTTCGCTTTTATTGTAGAAAGTTTGGGCTGGAGAGCACTGTTTTTGTGGGCTGCAACCTCACCTGACCGAATAATTGAAAATAAACAAAACTGAAACAGTTGGCGGCATCTGATGTTGTTGTCGGTTCCATTTCTTTTTTCTATCAGTGTGGTTTAGTTTTAACGTTTTAAGATTCAAAAATTATTTTTAAATATTAAAAATTATTTATTATTAAAAATATGTTTATAGTCTAGCTCAAAAATTAATTCATAAATTAAAGAATAATTTTTACATTTAAAAATTAAACAAGTGTTTATCTTTCTTATGTGAAATTTTCATTCTTAATCAATCCAACATGTTAAACATATCTTAAATTTAAAGTTAAATATAATGAAATGAAAGTTTTATCACACATCAAACATACTTAGGGAGCTCAAGTTGAAAGAAAGTTGAAAGACATCAACATTGACTTTGATATTATATTAAAAACAAATCAATTATTCAACTGAAAAGTTAACTTATGAATTACTTATGAATTAATACTTATAATTTTTGAGAAATTATTCTTATTTTCTATTCCCCCTCTCTTTTTTTGGGCAGGGGTCTTGCTGATAGAGATTGCTTAAGGCTTATCATTTCCTTTTTATGCTTATATGTCTTAAGTGTTGCGTAAATAAACGTGGCAGTTTCTAAGCTTTTTCTTTATTGTTAATTTTTTTTATTTAAGATGTATTTGTATTAATAATTTATGAAGTACATATATATAGGAGCATACCTAAAATTATACAACTTATTATAACTAAGAAAAGATAAAACTTAAAAGCTTACAACTTTTTTTTTTTGTGAAATGTCATGAATTATATATTACTATAAATGAATTACAAATTATACACTTATAATATCATTATTTAGACTTAAACACTGCATTTGCTGCCAGGAAATGCAGATTTGGATCATGTCAAAGCGCATATTCAAGATGGTGTTTTGAGGATCACAGTGCCGAAACGTCCAGAGAAGAGGCAGCCCAAGGTGATCAACATTGCCGAGGAGGCAACCTCTGGGAAGACATCAAGGCCACCAAAGAAACCAGCTGAAACGATCATGGATGATGGAAGATTGCTCTCGTTTTCTGCTTTTGTCGGGTTGTGTGGCTTATGTAAGATCCAAGTTTCTAGGCAATTTTGACATAAAACTCGAAATTAAAAAAGAGTATGAAATGGTGGTGAGGGTGAAAATGATGCTCTGTATGTTGCTTTTTGAGTTGTGTTTTCAGCTTCTGTAACCGGATCTTATGCAATAAACAGAATTCTATTAACCATGTAGAGTTCTCCATATCCCTCTCCTTGGTATCAGATCCTACTACATTACAGTTTGGAGGCAACCATGGTAGCAGAGGAACGATGAACATTAGAATCTCGTTTCTTGTTATTTAAAGGGAATTTGATTTGATTCCATTGATCAAAACACTGCATGGATCGATATTAGAAAACTGATGCATTAAATAGGGTTCAAAAATCGCCCGGAAGTTTTCCTAACCCATAATAAGAACAGAGCAACTATCGAAATTTCCTCTTCAGACTCCGACATAGAACCAAAAGTAAAGCAACATAAAAATAAAACGAGGACAATGCACTCAGAAGAGAGATGTTCCCTTTCCTTTCTTGTCTCCACCGATCTCGAAGTGTTTGCACCTCTGCAAAAACAAACCGCTCAGCATTAGAAAAAGGGTACAAGGAAGATGCTAAACATACATGCAGAAGTGTAAACCACATGGTTTCCAAGTCAACCTTAATAGGGTGCTGGGAAACATGTTTGCAACCCTGGCATTGTAGCCTCAAGACAATCTTTTTGGTCGTCTTGGCCTGTTCAGAAAAGAACCGTCAATACTTCAACCTTCATGAAGCAGTAAAACACAAAAAACAGACTTATGTAAAATGCAACTTTTGAAAGGATGTGAATAGTTCTCCATATCATTTGGTTACTTTTTTGTCTAGTATTACCAAATGCATGTAAGGGAACCGAGGGAAGGTGAAGAGTTTATACCTTTTTGTGGAAAACAGGCTTTGTCTGACCTCCATAACCTGATTGCTTGCGATCATAACGGCGTTTTCCTTGAGCAGCAAGGCTATCCTTTCCTTTCTTGTACTGTGTGACCTTATGCAAGGTGTGCTTCCTGCACTGCTTGTTCTTGCAGTATGTTTTCTTGGTCTTGGGAACGTTCACCTGTAGTACATAGCACATACAGCAATGATTCTATTGAAATGATAAAAAGCAAAAGGCAAATAGGACATCTTGCCACAATTGAAAAGAGTAGTATTATGATACTGGAAAATGAAAAAAGACGAATCTCACACATAACATATGTAACTTAACTACAACAGCAGTCATGTCTGCCAATGCAGAAAATGGATTTCATGACAAAGAATAAATGGCAAGAGCACACAAAATGAATCACCAAAGAGTAAATAGTCATCGAATCACATTTGAAACCCTTTCCAACATTTCTGGAATTGCTACATAATCCAGAGAAATAGCACCCACTAATTTCTCAATACATCCTACTGGCACTACACTATCTTCTCTATACTTCCCTTTTCTTTTTGAAAGCTTCGCTTTCTATCCTAAATCTGATTAATTCCTAAACATAACTAATTCAATTGCATCAACCGTTCAATGAACGAAATTTTATGTTAGGCTTGATCTTTGATATCCCAAGGTCACCCCAACCATTAGATAAGCAGAGCCATTCTTTGAATATGATAACTAGGAGTCAGAGTTGATAGAATATGATCAATCCTTTCAGTTGTTAAGGTGGACACAGCACCAAGAATTTCTCGTCACAAGTTGCACAGTATTGATGACCCCCACGTTCTGAGGAAACAAAGGGAGCCAATGCTTATGGAGACCTCAGAAGGGCAGAGGAAAATACCTCAAAAAACAAGAACGCATCTCTTACATTCAATACTGATATGACACCAACTAATTTGAAAGTTGATATATTTCTGTGTCACTCGGAAGGAAAAAAAAAAAAGAAAAAAACAAGACGTTATTAGACCATGTCACGTTTGAAATTTAATTTGGAAATGCCTTAATTTCGAGTGGCACATACGGGAAACTTCAAGAAAACCCCAATGGGCATTCCCCCATTATAGACAATTCACTGAAAACTTTAAACATTTTCATAAGTTCCTCTCTCTATCTTTCACACAGACTTAAGTGACCAACTACTCCACTTCCTTTGCTCGAAATTAAAGTCTTGTGGACACCTGAAAAAACCCTTACTAGAGCCCAAACTAAAGAGACCACATTTGCACTCTAAACTTCTATAAAATAGGAGTGATAAACCAAAACACTTTTCCCTGCCCCAAAATCAAAGTCTTGGAGACACCTTAACAAAGACTTAGCAGAATCCCAACTGAAGAAAGCAAACTAGAACCCCAAAGTTTGACAGATCAAAAAAATCCACCTAACAAATACATAGACACGGACTCATATCACCTGGAAATTGGAAAAAGCCCATTAACTGGAGAACCCTAATCCAACTTTCACCCAGAAAACTAACTAGCATACACAAACAGATATGTATTCACCACACAAACGTCAACACATATGTAAGTATATGTATACATATACAAACTCAAAATTACACATGAGAAACTGCCTGGAAGTGAAAGTTATCTCAGCCACAAGCATACAAATATCCACTAAAATTTGCAAAAAGAAGGGAGATCGAGAGAGAATACCATGGTGAAGAGGATTCGACCGCGCGTAACCCTTTCCTGCTGAGAAAAACCCTAGATCACCGAAACGGGTTATATTTTTATAGTAGAAATTTTGGGCTGGAGTGCACTGTTTTTGTGGGCTGCACATGACCTGACCCAATAACTGAAAATAAACAAAACCGAAACAGTTGGGCTGCATGATGTTTTGTCGGTTCCATTTCTTTTTACTATCAGTGTGGTTTAGTTTTCACGTTTTAAGATTCAAAAATTATTTTTAAATATAAAAAAATTATTTATAATTAAAAATATGCTTATAGTCTAGCTCAAAAAATATTCATAAATTAAAGAATAATTTTTACATTTAAAAATTATATAAGTGTTTATTTTTTTATGTGAAATTTTCATCTTTAATTGATTTTACATATTAAATATATATTAAATTTAAGGTTAAATATAATAAAATGAAGTTTTTCTCACAGATCAAATATACTTAGGGAGCTCAAAGTTAGAAAGAAAGTTGAAAGAGATCGACGCTGACTTTTATATTATATTAAAAATAAATTAATCATTCAACTGAAAAGTTAACTTATGAATTAAAAGATATTTTTTATATTTAATTTATGAATTAATACTTATAATTTTTGAGAAATTATTCTTATTTTCTATTACCCTCTTTTTTTTTAGGCGAGGTCCTACTAATAGAGATTGCTTAAGGCTTATCATATCCCTTTTATGCTTTTATGTCTTAGGTGTTGCAGAAGAAAACGAGGCGGTTTCCAAGCTTTTTCTTTATTGTTAAATTTTTTTTATTTAAGATGTATTTGTATTAATAATGTTTGAAGTACATATACATAGGGGCATACCTAAAATTATAAAACTTATTATAACTAAGAAAAGATAAAAACTAAAAGCTTCTAATTTTCACTCAATATAAATTAGCTGGATAAGACTATTTGTAAGCAAAGACTTACATTTTTGTTTTGAGACTTTATATTTCTTTATTTGTGCTAATAGGATTGGCTGTCAATTTTCTTGCTTTGGATTTACTTGTCGTTACATTTGGCTTATATACAATAAACTTAAGATAAAATCAATATCTCAGTAAATTTTATAGTCAAACCTTTTTCTTTAATTTTAATTGTATGTCACAATTTATCATTTTACTTTCCATACAGTGTTGTATTTTTCCAAATCTTCATTGTCGATGTAAACACACACACACAAAAAAAAAAAAAAAAACTTTTATTTTCTACGTGAGACTTATGGAAATCATATCATAACATGTATTGACTAAAGGAAGCTAAGGCATAAGTACTTCTGGTTGGGAAAGTCTACCCTTCCATGCCAACCTGTGTAGAAATAAGCTTACAAGAAACCACTATAAGAGTTTGTCATAGACTTGCATATCTAACATAGATTTCAGAAGGGAGGAACGTCGTGAACGAGTTCATAATTGGCTGGGTTCGGCATTGATGGAGGAGCTAGATCCTCCAGCGGCTCTCGTTAACATGTTCCTATGGAACAACATGACGAAGAGGAGGAGAGTAAAAGTAGAATGCGTTCGCCGCAGACGGCGGAACTAGCTCCCAGAGCGGCCTCTTGACATCTCCGGGAACAAACGAGGAAGGTGATAGAGAAGAGTCGCTGCTCTTCTCTCTAGGCCCCGACGGAGGAATCGGCCCTTTGGGCAGCATCCCGTAGGACAGATCCCGACGAGGTGGTGGAGAGTCGCTGCCTTTCTTGCCAGGCCCCGACGGAGGAACCGGCCCTTTAGGCAGCATCCCGTAGGACAGATCCCGGTGAGGTGGTGGAGAGTCGCTGCCTTTCTTGCTAGGCCCCGACGGAGGAACCGGCGCTTTGGGCAGCATCCCGTAGGACAAATCCCGGTGAGGTGGTGGAGAGTCGCTGCCTTTCTTGCTAGGCCCCGACGGAGGAACCGGCCCTTTGGGCAACATCCCATAGTTCAGATCCTTGGGTGGAACAACAGCTTCCATCTCGACGGAAGCAGGTTTTTTTACATGACCTGAATCGAGCTTTCTAGCCTCTGCCGGAAAAGTGGTGAAAACAAAAACCAGGGCTACACCGAGCAATCTTCCACCTGAAAACTTCATCTTGAGCAAAGCACACGATGGTTCTTAACATGCACCAAGTCTTTATAAAGCCAAGAAGATGGATTCTTAACAAAGAAAGAAGATCGAGCAAGCTACACGAGGAGAAGAGAAAAAAGTGGAGTCTTGAGCAAATCACACGAAGACCCCACGTGGACTCAAAAGGAAAAGAAAAACAAGCATCTCATGAAGCTATGCCAAGCAAAGTTCATGATGAACTGATGCGCGGCCTCGCCTGAGCTCAACACGGCAGCAGCATCTTATCAAACTATACGAAGCAACACGTTGGTGTTTTCAGAGCTATGGTTATGCATGGAGTTCAAAATACAGGCCCACAACGTAGTTTCCGTGGACCCTTTATCTGTCTTCTTCGTTGCTTCCTTCGGGGGAAACCGTGGCAGCGAGGGCAGAGAGCTTTTCGTGGGCCATTCAAAATTTCTTCCCGAAGGTGCAAGTGCTTCATCAACTACAATAAGAAAATACATACTTGTTCGATTATTTCAACTCTCGTGCGTGTTATATTATTGATTTGTAGTTGTTTATTATTTGAATAGCATGAGTATTTTGAGAGTGGATTGAATTTATTCAAGTATGAACCGTGCTAGGGTTAGAATATAAATTTGAAGTTTTTGTCCATATTATTTTGTGATTGTTCTTTAGTACTTGATAGGTGATTTAGAGCTATATTTCGAACATATCTATGCACTTAATTTTAAGTAATTAGTTATCTCTTGTAATTAATTGAATGGTTGATTAAAAGAGTGATTCTAGTAAGTTATTAGAGTGAAGTCGATCTTATTTATATTTTGTCTTATTTGCTTATTTTGTAATTTATTCACATACTTGTGGCAACACGAAATTAGGAGTAAATCCATTTAGACAAGGCCAAAAAAAAAGCTTCGAACCTAATTAACCTCCTTCTTGGATTGCTTTGGGACCGAACATTTGCAATGATCAAATTATGCGGAGTGTCTTACATTAAGCACAATTTGCTATAAATCCTTTATGTATGTAACAAGTTGTGCAGAAATAAGCTTACTAGAAACCACTATAAGAGGTTGTCATAGATTTGCATATCCGACATTGTACTAATGTGTACAGTGCACAAATAATGAGTTTTAATCTCACGCAAACAACCTTTTATTTTACATGGTACTTCTTTGTTGTCGAATCGGTGTTATTCTCATTCCATAATGGGATCTCCAAGTGAAGGAACGTCCCAAGCGAGTTCATAATTGCTTGGGTTCGGCATTGATGGAGGAACTAGTCCCTCAAGCGGTTCTCTTTAACATATCCCAGTGGATGAGTTGGAGGAGGAGAGTAAAAGTAGAACTCGTTATTCCCCGCGGGTACCGGAAATTCATCGTTGCGCAGCGTCTTGACATCTCCGGGAACAAACCGGTCAGGTGGTGGGTTGGGATAGTCGCTGCTCGAGCGGGTCTCTTTAACATATTCCAGTGGATGAGTTGGAGGAGGAGAGTAAAAGTAGAATTCGTTATTCCCCGCAGGTACCGGAAATTCATCGCTGCGCAGCGTCTTGACATCTCCGGGAACAAACCGGTCAGGTGGTGGTATGGGATAGTCGCTGCTCGCGTCATTAGGCCCTGAAGGAGGAACCGGCCCTTTAGGCAGCATCCCGTAGGACAGATCCCCGTGAGGTAGTGGAGAGTCGTTGCCTTTCTTGCCAGACCCCGACGGTGCAACTGGCCCTTTAGGCAGCATCCCGTAGGACAGATCCCCGTGAGGTAGTGGAGAGTCGCTACCTCTCTTGCCAGGCCCCGACGGAGGAACCGGCGCTTTGGGCAGCCTCCCATAGGTCAGATGCTTAAGTGGAACAGCAGGTTCCGTCTCGACAGAAGCAGATTTTTTCACATTGAGCTTTCTGGCCTCTGCCGGAAAAGTGGCGAGAACAAGCACCAGGGCTACACCGAGCAATATTCCATCAGAAAACTTCATCTTGTTCAAATGTTTCGTCGCTTAATCTGACTGGTTCTTCAGTCTCCCTCTCTTCAGCCTCTCTCGCCCCATCCTCCTTTAAATAAGAAAAGGCTATGGCTATTTTCAGGAATGGACTGAGCTTCGTCGGTTCTCATCGTCCTTTGACGTTGTCAACCAACTACTTCTCCTTCCAACGAATGACTTGAAAAAGAACACGCTATTCTTCGTAAACACGATCTCTCCGGTGGATGGCCACCCCGTCGTGGCTGGCATCCGTTGCATGTGCTGGCACATGCACTTTTCTTGTGGTTGTAAAACAAGATAGGTGGCGATAGGCATGGTGGTAGAAGCGACGATTTTGATGATTGTTATTTGATTTCAAATACTAGAACAACATTGTTACCTACTTCGTAGTTTGGATCCTTTCCTAAGTAGTGGAGGTTCGAAATTCTCCTTTATTTATATATATAGGTGTTTGGTGTGAAGTTTAAATTAGTGAAATGGTGAAATCATAATCTCTGTCTAAACAGTATACTTATCATTTGGGTCATTGTGGTTTGGGTTGGTATATAAATATAAAGATTATGAAACTTAGGTTTTATTAAGAGAAAAAAGAAAATATGAAATTGTGAATTGTGAGATCAAGTTGTCAAAAAAAAAAAAAAACTATAAAGTTCAAACTACAATATATGTAAACTGTTATTTTGAATTAGGAAATTACTTTTTTAATCCATATTAATTGTGTTTCTTGTTACTAACAGTATCCCCAATATTAGACTTAATGGAAGACGTTATGCGATATAGTATGTTAATGATGTACATGCTATAAAGGAAATGATGTATTGAGAGCATGAGGCTGCATAACATGTGGGTCAAGGAGCTGGTATAATTAAAGCGTGTGGTTAAAAGGTTGATTATAAAAGTTTCAATTATATTTTGTTTAGTGTTAGGAGGTTTACATTAGTCCTTACAACTAGTTTGTAAGAAATGAGAATATTTCAACATATAAAAGTTAAAACATATCAATATATTAGCAATATGGAACAAATCACAAACTTCTAGCTAAGATTCAAACCTTTTTAGGTTGTTCTAATCAAAACAAACCCAAAAGATGAAACATTTGCTACAAAAACAAAAACATAGTTTGATGTCTTCATACACTCCTTACATGGCCTCAACATAATTTAGCTACTGCAAAGTTTGACTTACCTTTTAACTTAGGCCTAGATCCTTCCGTGGTTACAATTATTGCAATATTTATGTGACTATTCTTGATACTCCATCTCCATACATGGCAAAATTGAGGGACATTTTTCTGTTTTTTTCCGTCTCTTATTCATTAAGAGAAACAAGTGCTTCAAGTTTGATAACTATTGTTTTTAAGTAAAGGGGGACTTGGGATGTTTCAAATCCTCATCATCTAGGTTGAGATCCCCCAATAGCTCAAATTAAATTATGAGACAAGTGACACTTTTTATTTTAAATTGATACTTCATCAAGCCATATTGTATTGTCCTTCCAAGTTGAAAGATTCAATAAATAGAAGATCATTTGTACTAAAAACAGGTGAACATGCATTTAGGGCATGGCCTCATATCAATGCTCGCAAAGCCAAAACTCTCGTCTCAAAATTAAGAACACATGGCTGCCATGAATGCAAAGGCTGTATGCTTTTACAAAACTCATTTATTTTTCATATATAAAAAATATCACGATAAGATTTATATAACTTATTAAATACATTATTTTTAACACACTCCTTCAAGTCAAGAACATTATAGAAACTTTTTTAGTCCATAGGTGAAGAGATATTGGACTTGAACCAAAAATCTATGTCTACATCATACAACCCATTTTGAGAAATAGGGCCTTTAGATACCGAAATATTTTGAGGTTTACATTCATCTAATGCATGTATTGTTGCCAAAAGGAGGAGGAACGGCAGCCATGAGCAGATGCCGTTGTGGGACGGAGGAAGAGGGACATTTTCAGGTAGCATCCCGAACTTCGTCGGATCATCCATACCATGCCGCGGGTTGAAGGCGACAAGCTTTCTGGCCTCCGTAGGAAAGGCGGTCAGCACAAGCCCGACCGGAGACCTTCATCTTCTTCAGTGTCTCTGCGACTGGTTTTTCCTACCTCTCTCGTCCGTCGACCATTAATACAAGAACCAGCTGCTCCTGTTTGAGGCCCTTGTTTTCATTCGACGTTGTCCACACAGGATGCATCTTCCATGAAAAAAATATTATTTACGATGTTTTTTATAAATGTAGACATTATTATATGATGTATCTTACAAAGTCTTTTTGAAAAAAAAGTAAATTTAGGTTTTTCACATTATATTAGAGTCAGTTATTCTTCTTTTGTGTGATTCAATTTAATCTTGAAAATAGATAAGTCCTTTGCTTTTTACAAACTTTTATCTCAAAATAAGTTAGTCTTTTGCTTTCTAAATCTAAAATATCAAAATCCATGTTAGTACTTTTTTGTTGTAACCATGCTCTTGATATCTCTTTTTTAGTTTTAATTAAACGATTTAGATTGTATTATCTCTGCATTGTAAGGCATAATATTTAATTCATGTAGAGTTTTTCTTAAATAATATAGATAATTCTTGTTTACACATTTTTTTCCCCTTCTCATTTTTTCTAATATTTAAACAACTTTTTATTTGTCCATGTTTCATTATGTGTCAATACTTTTGTTCAAATATAAATGTGCTTGTCATATTATTAATTATTAACATATTATGATTTTTTTTAAGAAGGAAAGAACTTAGATTCCAAGTAAGATAATTACTGCTTCTTATAGAAATATTATCTTAACTCGTTATTTTTTAATATAAAATTGTTATTCTTTCTTACACATTAACTTTAACTAAAAAATAGAATTAACTAATAATCTCTTGTTTTAAGTTAAATTATTTCTAATAATCTCTTTATCATTCTTTGTATAACCTAATTATGTCCAACAAAAGCTTGCATTCGAGATTTTGAAAATGACCAAACAGTATTAGGAAGTTATAAAAACACTTTATTTACCAAATCATGTATCCCTAAACTTAGATATTTTAAATATATTATCAAATACCATAAGTGAGATGAATATGTAAATTTATATTCTTGAAATTAAAAAGTTTTACGTAGTGTTTTAACTAAACTAAATACTTCTTATCAATATATATATATATATTGATAAGAAGTTGATGTACGATAAGAAACCCGGCCGGGACAATACGCTCTGTCCATACTCCTGTTTAATAAAAATTCCAAGCGAAGCAGAGAGAAAAGAGAGAGAGAGACTGTGGCGTAGTTTCAATGGAGGAAGTTCCAGCCCTAGAAGAACAACTCAATTTGAAGCCATCGACTTCTCGACAAGAAGGGGTAAATGTTGACAACGGAGACCAATCCATGCCGGACGCGGCTCAAACCCCTCCCGGCTCTCCCGGTTCCGATGGCGCAGATTCCGATACCGATTCCGACTCCGACGACGAAGCTCAGCAGAACTTCCAGCTTCGGACATTGGAGGAGGAGCTTTCGTCTAACCCTTCCAACTACGACGCTCATGTCCAGGTATTCTCCACTGTTTGCTTCCTAAGAAAATCATGTGAAGAAAATGATTTATGCACTTACTCTGTTAATTGTGGTTTTGTTTGTTTCTCAGTACGTGAGGCTTTTGCGGAAGATGGGTGACATAGAGAAACTGAGACAGGCTAGGGAAAGTATGAGCGAGCTCTTTCCGCTAACACCTGCTATGTGGCGGGAATGGGCCAAAGATGAAGCTTCTCTTGGCACTGGGTATCATTCTTCGCATTTCTATTTTTCTGTATTTCGCGGCTATAATGATTTTAAAAATTTGGAAATTAAGAAGCTTCTTCCAATTAATTTTGTCTTTGGCGAACGGGAATTAATAATTTGGACTTAAGTAAGTTTCTTTCTTATGGACAATCTCCTAAGTTTTGTTCTCTTTTGTGATTGTTACATTAATTTGTTGTTACGTTTTTCCCTGAATCGGCAGGCCTGAGGCACTTCCTGCTATTGAGAAGCTTTACGAGCGAGGAGTGTCCGATTACCTGGTTTGTTACGGATCTTACAAACGAATTCTGAGTTTTTTTTTTTTTTTTTCCTTCTTTTTCTTTCTCTTTCCCGGTTGTTCATCAGTTGTCGATTAAAAACGCAGTGGCCTCAAGATGCTGTACTTCTTATATTATGTGTTGTGTTCAAGTCCAAGAGGTGACTTTCATTTTTTAACTTACACCGTGAAGCATTATTCAGGACATGTGGGAAAGATTTCCCCTGTCAAGTATTTTAGATAAGTAGAACATCCTATTGTTGCTTTGAGGGCTTGAAAATCGTTTTCTGAAAAGTTAATTCTCTTTGTGGAAACTTTTGTAATCTTATTCTTGAAGAAATCTTCTTGCAATTTCAATGAAAGGAAGTTAAAAAAGAAAATGTTCGATTAGTTCAAGTGACAAGAACATTATGGTGAGATTCACATTCAGTTTTACTTGCTTGGTTTACAGCTTTGGCCCACTAGTAATTGGCTTAATTAATTTGGATAACCTCCTAGTCTCTTCTAGTTGTTAATATAGAGCAATGAAGCCAACAACATGCATGTCAAAGATGTAGAAGACTGATTCTTTTGTGATAGTCTTGTAATGCTTTGCCAGTTTCTCAAGATGAAATAAGCCAATTCCCTCATGCTCTCTACTTATGAGTATTAATGTATTGCTCAAGGAAGTGAGTCAATTAACCATCATGTTTTCTGATGCAGTCTGTTCCTCTATGGTGTGACTACTTGAATTTTGTCCTCGAGCATGATCAAATGGTACGTGACTGTTTGCCTGCTGGTATTTCAAAGGCAAGAAATCTATTTGAGCGTGCTCTTACTGCGGCTGGTTTGCATGTTGCTGAAGGCATTGAAATATGGGAAGCATACAGGAAATTTGAGCAAGCTATATTACAAAATTTTGATGAGTCTGACACCAAGGTTGGAACTTGTTTAGAAACCTTTCTTATGTTCTTGCTTTATATTCTTATTGAAATTTAAAAAAATCCCCATGAACTTATTGATTATGTCGTTCAATATCCAAGTGGTAGTGTCTTTAGCCTGTTTGTTCATTTACTTTTTGAATAATTTTGAGCTAAGCGTTATATCCTTGCTTATAGGAAGGGGAGAACTGAAAATCTTTTAAACCTGATGGTATTTCCTGATGCCGTATCCCTTTAATGGCATTAGATGATATAGCTTCTTTAGCCCGTTCATAGGAGCACTTTTGTTCTAGGCTACTAGTAGGATCTCATCAAGTATACTGATGCATTTGAAGGGAGAAATTTGTGATCACAATGGGCCTATTTAGACTTTTTCAACTAAAAGATGTCATTCCCCGTGAAATGAAATTAAACTAGAAAGCAGGAATTGATTTTTTAGTATTGTAAGCGATGAAGGATTGAGGATAATTTGGATGATTATTTAATGCAGGTATCTAAATTTTGTGACTGAGTCATAGTTTTGAGGGGAAAGAAAAGAAAAAACTGAAGGGTGGCAAGAAGTAAAAAAAGGTTTTCTGTTTAGCTGATGTTATTTGTACGTTGTGTACTATTTTTTAAGAGTAACTGCTTTTGGAGATATGATTATAGCCGGCATTTTAACCATTTTTAAGGCACGTCAGTATTCAGGATAATCTTACGTGGAAAGGAAGTGGGATCCTCACGACAATATACAATGACTTAAACCTGACATTTTATTTTCAGGCGTTAACCTAGTTCGATCTTGGAAATAAATAATGTTCAATATAAACCAAAAGAACAAGATAATCAGAGCCACACCTTGGGCATCATATCTGGTGAAACAACCCATTTTTGTCAAATTCCACAAATCCTCCATTTTTTGCTTCTGGAACCTCTCACCTATATATGTTAAGCAGCACAAGAATGGTGGTCAAATGCAGGCAGTAGTGCATCTCATACCATAAATGAGTTACTCTTTCTTGTTTGGAGCATGAATTCTGTGTTATCTTCTTTATCTAAGTCATGTACTATCTTGGTTTATACGAGTGATTGCTTTTACAGTTTTTCCCCCTGGCAAGGGCTATTGTGAAAGACTTTTCTTATGTTGCAGGCAAAAGAGAAGCAAAGTCAACGCATTCGAAGTATATTCCATCGTCAGTTGTCTGTGCCTCTTGCTAACATGAGGTCAACACTTAAGGCTTACAAAGCTTGGGAGATCGAACAAGGAAATGTTCTTGATGTTGAGTCTAGTGATCTGGATGGCATTTCTTCCCACGTTGCTGCAGCTTATCAGAAAGCGTTGGAGGGGTATAATGCTCGTGTTCATCTTGAAGAACAGATTTCCAGACAGGATATATCTGAGGCTGAAAGACTTCAACAATTTATGGTATGCAATATTCAAAGGCAGCACTTTACTAGCACCATGTAGTAAAGTAAAAGTTAGTTAACAGATTGTATTTTCCTGCTTTTGTCTGCAGTCTTTGCGTGAGTCTTATTTAAATTTTTGTGATGCAGTCTCATTTTTTTTTTCTAACTCTGGTAATTTTCAAAACATAATTTTGCAGACCTACTTGAAATTTGAGCAGTCTTCTGGAGATCCTGCCCGAGTACAAGTTCTGTATGAACGTGCTATTACTGAATTTCCTATTGCAAGTGACCTTTGGCTTGATTATACTCGCTATTTGGACAAAACCTTGAAGGTTTTCTTCTTAATTTGTCTGTATTAAACTTTCCTGGGGCAGTTATTTATAGTCCAAGTCCTCATGTACTTCCCTTTTCAGGTGGGCAATATTGTTAGAGAAGTTTATTCAAGGGCCACAAGGAACTGTCCCTGGGTTGGGGATCTTTGGGTTCGATATTTGCTCTGCTTGGAACGTGGCCATGCTTCTGAGAAAGAATTAGCTGCTGTATGTTTCAGTTGGTACATCTTCATTGTAGCAATTGTTCTTTGATTGGGTTCCTCTTAGTTTTTCTGGAAGTTAAATGACTAAGAACTTCCAACAATAAGATAAATCCGCCACTGTTGATTAAGAGGCAAATGCAACTTTTTCTGTGCAATTTTGCATTTGTCTTTCCAAACCCCCATTTTGATTGTTTGATGGTAGCCTTATTTGAAAATAGTATTTATACACCCGTGACATAAATAAAAGTTAAGCACTACCGAGGCTATGTGAACACTTGTTTACGGTAAAAGGATTTGGTTGGCTGGGGCATATTGTAAAGGAATTTCTAACTTAATTGGCTTGTGCCCCACTAGTTTTGGGTGTAAATTTTTACAAACCAGTTACAATTAGCTTTCATTCTAAATGCAGAAATTCTTGTGGGGCATGGGAGGGACTGTGCTTTATATGTTTGTGACTCATTCAAATAAAACATTTTTTTCCAGTCTTTTTCCTTTCCCTCTGCATATTTTCCCACCATATACTCAACTTTCCTGAGATGCCTTTATACTTCATATGAAGGGAGGCCGTCTCTCTCTCTCTCTCTCTCTCAATTTTTTACTTTTTACCATATCAAGCTTTACAGAAGGGTTTAAAAATTGAAGTACCCAAAGTTCATTATGCTTTCTTACAGATTTAAAGTTCCCACATCGCAATGTTGACGTGATTTTGTTTAGTGGGAGGAAGGAATTTCAGGTAATTTTCTCATTGATTTCAGGTCTTTGAGAAGTCGCTACAATGCACATTTTCAACTGTTGAGGAGGTAATGGATGGTCTCTTAATTACTCTTTATTGGTAAATTTCGAGATTTCCTTGTATTTTGTATGCCAAACAGTCTGATTATTGCACCTTGTTATTTCAGTACCTGGATCTCTTCCTCACTCGAGTAGATGGTCTAAGACGAAGATTCTCACTTACTGGTCAAACAGAGGATTCCCTGAATTACACTACAATAAGGGAGACCTTTCAGGTTCTTTTTTCTTTTCATTTTGCTCTTAAATTCTCTTTGCATTTGGTTGAGTACTTTGAAGCCTCGTGAATGGATATGAAGCATTCCTTAAGTAACAAATCTAGATTGTAAACCTAAATCTCTTCTCTTCTAAGTTTCAAGTGTATTGTATTTGCTATCGAACATTGAAGGATCACATTTAGTAAGGGAAGGTTGTCACTTCCGCTTGCCTTTGTGATCCTATGGATTTCACATGGTCTAGTAAGATGAGAATTAAACTATGACAAGATGGCTCATATTTGTATGTCTGAGTTAGTTTGTATGGCCACTTGGTAAAGTATTGGATAACTTTATTTATGCATGATGGTTGACTTACTGGAGATAATTCATGCAATTAATTGAAGCAAAAGTTGAATTCATCTAGGGTTTTTTCTTGTTTTATTTTCTCTAAGCAGGAGGCATATGTTATCTCTGAATGTATAACATTGGATAAAATTTAGCATTAAGTACAGATTAATGGATCAAATGGTGTGGTCCAATCCTTCCATCTTAACTGAATCTGAAGAAGTCTCTCTCTCTCTCTCTCTCTCTCTTCCTTTAGATTTTGTGTCAAGCATAACTATATTGGTACAGTAATTTTCTTTTTATTTGTATGGGATTTTTTTTTTCCACATATCTAGTCTGAGGGGAAATAATTTCAAGGTCTTGATCTAACCTATACTAACTGAATCTGATTTAGTCACCAAATTAGTTTTGGGGTATATTTGTTGGTACATCATCTTTCTTAGGCTTTTGGTCATCACAGGCTCCTGTAGGTTGAGCGGCAAAAAGTTTTGAAGTCTTTACTAATGGTTATCTCTAGTTTTTTGATTCTTATACTCACACTTTGCCTTGAATGCCTCTTATTTATAACTTTCAGAGTGCAGCAGATTACTTATCACAGCACTTGCAGAACACAGAGAGTTTGGTGCATTTACATAGGTATTGGGCCCATTTAGAGCTAAAGTTGGGAAACGATTTAGCTGCAGCTCGCAGAGTTTGGGAGAGTTTGCTGAAGATCTGGTTTGACTGAATCTCTTGCTGCCATATATAGAACTTTCGAATCTTTGTGATTTTAATTTCTCACTTCTCAAGTTTGCCATCAACCTGTTTCTTGTTTTCAGTGGTTCAGTTTTAGAAGCCTGGCAAGGTTATATAGCGATGGAAATTGAATTGGGCGACATTAATGAAGCCAGGTCCATGTATAAGAGATGCTACAGTAAAAGATTCCCTGGGATTGGTTCCGAGGTATAAGTGATTTTCTTTTCTTTTATCAAATCTTTTGCGTAACCTTTTATTCAGTGGTTTGGTTTCTCATTCTTCTAGTGAAATAGGGTCTGTATGTATAGCTGTTACAGTTGTTTTTACCTACCATACGCATTTGATTAATAGTGACGCACAATTAAGTATATTTGATGAAAAGTATGTTTTACCTATCATAATCTACTGGTGTTTTATTTGGTGAAAAGTTTATTAATTGATGGACACTAGGCCGGGTTCAAGTACAAGTTTAGGCAATGGATTGTTTTGTACAACCAAAAGGTTTATGGACAATATTGACTTCACTTCGGAAGTAGTAATTTTAAACCTTCTAGTGGAATTGTAGTTTCTATGATTAAGTCTTAACCTTGAGTAAAAGAAAGGAGAAAACTTTGTAAAATAAAACTGAATGCCTTACATGAGAAGGAAATGTTCTAGAGGTTGAGAAGATATTTTAAAGTAAGGTGTTGTCTTGGTGGATTGTACACTGAGGCAGTCTAGATAACTACTTAATGAGTTATTTTTTATGTTGAAGTGGTTGGTTCCGTTCATTTCAGCTTTTGCTTGATTGGCTTGTATTCACATTGTCGTTTGTCAACTGTCATTGTTCTGTTTGACAATTTGACGAGGTGATTATTATTTTCTTATGTTTATTTTTATTTTTTTCCATGTGTGCCTCTAGCCTGGTTTACTTTATTAAGTCATTATTTTTATCTTTTCCAACTCAAAGATCCTTGAATAGTCTCACCTCTTTCCTATGTCAGTACTGTTTCCTTTTCTATCGGTTCTGAAGAGGTTCAGTTCACTTGCCATGTAATATATTTTGGATTAGATGATATCTTCCCTTCCTAAAAAACAGAATCCTTCAGGATATATGCCATTCTTGGTTACGCTTTGAAAGGGAGTATGGTACTCTAGAAGATTTTGACCATGCTGTACAAAAGGTAAAGTTCTTTAAGCTTTTAATTTGATTGTACATATACAAAATCATTACCATGAAAGATGATACCAATGAGTGGCTAAGATTCAAATACATAAAATATTGTGCTGCACTTTCTGATCATTGATTTGGAGGTTAGGCTGTATTATATAAGTAGTGTTTTCATTGTTGCCTTTATGAAGTAGTTTAATCATTGAACACAATCCGAAATGGCCTCATAGAGAGCAAATTGTGTGCCTTCACAATTAAGAGGACATATGTTACATACTGATCAAGAAAAAGGACTTACGAAGTAATCTTTGGCTTTATTATGTTTCCCTCCTTTTAAAAAAAGAAAAAACTTTGCCTCATAAGGTTTATATTACTTTTGTTACTTCCAGAAATTCTTTTGACTTATTGGCTCCACAGTGTATCCGACCCTGTCAAAAGAAAGAAAATTCAGCTGTGAAATGGTTTGTCCAAAGCCTGTAATTAGGATGTCACAGGATATCTACAAGCTTCGCTATACAATATTCCTCCTGCTAAAGGAACCTTATGTAAGATGCAGGAAAAATCTAAAGGCTAGTTATTATCCAACAAATGAAGCCTTGGGATGTTTTATTAACTTAGTTGATAATGGCCACTAATTTTGAAAGCTGATGTGCAAGACCATTCATATCGCTTTAAAAGGATGGTCTGAGTTGATTAGCAGATGTGAATAACATTGAACGAGCTGAGTATGTTGGGTTTGAGCTGGAATATTTTAGTACTTTCAGCTTAGATGTATTGATATTGGATGTATTAAATAACTTGAAGATCTTATATCTTTGATAGGGCATATCTTTTTTATCCTTTCACCATAAAAGAAAACCTTTTTGACCTCCGCTGGCAGTGTCATGAGGTTTTACACTATCCTTTTGGACTAGCAAGGTTTGCAAAATGGATCCAGTTCTGTGTTTAGGTTCCTCTGAAGCTCAGGGATATCTCAAATGGACTCAGCTAAGTACCAAAAGCAAAAGCAAATGGAATCCTGTCAATCTTGTTTGATAATTCGGAAATATTTTTAACTCGAATTGAAGCAGTGAAGCAATTATATTAGTCCTGTATTGATGTATATCTTTATATCCACATTCCTCCTGTTGCCTTAAATTTTCTCACTTTTTGCTGCTTAGGTTACCCCTCGCCTGGAAGAGCTACAGCTCTTTAGGTTACAGGAGGAATCCAAAACAACAGACGAGAGGGAAAATCCTTCTAAGAAGAATGCTCGTGAAAAGAGAAAGCCAGTTTCAGACTTAACTCAGGAGCAGTCTCAGCCAAAGAGACGGAAAGATGCCGCTCAAAATCCAAAGAAAGTTAAAGGGAAGGATACATCCCAAGAGTCAAATGTAGTTGAGTCAAACAAAGTGGATGAGATAAATGCAAATGTTGATACTGAAAATAAAAGCAAAGAACAACAAATGAAAGAGACCACCACTGCAAAAAGCAAAGTATATAAGGACCAGTGCACTGCATTTATATCAAACCTGAACGTTAAGGCAAGAAGAAATCCTTTGTCCGTTTCTTCTCAACCTTGGATAGAATCTTGAATATGTAATATTGATGATATGATTTTGCAGGCAACTTATGATGACCTACGTAATTTCTTCAGTGATGTGGGTGGCGTACAGGATGTCCGAATACTTCATGACAAGTTTACTGGAAAATCGAGGGTCTGTTTCCTTTTATTTCTTTCAATCTCATTTTTCAAACAAAATTTACTTGAATCAAGATTGTGTAAAGGTTTCTGTAGTGATGTGCTTTAAACACACTTTGGGTTTGTCTTGTGTTGACAACACTGCATGCTAATTTTTAAATATTTTCTTAAATTGTTTCATGAAGGGACTGGCTTATGTGGATTTCTCCGATAATGCACACCTTGCTGCAGCTGTGGCAAAGAATAGACAGATGTTACAGGGAAAGAGATTGAGCATTGCGCGGTCAAATCCAAACAAAAACAGAAGAGATTCCTCTAGCAATGATAAACAAACGGAACATGGTAGGCTGATAAATTTATATCCTTATTTATTGTGTGCTTATCAGTGGAAGAGTGCGTGTGTGAACGCGTCTGTGTGTGCGCCAGTGCTTGCAACACCTTGTAATGCATGCATAGCTTGATGCCAATTTCTGTAGTTGTGGAGTTCATTCTGTTGCGGATGCAAGATTTTTGGTTTAAAGCTGTTATAAGTATCACTGTATCAGGATTAATTCATTACATGGTACCAGTTACAAATGATAGAGAAACATCAGAGAGGATAAGCAAGATACTGTATGGTCTTTTTAGTGTTCTTCTGATACAGAAAAAGAGAACAATCCAACATCAGCTTCCGACATGTCGTATCATGCTAATATCATATATTTTTGCTGTTGTTGTTTGAAGTCAAATGCGGGTTCCCATCCTTCAGAGGAGCTTTTCACTTCCGTCAACTTACATACTTGTGCCTTAAATACTTTCACACACCAAATTTCTATCTTCTTTCAAGTTGTTTTCATGTTCTGACTTAAGCTTGCTTCTCAAGTTTTCCTGATGTTTTCCCTTTTTATGCTATTTGCCTCTTTTCTTTGTGTAATTTCTTTTTTTGTTAGGTAAAGGGGGGTTGGGGTTATGGGGTGGTGTCCATGCCAAGACTTAGGTCCTGGGTTGTTGACAAAATATGGGTTATAGTTTGCATCTCTAGATTACACTGGTAATCTTTTATCTCACTTCCTGAAGCTAAATTTGCTGCACATGAAGGTGATCAAACCAGTGCAGCTGGGGGATCTGCCACCAATGAATCTGACAATCGGAAGCGTGGAGGTGAGGACGTCCAGCTTAGAGGAAAGAACACATTTGCAGTGCCGAGAAATGTCAAACCGCTCGGTTGGACTGCAAATAAGCCAAAGACGGAGGAGATAGATGAAACACCGAAGTCCAATGATGAGTTCAGAAAAATGTTCATAAAAAAGTAGTGCTTTTGTTCCTAGCCTCATAAATTAACCGGTTGATTGAGAATCCTCTACACATATGTGTAACTGGGCAAAAAAATGTCTTTTAGAGTTCCATGTGTTTTGCTTTGTATCAGCAAACATGCCCGACCTGCTTTTTCCAGTTGGATTTCAAATCCACTTGAAGTCCAGTTGACTTAGAGTGTACAATGAGCAGTGTCTTATATCATCCATCTTACATGCTGAGGATCATCCATCTTACAGTGGAATTTTACTAAGTTTACAGAGATAGGTTTTTGTTTTTATTTTTATTTTTAGTTTCCGGTTAGGTCAATAGGGATGAAAGATTTAAACCTAATGCCTTAGGTAGTATATTAAGTGGTGGTCCTACACCAATAACTTTATCACTAAATAAGTGAACTTGATTCAGTTTCGATTCACAAAGTTACATTTACTATCTAGGACAAATGTTGAGCAAATGCTGAACATGGACCCAAAGTCAGAAATTCTATTTTCTTTTCCTAAAATTGATTATTGAAAAAAAGAAGAAGAAATGTTTTAGTATATAAAGAAGACTAAAAGCAACTGTTACTCTCAAACTGAAAATAGTAGAGGAGCAGGACCTGCAGGCCAATTTGGGCCCAAACCAAATCTCCACACAACAGCATGAAATGTTGTGTGGATTGTATTTTAGAACCGGACTTCAAAATATTTTCTATGCCCCACTGTGTCATCGTCATGTTGGCCCCATGGCTTGGGTACAACGAATGATTTCCATTGTCACATCTTTTGGGGTTTTGCACCTGTAACCCCACAAGTCATCTCTTCAAGATTTGAGACAATCTTTATGGTTAATCATTTCATTCCGTGATTAAAGTATAAATTTACCACCCCTAACGTCGGGTTTATCATTTCATTTTATTCCGAGGGCTAGGACCTGCAGATGTTTCTCTCCATCCTCTGGGAAATGGATTTGGGTACATACAAAAGTTTAACTTTAAGTTGGAGAGATTTTTTAATGTATTTAAAAATTATTCGTTTTTTTTTTTTTTTCCAACTGAACTGCAGACGGCAAAGTCTAGAGTTTGAAATGTATCTTCCCCATTCCTTTTTAATTGAGCAACAAATATTATATCTTTTTAATGTTAGATTTTCATTTTAACTGCAGACGGCAAAGTCTAGAGTTTGAAATGTATCTTCCCCATTCCTTTTTAATTGAGCAACAAATATTATATCTTTTTAATGTTAGATTTTCATTTTCAACACTTCCACATTAATCATTATCTTAGGTTTAAGATTGAATGAAATAAAAAGAATAATTCTCACATATTGAACATATTTTAAGAGTTCAAAATTAAATGAAAGTTATTGTAACTTAACACTTTGATATTATATTAAAAATATCATATTTAAAGTCTAATTCAAAAACTAACTTATGAATTAAGAGAAATTTTCTTGTATTTAAACACTTGTATCTTTTCAACGTGAATGTTCCATCTCCCATACTTGTCTTGGTTATTACCATTAACAAACACGAGGATTCTGCAAACAAAAGGATGCTGTTTAGTTGTGGAAAAATCATGCAAGTTCTCCGAACCAAAGGACTTGGCTTCACCCTTCTCGTTTCGCGGTGACCTAATGGTGGTGATTTTGATGGCTTCTGATGCCTTCCACCATTAGATATTGCGTCTGCAGACAGTGAACATTGGATCTGTTCTGAATGACTCAACAACAGCCACGCAAAGTAATCAGGTATCGATTTTGTAGAGCATTAGTGCAGAGACAACAGTTTAGCCTGCGAAAAAGAACAGAAAGGTCAGTGTCTTTGCCTCGGGGGTATAAACTTCATCACTGCTCACGTGGGTGAACAGTGAAGAGTGAAGAGTGAACAGAAACTATTGTCCGTAACACATGCAATTTCCTTTCTTTCTGGGTTTTCTTACACGCCACATCTACTTCTTGGGACAGGCCATACCAATCAACGAGTTTACCCAAAAGAAATGGAAAATAATCAAACAGCAGCGCTAGAACTTTGAATGGAAACCCCACATATGATGGTAACATCGTTGTCATGCATATTGGGATTTGCACCTCGCCGACCAGCTATTCCACGCGCTACATGATAGGCGATAAGGAGCTTTTTGGCGCGTCCATGTACTTTCCCTTTTGAGCTGCAGAGACATGGGAAGAAGATGCATTGGAAGGGGAAGCGTAGGGGGGAGTACGACCTCTAGTGCTGCCATGGCTAATTGCCTTGTTCTCGCTAGTCGACGGATGGATCTATAAAGCTGCTGCCCCCTAATGGATATATAATTGTTTATTGTTTTCATATTTCTATTTTTCTTTTAACCTTGTTTGGCTAGGACTCTTATTTTCTATCATGTTTTTGGATAATGTGCATTTTGTAAATAGATATAAAGTTTAACTCTTTAATTAGCTATTGAATTTGAGAGATAATTTTATGTTCAAATATTATTAGAAAAATTTGCTTTCAAAATCTTCCACATATTGAATGGAAGTGGAATGAATATTTTATGCATGACAAACATGATTAATGAGCTCAAAGTTAAATGAAAATTGAAAGGAATCAATTTAGACTGATATTTCATGTACACCAAACATAACCATAAGCTAATTTTTGAGTTAGGAAGATAATTTTCGTACTTAACTTATAAGAATTTCATCCTTAAACAATATAAATGTTACCTATTGATTTGTGTGAAAAGTGAATAAAGATGATAAAAATAAAAGAATAGCAACTGAATGACGCAGGAGTATTAAGACTTTGTTTTGTCAGCTTAACGTTGATAATTCACTATCAAGTAGAACAAAAAATTGTGCTATGTTATCGTTAAATAGCTAATTGAAATCAATTCATGACAAGAGGTCATTATAAAAAGTAATACACCAATATAATAGCTAATTTATAGAAAAAGAAAGAAAGAAAAATCACGTTATAAATTGTTGCTTGGGTAAAACAATAACTTATAGAATAAGTCTTGGATGTTGACAAGCATAACTCCCATGTTAGAGAGAAGTGATCGTGAGATGAAGTTTATATTAAAAAAGACCTAACTTAGTTTTTGAATTAGGTATTTGGAGCTTTGAGGTGATATCAAAGGCCAACTTACCATCTACTCCAAACTTGTTACCTTTCAGCATTATTGATAAGATGATCTTTCAGTGTGCATGGAATATTGTAATCATGAGTCTTGTACCAAAGAGAAGTGATCTTAAGATGAAATTAAGATTAAATAATATCTCTCTAACTCATAAGCTAGCATTTGGTTTGATTTTGAGTACATTGAGAAAACTAAAAACTATCATCAATAGATTTTTCTATCATGTTTTTGTGGACTATGAGAACTAAGAAAGTAGCATTGCGCATATCTAAAGTTAATTCATAACGACTTGTGAGCACCCCATTGTTAGCCTCCCGGGAAAGATAAACCACGAACACTTTTTTTTAGAAGGATTTGAAAGAAAGTCTTGATAATAGTTAGAAAGTTCAAAAATTCAACTTAAAAACTAATTCAAGAGTTAAAAAGTTCTCTTCTAATTTAAATTTCATCTCATGAATTTTATTTTTTAATACGAGACTTTTATTCACTACACATGCTCCTACACACTAAACATTATTGAACTTAAGTTCACATGGGTGAAATATATTATATTGAAGTTCCAACATTAAATTGAAAAAGTCCAAAGACTAAATTCAAAAACTAACTCAAGAGAATCAACACCAACTAATGAACTGCTCGATGATAGAAGAGGAAAAGGAGGAATAGAGTCCGAAAGCTGGTCGAAATAGTGATGCGGAGAGCCGTCAGAAGAAAAGGAAAATGGGAGAAGGGGGGTCGAGCCCACCAGCAAAAGCGCAAAAGATGTGAATGCAAAGACAAGGGAGACAAAGCTTTTGGACTGCTCATGCGGAGCTTAAGCATGCGGTCTCAGTGTCTTTTGCCTCAGTCTTGGATCGCGCATATGCACTCTGCCCAATCCATATTCTCCTTTCCCTACCTCTTTAATCATCATAACTTGAGTCATGCATCATATAGTGCATCCTGCATGGGTAACCACTAACAGCAAGCAAATATACAAACCCAACGCCCCTCAAAACCCCACATTACAGATACCAACAGACACGAAGGAGGACACATGTCATGAATTTCTTGTTATGACATTAGATGTAAGCATTTACTCCATGTACCAACATATCATTAGATACGTGGGTGCCAATTTGTTTTTGTTAGAAAGGATTGGATGTGAAAAAGAACACAAGAATTTAGTTTATGAGTAATTAAATATAATAAGGAGTTACTAAGTTTTAACTTGAACTTTAATATTATATTAGCGAGAATTTATTTATTTTTCCTTAAAATCCATCTTTAAAAGAAAGATATACCTACACTTATGAAAATATTTTTTTTTAGATGAGTTATCATGTATTTTGTATATTTCGAAATTTAAAATACAAAATAGTTTAACTAACTATCCATCGCCCAAGCACAAAATGGTATTCAGAAAATCTGAAAACTCGTATAAATACTTATTATGATTTTAAAGTTTTATATTCCTAATTGATGAGACTTTGTCTATTTAAAAAAACAAAAATACAAGGCTACATAATAAAAGTATAGAATAACAATTTTTTTAACAATGAATAACATACTCAAATATTTTTTTCTATAGGTAGGTGGCTTTTGGCAATAATGCTAATAACCATTATGAAGGAATGAGCAAGACATCGTTGGATTACCAAAATGAAAAAAATGCATATCCCAAAAGTTACGATGCTTGTTTCACAATGCAAATGAATCACTTTTTTCTTTGCATGATCAAAATCATGTATCACTTATTCAAATTTATATTTAAAAGTATCAATATGTTAGTAGCCTAATGGTTCTATTAGTCACCCAAGAGTGGCGACAACCCAATCCTTCCTTTACCTGACAAAAAGAATAAAAGATAAAAAATTATATTTAAAAAACTAGTACTTAGAGGAGGACAATGAAATGTCGTACTATCCCATATCTCTTTTAGTAGGAGCATGCAGGAGGCAAGCACGGCGTGACTTGTAACAGTAAGTCTGCTAAAGGTGGTTTAAAGAAAAGGCAAGAGAAGCAAAGTAATATTCCCTCCTTCAGCCTTTAAATGACCTCATACACCATCACGCTTGTCATATTTCTTCTACTGGACACAGATAAAGAACAAGATCGTTCAGGCATTGGATAATGAGCTGTATGGTCCCCTATTATATCGTCAAAGTCGATTTCCTGAACCCAGAGAATTGCCAACCTCTCTCTCTCTCTGAGTCACACATATACTCATTTAGATAAGATAATGCAGATTCTTGAATCGTATTTGCTCAGGGAAATGAAAAGGAAGAACGAATAGGGTTCTTGAATATTCGAGAATTGTACACGATCATGTTATACTAGCAGGAAAGTGAAAAAAAAAAAAGGGAACTTAACGTGTGGGATAAGTCCTTTAAAGCAATAACCCTATGCATGGTTCCGATAAGAATGACTGCTGAAGCAGCCAAGTCAAGATTTGGAAGAACAGATGCAAGAACTTTATCTTAAGCAAAGAGCATTAATAAGACAAAATAAAGCAGGTGTGAATGTGGGAATTCAAAGCAGTCTACTTTTTCTGCTTTTCCAAAATTTTCTTGTCACATTAGAAGATGGTGGTGGGGTCTGGATAGAAGGCGATGAGTATTAACGAATTGTGTAAAAGGAAAGGTAGTGTTTCCTTTTTCTCAGTTTCCTTGCTTTGAATCTTATGCCTTGGCCTAGGAGAATGTTGGGTTGGTAACCTTATGCTCTGAGTCCAGACAGAAATTTTAAAGTGGTGGAATGTTCTCAACGGCTAGATGTTTGCTTTGCACTTTGAAAATTTAAAGGAGTGAGGGGCCCAAGGACAGAAAGCACTTCCAACATGATGTCCAAATAAGAGTATTGTTCTTGAAAATGCAGAAGAAACTTTAAAATTGGAAATTTTAAATTCTAGGAATATTGCTTAGACTTGTTTTATTGTGTTTTAGTTGTCATTTATGCTTGTCACGATCCAAAATGTTGTGGATGTGACCATAGTAGTTAAATCATTTTTTGTAACTATCTCTATAAAAGTACTAAAAATATGTACTAAGCACTTTTTTTTAATATAGATTTTGTGTGTGAGATGAAAGTCCACGTTAAAAGGTAAAATTATTAAGATAAATCTTAAATCAACAAAATGGCTTTTTAATTTTTTTGGCGGTAAAACTTCTTAAAATATCTTTTTTAGCTTGTATTTATTGTATATGAGCAAAACAAAATAGAAGATAATTTTATAATAGAATGATTAACATTCTAATCTTGTTAGCTAAAGCAAGAAAAACTATACAAAGAAGAATTTTTTTGTTCCAAAATATAAAATTCTCACAAAAAAGTATCATTTTGAGTGAGATTTAGAAGTTTCTAACTTTTATCTTTTTGTAGTTTTGATAATTCTTGTAATATTAAGATATGTCACTATACTTTTGTACATTAATTTTTATTAATGCAAACTTACATTTTTATAAAATAAAAAAAAATGCCTTCTAATCTTGAAGTTGACTTTTAAATTAGATTTTAATTTTCTAAGATAATATAAGACTTAGATTAATTCTATTGTACCCTATAATTTTTGAATAAAAATAAGATTGTTAACCTTTTGTAATAGTTTTTGGATTGAACCATTAGCCTTCTTACAAATTTACAGCAAACAAGATGTTATATAATGTCTATTCGGAAGAAAGAAAAAGAAGGAAAGAAGTAAACAACATGGACATCATGAGTGCGAAATGGCAGCAGGTGATGGTGTGCCAGTTTCGGATCCCTACATTGTAAGAAAAGAAATTGCTGTATTCTGAACATTTGAAGCTCAAGGAACCAAAAACCTTGAAGAGCTGCCACACTTTAAGAAGTATGCCTTGCAAAAAGTGAAAGAGCGCACGAGAGAGAGGGAAAAAAGTTGGCAAGATGAGTACGAAGTTAGCAAGAATGATACCAGTGGTGTTTGGTGGTTGCCACTCTTGCTAAGACTGTTTCATTTGATTTCCAGTGCATATGGCACACTGAATCGAGCACTTCTCTACCAGAAGCCAAAGCTTCTTTTGTTCAAATAGCTGCTATTCAAAAAGAAAAAAGAACAAAAGGTAGAAGCGAAGGGCGTGCAAAAAGTTGATTGAACTACGTATTTTATTTGTAAATGAAAAAATGATTGGCATCTCACAGAAAGCGTTGGTTTCCTAAGACAATGCACCCGAGAAAGAGGTTGGTGATTATTAGAATAAAGTTGATGTCTACAAAGGCAAATTGTAGGGGACAACTTGTTGATTATTTTGAGGATAAAATCTAGTTGACCAAGAATAATCTGCTTTTAGCTCAGCAAAAGGTCCAGTCTGAGAGAAAAATTTAGTGAATGTTAGAATCGTGAATCTTCTTTGTGATATCTCTCCATCACTTTTGATAAAAAGGCAAAGAAAAAGGAAGTTAAATAATACCTTGAAACCCATGTTATTCCTCCTACTTTTCCTAGATAGGGAAGCTTATGGCAATTAATGCCTTAGGATGAAATATGTCCTCCCCCTTTTCTCTTCCCGGGGAAGGGGAATTTTATTCTCTCTTGCTTTTTCGTGGGTTTTCTTTAATAGTTATTTTACTTTATGTTTTCTGATTCATTCGACAAATTTATTCAAAACATTCCTAAATCGTTTTAAATGAGCGCTTTTTATAGACCTAAATTATGCACGTAAGAGACTATTTTCCATAGCTCTTAAAATGAACAACTATCAGCCTATATGCTGTCCTTTGTAAATATTTAAGTACTTTAAATTTTTGTTTTTTTTTTTTAAGATTGTTTAACTAGACTATTTTAAGCGATCACAATTTTGTACGGGTCAAGTTTATCTCTTATAAAATATGGTTATTACACCTAGTTTTATATTTATAAATATAAATAAAATGTGTTAGGTACTGTTTTTGTTTAATTAAAAAAAGGGACAATGAGGAATTACAATTTCTAAAACTAGAGGATGATGTTTCATACGTCTTGTTAGAATCTTGTTTCACCTTATAAGGAATACAAAACTCCAGGCCATGCTTCAGATAAGTGTGAAAAGTTAAGCTTGCAGTTAATGCGTCTCATAACTCCATGAACTGTCCTTCCATTTTCCTCCGGCGCTCCACATGGTTTTTCCACGTATCTCGTCACTGCAGCTCTGCTCGCTTCTTACGTCTTGTATCTCATAAATGTTCTCTCGTTTCGTTTCTGTGACACACAGATCTATGACATGAATAAGAGGTGTTGCTTATAGTTTGTCATTAGGTGCTGGTCCACTAGCATCATTTTCCCTCTCTAAGAGGCAGTCCCAGATGCTAGCTCTTCATAAATGAGATGCATTCTATATGTATTAATTAAATAAAAAGAGTACGGGAACCTGCTACATTTTAAACTAAAAGGGTATTAGACCATTAATAACTTTATTAAGCTACTAACTAATTAGCATATGTATGCTTTATTACTTGGTTGATTCTAATTCTATGTATATAAATTGAAGGGAGGAGGCAACACGAACGAGGGAGCTGCTGCACCCCATAGGAACACAGAAAAACCAAAGCAGAAGTAGAAGTTAATAAATCCCAAGACCTTAATTTATTGCATGGACTACTAAAACGAGGAAGACAATGGTGCCCCTATTTATCAGTTGTACATCTTATTTTTTCGGTTTCACAGAAATCCAAAGACAGCGAGTATTGGGTTGGAATGGCAGAGAATAGGGTGAAAAGGTGTATGTGTTTTAGCTAAAGGAAGTGAGAAAACTTTGAGCTCTGAACCACCTTGAAAATTGTGATCATGGTTTGTCATGTGTCATACGCCATTTATTCCTGTGGCCCCTTCACCACAGACTACAGAACCATAATTATCTCTCTCCCTCTTTCATGGTTTTAGGGAGTAGAAAATTATCATTACCTGCAAAAAGGATAAATTTCAATTCATGACCTTTCTTAGCAACAATCATTTTGAGCAAAGGGAAAGACATGCAAGAGAAAAAGAATTAAGTAATTTAAGACACTTGGTAGATCTATACTTCGAAATACTTCATTATTTCTTTGAAATCTATAAGTTACCCATATATTTGGTATATTTATGTATACTAAGCAAAATAAATAGATTTATGAAACAAGAAAAGGTAAAGAAAAGCAGGAAAGCAAAAGTAGTCCTACAATTACATGAAGAAGAGACAACGAAGGTAAAAACAAAATATCTAAAGCTTGATAGAGCTTTGAAATGTGGGGGTGTGGAATAAAGGAAAAGATCATAAAGAATAAAGTGATTTGGATAATATAATAAAGTTCCTAATTCTTTTTCCCTCCATGTATAATGTGAAAAGGAAAATTTAACAAAACAACAATAAGATACATAAATTTTCTAAACAGCTTTAAAGTTTCTTTATGAGGTTATATTCTATTGATTTACTTAGAAAAGTTAATCTACTTTTTAATCTCCATAGTTGTCCAATATAAACACAGGTGGAAGAAATCTTATAGATACCAATTGCATGTTAAATAAGCAACGTCTAACTAATCACGAACAGCTTAAAAATACTTGTTTTCTACTAAAAAAGAGACAATAATGACTAGGTTAGTCTTCAAAGCTCTTTGATCCCGAGATCCTTTATATTAGAGGCCCAAACCATATTACTTTTATGTGCATCTTGTAAAAATAGTTTGAAGGAACAGCCGAAATCCTGAAAGCACCCTCAAGTAATTTTGAATTTGGTTTCGAAATCTCTACTTTTACAAGTGTACAAGTGATAAACCTTTGGGTTTAGTGCTTTTCTATATCTAACTGAGCTGCATTCTTTCAAACCCGTAATAAGTGTTTATGTACGAAAGCTTTTTGTTGATGCTCATTATGCTATGCATCACTATCCGATTAGAAATTTGAACTATTCTCAGGCATCAACTAATCCACCTCTCTTTTTCTCTCATGTGATGAGTTTCAATTGATCGGAATGGTTGTGTCATCTGTATTCCGATGGCACATGATTGTCATATTGAACAATCCTTTCCGATGAGATAACACCACAAGGAACTATGGCATATTTGTCTTAGACAAATAATTGAGGGCATGGTTACAAAGACCTTGTTTGTATTTCTAAGTTTGATGCATGTCACTAACTAATAGCTCAATTATTAATTATTGGCTGTTAATATATAAGTCATGGTTCAACATCCTTCATATCCCCAAATACTCTCTATTTTAATTATAAAAAAAAAGAGAAAAAAAAGAGTCTGGCGCTTGAAGGAAGAATCCTCTAATAAAGCTGTCTGAACTCATTATCACTGTTGCCCCTTTGACCATAACTTCAGAACCACTGCTGTGTTCATAAGATTTCCCACATTTTGTTTGCTCGATTCTAATCATTTCACATGAGTAGCATGGCACCCTTTCAACTCCAACTCAAGCAAGGATGCTCAGGGTTCTGCCATGTTTCTCACAGAACTCACCGACTTTTTTTCTTGGTGAGAGTAATACGAACCAAGAAAGGATAGGAGAGTGATAAAATATTTCCAACAAATTTTTTTATAGAAAGGCGATTTTGACAATTTCTTTTGAAGAAGTTTAATTCATAATTTTTTTTCTGGTTCTTCCCCCCAACCTCTGTCTCTCTCTCTCTCTCTCTCTCTCTCTCTCTTTCTCTCTATCTATTCTTCCTTTGTCCTCTCCACTCTCTGACACACTGCTCCCCATATGGCGTAAACTTGATGCCTGATAGTGCAAGCAAAGCAAGCACACCCCCCACCTTTTCTTTTATCTTCCTCCCTAAACTCCCTGTGTTTTCCTCTTTGTCTGTAAAAAAATCTGCTTTCTTTTCTTTCTATGCCCTCTCTTTTTGGCCTCCTCACTATTCCTATAAACCCTGGTTTAGTGTTCGCTACTAAAACTCACCTCCCAAAAAATTCACCCCCCCTCTCTCTCTCTCTCTCTCTCTCTCTCTCTCTCTCTCTCTCTCTCTCTCTTTCTCGCTAGTCTTGTAATCCAAATCCTTCTCATCGTTAGGCTACTTTCTTAGCCAAAAACTTCTATCCTATCTTAGAACCTCGCCGTTCACCATGGAAGTGCTTAATGCTCAATATTGGGAAGAGAAACCAGTGTAGGTATGACAATTTCTTTCTACTTTCCATTTTCATTACGAGTCGAAAAAGGAACACAAAGAAGGCTTCCGACAGTCATCTCCCTTCATCCATCATTTTCTTTCTCGTGGAGTTTTTGAGTGTTCCCACTTTCGAGAAACAGAGATAGGAAGGCTGGGAGTTAGTGATTTATCCGCTTAAATCGGTCTCTTACTGTTGCCAGCTCCTGACCACAGTGTCAAGGAATTTGTATGTTTTTCTTTTTTCTTCCTTCCAAGTTGACGTCTATGTTGTTGAAGACCCTTCTGCCGCTTTGCTCTATTCATCATTAGCCCGGTGATTTTCTGTCTTCAAGCCAGCAGATCTCGCCTCGTTTCAACCCAGTCTTTCTCAGAGCAACTGCAATTTAGTCATCCGAGTCAAAGATTTCGTCTTTAATTCTGTTGAGTGGATTTTCCCACCTATCTTTGGGTGTGAGAGATTAGAAGGGTTTTTTAGATACGCAGGTTCTAGTTTAAGAAAACAGCCACCTTTAATATCAATTATTTAGGCCTCCTCAATTATATCCTGTCTTGTTCTTTCTCGTCTTGTCACCGAAGAAGCAACAAGACAGAAGATAAAGTAATCGCCAGAGAAGCAGAGAGAAGACAAAGGATGGAACTTTCGAGTCAAGAAGGAGAAATTCCAATCCCAATAAACAGTACATTTGCTGGGGGACATGGGCATGCGCATGGGCATGGGCATGGTCACATGATGCAGCATGATCCTGCGCCCCACAATCACATCATCCCTTCATCAGCACCCCAAATCCCCTCCAACGGCCCCTCATTTCCCACAAGCCTGGAGGAACATGTTCCCTACAAGAAAGTGGTGAGGTACAAAGAATGCCTCAAGAACCATGCAGCAGCAATGGGAGGGAACGCCACTGATGGATGCGGTGAATTCATGCCCAATGGCGAAGAGGGTACAATAGAAGCACTCAATTGCTCTGCCTGCAATTGTCACAGGAACTTCCACAGAAAGGAAGTTGAAGGGGAGCCCTCTTCATGCGAATGCCACCATAGCCCACATCTCAACCGGGTTGGGAGGAAATTCATGTTTGGGCATCACAAAAACATGCTTACTCCTGAGGCCTTAGGGTATCCTACAGCAACAGGTACGTTTATCTCTTCAAGACCAGCAGCACCCCACCAAATGATAATGCCTTACAGCGTGGGGTCTTTCCCTTCGGAGTCTGATGAACAGGAAGATGGTGGAGGGGCAATGGTGGCCAGGCCTCCACAGCTTGTGAAGAAAAGGTTCCGGACGAAGTTCACACAGGAACAGAAGGAGAAAATGCTGAACTTTGCGGAGAAAGTTGGCTGGAAAATTCAGAAGCAAGAAGAGGCTGTGGTGCAACAGTTCTGCCAAGAGATTGGAGTCAAGAGAAGAGTCCTCAAGGTTTGGATGCACAACAACAAGCACAATCTAGCCAAGAAAAACTCATCTCCAGCCGAAAGTTAACCATATCATTATGACTATCATCCTATTAGTTTGTGCTTTAACTCCACACCTCACCTGAATCTGTTTCTTATTTTCTTTACACCAGATGGTTTCATCATTTTTTTTCCTTTCAATCTTTGGGTGCGTTACTTGAGGTCTCCTACTGTTTGTTATAATAGTGTATTGTAACTTAGGCAAATTGGGTTTGGTAGTGTTTTGAGTTGTGGGTGATGCTCTTGCTCAATCCATTCAGTCCAGGACTAAATTGAGGTATTCAGTCTGAGATTGGCCTGTGTATTAATCTTTAATCCAAGGAAGAGCTTCTTAGTTAACTGATATTCTTCCGGGTTATTCTGATAATTTTAAGGTAAGCTCTTTTTACTGAATACTATGTTAAGACTGAAAGAAAAAGAGCTGAGAATGCACTTATTTCTATACAGTTCTTGAAAGAACATTCTTTTAGGATATCACAACCTTTTATTGCTTGCTTATTTTTCATAAATAAAATCAGAAAAAAATTCCATTTTATGGTTGATTCAAAACATTTTTTCCAGTCCAGTGAAAACTACTCAAAATTGCTAAGTATCATTAAATCTTGCTATGAAAAATATAAACAGTGATTTTCATAAAAACTCATAGATGTGGTGGTCGTGGGCTCTGCTGCGGGAAAAGAGTGATAGGACAGGGAACAAATACAAGGTGGATGTTAGGGATTGCGTTATGATATTATGTTAGAAAGATTAAGAATTTAATCTAAAAATTAATTTAAAAATTAAATGGAAATTTTTTTATTTGTATTTTACTTCAATAACCTTATCTTCTAATATAAAACTCTTATTTTATATACATAAACCAAAAAAAAAAAATGAAATACAATATGGGTTGTATAACCCTAAATTTTTCTGAATTTTGAAGAGAGCGTCTCAAACTTAATAAGAAGTTGTTTAAATGACAACTTATACATAGGCTGATGAATTTTACGTTCTCCACTTTTTTGCATAACCCGTTCTACGAATAGCATCACTCTTTCCCCAACCAAACCATGCGTTGGATCTTGTTCTGTCGGAAGACTCTGCAGTCAATTCCTAGGCTCTGTTCGTCTCGTAGGAGGATTGATCTATTATCACTAATGCAAAGAGGAAGACATTTATTACATTCACGTACCTTTGTAGCATTTGTTTGTGCTGTCAGTGCGTCTGCCACGGTCCTGAACTCTTCCACGATTCACCCAAAAGTTTACGTTCAAACATATGGTACCTCCATAAAACTTTCAAGCAACCAGCTTAATCTTTCTTAAAAATGTTATTTCTCTTTAAAATTCAATGCAAAGACGAATATAATCTTCTCATATATAAAAGAAATAATAAGATTTGATCTAGACATATGTACTATTTTTATTATTTGATATAATCATGACAAGAAATCAAAGTTTATGATTAATTAACCCGAAAAGTCTTGCCGCCAATAACATTAGTGTAAAGCCATAAACCCTAATACTTATCCACTAATCATGATACTAATCACGCAGCCATAATGTCCAAACAGCCACTCCTTCCCTAAAGAAAAAGAGGGCCACTTTTTAAGTTTTGTAATTCATGTGCACGCTCTTTTATGCAGGAATGTTGTTTTGGGTGCAAGCAAAAGCAAGCAAAGAAAGTCCACATGCAAAAGTACGATCTTTGTGGCGCGGCATCCAACACGACCATACTCATGTGTTGCTCATTTGACCACAATTAAAACAGTCAAAAACAACACAACATAAATTTAAGGTTATCTGGTCTCTCATTAGCAATTGTCTCCACACTCGCCGGTTAAACAGGTAACAATGGACGTATCCAATGTACAGTGCCTGCTTTGGATCACATGTATCATTTAATATATGTGATTAAAGACCTGCCTAACCGCGTGAACTTATACCTTCTCTGCATTTCTTCACGTGCATTCTTGTGCCTCGACTTAAAAGACACTGAAGGGAAGCTAACTAGAAATCCAATCAATTTATTGTCTCTTTGATATGTTTTGTTTGTGCGGCACTTTTCTTTCGCTTTGCTTCCTTGCGATAAATTGAAACTGCATATTCCTTACCTTTGGCTTAAGTGCTCAATAATTCAGTCATTTCCCTTGAACGTTGCAGTAAGGATAAACCAATAAATTTGTTCCGCTTGTAGTATGTTTTAGCCAATTTCTACTATTAGAAACAATTAAAACAATTAAGTTTCGAGCAAAACATCCAATCACTATCGAACCATATCTTCATGAGATATGCTTTTTTTAATAATTAGAGCATGGGTTGTTTGAAACTTGGATATGTGTTCTGTAATAGAAATATAAAAGCAACCATAAAAGGCAATAGTTATGATAACAACATATCTTCAACATTCTCCCTCAAGTTGGCTGCTTGTAGATGTCTTAGATGTTAAGCTTGGTCAATAGATATGTGTGTTGTTACTAACATAAGGGCTTGGTAAAATATCTACATGCTATTTTGTAGTCCTCATCTCTCTTGTTTTAATTATTTTCTCTTTAATCTTGTCTCTAGTGAAATAATAATTTACCTCTATGTACTTCATCTTATCATGTACTATTGGTTTTTTGGAAGTTTGAGAACAATGTCATCGTCACAAAATATGGTAGTTGGCCCTTTTGTCTATAGCCTAAGGTCTTGAAGCAACCAAACTATCTTGCAAACAATTTAATTATTACTTGATATTCTACCTCTACATAAATGATAATGATATAATCAACTTTTATCTTTGTTTTTCCATGATAGCGTGGAGCTTCCCAACTTAACACAAAAACTTGAAATACATCTCCTTGACATTAGACATGTAGCATAGTATGCGTCATAATAAGTCATCATCTCCAATTTATAGTCCCTAGCCAAGAGTATACCTAATTCTGAGAATCCTTTCATGTACATAATGATATTCAATTATATATCCATGTGTAATTGTTTTGGATTTTGCATGAACTAGTTAAGGATTTGAACAATACAACAAATATATGGTTTCATCATAGTGAGATAAATGAACTTTCCCATAAGTTGCTTATAACTAAACAGATCCTTGAGCAAGGGATCCTTCTTTAAAGGTAACGTCCCTACATCCTATTCAATCGTTCTCAACTTGAAGTTTTGTCTATTGGAATGACCGTTATCTTGCACCTAGATAATCCAACTTCTAAGATGATTTCTAGAACAAAGTTGTTCTGATTGAGATAGATATCTTCTTTTAAGTGTGCTATTTAAATATCAAGGAAGTACTTATGCAAAGCTAATCTTTAATATGCAAAGTAAAATGCAAATATTTTTTGAAATTCATTATAGCTATTTCATCATTCCCCATAACAAAATGTCATCCATATATATCAACAAATAATAAATGATGTATCTCATGTCTATGTGAATAAAGCACATTCATAGCAAGATTGTCAAAAACGAGTAGATATAAAGGCTTTGTTGAATTTTGAATACTACTATCAAGATGCCTACTTAGGACCATACATGAATTTGTGAAGATGACATATCCAAGACTTCCTTTGGCTACATAATCCATGTGGAAAGTCCAAAAAGATATTCTCCTCCAAATCACAATGACAGTAAGTGTTATAGATGTTCATCTAATGTAAAGGCTAACAATAAAAAGTGGCAATAGCAACAAAAGAATGAATAGCAACTTACTTGGACACATAAGAGAAAGTCTCTTAATAGTTAAACCCTTTTTTCTAACTAAAACCATTAATCACCAATTGTGGCTTATAATGTTCAACTAATCAATTGGTTCGGTATTTAATTTTGAAAACCCATTTAAAGCCAATGAGCTTTTAATGAAAAAGGCAAGGAATGTACTCCCATGTATTATTCTTTGTAAGGGCATGAAGTTTAACTTCTATAGTATGTTGCTAGAAAGGATCCTTGGCAACCTTAAAATAAAAATATGGTTCATGTTCCTTTGAAATGCAACCAATGCAACAAAGATGTCTAGAGAGAGCTTGGCAAAGCTAACATATGAGAATGCATGATAATAAGGAGCTCAAGTTAGAGCAAATTTAATCCTTAGTCCAAGTAAGAGGTTAAGTAGTGCAACTAGAACAACAAAGGGATACACCAAGGCCTTATATGGGACAATGACTAAGAACAAAATAGAGAATTAGGAAAAATAAGTCTTTATATTATTGTAGTTAGAGCTAGAAGTAATAAGCCTATTTATAATACAATGTATGCATACTTATAAAGTAAAGAAATAATATCTAATATTTCCATAAATTAATTTTCTCAAACAACAAGGATCATGCGTATATAGAAGCAATGAAAGTAGTCATAATAATAACCTATCTCCAACACTTTACACTATAATAAATCACCATATATATTCTCATTATTGCTCCTATTTTTTTTTATTGACATTGGAAGTGCCTTAATTTCTCTAAACTTCTGTTTGTGTAGTGTCAGAAATAGAACCATCTATACATGGTCTAATCTCATTATATTTCCTTGGATGCTCTCCTCATTCAACTTTGTAAACAAACTAGTATATTAACTGTTGGCAATGACATTTCCAACGTCCCCTAATCCCCGCATTATAAAGCTCCAGAAGGTGGGGACCTCTGAAGCCCCCATTCCTAATTGTGAAGAAGAGAGACCCTTCCCCACTGAAAGGAAGCTTTGTCTTACTTGAAGCCAGAGGGTCGTCTTAAGACTGACAACGCACCATCACATTTAAGAGGCGTATTTATTTGGGAGCCATGATCTTCCGAGCCATATTTAATTTGCTCCCCCAATATTTAATGTGGCTTCGCCCGTCGCTGAAAGAAAATAGCTGTCCTCTTCCAGCTTATCAGCCGCAGAAACCTAAACGAAAAGCCTATCCATATCTTCCCATTCAGACAAGCTCACATCCAGACTTACGTTGGAATGAGTCCCACGTTGTCGCCTGTCTACTTGTAATATGCTACACAATCATTCCTATTTAGTCATCTGTTTTAAAGAATAAATGACGGTAAAATTAGTGTGAGTTGTCTTATATTATTAAAATATATATTTATAGATTAGTTTTCATGTAGTAAATATTTCATTCTCCTTTGCTAGCTTTTAACTTAGGTAGACTTTGTAACATGATTTTAGAATTGATTTTTTTCTTCAACACTTTTTTTGATATGGTCAAAAAAGGCTCAAAATTCACAGACTAAAAGTGATTCCATAATATGATACATTATGATCCAAATTAAATCACCAAGGTGAGAGAATGGTTATTCTACATTATTAGGTATAAGCTTCTGAAGTAACTTATACATAAGAACTACTCTTTTTCTGAACTAGCTCTTAGGTGGAATATGGACATTGTAACACCTTTAGATCCAATATTAGATAGAATATCTAATGATTCAAGTATGAAATTTCTCTTATAACATTATTTTTGAAATCTATGACTTTATCTCACCGTAATTATAAAAAGATGTTAAAATATTTTATTTTGTATTCGAATGAATTGAATCTTTCATTAAGACATGAGCTTTAGGGTAATTTATCTATGATATTTACTTGTTAACGAGAGTTTGGGATCCAACCACTCTGCCATCTCAACACCACATTTACTCATACTTAAACAGCAGTATGTCGAAGTGGCCCAGACCGGACCCATCCTATGCAAGAACCGTAGATGGACCAGAAGCTCGAAAAACCTGCGGGAGCAAAATGAGTTGTAATTTTGCTGTCATCCCAAGAGCCGACGAAGACCCTTATTCTCCTTATCCACTTCCTCTTTTGCCTTCCGACGAAAAAGGGTGGCGCTTTCAGCTTCGCTCGTTTTCCTCATGCAATCTAGACGCTTCAATAATTCATAGAAAATAATATACAAATCTGGATGACATGATAGGGTGGACAACTGTGAATTGAACTGTGCAGGCTCACCTTTTATAAAATGAGATGGGTATGCACATTGTAATTTCTTTTTCAATTTGGTGTGAGATTTTTATCCAATATCCTTTGCAGTTTAGGTTTAGTCAATTATATTGCATTACATTAAAGATATTGAACACTTAGTTTCACATTAGAAATATTGACACCTATAAAAATGTTATATAAGCCTTAAAAACTTTTCTTTTCAATAACATCTTTTGATAAGAAAAGGATCTCAGCTTTTCACATGGTATCAAAGTTAAGCTTTCTTACTAAACTCAAGACTATAAAGAATATTAAACACTCAATCTTACGTCTAAGTCTTAAGTCTTAACCAAAAAATTTAGCTCATAACCAACTTTCTGTTCCGAAAATCACTGCAGCACTGAGGTGAAAGGATGGTTACCTGTTCAAGGGGACACAAATAGAGGCTTTATTTTATGGCTTTGGTACGTCCCCCTATTTACAAGACAACTCATGGAAGACGTGACTGAAGTCAGTAGAGAGACAATTAGCAGGAGATGTGACTAGAGTCAATAGACATGTAATTGCCCCACGCCAGGCTGGAGCCTTGGCGAAGAAAGACTCGTTTCCTTTCGTTGAAAGGTAATTAATATTGTAAATTGTCAAAGAATATATTTAAATTTTTATTTATATAATAATAAATTTTATCATATTTTAAATTAAAATAAAATTGTAATATAATATTGAATGATTAGTTATTCTAATGCTTTGAAATCTCTATGGGCTAGATCAAGCAAAGTGAATAAATTTTATTGAATTAAAGAAATATTCCACCGCATAAAGTATAAACATTAACCAAAAACAAGACACCTAAGTGCAAAAAGGAACCCCCCAATCAAAAGGAGGAAACTAGAAAACCATCCGTATCTATGTCCAAAACCTTGCGAACTGCACATCATGCCATCTTCCTGTATGTTTTCATCAAGCAGAGCGCGCCCGCTGCACCATACTCGGCTTCTTAATATACACAAACCACCTTCATGAGCCCACGGTTCCCATGGTCCCAATGAAGCACTCTTGTCATATGGGCCTCTTCGTCGGCTAAACCTTCAGTGTGTAGGAGGCAGTAGAAGCACTTGGCAAAGCACCTTACTAGTCAAAGCCATGCCTTGCTTTGCGTATGAAGAAGAACTGGGCATATCATTACAATTCACCAGTTGCATGGAGGCGAGGTCGACCAGGATTAAGGAGTGATTCTGACATCTTCCACCCCTGTTGCAAAAGGAACGACAGAGAAAATCTTTTAGCAAAAGCTGTGTAATCTTTGAAACAGTCATAATTACAATCTGTTTGATGATTAAATATGTGTCTTAAGTACCCAGAAGCCTTTCGAAGGGTCAACATCTTTGCCTACCATGCCTTTCAAATGTAAGAAAGAGAGAATTCGAATCTGGCTTCTAGGAAGTTGAAAAGCTATGACCTTTTAAGGTGAAACTTCTTAAACAACAAGTACCTTTCAGGTACTTTTGGACAACTTCCAAGATAATTACGGGAATAACATCAAATAGACTATCAGAGGCACTAGAGCCATTCATTCGTTCAGCATGAAGGGCAGATTTGTGTTCGACATTCCTGTTAGGATCATGATGTCATGCACAGGAGGTGTTTCCCTACAGCCACCTTCTATGCAGTATTGCATGCAACCTTGCGAGCTCTACTTTGCTTGCGCTTTTTGCTTGTTTGTTCGTTTGGCCTTTTTTTTTTTTCCCTCTTTTTCAATATCATTTCATATGAGCTACAAAGGGAAAATAAATCAAAAAACAAGGCCCATTCACGTGTTTTTTAAGAAATAATGTATGGTAAAATAATTTCACAATAGCTTCTGCAACTCGACCTCAACCTACAGACAAATATTACCCCCTTTTTCAGGAACCACTTGCATAATGATGTTCAACCAAGTACAACTAAACATTGCAGTGTAACCAAAATGGGGGCCAAGTGGTAGAACCATCAGGGCATCATGGTACCTCCTGAGCAAGCGATCAGGAGCCCTGACCCTTCTATCAACATGTCAAATGTCGGGAGTCCAAGCCCGTTGTTGTTTTTCAAATGCATTGGCACATCTATCTTGACAAGTTTAGAAGCAGTCCTATTGAACTCCCCAATGTTTTCAGTTTTCAACAAAATGTACAAGGGTCTAGGTGTCATCAAAATGATAGGCTAAATACTTCAAAAAAATCCTGAGTCATAAGCCAACAAGATGTATGCACAGCTTAAACTATCAATCTGGACATTCTAACAAGTAAAAAAAAGATACCTACCTGCTCTGCAGCTTTCCTCTTGAAAATTCCATACGAGGATGAGACAGTCTTACATGACTCAGCAATACGAGCCTCCAGATCAGAAGTGGAAGGCAGAGTATCCAGATAGTTATACTCCCTCTTCTTCCGAATAGATGATTGACATTCGTTTGATGATTGCATAAAATGCAAAAGCACATGAGCCTGTTACAGAAGGCAATTTACATCTTAAACATAAATACATGACCAAAAGACTCAAATGGTTTGTGCAAAAACTACAAATGGAGAACTTATGTATCTCACATGGAATGCAGCTTTTAGAATGTCATCTGACTTTGCCTGGTCTTTAAGCAATGCATAAACTTTACCCTTTGAAGGATTATACGTCACAATATATCTTTCTTTCTGTCACCAACCAAGAGATCATAAGAAATACACACAGGATACACAGATACACAGAGCTATCCAAGAGAAAGATATACTGAATAGAAAAGAGATTAGATTTTAAAATTGTTTATGTTACCAAACCAGCATACCTCAAAAAGAGGTTCTATAGAAAGATATGAATATGGTTCTTGGAATGCATCCCTAAATCTTGATCCTGAGAACCAGTTGCATATACTCAAATTAAATGCCAGAAATAAAAGGACTATAATCAACCACAAATCTTGCAATAATAACTCCACACACAGACCAAGAACAACAGGCCTCTCTTTCAACCAAGGAAAACTGAATATGTTTTCATTCATGTTGCCCTGTTGCAATGATGGGACTTGTCCTGTAATGGAAAGGAAATACTATTCAGCCATCACACGTCACGCTGTAAACTTTTTGTTCTTATGAGGGGACTAACTTGATTCATTTATTTTAAAAAGACCATCAGATGCACTCAAACATATAAGGGATGAAATATTCTGCATCTAAGACCACTTATGAAGACTTAGGACCTGTCTTAAGGAAGGAGTCTACTGCCACAGTGAATCTTGCTCGGTTCAAGGTATGCAACACAACAGATTTAACCTGAAGGAAAACATAAAAGCAATTAGCATGACTAAGTCAACCTCCACAAACAAAGGGGCTATGTAAGAGTGCTCAAAAATTTAGTCTTTACACAATCCAACCTCTTGGTATGAGCTCAGGACGTATCCACATGAAAGTAAGGCAAATGTAGTGACCAAGGATGGGTTTCGTTTGGAGATCAGTATGCTCATCCCAGTTCCCAGCTTCACAATACAAAGTTCACCAACATCAAACTCGACAGAAAATGACATCAGGAATATAAAGTCTACAGTATGGGTGACAAAGAATTAAGTAAAAGTGACATATGTTCATCTTTCCAGCTTACTGTTGAAAAGGTCATTCCACATCCAGAGTAATGGCCCCATATTGATAAAAAGGTAAAAATATTGGAAAAAATTCAATCAACTTCCAAAGAAAAAGATAGGGGAAATAAGGAAACTGAAGAACTTCTACTTCAGAAAACATACCAGTTTAAAAGAGAAAATAAGAAATTTAAATTAGGAGGAAAAGATTATTATCAATATGATTTTTGTCATACAAGGAGTACAGAGTCAAATATGGCTTTCTGCAGTCCATGTCTCTAAAGTGTTAAAAAATGCATCAGATAACATCCAATTGACACAAAATTTAGCATGTGTAAGCGAATATGCAAACTAACTACTGAGGTCATCAACAACTTAATCCAACTAAAAGTTATTAAGGGATGGAACATTAACAAGAAGTTCACCATATGCAAGCTTGAAGCTGCCCTATGTTACTATATGCAGTGATATAAACTGAAATTCAGACTTGATATTCCTCAGCTTGAACCCATTGATAGAAAAAGGGGATCCCGTACCCCCTCATCCCCATGGAGAAAAAGGAGAACTTTGGAAATGGTCAACTGACGTAAGCTCCTTTTTGCTAAAAGGCAATACAATTACAATTTTTCATCCTACACATTTTTTATTTTGTTCTAGCTAACGATTTAGTGTTTTTGACTCCCTATCTGATTTGACACACATAAATTGATAAAAAAAGTGACAGCCTCTAATAAGTCTGTAGGGTGACAGAGTAGCCATTACAAGCTCAGATCCATTTCAGCTCATATTTACGTGAGGTATCCCATTGTCACAATGATGTTTTGGCAATCCATATCACAGTCTATTTTATTAGATGGACACATTTCCCTGCCTTGTTATACAGATATCATCCTGCATAAAAATAGGAAACAAGTTTCATAAGCATACCAGATCTGCAATATTCCCAACACATTCCCCTTTAGCAGTGACATCCCCAATGTTCTCTCCTTTAGCGAAGGCCTTGTAAATTGGTGTCCGAGTTGATGTTGATGTTACTGCAGCAACATTCTGCAGGCAAGGACTAAAGATTATGAATAGGCAGAACTGACATGACCATGACAGATTATGTGATGTAAAACTATCAAACCTTTGCTACATTAGCAGCACAGGCCAAAGGAAGAAAAAGGTGTGGCACAGCTGCGGTTGCCAACTCCACAGCAGCACCCATCTCCATAAGAAGATCACCCGCAAATCGTAGCTGCAAAACATCATAATTTGCAGACAGTGGGTACTAAAGCTCGGAGATTTCTACATGAAACATATTGACACTGCAGCAATTAATTTTACCTGTTTCAAGTCATAATCAAACTTCTTTCCCTGGCGAGCAAAAATCATTTTCCCAACACGACCAGCTCCATCCTACATGATATAAATATAACTTTGTCAAATCAGCTCATCTTTCTTAAAGATAATTCATTATCAATCAAAATGGATACAAATCAACAACTGAAACAAAAGAAGGAATCACATAAGATCCAATCAGATGTCACAATAAGAGTAAAGCACCCTAGTCATCAGCATACAGACATTTTTATTCAAATTTCACGGGAAGAGTAAATCATTTTTATTATTGAGTATAAGGAAATTTTCATTTCTCAATGTAAATAAGTGAAGTATTCTTTATAATGGTACCTGCACAGCACTCAAATGAGAAACTAGAGAACAATTAGAAGCCCACTGCAATATGGTTTCAATTTTCCTTTTCCTACAGTTCTCAAATGGTTGTATGCCTCAGGGACAGGGCAAGATAGACAAAGCCAAAACTGCAGTTCTCAGTGCACAAAGCACATTTGAGATGATACTACATTAAATATCACAACTAAAAACTATAAAAAGCAGCAGAGAAGAATCCACAGAGGCATCATTTAACCTTTTTTTTTTTCTAAGACTGCAAACATAACCATATACCCCAGATATTAAATAAACACCAATGCACTAGACGATGTTATAAAATGCCATTTTCAGACAAACTGTTTATAGTCATGTCAGAAAGAAGACCTCCTAAATATTCTGTCAAAAATATTCAAATAAAATAATTTGGCTCCATAGGGGAGTAGAGTTTAAGTTCCTAGACACATTACAAACAACACATGCATGTCTGTAGGGTGAGTCTGACTACTCAAATCAACAAAGGATTCATTTGGAATGTTTGGAATTGGCCACCAAGAAGCTTTGCTAGCATTTAGCTGTCTTGGGCTACCCACGTCCTAACCAGCCTTCTTAATTCTCCATTCCATACATCCAACCAAATTACACTCATACAGTCATGCAACAAGTAAGAGTTTGTTATACAAGGGTAAACCAACCACCAGATACATGTTCCTAGATCTAGTTAAATAGTTCATCGGAAGCATGAGATGTGATATTCACACAACCACATCTAAAGTGGCATCAATATCAATTTTCCAATTGCCATATTTATCGTTCACTTCCAATAAATGGAACTGTTGGTAACAGCACATGTAAGATGTCAATGCAGGTCTAAACCAAATGGTAACATGCCATTTACAGCAGTTAGACCTGTTACCATTTAAGATGGTTATACCACTTCATGTTCAAGTGAACTTCTGCATGAGTCATGTATACCACCTTGGAGAACTAGTAGACTAGAAAAAAAAAACATGCAAGTATAGTTCAATCAGCTAAGTATATGCTATGACATCATTCTCACCTTGAGAATCCAGTTGATGGCGACGGCACCTGGAGTTGCTCTGTTCCTAGAGACTCCAACTGAACTCAAAAGTGTTTGCGTTGTGAAAACACCCATTGCCCCACCAAAGAAGTGCTATAAAATTAGGATAATCATTAAATACAGTTTTTTAAAGAGCACGAGTAGTTAATCCAGGAATTGAAACTGAGGTTCAGCATGACCAAATTCTTTGAATCATTAGTCGGTGTACCAATTTCCCACAAAACCCACCCCACCCCACCCCTGCAGCAATGGTCCATAAAAAAGTACAATAACTACCTTCAAAGCTCTCCATCTCATATAGGGTACATAAGAAGGAGTAACACTATCTGGGAAACCCTCTGGAAGTACGTAGGACCTCACGAAAGTCATCAACTCCTGCACCAAAATTTTAACCGAATACAATCACCCAAATCCTTCAAGTATCCAGTAAACACCCCTATACAAGATTCCAATAAGAAAACGGTTGTACCATCGTGTATGAAAGTACAGCACACAAAACCTCCATTCTTTCCCATGATATGACAAATGGGCTCACGATTATACTTGCTAAAGAAGAAGTATCTCAAGAAATCTACGAACGATAAAATTGCGCCCAGACATGACATTCTAAATTAAAGTCGAACACTAAGCAGCCCGAGATTTTCAATAAATACCAAGCTCGTAGCTTTTAGTTTGAATGTGTAAACCAAATGGACAAAGATGAGCTCTTCGTGCCACGAGCAGCCAAAGATTGAAAAATATATAAACATGCTTGTACTACCAAACAGAGCAAAAGGATACCAAAAAGAAACATCAAAAAGAGGAAATTTATAAAATTGTACCTCAATGGGAGTATCACGAGGTTGCGAACTAACGGCGCGAATGGAGGAGCCCTTTTTAAACCTTCCAGAGGCGTCCTTCTCCGCCACGTAGCTCCATCTCCGGCCATCGATTTCCTCGCAGCAGATCAACCTCAAGCTGGAATTCACGAACTCCGAAGAATCAACCAGAGCAGTAGAAGCCGAGGGGGAAAGCGGCTGCGCCCCCGAATCAGCGAGATTGGCACTGATACGCAGCGTTTCGCGAACAAGGAGCCGGGCGTCCTGCGCGGGAGACGCCGTCGTGATGGTCTGCGCCGAGGAGGACTGCTTCAACTTGATCGGAGGACGAGCCATCGCGAAACCGGACGGGAATCAAGAATTCTTGGACCGAAATGAGCGTGAGTGAGAAAGGGTCTATATTTATACAAACAAAGAGAAAGCTTCGGTTGTAACGTCGAAGCGAAGAGCATTGCGCGTCCTTGTTGGTTGGCCTACCATGGCGGCTACATTGATGAACGGAAGTGCTGAGGAGAAGGAAGCAGATCAGACGATGAGGAGCTCGTGATCGACAACGAAGCTCGTAAAGCCGCGATGCAATCCAAGATGCTGGAGCGTTGGCCTGCTCGCCAAAGCCCTTTCCTATTTCCGTGTTGCTCGGTTCATTGCAAGCACGTGCACCGTCGTGGGACCCCCTATGGGTGGTCTCCTTTTTTGACGTGGATCTCTCTGATTGGAAACTCTATTGATAATGTTGAGGGACTGGTTTTAGCTATCCGCTGGAGACTGACTTATGTGTCTCGATCAAAAGATTATTAGTTTTAATTCATCTTATTTGAGTATTATTTTTAATTTGGGCTTTATAAGTTAGGGATTGTGAGTTTTTATAAATTCATAACAAATCAATAGGTTTTATATAATAAATTCAATCATTGAATCAAAAGATTATAACTATCAATTTGGAGATTTAATTATGCGCTCATGTTCTGAATCTCATAAACCTGTAATATTTTAGAACCAATGTTCTAACAATTCATTTTATAAAGGCTTATACTTTAAGTAGTTGTATTTTAATCTAATTTAGGTAATCTTTTTTATAAGCCACTTTTTTGTGATTTAAATTTAAAACATGTTATTAACTTTAATACTATTATTAGGTTTTTTAATCAGTTTTTTAAAAAAATGTATTTTTTTAAAGAATATTAGAAATTAAACTTTGAGCAAGATATCATTTTTTGGTTTCAACCAACCAAGACAGAGGTAGACCCAAAATCTCTTGTAGCAGAAGTAATGGATATTAAACTGTCTAACTCTTCAAGTATTCTAAGCTGACCAGAACAAAAAGTGGCATTCAACAAGTTTCAAGTTGATAAACAGCTGGACCTTATGCGGTAGAGTCATTTCACATACTATAAAATGAATTATATATACATATCTCGTGTGCATCTTTTTCATAGATTTATGTAATTAGATTTTTTTTTAAAATTGATGAAGCCTCTTCGAACAAAATTTAGGGGTGACATATTCTGTGCATTTTAGATCGAAGAACATACTTCCTTTTGGGGGGGCATAAACAACATTTGGATTGGGCGAGTCTTTGAGAAAGTAATTGTCTTGACTAAGGACCCCACAATAAAGAAAGCATACACTTCCATGTAGTTGTGTCGCTTTAAGAAAGGCAACAAGCGGTGGCGTTGTAGAAAGGTTAATATAATCCTGGAGTTGACTAAATTGTATACAAGCATAGTCGGTAATCATGGGCCAACAACAATGGAGAATCAAAGGAGAAAAATATTTGGCCGGTAAAATTTTTAAGTAATTTTTGTAACTTGTGTTTATTGTATATGAATTAGGCATAACTGTAAGGATTTCAAAACAAAACAACTCATATTTCAACTATACAAGTAAGAATAAGAAAAGTTGTGTTAGAGAGAACATCTTGATTTAATAACATAAAATATTTCCATGAAAAATATTATATAAAGTCAAAGCTAAAGGAAGCTCCTAGCCTTAGTCTTCTCAAATATACAAACAAGTTTATAAATATTGGAAATCTCTCTAAACCTATATATTCACAAGAGAAAAAAAAAGTTATTATAACATGTGTATTTAATTGTTTTGGAAGTTAGATTTGGATTGAAAAACCTCTAATAAAATTTAATTACTTCAATGTCATCTTTATAATATATTTTAATTTGCATAACAAATTCAGTCAACAAACTACTATTTGAATGTGGAGCTTGGTGTATAATAAATTTTCACTTTAGACATAAATATAAGAGGTTTCAAAGTCATGCCTCACAATTGAATAAACTTTGAAAGTTTAACAATTCTTCCACATTGACAAAGTCTAATAACCCAAAATAGAGAGTTGCCTAGATTTCTTAATGTTGAAAAAACATAATTATAGACTTGCTAGTGAATATAAGAGTTACAACGTAAGCAAAGTTACAATAACAAAAGAGAAGATGTAGAAATAAAAGAGAAAGAAAAAAGGGAAAGAAAAGAAAAAGGAATTACCATTATCACAAGGCCAATTGACCTTGCTATAATATCACATGAGAGGCTATAAAAGAGAACCATACCTTTTTTTAATACACAATTTTAGATAAATGATAATAAATGCCAATAAATACAATAGTAGTAAAAAATCTTGATAGAGATGAAGGCACTAATGATAGAGATCTTGGACAATAATCTATCATCTATATGCATGTAGTTTCCTTATTTTTTCAACTCTAATATTCCTACAAACTTTGTAGCAACAAATTAGTTTGAAAGAAAGTTAAATGTAGCATTGATAGAGAGGAAGGCACTAATGACAGAGAATGTGGAGTCCTCTACAAGATATTTGGTGATGTTAAAAAAAAGTATACTATGTTGAATCTAAAGAGAAAGTAGAAAAAGAGATGATCGATGTTTAAGAAGAAAGCAATATTGGCATCTTAACAAAATAAAAAGATAACTTTATGAAATATATTTAGAAAAGAAAGATAAGAATCTAAATGAATCAAATTGAACTAAGAAGGAATAAAACATTTTTTCTTTGTAATCAACCCTAAAATTTCTCAAATAGAAGACAAGAGAGAATTTAATAAAGGCATTAATTTGTAGAAACAACTCCAGAGTTTTCTTAAATGTGAAAGTAGAGAGAAAGAACAGAGAGAGTAAAGTGGTTTGAATAAAAATAGGAGAATTTGTCAAAAATATGGTTAGCATAAAAGAAAAGGCAAATAATAGCCAAAGTAATGAGATCAAAAATAAGCATTAATAGATTAAAGAACAAGAAATAGGAAGATTAAAATGTGTTGCACTCATTGGAAGAAAAAAAAAGAAGATAAAATCCTAAAATAAAGGTTATAAAAACTACAAGAAGGAAATAAATTTAAGTTTACCAACTGACTAAATAGATTGAGAAAAACCATCATAAAATGTTGTTGGAATATTGTAATTGGCTTAATAAGGATGAAAAGGTCCAAAAACAAGACTTTCGTCAAAATGCTCTTAATACCATGCTGAAAAACATAATTATAAATTTTCCATGAGTATAAGAATTTTGACATAAATAAAGTAGAAGGAACAAAAGTAGAAATAAAAGAGAAATGAAAAAGGGAAAGGAGAGGAAAAGGAATCACCTTACTATAATATCACATGACAGCAAAATAAAACCACAACCTCTTTTTATGTATAATTTCAAATAAATGGTAAAAAATAGCAATAAATGTAGTGATAGTAAAAAATCATGGAGCCATTAATATGTGAATCTAGTCATTGGTAGAGAATCTTTGACGGTAATATCTTGTTACTTGCATGCACACAATTTCCTTATTTCTTCAACTCTAATACTTAATAACCACAACTTTGCCATAATAAAAGTTGCAAACCCTCCCTATATACCCTTTATATATTCTCCTTCCTACGCCCATCTCATCTCCAAGGAGCAGTAACGCTGAGCAGCAAAAGCAAACAAAACAAAGGCGCAGCAGGAGAAATGGCCAACAAGTTTCTGGCGGTGCTCCTTACGTGCATCATCGTTTCTACGGCATTCAACATCAACACCAGCGCAGAAATTATTGGCCCTTGCCAGCAGGGTTGTCACAACAAATGCTACTATCTTAATTTTGTCAAGAGTCTAGGTAATAGCGAGTTCTCTGAATGTTACGAGAAGTGTTCTAAGGAAGATAAATGCAAACGCGGAAAAGCATAGGGGATCAATAACCTCAGAAGCGCCTTCACTTATTCAAACCATTTTCAATTTGGTCTCTTTAAAATCTTCCTGCCAAAAAGCATATGTATGAGTTCAAACCATGTAAAAAATTTATAAGATACATGGTTTTGGAATCTATATAATAAAGAGTTGAAGGTTTGATAAATGTTGATTACAAATTATAACGTGGTATGGGAAAAGATATATGGGAAGTCCTATTTCAGCATAAAGTGCATTAGTAAGGGTTCATTGGAAATGTGTCTCCTTTTTTTTTTTTTTTTAATTATTGTTTTTGCTTTCTTGTTTTCAAACTCTTGGAAGAGGTGGCTGGTAGTTTAATTGGAAAATAAACCCAAAAACGCCCAAAATACCAAGAAGCAAAGAGAACGAAAACAGAAAATGAACAACAGAAAAAATAACGTGGCAAATTTTTTTCCTTATTCTCCTATTATGAAGTTTAAAAGTTTTTTATCCAATATTTCTTATCAATAAAGTCATGAGAAGAAGCCACTAGAACTTCTGCTACTATTGGACAAAATCATTTACAAACTAATTGTACTAAGGATGCAGAGTGAATTTTGCAATGAGGAAATACTTAGTCATGGATTACATGTTGACTTGAATTTGTTGAACATGCAATGTCATGGCTTAAAAATAGAGTAACAATATTAAATGAATCCCCTTATTCATTGTTGATTTAGTTGTGAAAATAGGGAGAAACCAAGCAAGACAGAAACTTGAGAAACATTTAGAAACTCCTAATTTGATCAAAGATTTTTAAGGCATTGATTTTTCTCGAGAGTGATGTTGGGCCTCTTCTTGATGGTCCTACTAATAGAATAATTAACATTACAATAAACATTTTAGAATTTTTACTTTCACTTTTAGTTCACTTAACATTGTAGTTCACATGTGCTTAATATTAAGTTGACAGTGTTGCATTATGTAAATTTTGTTTTGAAGTTGTTTTTTTTTTTAAATAAAGAGAATTTTTTTTCATTACAAACTTATGAAGCAACACCCTTTATACACGAAATGGTATAAATTACTCTTGCAAAGAAGTCCACCCTCCACCTTTACTACGAGGGGGTGTGGCAAAAATATTGTACATAATATTTAATACTTCCCAAATTCTACTTGAGTAATTTCTTTAAAGTGAAATAAATATCCCCTCCTATGAACTGATTTTAAACACCAAAAATAAAAAAGATTGCTTAATAATTAGGACGAATATATATTTTAAGAGTTACGTAAACAAAGAATATTAGAATGAAACTTTGAGCATCACATCGGTTTTTAGTTGCAAACACCCAAGACAATGCCAGACCCAAAATCTCTTATAGCACGAAGTAAAAGTGATTGATGTTAGACACTATAGCCTTAACTCTTTGGGATATTTTCAAAGTATTCCAAAAGACAAAAATGGTTTATGAAACAAGTACAAATGAAGAAGTCATGTATCTCGCATGGAAGGCAGCTTTTAGAATGTCAATTATTTGCCGGACTTCATTGACGATATCTTCGTATTGGAGAAGCTTTCTAATGATAAGCAGGTCAGCATTGTATATTGGTGAATGTATATTGGATTATCTTTGTTAGAATTATTTGCAATAGACACATTAAGAATACTCACTTAACTACTAGCCTTGACTAAAATAAGCTGGTCAGCATTGATGTTTCAAAAAGTAAGTGCTTTCTGTTGTTCATTCGGGCCTTCATATCTCCATGGACAGTATCTCGATTATGATGCCAATTTACAAGAAGATAAGGGACCAGGAAGTTGTATGGATTCCCATTGTGGAGCACTGGACCGATGAACTAGGAGAGAAGTTTGAGATGTTGCAGTCTTTGATGCCATGGTATGTTGTGGACTTCTCTTCACTTGTGGCAAGCATTAAGTTCATCAGGGAGGAGTGGCACTTCGAGAATGAACCTGTTGTAGTCGCCATGGACAGACAAGGAAATATCACAGAAGAAAACTCACTGCCTGTGATTCGAAAGGACAGAACAAGCGCCTTCACTTCAGCTTCTTTCCGCCTACAGTCGTTGGTCAAAGGTCCAGTTGGGCCCTACACAGAAACTCATTTTCAAAACCGGACGGGAATCAAGAATTCTACGACCGAAATCACCGTGAGTGAAAGGGGGTTTATATTTATGCAAAATTTCTTGATTAGAGTTTTAAGTAGGTAAACAAAGTTTGCAGATGGGATATTAAATCTAAAATTTAAGTCTTGGAAAACTAGTAATTAATTATTAGACTACTGATTGATTGACAAAGAGAGCAAGATTAAAAAAACATTAAGTAGCTGACCAAAGGCCTTAACTCGATCTTGGAGTGTTGGAGACTATGAGATTCACACTAAATATGGGTGACTCTAAGGTAAAATTTTAATAAAGAAAATTTTTAATTTTTAAATTAATTTTTGAATTAAACTTTTGTGTTATCTCTATACCCATTATCTATTAGTATTATTGATATTGGGTCAATCTCTTGATGTGCAAAAGAGCTAGAGAACATTAGTCTTGTACCATAGACAAATTCTTCGCATTTTGAACAAATTTTTAAGTTGAGTATTTAGATTTTTCTAACGAAAAAATGGTTTGAAACTCATTTGAAGTAAAAATCAGAGGACATATAAAATGGGAAAAGGCTGCTCTTGTCACACTTTTTGGCCTTCATGTTTCGAGATTTGGTTTCTTTGAACACAAATCAAAGCTAGAATCTTGCCATCTTTATGGCGCATGCAGAAACATGTTTGCTTTTCACGAGGATCGCATGAATATTGCGAGTAGCAAGTCAATTGCACGTTTGACATACCAAGTAGCATGTCAATTGCATGCCTTATCATGTCTGCCTTTCACGAGGATCGCATGAAAATTGGGATGCTCATTGCTGTCACGAGAAACTTTGGCACTACCTAGTCGGCCAGCACAAGGCTGCAGTTGTCGGATTCGGAAGAAAAAAATCATGTCGTTTTCCGACAATTGTCAACTCTTTTCACGAGGAAAATTTCCTGATAACATTAACAGTTCTTTAAGTTTTTGGTGGGGTAGACGCATTGAATGAGGGTACATAACTAGGTCTCAGGTCATGCCATTCTGATGTTTGACCACAGAGAAACTCATTCATTGATGTCATGCAAAAGTAAGTGCTGTTTTCTAAAGCGTGAATTCCAGAAGAAATTGCCGCCGGAGATGCCTTTGCAAACGGTAAAGGAATTCCCACAACACATTTTGTCAATCATCAATAAAATATAGTGATCATGAAACCAATTTTACAAGCTAAAGTTAAGATAATAAGGACAGTATCAACAGCAACATTGATAATGATAATTAAAATCTCAAGCCATTCTTTTGAGCTTAACAATATTAATATTTTAGCTATTGGGATTGAAAGAGTCTATCGAAATTTACTTAATTTAGCTTATATTTATTTAACACAAGGTACTTTTTTTTCTTTTCATTTTCTTATTGTTCAAATCCAGAATTATAAGATAGGAGTGAGGAGATTTTAGTACTTATATAGAGTTTCGTTACTTCTCTTATTAAGCCCAATTTCTTCAATTGAAACCCAACTAAGACTTTGACAGTAAAATCAAAACTCGTGTCTCAGCCCCGTTTTCCTATCGAAAAACCAACCCTACAAAATGGGTTCTAGAAATGCTAAGCAAGTGACACACACACTGGGGCCATGGGTCATGAAAGAGGTTGACCCCCATCCCCCTTAACTATGTATGGCCAATGAACTCCTCGCTTTAGTCCGGTCTTTTCCTTCTTTGGGCTCGGGCCGATAGTTGCCGTGGTAGTAATGTCCGAGTCTTGGCAGTTCAAGTGAAAGTTTATTAGACTAGTCCCACTAAGATGGCGAGGAAACTTACTTCCGAGAGAGCTGCTTTCGCCTCGGTAATTACCTAACGAGAGAGAGCCGATGCCAAAGTCGCCCTTTACGCGAGGGAACTAACTACGTTCTAATTCCAATGCTAGCACTAAAGCACCTAATATAAAGAACCAAGGAGGCCTCAAAAATTGTCAGTAGGCAATCATCAAGGGGAACCTTGCCACATAAAGGTAACATGAATTTAAATGAAAAAGAATGTTTTTAACTTAATGGGAGGTCCAACCCAATAAGGGTTAGTAGCATTTATCCTACATTATATAGGAATGAGAAAATTTTAATATTTATAAAGAGCTAGGTTCTTCCTGGCAAGACCAATCTTTTGAATTAGAATTCAAGTTTATGATATTAAAGTTACTAAAGAAATATGCAGAGTTAACACATGATTAAAAAAGGAAGCAAAAGCTTATTCTTTTCTCATCTGATGCGTGTATAGAGTACATTCTTGCCAAGTATTTTATCAACAACGATATTAACAAGGGACGGAAATCTTTTGTACGCTCAGGCTTCTGAAAAACTGCAACTTTGCTGGCTTCCAGAGCCTGGAACTAAAACTGGTTAATTGCATATTTACTTCGTCCGAATCCTCTTCCTTCCTTTCATGGGAAAAACAGACCCTTGGTTAGAACCTCCACGTCCAACTTTTCTTAGCCGACTAAAGGCTGTTTTGCCCGTCACAGGTGTGGATTCCACTGAAGAAGGAGAATCAGCATTACCAGGTGCTTTGCTTCCATTGAAAGTCTTTCTAACAGCATATGCAGCTCTTTCTGATACCTTGGCACTACCGGGGCGAACGCTTTGCACGATGGTTTAGCATTTGGGTTTTAACTGAGAGGTTGACAGAGGACGCCAAGACTATGCTCGATTTCACACAAACATGAGGTGGCAGTAGCTGATTTGTGGGTAAGTGAGGTTCGTGTGAAAACAGGGTGAGAGTCGTACAATATCCTTAAAATACTTAACCAAAAAACATTTCTTTTTTCGTTGGATTGCGAATTTCGTAAAAGACTTAAGTTACGCATTGAATTGGTTATTTCTTTTTGGCATTTCTAAGGTTTTAAGGCAAATGATTTGCTACTTTAATTTTTTTATTGGTTTTCTGATTTAGGTTTATAACATGCAAAATCTAACAAGTAAACTTTGTTGGGAGGGGTCATGAAGTAAAGGACGGCGAGGAAAACAGTATATGCACTGCGTAAAATTACTGGTGTGGAGTTGAGCTCATGGTTAAGAAACAAAGAGACGAAATCGTCCACAGAATGACGAATACAGAGTATGGTGATCAATGGCACAAGAACGAGATACATGAATTTCGAGATCAGGAAGTGAAAAGCAAGCTTCACGTTCTTGACTGAATCTGGGTCGTTCTCGATTGTGCAGTGTGCTTCCAAGAAGTTGGAGGGGGAGAGAGGGGAGAGGATAGGTGTTGAGAACGCAGTGGGGGGTGTGGAGGGCTTTATAGCAAATTCGGGGACGAAAAATTGAAACGCGTTATTTCCTGCGTCTTATTTACTTTTCCAGCTTTCCTTGGGCCGTCTCAGATGTATATTTTTTCACACTTCTGTTTTAATAAGAGGATAAATACTGGGGCTCTGAAAAGACACAGAGGAAGCTAGAAAATGCCTTATAGGTGGACGCCATGGGCGATCGAGAACGCCCATGGCTATAGGTTGTAGTGCGGTGTCACAGGAGCAGAGTTGGAATAGGACACTGCGAATAAGAAGCAACGAAGAAAGGATGAAGAAGAGAGAAGTTGTATAGGGGCCACCTCATCAATCCACAAGCATGAAAAGTCTCTTAACTTTCTTTGCATTTCCGGATTACTCTTTACATTTTCACCTTCCCAATGGCCCCCCTTGAATTCTCAAGCTGTATAGGAACCTACCCATTCAATAATCTTGGGCAGCACCATTCCGGCACCGTTGCCTCCCTACATTTTGCTCGTCTAACGTCTCCATCAATAATTTAGGTCATATCACTGTCAAAGTCCGTCTTTTAATGTGAGGACCATTCGCTTTTATTACGAGGAATGCATGTTGTTTGCTTTTCCTATCACGGCTTTTGCTTCTCACTCAAGCTTGCACACTGTCCAAGACATTATCTGCTTTAGGGTTAATAGGCTGAAGGCAAGTACATTTATTCTCCGCGAATCACAAACACCAAGTCTCTTTCTCTGAGCTGGATGCAAGTACATTCATTGGTCTGCCTGAGCTGGATGCCACATGAACCGTAGGATCTGTTTGGAGAAGACGACTAAGTGCTCGTCGTGTGCCGGTTGCATGCGGGGCAAGTTTTCAGTTATGGGCTGCGCGTGGTAAGATGGAGATGAGGCAACGGATTTGGGCTGTGGCATGGCTTAAGACTTTCCAAAGCGTGTTGATGTGAAAAGAGGTAAACTGTTTTCGTCATCTGGACGTTAATTTTGAAGGCAGCGTTGTTTTTCTTTTTGTTCGGATATGAGGTTATGGCAGGTGCATAGCTGTCACACTGTATGGTCAACGATCAGTTCCTGCAATGGGAACTGATCTCTGCAGCATGATACGCTGGTTTGCTATGCAGAGCAAACCAGCAGCTTGTCTTCCTGCACACACAACACAGGAGCCTTCTTAGAGAAAGATAATCAGAAGCTACACGACAGAAGCTCTGCGGGGTTGGTGAAGTTGCAGAAACGTTTGACTGTTCTTCGTATAGGATTTTATACATATAGACAAAGATGTAAAATTATGAAATGCATTGCACGATAGATGTACGCCCAAGATTGAAAAGCAGACATGCCGCACATTATCATTTCACGTGCTACTCCAACGTTCTTTCTTTCTTTGCTGGTCTAGTGCTTTAAAGTTCCAATTTATATCACAAGAGAGGAAGCATGTTGAAAACAACTAAAATACCTTAGATAAACTCAAATCCTCTGGATAAGAGAACAAATATAAAAATAAAACTATTGACTCTGGATATATTAGTTTATTTGAACTTTATCTTAGCTTCTGAGTCACCATTTCTTGTAAGAAACCGTGGTACGTGTGATGCATAATCTTCCGTTTTATTTGATTACTTATCTGTAAATGGCGCTGCAGTTGTAGAGGAAACAAGTGTTTATAGAGGAGCCTGGTCGGTTTAGAGAGAAAGAAGAAACTAACAGAATCGCAATGGGTAGTGTAATGCATCTAGTGGGAATAGATCGATATTGATTAGGATAAATAAGGAAAAAAGAGAAGAAAATAACTTAAATGATATAGGAGACCTTAGAGGCTTATAGAGTTCAAAATAGGCCACACTCGAAATTTGTTATTTTGCAGCATGTTGGGTACGTTCACAGATCCCACTACAGAAAGAATGATGAAAAGCTTTATTCGTCTCTTGGTTCTTTTAGATATGTGTATTATGTTTAATTAATATTTCGTACGGTAATATTCTTTCATTTTGCCCAAAGAAACCTCTTACAAATCAAAAGATAAGTAAACGAAAACAAAAAAGGAGATTTTGTGGAGAATCCGTATCTTCTTGCATTCGAACTGGAAGAGCAAGGGCTTCAGGGGCGGAATGAACATAAAAGAGCAAGGACTTTCCTTGACATGTGAGCCACTTGATAACGTAGAAGTACGAAGAATCCAGATAACGCGTTGTCGTGATCATTTTCAAAGGCAAGGAAAGACCCACTCTCCATTGTTGGAGAGTGGGTGCACTTGCCTTTAACCTATCAACTTTGGCGGGCGTGCAACCATGCCAAAATATTTCCCTCACCTGAAAAGCAAGCAAAGCAAAGGCCGTAGCAGCAAAAACCAACGTGATTTACTTGTACAGAGACCAGCGGAGGGCCCTCACATAAAAAGACGGGTTTTGAGGGCCACTTGACGTGACTTACTTGATGGAGAGAAACCATTGGAAAAGCAAAACGCAGTGAGGCAACGATGGGGAATGGATGGTTGCACAGAATCCATCCTAATGATGAAGGTGTTCCTATAGGCCCCGTACATTAATGACCAACAAATGTCACATGAAATTGATACGGTACATTGTACCTGTATGCAATTCTTTTATCAAAGAGTATGTGTTTTTAAACTCTATGATATCGTGTTTTCTTATTTACTTTATTAATGGAACTTATTTTTCTTTTTTATTACAAGGCCTTACCTCCATCTTTTATCGATATATTTGACTATTTTAAAAAGATCTGTTTTACGTAATGACGCTGGAATGGATCCTGGTTTTGTTTTCAATACAATTCTCTGGGTTGCGAACTGACACTCTGATCCTCCTATAGGCCCCTCTCTCCCTATCTATAGCCCTGTCCTATGTCGTCTGGCTGCCTCGTTCAGGGCACAAAAGACACACACACTCTTTGTTCCTTAGCACTTCACGCCAAACTCCTGCCCCCTTCTCTGTCTCTCTCTCTCCGCCTTACAAAGGAAACTCACTTCCCACATCTTCTTCTACCATGCCCACACATAGTTGCACGCATTCTCTCCAAACACGGTACTGTTTTTTTTTTTTTTTCTCTCATCCTTTCTTTCTTATATTTGCCATATGCCTTATATTTGGACTTTGTTTGCTCATTTGTCCGAGAATATACTTGTTTTCGGCGACAGGGCGTCTTCCAGACGGTGAAGGTATTTGTTTTTCACATATTAGTAGTTGATTCTTAACTTTTCTGTAAAGTTACTCTTATCCACGAGTGTGCTTGTCTGAATCAATGCTCTTTTAACATAATGTGTGTACTACTAGGTAAAAACCAACAACATTAAGATCTGACGCCGATCTCCGGCGGAGATAGTACTCCAGTTTTCAGATCTGACGAGTGGTAGCATTTTCCTGTGGGCTGGAGGCAGATCGGTGTCTCTGTTGTTATGTACGTATCTGTACATCTCATTAGTTTGGGATCCCAGGTAAGCCTCTTCCATTCTCGGAGGCATTTTTAGATAACTGGGATCATCTTATGAAATAAACCCCTTACTACGGAAAGTCACAATAGAGTTTTGTTTTTCTTTCATCGTATGAAAGACTAATAAATATTTGGATGGCTATTTATACGATTTCGTTTAAAATATTCCATAATAGGATGGTAATGAGATGAATCAAGCTCGTTCAAACATGCTTCGAGGCCGTGACTAGACATGGATATTTTTTTTTTAGTGTTTGACACGACAAATTCCAACTGCTTATGGCCATTGCTTCGGTTACCATATTTAGTCAGTACAGTTGTGTGATTCTCACTTGGGATATTCAATGCAGTACGGTACTCATTAGATTTATACTCGGCAGTCTTGCGGAATCAGTAGAAATGTAATATACGTACGTGTCCCTTGATTAAGTTGGTGGTATCTTATCAGCATCTTTACCAATATTATGTTTCTATATTTTTGTTAATCTTTAGGAACAGACTTTTTTAACAAAATTACTGATGATGATAGAATATAATATAGGAACAAAAGAGAGGTGTGGGGAAGCCAAAAGTTGCAAACAGTTTTCGCCTAGCACTCTCAATTCTAGAAGAACGGTCAGAAAAGATTAAAGATGTTAAAATGAAAATAGTAGCTAATCTTTCAGTGGTAGAGAATTGACATTTTTACAAGTTTTTTTATGTGTTTCTGCATAGTTTTCTTTTCGTGATTTTCCCCTCTATACCCAACTTCCGCATAAAAAGCGTTAGTCTATCCTCTTTTCATTTTCTTACACTCAAGAATCTTGTAGACTAAGTTTTGGTCAAATTTTGTGTGGTTTACCTTGCACTATACTGGTTCAGTGAAAGTGACTGCAGAAATAGCCTTCTGTTTTTCCCTTATTTTTCCTATAGGCTCTTGTCTTCCCTTTTCATCTAATGAAATTTTGTCTTTCCAAAGAGAATAAGGGGCTCCTTGGCTAATTAATTCATTTTGTCGATTTTCATTTCTTTCAATTCCCTCGCTCATTTAGGAAGCACTCATCCATTATGCTTACAATTATTCAGTCAAAAAATTATTTATAGTACTTTCCTCTTATTTGTTTTCTTCCTTTCATTTCTTTTTTTCTTTTGCAGAGATCTAAGCTTCAATAGATTGGAAGGAAAAGGACCAGATTTTGAAAATCTAACAAAATTGAGAACCATGTAAGCAATCTAAACTCGTGATGAAGGCTAGCATACAGCATAATTGCCGTAGGAGCCTTGTTAGTGTGTGTTAAGCTTATTAACTTCTCAAATAATTCAGAAGCTTGTGGTTTCTTCTTTTTTCTCCCCATCATCAATTTTGTTAGTATGCACTTATCTATTATGCTTAAAATTATTCAGTCAAAAAATTGTTTATAGCACTTTCCTTGTATCTGTTTTTTTCTTTCTTTCTTTCTTTTTTTCTTTTGCAGAGATCTAAGTTTCCGAAGGAAAAATACCAGATTCTGAAAATCTAACAAAATTGGCAACCATAGAAGCAATCTAAACTCATTATAAAAGCTAGCTTACAGCATGATGACCATAGGAGCCTTATTAGTGTGTATTAAGCTTATTAACTTACTTCCTCAAATAATTCAAGGGCTTTGACAAATATGCTTTCCTTACAGGAAGCGAATGGTCCCCGCATAGAATCGTGGGTTTTGACAATTACTTGATGGAAAAGCAAAACGCAGGGGGGGAATGGGTTGGTTTGCATGGGAATCGCTCGGAATAACGACAGTGCTCCTATAGGTCTTGCAATCTTTTGTCAAACTCTCTGGCAGGAAGGGTCATTGAAGACTCGAAATATCAACTTAAGTACAAACCTATTCATCTTATTCACAGATTCTTTATTACATAGGAGGGACGAAGTCGAAGAATTCATTCCATGTGGTCACGTGGTGCAATCTTTTTGGCCCCACACGCATTGAATTAAAGAGGACGGGGCCATATTCTGTTTTGACAATCATGAAAGCTGTTCCTCTCTCTCGCTCTTCTCTCTCTCCCCCTCACTAAGCAAACCCAGTTCGCTCCCTCACGGACCACTCCAAACTTCTGCACTCCTGCCCTCTGTGTCTTCCTTACAAAGCAAACCTCATCTTCTTCTCCCTTGCCCACCCAGTGCAAGACCGTCAAACTCCCTCCTTTTCTCTCTCTCTCTCTCTCTCTCTCTCTCTCTCCCTCCAAAGCAATTGCCAAAGGAACGAGTTTACAAGCAGATATCAAACTAGTTTATTCTCACGGAGAAGACGGCATGCTGGCTTCATTTGCTTCTGATACTCTTGTGCATAGGATTAAGTAATGTCAAATCAGAGCCAGAGAGTCTTCCGGAGGCAGGCCGTCGTTTTCCAGATAGTGAAGGTAGTTCGATTCATCAAAATAACTAATAAAAAGTTAACTTTTTTCCTTCTTAACGTGCTAGTCCTAAATGTTCTGAAATAATTGTTCTTCTCATTTCTAGATCTGTTCATAGGATTGAGTTACGTGAAAGCAGAGCCAAAGAGTCTTCCAGAGTAACCTATAAAGTTATTGTCATTGGTACCAATAGGTATAGCTGTTGGTGGAACTTGCTGTGCTGTTTTGCTTTGGCTTCATTGGATTTTCTGTTTTTCAATCTTGATATGGAGTTTATGCATTTAATGTGTGCAGTTGGAGCCTTAACAGAAATAGTTGCATAATTGGAGAAGAACGATTGGAACTTTACTGTAAATCCATGCAATGACCCAAGTTGGATAAGAGCCTCTTCATATGGGTCCAATAGTACTCTCCACTGCATTTGTTCATTCCCGAATGGTGTATGGCATGTAATTAACATGTACGCTTCCTTACCTAATCTAGTGGGAACTTTATTGTTGTTGAAGTTTTATATGTGTAGTTTGCTTGGGTAGTAATGAAGTTAGATCTCCCAGTTTGCATTTGCACATGTAATTCCCTTTTTGTTTTTTGTTTTTTTGTTTGTTTAAGCCCTCTAATTTAATCTAGATCTTACACAATTTTTTGACCATGGACTTCGTTAACTATCACCTTTCTTTTATATTTTTCATAAGCAGTTTTATTAAAAGGGAGAGTCTTGCTGGTATACTTCCACCAGCATTAGCAAAGCTACCCTATCTTAAAGCAATGTACGAAAAGCTTCTCACTATTTATTTTTCTTGTCATTACCAGAAATTGGGCCTAATGCTTCTCTACTAACGCCAATCTCTTCTCTTTTAACAGTGATTTCAACAGGAACAACCTCAGGGGTGCAATACCAAAAGAATGGGCTTCTATGAAGCTGGAATCTCTGTAAACAACTTACTGGACTTTCACGTCAAAGTTTTGGAAGTAAAGAGTATAATTATTGAACTAACTAAATGAATTATGTGTAGGTCTCTCAGTGCAAACAACTTGTCAGGACCAATTGACTGTCTGGGAAAAATTACTACATTCAAATTTCTGTATGTCCTAAATGTTTGTGTTCAAACTTAGCAAGGTTTCATTTTGTTCAGCTTTGCTGTAATTTTAAAGGGCTATTTTTCAGGAGCTTGGAGAGCAACTTATTTGCTGGACCTGTTCCTCCCATGCTTGGGAATTAAGTTGACCTGGAGAAACTGTCAGTATTTAAATCCTCTCCTCATATCTTTTTTCTAGATAAAAATTAATTAATCATTTATAAATTTTTCCTAGAAATTTAGCATTAGAGTGAGTCTAAAGCTATCTTAAGTTTCGATTTGTTGATTGCAGTGTTCTTAGTGCCAACAATTTCACTTGAGAGTTGTGTGGAAATCTCACTAACTTGACTAAATTAAGAGAATTGTAAGCTATTTTTTCATTGCTTTTTTTTTTGTTTTTTGGCATTAACCTTAGATTTTTCTTCTTGAAAATCTTTAGGTTTGTATTTCACTCATAAATACTTCTAATTCACCCATGTGCAGTAAGATAAACAGTAACAACTTCACCGGAAGAGTGCCTAACTTCTTTCAAAGTTGGAAACAGCTTCAGAATTTGTATGTCATTTTTTTCCCCTCAATGCAGTGCAAATTTCTTCTATCCTAAATTTCCAGGTGTAATTTAAATATGTTTGGATTGTATCCTTAACAGAGAGATGCTGGGTACTGGTTTCGAGGGTCCCATTCCTTCTATCATTTCTGTCCTGAGTAATTTGACAAAGCTGTGAGTTTTGCTTTCTAAATGCCATTCTTCAATGCATAGTCTCTACAATACAATCAAGTGAATTCTCTAGACTAGTTAAATGTATTTCTGAAGATAATGACACTTAATAATGATGCAATTTGATGCAGAAGGATTAGTGACTTGGTGATAGATGGTTCAACTTTTCCGCCATTAAAAAGCATGAGAAAACTGACAGAATTGTAAGGCATTTTTATGCAGCAAATTATTTTGTTACTAGAGTAATAATCTTTTGTACCAAAACTTACTTGAGTTGGTTTCTTGTTCAGGATATTGAGGAATTGTAATATCTCTGGACCAATCCCTGCATACATGTTAAATTGGAGAGAACTACAAATCTTGTAATTCTTCTGTTTATTTCCTCTTTAACTTTTTACCAAAGTTCATGGAAATTAAGACATGGATACTGTTATTGCATTAAGATGTGTGGATTTATCCTACTAGCTGAGCTTCTTGCAATTTGATAAGTCACTAAATGCTAGGCTTTGATATTCGTTGAACTTGGAGGCCTTTTAATATCAGCTTGACAAATCAAGATATAGTATTTCTCTTCATGTTTCTAGACAGTGAGGAAGTTTACATGGATCCCCCTCCAGGCCTCGATAATCCTTCTCACAAAGTTTGTCGGCTTAAGAAAGCACTCTATGGTCTTAAACAAGCACCCTGGTTTGCAAATTTCGCTCAGCTATCAGTAATTTTGGCTTCGTCTAGTCCCTCTATAATGAATATGTCCTAGAAGGCCTACGACAATGCTAGCCAAAGTCACATATAGATTAGTAAGAAAATGGAATTGCACTGGTTTGACATACATGTACATCCCATTAATTTGGGATCCCATGTAAGCCTCATCCATTCTTGGAGGCATTTTTTGATAAATGAGATCATCTTATGAAATAAACCACTTACCATGGAAAGTCACAATAGTGTTTTGTTTTTCTTTCATCATATGAAAGATTAGTAAATATTTGGATGGCTAACTATATGCTTTCCTTATAAATATTTGAACATGCTTCGATGTTGTGACTAGACATGGATATTTTTTTTAGAGTGTTTGACAAGACAAATCCTAACTGCTTAAGGCCATGGCTTCAGTTACCATATCTAGTAACTTTAGTTGTGTGATTCTCACTTGGGATATTCAATGCAGCAAGGTACTCATTAAATTTACACTAGGCAGTCTTGCAGTATCAGTAGAAATATAATATACGTATGTGTCCCTTGGTTAAGTTGGTGATATCTTATCAGCATCTTTCCCAATATTCTGTTTCTATGTTTATGTTAATCTTTAGGTACAGTTATTTTATTGCAAAATTACAGATGATGATAGAATATAATATAGGAACAGAAGAGAGGAGGTGTGAGGAAGCCAAAAGTTGCAAATAGTTTTCCCTAGGCACTTTCAATTCTTTTAGAACGGTCAGAAAAGATTGAAGATGTTAAAACAAAACTATTAGCTAATCTTTCAGTGGTAGAGTCGACACTTTTTCAAAGTTTTATACGTGTTTCTCCATAGTTTTTCTTTTCATGATTTTTCCCTCTATACCTAACTTCCGCATAAAAAATGTTAGTCTATGCTCTTTTCATTTTCTTAGCCTGAAGAATCTTGTAGTCTAAGTTCTGGTCATATTCAAAGTTTTGTATGGTTTCCCTTGCGCTATACTTGTTTAGTCAAAGTGATTGCAAAAATGCTAGCCTTCCATTTTTTCCTTTATTTTTTTCTGTAGGTTCATGTATTCCCTTTTTGAGCTAATTGATTCATTTTGTCAATTTTCATCTCTTTCAATTCCCTTGCTCATTTATTAATCCCTCAACTATTATGCTTACAATTATTCAGTCAAAAAATTATTTATAGTATTTCCTCGTATCTGTTTTTTTCTTTCTATCTTTCATTTCTTTTCTTCTTTTGCAGAGATCTGAGCTTCAATAGATTGGAAGGAAAAATACCAGATTTTGGAAATCTAACAAAGTTAACAACCATGTAAGAAATCTGAACTCATGATAAAAGCTAGCTTACAGCATGATGACCATAGGAGCCTTATTAGTGTGTATTAAGCTTATTAACTTACTTCCTCAAATAATTCAAGGGCTTGTGGTCTCTTCTTTTTTCTTTTTTCTCTTTCTTTTTTTCCCCCCTGCTTTTGAATGGATGACCTAGCTAATAGTTTAAGCTTTTGTAAGTAGTTTTATAGTTTTTAAGCCATGCAAGTGATGCGACTCCGTTGATGTTGTGTATAAAAAAGTTATACGTAGCAGCAAATTTAGATACTAATACTGCTAAGATGATGGTCACTGGAATGTGAGTAGTGCAAATTGACATGGTCATCACCTATCGAATTGTAGCTTGAAGAAGAGACCGAGGCAACATTTTTTACTCTTGTCCACTTGGAATGGGCTATCATGATAACAAGTCATGTACCAAGGCTTTGTAATTTAATCAACTTATAGAATTTTAGATTATTTTTTCATCTATGAATGTTCAAAATGGTAACCATCTGAATGCTTCTATCAGCATTGTGATTATTTTTTTTACCACGGGACAGATATTTGACAAGAAACTTACTTAGTGGGTCTCTTCCAGAATGGATAACGAGCAGAGATAGCCGCTAGTATGTTTTCCATCCTAAGTTCATTACAAGTTTGCATAACAATTCCATGATGTCTGCTAGTATGACACTTATATTGAACTGCATAAGCTTATTTGTTTAAGTTGGTGACATGATGTCTTATTTATCTAGATAGATATACATGAAATCATATTGGTGGTGGTGCTCGATCACAAGATCTCAATAAGTTTTTGTTTTGGGAACATTACTCCCATATGCAATGGGTGACATGACACTTTTTTTTTTTTAAAGAAAAAAACTTCATTGTCCTTCAATGGTGTCAAACTTTCATTCCATTGTTTTGATGATGTTTTACTATCTAATAAGCTAACCCCATTAGGCAACTAGTTTTTGCTTAATGTTGACATTACTAGGATGAAGTTCTAGAAATGTTTAATATCATAATTTGATCATATTCTCCTTTAGAGTACTATTAATAAATGGCCTCTCTTAGAACTTCAATATTCATTGGTTGTTTAGGTAAGTATGGTAAGAAGGCCTGAAAAGCTTGAGTCACATGATTAATAGGCTAATTGTCTCTACAGGGTTTTTGGATCATGAGATTCTTTGTGATACAATAACCATCCAAGTTAGGCCATTCAATTATGAACATGAAATGATCTAAAATAAGAAATAAGCTTTTGCTTCTTTGTGGTGGTAGGAATTTCAAATATTAAATGAATTTGTTGTGCAGCCAAATAGACCTTTTGTATAATAATTTTGCCAAAAGTTCTGCACCAGATACTTGTCCTGACAACATGTAAGAAATGTTTTCACCTTAAGAGCAAGCTACTTGAATGTTGTGACTTTTCCTTTTTTAGCAAATTATAATTTTTAATTAGGGAACTAACATCTTTGTGATTTTATAGAAATTTGTTCAGAAGTTTCCTTGAATCAGACAATTCATAAGCATCCAACTTGTCATGTTATAAGAAAATGAGCCTTTTTTTTCTATATTTTTATTGTCTAATTCCTCATTCCAATTTTTATTGTTGTGCTAATTCTTCTTCTCCTTGCTACATGTTATCTAGAATACTCACTGAATGTCTAAAAAATAGTCCATGTTCAAAAGGTATGTATGTCAACATCAAAAATGAATTTGTTTCTTCCTTTTGTACTGCATAATAACAAGATTAAACTATCAAACATAGTTGAATATCTCTACTGTCATTGATTGTGTCTTATTTACTGTAAAATGATATCTTCCAAATAAGTACTCATTGCATATAAATTGTGGTGGAGACACAACTACCATTGGGGACATCGTGTATGAAGCAAATTTAGAGCTTGGAGGTTTGGCAAAATTCATTCGCATGAATGGGGATACTTGGAACTTTCGTAGCACTAGTGCATTTTTGGATCTTGATGGAAACTCAAAGCAATTCATAGCAAAAAATCATTCCATGCTTAGCATGGATGATTACTCATTATATATGAATGCTCGTCTCTTGCCTCTCTCTTTGACATATTATACACGCTGGTTGGCAAATGGAAATTATTCTGTAAAACTTCACTTTGCTGAAATAATATTTGAAGGCAATAGATCTTTTCAGATTCTTGGAGGACAGAAGTTTGATGTTTATATAGAGGTATAGATATGCAAGGAGCTTTTTCTTTCTTCTTAGATTACTATAGAAGACTGATTAAATGAATTACTTTGTTGCAGAATGTGCTAGTGTTGAAAGACTTTGATATTGAAAATGAAGCTTACTGCACTTATCAAGAATAAAAAACCTTGAAGATTCGCTTTCATTGGACTGGGAAAGGGACATGAGATATACCAAAGAGAGGAACATATGGCCCTCTTATATTAGCTATCACCGTTGACTCTGGTAAGCAACATAAGTTGTGTACTTTGTCTTCCATCCTTAAGCAACATAAGTTCCGTTTAGACATTCCTATTCTATGTCTCTCTCACTCTCTTGCAATGTAATAAAGATACTTTTATGCATAGTACAGGAAGCAGTACCTACACCTATGGGATGTAAAATAAAATTATCTTGCAAGAAGATTAATGTACATCTTTGTGGAAGGCTTACCTAGATTGTTTTCTTACACCTTTCTTTCATCTTGTGTTATTAGTTGAACCTTTTCTATTGTAGATTTGCTCTACATATGATTATGCTACAAATGCGAAAGAAAAAAAATGCAATCTTGCAATCACTATTTTCAACTATTCTTTCTACAGATTTTAGTCCACCTTTTGATGGGAAAAAGAAGACATTTCTTGTGGTTGGATCGGTAGTTTTGGCTTTGATTCTTGTAGTTTTAGAAATTCTCCAATGGAAAGGCTACCTTGCAAGCAAGAAATCAATGGTACAAGGTAATCTAGTTTAAATGTCTCAGATGGTTAGAGCAACCAAGTAGTGTTGTAACACTTAAAGTTCTAGTCCAAGATCTCCAATGTCCTAACCACATTTATTTTGTAGTGTTAAAAGGATTGGATCTACAAACCAATATATTTACCTACTCTCAAATTCAGGCTACCACGAATAATTTTGATGTTGCAAACAAACTTGCGGAAGGTGGATTTGGATATGTATACAAGGTAATCTACAATTCAATCATTCCTTCTTTTTCACGTTTCCTTTTTTGTTTCTTTTCTCAAGATGGATTTTATACATTACAAATGGTGAAAAATTATATTGTCATTGCAGGGCACATTATTAGATGGCACAATGATTGTTGTTAAGCAGCTTTCTACCAAATCAAGTCAAGGAAATCAAGAGTTTGTAATTGAGGTAGGAATGATATTTGGTTTACAACATCCAAATCTTGTGAAACCATGCGGATGTTGTATTGAGCGAAAACAATTATTGTTGGTATAAGAATACATGGAAAACAATAGCTTGGCACATGCTTTGTTTGGTAAGCTCTGTGCTTTGTCCTTGGCATATATATTATCTTCAATATCGATAGGATTGAAATTGAATGCTGCAAATAATAGTAGTTTAACTTCAATCATATAGATTATTAACTGGGCTATATAAACCAAGTGCAGGTCCAGAGGAAGGCCCAATGAAATTGGATTGGTGTCCAAGGAAAAAAATGTGTCGGCATAGCAAGAGGTCTAGCTTTCTTGCATGAGGAAAGAGTAGCAATATCTTGCCCTTCACGTTCAACTGCAAACTTAAAAGAATATGTACATTAGGCAATATCAACTACAAGAGACTCGGAATTCTCTTTTTTTTTTTTTTAAATTGAAAAAAGGATTGAATTTGCAAGGCATTTTCTTTTATAAGAAAAAAGAATAATGCAGTTGCAACCATTATTGAATCTCACATGGGTTTGATGGATTAGGTTCTTTTCTTCATAAATCATATAGTTCTTTTCTACACAAGTTATCCCGAGCTGTACTGATTTTCTTCACACGTTGGATTTTGCTTATATTGCATAATAGATCCAGCATGAACTAAAACGGGTCTCGTGGTGCTTCAGTTGGATCGCGCTCAAGGCTTCTGGGTCGTGCACTTGCGAAACCAATTTAGGTTGCAGACCGGGTTGCGCGCTAACAGAATGGGTTGCGTAGCTGATTCGGGTCGTGGTCAGGGTTTTGATGCTGGGCCGTGCACTGCTTTGCTTAGCAGGCTTGGATTGGGTGGCCAAGCTTGGGTTGCGAACTCGGGTCACGTGCACAATGACTAGATCATTAAACTAGGGTTGCATTTTGCACATACCAGACGCGTTTTAGGGCCACATCTTTTGAGTTTTTATTGAGCTATATCTCCTGCAAATTGTTCTCATATTAATTTTTAAGTAAAACAAATGATTACAAGAATGTTTATTCATATCTTTTTTTCACATCAAAAAATACACTTTCACAAAATATGCCCCCTTTTTTTTTTTAACAACATCAAAATAATACTAAAATAATAATATTCCAAACTATGATACTATATGAAATAAGTCTTGTGTAACCAAAAGGCCTGGCCCTCTAATGAAGTGATAACGGGATGGTACTAAATTCTTTGAAAGGAAACCCATTTTGGACCCGACAAGTTCATTCTTGGCTGATTTTGGCATGGAGCCATTTCTCACTCAAGTTACTTTTTCTCCCTTGGTCTACATGGACATTATGCAGCATCGTTTGTCCTCCAATACTTCCCATGAATCCATAAAATTAGTTAGTTTTCACTGTTGTCTGCATAGAAAACCCAATAATCGAGCATTAACACATGCACCACATTTCTTGCAAAAGGGTACGACAATTTCAGTAAGGAATTTTACATGAATCTCTAAGTAACACTACATGTATCGTAGATACTCATTCAAGGCATTTTCATGATTATATGCATTGAAGTCCATATGAGTGCATGGTTAGCACTTCGTATACTATCTAGATGATGGTTCACATATTAATGTGGTTATTGTAATTACATATAGTGTTGAAGCAAATTCCACAATTACAATTAATATATAAAAATGTATATGAAAAGGATAAGTATATACATATTTCTTATCAAGTTGGGGCACCTTGTTTGCCTATAGTTGTTGTGTACCTTCCTTAAAAGGACCATAATCATGTAATAATTTCATAACTAGTCTAACCTGCAAATAAAAAGTAATTCATTAAAAAAATGACAAGGCATTTATACGAGAATACAAAATCTTTTGGTCCTTTCAGCCTTCTCTTATGCTTATTGGATTTTTCATTTCAATGGAGAAAAACAAGGATTTTTATTACATAATCAAAAAGAGAGACTAGATGAGACTGCTTGGAGTAAACACATTATTCCTCATATTTTAGAGAGAATTAATAAAACAAAGTTCAAAGGAGACCTATTTGGCAATAACATAGGGGAAAATGAATTGTGATGCTTGGGTTTTGTCTGAAGAGCAAATATGTTTTCAATAATGATATTTTAGTATTGATAAGTGGACATGCTTTGTGTGGATAAATGTCTACTAAGATTGGGACAAAGGACACTTTGAATCAATTAGGGAATTGAATTTCCACCCAAATGGAAGACAAGATGCTAAACAGTTTTAAGTTTCAGATTCAATGCACCCAATGCTAACAATTGTATACCATTCGATCCTACTAAAACTTTCAAAGAAGGATTTACTAATGAAATAATAGTGTATTTTTTCCACATAGAATTCCATCATATCTTTCAGGTAAGGAAGGCAATATAGTGTTAATCACCTGAGTTGATTCACGCACTGGAAAGTCCTCTATGGCTGTCCTGAATCTTTCCTTCACATGGTAATGGCAACTATAAGTTGTCATGTGTAGACACCCCCACTGAAACTTATGCTCACCTTGAGCTCCTGCCTCAATGATGTTCAGATTGAGCTCAATAGCTGCTTCAATTGCCTGTTATGTCAAAATTAATCACAAACAAAGGAAAAGGCTTATTCATTCCTTCTCAAGATTGATGTTCTTGACATTTGAATGAATTCTTAGCATTTGGAACTCTTATATCATCAATGAGAATTCTATGCATACAGTCCATAATTCCCTGTAATCTTGACTTTTGAGGCTAGACTCAACAGCTCAAAAGTGCATGATCCTACAACTTCAAGTTTATAGTCATACCGAAACATAATCCACAGTTTAGCTGTTCTTTCAAAATCAAGGAAAATTTTTCCAGATCATTCCCCCATTTTCGCTTCTAAAAGAAGTGACAAGTCGATAATTCTAGATTGGCTAGCTTTAGGTATACCAACAAGATCCATACCTGGTAATAGCATGCTTCAAAATGCAAACTTGGATAGTAAGCTCGTGGCTGAAGTTTGGGATAGCCGCCCAAACAAAGTATCACCTCCAATAAGGTTAAGAGCACCAGCAACAAGTTCTTTCCCTTCTTCAACAACAAGAAGTAGTACTTGATCCCCCATCTTTGATCCACCGTGGTAGAAGTATTTCCTCGTTAGATAAGGACTGCCCCACCTATGGATGATCAACAGAATACATGAGATGGAGCAACCCACGAAATCCAAGTGATTCAACAAACTTTTAAGATTCTATCATTCAAAAATCATATTGATTGTACTATGGTACCATTGTAAACCCTAAAAATGAAAGAAAAGATCAAGGGCAAGGACCAAACTTGTAGTCAGTGGTGCTCTTGTAAAATTTATAAAATGTATCCCAGTACTTGCCTGCCCGTAGAAGCATATAATTATTAGGGTAACGCATACCAACTATTTTCTGGAAAACCCGATAAAAGAATGAAGTTCCAAGTTGGCATTTCCCGTGTCATTGAAAAAGAAAGCCATATGCAATTGCTTACGAAAATTTGAGATAATTTTCACCTCTTTTTGGAATTTCACCAATAAATTAACGGGGTGGAAATGACCCTTGCAAATCAGTAATACAAATCTGCTACTTAATCATAAAGTATAAACTAATTCATGGTTTGGTAGCTATGTCAAAAATGTCAACTAATATTTTGCACCACATTTCCGAATGAATGCACACTGCAAAAAGGGAAAAGAGACTGAAAATATCCTAGAATTGAGAGAGGTCCATAGACAACATAAAGCACAAATGCTCAAGCTCATATAATATTCCGTCTTTATTAACCGCAAGCATGCAAAGCCACTAACATTATGTATTCAAACAAGATAATCAAACAAGAGTAAAGTGACAATGGACAAAGCAGAAAGCCACACCATAAAAAGGATCACATCTAGTATTCAATACCTTTATCTCATAACCCGAACCTGTCTCATGGTCAAGTTCTCTAAAATCTTCTCACAGAAAAATTCAATGAGAAAACATGTGAGTTGCATATCCCAACAGGCAAGTCAACTGATCTCACAATCCAAGATAGTATGGCAAGTGATAGACATGATATGTTATAGACTTGATCAGCACAACATATTTACATTGGCTTCTAAGCCTGTTACTAGAAAATGGTGGGGAGAAAGAGAGAGAGAGAGAGAGAGAGAGAGAGAGAGTATAAATTATGGACAACAGAAGCCAAAAAGACAAGTGAGCTAATATGCAAGAATGAATAATATGACAATAGAATTTCCTGTATCAGCATAATGTTATTGGCTTATGCATCTTGCACCAACTCAATCAACAAATTATCAAATGACACATGATTGTAGATGTTCCCAAAATGAGTTTTAGAAGTAACTAAACATGCAAATACCATAGAAATTTACTTTTTTTTTTTCTTCCTCATCTAGAATTTTATTTATGTACATACTTTGCATGATTTATTATAGTACCATAATTGTAGATTAGTTTTGACTAATATTTTATTCTCCACATTCATTCATCCCCAACTTAGGTACAAAGTTAAATTGATTATTACCAGAACTTTAATGTTGAAGTGAATCTTAAGCATAAGTAGTGAGAGACAAAATGATCCCTGCAAACAAACCACCAGCCCCTTGTTTGGCATGAAGAAGAATTTGGTCATGAGCTTGAAGTATAATTTTTACAAACCAGTGTGCTAGCCCATCCTCCTCACCCCTCTTCCCCTCCCCCAACACGCTCAAAAAGAGAAGTAATACTTGGAAAGACCACACCAACCTTTTTGCACTCTTCACAGATATTTTTCCTTTTACTTTGTTTCATAGCCATCAAAAAATTATCAAAACTGCAGCCAAAAAGAAATCCTCTCAGATAATGTTATTGGCAAATAAAACTGAGGAATGCATCTAAAAACATGAAGCTTCAGGGATTTACTACAAAAACTTCCATAATTATACAATGGCTAGATTCATGCTCATAGATAAGGATAGAAAGTAATTCCTAAAACAACATGGCCATTCTGTGTTCAGGAATGTTTTTGGAAATAATAAAAAAATAAAATCGTCATTGACCTTGAGGACAGAAAAATCTGGCAGGATCATAAACTAGAGCGGATGAATTACCCATAGAAAGTATAGTAAAACAATGCCAATAAATAAATAATTCTGCTTTTGGTAGGTATGCCTACAAAAATCCAGTCAAACACAATGGGCTGAAGACTTTAAAAAATGAAAACATGGTAAAAGCATATACGTAATTGTATGTATGAAGATCATGAACACTCATCTATTGACTTATCTAGCACACTTACTAGGATATCCAAGAAATATGGTTGGGAGAAGAATGGCCCCGGAAGCATGAGCTTCCAAGATGTTGCTAATTTTGGAATCAAATGACAGAAGCAAGCTTTGGATTTAAATCATTAAATTCTCAAAACGTCATTTGCATACTAGGTTGAAATGTCAGTCATCTGATAATCCTTGAGAGATGTCCAAGATGTGGCAATCGAATATGATATAAAAATTATAAAACTAATAGATGAATGAAGATCAATGTCATTGTAAACCAATAACCATATTAGATGTCATGTCACCATGATCATAAAAATGTTTTATAAGCATGACTTATTATAGTGACAATTTTTCCAGGTACTGCATTGCGGTCCTCTGCAGAAAACCTTTTCCCTTCAGTTTTTGCCGCTCATTCTCAGACAGGCAGGTGATATGCAGTAATGAAAGCTGGGACTAGGAGTAACCTTACATAACCATGGTATCACAACTCAAAATTTTATGAGTGAATCATAAACAAAATACAGAAACACAATAGAAAGTACTATTTGCTTACTTAAATATCAAAGCAAATGGAAAATAATGCATTAAATATGAGAAAACAAATTATCACAAACCATATCAAAATTGTGAGTGAATAGTGAATTCACTCAAAGAACTAGTGAAACTTTCTCGTTTCTGTCTTTCCTTAGTGAATTAAACAAACCACAGCAAAGGAAAGATAAAGAGAATTTTTATATTAAATTTTGGCTTTGTGTATCTGTAATTTGAATAGATGTGACACCAGTCAATAAATATTTATCAAATTAATATTTTAAAGAGCCAAATTATTACATTACACATCTTCCCAAGGTTTATCATGGAACCAGACATTGCAACAACTTTTGGCTGTTGTGTTTTTAACACTAATCCATAAAAGAAAAGGAAATGATAAATGTGGTTCACACACAAAAACAGTGCAACGTCATTTCAGCTGTCCCATATTGCTCGAAGTCGAGGAATTTTTCAGTTACCTTAACAATAATGCATATCTTAATATTTCTTACATTTACTGAAACACTGACTTTAGCCAGCATAATTTTGCAATAGATGGAGAGAGAACTATAAGCAGAAGGTATATAACATACGCTAGCATAAGTGATGTAAGGAAATAAAGAACCATCTCATACATCTAATACCTAGTCTGTTAGATACTTCAGAGCAGAGACCATAATATCAAAAACTCGATCTTTGAAAGAGGTATTACGAATTAAGATTCTCGGACCAGATACTGGAGTAAAAGGTACACAACATTGCAACTTTGGATAATATCTCGCTCCAAAACTGTAGTAAGCATCAGCCCAAGAATGGTCAAAAGCAAATTCACCATAGAAATGGCAGCACATACCAATTGAAGAAGACTGTCAACAGGATAGGGAAAAAAGATGGAACTTCAGGCCACAGTGATCAAAACTTGTTGTGCAGGAAAAAATAGCAGGTGCTAAACCGTTTAAGGTAGAGAGGAACAACCCCCACAACATTATCACATTTATCTTTTGCAATTATATGGAGTGGCAACCATTCCATTTCTAAGACAAAATTTTAGCTCATAATTGATACAACAGCCAAATCTACAAGTTCATTCTCATCAAATCTACAAGTACTATTTTCCCGACAAATAAAGCAAAAATTCCCATATTTTCATAAACTGAGCAAGCAGGAAGTAAAAACACCCCAAAGAATAATGGTATCAGCAACCACACAACACATAAATATTAAACTAATCTCGTAGTTGATATAACAGTCAACTCTTCAGGCTCATCCACATCAACAATATGGTTAAAGATTAAAAAAAAAAAAAAGGAATCAAATAAAAGGGACTATGATATCTCAAGGAGTTTTGGTTCAACATAGTTTCCAACAAAGGGGACTATGATATCTCAAAGAGTTTGAGTTCACAATAGTTTCCAAAAAACGATTACTTGAGATATTTCAATGCAAAAACAAGGTTATCGAACTATTTTCCCCACAAATAAGGAAACCTTCCCCAATTCAAAGAAACATGAACAAGGAGGAAGTGAAAACTGCCACAAACAGCAACATATCAGCAAACACCCAGACCTGAATAAACAATTATTGACCATTTTAGTTTAGTATGTAAGCCTCAGATACAAGAGAATATTCATTTCTAGGGCTAGGTAAGTTAAAAAGCATGATAGTGAAATGGCCCCCAAGGTAAATAAGTACCATTTCAACATAACGAAGTCCAGTATGAAGCAAAGATTCCTAACCTTCACTGCAAAGCCAGACTCCTCTAAGCTTGAGAGAAAACCATGAGTAATAAGTGGATTAAATTTTTCAAGACCTGTGGCATCCAAGCCGCACGCATCCCACTCACTAGGAGAAACATCTAAGATTGAAGCAACAACAGAATGTGATATCTTTTAAGGTTTCACCTTATTCGCCAAAATGTCCTGGAAAAAAATCAGTTAATTCCAATTAGCTACAGAAACCAAGAAAAAAAAAAAGAATTAACAGATAAATAAGTAGCCACCAATCCCAAAGGACCACCAAAAGAAGACACCTCGGGGGCTGACCCTGTCAAAATAAAATCCCCGAGTGACAAGTCCACTTCTCACTGTGCCACGGGCCTCTAAGATCCCCAGAATAGCGCACTAACTCTAGGCATCTGAGCTGAAGTCCCTGTTATTTGTCTACATCATGATCTGCCCTACAAGTAAACAAAAAATTCCAGATTTCACTTCTTCTATCAGTAAAGGTTCAGTTGCTGAAAGGCAAACATAGTGAGGAACAAATTTCGATCCTCTTGTATTCATGTCATCAACTAAACCTCTACACAATAGTCAAAAAGCAAAGTAACAGGATCTTTTTTTCCCAGGAAGATTTTTAGTTCACCGTATCCAAATAAATTTTTCCAACCAGCAAATCAAAAACAGAAGAAATGAACAACTTTGTCTACGCAAACATACATACATGCATATAAACTGTTTCACGTCAGATAATTAAGAACTTCGATAGTGCATACCAAATCCTCCAATCCATTGGATGTATTTACGAAACCACCGCTATATCTGCCACCGATACTATAGCCGGACACAGCATTCTCACTAGTCAAAATATAGGGTTTATCCTTTTCATTTAAGAATTAAAGATCAAATAAAACATAAAATTTCTGACTCTGAAGTATAACTCTGCACTATGCTAAAGATTCCACACCCCTGAAGCCCCGAAAAATGATACGTAGCAAGTGAACAAACAAAAGAAAAAAAGAATGCAAATATGTGCAGAACAAGGATTGATGTCGATAATAGATACCGTAGCCTAAAATGCTTCAAAGAAACTTTAAGATGCCAACGGAACCAATAATGACTTCAAATAACAGTACAACCTTAGATGCCGTACAACGCAGTGACGGAGTGATATTGAAACTCAGATATAGAGAGAGAGAAAGAGAGAGAGAGACTTACAAGATGAGATGAAAATCGTCAAAGGAATGGAGACGGCTTTGCAGTAGCTCCCTGCTACTGCCATGGCAGACTCTAATGCCAGAAGGATGAGATACCGTACTACCACTCACTGTCGTTGAAACTTTTAGTAACGAACTAAACCCATCTCGTCACTAATTGATTTTTAAATATACGAGCGGGAAAATAGAAATTAAATATCTATAAGAGATTAAGACAAATAAACCCTGGTTTTATACCTTAAAATATGTTCGAATTTTCTTTCATTTTTTTCACTTTTGATTCTGAAATAATTTTCTCAGTTTTTTAAATTTGAAAATATTTTTTAATAATTAATAATCCTAATATGTATAAGATTTGGTAAAAGTTATATTATGATACTATGAAACTATCAATTCAATCTTGCAAAAATATATACTAGTTTGTAATAGATGTATTATTTAGCAAGATTAAAGAATTTGTGCATCAAGTTTATCTTAATTGTACTTAGAGTTGATTTTCAAATAGAGATGTTGTTTAGAAACTAATTTTTCATTAGGATCCTTTAATCTTATTCAAACAAGGATACTCTCTGTAAATTAATAATAAGAATTATAACCCACTTTCAAGGCATAGCAAAACCTATTGTAGTACTTTTTATTTTAAAAATTAAATAAAAATCCTGACACGGTAACTTTAATTTGTTCTAATCTTATTATGCTTCCATTTCTTGTAGTACTTTTGTTGGATAACAAAATCAAACATGTCAATTATATAACTTTGTCTTTTGAATGCAGAAAAATCAAGTAGATCTTCATAATATTAGTATGATAAATCTCAATAATAACAATCTTCTATACTTATAGCGCTCCCTTTTTTAGCCAAGTAAATACAACTTTTGTGCAGTTCCAGTCATCTTCTTCATTTAAGAGGAAAAAGAAAATCAAATTCTTCATTTTTTTTTTTGTGTGAAGGAAACCGAAAAATTTGTAAAAAGTTTTGAATTGTGATCAATAAAACTTATGAATAGCCAACAATAACATATTAAGCTAGTATAAAACCAATTTACATGCTTTGAAATTTCAAAGAAGTAGATAAACCATTCACATACTTTCCATCAAGAAGTTTAAATCATCTTTTGCTCTTCTTTATCCGCAACATCATGAGCAATTAGAAGATTCTAATCATCATACCTTCCTAATGGCTATGGTTTTCTTGAGCATGCTTTTTGTTTGGTAAGTAACATCAATGAAGTTATTGCTAAGACTACAACCTTAACTTGGTGTATTAAAGAACAAATTAAAGAAATAACTTTAAATCTTTGTGTATTGACCCCGCATCAAATTGTTTGGGATTCCGAAATGAAAAAAATCATCTTATCTACTAATAGTGGCGCATATTACCCAATTATGCACCTATGCCACAGCCTAGATCCGTCAAAACTTCTTTCGAGCAATGGGCTAGGCCCGGTCATTTCTCAAGAACAATAGCTAAAGGGCCTGATACTACCACTTGGATCTGGAACCTACATGCTGATGCTCACGATTTCGATAGCCATACTAGTGATTTGGAGGAGATCTCTCGAAAAGTATTTAGTGCCCATTTCGGCCAACTCTCCATCATCTTTCTTTGGCTGAGTGGCATGTATTTCCACGGTGCTCGTTTTTCCAATTATGAAGCATGGTTAAGCGATCCTACTCACATTGGACCTATAGTGGGTTTGGCCCATAGTGGGCCAAGAAATATTAAATGGTGATGTAGGCAGAAGTTTTCGGGGAATACAAATAACCTCTGGTTTTTTTCAGATTTGGCGAGCATCTGCAATACTCGTATTCTATTGCAAAAGGAAAATCACGTGTATTACATTTTCCTACCAAGAATACATACTAACTCACCGGGTTTCTAAGAGTCGGATCTCAAAATGGACATGGAGAGCAAACTTCGGCTTGATTGGCCCAAAGCTTCTTATCTGCTGGTATCCATGCAAATCAACGGTACTGTGATTGGGTGGCTATGTTTAATCAAGCAGTGGGAGACGCACCAATATCAGCTGCTGTAAGATTGTCATTGTGGCTGCCTTCGATACAATGTCATTATTCCTTCGGGACAATCAGAATTACAAGATCAAAAGTCGAAACAAATATTGTGGTAATTGTTTATGAAAGAATAAATTTAGAGGAGTCCAAGTCTTTATAAAAGGACTTGTTTATCTTCGATAACCTAAGAACTTAGATCTTATGGAAGAAGCCAATTTTTCTCGCTGAACATTTCTAAACCTTCTCTCTCTCTTCTGACATTAGATTTCCTCGCTCTCTCTCCCATCACAGAACCGCGGGCTGACAAGTCTCTCAGTTAAAGTTCGACCGTCTTTACGACATTTGCTGCATTTTTGCACTTCTCCTGCGGGAGCTGTAGAAAGTAGACCTTCTTCTTTCTACACAAGCCATGCTGCCGAAAAATCTTGCACGTGGCTTGAGAGAAATAACTTCAATCATGGTTTACCAATGCCGTGGAGTGGCTTCCAACACTCTAGAAATTGCAAAAAGAGGCCGGAGGATCATCGGAAATTAATAAGAAATTGTAAAAAAATCCACGCGAAGATGTACAAAGAATCTCCCTTTCTCCCATAGCTCTCTGACTTTGTTTCCTGTCAGTTCTTTGGGACACTTTGGAGAAAACTGGAATGCATAGAAAGGAAGTCCGATTACAAATCACATTCACAAAATTGTACCTTTTGCTTTCCTCCAGACAACAAAGCCAGGCAATGATGGTTGTTGATCCTTCTTTGTGCTCGCCAAGTTTGAAAATCATTAATGCTCATCAATGCCTTGTGTGTTTTGGCAACACAGCTCTTCCCAATAGCTGACTTCCAAATTGCATGCAAGTGACAAAAGTAGTAGTGCACTCCACATAGACTACGCACACATGGGAGAGATGGGCCCCAGTCGCTATAAATGCGCCATATAATGCAGACCGTTCGACCAAGAAAAAGACTTCTGAAATGGTGTAGAGTCTGAAGCAAACAATTACGGGGAAGTGAAACAACTTGCAAACCTCTATCACTCATTAGATTTGATGTATAGAACATGATTGTCAGAAAAAAAAAATGAAAACAATTTAATTCAAGCTTATCTCTCACCTTTTTTCATTTCCCTTTTTCTTCGGGTCTAGACCTGTGGTTCTTCTTTTCTTTCTAAAGGTCCTCGGTCTAGGCCTTCCTGAAAAATAACTCCAAACCCTTCATAGAATTGGACTGCGACCAGTGTTGTTCCCCATAGAGAGCCTTGTACTGTTTTATTCTCTATGGATTCATTTCCTCGAACATGTACTCAGGTCAATAGGAAAATGTTCCATTTACAACACCATTTGCTAAGCTTTGGCGGCGGCGAGTGGGTTCTTGCTGTGTCTTGTGTCTCTAATTACAAGAGATTGGTGCTTGTAGTTCAAGGGTAAGTGTCAAGCTCGCCGGGAATAAAAATTTTAAATTAAAAAGATATGATTATAAATTAGTATTTAAATATAAAGAATACTCTTTAAATTTAAGAATTAATTATTGAATTAGATTTAATGGTTATTTTAATATGATTGTAACTCTTATTTAATTTTGATTTTTTAAAATATGTTTAGTATACAAAAAAAAAATCTATTTTATCTTATTTAATTAAAGCTTAAAATATATTTAGCATGTAAAGGAATGTTGGAGAAAAAAGAACTCTTATTTAACTTTTATCTTTTAAAATATATTCAGCCTATAAAAACAACTCTTATTTAACGGAATTTGGCTCCGCCATCATATTGTTTCTTCGAACACACTGGACACTACTGAGCTTTTAGTCGTCCCCAACCGAAAAGGCCTCGAGGCATATTTATCTTCTTTTTCCACAGCCTGAATTGGTCAGGTGGGGTTTGTCAGCAAAGGAGAGCGCGTGAAGGTGTTGATGACCATGACTTTCTCTAGCAAAATGAGAAGAAATAAAAAATCTCGTCGGCATGTGATTCTAGTGCAGAAGAAACAAATCGACGAGGTCAATGAGACACAAAAAGCAGATTCTCACAGCAGAAAGAGGTCGATGATGATGCTCATAAGAGATAGAAAGCAGACGCCATGCCGATTTCCAGACTGGGTCTGTTTTGGGGTGAGGATAGCAAAGCCGTGTCTTTCCACCTCAGATGGGGACCTCAGGTCGTCCTCAGCAATGATGGCAGGAGACTAAGAGCTAGTTCTTTCTGGAACTTAGGGTCAAAGCTCCAATACGACCATTCAGAAAAAGGAGAAATCTTTGGTATATCAATTGTACTCACGAGGTGGCGAACTAACTGCGCCAATGAAGGAGCCCTCCATAAATCTCCCAAAGGCGTCCTTCTTCGCCACGTAGCTCCATCTCCGGCCATCGATTTCCTCGCAGCAGATCAACCTCCCGAATCAGCGAGATTGGCACTGATACGCAGCGTTTCGGCGGACAAGGAGGCAAAACGTGTTGTTAAAATTGCTTTGTCAATTTTCTATGGTTGTGAGAATGTCAAATTTTCTATGTATAAATAAAGAGAATGATGGCTTCGGATTGTACTAAAACCATGTCTAACGGGATAATGTCTTGAATGATGTGCAGATATGTGCCAAATATTACCCATACTTAAAAGCAAGCAAAGACCGGTGAAAAAAGCTGATATGCTTTCCTCCACTATACTTTCCTTCTAGGAAGCAAATGGTCCCCACATAGAAACGCAAAACGCAGGGGGGGGAATGGGTCGGTTTGCATGGGAATCGCTTTAAGTACAAACCCATTCATCCTATTCATAGATTCTTTTTAACATAGGAGGGTCGAAGAAGTCATCCTCCCATGTGGTCACGTGGTGCAATCTTTTTTGCCCCACACGCAATGAATTAAAGAGGATGGGGCCATATTCTGTTTTGACAAATAGAAACATGGGTTTTGACGGTCACCTGACCTTAATTATTATTTGATAGAGACTACTGAAAAAGCAAAACGTAGGGAGAATGGGACCTTGAACAACCCTTAACAAAAAAAATAAAATGATTAACAATACATATTTTGGTATTAGGACTCAATAGGCATTTAAGGAGTATTCATTCTATTTAATTCATTTGATTGTTGACTTATTAAGAAAAAAATAAGAAATCAAGCAAGATAGAGACTTAGGAACATTTACAAACATTTGAATTAATCATACATTTTAAAAGTATTTTTTTGGGCTGAAATTGATGTTTAATCTTTTTTTAACAATTCTATTAATAGAATGATTAATATTGTAATATGTATTTTGTAATTTCTACTTTTACTTTTAGTTCACTTAACATTAATGTTTACATATACATTATATGAGGTAGGCATGTATCACTTAACATGCCTACCTCATGTGAATTTTTTTTTGAATTTTTTTTTTTTTTTTTTCCTGATTTTTTCATTATTAATGTACTAAACTTATAGCCAGCCAATAACACTAATTTTTTCATTATTAATGTACAACTGAATAGTGTAGGTGTAGAGGAAGGCGCAGGGCAAGGCAAGGCGGTTGGGGCCATGCCCAAACAAGTAAAATAAAAAGGCAGGCAGCGCTTATTTTTTGTCGATTCTACTTTTTCCCCTATCACACCCACGTCGCTGTCCAATAAGTTAGCTATCACGCATGAGACGTGACTTCTGATGGTTCATTAAAGCTGTTCCACGCCGACGCTCGAAGGGGTGGGGGAATTACTCGAGTACCTGAATCCTTAGCCTTATATTAGCACAAACGACGTTGCAGAAATACGTGGTAGGACAAATTCGGTGGTTTTTCTTGCATTGGTTTTGGTTTAAAAAATTAAAAAAAAATCTTAAATCTTACCAATCAAAAGTAGAGTGAACGAAAATAAAATAACAGCTAACATGGGGACCAAGTGGTTTGTTCTCAAGGACCTAAGATGTAAAACCTCCCTCAGATCTTAAATATAGGCATGGTCCCTACGTTAGTGGAAGTAGATTTCGATAAGTCATTGAGAAAATGAAAACAGTAGTCAAAACTTGACAATATATCACTTTTGCAAAGCAAGCGATTTCGCTGGGGCCAACTCATCAATCCACTCCGAACTCCTGCTCTCTCTCTTCCTTACAAAACAAACTCATCTTCTTCTCTCTTGCACACCCTCTCTTTTCGTTGCCCAGTTCGCTCAACTCATAGTATTGAGGACCGTCAAAATCTTCTCTCTCTCTCCCCCTCTCTCCCTAGCGAAGCAAACCCAGTTCGCTCTCTCTCTTCCTTACAAAGCAAACCTCATCTTCATCTACCTTGCCCACCCAGTTACTGCAAGACCGTCAAAAAAGGTAAGATTTTGGTACCAGCTTTTGTTTTTTATTTCTCATTTCGCATTTCTCTTTCTCTCATGCGGCCTTTTTTCACCGTGCACTCGAAATTTCTTCACCTTCTTGGCTAAGAAGGTGATACATGTCCTTTAAGGTAAACAATGCATATGCATTTTTGTTGTATACACTCAATATATTAAACGAGTTTATTCTCACAGACTCACAGAGAAGCAGATATCAAACCAGTTTATTCTCACGGTGAAGAAGATGGCATGCTGGCTTCGTATGCTTCTGATACTCTTGTGCATAGGATTAAGTAATGTCAAGTCAGAGCCAGAGAGTCTTCCGGAGGCCGGCCGTCGTCTTCCAGATAGTGAAGGTAATTCGATTCATCAAAACAACTAAAAAAAATTTAACTTTTTTCTTATGGGATGCAAAATAAAATTATATGCAAGAAGATTAATGTACATCTTTGTGAAAGACTTAAGTAGATTTTTTTCTTACACCTTTCTTTCATCCTGTGTTATTAGTTGAACTTTTTCTATTTTAGATTTGCTTTACATATGATTATGCTACAAATGTGAAAGAAAAATAATGCAGTCTTGCAATCACTATTTTCAACTATTCTTTCAACAGATTTTAGTCCTCCCTTTGATGGGAAAAAGAAGACGTTTTTTGTGGTTGGATCGGCAGTTTTGGCTTTGATTCTTGTGTTAGTAGTTTTAGGAATTCTCCTATGGAAAGGCTACCTTGGACGCAAGAAATCAATCGAACAAGGTAATCTAGTTTAAATGTCTTAGATGGTTAGAGCAACCAAGTAGTGTTGTAACTCTTTAAGTTCTAGTCCAACATCTCCAATGTCCTAACCACATTTATTTTGTAGTGCTAAGAGGATTGGATCGACAACCCAATATATTTACCTACTCGCAAATTCAGGCTGCCACGAATAATTTTGATGCTGCAAACAAACTTGGGGAAGGCAGATTTGGATATGTATACAAGGTAATCTACAATTCGATCAGTTCTTCTTTCCTTGTATGAATGCATTTGGTATCTTTTTTGTTCTTTTTCATTTCATCTTTTCACATTTCCTTTTTTAATTCTTTTTTCAAGATGGATTTTATACATTACAAATAGTGAAAAATTATATTGTCATTGCAGGGCACATTACTAGATGGCACAATGATTGCTGTTAAGCAGCTTTCTTCTAAATCAAGGCTCGTGGGAACTCAAGAGTTTGTAACTGAAGTAGGAATGATATCTGGTATACAACATCCAAATCTTGTGAAACTACACGGATGTTGTATTGAGCGAAAACAATTATTGTTGGTATATGAATACATGGAAAACAATAGCTTGGCACATGCTTTGTTTGGTAAGCTTTGTGTTTTGTCCTTGGCATATATATTATCCTCAATATAGGTAGGATTGAAATTGAATGCCATAAATAATAGTTGTTAAACTTTAATCATATAGATTATTGACTGGGCTATATAAACCAAGTGCAGGTGCAGAAGGAGGCCCAATGAAATTAGATTGGTGTACAAGGCAAAAAATATGTGTCGGCATAGCGAGAGGTCTAGCTTTCTTGCATGCAGAATCGACTTTAGAAATTGTTTATAGGGATATTAAGAGTAGCAACATCTTGCTAGATAGGGACTTTAACCCTAAAATTTCTGCTTTTGAATTGGCCAAGCTCTACAAAAAAGAGAAATCACACGTTAGTACCCGGGTTGCAGGAACTATGTAAGTTAGCTTTATCTCTTTCCTTCACTCTAATTATCAACCTTTACTTTTGCTCTTTTTGCACAAATACATCATTATGTCTCAAGGGTTTAGTTTCTTTCCAATAGTAATGAGGTGAATATTAAGGTCTTCATATATGAGTTCAAGTATGTGCAATACCACAAAAAAGGTCTTGGCTTAACTATTAGTAATGGGCTTTTTATTTCAAGCACTTCTATTTGCTACCTAATTATAGTCTTTTTTAAGTATATCATACTTTTCTACGATTTGCATACTTGGTTTGTCTTTTGGGAAGCAAGAGGCTTAAAGAATTTTTTGTACTTTATATTTTTTAACTTCCACATGTTGAATTCTATCTCTAATTCTATCAATGAATTAAGCAACAAAAAATTGAATCCATATTTTAATTTTTCATCACATGATCAATGGTTATAATTGATTTCATTAATGTTTCTAAGGATAAATGTGAAGTGCATCCATGTAGAACTGCAATACTTACTAGTGGAAGCTCTTCTTTTCATTCTTAATTGAATTTTTCACACTTTTAAGTGCAACAAACTTGTGAGAAGATAATTCAAGCTTCATTGTTGGACTGTCACTCACCAAGATGCATATAAAATTTCTAAGATGGAAAATCTCTTTCATAAAGTTATTTTCCTAAGGAGTTCTTTGACGGTGAATGTTGTAGTTTTCTATTAGTGAATTGTAACTAATAGAATGATCTTTTCTACAGAGGATGTATAGCGCTAGAATATGTGAGATATGGTCATTTATCCTATAAAGTAGATGTATATAGTTTTGGAATTGTAGCTTTGGAAGTTGTTACTGGGAAGAACAGCGCACAGTTCCAACCCATTGAGGATATCGCAAGACTTTTGGATTGGGTAAGATGAGTCTTCATCATATGATTCTGATACATGAAACTAAAAGTCACTAATCAATTGCTTGGTGACATCACTATTTGGCTTTGTCATTGTGCTTCTTTTACCATAGACTTTCATTAAAATTTCAACATTCACATTAGCTTATCTTTATTGAAAGCAATGAGCCTTCATTTCCATATTTAAGTTATTCTTTTTAAGTATTCTTTTCCATTTCTTTTGAATAGATGAAAATTATAAGGACCCTAAGTAAGGGTATACTATGAAACTGTTGAGATGGGTTTATATTAACAATATACAAATGTTATGAATCTAGCATAATCTCATTTTGTGTTTCGTTACAAGTTATTTCTTTTTGTTCAAGATCTTGTTTATTTTTGTTTACATCTACAATAAAAAGAAATGAATAAATAACAATTTGCATTCCATTGCTAATCTATTTCCTTTTCCATTTTCTTCTCCATTCTTACAGGCCCATGTTTTATACGTAAAAGGAAACTCAATGGAGTTGGTGGATCCAAGATTGGGGTCTAACTTCAATGAGAAAGAGGCAATTAGAATCATTAAAGTGGCTCTTAATTGTCTTCATCAAGCACCAAATCTTCGACCCAATATGTCTACAGTAGTGAGTATGCTTGAGGGTTGATTGGATGTTCTTAATTTGATAAGAGGCTAGAAGACCAATTTAATGAAGCACTAAGACCAAGCTCAAGGGGTGGTGAGAGTCTTGATGAGTCATTGGATGGAGAGATAACTTTATTAGAAAATCATTGATAACTAGGTGTATATATATCAAGAGCTTTTATTGTAATCAATACATGTAAAAAAGTTATAAGATACACGGTTTTAGAATCTATATAACAAAAAGTTGAAGGTTTGATGAATGTTGATTACAAGCTATAGTGTGGTATGTGAAAAGATACATGGGAAGTTTTATTTGAAATTATAGGTAAATGCCATTGATACCTTTCCTTTCGTGGCTGGAGAACAAGCATATGGGTAGGTGGATTGTTACTGGTGACTTGGCTGCCACGTGGAAAAATGATGTGGCAAAAAATTTCCTTTAATGTAAACCAGGCTAAGCTCATTTCTAAGTTCTGATCATTCGAAATTAACAGGTATTCTCCCATTGTGAAGTTTAAAAATTGTTGATCTAATATTTCTTATCGACAAAGTTATTAGGCAAATTGTTGATCCAATAAAAATGCTGTGAAAATTAGTCAAAATTGGACATGTTGGAAATCTATTTTCGCATCTTCTCTGCACAAATCATCCCGAGCTGCACTGACTTTCTTCACACGTTGTTGGATTTTGCTCAGATTGCATAACATGTCAAGCATGAACAAAAACGGGTCGCATGGTGCTTCAGTCGGATCGCGCTCAAGGCTTCTGGGTCGCGCACTTGTGAAACTGATCTGGGTGGCGGACCGGGTTGCACGCTAACAGAATGGGTTGCGTTGTTGATTCGGGTCGCGGGCGGGGGTCTGATGCTGGGTCGCGCACAGCTCTGCTTAGCAGGCTTGGCTTGGGTCGCCGAGCTTGGGTTGCGAACTCGGGTCACGTGCACAATGACTGGATCATTAAACTAGGGTTGCATTTTGCACAATACCAGACACGTTTTTGGGCCACATCTTCTTTTGAGTTTTTATTTCAATGAAGAAAAACAAGGATTTTATTACATGATCAACAAGAGAGACTAGATGATACTGCTTGGAGTAAACATATTATTCATCATATTTTAGAGAGAACTAATGAAACAAAGCTCAAAGGAGACCTATTCGGCAATAACATAGGGGAAAATGAATTGCAATGCTTGGGTTTTGTCTGAAGACCAATATGTCTTCAATAATGATATTTTAGTACTAATAAGTAGACATGCTTTATGTGTATAAATGTCCATTAGGATTGAGACAAAGGACACTTTGAATCAACTAGGGAATTGGAATTTCCATCGAAATGGAAGACAAGTTGCTAAACAATTTTAAGTTTTAGATTCAATGCATCCAATGCTGACAATTGTATACCATTCGATCCTACTTGCACTTTAAAAGAAGGATTTACTAATGAAATAACACTGTATTTTTTTCACATATAGAATTCCATCATATCTTTTAGGGAAGTAAGGCAATATAATGTTAATCACCTGAGTTGATTCACACATTGGAAAGTCCTCTATGGTTGTCTTGAATCCTTCATTCACATGGTAATGGCAACTAAAAGCTGTCATGAGTAGACAACCCTGCTGAAACTTATGCTCACCTAGAGCTCCTACCTCAGCTATGTTCAAATTGAGCTCAATAGTTGCTCATATTTGAATTAATCATAAATTTTAAAAGTATTGTTTTTGGTTGAAAGAGATGTTCAATCTTTTTTTAACAATTCTATTAATAGGATGATTAATACTGTAATACGTATTTTAAATTTTTTGCTTTTGCTTTTAGTTCACTTAATATTATAATTTATGTATACTTAGTATTAGGAATAATGTTTTAGAATGTCTTGCATTATGTAAAATTTGTTTTGAATTCTTTTTCTCTTTTTTTTTCCTGATTTTTCCTTCATTAATGTACTAAACTTGTAGCCAGCCAATAACACTAATTTTTTTCTTCAGTCATGCAAACAGATGACCAACAATCATAAGTTGGGTACAACGGAGTAGTGTAGGTGTAGAGGGAGTTGTAGGGCAAGGCAAAGGCGGAGGGGGCCGTGCCCAAACAAGTAAAATAAAAGGCAGGTAGCATTGTAAGATGTGGCAAGATCTGTGCCAATAAAAAAAAAAGAAAGTAAAATAGATAGTATATCAGTAAGCAACTATAATGTGGGGTTGCTTGTTGCAGCAAAATGTTAGATTTTGAAATCTGCTTAGTTTTGCGATTGGGGAGGGAAATTTGCTTTCTGCCTGCGGCTTTACAACAAGAGAGAGAGAGAGAAATAAGGTTCGTTAATACAGTACATATGATAAGAGTTTAAAAAAACCTATTTTTTTTATAACAAGAGTTGACAGAGGAATTGTACTCTATAAATTTGGGAGCACCTTCGTTATTACGAAAGATTCATGTGCAACACCATTCATATGCTATGCTTAATTTTATATTTTTTCATGTTTTAACTGAATCTACGGCCCAAGACATAATGATATTGGTAGTGGGTCTTCATAAGCCACGATGAACGAAGTTGGAACCGGGCCAACGTTGGTGCCCGGCCTATGCCTTAGGGAGCAGCTGCCTCCTCTTTTCAAAACCAAGCCTTTCAACTCCCCTCGCCACTCTCATGGGCCTTTTTGTTGTGAGTAAGATCGGCACCAAGCCTTTTTATCCTTTTGATCAAGGAGGGTTGCTTAGGTTTTATATTCTTCGTTGCAGCACCGCCGCCCACCGCCCCTCCTCTCTCTCTCTCTGTAGCTCAGTCTTATGTCGTCTGGCTCCCTAGTTAACGCCCAAAAAACGCTCTCTTCCTTTCTGTAAACTCATACCCTAAAGGAAATCTTAAAGGGCTGCTGCCTCCGATTTCACGTTACTCACTCCTATGCACTGTGTCTCATGTGCATGGGAGTGAATAACATGAATCAGAGGCAGATCGTCTTCCAGAAGCTGGCCGTCTTCCAGACAGTGAAGCTATGTGCATAAATGGTCCTTTCGTTTCAATCCATGTAGCGGGGGGTCGTTTATTTCTGTAAGGAATTGATACTTCCTTTTACAAAGTTTTCTGTCTTACTGCGTAGTTTTCTTTTCCTGATTTTTCCCTCTACACCTAACTTCTGCATCAAAAACATCAGTCTCTATGCGCTTCTCGTTTTCTTGGTCTAAAGATCCAAGAATCTTGCAGACTAGGTTTTGGCCATATTCTAAACTTTGATGGTTTCCCTTGCACTATACTGGTTTAGTCAGAGTGATTGCAGAAGTACTAATCTTTCTGTTTTTTCCTTTATGTTTCCTGTAAGTTCATATCTTCCCTTTTGATCTAATGAAATTCTTGTCTTTCTAAAAAGAATAAGGGCTCCTTGGCTAGTAAGTTGATTTGTCATTTGCTTTCAATTCCTTTCATCATTTAGAAACACTCATCTGTTATGCTTACAATTGCTTAATCAAAAGATTGTTTATAATACTTCCCTGTTATTACATCTGTTTTTCTTTCTTTCATTTTTTTTTTCTTTGTAGAGATGTCAGCTTCAACAAATTGGAAGTGGAAATACCAGATTTTGAAAATCTACCAAAATTGGGCTCATGTAAGCAATCTAAACTCATGGTAGAGGCTAGCTTATAGCATGATGAGTGTGGGAGCCTTGTTAGTGTGTTAAGCTTATTAACTTCCTCAAAAAATCAAAGGCTTGTGATGTCTTTTCTTTTTTCTTTTCCCTACTTCCAAGTGGCTGGCCTAGCTAAAAGCTTTTGTAGGCAGTTTTCTACTTTCTAAGGCTAGAAAGTTATGCAATTCTGTCAAAGTCATCTATAACAAAAGTTAGCCTAGCAGCAAGTTTAGATACTAATGTTGCTAATCTGTAAGTAGGACAAATTGACAAGGTCGTCACCTTTAGGATCATAGCTTGACAAGGAGATGAGGCAAAAGCTTTTAACTTTTATCCACGTGGAATGGGCTATAATAATAACAAGTCATGTATTAAGGCTTTGTACATATTTACTCATCTTAAAGAGGTTCAGATTTTTAATTTTTTCATTTATGAAATCAAAATGGTAATCATCTCATTGCTTCTAACCAAATTGTGAGTTTTTTGATCACGGGACAGATATCTGACGGGAAACTTGCTCAGTGGGCCTATTCCAAAATGGATAAAGACTAGAGATAACCGCTACCATGATTTCTGTTATGACTTGATAAGGTTTCCAAAAGATTTCCATTCCTTTTTGAGCGTGTTGGGGGAGGGGAAGAGGGGTGAGGAGGATGGACTAGCACGCTTGTTTGTAAAAATTATACTTAAAGCTCATGACCAAATTCTTCTTCATGCCAAACAAGGGGCTGGTGGTTTGTTTGCAGCGATCTTTTTGTCTCTCATTATTTCTGCTTAAGATTCGCTTCAACATTACAATTATGGTGATAATCAATTTAACTTTGTACCTAAGTTGGGGATGAATGAATGTGGAGAATAAAATATTAATCAAATCTAATCTACAATTATGCTACTATAATAAATCATGCAAAGTATGTACATGAATGAAGTTCTAGATGAGGAAAAAAAGAAGAAGTAAATTTCTATGGTATTTGCATGTCTAGTTACCTCTAAAACTCGTTTTGGGAACATCTACAATCATGTTTCGTTTGATAATTTGTTGATTGAGTTGGTATAAAATGCACAAGCCAATAACATTATGTTGGTACAAGAAATTCTACTGTCATATACCATTCTTGCATGTTAGCTCACTTGTCTTTTTGGCTTATGTTGTCCGTAATTTATACTCTTTTTTTCACTTTGTCTTTTCACTTGTCTTTTTGGCTTTTGTTGTCCATAATTTATACTCTCGCTCTCCCCACCATTTTCCAGTAATAGGCTTAGAAGCCAATGTAGATATGTTGTGATCAAGTCTATAGCATATAATGTCTATCACTTGCCATACTATCTTGGATTGTGAGATCAGTTGACTTGCCTATTGGATATGCAACTCACATGTTTTCTCATTGAGTTTTTCTGTGAGAAGATTTTAGAGAACTTGACCATGAGACGGGTCTGGGTTATGAGATAAAGGTATTGAATACTAGATGTGATCCTTTTTATGGTGTGGCCTTCTGCTTTGTCCATTGTCACTATACTCTTGTTTGATTATCTTGCTATGTCTTTCCCTTTATATATCCAAATGCAAATATATAAATATTTGCATGCCTGCGGTTAATAAAGACAGAATATTATATGAGCTCGAGCTTTTGTGCTTTATGTTGTCTATTGACCTCTCTCAATTCTAGAATATTTTCAGTTTCTTTTCCCTCTTTGCAGTGTGCATTTGTTCGGAAATGTGGTGAAAATCAAAATATTAGTTGACATTTTTGACATTGCTACCAAACCATGAATTAGTTTATACTTCATGGTTAAGCAACAAATTTATATTACTGATTTGCAGGGATCATTTCCATCCCCTTAATTTATTGGTGAAATTCCAAAAAGAGGTGAAAATTATCTCACATTTTCGTAAGCTATTGGATATGGCTTTCTTTTTCTATGTCACGGGAAATGCCAACTTGGAACTTCATTCTTTTACCGGGTTTTCCAGAAAACAGTTGGTATGCCTTACCCTAATAATTATATGCTTTACATTTTATAAATTTTACAGGAACACCACTGACAACAAGTTTGGTCCTTGCCCTTGATCTTTTCTTGAGATCAAACAACGCTGCATAATGTCCATGTAGACCAAGGGAGAAAAAGTAACTTGAGTAACTTAAAGTTGTGATTTTGCTACCCCAACTTGAGTGAGAAAAGGCCCCACGCCAAAATCAGCCAAGAATGAACTTGTCGGGTCCAAAATGGGTTTCCTTCCAAAGAATTTAATACCATCCCGTTATCACTTCATTAGAGGGCCAGGCCTCTTGGTTACATACTAGACCTATTTCATATAGGATCATTGTTTGGAATATTATTATTTTAGTATTATTTTGATGTCGTTAAAAAGAAAAAAGGGGCATATTTTGTGAAAGTGTACTTTTTGATGTGAAAAAAGATATAAATAAATATTCTTGTAATAATTTGTTTTATAAAAAAATTAATATGAGAATATTTTGCATAAGATGTGCCCCAAAAACGTGTCTGGTTATTGTGCAAAGTGCAACCCTAGTTTAATGATCCAGTCATTGAGCACGTGACCCGAGTTCGCAACCCAAGCTCAGCGACCAAGCCTGCTAAGCAGAGCTGTGCGCGGCCCAGCACAGACCCCCACGCGCGACCCGAATCAGCTACGCAACCCAGTCTGTTAGCGCGCAATCCGGTCCGCGACCCAGATCGATTTCGCAAGTGCACGACCCAGAAGCCTTGAGCTTGATTCGACTGAAGCACCACGCTACCCGTTTTTGTTCATGCTTGACCTGTTATGCAATCTGAGCAAAATCCAACGTGTGAAGAAAATTAGTGCAGCTCGGGATGATTTGTGTAGAGAAGAACTTGATGATTTGTGAAAAAAAGAACCTGATCTATCAAACCCAAGTGAGGTTCTGTAATAGTTGCAACTGCATTATTCTTTTTTCTTAAGAAAGAAAATGTCTCGCAAATTCAATCCTTTTTTCGATTTAAAAAAAAAAGAGAAGGAATTCCGAGTCTCTTGTAGTTGATATTGCTTAATGTACATAATCCTTTTAAGTTGCAGTTGAACGTGGAAGGTAAGATGCCATATGCATAATGCATATACCTAGATCTAGTACATGCGAAAATAGATTTCCAGCATGTCCAATTTTGACTAATTTTCATAGCATTTTTGTTGGATCAATAGTTTGCCTAATGACTTTGTCGATAAGAAATATTAGATCAACAATTTTTAAACTTCACCATGGGAGAATACCTGTTAATTTCGAATGATAGTCCTGAGAAATGAGCATAGCCTTGTTTACATTAAAGGAAACTTTTTGCCGCATCATTTTTCCACGTGGCAGCCAAGTCACCAGTAACAAGCCACCTTCCCCATACGCTTGTTCCCCAGCCACGAAAGGGAAGGTATCAATGACATTTACTTGTAATTTCAAATAAGACTTCCCATGTATCTTTTCACATACCACACTATAGCTTGTAATCAACATTCATCAAACCTTCAACTTTTTGGTATAGATTCTACAACTATATATCTTATAACTTTTTTACATATTTTGATTACAATAAAAGCTCTTGAATACATATATATGCCTAGTTATCAATGATTTTCTAATAAAGTTATCTCTCCATCTATGACTCATCAAGACTCTCACCACCCCTTGAGCTTGGTCCTAGTGCTTCATTAAATTGATCTTCTAGAGCCTTAAAGCTTGACTCATCACCATAGGTTCTTGGATTTGTAATCAAATTAGGATCATCCAATCAACCCTCAAGCATACTCACTGCTATAGACATAATGGGTTGAAGTTTTGGTGTTGCATTACTACAATTAAGAGCCACTTTAATGATTCTAACTACCTTTTCCTCATTGAAATTAGATCCCAACCTTGGATCCACCAACTCCATCAAGTTTCCTTTTTCATTTAAAGCACGGCCTATAAGAATGGAGAAGAAAATAGAAAAAGAAATAGATTGGCAATGAAATGCAAATTGTTATCTATTTCATTTCTTTTTATTATAGATGTTAACAAAATAAACAAGATCTTAGACATAAAGGCAATAACTTGTAACTTAAATATGGAAGTGTAGGCTCATTGCTTTCAATAAAGATAAACTAATGTGAATATTGAAGTTTTAATGAAAATCTATGATAAAGGAACCACAATGACAAAGCCAAATAGCAATGTCACTAAGCAATTGATTAGTAACTTTTAGTATCATGTATTAGAATCATATGATGAAGACTCATCTTACCCAATCCAAAAGGCATAAAATATCCTCATTAGGTTGGAATGGTGTGCTGTTATTCCCAACAATGACTTCCAAAGTTACAATTCCAAAACTATATACATATGCCTTATAAGATAAATGACCATGCACCATATATTCTGGCGCAATATATCATCTGTACAAAAGATCATTCTATTGGTTATCACTAATAGAAGACTACAACATTCACCATTAATGAACTTCTTAGGAAAATAACTTTATGAAAGAGATTTTCCATCTTAGAAATTTTATAAGCATCTTGGTGAGTGACAGTCCAACAATGAAGCTTGAATTATCTTCTCACAAGATTGTTGCACTTAAAAGTGTGAAAAATTTGATTAAGAATAAAAAGAAGAGCTTGCACTAGTAAGTATTATAGTTCTTCATGGATGCACTTTGTATTTATCCTTAGAAACATTAATGAAATCAATTATAACCATTGATCATGTGATGATAGATTAAAATATGGATTCAATTTTTTGTTGCTTAATTCATTGAGAGAATTAGAGATAGAATTCAACATGTGGAAGTTAAAAAAGTATAAAGTACACAAAATTCTTTAAGCCTCTTGCTTCCCAAAAGATAAACTAAGTATGCAAATCATAGAAAAGTATGATATACTTACAAAAGACTATAATTAGGTAGCAAATAGAAGTGCTTGACATAACAAGCCCATTACTAATAGTTAAGCCAAGACTTTTTTCATGGTATTGCATATACTTGAACTCATATATGAAGACCTTAATTTTCACCTCATTACTATTAGGGAGAAACTAAAACCTTGAGACATAATGATGCATTTATGCAAAAAGAACAAAAGTAAAGTTTGATAATCAGAGCAAAGGAAAGAGATAAAGCTAACTCACATAGTTCTTGCAACTTGGGTACTAATGTGTGATTTCTCTTTTTTGTTGAGCTTGGCCAATCCAAAATAAAAAATTTTAGGTAAAGGCCCTATCTAGCAAGATGTTGCTACTCTTAATATCCCTATGAATAATATTTAAAGTTGATTCCTCATGTAAGAAAGCTAGACCTCTTGCTATGCCGTCACATATTTTTTGCCTTGTACACCAATCTAATTTCAATGGGCCTTCCTTTGGACCTGCACTCGTTGATATAGCCCAATCAATTATCTATATGATTATAGCTTAACTACTATTATTTACGGCATTCATTTTCAATCCTATCTATATTGAAGATAATATATATGCCAAGGACAAAACATAAAGCTTACCAAACAAAGCATGTGCCAAGTTATTAATTTCCATGCATTCATATATCAACAATAATTGTTTTCGCTCAATACAACATTTGTGTAGTTTCATAAAATTTGGATGTTGTAAACCAGATATCATTCCTACTTCAGTTACAAACTCTTGATTTCCATGCCTTGATTTAGAAGAAAGTCGCTTAACAGCAATCATGGTGCCATCTAATAATGTGCCCTGCAATAAAAATATAATTTTTCACTATTTGTAATGTATAAAATCCATCTCAAAAAAAGAAACAAAAAAGGAAATGTGAAAAAGATGAAATGACAAGGAACAAAAGAGATACCAAATGCATTCATACAAGGAAAGAAGAAACGATCGTATTGTAGATTACCTTGTATACAAATCCAAATCCAAATCCAAATCCAAATCCAAATCCAAATCCAAATCCACCTTCCCCAAGTTTGTTTGCAATGTCAAAATTATTCGTGGCAGCTTGAATTTGCGAGTAGGTAAATATACTAGTTTGTAGATCCAATCCTCTTAGCACTACAAAATAAATGTGGTTAGGACATTGGAGATGTTGGACTAGAACTTAAAGTGTTACAACACTACTTGGTTACTCTAACCATCTAAGTCATTTAAACTAGATTACCTTGTTCCATTGATTTCTTGCCTCCAAGGTAGTCTTTCCATCGGAGAATTCCTAAAACTACTAATACAAGAATCAAAGCCAAAACTGCCGTTCCAACCACAAGAAACGTCTTCTTTTTCCTATCAGAAGAAGGAATAAAATCTGTAGAATGAATAGTTAAAAATAGTGATTGTAAGACTGCAAAGTATAATCATATGTAAAGCAAATCTACAATAGAAAAAGTTCAACTAATAACACAAGATGAAAGAAAGGTGTATGAAAAAAAACTAGGTAAGTCTTCCACAAAGATGTACATTAATCTTCTTGCATATAACTTTATTTTGCATCCCGTAGGGGCTGTTACTGCTTCCTATACTATGCATAAAAACATCTTTATTATGTCAATCTACTCCCAAAGAGAAAAGACATGGAGATTGAGAAATTCAATACATTGTAAGATACACATAGGATAGGAATGTTTAAACATGTTAAGGATGGAAGACAAAGTACACAACTTATGTTGCTTACCAGAGTCAATGGTGATAGCTGATATAAGCGGGCCATATGTTCCTCTCTTTGGTATATCTCGTGTCCCTTTCCCAGTCCAATAAAAGTGAATCTCCAAGGTTTTATTCTTGACAAGTGTGGTAAAGTTTCTAATGACTGCTTTGTTAACACCTTGGCCTTCCTTTTTAATCTTAAAGTTTTTCAACACTAGCACATTATGCAACAAAGTAATTCATTTAATCAATCTTCTATAGTAATTTAAGAAGGAAAAAAAAAAAGCTCCTTGCATAGCTATATATGTATATAAACATCAAACATCTGTCTTCTAAGAATTTGAAAAGATCTATTGCCTTGAAATATTATTTCAACAAAGTGAAGTTTTACAGAATAATTTCCAGCATGCATAATATGTCAAAGAAAGAGGGAGAGACAAACATTCACATATAATAAGGAATCATCCATGCTAAGCATGGAATGATTCTTTGCTATGAATTGCTTTGAGTTTCAATCAACATCAAAAATGCACCAGTGCTACTAAAGCCCCAAGTATCCCCATTCATGTGAATGAAATTTGCCAAACCTCCACGCTCTAAATATGCTTCATACACGATGTCCCCAGTGGTGGTTGTGTTTCCACCATAATTTATATGCAATGAGTACTTATCTAGAAGGTATCATTTCAAGGTAAATAACACAATCAATGACAATAGAGATATTCAACTATGTTTGATAGTTTAATCTTGTTATTATGCAGCAAAAAAGGTCTAGCACATATAAAAGGAAGAAACAAATACCCTTTTGATGTTGACATATGTACCTTTTGAACATGGACTATTTTTTAGACATTTAATGAGTATTCTAGATAAAATATAGCAAGAAGAAGAAGAATTAGCACAACAATAAAAATTGGAATGAGGAATTAGACAATAAAAAGATTATAAAAAAAAGGCTCCTTTTCTTATAATATGACAAGTTGGAAGCTAACGAATTGTCTAATTCAAGGAAACTTCTGAATAAATTTCTGTGGAATCACAAAGATGTTAGTTACCTAATTAAAAATTATAACTTGCTAAAAAATGAAAAGTTGTAATAGTAGGTTGCTCTTAAGGTGAAAACATTTCTTACATGTTGTCAAGACAAGTATATGGTGCAAAACTTTTGGCAAAATTATTATACGAAAGGTCTATTTGGCTGCACAACAACAAATTCATTTAATATTTGTAATTCCTACCACCATAAAGAAACAAAAGCTTATTTCTTTTAAGGCTTCAACTGCACACATCAAATGCATCAACTCCATATCAAGATTGAAAAACAAAAAATCCAGTGAAGCCAAAGCAAAACAGCACCGCAAACTCCACCGATAGCTATACCTATTGGTAACAATGACAGTAACTTTATAAGTTTATGGATTCAGTCGGCTGAAACTCCATAAAACTCCTTAATAAATATCAACAAACAAGGTTACTCTTGGTTTACTTTGTAGTGAATGTAAACTAAAATAGGATATTTTGACCTTAATGCTCAAATAAGTACATATGATTGTGGAATGGTGCAGGCAAGTAGTTTGTGCAAATGGGTTACTGCTCTAAAAATTAAAAAAAAAAAGAAATTAATCTTCCGCATCCACAACTAGAAGGAACAGATCTAGAAATGAGGAGAACAATTATTTTGGAACATTCAGGACCAGCACGTTAAGAAGGAAAAAAAATTACTTTTTTTAGTTGTTTTGATGAATTGAACAGGAAAATACTTCTCTCAATAACGTGGAATCAACAATCTAAGTTAATCCCAGAAAAACTTCTCTCAGATCTATCACACTAGTGGAAAATAATAACTTCACAGAAGATTTAAGAATCAAACGCAAATGTACGAAAACAATTACCTTCACTATTTGGAAGACGCCCTGCCTTCGGAAGACTCTCTGGCTCTAAATTCACGTTACTCAATCCTATGAACAGATCTAGAAATGAGGAGAACAATTATTTTGGAACATTTTTTTTTTTTTTTTTTTTTTTTTTTTTTTTTTTTTTTTTTTTTTTTTTTTTTTTTTTTTTTTTTTGGAACATTAAGGACCAACACGTTGAAAAGGAAAAAGTTTACTTTTTTTTTAGTTGTTTTGATGAATCGAACTACCTTCGCTATCTGGAAGACGACGGCCTCCCTCCGGTAGACTCTCTGGCTCTAATTTGACATTACTTAATCCTATGCAGAAGAGTATCAGAAGCTTATGAAGCCAGCATGCCATCTTCTTCTCCGTGAGAATAAACTGGTTTGATATCTGCTTCTAAACTCGTTCCTTTGGTATTTGCTTTGTGGAGAGAGAGAGAGAGAGAGAGAGAGAGAGAGAGAGCGCAGGAGTTTGACGGTCTTGTACTGGGTGGGCAAGGGAGAAGAAGACGAGGTTTGAAGAGAAAGAGGACAGGAGTTTAGAGTGGACCGTGAGGGAGAGAGAGAGAGAGGAACAGCTTTTCTGATTGTCGAAACAGAATATGGCCCCTCTTTAATTCATTGCGTGTGGAGCTAAAAAGATTGCGCCACGTGGGAGGATGAATTCTTCGACCCTCCTATGTAAAAAAGAATCTGTGAATAGGATGAATAGGTTTGTACTTAAGTGGATATTTGGAGTTTTCACTTTGGCAGCAGGGAAAAAACAAGCTTCAATGACCCTTCCTGCCAGAGTGTTTGACAAAAGATTGCAAGGCCTATAGGAGCACTGTCATGCAACCAACCCATTTCCCCCTGCGTTTTGCTTTTCCATCAAGTAATTGTCAAAACCCACGTTTCTATGCGGGGACCATTGGCTTCATATAAGGAAAGCATATTTGCTTTTCCTCCCAGTCTTTGCTTGCTTTTAAGTGTGGGAAATATTTGGCACATTGTCCAAGACATTATTTCGCCAAGTTGATAGTTTGAAGGCAAGTGCATCCACTCCCCAACAATGGAAAGTGGGTCTTTCCTTGCCTCTCAAAGTGACAGGCATATTGTCTTTTTCTCTATGATTCCTTAACTTTTTGTTTATGAAATCTGATAAGATTGTTTGTGTATCGGATTTCGCACTTGACATTAAGGACTCGTAGAAGGCTCTGTAAAACACAAACGCAAGTGAAGATATATTTATATTGCAGCTTTGATATGGCTACCTTTGCAATTATTCTTATTGTCTTATAGAGTTTTTGCATGTATTGTTTTGATTAATTGTGTACTTTATTCTATATATTCTGAATTTGTTGTCTACCTAAAAAAAAAATTGAAATTATTCCACTTAGACATAATTAGTTTAGAAAAACTTAATTCTTCATTCCTCTTAGGGTACCCAAAACCTTATACTATTGTGGCAAAATTGGCTTTTCAAAAAGACTTGGGTGTTGGGGTTTTATATGATTAAAGAATATATTAATTAATTTATAGATTTCAGGGTTAGAGCTTTTCAAAAATCAACTTCTCACATTATGCGTACTCCTAGTTGCCACGGAATTCCTTCTCATAAGAATTAAATTTGATTAGCGCCAGATATCTTTAGAAAATTTAAAACCATCTATGGCAATTGAACCAATAAAAAAAGGCAAATAAAAATATTATATAATCAATGTCACATTCTTTTGATATAATGTCATTTGCACCTGTAACTCCATTAATTACTTCTTTCTAATATTGGATTATGATTTGCCGCCTTTTTGTTTTTGTGCTTATAATGTTGCTCTATGAATTCGTCATATTCTCTTTTCTTGGATTATTTCAGCTAGTCTCGTTAAAGGTAATGTGAACGTAGAAAGACAATTGTTACTAGAAAATATTAAAAATTTGGGTCCAATGTATGTTCGGTCTTTTGAGGAAGTCTTGTGTGGTTCCCAGGACGAGCACTTAGTCGTCTTCTCCAAACAGATCATACGGTTCAGGCGGGATCCAGCTCAAGCAGACCGTCTCTAACTCAGATCCGACGATGGAGGCCAAGTCCCGCTCACCGACTGGGTCGCACTATCAAAGGCTCATTTCGGGCCGACTAGCGGGGGGATGGGACCATTACGTAGTCCTATACTGGGGAATAAATCCAGAGAAAGAGACTTGGTGTTTGTACTTGCCTTCAACCTATTAACCCTAAAGCAGATAATGTCTTGGACAGTGTGCAGGCTTGGGTGAGAAGCAAAGGCCGTGATAGGAGGAAAAGCAAACAACATTCATTCCTCGTAATGAAAGCGAATGGTCCCCACATTAGACGAGCAAAATGCAGGAAGGCAAAGGTGCGGGAATGGGGTTGCACATGAAATCTTTGGTAATAACGAAGGTGGTCCCAAATTTATAGAGTACAATTCCATCTATCAACTCTTGTTGTGAAAAGGGGGCGGGGGCCCTGCTCAGTGGCGTTCTCTGAGCCTAACCCTGACCGGCCGTCCCACCGGTCAGGGGTTCGAATCCCGTCCCTCCCCTTCCCCCGGGTGTGTGAGTTTATAATAAAAAAGGGGCGGGGGCCCTGGCTCAGTGGCGTTCTCTGAGCCTAACCCTGCGTCTCTGAGCCTAACCCTGACCGGCCGTCCCACCGGTCAGGGGTTCGAATCCCGTCCCTCCCCTTCCCCCGGGTGTGTGAGTTTATAATAAAAAAGGGGCGGGGGCCCTGGCTCAGTGGCGTTCTCTGAGCCTAACCCTGACCGGCCGTCCCACCGGTCAGGGGTTCGAATCCCGTACCTCCCCTCCCCCGGGTGTGTGAGTTTATAATAAAAAAAATTAAAAAAAAAAAAAAAACTCTTGTTGTGAAAAAGAATAGGTGTTTTTAAACTCTCATCATATGTACCGTATTAATGAACCTTATATCTCTCTCTCTCTTATTGTAAAGCCGCGGCAGAAAGTAAATTTCTCTCCCCAGTCGCAAAACCAAGCACATTTCAAAATCTAACATTTTGCTGCAACAAGCATCCCCACGTTACGGTTGCTTGCTGATATACAGATTTTTTAATGGTTGCGTTCTATTTGTTGTTAGACTATATTGACAAAGCTTATAAATGTATAAAATCGTATAAAAAAGAGAGAATATATAAGATGTGTGAGGCATTTGATAAATTATTGACATATTTGACTATTTTAAAAAGATAATTTGTTTTATTTTATGATGTTATAATATTGAAAGTCATTATGAAATTATTGTTCACTATGTAAAGATGTGGTATATTTATATTTTTATTTATTTTTTGTCATTTTGACTCTGTGACAGATGTTTAATAGTATGAATAGTTTTCACATTTGCATTGAGTTACAATTCAAGAGTCTGAGTAGTTTTCGGGGGATTATGGGAAAAAAAAAATCACTTGGTTTTAGTGCAATCCGAAGCCATCATTCTCTTTGGTTTGCAAAATTGCAAGATTTTTTCGAATTGGTAGGTTCCTATGCAGTTTGAGAGTTCACCGGGGGACATTGGGAAGGTGAAAATGCAGAGAAGTTAATAGACTTCTTATTGTTAGTAACCTATTCCAACTCTGCTCCTATCGCACCTCACTACAGCCTAAAGGTATGGGCCGTCCACCTAAAAAGAATTTTCCAGCTTTTCCTACCACGGTCTTAAACAGAGCAAAATTCTTCGGACCGCTAGACATTTCCAACTAGCTAGTCATAAAGGTCATCTTCATTCCAGATTTCAACTTCAAATCTACCACCTCTTGAGGAATCTTCCAAATACTATTGTTCGTATTAGAATTGTTTTAGAAGTAAGAATGCACTAAAGAAAAAAAAGAAAAAAAAAAGAACACGTACTAGTGCATTAATTTATCAATGTTTCTGGAAAGACCCCAATTTAGGTGTGGGATTTTCCTTTATTTTATTAATCTGGATTAATAAATGCATACAACATGTATAAAGTATTTTTGGAGGAGGAAAATTTGCATTACTCATTAACAAAAACAAGTGGTTGGAATAGCTGTATTATTAGCAACTCGTTGCATGAAAGTTTTGAATCAATGCAGTATCCAATTTTATGGTTCTAAAAGCAACAAAGGACATAACTGTTGTATAAAATACAAAAGGTCTAGTCTTTTTTCTTTTCTTAATTCTTGAGTGAGCTTGTAAGCCACATCTTAATGTTATACTAAACTAATTGACTACACTTATTATAAACTATTGACATATTCACACTTATTCTCAAAATTCTTATACCTAGCTTCCACTTGCAACTATTTGATTACCAAATGACTTATTTTCTATCTTGTTAAGGTTATATTTAATAAAATTTATAAATTTGAGCCATGAATGATATTCTGCCATGTCAGGCATATCTTTGAATACTATTCATTTGTAATTGGTCATGATCGTGCCAATTATGGGTAAATTAGAAATTTCAAATACATTTGGCAATACTTCCTTTTCCCTTCCGTTTATTTATTTATTTACATATTGACAAGAAACTCACAACCTGAGTGAACCTTTCTTAATCATTCAAAGCCAAACCATAGCACAGTAATATAACTAATACCAAACAAGCTAAAAGTGCTCATGAACAGAGTAAGATACAAATTAATTAAGCAACATAAGAAAAATGACCCTCAAAGGCAGTACTAATGTGAATTCTTCCCTTTTGGTCTGCGTCAAAGTACTTTAGACTAGCATTCAAGTTCGACACGCTCATCGAACTGTGTTCCTAGGCCAAGGTGATTCATCAGTAACCAAACGAATGTCAAGAGTTCTCCCCCTCTACTAGGTTGCTGTGCATGTACTGTTGGTGTGCAATTAATGGCAGCATAAGACATCAACTCCATCCAAACTTCACTCATTAGTTTCCAGTCACGCTTTCCTTCTTTCAAATTGCATTTCCCATCTTGTAATTCGGAGAGCTGTTGCGCTAGCCTAATTGCATCAAAGAACACAGATTTGCTTCTTCTTCCCTTCACATAGACTGCCCTGAACGGAGTCTCCACGGCAATGGCCTCGGCGATGGCTCCTTCTTGAACTAAACCTTTTTGTCTCTCTCTCCTAAAGAATCTCCTGGCATCTGCAGTGGTGTCCTGGAATGGTATTTGCCAATTGGGCGACACTGGGGCCATCATTGTAGGTTGCATAACTAGAAGATAAAGCATATAGTCAGAAATTAGCTTGCATATTTTGCGATCTTTGTTATCAGTTTTATCAGAACAAGGGCTCTGATAACACATTTCAGTAGCCAAGTGCCAGAGGAGAAGACTTTCTACGTATTGATACTTCTCGATGCTCCATTTTAGTCTGGCATGTTTTTCTTTTTCCCGCTGAAGAGCCCGATCACCTCTTTCTAAGCATGCATCCTTGCCAGCTCGAATGGTGTCTGCAGTCAAAGATTTACACTTCAGCTGCTCGAAAATGAATTCCCGTAGATCACCACCGACCTCCTCTGAATGTAAAGAAAGCGAGATTGTAATCTTCTCTAGAATTTCCTCAAGATGCAAACAAGAAGCCAATTTCTTTAACCACTCTGGAGTACCCTTCAAGCAATAGCTTATCATATCATACTGAAAAATGGACCTAGACCAGCCTTGTCTTGCCAAAATGGGTGCTGCAATGTATTTGCTCCAGCTGAAGTTCAGGGAAACAAGAGTCCATTCAGAAAAAATAAGCTTTAGAACACTTATGGCCTCGAGCGCTAACGCCCCCACAAGCAAGGTGTAAGAAAGCTTGATATTGAACTTCTCATGAGACTCAAATAGCTTGTCAACTGAAGAAAATACCAATAATGCACATAAGATTGAAGAAATGCTAAGCAAGCGGAAGATGTATCCAGTTCGGCTACGAAGAACTACAACCTTTGTGTGGAGAAGATCATACATGAACTTAAATTCATACGCAATCAATTTAAATGCCTCTTCTGCATTTCTAGTGAGGAAATATTGTCGGCTCAATTCTCGGTCTTCTTGGCTTAAAAGATACCCCAAAATAAGTACCTTGAAGCTTTGAAAGAGGTCAAATCCTTCTTGCAGCAATTTTACCTTATGTTTCAAAGAATTGGAGTTAGTGTCCTTGGGACTCTCAACCTCTTTCTTTTGCACTCCATTGGTCTTCCCCGTGGAGTGTTCTGGATCAAGGATTGGACCCTCTGATGAGTACATCCTGTAGGCCTCTACATAATCAGGCCCAGGGTATGGCTTTGGCAGCACTGAACGTCCAAAGCGGCTCCAGCTTGCAAGATAGAGAGCATACGTCCGCTCTGTGTACTTAATAGTTCCCGCAACAAATACCATGGCAGCGGGAATCCATGTCCTGTTTTCAGGAAAAGATAGATAGAAGACATAAGCAGTGCTCATCACCTGAACAAGGAGACTCGCAAATTGCCTAAGCCAGAGCTGATTGTCTTCGACAGCAAAAGAAGTAATTGCATCGGGGCCGCCAAGATGCAGCAAGAGAAAGGAACCCCATAATGCCGTGAACTCATCACTTCCTGCCTTCTGTTTACTAGCATCACCTTTGCTTTTGGAGATTAGTCCAAGGGCGACATTAGCGATCCAATCGCAAAGCAAGTATGCCATCCAAACAGACATGAGCACCATTTTGCTTCTCGTTGTTTGTCTGACGGGTGCAAAAATATGTAAACTCGCCTGCAGGAAGAGGCTTAAGACAACAGAGCCCCGCACATTCCAATCTTGCCATAGCTTTCTGATGCTGTTGAGAATAGATAGTGACATGCTTATTCTCCCTCTATCTTGTTATTTCCTCAACCACAATGATTTGCGCATGAGGCTCAAGATAGCCTTCTGTTATTCACTCGGATGTGGCTTTCAGTCCAAGACTGTTAAATTTGTAGGTAGTGGCTTGGTCAAGGGAACCCCACAGGAGCCGTAAAGCTCAATTATTTTATACAATTGAAGTGTTCGTATCCCTCAAGAGTCTCTCATGCGGAAGTACTATCCTTTTATTTTGTAGCTTTTGTATGAAACTTGTGGATGTTATTTTCTAATTCTTGGTGAACAATAGTGTTCTATGGCTTTTCTTTGTTTTCTAAGTTTGGGAAGATTTATGTACCGTATACAACAATCTCTTTGACTATTGAAGTTGTCTCTTTGATTAACTTGATAGTGAAATTGGAGTTCAATTGTAACACACACAATCCTACATGGTTTATCACTAGTTGAATGCCGCATCTCCATCACTTGTAGTACAAATTAAGAAGAAAAACGACCTGATTACAATAGGCCTACCGAACCTGAGATGACCAATCTAAAAGTTAATGGGGAGACTTGACATGAATCTATCAATAAAAGGAGAAAAAAATTGGATTTTTTTTGGTTAATGTATATCATTAGTAAAATTAAAACCTATAATAAAACAAATTAGATTGTGTAAATGATCAAACATATATTTTCTAGATTTATATATTCACTTTATGAAAGAAAAGGGATAATTTATTTATGCAATACATGTTTCACATTAAGTATACCATTAACTTATGTACTTTTCATTTTTGTCAACAAAAGTAGCACCCTTTTTCTCTTTCTCTAATAACAAGGAAAGAATTAAGGTTGATAAAGAGATGTTACACTATGAATAGAATTACGTTCATACCATCTAACGGAAAGAAATAATCAATACAAAAGATCCACACCATATAAAAAGTATTAATTTTCCCTCTCACCTTTTCATAATAACAAGGTGATTAAAAGAAATAAGCAAAATGCATCTTCTTACTGAAGTAAACTACTAAAGATTTCTCATTTCCCTTTTCTCTCATACTAGGTTAAGAATCTATACCTCAGAAAAATAAAAAACAAAAAAGATAGCATTCACAAAGAGAAGCCCATCATGAAGACAAGTAAAAGGAACAAAGATTCAAAAAGAAGATAAGCATTCATAAAGAATAACCCATCATGAAGATAAGTAAAAGCAACAAAGATTCAGTGGCATCAATCTTTAGTCATTAGCATTCTTTCTCATCCATTTCTATGAACACGTGAAAAGCCTACCGTAAAATCTAAGCTATCAACCAATACACGTTTCTTTTTTCTCTCATAAAAAAGCAAACACCTAATCCTACCATAAAAACAATTAAATTGAAAGACAATGAATTTTAACGCTCTCTAGGGCATTTTCTGTTTTGTTTTTGACAAAAAAAAAAAAAGAGAGGAAATCATTAGCGTGCAAAGACCTCGACCCATTTGAAATAAAGGTATCCATTTTTCTCTAACAACACGACAGGCCATCATTGAATATGAAGAACATATATATATATATTTTTTTCAGGTAAAAGGGGTAGGGGAATTTGAAATAGATACTTAAGATCGGAAGGCGATAACTACCACTCACCAATTAGTCCGGGTTCAAGAACATCTAATCTCATGATACTAAGATCCAGTCTTTTACTATTGGACCTATACTTTCCAGCATTCTTCCTTGCGCAAAACCAAAAGAAAGAACTAGTGTTAAAATTTACTGTCCCCATTAAGAACATGGAAATTTTCGTTTAAAGGTTTACGTGAGAAAGTTCCTTTTTCTGTTTTTTTCTTTTGTTGGTGAAATATCATATATATATATAGGATTTGTAGTGTAAAATTGTTTAAACTAATCATCTATCACCTAGTCTTTAAAATAACATTTAAAAGATTTCAAAGCTCACGCTCAAGGGGAATAAAGAGGGATGAATAACTACAAATTTTTTTCACTTATTTCTGTACTTGAGGTCTTATTCAATCTATGTTCAATTTGGTCTATTAAAACATTCCAGCCAAAAAGCAGATGTAATTAGTTCAGACCATGTAAAAAACTTATAAGATACATGGTTTTACAATCTATATACTAAAGAGTTTAAGGCTTGTTGGATGTTAATTACAAGTTATAGCATAGTATGAAAAAAGATACATGGAAGTCCTATTTGAGCATCAAGTGTATTAGTAAGGGTTCACAGGATTTTTTTTTCTTAATTCTTTTCGTTTTCTTGTTTCCAAAAAAGGACATGCTTATTACTAAGGACTAATATGAAATTAAGTTCATTTAAGATGAATATTAAAGGGTATACTCCCATCAAGAAGTTTAAACCAATGCTAATTAAAGGTCACTACTATGTTTGTGTGCCGTGGATCCAATGTTTCTCATCAATAAAGTCACAAAATACAAATTAATAAGTAAAAGAATTTGGAATAAACAAATGTTTCAACTGAAAATGAAAATCACATGAAAACATTCAAAGAGATGCAAAAGCATCTACTAAAATAGACTCATTAAGGATTTAATTTCTGCCAATGAAAGTTTCATCATGCATGTAAAAAAGTGAAAGAGGCAAATTGATTGATAAACTTTGTATACATATGTTATTTAAGAATATTAAATTCTACTTGTACGAGACTAGTTTTTTTTTCTTTATGAATATATGAATTTATCATCTAAGAATAACATAGTACAAAGGTTAATACTTATAAGATACATGTCTTCTATTTTCGCCCATAATGGAATCCAATGTATATTAGAGGACGAAATAAAAAACTATAATAAATGATTAAAACAATTAAAAGAAGAAATTTGGCTGCTAAATTTCTAAAAATATTTTTCTTAGCTTGCATTTATTATATATGGCTTGAATGAAATAGAAAACGTTTTCAAGAGAAAACATTCTTATTCTCTTAGTAAAAGTAGAGAAAGTAGTATAAAGAAAAGCTTTTTTATTTAGAAATATAAAATCCTTTCAAGAAAATGTCATTTTAAGTAATATATTTAAAGACTTCTAACTTTTATATTTTCATAGATGCAATAATTTTTATAATACTAAGGTACACCCTTATGTTTTTGTATTTTAATATTTAATAATAAAATTTACTTTTTTATAAAAAAAATGTTTAGGGATATATCTTAGCATTACACTACATTTAAGAAAAAATAAAGTTTGAAATCTTCTAATTATGACACAACAAAACATTCATCTAAGAAGATTTAATATTTCTAAATGGGGATACTCTTTTATATACTATTTTTCTGATTTTAGCCAATAAGATTGGTTTTTTAAGATCCTTATTTTGAATAAAAGACAAGTTTTGAATGTGATTAATTTAGTTTCTCAAACAATTGCTTTTGTAAAATTTATCATTTTTATCATCAATCAATACATATTTTTATTAAAAACTACGTGCTTAATTATCTTGCAATTACTATGCCATATTCAAGGTTTTCGTATTAATAAATACAACTGATTTTTTAGCTAAGCTCTTTTGTACAAAACCTAACTATGTTATGCTTTAGATTGCCATGTGATTATTGCATGGAAGTTATGCAATGCTTTTGACTATTCACAATTATCTTTGGGTTTCTCTCTCTCTCTCTCTCTCTCTTTATTTTTTTATTTTTATTTTATATAAATAATCACGACGTGTCTTGATACATTTTATTAAAATAAATAAGGTTAGATTTAGTAATCATACCTCATGCAAATACAAATGGTAGTGCCTAAAACTAACCCCTAGAACATAAAATTGAGGAACCAATATATCAAATTTTCAACTGAAGTGTATATGAATTAAAAATAAATATATTAATGGCAGCATATATGTGTAACCCTATAGAGGCTTATAATTTTGTAGGCTAAGCTACTCATTCCTAAAAGCATTCTTGCATAAGCTTGGCAGGGATCCTAATTGATCAAAAATTTGTACATGCAAAAAGAAGTGGCAGTAATTTACCGATCTATCCACACCAAAATTCCGCTCTCTAAAAGTGTGTACAATTGGCTTCAAGTCGCTAGAGATTAGCTCAAATACCGGAATGTTGGATATAGTACGCCCATGCGCTAAGCAAGTTTTATCAACATATAATGAAAATGTAATATTTTTGAAGATTCCGCCCTACAATCCATTTCTACCAACCATACAATCAACTTAAACATGGACTTCACCCCTTCCTGACGATGAGGATCCATGGCACCCATGACCAACACTAAATTTTATAGATAAACGTTGGTGGGACAAAGCTGTGGTTTTATAGAATACCCATCGCAAGCTGAGTGACACTTGCTATGTATCAGAAAATTTTCTACTAATTTACGGCCAATCTAAACAATCATGGCTTGAGCCAAATTATTGGAGCAAGTAGTCCAAAGGACAAGGCCATACTGAATTTGAGGGTAAACGAAGAAGGTTGCCTTTTGTTTGTAGTGGGCTATAAAAAATGTGGGGGGATGTAGGATGCAGCCTACCGTGGCCAAGCCCAGAAAAGTAATTCCGACCTAGTCGAAGTGGATTAGGTCACCTTGATTTAGAACCTACATAAGAATGACAGAGACTATGAAATATCTAATTGCTAATGCGCGTAGTTGGAATTGGCAAGTTGGGTTCACAAAATTGGCAAGTTGTGCACCTAATTCATTAATAAATGGGTGCTCACTCCCAACGAGCATTTGCTCAGTATCCATTGTTTTTTGTGTCGATTGCCTTTGTGATTATGCGTTTGTTTGACCAAACTCATGTGCCTAGAGATTCCAATGGCGCTTACTTGCATGGCCAGCAAAAACATTGTTTTTGGCATCATTCGCATATCATCAAGTCAAGTGGCTGATAGTTTTGTCTCATCCATGGTAAACGTCACAAAAAATTTAAGTAAACAAAGACAGCTGCTAGTTATGACACAAGGTACCCAACTATCGGGTCCTTTAAAAAGGCTTGAGCGGCAACATTTTGTTTATTAATGTTAGGTTTGGAGTAAATTAGTAAGGGTAATTATGTAACTACTATATTTGTATTGTAGGTAGTTTATATGGGTTTTCCAGTCTTATTCTATTTAGGTCTCCTAGTCCTATTCTATTTGGGTTTCCTTGGTACTTGTATAAAAGGAAACCTTATGGGGAAACCTAGGTATGAGGTTGAGAGAGAGTGAGAGAAAACAGAGGTTTTCTGTAAGAACTGTAAGCCCTCATCATCATAGTGAAGAATTGCTCCTTCGGCCGGGGACATAGGGATTATCCCGAACCTCGTAATTTCTGTGTGTTCTTTACTTGACTAATATTCTCTTTGTGTGTGCGGTGAGATCCTGAGAGATTCCGTGAGTTTAGATTCACGGGTTTGTTTTCTAACAAATTGGTATCAGAGCCAGGTTCCTAAATTAGGGCCAAGGCTCGTTCTTTGTCAGGCAGTTAGTGGAAGAACGATTGTTTTGGTGTGTATTTAGCACATTGCACACAAGAGGGAAGCTGTCAACAAAGGCTTTATTCAAAGAAGCTTTTTGTCGAACACTTGGCGTGTAACGCACGAAGGGAGAAGCTAAAATCGGCGTTTGAGGTACGGATTTTCTTCTCTAGCCTTCGTTTGTGTGATTTCCGACCTATTTGTGGCCGGAAAATCGATTGGAGTGCTGCGGGTTGTGTTGAACCCGTGAGCTCGAAAAGGAGATTTGAGATTCCTCTTTCGTTTGAGCGTTTTGTGGAGCGATTTTGAGTTCTATAGACTCGTTGGAAGCCGATCTATTGATTGGTGTTCTTATTTCGTCGGAAACCGCTTTGGAACGGCGGTAATCGGGGGAGAAACGCGGCTGCAGCAGCAAAAACGGGTTCTGTTGACTTGATTTTGACCAAGAGTTGACCCAGTCAAAGTTTGACTTGTTGACCGTTGACCGTTGACCGGATCCGAAGACCCGGCCCAGATCCAGACCCAGACCCGATTCGTCAACCCGATCCAGCTGTCCGTTGACCGTTGATCGACCGAGGAGTTGACCGTTGACCGTTGACTTTGACCGGACAGAATTTTCAGGTGATTTCTGTGCCGATTTTTGCAGTATTTTTCTGTGATTTTTTGGGAGATATTTGACTATTTTTGGGCATAATCAGAGGGGTATTTTGGTCAATTTGGTTGGCATTTGTTGAGGGGTATTTTGGTAATTTTGCACTTTTGATTCCTATTTGAGGGGGAAGTCAAAGGGAGTTTATTTTGTTGTGATGGATGATATGAATACTTCTAGTAAAGGTATGACCATGTTAAATTCATCTAATTTCTAAACTTGGAAGCCGCGGATGGAAGATTACTTGATTAGTAGAGATCTGTATGATGCTGTGGAAGGAGATTCTGCTAGGCCTGAGAAGTTGACTGATAAAGAATGGGAGAAGTTGAATAAGAAAATTGTCTCTCAAATTAGACAATTTGTTGAGGACAGTATTTATCACCATATTGCACAAGAGACTAAAGCTAGTGAGTTATGGAAGAAGCTTGAGGTTCTCTATGAACGCAAGACTCCTCAGAATAAGGTTTCCCTACTTAAGAGGTTAATTAACTTGAAATACAAGGTAGGACGGCCGATGACAGAGTTCTTGAGTGAGTTTAAGTCTTTGGTGAATCAGTTAGTGACGGTAAAGATTGTTCTAGAAGATGAACTGCAAGCAATGTTATTGTTGAGTAACTTACCTGACAGCTGGCAGACATTGGTAGTCACTCTCACAAACTCAGCTCCGGGCGGCGTTCTGAGTATGAAGTCAGTACATGAAGGTTTGCTTAACGAAGAAACCAGAATAATTGAGCAAGGAGTACATGGACATACAGAAGTATTAGTTACAGAAAGGAGGGGGAGAAACAGATATGTAGACAGAAATAGAGACAGAAGCAAGAATAGAGGTAGAAGCAAGAGTAGAACACCAAATTCTGATAGATCACGTGGAGTCTCACGTTCGAGGAAAGATGTCAAGTGCTATCATTGTGGTAAGTCTGGCCATTATAAGAGAGACTGCAGAATACTCAAGGAAGAAGAATCAAGGTATGGAGAAAAGGAAGTTGAAAAAGATACAGTGGCAACTACATCCGGTATTGGGGATATTATGATCTTTTGTGATTCTCAGATCAACATCTCATGTCAGGTTTCATCTTGGATTGTCGACACAGGTGCCTCTTTTCATGTTACTCCACATGAAAGGTTCTTCACATCTTATTCAGGTGGTGATTTTGGGTGTGTTAGCTTGGGAATAATGCACAGGCAAAGATAGTTGGCATTGGAGATGTAGTCTTGGAGATTAGTGTTGGATGTAAGCTAGTTCTGAAGAATGTTAGACATGTCCCTGAGATTTGTTTCAACTTGATCTCTACTGGCGTCCTTGATGATGAGGGATATGATAATTACTTTGGTGGCGGTAAATGGAAACTTAGTAGAGGTTCTCTTATACTTGCAAAAGGGCAGAAGGTCAGTACTCTCTACAAGACTGAAGCTAGTATTCAGAAAGGCAAGGTAAATGTGGTGGAAGATAATCACATGGAACTATGGCACAAGCGACTTGGACATCTCAGTGAGAAGGGACTTCAGCATTTGATAAAGAACAAAATAATATTAGGAGTCAGTGGTGCTGATTTGCAGTTGAAGCCCTGTGATCATTGCTTAGCTGGAAAGCAATGTAGAGTCTCATTTCGGAAAAGACCCCCGTCTAGGAGAAAACATGTTCTTGATTTGATTCATTCAGATGTGTGTATGTTGAAGGTGAAAACTCTTGGTGGCGCTATGTATTTTGTTACCTTCATTGATGATCATTCTAGAAAGGTATGGGCTTATGCACTGAAGACTAAGGATCAGGTTTTGGAGGTCTTCAAACAGTTTCATGCTATGGTTGAGAGAGCAACTGGAAGGAAACTGAAGTGCGTCCGTGCAGATAATGGAGGTGAATACAGAGGGCCGTTTGAAGAATATTGCAAAACTCAGGGAATCAGGCTTGAGAAGGCAGTTCTTAAAACTCCAGAGCATAATGGGGTTGCAGAACGGATGAACAGAACTATAGTTGAGAGGATCAGGTGTATGCTTTCACATTCTGGATTATCTCGGTCATTTTGGGGTGAAGCTATGTGTACTGTAGTAGATCTTATTAACATGTCTCCTTCAGTTCCATTAAAAGGTGATATACCTGAGAGAGTATGGACTGGCAAGGAGGTTTTTTTTAAGCACTTGAGAGTATTTGGCTGCAGGGTGTCTGTTCACATTCCTAAGGACGAGAGGAACAAGCTTGATGATAAAGCTCAAGATTGCATCTTCTTGGGCTATGGACATGATGCTTTTGGATACAGACTATGGGATCCAGCTGCAAAGAAACTGATTAGAAGTAGAGATGTTATCTTCTTTGAAGATCAGACTATTGAAGATCTTAAGAAGACTGAAAAGCCAAGAGTTGTTAATGAAAGTCTTAAGGATATAATCCCACCTTCTTCTTCCCCAGTAAGTGCACATGAAGGGGGAACTACACAGGAAGAGCCACTTGAGGATGTAGCAAGTGAAGAAGTTCCTGAAACTCCAGTTGTTGAAGAATCTGGAGGACATGTTGATAATCATCCAGTTAAGCCATCAACCCAGCCCCTAGTGAGAAGATCTAGTAGAGAACGTCAAACTTCGATGAGATATCCACCACATGAGTATTTGATGTTGACTGATGGGGGAGAACCACAATGCTATGAGGAAGCTAATGAATGTGAGCACAAGAAAGAGTGGAAGAAAGCTATGCGAAAGGAGATGAATTCCTTGCGGGAAAACCACACTTATGATCTTGTGACATTGCCTAAAGGTAGGAGAGCACTTAAAAATAAGTGGGTGTACAAGTTGAAGTCAGAAGAGAACAATCCACTACCAAGGTACAAGACGCCGTTAGTTGTAAAGGGTTATGGTCAGAAGAAAGGTATTGACTTTGAGGAGATTTTCTCTTCTGTGGTAAGGATGTCTTCAATCAGAGTTATTCTTGGTTTGGTTGCTAGACTGAACTTGGAGGTAGAACAACTTGATGTGAAGACTGCATTCCTTCATGGAGACTTGGAGGAAGAGATTTATATGGAGCAACCTGAGGGCTTCATAGAGAAGGGCAAGGAGAATCTTGTATGTCGACTGAAGAAAAGCTTGTATGGTCTAAAACAAGCACCTCGTCAGTGGTACAAGAAGTTTGAGTCATCCATGTTACAGCACGGTTATAACAAGACCAGCTCAGATCATTGTGTGTTTGTGAAGCACTTTCTAGGTGGTGATTTTGTCATCCTACTCCTATATGTTGATGATATGTTGATTGTTGGCCAGGACATTAAGAAGATTGCTGAGCTGAAGAAGGATTTAGGCAAGTCTTTCGCAATGAAAGATTTGGGACCAGTAAAGCGAATCCTTGGTATGGAAGTTAAACACGACAGAGTACATGGAAAGTTATGGCTATCTCAGGAGAAGTATATAGAGAAGATACTTCAGAGATTTGACATGGACAAGGCAAAAGCAGTAAGTACTCCATTTGTAAGTCATTTCAAGCTGAGTAAGGAGCAGAAGCCTGAAAGTAAGAGTGATGTTGAATATATGAAGAAAACACCTTACGCATCTGCAGCTGGTAGCTTGATGTATGCTGCAGTAAGCACTAGACCAGATATTGCTCATGCAGTTGGAGTAGTTAGTCGTTTTCTTTCAGATCCTGGTAAAATGCATTGGGAAGCTGTGAAGTAGATACTCAGGTACCTTAAAGGAACTCCTAAGTTATGTTTGTGCTTTGGTAATGATGAGCATGTATTGGTTGGATACACAGATGCAGATATGGCTGGTGACCATGATGGGAGGAGATCTACAACAGGGTATATGCTTACCTTTACAGGGGAAGCAGTTTCATGGCAGTCTAGGCTACAAGATTGTGTTGCTTTGTCTACAACAGAAGCAGAGTATATAGCAATCACTGAGGGTGGAAAAGAAGTTCTATGGATGAAGACGTTTCTTCAAGAACTTGGTATAAAACAAGGGATGGTTATCTTTTATAGCGACAACCAAAGCTCCATCCGCCTCAGTAAGAACACGTCATCTCATTCAAGGTCTAAGCACATTGATGTCAGATATCATTGGATTAGAGATGTATTAGAATCCAAGCAGCTAGATCTTGTGAAGATTCACACTGATGATAATGGAGCAGACATGTTGACGAAGCCGCTGACAAGAGACAAGCTAGAGACTTGTCAGCGGGTTGCTGGAATGGACTCCAAGTAGAGTCAAGTCTAGAGAGCAATGTTCTTTCTCTTATGGTGCAGGGATGTTGCACTAATGTTCCTCCAAAAGGGAGAAATTGTTAGGTTTGGAGTAAATTAGTAAGGGTAATTATGTAACTACCATATTTGTATTGTGGGTAGTTTATATGGGTTTCTCAGTCTTATTCTATTTAGGTCTCCTAGTCCTATTCTATTTGGGTTTCCTTGGTACTTGTATAAAAGGAAACCTTATGGGGAAACCTAGGTATGAGGTTGAGAGAGAGTGAGAGAAAACAGAGGTTTTCTATAAGCACTGTAAGCCCTCCTCATCATAGTGAAGAATTGCTCCTTAGGCTAGGGACGTAATTTCTGTGTGTTCTTTACTTGACTAATATTCTCTTTGTGTGTGCGGTGAGATCCTGAGAGATTCCGTGAGTTTAGATTCACGGGTTTGTTTTCTAACAATTAATGACCAATAACAAGTTGAATAACAGTCTTCACCAGTCGAACAGAAGAGTGCTGAATAACCTACGATAGAAGTGAAAGCGATACCCATTGTTTGAGATTCAAGTTCTTCAAATTCCGATTATCTTTGGAAGACGCCATCATGTTCAAGTAAGAAAGTCATGAAAAGATATTGGTTAGTTCAACTTCTTCACTTGTAACCCAAGAAAAGGGTCTGAAAAGTTGAAAAAGTTTAGAGGCTGCACAACCTGGAAAGACAGCTGAATGTGGAGAGGATATAATACAAGAATTGATACCAGAGAAAGAGCAGGAAACCGGGAAAAATTTAATCCACAGTCTGTTTACAAATTAGCCATTTTTTTTAGTGATTCTCTAAACCAAAACCTTCAGTTGAATGTATAGTTCTTTTCCTTTTATTTCAGTTAATCAAAGCAGTCATTTCCTATCCATTTGATCTGAAATTGTTATTTTGACCATCGACAAGCAATCGAAACACAATTTCACCAACGATAATAGACTGAACTTCAGCAATAAACCAGTCCATGTTCAACCAACAGAAATTTAAGAGATTCTAATACACAAAACCCATTTGACAGAAGTTATTAGTACAAGAGAGTTCATAACCTCATGTTTATGACATTAAGTAACAGAAAGCCAAGAGGTTTTATTACACAAAACCCATCTAACCAAAGTTACTAGTACTAGAAAGTTCATAACCTGAAGTTTATTTTGGCAAACCCTTCTATAGTTAAGCAGGATAGAGTGAAGTAGTCAAACGTGGCTTTGCATAGGCGTACAAGGGTTTAGCCTTAAAGATGTCATTCTTCGATTCAGTAAGGTCAACCACCTCATTGGGTGGTAGACTCCATGAAAACCCTTGAAGGAGCCTTGCAAATAGCATCACGGTCATGACACTCCCAAGTGTGCTACCTACGCACCCTCGCCTCCCTGTGCTAAATAAAATGAAGCGCAGATCATGTTCTGCAAGTTCCACCTTCTGCTCACTCAATGGCTTATCCTCGTCGAAATGCCGTTCTGGTTTGAATCTTAATGGCTCCTCCCAAACTCGTGGGTTGCGGCCGAGCCCATATCGGCTTAAGATGACTTGACTTCCTTTAGGTATGAAATAGCCACCAACAGTCATATCCTGCATTGCAACGTGGGGCAGATTGAATGGTGAAACAGGATGGAGTCGAAAACCTTCCCTTGCACAAGCCTTAACATAGTTGAGATGTGGCACATCAGATTCTTGAACCCATCTCTCTTTCCCCACCACCGTATCTATTTCTTCTACAGCTTTTTGGAGGATCTGTGGTTGGTTCAACATCTCGGCTAATGCCCACTCTACACAATTGGAAGGGCTGTCCACTGCTCCAAGTATCATGTCCTGCACCGAAACAATGGATACACAAGATGAGCCTCAAAGAGTGCCAGTTATCAGACCCATGAAAGGTAAAATATGAAGAATAAAATTTAATATTATTTTTTACTATTATCCCAAACTTTATGAAAAATATATTTAGTAACAATTAGAAAAAAAAAATCATTTAAACTATTTACCGCGGAATAATATTCTATAAGGACATGTTAATTTTTTTTTTTTTTAAAAAAACTTGTTTATATATACCAAGGACAAGCAAACACTAGAAACTTTTTTAGAAACTTAAATATAAGAGGAAACACACAAATTTTCTCCTAATACCAAATAGAAATCAAGGTTAAGTCTAGTCGTTTTTATCTTACTGTGACTTCAGCTTTGATTTCTTCTGTTGACAGAATTGGTTTCCCATTCGAATCCTTTGCCAAAATGAAAGCATCAAGTAAGTCCTCAGCCTCCTTCGTTTCCTCTTTCCATTGTTGCAGTCTCTCATCAACAAGTTGATCTGTATATTTGTTCAATATCCTCGTAGCGTCACGCACCACTTTCTCATGACCATCTAAGTCGAATGGTCTAAAGCATGGGATGAAATCTGCCACTGCAAAGGAAAAGAGATGAACAAGTATGGTGAAAAGTGATTCAATATGTTCTACTTCCTCAATTCCAGGCCCTCCATCTGTGCTTCCTTTGCCAAAGTATCTTTTATTGAACAACAGCTTCCTAATGAGATTACCACCATATTGACGTGTAACCAGTCTCACATTCACAGCTGAACCAATTGAATCGACACCAATTGTATTCTTGCATTGATTATAAACAAATCGGACAAGATTGTCAGCTTCTTCATTTCTTTTACTGAGTAGCCTTCTATGTGATGTTGGGCCAAGTATGTCCGAAGCCACCACCTTTCTCATTTTCTTCCATTGATCTCCCCATGGTGCAAAAATCATTGACTTGAGTCCACGACTAGGGTAGTCACCTGTCACTGTAATAGGTCTTGATGCAAATATTGCATCATGTGTTTTCAAGAACTCCCGAGAGAGTTCTGGCGAAATCACTGGGATAACATAAACACCTCCTAGACGGATACAAGCAATTTCGGTATTGAGTTCTTCCATTAGGCCAAGTATCCATCGGAAAGCTGGCTTGTTCCGCCACAATTCAGGTAGGCTTCCCACAATAGGCCATGGAGTTGGGCCTGGAGGGAGTCGCCCTTTGCTTGGTTTTTGCTTGGACTTTGGACTTGAATATGAGAAAAAAGATTAGGATGAAAGCGCCAAGAACGAGGGGGATAATGGTTAAATGGAAAGAAGCTTTATTGAAGGTAGCATAATCATGAGAACTTTGGTTAACAAAGGCTAAGGATGAAGTAGACATGATTGAGAGGAGGCAGACTAACAGATACTAGGATTTGTTTGATCTATTGCTTGAGCTAAGATTAGGGGTTGTACCATGTCTACTTATATAAGGTTGGCCAGTCAATGATACTATTATTTTGCTTTTTCTTTTTCCTAGTCATCTAAATAAGAATATGTTTTGAAAGTCCATAAGCCTCAATTACTTTATTATTATCTCCATGTTTATCCCTTGTCATCATATCAAATCCTTTCCTGGGCGCCGTCTTGATGATAAGAATCCTATTGGGGATTTGGTACAAGTGTGAAACAGTAGGGGTAATCCCACCGAACATGAACCATAGTTTTATTGGAACATGTCATCTTTTGGTTCTACTTGTTTGTTGGTTATGTCAACAACCTTATATGCATGTCACAATCAAAGCATCTAGCAATTTTTATTCTCATTCTTTGCAGGACAGACCCAAACACCTCAGATTGATTACGCTATTATATGATGGCAGGTCTGATGTAAGACCTAGCTACTCTTACGAATATATTTCACCTAGGAAGGCTGTGAGATGTTTTCCCATGCCTTTTTTGGCAGAAAGGTCAACATTTTCGAGTAAAGTGATCCTCTTTAAGAAACTACAAAAAAGGGTTTTGAGTTTCCAAAGTCTTCGTCACTTGCTTGAATTTATTCACCGACAATAAAAATAAGGCAGCATTATTCAACAATTGATTATCTTCATATCATTTTCTTTTGAACATGCTAGCTTTATGGTCTGGGGTGAGTTGTAATATTAAAAGATAAAAAAGTTAAATTAAACAAAGGCTATGGAGTTAGTAAAAAGAATTTAAAATGACATAAGTTCAATTAAAAAGTTTAACGTTATGAAGGTACCATGTAGATGTAAAAGGAACACAAGCTATAAGATATTTGATCAACAATACCAATGGTTGGAAATTTGGAAAAGTATTCTCACCTAAAATGAAATTCTATGTGATATTGGAAGATGTAATGAAGAACTATAATGGATGATTAAAGTAATTAAAGAAAGTGATTTAGCTGCTAAAATTTTTAAAATATTTTTTTTAGCTTGCATTTATTGTATATAAGTTAACCAAAATAGAAGATATTTTCAGGGAAAAACAATTGTTGTCCTTATTCTATTTACAAAAGTAAAGAAGGTAATATGAAGGAGAACTTTTTTATTTAGAAATATAAAACCCTTTCAAAGAAATGTTATTTTGAATAAAATTTAGAGATTTCCAACTTCTATCTTTTTATAGATGCAGTGACTTTTGTAATGCTAGAGTACATTTTGGTGCTTTTATATTTTAGTATTTATTAATACAATTTACCTTTCCATAAAAAAATATAAATGGTTGGAGATGGTAAGTAGACTTTGAAATAACATAACTTCATGTATTTTATGAACAAATGGGTGTTTTCTTGTGGTTGGGTGGAGCAAATTGTTTAATTTTTAATTTTTTTTATGTCATAACATTTTATTCATAAGCCTATCCAATTTTTTCTCTTTGGTGGAAAAGGTAAATTTTATTAATAAATAATAAAAGACATAAGCATATGGGTATACTTTAAAATTACAAAAATTACTACATTTATAAAAATATAGAAGTTGAAAGCCTTCAAATTTCACTTAAAAATGATATTTCATTTACTATAAAATCGAAAAGGAATAATAAATGAAGAAATAAAAGTTACAAGATATTTAATTGGTAATTCGTACAGTTAGAACCGGCAAGTTGACTAACAGAATAACATATCTTCACAGTAAAAAAATTCAAGTTGTGAAACCGCCCACCAATCATTAATTCAAAAATAATTGGGTGCTCACTTTGTCGTTAAGTAAAGCGGAGCCTACGAAATCTATCAACAAGCATTTGCTCATTCTATATTATTATTTGTGTCCAATTGCCTTTCTCTTTATACTTTGTTTGATCAAACTCACGCTTCCAGACATCCCCACGGTGGTTGCCCGCATGTTCAGCAAAAAGCTTTGTCGTCGGCGTCATTTGCAAACATCATCAGATGAGGCAGCTCAGAGTTTGTCCTTAAACTCGGTAAAAGTCGCATAAAATTTAAATAAATAGATAAAAATAAACAAAGACTAGCTTCTGATTGTCACTCACATGGGACCCAACTCCCAAGTCAGTTGACAGGGTTGGCAGCAACCTTTCCTTCTTGTTTCCGAAGTCTTCATCATTTGCTAAAGTCCTCCGTGAAAAAGTAGGATCCTCCATTTTTTTCAATTGATGAGTACTTAATTTAAATAATAAATTAGAACAGACAAAGATTTTGAGATAATTCAATTGATGAGTACTTAATTTTTGTCAATAAAGATCAATAATAAGGAAGAATATCTTAATATATAATAAAAATATAAAACCAAAATATTAATAATGTTAGATAATTATTATTTTTAACAAGTTTTCTTGTCCGAATATGAAGAAATTATAAAGATTTCTATAAGTGGTAAAATAATATTTAAAAAATTAATCCACAAGTAGTGAGGTGTCATACTTAAATTTAGGCTGGTATTCTATATTAAAAAAAACTAATTTTATCTTTAAAAAAGAAAAACATATGATGAAACTATCAATTAAAGATATTAAGATTGGAAAATAACCATTATCTTTTAACAATTGCAGAAGTTTATAATTGAGAACTTTTACATGCATGTGACGAGACATAAAAAGCTCAGATTTTTTTGTTTTAGCAAGAAACTGATCCACAAGCATCCTTTTGAGCGATTGTTAAAAGTCTTGTTGCATTGTCACTCTTACAAAACACAAGTTTGATTCTCAGTCAGTTTGTCTCCTCGTTCGTATTAATATAAGCATATACTTCCAAACATGTTAGCTTCGAGGAATCTAGTCCCCATTTGCTTCTAGCAATTTTTATTCTAGTTCCGTTCAGAGCTCACCTCGAAATGATGCAATGGTTTGACGTGAGGCGCTATGACGAAGTCCGTGAGCGACAACAGGACAAGACTCACGTGTACGCATCTAAGCAAAGCTATTGTTGTTAACATGTTTTAGAAAACATGTTTTGACAGAGATGTTACTTATCTTCTCAGAAAGTGATCCCCTTAAGGTTTCGAAGGCCCACCACAACAACCATAGAGTCTCAGAGCCTCCATCCGTTGCTTAAATTTCTTCATCGACGTCAAATATATTAAACACTCAGTTCCATAATTGAAAGAAGATAATATGTGAAGTGTTTTATATGTCATAAAATTTCTATCTTTAATGAGACCTTTTAGAGAGAGATAGATTTACACTTTCAAAATAGTATCAAAGTTAAACATTCTTTTGTGTCTATTAATCCAAATGCTATAATTGGTCCAAATTCGAATTGTAAGAGAGTATTAAATATTTATCCCACATAGGAAAGAAGAGTATTTGTGAAGTACCTTATAAGTCTTGAACACCCCTCTCTCCCTCCTCTAAGGCTTTTTTTTTTTTTAAAAAAAAAAATAGACTTTAGGAAAAATACTCCAATTGTATGCCGTCCTCCAATCAGGTTGGTGCGGTCAAAACCAAACTCTTTCAAAATTGCTTTTTTATTCACAGCCGTGATGAACTTTGCTGGTTCGGACAGCATTTTCACCAGAGATTTTGTGGTCGAAGTTATGGAACTATTTTTGGTGAAATAGAAGCTCTTATAACTAGCATTTGGAGCTGATGATTAAGAATTCATAACCTTCTAAGGTAATATCAAACTTCAAATAGTTTTCCATTTTGATTTTTGCAAACAGAGACGAAACAAAAGTATAGTGTAACAATAATGTTGCATAACAGAACTCATGCATGGATTTGCCGAAGATCAAAGAAGACTAATAGTCAAAAATCTAATTAGAAAAATATTGGATTAGACTTATAAAAAAATATTGAAACATAAGAGTGTGATTAAGAATCACGTATCTACCTTGAATGAATATTAAAAAACAAACTTAGTCTTTGAATGACATCTTTACATGTTAAAAAAATAAAAGTACAATCACCAAGAAGGTAAAAGTATATTAAAGACTAGACTTCAATCTATAGGTCTATCTAATTCATTTTGTATTCATATATCTTACAATCTTTACTCAAAGAATAAATCATACTTATCTTTACCTAAAATAAAATATTAAAGTATAATCAAAGAAGATAAAGGTATACTAAAGATTAGAATTTTGATTTATAAGCGTATCCAATTCTTTTTGAATTCATTTATCTTACTCTTCTAATTAGAGCTAAGAAATACTCGCCCAAAAGAATTATAACTTCATGAAAACAACTAAACTAGAATCAAGTGACCTTGTTTAAAAAAATACTAAAGGCGATACCTTTTATTCAAAAATCCTTTGAAATTCTTATTTTTTTTGTTTGTAATTCTTTCCTCTCTAAATGAGTAAAAAGTGGGAATTTTTACGTCATCTAATTTTTTAATAAAAAATTAATTTAAATATTCTTAGCAATCTTGAACATAATTATTAACTCATTCTTATATTAATGCGTCTTCTTGCATGATAGAACTCATGCATGCATTTGCCGAAGATCATTGAAGATTTAATAGTCAAGATCTAATTAGAAAAATATTGGATTAGATTTATAATAAAAAAAGATGGAAACATGAGAGTGTGATTAAGAATCACGTATCTACCTTGAATGAATATTAAAAGACAAACTTAGTCTTTGAATGGCATCTTTACATGCTGAAAAAATAAAAGTACAATCACTAAGAAGGTAAAAGTATATTAAAGACTAGACTTCAATCTATAGGTCTATCTAATTCATTTTGTATTTATATTATCTTACAATCTTTACTCAAAGAATAAGTCACACTTATCTTTATCAGAGGTGTCTCAACATAAAAGAAAATATTAAAGTATAAGAAAAGAAGATAAAGGTATATTAATGATTAGAATTTTGATTTATAAGCCTATCTAATTCCTGTTGAATTCATTTATCTTACTCTTCTAATTAGAGCTAAGACATACATGCCCCTTAAGAATTATAACTTCATGAAAATAAGTAAAGCAGAATCAAGTGACCTTGTTTAAAAAAACACTAAAGGCTATACCTTTTATTCAAAAAGCCTTTGTAATTCTTTCCTCTTTAAATGAGTAAAAAGAGAGATTTTTTAAATTGTCCAATTCTTTCTAATAGTGAATTAGTTTAAATATTCTTAGCAATTTTGAACAAAATTATTAACTCATTCTTATATCAAACATATCTTCTTCCTTTTTAAATTAAACTTGTAGAGACCTTGTCTTTTTTTAGTTGTATTAATGCGTCTTCTTGCATGATAGAACTCATGCATGCATTTGCCGAAGATCACAGAAGATTAATAGTCAAAATCTAATTAGAAAAATATTGGATTAGATTTATAATAAAAAAAGATGGAAACATGAGAGTGTGATTAAGAATCACGTATCTACCTTGAGTGAATATAAAAAACAAACTCAGTCTTTGAATGGCATCTTTACGTGTTAAAAAAATAAAAGTACAATCACCAAGAAGGTAAAAGTATATTAAAGACTAGACTTCAATCTATAGGTCTATCTAATTCATTTTGTATTCATATTATCTTACAATCTTTACTTAAAGAATAAGTCATACTTATCTTTATTAGAGGTGTCTCTACATAAAATAAAATAATAAAGTATAATCGAAGAAGATAAAGGTATATTAATGATTAGAATTTTGATTTATAAGCCTATCTAATTTCTTTTGAATTCATTTATCTTACTCTTCTAATTGGAGCTAAGACATACTTTCCCTTAAGAGTTATAATTGCATGAAAACAAGTAAAGTATAATCAAGTGACCTTGTTTAAAAAATTACTAAAGGCTATACCTTTTATTCAAAAATCCTTTGTAATTCTTTCCTCTTTAAATGAGTAAAAAGTGGGAATTTTTACGTGGTCTAATTATTTTTAGTAAACAATTAATTTAAATATTCTTAGCAATCTTGAACAGTTATTAACTCATAGAGTAATTAAACTTGTAGAGACCTTATCTTTTTTTTAAAGTTGTATTAATGAGTCTTCACCTACTCATTTTATTTTAAGAGTCATGTGGACAATGTTTCATAACTCTTAACCTACTACCTTTTTGGCTGTTTCCCTGTTGGATTGTGTGGATAGTTTTTCCAGGTATTCAGCTACTCCTATACTTATTTGTAGACAACATTTCACAGGTCTTCACGGACAATCTCTTTTATTGTTTTTCTTTAATAATATGGAACACTCTCACATGTTTCCCTTTTATTTATTGTTTCTTTCTTTCCATGTCTTCGTTGAAGATTTTCCTTCATTGCACTTACAAAATAATGTCTTGATAGTATAACATTGGTATATGATATTATCTATTTAATCTAATGCAAATAACCAGGATTATCTATTTGAGACAACATAGATAGTTCTTCCAATTGCCCAACGAAATTGATTAAAACCTTATTTGACAAAGTTTATTTATAAGGAAGCATACTACCACAACACTGTTTCACATGTAATATAATGCTTTAAATAGACAAGAAAATTGACCAAATATTTTCTTTACTACAGTGAAAGTAACTGTAAGAAGGAGAGTGAAGAAAGTTTTACAAACGCCTGACAAAATCTAGGTGGTTTTGAAGGCATTGATTTTCGCCATTAATCATGTGCAACCTCCTATTAAGGGTTCAACCAAAAAATGATTTAGCTCTACAAACACGGAAAGACAGTTTCTCTTCTCATTCGCCACATCAAATTGCCGCTCGTTTGTGTTTAGGATTATACTTTTCAAGACTTATGCAAATAAATTATACTAAAATGGCATGTTGACCAATATAAGACTAAAGATTAAATAAACTATTTAAAAGCTGACCCCCTATTAAAATATTTTTCCAATTATCATTGGGGGATGATTCATTTATCCGAGTTCAATATTATTGAGCTAAAAAGTTATTAGGCTCTTACATCGTGAATATTTCTGACATCATGGGACTCTTTTAGAAAACCACTTGTACAAAAAATAAAAATAATGATGGGCCTCCTAAACAAGTGCCATTTGTCCTTATTTCTTGGGGTGGAACCGGACATTTACCTATCCAACAGTGATTATTTACAAAACGGAAAACACATAATAGTCTTGCATGTAAAAAATATAATCTATTACTTTATATGGTAAAATACATCGTCTTTGTCATATAATAAAAGGGGTATCTTTTTATAACGTGACATTAATTTTCTTTAATTATGGTACTCACATCATACATTCAAAAACGCTTCTATATGGTAGTTTTTTTTTATTATTTGGAAGAGAAATTGCTCTAATTTTAAATCGATTTAACAGTAACAAGTTACTAAGCAAAGAGACCTTTCAAACATAGTATTTGATTTTTCTATATGGATTACTTATTCACTTGCTATGTCAAAACCTAAATTCAACCTCCGAATCTTTCTCCCAACCGTCATTGATCTTTCTAGGCTTTTCTCTTATTATGCCAAAGAAAAAAAGAGAAAATAGAATTTTTATAGTTATGTTTATTAAAAACGTAGCAAAATGCTAAATTGGAAGCTTTGTTTTCGATTTATTTTAGTCTTGTAATTGGTAAAAAAATCATATAAAATTTCATTAACTATTTCAAGAAAATTTCCTTTCTTTTTTGCCTTAATTTTGAACTTGCATCAAAGTTGGAGATTTATCAAATCACATCATCACTTACATATGAGTCAAACACACAACACAAACCCACACACTCAATTACAAGTAAATTTATAGAGGTTTGGGCCAAAATAATATCTTGTGTCTCTATAGTCATTTCTCATAGATTTTTCCACTAATCTTAACAAATTAGGATAAACAAACAGCTAAGAAGATAAGAAGATAAGAAGATAGCCCATAAAGTAACACTCATTGAAGTGGCTTTCCCATTAGGTTCTTCTATATTTTATATATTTATAGAAAAAATGTAACTTCTACAATTATATAAATGTATCTACTTATAATAGGATATTACAATCATACATTTTAATCTAATTGTTCCACTAATCTTAACAATTAGGATAAACAAAAACTTGAGATACTTAGTTGGTAATGTGTCAAGTTGAAATCGGCAAGTGTTAACTTACAAAATTAGAAAGTTGTGCGTCTAATCCGTTAATAAAGGGTGCTCTTTTTGTCATTAGGTAGAGCAGAACCTACCAATCTCTCAACAAGCATCTCCTTAGCGCTTGTTGTGTTTTGGTTTCTGATTGCCTTTATCATCATGCGATTGTTTGACAAAACTCACGATGACAAAGATCCCAACGGCAGTAGCTTGGATGGCCAGCGAAAAAACGTTGTTGTTGACATCATATGAAGACATCATCTATGAGGTGGCTCATAGTTTCGTCTTATCCTTCATAAAAGTCCTAGAAAATTGAAAAGAAAGATAAAGACCAGTTGCTAATTGTCACTAACAAGGGACCTTACTCTCAAGTTATTTGACATTTGAGCAGCAACATTCAAAACACTGATTCAAGCATGCTTGTAATTGCCCCCAAAATATTGTCAATTAAAGCTCTTGATCAAGAAACAAAAAGCCTGATGAACAGCCTGCACCATAGTTTGAAACCAGAGGGAGACGAAGGATAGCTATTATTTGAGATTCAAGAAAACAAAAATCTAATCATCTTTGAAAACACCATCACGTTCGAGTGACAAAGTCATTAAAAGATATTGGTTCGGTCAACTTCTTCACGCGCAACCTAAGAAAAGAGTCCAAAGAGTTTGAAAAGGTTTAGAGGATGTACTCCCTAGAAGGACGCAGTGACAACGAAGAGACGTGGAAGCCAGAGTGCCCGCACATCTCTTTGACCTTGTCATGTTTTGTGTTGGAAATGGGGTCCATGTGAGCATCCACATTGGCAGGTCAACCGAGCCACATCAGCGAAGATTGTAATTCAGCAAATCCCTGGAAACCCATGTGCACCCATATCTCTTTTTCGAGGGAGAGGACTGCTTCCTACACTGGTTGACGGTGACCTGAATCTGGCATGTGGGAGAGGATTCCATGCCATTTATCTCAATGAATGAGCATGGGAAACATTTAATTCAATTTTTTTTAAGATTAGCCAATTTGTACAGTGATTCTCTTAACCAAAAACCTCCGATTGAATTTATATTACTTTAATTAAAGTAGTCATTTGCCGTCGATTTGGTCCAAATTTGTTATTCTTACCATTCAAGCACTATGTCTCTAGTGATAAGGGACTGAACTTCAGCAATGAACTAGTCCACAAGCTGAAAGAGATTCGAAAACAAAGTTACTATTGATTCTACCACCTTGGTAACAGTCATACTTCAAGAATAGTATCTAAACAGATACAAATTTAAGAAAGTTTAGAACATAAAACTCATCAGAAAAGTTTACTAGTATAAGAGAGCTCATAATCTCGGCTTCGCAAGGTTGTAAACCTCATATGTATGGTGGAAGCGCTCTTTGTAATTAAGCATGGTAGAGAGAAGCAACCAGACGCGGCTTTGCGTAGGCGTGTAAAGGTTTAGCCATAATGAGGTCGACCACCTCATTTGGTGGCAAATTCCACGAAAACCCTTGAAGGAGCCTTGCCAAAAGCATCATGGTCATGACACTGCCAAGCGTGATGCCTACACACCCTCGCCTCCCCGTGCTAAATGAAATGAAGTGCAAATCATGTTCTACAAGTTCCACCCTCTGCTCAATAGATGATCCATCCTTGTTGAAATGTCGTTCACGTTTGAACCTTAACGGTTCTTCCCAAACCCGAGGGATGCGGCCAAGCCATGTCGGCTTAAGATGACATGACTCCCTTTCAGGATGAAGTAGTCCGCAACAGTCATAACATGCATTGCGACGTGAGGGACATTAAATAGTGCAATTGGGTGGAGTCGAAAAGCTTCCCTTGCACAAGCCTTAACATAGTTGAGATGGGGCACATCAGATTCTTGGACCCACCTCTTTTTCCCCCTCAACCCTATCAATTTCTTCCACCGCTTTTTGGAGGATCTTTGGTTGGTTCAGCATCTCGGCAAATACCCATTCTACACAAATGGAAGGCTTGTCCACTGCTGCAAGCATGAGCTCCTACAGTAATAATCAATATACATGATGAACCTCCAAGAGTGCCAGTCAACCGAGCCATCAAAAGGTAAAATACATAGAATACAGACTGGTGTTGATAATGTAACGTGTAGCATATTAACAATGGATATCTTAAATAGAAATAAGTATTTATTTGAACTATTTTCTAGTAAATAGTATTCTATAAGGAATTTTAACTCACTAAAGTTGCTATCTTGTTTATACTAATGTTGCTCTTGTTTAACACACTATAGATTTACAATCTATTTGGAGACTTAAATATAAAAGAAAATACTAAATAATTCTAGTTGTTTTAATCTTACTATAACCTGGGCTTTGATCTCTTCTATTGATAGAATTGATTTTTGATACCATTTTGTATTCAAAAAGATCATTACTTATGAGGAATGGTAGACAATTTTCTCATGAATGATAGATTGGGGCTCATCTGATACTGTTTTGTCTTATAATATTTGTACAAATCCAACTTTAACACTCCTTTACCATGCATACTAATATAAGTATTGTATGTGAAAAGAAATCCAACCTTTGGGGCATGTGGGATTACAAAGTAAATGCTCATCCTGACTCTAATATTATATTAGAGTATGAAGGCTTATTTTAAAACCTTAAAACATTAGATGGAGAAATCTCATTATTTATAAGACCAAAGACTCATTATTTTTGTTTCTAATATAGAACAACACTCACCTTTAATATTAGTTTCAACCTGCCAAAGGTGTCTTTTTAATATGCATTTTGTTTGATGATGGGCACCAATATTATAAGACACTTACGAGCATGTTACATGCGATTAATCTCGCAACTTCGAAGAAATTTCCTCATAGATGATGGCCTGGCAGGTCTGACGTGAGTCCAAATGCCAACAGCGGTTAGTAGAGCAATTCAAGAACCGCGTCGAGATATTTTACCATGCTAGTTTTATCATGTTTCGCTTGTCTTTTCTGCTAGAAATGTTCCACAACAACCTTTGAGTATTTGAAGTCTTCATTGTTTAAATTTATGCACCAGCGTCGAAAAGTGAGGAATCTTGATCGTTTGATTATCTTAATATTTCTTTCTTTCTTTCTTCTACACCTCGTTTTAAAAACTAGTTAGAATAAACAAAGACTCTATGATATTTAATTGTTAACAAAGTTCAAGTTCCGAACGCAACATGTGCATCTAATTCATTAATAAATGGTTACTTTCTTGTTATTAGATAGAGCAAACCGTCCAAATATTTTAAGGTCGTTCCAACCTAGCTTTTTCTTGGCAAATGAATTTTACAACGTGGTACGTAAGCATCCGGGAATGTGGTTTTTCCCTTGCTTCTTGCAATATTTTGTCCTAGTTTGGTGCACGCGGACCTCTATACCTTTTAACCTATGGCAATATGACAACAGCATGTTCTAGGAAATAATTTCGGCCGAAGTGGTTCGCATCTACAGAAAGAGTAATTTTCTTAAGGTTCAACGTTCGAGTTTCACAAATGATTCCCTTAAGATTTCAGGGAACTACACAACAGCATTAGGACAGAAAATCCATTAAAGATTCCAAAAAATGATTCCCTTGGAGTGTCAGTGAGTACACAAAATGTTACAAAGCTTTTGTCCTTTATTTTTGTTCTTTCATCTTTCTTCTCACTCGTAAAGTTGATAGAAGCAATTGAAAGTAGTAGCAAACTTAGAATGTTTTCCCAAAGGGAAATTAAACAATAATTAAAGTGTACTAAAAATATGTTGCATTTACATATACAGTTGATGTCTTGCACATACATTAGCACATGGTTAACAACCCTATTAGTTGGGAAGAATCCGCTTCGTTAGACAATGTGTGGTTGGTAAATAAATATCGGCATTTTAGCAAGGTACGGAATGTATCGCCATAGAAAGCTACGCTTATCAAGGACATTGCTTACGCTATCTCAGCTTCTTCGTCATTCCTAATCTGTTTTGACTAAGTCATCATCCAGTAAATTGTTTTGCATAACTTCACCATCGATTAGTGACTTGATTTTATTTGCTTGAGGGACAGAAATTTGTTACATCTTCAACTGATCCTTCTATAAGACTTGTGGTCCAGGGATAATGTTGCACAACTCTTAATCCACTCCCTGGATTTCCCTCGCAGACAACAATGGCAACTCCCAAACTTGCCGCTGCTCACTTTGCTCTTTTCTGCATCCTTTTTGTGACTCTCTTCGCACAGTATGAAGGCTACCAGAATGTTGGAACTAGAATAGGAGGGAGCAAAGATGCCCATTTAATTGGGGCAACTGATATAACCAGGGACAGTAAACTGCATATTACATTCTGCCGTACTAAGAAATGTAAAGAGGGCCCTTGTTGGTGTTGCTTAGCTCCTCCTTTCACTTGCTGGCTCATAGAAGATGTTTGTGTACAACAATGCCATTTCTAACGTCCAGCGCCCACGACCTGCTGAAACGCAGAGAATAGAGTCATTTACATGATCTTCCGACTGAGAAACTTAATCTAATAAGTTGTTTCAGCTTTTACAAGTAATATCCTGTCGTCCCATGTCTCTCACTTTGATAGTGCCTCTCTTCTTTAACTTTCTAATAAACTTACAGAAGCAAAGCATATATTCTTTGGTTACCTTGCCTTCAATTTATCACTAACATCAAAGGACTTGGTTTTCTTACTTTCGATTTCCGTGAGAAATCTTTAAAAAAGTGTGAATTATCTCGCTACTTATGTTTCTATGGAAATCATTTATAGGAGTGAAAGATATGTTCATTCCTTATTAAAAAAAGAAAAAGAAAAAAATATTTGCGTTGGATTACGAAAAGCTGTCTCTTAGAATTGCGTTGGCCTTATATATCACCTCGTTTCACCGTGGCTGCTCAGTGACCTCTTCCCTTAATACGTTGCACATTATAACGCAATAGCTCCCTAATTCTAGCACAAGCTTTGTAAGTGTAACACTTGTCACATGCCATCCATACCTTACTTCGCTTAACACATGGCTCCCATGCCTTCCTTCACTAACTGCCTCCTGATCCGCCATTAAGATTGTTTAAGATTGTTTAAGATTGTTTTGCTTCCAAAAGGTGAGCTACTGAAACGAGCATTTCTCCGCAACTTTCCCTAGCGGCATGCCCACTCAAATTGCGGGAAGACTGCACGTAACAAAAGAACGCTTAGGTTCTCCGATGGGCGTCGTCCAGAGAACGATCAAGAAGGTCCCAGGGAACGTGATGCTTCTGAAACGAAACGCCGTGACCGAGAGTGTTAAGACCTTTTCCGGGCTTCACATCGTCTATGGATAGGATCGGGTATGAAAATCGGGTGCGGGAGCCACGGGCCGAGAGAGAATACTACTTAACAAACATGGGCCTAAGCGGCTTGCATTTTGGGAAGGCAGAGAAGGGTGAGGTGACGGGCAGAGGAATTGGACAAAATGGCGTCGTACAGTGCGAAGAGCGTGTAAGAGTGAACGAAAGCAGGAGGGAGGCTGGGTTTCGTTGGTGTGCGCGCGACGCCGTAACTTACGTGTTCAGGTCACCGGCGGGTCCGATAGCGCGGCCCGTTGAATAAACACTTGGAAGGACCACGATTTACTAGTTTTAAACTGCTCCTTCGGCTTTATGTGGACAATGATTCACAAGTGTTAATCTATTTCTCCTTTTCTACTTTCTTGTTGCTTTAATGCCGACAACGTTTAATAAAATCTCAAGTCTTAATATATACCTACAATCACTTTTACTGTTTTTGTTTAAAAAAATGACACATCTTTACCTCCTTTCCCTTGCATTTGTTTTTATTTTTATTTTTTTTTAAAAAAAAAAAAAATATATGAGTTTATTCATCTAAAAACAAGATAATATAAAGACTCAAGGACATCAACATTACAATTCATATAAAAGAAAATTAAATTTGAAATTCTCTAATTATAACATAACAAAATATTTGTATAAGAAAATTAACATTAACTTTCAATGTTAACATTAACTTAGTATAATTCCTTGTATATCTCTTTCCAACAATAAGAAAGTTTAGAAAGTGTAAATGTGATAATTTATTGTAACTTGAAAAGATATCTCTAGATCCATGTATTATTTTATTTAATGTCAAGATACATAATTGAAATTCTCATGCTTTTAGTATTATAAATTCATCTATTTCATTAAGATGAACTTGAATAGGTGATAAACTTGGATAGATGCTGTTTCTTTCTTTTTGTATCTTCACATACAAGATAATGTTTTGCTAGAAATAGAAAAAAAAAATTGCTATATGATATCATCCGTTTAATCAAATATGAATCAACAATATTGCCTTATTTAAAGGAAAACATAAAAGAACTCTTCCTATTGTGTAGATGTTACACCTTTTGTTTTGAAGCTTACCCACAGTGTTAATTTCATTTATGATGAAGCATCTCATCATATATATGTTTCACATGTAATCCACACCAAGGTTCATGTTTTGTAAATGAAATCCGAATATAGTGTGAAAGTTTAAATGCTCTCTCATCCCCTAATGTTCAATATGTAAGGTTTCAAATGCCTTTTGCAAGTTGAACCCAGAAATTTATACTCTTTTTCTTTTTTTTCAATAAGGGCCTTTTTTTATTATGATAATTAGAGATTGCAAACTCTAGAGAAATATACGGTAAGCTGTCTCAAAGACTTCGTTAAGTGAAGAAGGGCAAAGTTATAGAATTTTCTTCTGATTATAGAGGACTGAAAAGAAAACTTACATCATTATTATGTAGAGATTAGTCCTCTTAACAAAATTGATCTTTTGAAAATGATTTTAATAGACATAAGCTTTAATCATGGAGGCTTTTCTTAGAAATTGGAGAACAAAATGGACACCTAACAACAACATACTGTTCAAGCTATGGTTATTTGACAAGAAGAGATAGGATTTTCTTTTAATTGAGAACCAAGTTCCTTTTTCTATTTGGAGCATTTTTTTGATCTTGCCTTTCCCTTTCCTCTAATCCATCCATCCTTCATCGACCTTACATTTGAATTTAAAACTACCCAATATCCGTCTAACTGCTCCGCCAAGCTCTTTTAGTCTATTCTACTGCCTTTGCCATCTCTTCAGTTCTTTATTCTAGGGAGCTGCGATTGTCAGGGTGTTTGGTTACACGGCCTTAGCTTCTTCGTCACTCCTCTTTCTTTTGACAAAGTCATAATCCAGTAAATTGTTCTGCATATCTTCAGCGTCCATTAGCAACACCGTTGTTTACTGAGATTATGCGTCTCTTAGCCACTTGACTTGTTCTCTCTCTGTCTTATGTGCTTCAAGGACAGAAATTTGTTACATCGTCACCTACTCTTTTTATACGAATTGTGGTCTAAGGATAATCTTCACAACCAGTAGCCTACTCCCTAGATTTCCCTCGCAGACAACAATGGCAACTCCCAAACTTGCCGCTGCTTGTTTTGCTCTTTTTTGCGTTCTTTTTGTGACTGTCTTGGCACAGAATGAAGGCTACCAAAATGTTGTAACTAGAATTGGAGGGAGTGGTGATGCCCATTTAGGTGAGGGAAGTGATATAAACGGGGACGATAAAATACATGTTACATTTTGCCGTGCAAGTAAATGTGAACCGGGCCCTTGTTGGTGTTGCGTAGCTCCTCCTCATGATTGCTGGCTCGCACAAGCTGCCTGTGAAGAACTATGCCATTTCTGAGGTCCGACGCCCACGTCCTGCTGAAACACCAGGAATCGCGTCACTTCCACTACGTTGCTAACTGAGTTCATGGCCAGTTAGTCAAGATATTCATGTCAGTGACCGCAAAAATATTAATCTAATAAGTTGTTTCAGCTTTTTTAGTAATACCATGGCGTCTCATGTCTCTTGCTAAACGTATATTTCTTCGGGTACCTTGCCCACTTATTATCACTAACGTCAGAGAACTTGCTCATGTTATTTTAACATCCGTGAGCAACATCAAAAATGGTGTGGCTTAACTCAATACTAAGTTTCTTTACGAATCATTTGTAGGAGTGAAATACACGTTCATTCCTTACCCAAAAAAAAAAAAGAAAAGGTCTCGCAATAACCCATATGGTGGTGGTTATCCGTGCTCGGTAAGGCTCTCTTCCTGGTCTTCGAAACTGTAAGAGCCCACAATGATAACAGCCTCCAGGCATCTCATGCGCATTTCCGAATATCGCAAGATAAAACCCCCCTCTCTTTGGGCGATTTCGGGGTTTGGAACTCAGATTCCCTTCATAGGGAGCAAACTTTTCCGTTATCATGGCTATGCCACATCCATCACGATTGCTTACCGTCACAGAAAATGCTCCGAAGCCCAATGGGGAAATTTGTACTGCTTATGTCAATAAGCTTTGTGAACCAGGAGATCTTTCCGCTGGTGCTAGATTACTTCAATCCTTACGTGAGAAACACGTCCACATCTTCTTAGCCCTAAAGCATATAATCTCTTACTAGACGCTACATGCAAAAAGCATAACCTTCAGCTTTTGTCTCTAGTTTTCAAAGAATTGTTCATACAGCAGGGACTCTTGAGTTCAACCTTTTTAGAAAACCCAAAAAGAAAAAAAAAAAAAAAAAAAGGCTCATGATTTGTTCCCCTATACACGTTGTTTCACCACTTATTGACAACAATGGTGTTCACCGGCCGCATATCCTTCCCGGTGCTTTTCCCTAACGGGGAGCATGAGGTCGACATGGGCAACGTCATCGTCCACCCATTGATGGAATTCAAGACCTTCCAATCAATCATGAGCCACAAGATCAGAATCTCTCACAGCAATGCTCGGACTTCCTTAGCGGGCCTGAGACTTAGCGGGGGATCCCGATCACTGGCAAGTTCCACTTTGCGGCAGTTTCACCCACTTAAAAACCGAACCACGCCCAGTTAGACCGAAACGTGGCTCTGATACCCCTGTTGGGTTTTATATGTAAAAGAGGCCCACCCACTTAAAAACCGGCATATAAGAAGGGGATTTTCTCTCCTATATATGCTGCTTTATTTTCTTCTTGGTGCCCGATGTGGGACTTCTTCCAACAAGGCTCAAGAGGAAGATGTTACGTGCCAGCTTAGAGGAACGCGTAACTGGTCTTGAAGAAGCTTATTGGTATTCATTTTAAGGAAATGAGAAGACTTTAACAAGAGAATGGGACTATTTGAATGTTGGGATTTTGGATTCGTGAGACCCTTGTTTTCAATGAGGTGAAAACACAACCTTTTGGTTTCTTGGATTACGAAAAGCTCCCTCTCTTAGAATTGCTTTGGCCTTATATGGCACCCTGTTTCACAGTGGCTACACGGCAAGCTCCTCCTTAATACAGGGCACATTATCACCCAATAGCCCCGTAATTCTAGAAAAAGCCTAGTACACATAACACTCGGCACATGCCTTCCATGCCTTGCTTCACTTAACAAATGGCATCCATGCCTTATTTCACTAACTTCCTCCTTCCCATGAGTATATGAATATATAAGCAATATAAGAGTTTGGAACTAAGATAGTTTTCCAAATCATGTTGTCCACATATCTTTAAGAAAGAGACGACTCCTATTTCGAAACATGTTGCCCAGACAAGTCTCGAGAAGAGTTACAGAACAACAGTTAGGTTTTCTGAAGGGCGCCTTGCGGAGAACGGTCAAGAAGGTTCCAGGGAACGTGATGCTTCCGAGACGAAATGCAGTGACCCAGAGTGTTCAGACCTTTCCAGGCTTCACATCGTCTATGGATAGGATCAGGTTCGAAAAACGGATGCGGGAGATATGGGCTGAGAGAGAATAGTACTTGACAAACATGGGCTATACCGGCTTGCACTCAGGGAAGGCAGAGAAGGGTGACGTGACCTGGGGGGTGGGACGATGGGATGAAACGGCGTCGTAGAGTACGCCGAGTGCGTGAGAGCCAACGAAAGCGGGAGGGGGCCTGGGTTTCATTGGTGGCTGGGCGACGCTGTGAATTACGTGTTCAGGTCTCCGGCGGGTCCGATAGTGCGGCCCATTGAAAAACACTTGAAAGGACAATGATTGACAAGTTTTAACCTACTTATTGCCTAGAGATTACACCTTCTGGTATGACTAATTTCATTTATGAGGAGGCATCCCGTCACAAATCTGTTTCAAAATTAGAATAGAGCTTGAAAGTTTAAGTCACCTCTCATAACTTAATATTTTCTGTTAGGTTTCAATTTCCCTTTGCAAGTTGAACCCAAAAGCCTATACTCAGTTTGTTTCAAATAAGGCATTTTCACCATGATAATCAAACATTATAGACCCTAGAGAAACTTGAACCGAAGCTGGGTAAACTTGAAGAATTTGGTTCTAATTATAGAGGATTTCGAAGAAAACTTAGGTCATTGTTATGCAGAGACTAGTCCTCCTAATAGAGATGATTTTGTCATCTCTGTTAATGATTTCAAGGGACACAAGCTTTATCATTGAGCTTTTTATGGTTATTTGACGGGAAAAGATAGGACTTTCTATTAGTTGTGAACCAATTTCCCTTTTTTTGTGATTAAACATTTATTTGATTTTGCCTATCCCTCTACCTATAATCTATCCTTCTTTCATCAACCTTACATTTGAATTTAAAACTAACCAATATCAGTCTTACTACTCTGCCATGCTCTTTTAACCAATTCTACTGCCTTCGTGATTTCTTCATTTCTTTATCCTAGGGAGCTACGCTTTTCAGGGTCTTCAGTTTATGGCCTTAGCTTCTACCCATCATTCCCCATCTGTTTTGACTAAGTCATAATCAAGTATATATTTCATAACCAAGTAAAGTGTTCCATATATCTTCAGCGTTCATTAACAACTTCGTTTTCTGTTGAGATTACGCATTTCTTAGCCACTTGACTTGTTCTCCTCCTATCTTATGTGCTTGACGGGACAGAAATTTGTTACATCTTCACCTACACTTTTTATAAGAACTGTGGTCCAAGGATGATGTTGCTCAACTCAACCTACTCTCTGGACTTCCCTCACAGACGAAGATGGCAACTCCCAAATTTCTTGTTGCTCGCTTTGCTCTTTTCCACATCCTTTTTATGATTCTCTTGGCACAGTATGAAGGCCACCAGAATATTACTCCGAAGCCTACACCGCAAACCCTAAACCTTGGGAAATGCTCGGAAGCCTAATGGGGAAATTTGTGCTGCGTATCTCAATAAGCTTTGTGAAGCAGGAAATCTTTCCACTGCTGCTAGGTTACTTCAACCTTACGTGTGGTTTTCCCCGATGGGGAGCTTGAGGTCGACATTGGTAATGTCATTGTCCACCCATCGTTGGAATTCAAGACCCTCCAATCAATTATGGCCGCAAGATCGAAATCTCTCCACAGGGATATTCAGCCTACCTCGGCGGACTGGAGACTCGTGGAGGATCCGGATCATTGGGAAGTTAAACTTTGCGGTGGTTTCCCGCAATCAAGGCTGCCTCATCCTGGTGGTTCTGAAGCGATCGAAGCGCGATAGCAGGCAGAGGACTCACAAGGGAGGCTCAAGAGGACGATGTTATGTGCCTATTTAGAGGAAGACGTATTTGGCCCAGGTAGAAGCTTATGGATTCATTAAGAGAAAACCGAGACATTTATTTTCATGAACATTCTTAAAAGCAATTCAAAATTGTTCCAAAAAAAATTGAATTTAAAAACGAGCTAATATCCATCTAACTACTCTACTAAGCTCCTTCTGCCGATTCTATTGCCTCTATGATTTCCTTAGTTTCCTTATTCTAAGGAGCTGCACTTGTCCGGGTCTTTCGTTATACAGCCTTAGGTTATTTGTCATTCCCCATCTATTTTGACTAATTATGATCCAATAAACTGTTCCGCATATCTTTAGCCTTCATTAGGGATTCTGTTTTCTGTTGAGATTACATGTCTGCCTAGCCACCTGACTTTTTCTCCTCCCTTCTTATGCGCTTGAGGGACAGAAATTCATTACATCTTCACCTTCTCTTTTTATAAGAATTGTGGTCCGAGGATAATGTTGCAGGACCCTGAGCCTACTCCCTAGATTTCCCTCGCAGACAATAATGGCGGGTCCCAAATTTGCTGCTGCTCGCTTTGCTCTTTTCTCCATTCTTTTTGTGACTCTCTTGGCACAGAATGAAGGCTACCAGAATGTGGAATCTAGAAAAGGAGGGAATGATGATGCCCATTTTGTTGAGGGAACTGATACAACCAGGGACAGCAAATTATACATTACATTGTGCCGTACAGATAAATGTGATGCTGACACTTGTTGGTGTTGCTCAGCTGCTCCTGACGATTGCTTTGCCTCCGAAGATGAGTGTGTAAAACAATGCCATTTCTGAGGTCCCGCGCCCATGTCTTGCTGAAACACCAAGAATTGCGTATTTCTACGACCTTCCTAACTGAGTTTATCACCAGTTAGTCAAGGCATTCATGTCAATATCCGCAAAAAAATTAATCTAATAAGTTGTTTCAGCTATTTTAGTAATACGTATAATTTTTCGATTACCATGCCTTTTGTTTATACTAACATCAAAGGACTTGATTCTCTTATTTTAACTTCCATGAGCAATCCTGAAAATGGTCTCAATACCTAAGTTTCTTTAAAAATCATTTCTGGGAGTGAAATATATGTTCATTTCTTATTTATTAAAAAAAAAAGAGTCTTCAGTAACCCCTACGGTGATGGTTATCCGTGATCACTAGGGCTCTCTTCCTGGTCTTCGGCTATGTGAGAGCACACGATGATAACAGCTCCAAGGCATCTCATGCGCATTTTTTAATATCACAAGATGAAACCCTGCTCTTCTTCGGCAATTTCTGGATTTGGAACTCAGATTCCCTTCACAGGGGGCAGACTTGACCGGTACCACGACTGTATGAAATCCATTACGATTGGTTTCCCTTTTAATGCGCCAGTCTTCAACATGGTATGTACTTTTACTTAGCTCTCGTTTACTTGTAACGCAGGCCTCTCTTGATAAATCAAGTTCTTGCCACCTTAGAAAATGCTTTCAAGCCCAATGGGGCAATTTTGTAGGATCGATTTCTAACTCAATACGTAGTGTAATAAGATGAAACTTGATTTTAACATAAACTAAACAAGACAAGGAAAAGACTTGAGTAAGAAATACGAAATTTAATTAAGTAGGGAGAAAGTTACAAGTTTTCAAAGTTGATACAAAAAACTGTTATATTTTTAATTTCTACAGAAACTGAATTCTCTCTAGAGACTTCTCTATTATATTTTTTTAACACAAACCTCTAATTTATAAAAAAATATTAAACATTAAAGACATAATACTTCATCTTCAAGAGATTTCCAAGCTACTGCTGCCTCTTGCTGCTGTTGCATCCATTTTTGACTTTAAACTCTTATCTTTTTATCTTCTTAGCTGTTTGATAAGGATGGATTACCAACAAATTTGTACTATTTATGTCAATAAACTTTGTGAAGCAGGAAATCTTTCACCTGCTGTTAGATTACTTCAATCCTTACTTGAGAAATACATCCTTCATAGCCCTAAAGCATATAATCTCTTACTAGAGGCTCCATGCAAAAAGCATAACTTTCAACGACTTTGTCCCCTATACGCGTTGTTTCAACCTCTACAGGATATTGTATTTACAACGATGTAGATCACCGACCCGGAGCACGAGGTCGACATTGGCAACGTCTTTGTCCACCTGTCGATGGAATTCAAGACTTCCAATCTCTCATTAGCCGCAAGATTGGAATCTCTCTGCAGCAATTCTCAGCCTACCTCAGCGGCCTGGAGAATCCCAATTACTGGGGAGTTCAACTTTGAGGCGGAGGACTCGCGGGGAGGCTCAAGAGGTCGACGCTACGGGCTTGTTTAGAAGAATACGTAACCGGCTTTGAAAGAGGCTTATTGGTAATCATTTTAAGCAAATAGGAAGACTTTAACGAGAGAATGAGATTGTTTGAAAGTTCCGATTTTGGATTCATTGAAAGGAAACCGAGACCCTTGTCTTCAATAAGGTGAAATCACAACCTCTTGGAATCGCGTTGGCCTTATATAGCTCCCCGTTTCACCGTGGCTACATGGAAACCTATTCCCTTAATACACGGCACATTATCACGTAATGGCTCCCTAATTCTAGCAAAAGCCTTGTACACGTAACAGTTAACACATGGCTCCCACGCCTTGCTTAACCAAGCGCCTCCCGTTCCGCCATTAAGATTCATTGCTTACAAAAGTGGCCTACTGAAACAAGCATTTCCCCTCCACTTTCCCTAGCTTCTTGCCCACTCAAGTTTTAAAGTACTTGATCAACATGGGCCTAAGAGACTCCCTCTAACAGTTAATCAAAACATTTAGGATAATGCAAGAGGCTTTGAGGTGTTGAACCTGTGACCAAGGGGTTCTATCCGCTCAACACTAACGCAAGTATTTGTTGATTTGGATAATATTATCATCGCTATTGATATCTTGTTACTATTGACTTTGACACAAACTATATGCTCAATCATCGACATTTGATGCTTCCATACCTTTAACAGTGCATTGTAATGTCGTTTTATTGTTTGATTATTTTTCTTTTTCTGGAATAAAGAAGTACTAGCTTGTTGGTTTCTACATATTTACTGGACATAATTATATCAAATCTCACATTGAAAAAAGTATTATAAATGTGAGTAATTTTGCTCTGACACTGAGCGACTTGCACTGCACAACATAATTTCTTGACATAAAAAAATGTATATGACATTATCCATTCAATCAAATATCAGTGACCTGCATTGCCATATTTAAATGAAAATACAGATGAAATTTTCCCATTGTCCTACAAAATCCATTACATCTTTTTGCTATGAACGTTATCCAGAGTCGATTTCATTAAGAGGGATTCACGCTACCATTGATCCATTTTACATGCAATATAAGCACTTTATCCTTGAATATATAAAAGTATGAATTTTCTGTCTTCTAATTATGATGGTGATATTCTTTTGGTGACAATTTCTTACTTCGTTGACCGACCTAAAAAAACAGGTATGAAATTGTATGGCTCCCTATTGTGCAACAGTTGACCAATAAATTACGAGGGAAGTTTGAGATGTCGCGGTCTGAGACGCCATGGTACACATAGTACGTTGTGCATACTTTTCACCAAGCATCAAGTTCATCAAGGAAGCTCGACAGGACAGATCGAGCTAAATGTGCTTCTGTTTCTTGAAATGCAGGCCTTCCCTTACGTTTTGCTCCCGGCCACGAGTTCCAATTTGTTCCCCATACATGTGTCCACCTAAGCCCAAATGGATTCTTTCAAGAATCAGGGTAGGTTGGTTGTTTTAACCAAATAGTTTCGAACGCCTGCAAGACGTGCAGAATTCGTGGACCTTCGCAGATTGGGATACCAAAATCTCCTACCAATGCAGCCCAATTACCCCTGTTACGATTGAACAACGTTCCCAGAAAATCATCGCTAGTGCTGCTTCCAAAGCGATGTCATTCTACGGAATTTTTTTTTTTTTTTTCCCCCGTTATGATCGGGTCGCGAGCCACTTTGTCTACTGACTCTGAAAATAATTTGCCCAATTTTTTGTCCCTTGCTCGTCAGTAGAAAGTGTAGTGTCGAATCTAATTGCACAAGAAATGTATAAAGTCAGATGTTACCGGAAGCCACATTATCAGTTCTGATCAAAACTGCTTGCATGAATATGTGCACCAGAATTAGAGTTGTAAAAATGGCTTTTACCTCATAGGGTCCAGCACGAGGTACAACTAGTGGTATCATTTCATGCTTGCTTAGCACATTCCCTCGTGGGCTTATCAGCACAAAAAGAGGCCAATTCGTGAGGCGCCACTCCTCCCTAATGAACTTGAGGCCTGCCACTGGTGAAACGCATTGCACTGCATGGTATGGCATCTCAGACACTAACGTCTCACACCTCGTTCGCAGCTGATGTGTCCAATTTTGACGACATTATTGACTCGGGTCTCCCAAAAAAATACCCTTCTATAATCCTCGGGCGTGAAGTGAACAGTAGAACAAACTTCTCTTTCAGAACGTCGATGCTAACCTGTTTTGCAATACAATTGAGAAAAGTCAAGTAAACGGTGAAAATAGCATAATATTCGGTTTGTAGGCAATGTAAAAGATCTTGCTACGGCTCTAGTCTACTATTATTTATTTGTATGGCTGGAAAGAGTAGTATCTTAACCATATAGATGAGCTTCAATTCTAGTGGGAAAGGCAATTCTAAAACAAGTTTGCACATTTGCGCTTGCAGAGCTAGCCATTTCTCTGGTAGAACGTTCCTTAAGCAACGGCATATAACCATTGCAGGAAATCAATGCCTTCAAAACCGCCATGATTTCATCTGGTGCTTGAAAATTTTCCTTCACTCTTCTCACTTTCTCCATTTTCTCTAAAGTGAAAGAGAGTCTTTGATCAGAGATTGCGTGTTTAAAAGATATTATGATGCACATGCAACATGTTTAAGGTAGTGCTCTTCCTCATGAGTGAAATCAACATCCTTTGTATTCTGAGGTTCTAATAAAATGCCATACCTTCAATGTTTTGATATCCATGAATACTATATGCACAGTGAAATGAGATTCTTCATTGAAGATGCAGCAAATTAACAAGTCAAATAATGGAGGTAGGGGCTATGATGACGAAGTTATGAAAAGAAGAAAGAAGAAAGAAAGAAAATGGAAGCAGCTGAAGAAAATGGGACACCTGCAGGGGTGATAGGAAAAATTCCACACCCATTCTTGCCTAGGACATCCCCTTGTGGGTTCATCATCACTAACGCAGGATAATCCCCGAGGCCCCACTCTCCCTCAGTGAACACTGTTAGAAGACAAAACAAGGTCAGTGCCACGTGTACACCACGTCATTCTGACGAGTCTGCTATGTTAGCCCTATCTCCCTAGAGAACAATGAGCTGTTCTCCACTAAAATTAATCAAGTGACTTTTGAAGAGTGCATACCTCCTCCACTTCGTTGGCTCACTGGTTCTCCTCAGTGGAAGACGAGAGAACCAACATCTTGAAATCCTTCGTTTTTTAGGCCTCGCGAGCTGCCATAGCTCCAATCAGCAGTCGGGTTGCGCCAGTGGGTAAGTCCGTTTTTTTCTAAGTTTTCTTTCTTCAATGCGCGGAAGATTCTTTGCTTCGATTCGATCGGTGCCTTTTCTCTGCATTTCTTTCCCGATTTCTTGGGTTTACGATAGTGCAACCCGTGTTAATTTGTGCATTATGGAGAAGTAATCTGAAGCGAGAGGGTTCTCGAGGGTTCATGTATTAAAGATGTTCAATCATCTTTTAGTTGGTGTTTAATCTGATGAAGATTACACTTGATAATGTGTCGTTTAGTCACTGGCCAAATGACAACTGCAACGGGAGAAAAAGAAATATATATATATTCTTTTTTTGCTAACACCACAAAATCGTCGTGGACTTGCAATATATTTTATGTCCTAGTGATTCAACCTTTAGTTTATGTTAAGATTATTTCTTTTGTGTTGCTTGCCCTGCTTAAGGAAACGTTTGTCGTTTCAAATTGTTTCTTCTTTTCTTTAATGGGTTTCCTTCATGGGTTTCAAGATTGTACTTGATAATGTGTTTGTCTATCGGGGGTGGCGTGGTTTATTTTGGGGTTACGTTTAGTCACTGGTCAAACGCCAAAAGCAACGGGAGAAAAAGAAATGGTAAATTTTTTTTCTCCTTTTTTGGCTAACAGCACACAATCGACATGGACTTGCAATATATTTTATGTCCTAGTGATTCAACCTTTAGTTTATGTTAGGAGTATTTCTTTTGTGTTGCTTGCCTTGCTTAAGGAAACGCTTGTCATTTCAAGTTTCAAATTGTTTCTTCTTTCCTTTAATGGGTTTCCTTCACGGGTTTTAAGCCAATATTTTAATTTTATTTAGTAGATGATAATTTGTTTCTCCTTTTGAATTCTGTTTTGCAGATTTCAATTGTGAGATTGCTGATTTCCTACTCTGTTTCTCGTGTAGTTTTGAGATTTGCGAGCTAGGTTTGTGAGCTAGGTGCTCGCAAATCTTGATTTTCTCGCATAAACATGGCAGCCAATTTAGCAATGACTGGTATACTAGAAAAGGTATAGTATTCTGGCCCGGCTATTGATATATCTCTAGCAGGCACACATATATTGTTACAATAACTCAATTATGTTCATTTATTGAGTAAAGAAAAGCATGTATATCCCATGTTTTAGCTTGTCCAAAATTTCCATTTCTTTTGCTGCTTTCTTTGTTTCACTGCTGTTTGAAGTGATTTAATCTAAACATATTTAATTTTCATTATAGTAGTTGTTTTCGAGAGCATCTTGAAATTTAGGCTTGATGTTTGACACAGACATGAACCTTTTGTATTTTTTTTTTCTTTCTTTTTTCACACTGCTTTACCCTTGTACAAATGCAAATTTATCAACGAAATGCTACTAAGGCCACTTCATTGGCTACAAATATGCTGTTCTTTTATCTCTCCTCTCCCACTCTTATTCTAGTATCAACTAAAGGTTTTCTTCTTCTTTTCCAACCGCTGCTCTCTTTTGGTCTAGTTCCTCCTCTTTTAATTCTTCAAAGTAAGTTGACAGCTCTCTCTCTCATGTATATATGTCCAAAATGCTATCCGTTTAACTTTATGTACCTTGGAATGGATATGTTTCTTTTGACCAGTTTTTTCGAAAGAATGTCCATCGCCACCTCAGTTTTCTTTAGGTCTCTGTTTGGCTTTGATTTAGAATTATATTTAAAGTTCTCAAAGTTTCGGGGTCAGGTTGGAGAGTAAAATCTCCATCTAACTTCCCACTTAGTTTCCATGATCATGCTACGTGTTTTGTTGAAAAAGAAGGTATCTTAGTTCCCTATGAAGTGAAAGCACAGTACCTGTTTGCCTATCAAAAACCTATGAAGTGAAAGCACAGTACCTGTTTGCCTATCAAAACCCCTGTTCTAAAAGATGAAAGAACTTTTTCTCCACAACCATACTTATGGCTTAGCATAAAAAATTTTACTTACACTTCTAGTCAATAGAATTAGAGCAACTTCAGTGTTTCTTTTTTAACTTTTTTTTTTTCATTTCATTTATTGGTACGAAGTTACAACTATTAAATATAATTGTACACGGCTAGAAGTTGGATTGAGTAATAAAGTATCAATTACTTCTCAGGTTCAATCATTTAATGTTTGCCATACAAGCGTTGGTAGAATAGGTGGATTTGGAAAGACAAGGTAACTGTTTTATTGCTTGTCTTAGAGAATAGATTAAAATCATGCTCATTTTATTTAAAAGGCAACTTATTTATCAATATCCTAGTGGTGAGAGGAATAAATATATGAAATGAATATAATGGAATTATGGGTCATTGCGAATAGTGCATCAAATAGAAATGTTTTTGTTGTTCTTAATGATTTAAAAGCTCAAATCTATAAATGTTGGTCCAATCACATATATCACTATTTTCTCTCAAAGTATTAATACATACATTTTACCCGTAATATTTTCTCATTCAAAAACACTTTAAAAACCATTATGAGCCAAGCGCAATTAACATGAAACCATCTTCATCTAGGTGTTTTCTTAGTTGATTGGCAAAGATTTAGCCTTCCAACATTTTTGTTCTCAATAATTTCGGCACAACAATTTAGATAACCGAGAACTACTCTGAAAAACATCAAATCACCATAACTATGGCTTCTAAGGTAGTTATTGAAAGGTGTTAAATTTGGCCATTTTTACATTTTATGTTGCTTACCAGTCCATAAATAAATTCTCCTTACATAAATGTTCTTTTGATTATGTCATTGTTGAGCTTCTTTCAGCATGCATTTTGTAATATATTTCAACAGAAGGCTTAAAGGAACTTAAAAATTGCAAAATTGATGCTACTAGTTAAAGAACTTAAACAAATTGGATAGAAATACTGTGTTGACACTTATTCTCCTACTCTACATTTGTGCACAAGAATTCTAATCCATACCTGCACTTACTGGAGTTGAGAATCATTGAAATCTAGAGCTTTGTGGCACTTTGATTTGATGACCAAATAAAGAAGGTTATTTGCATGGTAAAGTAAAAGTAGTAGTTAACTGCCCTTGGTAAATAATTGACACTTCCTTTTACAAAGTTTTCTGTGTTACTGCATAGTTTTCTTTTCTTGATTTTCCCCTCTACACCGAACTTCTGCATCAAAAACATCAGTCTTTATGCTCATTTCTTTTTCTTGGCCTAAAGATCCAAGAATCTTGTAGACTAGGTTTTGACCGTATTCTAAACCTTGGATGGTTTCCCCTGCACCATACTGGTTTAGTCAAAGTGATTGCAGAAATACTAGTCTTTTATTTTTTCCTTTATTTTTCCTGTAGGCTCTTGTCTTCCCTTTTGATCTAATGAAATTGTGTTTCCAAAGAGAAGAAGGGGCTCCTTTGCTAATTAATTCATTTTATCAATTTTCATCTCTTTCAATTCCCTTGCTCATTTAGGAAGCACTCATCTATTATGCTTACAATTATTCAGTTAAAAAATTGTTTATTTTGTCTTCTTTTCATTTTATTTTTTTGCTTCAATAGATTGGAAGGAAAAATACCAGATTTTGAAAATGAAAAAAAAATTGAAAACCACGTAAGCAGTCTAAACTCATGATAAAGGCTACCTTACAGCATGATGACCGTAGGAGCCATGTTAGTGTGTGTTAAGCTTATTAACTTACTTCCTTAAATAATTTAGAGGCTTGTGGTCTCTTTTTTTTCTCTTTTCTTTTTTCTTTTTCCCTCTGCTTTTTGAATGGATGACCTAGTTAATAGTTTAAGCTTTTGTAAGTAGTTTTATAGTTTTTAAGTCATGCAAGTGGTGTAGTTCTATTGATGTTGTGTATAAAAAAAGTTAGATTAGCAGCAAGTTTAGATGCTAATTAATAACTCTACATTTTATAGAATTATTAGTATATTTTAGGTAATGTTTAATATAGTTTTTATTAAATTATATTTATATTTAATTGTATTTATATATATTTTGTTATTTTATGCAGTAAATTCAAAATAGAAGAAAAAAAAAAGAAAAAGAAACAATAAATCATGCAAAAGAAGGTGATCAATGTTCACCATTTATCTACGAAGCACGTGAGAAGCAAGGAGAAGAAAAAGACGAAGAAAAAGAAGGAAAAGAGGAAACACGTGAACATTATGTTGAAGAGAATTGTTAAAGGAGCGTGAACGTGAATTATCATGGTAAAAGAAAAAAATGACAAAAAAGAAAGTCAAAGGAAGAAAAGAGAATCGGGGCCCGGAGGTCTTTTATAAGAAAATGAGGCAATTGTCGTGAAGGGAAATGGGGTAGAAACCGAAGAAAAAGAGAAAAGAAAGAGGTCACGACAGAAGGGGCGGTCGTGCGAAAGCCGACCGACCCAGGAGAGAGATAGTTTCGTCCAACATTATTTTTCGGCGAAAGAAAAGTCCAGAACGTGCGAACGCTGTCTGGACTTTCTTCTGGCGCATTTACTGGCGGTCTCTGGCGAGTCTGTTGTTCTTTTTCTGCAAATTTAGTGTTTTCCGGTAGTGGGTGAGAACTCACACGGAAATAGTTAGATCTTGTCTATTTTCTCCAGATTTGGTGGCCAAAAGGTAGATCTGAGCACTCTGTGTAGATTTTCGAGTAGACCTGAAGGATTCTGTACCGATCGACAGCGGCGCACGGTGGCGCCTAACCGGCGACTGGCCGGCGCGTGGTGGAGGCGCGAGGCAGCTCCTTTTTCGTCCCTTTTTTAGACAAACTTCTTATCCCCTATGTGCAGATTTGTGCAACTTATTTTGTACTTTGAAGACATTTGGTAACAGCTTTAATGTTTTTAAATTTTAAAATGTTTTGTTCACGTTTTTACACTAATTTAGTTGATGTAAATATGTTGTTTTAGTTCAGTTTGTTAGAGCTATGATAAAACTTAATTATAATGTATGAATGTTATGATTATTTATATTTTGTGAGACATTTTATAAATGTGAAATTGTATATTATGTAGTTTAATGCCTTTAGGTGATTAGCTACCACTTAAATGATCTGATTTGTATATTAGAGAGCGACAGGAGATAACATGCAATTACTTTTTGTAATGTGTGACCATAGATTAATATGGATAGACATATATCATATGATTTGTGTAGCTTTAGGTGCAAATTGGAATATTCACATATCTTAATGCATTTAGTTTATTTAATTCATATGCAGACTTACAGTGAATTAATGATTTAAGTAGGTTTGCTATACCTAGACATAGGATAATGAATAAGTTAGGAAATTTGGTCATCACATGAGTAGAATTAATCTTGCTAGCATAGATGATCGACATTTGTACTTAATAATTATGTGAAATCGGATGCTCTAGTACATTTCATTTATCAAGTTTAGATTAAATTTGATTAGTTAATTCACATTTTACCATTTTAGTTGGCTAGATAAACTCTAGAGTCTATTCACTATTAGTAATTAGTTAGTTTGGTAAATACTAAGCTTCGTAGGATGATATTTATGCTTATCATTATATTACTTGTTCGACATGTATACTTACATGTGGAATTTCACCGAACACTAATACTGCTAATACTGCTAATCTAATAGTTATTGGAATGTGAGTAGTGAAAATGGACATAGTCGTCAGCTTTAGAATTGTAGCTTGAAGAAGAGATTGAGGCAAATTTTTTTTCTCTTGTCCACTTGGAATGGGCTATCATGATAACAAGTCATGTACCAAGGCTTTGTAATTTAATCATCTTATAGACGTTTAGATTATTTTTTTCATCTATTTGACAAGAATCTTGCTTAGTGGGGTTATTTTAGAATGGATAAACAGTAGAGATAGCGGCTAGTATGTTTTCCATCCTAAGTTCATTATAAAGTCTAGTATGGCACTTATATTGGACTGCATAAGCTTATTCGTTTAAGTTGTTGACATGATGTCTCATTTGTCTAGATAGATATACATGAAATCTTACTAATTGTGGTGCTCGATCAAAAGATTCAATAAGTTTTTGTGGTGGGGAACATTACTCCCATGTCCAATGGGTGACATAATACCTTCTTTCTTTTTTTCTTTTTTTTAATGTGAAAACTTCATTGTCCTTCATTGGTGTCACCTAGAAAGAGTGTCAAACTTTCATTCCATTGTTTTGATGTTGTTTTCATATCTAGTAAGCTAACCCCATTAGGCAACTAGTTTTTGCTTAGTGTTGAAATTACTAGTATGAAGTTCTAGAGAATAATGTTAATAAATGGCCTCTCTTAGAACATCAATATTAATGGTGTTAACTATATTTGTTGGTTATTTAGTTAAGTATGGTAAGAAGGCTTGAAAAGCTTGAGTCACTTGATTAATAGGCTAATGTGTTTCTAAAAAGGTTCTTTGAATCATGAGATTCTTTGTGATATGATATCCACTCAAATTAGGTCATTCAACGATGAACATGAAATAATCCGAAATAAGAAATAAGCTTTTTTTTTTCTTTGTGTTGGTAAAAATTACAAATATTAAACAAATTTGTTGTTGTGCAGCCAAACAAACCTTTCATATAACAATTTTGCCAAAAGCCCTGTGCCAAAGACTTATCCTGACAACATGTAAGAAATGTTTTCACCTTAAGAGCAAGCTAATTGAATGTTATAACTTTTCATTTTTAAGCTAATTATAATTTTTAAGTAGGGAACTAACATGTTTGTCATTCAATAGAAATTTGTTTGGAATTTTCCTTGAATCAGACAATTTATAAGCATCCAACTTGTCATATAATAAGAAGATGAGCTTATTCTTTTTCTTTTTCTTTTTCTTTTTCTTTTTTTCTTTTTTTCTTTTTATTGTCAAATTCCTCATTTCAGTTTTTATTAACATGCTATTTTTCTTCTTGTTACACTTTATCTAGAATGCATATTGAATGCATAAAGTATAGTCCATGTTTAAAAGGTACGTATGTTAACATCAAAAGAGAATTTATTTCTTCATTTTATACAAAAATGTGCTAGATCTCTTTTCACTACATAATAACAAGATTAAACTATCAAGCATAGTTGAATATCTTTGTTGTCGTTGATTGTGTCTTATTATCTTGAAGTGATACCTTTCAGATAAGTACTCATTGCATATAAATTGTAGTGGAAACGTAACCACCATTGGGGACATCGTGTATGAAGTAAATTTAGAACTTGAAGGTTTGGCAAAGTTCATTTGTATGAATGGGGACACTTGGGGCTTTAGTAGCACTGGTGCATTTTTGGATGTTGATGGAAACTCAAAGCAATTCATAGCAAAAAATCATTCCATGCTTAGCATGGATGATTCCTCATTATATGTGAATGCCCGTCTCTCCCCTCTCTCTTTGATATCTTATGCACGTTGCTTGGCAAATGGAAATTATTTTGTAAAACTTCACCTTGCTGAAATAATATTTGAAGGCAATAGATCTTTTCAGATTCTTGGAAGACGGATGTTTGATGTTTATATACAGGTATAGATATGCAAGAAGCTTTTTTTTTTAGATTACCATAGATGATTGTTCAAATGAATTACTCTGTTGCAGAATGTGTTGGTATTGAAGGACTTTGATATTAAAAAAGAAGCCCAAGACATTGACAAAGCAATCATCAGAAATTTTACTGCACTTGTCAAGAATAAAATCCTAGAGATTTACTTTTATTGGGTTGAGAAAGGAACACGAGATATACCAAAGAGAGGAACATATAGCCCTCTTATATCAGCTATTCGCATAGACTTTGGTAAGCAATATAAGTTGTGTACTCTATCTTCCATCTTTAATATGTTGAGACATTCCTATCCTATGTGTCTCTCTCTCTCTTACAATGGATTGAATTTCTCAATTTCTCTGTCTTCTTCTTTGGGAGTAGATTGACATAACAAAGATGTTTGTATGCACAATAAATGAAGTAGAGTATCTATACTTGTTGCAAGAAGATTAATTCTGATTTTTTTTTTAATGTAAGTTGCATTAATAAAATGTAATATACAAAAGCATAGGGGCATACCTCAGTATTACAACAAATTCTCAAAAAACTAAGAGTAAGAGAAAACAGAGGTTGGAAGCCTCTAAATCTCACTCAAAAAAACATTTCTTTGTGAGGGTTTACTATTTTGAAGCAAAGAAGCTCTCCCTCGTATAATTTTTCTTACTTTAGCCAACAATATTGAAATATCAACTAGTTTACTCTGAAATCTTCTTCTAGTTCACTTACCCTGATTTTTGCCTTATACCTTTCCTTCATTCTTTGTTATTAGCTGAACCCTCTCTATTTCAGATTTGTTTTGCATATGATTGTGTGACAAATATTAAAGAAAAAGAATGTAGTCTTGCAATCACAATTTTCAAGTACTCTTTCTATAGGTTTTAGTCCTTTTGATGTAAAAAGGAAGATATTTCCTACAGTTGGAATGGCAATTTTGGCTTTTATTCTTGTATTAATAATTTTAGGAATTCTCTGATGAAAAGGTTACCTTGGAGGCAAGAAATGAATGGACAATGTAATCTAGTTCAATTGTATTAGATGGTTGGAGAAACCAAGTAGTGTTGTAATGCTTTGTTCTAACCCAACATCTCCAACATCCTAACCACATTTATTTTGTAGTGCTTACAAGATTGATTTGCAAATTGGTATTTTTACCTATATGCAAATTCAGGCTGCGACGAATAATGTTGATGCTACAAACAAACTTGGGGAAGGTGGATTTGGATCTATATACAAGGGTATCTACAATTCCATCATTTCTTCTTTCCTTCTATGAATGTATTTGATATCTTTTTCTTTCTATTTCATCTTTTTCACGTTTCTTTTCTGTTTCTTTGTTCAAGATGGATTTTATACATTACAAATAGTGAAAGTTATATTGTCTTTGCAAGGCACATTATTAGATGGCACCATCATTAATGTTAAGCAGCTTTTTGCTAAATCAAAGTAGGGAAATTAAGAGTTTGTGACTAAAATAGCAATGATCTCTAGGTTATACCATTCAAATCTTGTGGAAGTGCACAGATGTTGTATTGAATGAAAACAGTTATTATTGATATATGAATACATGGAAAACAATAGCTTGGCATGTGTTTTGTTTTTTTAAGCTTTGTGTTTTGTCCTTAACATATATATTATCTTTAATAATAGTGGTTAAACTATAATCTTATAGATAATTAACTAGGCTATATAAACCAATTGCAAGTCCAAAGGAAGGCCAAATAAAATTAGATTGGCATACAAGGCATAGAATATGTGTCGGCATGGTGAGAAGTCTATATTTCTTAGATAACGAATCATCTTCAAAAATTATTCATAGAGACAAAGATTAGTAATATCTTGCTAGATAGGAACCTTAACCTTAAAATTTCTGATTTTGGGCTAACCAAGCTTAATGAAGAGGAGAATACCCACCTTAGCATTTGAGTTAGAAGAACAACGTAGTCTAGCTTTATCTCTTTCTTTCACTTTGATTATCAAACTTTACTTTTGTTCTCTTTACATAGATGCATCATTATGTCTCAAAAGTTTAGTTTTTTTTTCTCCCCTATGATAGATCCAAACGAGGCAGAAATTAAGGTTTTCACATATGAGTTCAAGCATGTGTAGTACCATGAAAAAAGTCTTGGCTTAGGTATTATTAGTGGTTTTCTTTTTTGTGAAACACTTTTGTTTGCAACATAATTACAGGCTTTTTTCTAAGTATACTATATTTTTCTATGGTTTGCATACTTAGTTTTTCCCAAGGCTTAAAAACTTTGGTGTTCTTAATACTTTTTTTAACTTTTACATGTTGAATTCTATCTTTAGTTTCTACTCTCTTTTGTCTCAATGAATTAAAAAAAAAAAGAATCCATATTTTAATATATCATTGCATGACCAATAGTTATAATTGATTCCATTAATGATTTCTAAGGGTGAATATAAACTGCATTCATGAAGAATTGTAATACTTAATTGTACAAACTTTTCTTTTTGTTCATAATTAAATTTTTCACACTTTTAAGTATAACAAACTTGTAAGACGATAATTCAAGTTTTATTGATGGACTATCACTTGCTAAGATGCCTATAAAAATTTTCTAAGATGGAAATTTTTTTTCATAAAGTTACTTGCTCGAGGAATTGCTTGACAATGAACTTGTAATCTCTTATCAGTGAACTATAACTAATAGAATGGTCTTTTGTACAAAGGTTATATAACATTAGAATAAAGTGAATGTATACAATTCTGGAATTTTAACTCTAGAAATTAGTGCTAGGAAGAACAACACGAATTTCTTATTTGACCCTTGTAAGTTTACTGCCTATAAAAGGTTTGGAGAGATCTACCAATCAATTGAAGATGGTCAAAAATATTCTACTAGTCACGGTTTTCCAAGAGATATACAAGTGCTCAGCATTTTCTACAACCAGCTCTGGCCTAAATAAAAAAAAAAAGTCTTACCTATTGATGATCTTCTTTACAATTGTACAAATAAAATTATATATATATATATAGTGAAATCTTTCTATAGTAATTCATTTCTTGCAATAAAATTAATTGCTGGTATGACACTTTTTAACATCTGAGAGTTGCTTAGAAAAATATTATTAGTAGAAATGTGTTTCCTATTAAATATTGCACCGCGTATCTATAGTTTGTAATATAGCTTTTAAGCTTGATTATTTGGGAAGTTGAATTTGTGTTCGATAGTATCTAAAGGAGGTTTGGATATTGCAGCAATAAGAATGGAACATCTTGGAATGTGGAAGGTATATCATGGTAGACAAGCATGTATGTAAATAAACTTGTTTGTGTATTCTTGTAATAAAAAAGAAGTAACAAGAGATCTTTTAGCTTGTAGTTAAAGGAGCTCGACGAATGTTCAACCATAATTGAACTGAACCACTTGAAATGTGTGATTGTGTGATTATTGATTTTTTTACTTTCATATGCAATTGTATCGATCATATAACGACTAAAATAATAGTTCAAGATCATGGATACATAGTGTAACTATTTAGAAATCTACAGATCTACAAATCACCAACCCAAATACTTAAACTCATGCACATTAGACGCACAAAGCTAAGTTGTCTTCAAGCAAACAATTTCTAATACACGAAGTAAGCTTAACAGATGGAAAATTATAAAAACTTAGAAAAATCCAATTAGAACCAGATTCAAAACCCTTTTTGGGTTGCTTAGGGACAACGAATTTCACTAGGTCATTTATATAGTGAAAGATGAAAAAAAAAAATTCTATTTTCTTAAAAAAAAAAGATGCCATAAATAATTATAAATTTTATAGCTTAAAATATTAATAGTTTGTCAAAGAAGTTCAGATCCAAACCAAACGCCAATGTTTCTGGTCATCAGATCGTACGTTTCATAACATTCTATCGCATCCAACAAATTTTCTAGGAGTCGAGATGGTTAGAATTGAATAAAAAGTGGCTAACAAAGCCTTCAAAGTACGAAAGGATCCAGATTTTCTCTCAAACTAGGTGGTAATATTACCTTTTAACCTTTCTACTCGTCCATGAATTAGTATTAGACTTCAGAGATTGCAATTATGAAGAATTATAAGACAGCTGAAACTTTTGTATAAAGAAATGTTAAAATTATTAAATCAAGAGTTAAATTTATGCATTTGTATCAATTCATAATTTTTCATAAGTTCTAATCTAAAGGTGAGCCTATTAATCTCTACTTTCTCGTATCATTTTCTTATAATTATTGTTTAATGTCAAGTTATAACACCCAAGTCATTTTTTGTAGAGTCCCTAAAAGTATTGTGCAGCCATTTGGGTCGTTTTGGAAAATCATCTGAATAATATTTTTTCTTTCAGAAATTTGCATTGACAACTCAAAGTAGTTTAAAGGCTTAATCAAATACGTTTCCCTAAGTTAATAAGAAGCACGCCCATCGTATTGTTGGTCTCCTCCCTAAGTACATAAAATTGGAACATTAGAAAATTATCCTCAAATGTCTACAATTACATGCAATAAACCCACACTCTAAGAACTTGTAATTATTTTATTGTCACCTATTTAAAAATTTGAACAATCGTGTATCCCAACATAACTAATTTCAAACTCCCTTTCCTGGATAAATATGAAGTATTAAATTACATAAAAATAACAAATCTAGCTAAGTTTGGGAAGAACACAAGAGAAATGATTTACTTTTAAAACATTACCTAAGTTGATTTTGCATCTTTTTTATTTTTTATTTTTGAAAATTTCAAGTTTAATACAACATTATCATGATGAAATTAGCTACTTGAGAACCATTGGTCTAATGAAACTGGTCTTATATCAAAGCAGGTTATAGGCAACTTGTATCCTGTTCTCTTTTGTTTAAATATCTTTTTTGAATAACTACAAAAACACATTCAATTAAAATAAAAATAAAAATTAATAAAATAAATATTAAAAGTGAATATCAGGAAGAGTATTTAAATATAGGTTGCCTAACAAAGTTGCAATTATTCATTAGATTACTCATATAATAGTGAAGACAGTGTTTTGTCCACCTTTTATTGTAGCGCTACACATTCGAAGTACCTAAAATTGTTGATACTAGCAGTAGTTAAAGTTGATACATGCCTCCGCTACACAAGGGCAGCCAGACAGTCCAGATGCTCGGGGATGCTTACCTCCGCCGCGAAGCCGGAACATTATCGACAAGCTCCTTGTAGCGATTTTGAAAGCAATACCCGAAGGGATTCAAACGCACATCATCCTTCCAACTTTCGAACGCCCGTAGGACGTGCAGAATTTGTGGACCTTCGCAGATTATGCTACGTTCTGGTCCTACCAATGCAGCCCAGTCACTTCTTGCTTCACGACCGAACGACCTTCGGAGCTCCCTACGGCTTTTAAAGCAATGCCACTTTATGGAAATATTTTTTCCCGTTATGATCGGATCACTAGCCACTTTTTCCGCTAACTCTGATAACTCCTCGCCCCATTTTTTGTTACTTGTTCGCCAGCAGAAAGTGTAGTCTTGAACCTAATTGCCCAAGAAATGTCTAAACTCAGATATTATTGGAAACCACATTATCAATTATGATCAAAACCTTATGCATAAATATGTTAACATCAGTTGATGTGGGTACACATTTGCAGATATCCTGTGTACATTTTTATCATGAGTGACATTCTATGCCTGCTTAGCACATTCCCTTCTGGGCTCATCAGCACCAAAACAAGGAATTTGGGCGTATCTTAACCATAAATGAGCTTCAGTTCTAAGACGAGTTTGGGCGTTTGGGTTTGAAAGCTAACCATTTCTTCAGTAGAACAATCATCAAGCAACGGGACATCGCTGCTGCCGGAAAGCAGAGCTTTCAAAACCGCCGTAATCTCGTCTGGTGCTTGAAAATGTTTCTTCATTCTCCACCCTTCCTCTTTCTCTAAAATGAAGGAGAGCCTATGGTCAGAGTTTGCGTGTTTAAAAGCCACTATGATGCACATGTAACAAATTTAAGGTAGTATTCTTTCTTGTGAGTGAAATCAGTCCTCCACATCCTTAGTATTCTGAGGTTGTACTACAATGTCATGCCTTCAATTTTATTTTATTTTATTTTATTAGTATCTATGGATCATATTATATGTGCAGCAAAACGAGAGTATTCATTGAAGATACAACAAATAAACAATAGAAAAATGGAAGCAGCTGACAAAAATGGGAATTACCTCTAGGCGAGATAGGAAGAATTCTGGGCATGCCCACCACTTCGTGTTCGCCTAGCACGTCCCCTTGTGGGTTCAACATCACCACAGTAGGATGATAATTGAGGCCCAACTCCTTCATGAGCTCGACGCCTGCTATCGGAGAGAAGTAATGTACTATGTACCACGGCATCATGGACAGCATCTGCATGACACAATCTTCGGTCTCGTCGTTCCACGACTCAATCGGTAACCATACTATTTCGAGCAGGTCGTTCTCCACTATTCCACTAGCAAACCGTACCCCTCTAGCGATCAATTCCTTGCATTGCGGAAGCACCCTTGAGAAGAACAGTAGAACATACTTGTCTTTCAAAACGTCGATGCTTACCTGTTTCTGCAACAAAATTGGGGAAGACCAAGTCAACTGTCAAACAGATTTTGTGCAGTGCAAAATTGAGAAGGTAAACTATAAAACAAGTTTGAGGCAGATTTAACCATTTCCTCCGTAGAAGCGTCAATAAGACACGGCACATCATCCCCGGAGGAAATTAGCGCCTTCAAGACCTCTGTGACCTCGTCAGATACTCCTAAAGCGTCCTTCATTCTCCTTGCTGCCCCCATTTTCTCTCCATTTTCCTTATCAGGAAAATCTTCAGATTTCGTTTCCGCTTCATTATCAGATTCCGAGTTAAAAGGAATCTCAAGTGAATCTTCAGATTCTGTTTCACCAACAGAGAAATCTACAATTTTCATTTCATTATCAAGTGAAACTTCAGATCCCGTTTCTTCATCAAAGAAAGCTTCAAACCCTCGAGAAAGCTCGCTGTAGTAAGCTTTAAAGCAAAATTCGAAGGGGCTCTGCTCAGTTATATTCACCTTCCAGACGTGAAACGCCTCCAGGACGTTCAGAATAAGCGGACCTGCACAGATTTCAGTAAATGACTTGCTTACCAACAGAGCCCACTTGTTCTCGTACTTGAAAGGGTGAAACAAACGTTGGACTTTCCAATTGAAGGAGCCAGATAAACCCTCCGGTTTGCCGTCTCTTCCAACGGGAGACAATGATATGGAAATTTCTGCTTCCTTTATGATCGGATCCTGAGCCACTACTTTCACCGCTCGGAAAAGTCGTTCGCGCCAGTAAGTGTACTTGCTTCCCCAGTACAAAGTGTAATCTTTCGTCTAATTGCATAACAAATCACTAAACTCAGATGTTATTGGAACGAATATTGTCAATTATTATTGAAAGTGCATGCATGAATATGTGAACATGACCGGATTTGGATACATATGTGAGCGTGATATCAAGTCAACGGTTAAACCGGACATGATTACCATAATATTCTGTTTGTAGCAAATGTAGATGTAGCTGTGACCTAACATATTTCATCATAGATCATTTCAGTATGATGTATCTGAATAACTCCAGAAAGATTTTACGCAGTGCAAAAGTGAGAAGGGAAATTCTAAAACAAGTTTGGCGTAGATTTAACCATTTTCCGCGTAGAAGCATCAATAAGATGTGGCACACCACCCCCGGAGGAAATTAGCGCCTTCAAGACCTCCGGGACTTCGTCCGGTGCTTCTAGAACGGACTTCATTCTCCTTGCTGCCTCCATTTTCTCTGCAATGAACGAGGGTAACTTTGCTCCTAGCTTGGCCCTTTGGCTAATTAAGGATCAATTCAAAAGTAGCCGAGGGCGGACCGCCGAAGTGCGGTCGCGATCTAGTGGATTTTACTTTCCCGAGATTCAAGTAGAACTAACAACTAATGAACAAAGCGAGGTGACTAGACTTAATAGTCCCCGGGCCCTACGTGCTTTACTAAACTTGCTGTTGCCCCTCCGGGCAAGAAAGCAAGCGAGGGAAATGGCTCGGAAGCTTACCAAGCTTTGTTTGATGCTTAAACTAGATAACAGTGACCTATCTAAAGTATGTTCAGATTAATTAGAAATGTAAACAAGAAAATTTGAACTCGAGATATTTATTTTGTAAGATCCCCATACAAATTCCTTTTTATCGTTTCAACCTCTCCTTGAGGAAAAGCAACGGCGCCCTTTGATACAAAGCAATACATGTTTTCAAAAGATTGAAAGAAATGACAATGCGGACAAGATGAGTCTCACAAAAGAAAAAGAAGAAAAAGAAAAAGGAAAAAAAGAGTAGAAGAGTGTGAATGGAGACAAAAATTGAAAGAAACCGACTTCGGTTAAGTTTCCTATAAAAAGAAGGGACCCGCTCCCTACCATACATCCAATGGAAAGTATGCAAGAGCCTGAAGAGAAGAAAAGAAAGGTAGGGAAGTAACTTAAGGTGGAAGGAAAGAGAACTGTAGAATACTAGTCCGGTTGTAAAGGAGAGAACTTAGAAGAGCTACGCTTAATGAGCAAGGAACTTCAGTCAGGGAAAGCATATTTTGTTAATAGTGTCGCGCCTTGGCTTATTGGCCTACTCCCTTCTTTTTCTTGAACTCGTTTGAAATTCAGTATCCGGCTTAGGTTGTAGAGCTTCTTTTCTTTTGCATCGAAGGGCACTGTTGTTCTTATACCAGAGAGCCAACAACCTCGTGGAGTAGTAAAGGACCGATTCCCAGTGGACTATGAATCCAGAGTTCTATTGTTTGAATCCCGAATAGTAGATCTGCATTACATTCGCAGATTAAGCTTAAGGTCCGAGTGGTGCAGCTTACAGAAGGTAAAGCGCCTCTTCTGTTTTTACACCAAATATCATGTGATGTTAAAGATCTAGATTGTCTATGTCGTGGCTTTAGCGGTGGTTGAATAACCCCGAAATTAAACACATTTTTAAGTAGAGATTCAATTCAATCTCCGTCCATAGCATCTAATGATGATAGACTCCGGCGTAAAACATTTTGTTGTAGTCCTCCTAATTAGTATGAGCCCAACGTTGGTTGAACATTTTTTTTTCTCTTTTTTCTCTTTATTTTTTCCCATATGGTGGTTGAGAAAGGGTCTTTTCATTATTCTCCTCATGTCTACGAATTTTCATTTACCTTTTTCCAGCAGCATCACTTGAACTGATAACTGCAAATTTAGTACTTTAACGCTAGTGAATCTTGTGTTTCTCAACAAGTTCAGAAAGGCAGACTTGATCGATGGCAAATTTACGAAGTGGGACTACGTCAACGGCAAATCAACACCAGAGCTCAAATTTGGTAAACAAAATCAGAATAGAGCTTGAAAGTTCAAATGCTCTCTCATTCCCTGAATATTCTATATGTAAGGTTCCAGATCCTCTTCGCAAGTTGAACCCAATAGCTTATACTCCTCAGATTATTTCAATAGGGCATTTTCATCATGGTAATCAAACATTACAAACCCTAGAGAAATATAAGGTAAGATATCTCAAGGACTTCATAAACCGAAGCCAGGTAAACTTGGAGAATCTGGTACAGATTATAGAGCTTTCAGAAGAAAGCTTACATCATTCTTATGCAGAGACTAGTCCCTTTAGCAGAGATGATTTTATGCAAATGATTTTAATTGATGCAAGCTTTATTATTGAGTTTTTCCTTAGATATTGGAGAACAGAATGGACACCTGATGACTACAAATTGTTCAAGCCGTGGTTATTTGATAGGATAAGGATGGACTTTCTGTTAATTGAGAACCAACTTCCCTTTTTTATTATTGAACAGCTATTTAACCTTGCCTTTCCCTCAACCTCAAATCTAGCCTTCCCTCCCTTCATCGACCTTACATTTGAATACTTTTCTTTGTTCAATAGTCAAAAGTTGCTTTCCAATCCTAAGCCTGAAATAATACACTTTGTTGATTTGCTTAGAAAATTTTACCTTGGGCCTTCCCAAAATATACGAAGTATGAGCAAAAGAAGAGCGAAGCATATGTACAGTGCAACCCAACTATCGAGCAAGGGGCTGAAGTTTGATGTGAATTGGGACACCCAAAGTTTGTGCGACATACAATATGTCGCGAAGGAGAGAAAGTTGAAAATCCCACCCTTTAAATTGAGCGGCTATACAGAACTTTGTGCTGGGAACATTATAGCTTTGGAGCATTGTCTTTATCCGAATGAGGAATATGTTACTGATTACTTTATCTTGCTAAATTTCCTTATCCAAAGTGAAGCAGATGTGGTTTTACTTGGTGAAAAGGGGATCATACTGAATGAGCTTGGCAATAATGATGCAATTTTCATCAATCGTTTGAGCGCAAGCAGCACATGTTCCCGAATGAGCTCTGAATATTACAATCTTTGTGATCAACTGGTGGAATTTTACCAAAAACCTTTCCATGGCTGGAAGGCTACTTTGATACGTGATTATCTAAGTACTCCAATGAAGGCCGCTGCTACCTGTACTGCTGTTCTCTTATTGATTTTAACTTTGATACAAACTGTATGCTCTATCTTGCAAGTGACGTAGTTCTATAGGTTTTGTACTTTTCTTTATAACTTGAAGCATTACCCATACAAAAAGATCAATAGTAATATTATTTGATGTCGTACATCCTTTAAAGAAACAAAATCCTTGATAAAAATATATGTCTAAGAAAAACATATTACCTAAGAATACTAAATAAGTTTTCAGATTGTCATCCTAAGAAAACAAGTTTTCAAAACACGAAATTATAATTTTTAAAAATACTAAATCCTTAAATTTTAGAACAGTTTTCTTTGTGACCTGCATAAAAACATATTACCGAATATACAGCCCTTAAAAATATTTCTTGTTTTAATATCATATCAAAAAAGGTTTTGACATGAGAAGCAAAATAAAAATAAAGATAAAACGATCGTGGTAAAAGTAGTAAAAATGATCCAAAACTGCTTGATTATAACAAAAAGTAATACTTCTATTAAGATTGTCGCCTTTGGAAGTCAATTGTCATAATAAGCACAATTCATCATCTTCTCTTCATAGTTTCAATATCATTTTTTGTAAATTGCTATTACGATAGTTCTATCGTTTCTTATTGCAATATCTTTGTTTTACAACTTTTAACCTTCATGCTTATAAAATAAGATACTTAAAACTTGAAACCACAAAATATTATCTTGAGTATTACATTAAAAAAGTTAGGTCTCTTGAGCAATTTTGAAGGTTCACTAACATTTTCTACTGTTAAATCGTATAATTTTTATGCTTTTATTTTCAAAATTGATCCTTTACGTTTTTTTTTTTATCTTCTCTTTCGGTGGATAAAATTGTCTTGAAGTGTTTTTAGAGGTCAACGTCATCTTTCTAGAATTTCTTATGTTATCAATCGTTCTTGATGATTAACCATAGTTATTTTCTAAGTTACCTTTTGTTCCCTTTAAATATATGTCCAATATCAAATCTAATCCTTGAACCTTATCGTACTTTTGGTCGTGATAAAAATGGCACAATCTTGTGATTTGATGTCGGGAGTCCATCAACCCCTGTAATAGGGTATAACAGGGGTTGAGAAGAAAAATGACAGTGACAATAAATAACTACGAGTTTTAAATGTCATAAATACCATCCTGGAACGTCATTCTATTATATCGTAATTACTAACGTAATTACTCATCATAACTCACAAAAGACAGAAAATAATTACAGCCATTATGTTGCATCATCCAACATCATTACCATCATAAAATGTAATGATGACTCTAGTGCGGTGTCCTCTGTATCATATCCCACAGTTCTAACTGCTAGAGGATATTATCCCAGCAGCCTTCAATGGCTCATCATCTCCACGAACGATTCAAAGAGGTCTTTCTCATCAAACAAGTAATTCATTATACGTAAACTCTGATGTTGTTTTTTATTTGGTTTATGTATTTTTGTTTACGTTGATTGCTTTCATTTTATTAATGTTATGAACTTAAGTTCAGTGTATATTGAACCCATTTATTTTGTGTAAAAACTATGTATGAACTTTATTAGTTTTTGACAATTGTTAATAAAATTGATGTATTCTAATCTGTGGACACTCAATCCGTACATTCAATTATTATTGCTTGTGCTTTGGTTGCAGTCAATCAAGTATCTTTTGTTTTTCATATATAAATTATGGCAAGTCTCGACGTCATAACTAAGCCTTCTTTCTTCCCCATAGAAGGATATTTAGAATCCTAGCCTATTGAAAATTGGTTGCACCTAATCTATTGCAATTTATCTTTTGGTCAAAGTAGATTTATGTACCTAATAGGTAACTTACATGATAAGGTTAGAGGCATACTATTTTATATTTTTATTTTTATTTTTATTTTTATATTTTTTAATATTTTTTTAAGAAGCATAGATGGTACCTTGATAAATTTTATTATTAATAATAAGGATGGGTATAATAACTATATTTCAGATAAGTATAAGGACATGATAACCCTTAAAATATGGTTAAGATTACATATAATATCAAATCAAATTAAACAAAAGAAAAAAGCCTTATTTAACCTCCAAGCATGTTAAATATGCATGATTTTAGCTTTTTTGGGTATCTTTTTAATGTTGTAAAATCTTTCTCTAATAAGCCTTTTAATAGGTTCAAGAATAATATTTTGGAAACATGAATATATCTAAAGGTTCTATCATTGATTTCCTTTCAGATAACATAAACAAATAAATCAAGTGCATATTTAAAAATAGTTGCCTTGATACTCTTTTCTTTTGCGTTATGAAGAAGTAGCCAATTTTTGCATTTTATGATAAATACAATAGTTATACACTAAGAATAGTCTTCTTTCAAGAATCAGGTGGATTGTGACGTCGAAATAGACTGCTAGGATAATCAGCAATGATGGCTTGGCAATCCTGAATGTTCTCGAGGAGTTATGAGAAATAAAAGAAGAATATATCCATGGGCTTCAAGGAGTTATTTTGTAAATTATGGGCTAAACTTGTATTCATTTAATTTTTGTCACATTCAAAATGTTATCAAATAATGGACTCATCTCCAGCACATAATGATCTTCCGTTTAACTTGCCTGCGGTGCTGACCTTGATATATGATTCTAGAATGTGTCTCTTCGTGTTTCCCAAAGGAACAAGGTCATTTTGTGATAGGCCACAGAGGAAACTGTCCGGAAAGCGTTTCACATGTTCTTCTTGTCTTGTTTTGTATAGTAGTAAGCAGAAGGGACTTTTTAATAGCCATGGATTGGCCTTTCATCTTCGTCAGCAGAAGGTTGCTCTCCTGTCCATGCATTTGAAAGCGACGTGATTAATTTTGGTCAGTGAACTCACTTGTTCAATTCAATGCACGTTGCTCGGCGGAACAAAACCAGTCAATGAAGTCTAGTAAAAATAACTTAATAATTAAGGAGAGGTTCAAGTGCAACCTCATACTATTCATTATAGACTCCTAGACAAGATTAACTATTAATAATAGGAAAAAAAAAAAGATAGATAAGAAAAATGTGTTTTTCCATTAGTAAAATAAATTTTAAAATATAGGATATTGAACTTAAGACTTAAGTTTAGAGTTTAGAATTATTAGGCCACCTTGGCTGAGCCGGGAATACACGAAAATAGTGTAAGAGGGGTGGGATCGAAAAAAATCTCATAAGCAATGCATGAGAATAGCCTAAGAGAACTTCGGTTGAAAGCAACCTCATAGGGAGCGTAAGGTAGTCCCATGTGAGTTGGTATTATAACAAAATTGATTCCATATCAGCCATCTTGTCTAGTCTTTAGGATTTGTTCATTATGAAGTATCAGAGATACTTTTTAACTGCGGGATTAAAAACCTGTGTTTGACCATTGGATTGAAGATCGTATTATGAAGTGTAATTAAAATACATCCCTTGGAGGAGAAATAACTTACTCCAAAATAGTCTTGTAAACGAGGGTTCTGACCACACACAATCAACAATAGCATACCATACAATTGAGAAATGTGATCAAAGAAGGTTTGGGTGACTATTGGCGTTGTAAATGGATGAGACAAGACAATCGACAGAAAATAAGTTTGTGTAAATTGCTTTAGCTAATTACAAGCGTTCGATTATATTTACTTGGAAACCTATTATTCAAGAGCTCTAAAATAAATTAGTATGAAATTATATGGTTCAAGTTTTGAAATTATATGGTAAAGTTGAAGTGTTACAAAACTTGTACCGGGGTAACCGAAGTAGAAATTCATCCTAACAACTGCAGTTTTGGAAGCACATCAAACCGTTGCAAAGCTTTCATACGTCATCTGTCTATACGCAGCATCTTTTGCACCCATTAGGAGAGGAAGCACACGGGGAAGCCTCTTCGCTTTCATATTATTTTGCTCTCTGACAAAAAAGTAGTTGGTAGATTTAGAATAGTCATTGGTTTTGCATCTTCATTGTCTGAGGGCTCCCACTTGTCCAATGCATTATTTAAAAGAAACCTGCATGATTTAATAGTGTCAACCCATATACCGTGCACGTGGTCTATTTATTTTTCTAGGTAATCTTGGATCAATACGGCAGTGAATGTGAAAGAAAGTCTTTTTTTTAATATTGTAATGCATTCACTTAACTCGCATATATACATATATATATATGATTAAAGTATATATTAACTTATTATTAAACTAGCTAATTAAGCAATAATATTAAAAAAGTTGAATTGAATAGAGAGAGAGAGATACCGAAAGCAAGATTACGAAGTTGTAAACCCCGGTTGTTACAGATGGACTGATTACTAGTCACACAACAGGACAAAAGAAAGTTGGTTAAGTGAGAGAAATACAATAATTAATATACTGAACCATAAAAAAAAAAATACCACAAGCAAGTTCACAAAGTAGTAAATTCCCGGGAGTTGCGGACAGATTGATTATTTAATCATACAACAAGACAAAAGAAATGAGAGAGGGAGGAACTTCGGCTTCTATATAAACCAACGTTCTATTGTTTGATAACCACACCGCAGAGGTACACTTCATTTGCAGACTAAACTCAAGGTCTTAATTGTGTAGTCTTCGAAAGGTAAAAGCCTCCTCTCCTTTATACCATATAATATGTAATGTCAATGGTTCAAAATTTCCTTTTCTTTTGCTGCTTTTTAGGATTCTTTGCTGTTTGTGTTTAGAGTGATTTAGTCTAAATATATTTAATTTTCATTTTAGTAGTTGTTTTTGAGAATATCTTGAAATTTAGACTTAAGTGTTTGATAAAGAGAGGAACCTTTTTGCTTTTTTCTTTCAGACTTGATGTTCGTAGAGACATGAATCCTATCTTTTTCTTTCCCCCTTTCTTGAGGGGGAAAGCAAAAAATGATCACTTATCAATGGAAGGGTTTAAAGAAAATCAGTTCCCAGAGCTTCCGATTATGATTTTTTATTATAATTTATTATAGTCTCAAGATAAATTCTAGCTTTTTGTCAATTTTAATATTCTTCCTATGGATTGTGAAGACATTATCAACTTGACTTATTGGGTTGACACACTAAGTGTCAAACATAAAATGAAGAGATTTTAGGAAATACTTATTTCTAATTAAGTTAAGTGCTTATCAACTAAAATTCTACAATATTGCTTAGGAAAAAATTAAAACATTAAAAAAAATTAAAATTCTTGGAATTCATCCAAGATTAAAGCTTTAATAAAAATTTATATGTATTATTTGGTAAGCCGCGCAATGACCAAAAAGAAAGCGATCACGGGGGGAAATTTTCTTCACTCTCCTCCTATATGCCAAGAAAATTCCTTCTCGAGTTTACATTTTACCATTTTAGAATGACTGTTTTTTGTTGCCATTTTTGCTCCTCATCAGTCTCATCTCACTGCAGATTAGTTGACCTCTTCTCGGTCCATTGTTTTCTTGAAATTGTAATCTTTTGCTTCCTCCTTGACAGTTATTAATGTTTATTGGAATACAAATTCTTGCTTTGGTAATTGAGTTAGATGTATCTCTTCCATCTCTCTCTCTCTCTCTCTCTCTCTCTCTCTCGATTTGCTTTTGACTCCTCCAAGCCCCACATGCAAAATCCTAAAATTGCGAGAAACAGGGTTCAGAATTTTGTCATGACCTACGGTTTTCTCTATCTGCAAGACAACCCTCTGTTTCTAACCTTCGAGTTAAAGCACTTGTGTGGTGGTTTCACGAAGGGTAACAGTGGGGCAAGGAGAACTGGAGACAGAGTACCGTACCTTCCTTGGGGTGGCTTGAAATTCAGGATTCCAACAAATGTTGCAGAGCTTCCCCAGCGATCTCGTTGAAGTTTTACTTTCACACTAAAGAACGCGGTTCTCTTTAGAGCATTCAGACTCGAAAAAGCTAGGTGAAGTAGGGGGATGGACTTTTAATTCTTTCGCTTTCTATGTTGTCTGTCCAAACAAGGCCACCGAAGAGATTTTTTTTTTTTTTTTTTTAATTGGTTGTCGTTTGCATTGGGTATTCGGCGTTGTGTTTTAGTCTGTTTTAGTGGAGTCAAATTTGGTTGTCCTGTCCAAGACAGGGAAGCATAAGAGGAATCATGTGAATATATATTAATTCCTGTTTTAATTTCTTTGTTTGTTTCTCTATTCTTCTTTTTTTTTTTTTCATTCATTCATTTGCTTTTGAAGTGAATAGCCTGAATTCTAGACTCAATAGTTAATCCATATTACATTTTTTTTTGTTCCTAATTATTCTTAGCTATCGAGAGCCTTATTTTTTCGTTCCCACTTGTAATTACGAAGAATAAAATAGTGGTTGAGCATGGGTCAACTTTCTAGTCTTACTTGTGAAATTGGGAACTAGCTATCTTTTATTTTTAATGCTAGTAATTCCTTTTGTGACCAGGAGATTTAAGGAAGGCAACCTGAAGGATGGGAGAGCCAGGAAATGCACAAATTCAACAGATAGTCAATCCTTCAACAAGATATGACTACGAACGGGCAGGTTTTGTAATTGACATCAAAAACGAGGTTGAAGGCTTAGAGCCTCTCACATTGTCAAAGAAATGTTGCATCTACAAGATGCCAGATTCTCTCCGAGGGTCCAAGGAAGAAGCCTACATTCCTCAGGTTATTTCAATTGGACCTCTTCACCACTGTGATAAAAAATTGCAGAGTATGGAAAAAAACAAAGTAAGATATCTCAAAGATTTCTTGAAACGCCCCAACATCAATTTGGAGGACTTGGTATCTAAGATAGAGGAATTAGAAGAACAGGTTAGACTGCATTACGAAGATACTATTTCACTTGAGAGGTATGATTTCATTAAAATGATCCTAGTCGATGCAACCTTCATTATTGAACTTTTTGTTCGATATAAGAAATCAGCTTGGACAAAGGATGACAAGATGGTATTAAAGCCAAGCTTGGCTGCAAGGATCCAGTTCGACCTTTTGTTACTTGAAAATCAACTTCCTTTATTCATTATTGAGGAAATGTATGAGTTTGCATCTAAAGGTGATCCAAGTTTACCTTCATTTATGGAGCTTACCTATAACTACTTTGACTTCCAGAACAAGCAAAAGTTGTCTCCTGACAAACAGCAAAGAATAATTCATTTTGTTGATTTGCTTAGAATGTTCTACCTTCCCAAGGGGGTTACTCCACAAAGAAAGCCTAATATGGTAGGTAAGATGTATAGTGTAGCCCAATTGTATGAGGTAGGGTTGAAGCTTGAGGAGAATCGTTCAAGTAAATGCTTACTTGACCTAGATTATAAGAAAGGAGTACTGAAAATCCCATGCTTCACTATGGATAATATTACAGAGCTTTATGCTAGAAACCTCATAGCCTTTGAGCAATGTCATTATCCAAATGAAGCATATGTTACAGATTATTTTATCATGTTGGATCTCCTTGTTAGGAGTGAAAAGGATGTGGATTTACTTGCTCGTAAGGGGATCATAACTAATGGGTTAGGCAACAATGATGCAACTGTTATCAACAACCTGGGAGGAGGTATCTCGTATTCAAACATGAGCTCTGACTATCATGATATTCGTGACAAGTTGGTTAAATTCTATGAGAATCGTAGCCATCATTGGTTGGCTTCCTTGAAATGGAACTATTTACGTAATCCTTGGGTGATCTTGTCCACCATAACTGCTATTGTCTTACTAGTTCTTACTATCATACAAACTGTATGTTCTGCTATATCAGTTGTGTAAGTTGTCTGTCGTTGTCCTTTTTCTTTGTATTGTAAAACTAAGGTGTGTGATTCTCTCAAACCACTTTGGATGGAATCTTAAATAAGCCAATTTGCTCTCTTTGTAATCTTTCTTGTGCCTTTTTGTTGAATGAATATTTCATTTTTGGATCTGAAAGCCTCATCATTCTAGCTTGGTGCAAGAAGCAACTAAAAGAAGTCCAATAATTAAGCCGGCAGATAATCACTGGAACTTGAAAGTACCAAATTGAGAAAGTGTATAACTCATCTTTTATTTTTGTCTTTTCCTATTGTTTATACCCTTTCTTAGCTTGGTTTTGTTTTCAGAACCAACTTTTATGTGATTGCAAGGCCGCCATTCTCTTCTTTGCTCTCTACTCGATGCCATAGCCTTTATCAACCTCTTCGTAGACAAAAGCTTTCCTCTTAGGGTTCAGACAATACTCTTAAGAGACCTGGTGGCCTCCCTAAAACAGGCATCAAGGGAAGTGCAGAACACCACAATAATAATGCCATATAATCGAGCATTCATATTTAGTGTGGTGTAAATCCCAACATGTCTCCCCTCCCTATGGAACGAATCCAACAAGTATGGGAAGGCCCGAAGGATTAGGCCTAGTCAAGATGAACCCGATTGAGACCATGTTAAAAAAGGGTTGGTGGCCTCCTTAAAAAATGTCTCAAGGGAGGTGTAGAATACCTCATTAAGAAAATTATAAAATCAAGCATTCATAATCGATATGAGACAAATCTCAACAAATATAATTTAGGAAAGCATAAAGCTCTTTTTTAAGAAGATGGAGAGGCAACAACCAGCAAAACATCTTTTGCTTTCTTATTGACTTGCTTTTTACAGTAGCCCTGAGTTATATAGGAATCACTATCTTTTTCGCATCTTTAGCGGCAGAATGTTACTCTTGTTATGCATTATGCCAAAGCTATGCAACTAATTTTTTCTCAGTTAACTCATTAGTCCCATGCCATGATTGTTGATGGATGGATCCAGTGCCCATGGAGATTAATAACTATAAGTAAGAACTTAACTCCATATTTTTGTGAAAAGTCTACTCCATAACTAGGAAACAAGTCATATCTCTTCTTTTCCCTTCTCTTTTAAAGAAGCATCTATTTTTTAAAAAAGTTGAAAGGAAAAAAGTTACTTAATGGTCCAAAGTTTCCCTTTGAAATTTTTCTCATTTTTGCATGATATCAAGGTTTCTTTTGAATGAAAACAAAAGACAGATGTCACAACAACATACATATTTAGTAATAGCAAATATAAATGAAAGAATATTGTGAATTATTTTTGTATGAAAGTAGTGTAACTTGGATATGAACTTTTTTTTTTATTTATGTGTTATAAACATGTTAGTTTCAGCGTAAAGTTTCTTTTAGTGTTTTGTTTTAGCTTAAAAATATAGGGAAAAAATATCATGGCAAGTTAGGTGATATCATCTCAATGATGATAGTCTTAAATCACTTCTTTTTAATTCTTTGTTGTTGCTTCAGGTGGACAAAATCTACCGTTTTTCTTCAACAACACGACACCACCTCACTAGTTTATCTTTTTATCTACCATTTTCTCTTTTTTATCTTTAAGAGAGATTTTTCTTCATTTCATAACATAATATCTCCATGCACAAAATGAGTATATGATATCATCCACTTAATATAATTCAAATGACCAGGATTCTTCATTAATTGAAAACACAGAAGAAATTTTCCCATTGCCCTACCAAATCGATTACAACCTTATGCTTATAAGGTTATCCAGCGTCAAGTTCATCAACAAGGAAGCATGTCGCCATGAATCTATTTCATATACGATATAATCTTTTAAAATGACTAAAAATATTCATTCATCCTATGGAAAAATAAACAAGTCAACGGTTCAAAGACCCAACACAAAAACTAGCTCATAAATTAGATGATCATTCTTTCATTTAAGTTTCATTTGAAAAATATTTTCTTTTAATATAATACTCTCACCCTACATATACTCTCTTGCATATAGAGTGTTAGTTGGGCTCAAGATTGCATGAGATGAAGTAGATCCAATCTAACTCTAGTAATATGTCAAAGGCTTAGAAGTTTAATTCAATATTTAACTCATGAGCTAAAGGCTTATTCTTTTATTGAAACTTCACTTCATGAAACTTTTCTTTCAATATGAAACTTTTGTTATGCATACAAAAAACGAGTAAGAGAGTAAGGAAACTTCAACACAAGCTTGTTGAAGTCACAAATGTTTGGAAGGCCTTAAGTTTTGCCAATAACAACGTGTAACCTCTTATTGGCTAAGAAAATTGTTAATATTGCAAACTTAAACACATTCACACCAAAAGAGTTGTTTTTCCTAGCTTTTCGCTGTTTCAAATTGTCCCTCATTTATAATTAAGAAAAAACAGCTTTCAAGAAAAATAATAATAGATCATACTAAATTGAAATGCTGAGAGATAAATGATTCAAGCTTAAGTGAGCTTCAAGCTTGTTGCAGCTACCCAATTAACAAAAAATGAATATCATGAACTTTTTATGCCTAAAACTATGTGAAAACATGAATTACCTTATATCCAACCCAAAAAAAAGGTTACCTCTACCAAACATATAGAGAGTTCCATTTCTTTCTCTTCCATTGCGTCAAATTTTTCACTCATTTATTTTCAAGACAAAATAGTTTTCAACATTTATGCACATAATTCAAGATTCAAGAATTTCAAGCTTGTTGCATCATTATAGAATGAATAAAAATATATTGCAAACTCTTTATGTCTGCAATATATGAAAAAACGAATTTACTTTGTCTTCTAATTGTGATTGAGATATTTCACTGGGGACAATTTCTTCATGGATGAAAAAGAAAGAACTATGAAATCTTATGGTTCCCTGTTGCGCAGCAGTGAACCGGGGAGCTAAAATAGAAGTTTGAGATGTTGTAGTCTGAGATGCCGTGGTGCATCCTAAGAATCAACGATCATCAAAAATCATAGAATAGACTCATTTACTCAAGAACAACGATTCAAGAGAGTATTTTGTAGATTCAAAATACATAAAGAATCAAAGCAGTGGAGAGAATAAAACCCTTATGCCAGAGGGCCAAGTTATTGAGCTAAGATCATACATGTACAGGACCTCAACCCAATGAGTAAGAACAATATGCAACTAAAGAAAAGACTCATCAATTCCTCAACGGTACATAATGCAGTCTTTTCACCAGTGGCAGGCATCAAGTTCATTAAGGAGGGATGAAAAATCGAGAATGAAACTACTGTAGTAGCAATGGATGCATAAGGAAAAAGTTGTGAAAGGAATCGAACTAACGTGATTTGGGGCCCTTGAAATACAAGCTTTCCCTTTTGTTCTGCGACGAGTCCAACTTTGTTACACATGCATGCGCCGATCTGGGCGCAATTGGATTCTTTCAAGAATCAGGTTGGTAGTGATAACCAAATAGTCTGCGAGGATAATCAGCAACTATGGCTCGACAATCCTGAAGGTTTTCGAGGAGTTATGAAAAATGGAAGGAGAATACATCCGAGGAGGGAATCGAGAAACCGGAATTTGCCGGAAAATCAAAAACATGCAAGCCCCTAAAATTAGGTAGAAATTTCTATTTCAAAATTGTTTTAAGGATAATCAGTTATAACACATGACTATACACAGTTTTAAGTCAATTTGATACAAGTATGAATTTCCTCAGACCTTAGATAAAATTGAACTATATAAAATTTGGATTTATCAAGGACTCTAAATAGGATTGAGCTAGATAAAATTTAAATTTCTTGGTTCATTTGTTCAGATGTGAAAATAGACATTCATCTGTTTGTTCGGCTCACGAATTAGGTTTTTGGGCCTACTCCTCTAACTTCAAGGTGTTATTCTGTAAATAATGGGTAAACTTGTATTCATTTTATTTCTGTCACACTCAAGATGTTATCAAATAATGGACTCACCTCCTGCGCACAGTGATCTTCCGTTTTAACTTGCGTCCGTTGTTGACCTCGATACTATGATTCTGGAAGGTGTCTCTTTGTGTTTCCCAAAGGAGCAAGGTTGTTTTCTAATAGGCGACGGAGGAAACTGCCCGGAAAGCGTTTATCGGGTTGTTATTGTCTTGCTTTGGATAGTAGTATGCATAAGGGAATTTTTAATAGTCATGGATTGGCCTTGCATCTTCGTCAGCAGAAGGTTGCTCTCCTGTCCATTTTAAAAGCGACGTGATTATCGGTTAAGAATCATGAGATGATTCCTCACTGGAAACTTCCAAATCTGAACCGTCAATCATCTTCTCGAGGGAATCTATATCCCCGGCTTCAGAGATTGTGTTTATCCTTAGTTTGTTTGCATCATTATCTGCAACCCCAAAAGCGACGTGATTAATTTTGATTAGTCAACTCATTAGTTCCATGCAATGCACATTGCTCGAAATACCCGGGGGTAGACATCTTCGCTTTCATATTGTCTTGCTCTTAGACAAAAAGCTAGTTGGTAGATCTTGAATAATCAATTGTCTTGCATCTTCATTATTTAGAAGAAACGTGATCTATTTGGTAGAGTCAACTCAATAGTTACATTCGATGTATGTTGCACAAAGTACCTGGCGGGGTAAACATCTTCGCTTTCATATTGCCTTGCTCTCAAACAAAAAGCTAGTTGGTAGATCTTGAATAATCAATTTAGAAGAAACGTCATCTATTTGGTAGAGTCAACTCACTAATTCCATTCAATGCACGTTGCTCAAAATACCCAGCAGGTAAACATTTTTGCTTTCATATGGTCTTGCTCTCAGACAAAAAGCTAGTTGTTAGATTATGAATAATCAATGGTCTTGCATTCATTATTTAGAAGAAACATGATCTATTTAGTAGAGGCAACTCATTATTCACCTCCGTTACTGGTAATTAAACATATCTTTTAATTTCTTTTTAAATAAGCACAATTCACTGTAGATTTATACAATTTTTCCAAAATGTAGACCTCGTTGGAAATTTTACAAGTTTTTTATTTATTTCAAAGCTTTTTAAATGAAAACCCAAGTGTTATGATAGAAAGAATGTTTAGTAATATCAAATGAAGTTGAAGGAATATTGAGAAATTGTCCCCAGCGAAATATCTCAATCATAATTAGAAGATAAATTATATTTCCGCTTTCATATATTTAAGGCATAAAGAGTTTTTAATATACTTTTATTCATTCATGGATGAAAAAGACAATTTCTTCATTAGTTATAAGACCTTGTCAACCGTAGTTATAAATAAAGTCCTCTATATATATTTGCTTCTTTTTTTTTTTTTTTTGTTTCTTTGACAAAGAGTGAATTTAAATATCTTATGCAACTTATTTACACAACCTCTCGTTCATTATAACATCAAATGCATCTTCACCATTTTAAGTTAAATTTCTTTTTTAACTTTTTCCTTTTAGTTGTATTAATAAATCTTCACCTACTCTTTTTAGTTTAATTTGTGCTCTGGGGATAACAATTCACAACTCTTAACATACTCCTTGTTTTGTTGTTTTCTTGGTTAATCATGTGGACAATCTTTTACAATTCTTTGTTTGGAGCGTTTCATCTATCCTGTAAAATAGTCAATGGATCCACGCGGCTTCACCTGCTTCCTCCTTTTAATTATTGTTTATTGCATCTCATTGATGTGGACTTTTGAATTTTACTAGTTGTGTTTTGAATTTTTCAAGGTTGGTTATAATATAAGAATATTCTAAAATTTATTCTCATTTGTATTAGTGTGTATTCTTAGTATATCCAATTAAGATTCCTAATAGTATTTAGTTAGGATTACCTTGATATTAGTATAAAAGAAAAATTAGAGGGTTGAAAAGAGTGAACAACAAAGCGAGTTATGTCTCATGAGCTCAATAGCCCGTGCCTAATAAGGGCAGCAAGTAAAGAGCACTACTTTGTGTAGTAGCTATTAACTAAGAGAGAATCAAGTATATTACTATTGTGAGTGTTAAGAATAATTGTGTGAAGGCTATGAGTGGATCTTATAATAAGCAGTTGTATATTGTCTTAAAAAGGCCTAATAACTACTCTATTGATGGACTTAAGACATTACATTAGTCCAAACCTCTTAAATTTTGTGCATTTTATATATTTATGATTTAATCTATGCATTTATGTATTTATGTACTAGGTCATTTTTGCAATGGGGTTGCCACTCGTCCTATGCAGTATTCAAAAGCAATGCGATTAATCACAGTCGAGTGAACCAATTAGTCTTGTGGCGGCGACCATCAGATGCATCGTTACAAATCTCAGGCATCAAAAGTTGGACGTCGAAATTTGAAGCTTGAGGCCATCCAAGTTGTTGTTTGATATAAAGGAACAACCAAAAAGGGGATAAGAAGGCTCCCCGTGTAAAAACCCTCATTAGTGCTGTAGCGGCCGCCGCCATCCTTATCACAACAAATCTCAAGCATCACAAGCTGAAAGTTAAAGGTTGAAGGATGAAGGGGGAAGATTGCCGTCGTCCGAGTTACTGTTTGATATACAGAAATCGCTTTAGCTTAAATATAACAATCAAAAATGGAATAAAAATCCTTCCAATGTAAAAGAGAGAGTTTGACAGGATTAGATAATTTACGTTCCAAAAAAAAATAAAAATAAAAAGTCGCGTGAGAAGTTGAACTTTTATGTGAATGTAAGCGTTCAAAGATAAAAGTATTTTAAAAAAACAAAAAAAGGAACAAAAATCAGAAACAAGACATTAGTCCATATGCATGGTTTATTGCTAAGAGGCTTAAAACTTAACTCCAAATTTAACTCAAGAATTAAAGAAAACTTATTTTATTTAAATTTAACCACAAGTTTTATTTTCTTTTCTGGTGAGAGATTTCGTGCATTTTAACATTTTGTTAACCGCAAGAGATAGAAAATACCTAATTTTTTTTCAATCCTAACCTATATGTGATTAGAAAGATTCTATTTTTTATTTTTTGGTAATCAGGGATGTATACGGCAATGATTGTCAGAAAGTTAAAAGAAAGAAACATCCTAAACAAGATCCACAAAGGAGTGACTTCCAGGTCATTGAGGCTAGATTGATTATTCCTCTTTTTCATTTAGCTTCCGGGTCAAACCTAACAAGAAGACAAAAGGAAAAAGAGAGGTAGAAAGAGAGAGCGCGACTTCTTTTTCTATATAACCCAGCACTCAGTTGCTTTACAACCACGCGGTAGGAAAAGACTTCCTTCGAAGATTGAACTCAAGGTCTGTGTGGCATAGTTTTCAAAAGGTAAGAGCCCTCTCTCCTTCAGATTATATATGTCTATTGTAAAGGTTCTATAACCTTTTTGTATTGCTGCTTTATATGCTTCTTTTCTGATTGTGTTTCCAATGATTTACTGTAAACTTCTCTGTTATTTATTGTGACAGTTGTTTTAAGAGAGTATCTTGAAATCCGAAACCCAATATTGGATTTAAACTGCAATTATTTAATCCACGTTTCTCTGATGAGAGACAGTAACTCTTTCACTTTATAACCCATCGCTTTCTACTAATAAAAGCAACACAACAAATTTACGTTTATTCACTCGGAGGAGCAAAAGATCTTGGTCCATCATTTTGTTGACAACCTAGTGGTACCGCATGCTTGGTCTTCTTGTGGTGGGTCTTTCATGCATTTTGGTGGGTTACGTTGATATTTATTTGTCATCCTTTGAAAATGATAATTTTTTTAGAAGTTAAAAGACTTAAAAAATTAATTTAAAAGTTAGTTTATAAGTTAAAATATTAATTTTCCTTTTGAACTTTGTCTCAGGAATTTAATTTTCAAATATTAAAATTTTGTTTTATACATACTTTTTCACATATTAAGCGTTTCTGAGCTCAAAAGACCCAAAAGTTAGCCCAGACCACTCATCTCTAATAACACCACTATCACTTCAACTTCAACTTCAATTTTTCCACTCATCTCCATTATTTAGCCAACCCTTCGTCGTAAACTTTCCTCCGATCTTGCGTTTTACTCCACCGACAACAGAAGGAGTTTGTTTAATGTTCTTTTGACTAATAGTAAATTCGAATGTCTCAGCTAATATGTGGGTGGAATTTTTAATTGATTATAATATCTTCTAAATCACGAGTTCGCTGGTGCGTCGGAATATGCCTATCATTCTGAACTTTTTCTCTTTCAGTTCGCTTCCAAGTCAACGAAAGACAGAAAATATGGAGAGCCATGTTTTGCTGCCCTTTAAGAGTAATCTGAACGTGCTATCCATGTCAGAGGCCGGGATCAAGAATCAAATTTTAGCTACCGCTCCGGCACGGAAAGTTTTTTATGCGAGTTCCCTTTTCATTACCGTCGGAGACAAGCTGACGCGTGCGACCTGCGATGTCGATAATGTTTTACTGGTAAATATGCTTCTACCATGGCTACGCTTCCTGAGATTTCCTTTTTTCACCTTTTTCTTCTAGTCCTAGTAATCTTCTTGTCGGAAGCTGGAATAAATAGCGCCTTCTAGATCACTAAATGCCTTGGTCTTATTCTCTTGAATTTACAAGGAGACGAGCAATAAGAATTAACACATTTGTTCAAGAAAAGCACTAATTGATCAAAAATAGCATAACATAAGTCTTATATTGTCTAAATTATATTAAACAATTCTCTTTGTAAGAAAAAGAAAATTACTTTAACGCTAACTTCTTGCTTATTGATAAATATATTTATGGGAAGTGTTTTCTCATGTTTGAGATGCAGAACATGATAAAAATAATAAGACATAAGTTATATATTAATTCAAAAGTTTGAAAAATACTTTCTTTATGCCGATATGACATTAGACTCAAGGTTGTAGGGAATGAAGTAAATTTAACTAGCACTCTAATATTAAATTAAAAGACACAAAAATTTAACGCAAAAGCTAGCTAAGGGTTGAAATGACACTTTTTTATTTAAGTTTTGTTATTAGGAATTATGTTTCTAGTGTGAAATTTTTGTCTTTTACATAATTTAAATATTATTTATAAGAAAAAAGGCCCTTTTACTTTATAGTTAACTTTTGAATTTTATTAGTCTTTCTCTCATTATCCTTTAAGTTTTGTTCACCGATATCATTTATGAGTTACTATAGGGCCAGAAAGACCTGCTGAACTTCTTCCATCCAGTGTTGGGTACACTTAAGCGACGTTCCTCTGGGACAACCACAAAGAGGAGCATGAGGTACTCAGTGCAGTTTTTTTCACCTGGGAAAGGCATCAAGCTCGTGAATAAGGATCGGCACATGGAGAATTATCCTATTGTAGTCGTGACGGCGTCACCAGGAAATGCGGAAAAAGAAATCGGACTCAACGCGATTCGAATTCTTGGAATGCAGAACTTCCCTGTCGCTCGGTGCCGCCCACTATGCGCGTTCAAATCCAATTACATTGATCCACCCGGGCCCCATGCGGTAAAGTCACTTTCACAACTGCAACGAAAATATATACATACATATAGATGTCGTACACATATATACACACGTAAATGCTTAGCACATCTTCAGTTTCAAGCAAAATTCTTAATGCACATTCCAATTGAATTTAATGCTTAGCACATCTTGTGCAATCAGCACAAAATATATACTCTCTTCTATGGAGGCACGGACAGCCAATGGTTCAAAGACCTTTCCAAGACCGTAGATGCTGTGGCTCGAGATGAAATCATAAGGAGTGAAAACATTTTTATAGAATTATGTCTCATAAAGAAAGGTACTATTTGGGATCGTCTCTTGGAACTCATCAAGACTCAGAACAAGAATACGGAAAACCAAAAGTTCTTGAATGACTTCAAGAAGAATTGTAAGTGGGCTGTGTTGATGAAGCGGGATACGACAATCAGCGAAGACGGTTCGAAAATCCTAAATGTTTTAAAAGACTTTGAAAAATGGAAGGAGAATGTGCCCGAGAATGGATTCGAAACTTGCTTCAAGAACTACCATGACAGGCTTCCTAGCCGTTGACAGGCCGACCGGCATAATTGTCACGGTGCATCATTAAGGTGTACAACAACTTTAAGTTGTCCCATTCATTAGTGTTATGAAATAAGTACTGACCCTCTACCAGACAATGATGTGCGTGTCAGTGTTAGGAAATTTGATGGTGCAACACTACAATAAAGCTTTTCAGTCAAGTTGCTAATCTAATGCCATTATTACGGCCTAATACTACAATGTTTGTTGCAGATGGAGCCAGTCTTTTGATTGAATAATTATACTTTTCAACTTTCATCGAAATTATGTAATATAAAAAATCTAAAATAACACCAAAGCGAATCTTAAAACAATAATTTAATTAACAAATTCATCATTCGCAATAGAAATTAAAGATAGTTCTAACATTTGACATATAGTTTCAAAGTGTTGATTATAATCAAGATTAAACTAGTAAAAAATTATGATTTCGGTAACAGATTATTTAAGTACCATTTCTCATACCAAACTTTTTTATGTATTCGCATCAAATTCTTCATAGAAAGGAAATGAATAAAAAGATTATAAGATGCAATTTGCCTCCCTGCAATTCTTCTTTGGCGAACCTTTTGTGTCATACTAAAAAAGGAAACAGACTATCAACTTAGCAAATATTTCTAAACTAAAACATTGCCTTCCTACCTTCGTTAATCTGCTTTAGGTTGTGTAAAATAGTTACTCTTTACCTAATTAAGCACTCCGTACTTTTTCTATCAATGATTGAAGGTAACTTCAATCGTAAAAATGTCATGATATTTGATCTATCCATGTAATAAGAATGATAACTAAAATGAGAACAGCTTTATTTATAAAAAATAAAAAATAAAAAATAAAAAGGAACAACAAGAATAAGTGTTCATATCATGCAATTGTTGACATTCGAGAACACGTTTCTATTAATCAATTCGACGATATGAACTTGAAAACGACTTTATTTGCTTGAAAGAAGAACAAGGGTTCGAATCATGCAATTGTTGACATTTGAGAATAAGTTTCTATTAGGCAAATCAATTATATGAACCTGAGGGCATGACTAATAGTGTAAAATATATATTCTCATAAACTCTATTACTGGAACAACTTCTTAAAATATAGGAAAGAGATAGGATTAAGATTTAGAATTCTTTCAAACTACTATTAAATGTTGTGAAGAGAAATAATACTTATTTGCATCATTCTCCATGTAATGACAAATGCTAACTTATTTTGTAAGCTCATGTAATATAGATTTTTATCAATGAACATAAACTAATTTTCTTATAAATATGTATTAATGTAAATAATATTGTTCTAATTATATAATACAGTTTTTGACTTTGATTGTGAGTATGTTGCTAGCTAGTGTGGGTTTTTGTGCACCTTGTAAAACAATAATGAGTCAAGACTATTTTGTTGAGTATGTTATAAACTAAATTGGCTAAGTCCCTCATCTAACTTGTTATATGTGCCAATTCGATTGAGTAACTGCTATTGATGTTATGGCATGATTTCTTAGGTTCTTGTGCCATTTTATTGTCAAGATTCAATGCCTACTTTTCAATTTTATCTATTCATGCTTTGCAATAGATTTAGTTTAATTTATTTTTCTTCCGCAGAACTCACTAACGTTGATTGGGAAAAATTTGAGACATAGACATAAATTATCTATTCATGCTTTGCAATAGACATAAATTTGAGACATAGACATAAAGACATAGACATAGACATAAATTTGAGACATAGAACTCACTAACATTTATCTATTCATGCTTTGCAATAGATTTATTTTAATTTATTTTTCTTCCACAGAACTCACTAACGTTGATTGGGAAAAATTTGAGACATAGACATAAATTAAAACCCTGGGAATTTATTCATTATTGAGGCTTTGGAAACCTTATGTGACTATGCCATTAATAAGTCGTCACGATAATTGAGAAAAAAAAACAAAAAAAAAAAACAAAAAAGAGTCATCATCAAAGAAAAAAATTCTCTCAAGCCTCCGTACTTCTTTTTGGCTTTTGGTGGCTATGTATTGTGTGTGCTTCTACCCTGGTGTCGAGAGATTGAAAATGCTGATTTCTAGATTTATCTTTTGATTTTATTTTTTTTAGTAGATTCGTAATTTCGAGATTGCCAATTTCTACTCTCCATTTCTCTTGCATAGTTTTGAGATTGTGAGTTAGGTGATCACAACACCTTCATTTTCTCACATAAATGGAGTGATGAAGCTTACATGGCTCCGTCACTGATTACATGATGAAATTTTATTACATGATGGCTGTTTCTTGTTGCTGCTTTTGCTTTTCAATAGTCTCATCTCATTGCATGTTAGTTGATCTCTTCAAATTTTTATTACATGTGCATATAGCATAAAGTTGGTGGAGCTAATGTAGAAAGAAAGCTTGGAGCTACAAACTATTTCTGGTTTCACCACTCTAAATAAGACAAGTCGTTATGGTAATTGCCAGATCATGGTGTATGCTTAGAAAGAACCAGAACTTGATCGTCATTGAGGCCTCAGAAAATATCCCACTTACTTGGGCTATTATAGGAGACCATAAAGAATTGGGTCACTGTATCTACTCTATCACGCTAAAGGAAATTTTAGTGAGAGGTGAAGCAATGCATAATGCTACAGATTGTAAACATGCTACATATGCCGAGATGTAGGGTAAGAACTGTTCCTTTAACTAGCCATTGACCATTATTTTTTATGTAGGAACTCAACAAAAAGCAAGTGCTACATAATAAATATCAATCAAAATGTCAGTCAAAATATTGTCCTTAGAATTTATTGCTTTTTTGGCATGTATTCACCTTCCTTCAAAGTCTAATACGTAGACTCTTTAGCTAATTTTCTAAGGGATAGGACTACACTTTGTCTTATGCACCAATAGAAGACATGGTTATTATGCTTAATATTTTTATTATTAATAAAATTTATCAGAGTATCACTCTTGTTTGAAAAAAGAGAAGAAAAAAAAAAGGCCCCAATTGGAGACAAACACGAAGTTGCAGAGTTGGTAAATGACAAAAAAATATATTGGATTAAAGCTCGCACACTTCCTTATCACCTCAACACATGAATGAAAAAATGATCAAGAATTTGTCCCGAGAGAGTGCTAAACGTATTTTGGGAATAAAGCTCTGCATTAATAGGTTGCGAACATTTCTCGGAGTACAAAAAAGAAGAAGCAGTGAGGAAGAAAAGGAGTTGGAAAGTCGGACCCACTCGCATGGGGTAAAGAAAAGTGATGATGAACTTAAGAATTTGCCCAAGTGTGACCCAATTGCGCAGAGCCGGGGTGAAGTTTGAGATTGTCAAAGGAAAATGCTTACTTGACTTAGGATTCGCAAATGGAGTACTCTCTTTTGAAATTTGATAGCCTATGAGCAACGTCACAGTCCGGAAATTTTTATCTTACCAATTATATAAACCTATTGTATTTACTTATCAACGCCACTGATGACGTGGATTTACTTGGCAAAAAGGATTCACAGTCCGGAAATGAAACATAATTGTAACTTTTGAAGTTGCTTAAAATTGCTTTTTGTTGTATTTGACTGACAATTGCTTTTTCTTACATTTTAATGCTTCACATGGTTTTCTTCCATAACATCTACGCACGTTTGCTGCTTCCACTTTGTATTTTTTATTTCGATATTTTACTCACACGGAGTTTGGTACCTCATTTGCAGTGGTTTGAATTCAAAACACGTTACAAGCGTCACTAGCCATCTCATCGAGTACGTCAATCTGCTTCATACACAGCATCTTTCACGCCAACGAACGATGTTTTTTTTATAAAAAAAAAAAAAAACACACACACACACACACAAGTCGCAGAGGAAACAGCCAGAGGAAGCATCTTCGCATTATCACCTTCTTGCTTTTAGACAAAAAACTAGTTGGTAGCTTCCAATAATCATTAGTCATGAATCTCCACTGGCAGACTTTGCCTCTCGTCCAATGCATTATCTAGAAACAACGTTATTGATCTTAGTGAAGTCAACGCAATTGTCCATACCGTGCACGTGGTATGGCTAATCATGAGAAATTTCTCCAACAAAATAAGGAAAGGTGCAATTGGTACACGTGAAATCTGTTAGAAGAACCTCTCTGTTCCACATTAGTTTGCCATGTCATTATACCTCATCAACATGCCATGTTAGTTCATTCTTCACACTGTCAGTCATCATAAAAGTGCAAGTTATATTGGCCGGAATAAAAAATGATAGAAATCAATTTCTCAAATTATGCTCACTTCAATCTTATCATAATTAGAGAAATTTCTCAACCACACCATCACTCATCCAATTTGTAATTAATTTTATTTCAAACTCTCTCAATCACACCAACCCTCATTGATTTCATTTTATTTTTCTAGTTAAGATATTTCAACCTCCTTATAAATTGAAAGTCTTATCATACATTTGTATTATCAAATTTTATCAAACATTTCTATATAGCTTTCTTTTGGTGTTCTGAGATTCTTGTTTGGAAAATTTGCCTTTCAAACATGGTATTGGAGCCAGTTGGCGAAAATCCTCTCGTTTTCCATCCTTTTCACAATTGCAACCCTTATTCTACCTCCATGATCCCTGCTATATGAACCTTTAGTATTCCTATTGGTGGTCTTTTATTCCCTCCCTTTCCTCACGTCATTGACACTCGCCATAGCCTTGTCCACTCAAACCTTTGTGCTCAGTAGAGAAGACTTGCTTCTCACCCACTCGGCGCATCAGGACCTCACCAAGGCCACCTCTACCCCTCCAGTGGCATTGGCGTTAACCTTGAACAACGCATGAACAAGTTTGGTTCTATTCTCTTCAAACTTGGGATCAATTTCTCCTAGTCTTCATAAATTTTCAAAAACTTGTAGAGAATCAATTTCAAACAAAAATAAATAATCTTCAATGCAACAACACTACAAAGTTCATTTTTATCACATTTTGTAAATTTTTACTTGAATAGGGCATCCATCAATAGGTTTCAAGCCTATCTGCAAATTATCACAATGAATCAGTTGAAAGAGCATACAATCATAACATTGAAACTTGGCTTTCATTGATCCATTAAGCCCAAGTCCCATTGTGTTTTTAGGATTTCACTTTTGAATCTACAACCCACATAATTGCTAAGCCTAGTTATACAAAATAAAACTCCATAAGAAATACTATATAATTCCCAACCGTCAATCTCCTAACTCTGAGCTTTTGAGTGCTTAATCCATTCTTATGTTAGATAATATACCAGGAACAAATTACATCCCAAATCAACATCATGTGTATTTCTTGGATATCCCACAAGATATAAAGGATATAGAGGCTTTTACATCAAAACACTTAAAAGGAGGAGGGAGGGAGGGAGGGAGGGGGGGTGTGTGGAGGAAAGAAAACATACAGTCCCTCCAAAATTACTTGTAGTTCACATACCATCCTACAAACAACCTTCATCATGTATCAAAGTTGGAACTATATCTCGACGAACAACAACATGTCAGCACACTTTTGCATTAGCTACTCCTGCTAATTCACAAAGAATTCAAAAAAATCAAAATTGACCATGGCAAATGAATAAACCACCCTATTAAAAAAGCATCACCTAGAAGTTGGTCGCACAACTTTCAAATGTCGTACTCATAAGATGCAAATGGGTGTTTAGTTGAGAAATATACTTTTGATATAATTTTATTACTACACTATGATCATATATATCTTTGAGTGGTATGGTTGTGATATTCTTGCATCATTGATATAAGATAATATGATCGTCAAGTCAACTACTCTTTAGATAACTATCATTTCTCATGATATACCCATAAATGCTTTAAAAATTTGTTGCCCTAATTTTAAATATTTGGCTTATTGACATGAACATATTAATTTTTGGATGAATATCAAATCAAACTAATTGACTATCAATTTGAGAAATAGATGTTGTAATTAGTTTGAACATTAGTTATGTATTAACAATTAATGTCATAATTTATTGAAAGACTCTACTTCTATGTGCTTACATGGCAAACATTCTATTGTACTTGAATTATTACATCCTATTATGGCAACATGATGAAAAAAGACTATATTTATCTCTTGTCGCATTAATGTGGACATGACTAATATTTTATCTATGCAACATTACTTCGTGTTTATTCAAAACTAACAAACTCTAATTATTCCCTATATAATCATCTCTAAGGTAGACCTGACATCTCATCACCGTGATTTATTCATTCACCAATGTTATTTCACAACCAAACTAGATTGATTCTCCAAGTTAAAGCATAGCTTTTCTTTCCCTTGTAAAATAAGGACTGATTCTTGAAAAGAAATCATCGAAAAATACATTGAAGTCTTGTGCACTTTTTGTCTTGGGTATTTCTCTGTTCCTTATGGATTTCAGCCTACGCAAGTTTTTCGACTTCACATGCTCTCACTATTAGTTTCACAATTTGACTATCGACTAAGTGGCCTACCCTTCTTGAGAATCAACGTTACGGTTGAAAGATAGACATGTGAGGTATTACTAGAAAATTAAGGGAGAGGAAAAAAAGAACTAACTATCATATGTTGACAAGCATTTAGTTTAATTGAAACTAGGTGCTGCCTAAATCTCTTAGTCCTAGAGTCGACTCCCTAATGTGCGAGCTTAACTCTATATAGAAGGAAAATAAAAGATTGTTATAGTTTTTCCTTTTGATTGGAAATGATAAAAGATATTTATATATAAGGGAGGTTTAGATATTGTAGCTTTTAAGCTTGATTATTTGGGAAGTTTCATTTTTTTTGGATAGTGTCTAAGGGAGATTAAGATGTTGTAACAATAAGAATTGAACAATGTTGGTAGGCCGAAGGAATATTAGGGTACACAGGTGAGTATGTAACTAAAATTATTTGGATATTCTTGTGATCAAAAAGAAGTAATAAGAAATCTTTTAGCTTGCAGTTAAAGGAGCTAGAAGGAGGTTCAACCACACAATTTAACTAAAATACTTTAAATGTGTAATTGTGTGATTATTGATCTCTTTACTTTCATATGCAATTGTATCGATCATATAAGAACTAAAATGATAGTTCAAGATCATGGATACATAGGGTAACTATATAGAGTTCTACAAATCTACAAATCACTGACCCAAATACTTACACTCATGCACATAGGACATACAAAGTTAAGTTGTCTTCAAGTAAACAATTTCTATTACAAAAAGTAAGCTTACAAGACTGAAAATTATCTAAAAATTCAGAAAAATCCAATTAGAACCCGATTCAAAACACTTTTTGGGTTGCTTAGGAACACAAAAAAGCAAAAACAAAAATCACTTGTTAATTTATATAGTGAAAGTTGAAAAAACTTCATCTATTTTCTAAAAGAGATGCCAAACCGAAGATTTGTCAAAGCAGTTTAGATCCAAACTAGAAGCCAATATTTCTAGTCTTCAGATCATAAGATTCATAACATTCTATTGCATCCAACAAATTTTCTAGGAGGTGAGACGGTTAGAATCGAATTAGAAGCGGCTAACAATGCCTTCAAAGTGCGAAAGGATCCAGATATTCTCTCAAAGGGGTAATCAATTACCTTTTAATCTTTTTACTCGTATATGGATTAGTATTAGTCTTTCGGAGATTGCAATTATGAAGAATTCTAAGACTGCTTAAGCTTGTGTATAAAGAAATGTTAAAATTGTTAAATCAAATGTTAAATTTATGCATTTCTTTCAATTTATAATATCTCATAAGTACTAATGTAAAAGTAAGCCTATTAACCTCTATTTCCTTTTGTGCCATCTTCTCATCACTATGGTTTAATATCAAGTTATGACAGCCAAGTCATTTTTTGTAGAATCATAAAAGAATTGCGCAGACATTTGGGTCATTTAACAAAATCATCTGAATTAATATTTTTTTTTCTTTTAAGACTTTGCATTGACAATTCAAAGTAGTTCCAAGCTTAATCAAATACGCTTCCATAAGTCAACGGAAACAGACCCATCTTATTGTTCGTCTTCTCCCAAAGTTCATATAATTGGATCATTGGAAAATTATTGTCAAATGTCAAAAATTACATGCTATAAACCCTCATTCTAAGACAACTTGTAACTATTCTATCATAACCTATTTAAAAATTTGATCAATCGAGTATCCCAACATAACTAATTTTAAATTCCCTTTCCTAGATAAATATGAAGTATTAAATTACATAAAAGTAACAAATCTAGCTAAGTTTGAGAAGAACACAAGAGAAATGGTTTACTTTTAGAACATTACCCAAGTTGATTTGCAGTCTTTTACTTTTATTTTTGGAAATTTCAATTTTAATATAGCATTATCATGATAAGGTTAGCTAATTGAGAACCATAGGTCTAATGAAATTGGTCTTATATCAAAGCAAGTTATAGGCAACTTGCATCTTGTTCTTTTTTATTTAAATATCTTATCTGAAGAACTAAAAACGCACATTCAACTAAAATATAAATAAAAAAATTAATAAAGTGAATTTTATTGATCAATGTCAGGAAGAGCATTGAAATATGGGTTGCATAACTAAGTTGCAATTAATCATTTGATTACTCATATAATAGTGAAGATAGTGTTTTCTCCACCTCTTACTGTATCAATACACATAGAAAGTACCTAACATTGTTGACACTAGCAGTAGTTAAAGTTGATACATGCGTCCACCACACAAGGACAGCCGGACAGTCCAAATGCTCGGGGATGCTTAACTCCGCCAGGAAGCCGGTATATTAACAGCAAGCTCCTCAAAATGCTTTCCAAAGCAATATATGAAGGGATTCAAACGCAGATCATCCTTCCAAATTTCGTAATCCCGCAAGACGTGCAGAATTTGTGGACCTTAACAGATTATGAAACCAGATGGTTCTACCAATGCAGCCCATTCGCGAGTTTTGTTACTATTGAACGAACTTCGGAGGTCCCCATTGGGGGTGCTGCTTTCAAAGCGATGGCACTTCATGGAAATATTTTTTCCCCTATGATCCGATCACAAGCCACATTTTCCTGATAACGTTTTGAAAATTCTTTGCCCCATCTTTTGTCCCTTGCTCGCCAGTTCAAAATGTAGTCTCGAATCTAATTGCACAATAAATGTCTAGATTCAGATGTTATTTGAAGCCACATTATCAATTATGGTCAGAACTGCATTCGTGACTATGTTAACATGAGTTGATGCGGGTACATATGTGCACCAGATATGCATGTGTACATTCATTAAGAGTTGTAAAAATGGTTTTTACCTCGAAGGCTCCAGCATGAGGTACAGGTAGTGATACCATTTCATGCTTGCTTAGCACATTCCCCCGTCGGCTTATCAGCACAAGAAGAGGCCAATCTGTGAGGCGCCACTCCTCCTTAAGAAACTTGAGGCCTGCCACTGGTGAAACGCATTGCACCACGAATTATGGCATCTCAGACATTAACATCTGAAACCTCTTTCGCAGCTGATGTGTCCACTGCTCTACAATCGGGATCCATACCAATTTGACCAGGTCCTTCAATATTCCATTATAAACTGACGACAATATTCCACGATAATGTTACCCCGGGTGTCCGAAAAAATACCCTTCTATAATCCTCGGGCGTGAAATGAACAGTAGAACAAACTTTTCTTTCAGAATGTCGATGCTAGCCTGTTTTGCAATACAATTGGGATAAGTCAAGTAAACGGTGAAAACAGATCGTTCTTGTTGAGTCTATTGCGCATTATTAGGAAAAAATAGCATACTATTCGGTTTGTAGCCATTGTAAAAGATCTGGCTATGGCTCTAATCTACTATTATTTATTTGCACTGCTGGGAAGAGTAGTATCTTAACCATATAGATGAGCTTCAATTCTAGTGGGAAAGGCAATTCTAAAACAAGTTTGTGCATTTGCGCTTTTAGAGCTAACCATTTCTCCAGTAGAATGTTCCTTAAGCAACGGCATATCACCATTGTAGTAAATCAGCGCCTTCAAAACCACCGTGATTTTATCTGGTGCTTGAAAATGTTTGTTCACTCTTCTCACTTTCTTCATTTTCTCTAAGGTGAAAGAGAGTCTTTGATCAGAGACTGCGTGTTTAAAAGCTATTATGATGCACATGCAACAGATATAAGGTAGTTCTCTGCCCTTTTTGAATTCATTAGTAAACTTAGATTTAAGGTAGGTCTATCTGTTTGGTAAACTTAGATTTAAGGTAGGTCTATCTGTAAACTTAGATATGTTTTGAATTCATTAGCAAGGGTAGCTACCTTTTTCTCTTCCCTTTTAGTTTGTTCTCATGATTTTGTCTCTCTTATATGATACCTTTGACGCATCTAACGGCTAGATATGTGTGCTTTAACTAAAGGAAAGTGTATAACTTCGATGACTTTGTAATAGTTGCACATGCATAAAGTGAAACATTCCAAGACAACAAACAGAGAGTTAGTAATAAAGGAGCATTTACAAAACTAAAACTTGAGAAGAAAGAAGCCATTTTGATCATGACTATAGCCTACTTTCTACAAATTTATGACATAATTATATCAAATCTCACATTGAAAAAAAAAAAGGTATTATAAATGTAAGCAACTTTGCTCTGACACCGAATAAATTTAAATTTCTTAAATAGTTTATGTAAGCAAGTTTTCATTTATTTTAACATCAAACGTGTTTTAACATAAAAATAAATAAATATTTTGCTTCATTGCACAACATAATCTCGACAGAAAAAAAAAATGTGTATGACATTATCAATTCAATCGAATATCAGCGACCCACATTGCCATATTTAAATGAAAATATAGATGAAATTTCCCCATTGCCCTACACAATCAATTGCATCCTATTGCTACAAACGTTATCCAGTGGCAATTTCATTAACAACGATCCACGCTATCATTAATCCATTTTACATGCAATACAAGCCCGTTATGCCTTGAATATATGAAAACATGAATTTTCTTTTCTGCTAATTACGGCTCCCTATTGTGCAACAGTTGACGGATAAGTTACGATGGAAGTTTGAATGTTGCGATCTAAGACGCCATAGTACACATAGTACGTTGTGCAGTGTTTTTCACCAGTGGCAGGCATCAAGTTCATCAAGGAAGCTGGATAAAAGAAACCGAGCTACATGTGCTTCTGTTTCTTGGAATGCAGGCCTTCGCATTCGCCATCAATTCCAATTTGTTCCCCATACATGTGTCTGCCGAAGCCCAAATGGATTCTTTCAAGAATCAGGGTAGCTTGGTTGTGTTAACCAAATAGTCTACGAGGTAAATCAGTAAAGATGGTTCACAATCCTGAAAGTTTGGAGGAAGGCTTGGAAATTTGCTTCAACAAGTACCATTACACGCTTCTTCAAACTGATTACTGGTCATTGACAACCTGGCTGATATTAGTATAACAATGCATGAGCAATGTCCGGCTACCTTTGTACTGCGGAGGTGTACAATACGTTAGAAGACTTATATGTGATTAAGTTTAGATAATAGTAATAATAATTGAAGGCGAAGAAATCATATTTACCGGCTTAGAATTTACCTTGTAAATATATACTTATAAATACATGTACAAGAAAACTTATTTAAGATAAACCATAAGTATAAATACAATCAAGAAAGACAATGAATAAAATACTACTTAAGGACTTTTCCATATAATTGATTTGCTAGAGCCTCCCAGGCCTCTGCTGAGGTCTCTAGTTGAAACACAAGCACAAGTAATTCCTCCATGAGCGTCCCAATGAGCCAAGATTTATGACGACCATTACTCTGCGCCCAAGAGTCGCACTTGGGTCTGTGAGACGGCTTGAGGGTGATTTTGGTGTGGTAGGCTGTTTAGGGTTCTGATACTAAAACGACAGCGATGGAAAGAGTGAGCGCAGTGTGAATAAGCCGAAGTTTAAGTGAGATAAAGACACTTTCATTCAAGATAAAGATAACGTTCACAACCACATGCCCTTATACACAGAAACTTACACAAAGATAAATTAAGGGTCTTAACACGCAACAAGACAAGGGGTCACCTTGAGATAGGTTTGATGCAGTCTATGGTCCATTATCACCTCTGTTCAGAGGTTTCTGCGCTCAGTCTATCTGAGACCAACATCACCGACGAAAATGCGGGGAGTTACGCTGCGCTCAATATTAGCAAGCTCCTTATAGCGCTTTTCAAAGCAATATCCGAAGGGATGCGAACGCAGATCATCCTTCCAAGTTTCGAAAGCCTGCAAGACGTGCAGAATTTGTGGACCTTCGCAGATTGGGAAACCAGATCGTCCTGCGAATACAGCCCAATTACTCCTGTCACGATTGAACGACTTTCGGAGGAACCTGTTGGGAGTGCTGCTTCTAAAGCGATGACACTCTATGGAAGTATTCTTTCCCGTTACGATCGGATCGCGAAGCACTTTGTCCACTAACTCTGAAAATAATTTGCCCCATTTTTTGTCCCTTGCTCGCCAGTAAAAAGTGTAGTCTCGAATCTAATTGCACAAGAAATGTCTAAACTCAGATGTTATTGGAATAGGAAGCCACATTATCAATTATGATCAAAACCGCATGAATGCATGAATATGTTAACATGAGTTGATGTGGGTACGTATGTGCAAGAGACATGCATGTATACATTCATTTAGAGTTGTAAAAATGGCTTTTACCTCGTGGGGTCCAGAATGTTGTATAATTAGCGATACTATTTCATGCTTGCTTAGCACATTCCCTTGTGGGCTTATCAGCACAACAAGATTGCGATCACTAAGGCGCCACTTCTCAATGAACTTGAGGCCTGCCCCTGGTGAAACGCATTGCACTACGTAGTGTGGCATCTTATACGGCAACATCTTAAACCTAGTTCGTAGCTTATGACTCTTCTCTGCAATCGGGATCCATACCAATTTGACCAGGTCCTTCAATATTCCATCATAAATTGACGACAATATTCCATATGTCCGCGGGTCTCCATAAAAACCCCCCTCTAGAATATACCGGCTTGAAATGAACCATAGAACAAACTTTTCTTTAAGAACATCGATGCTAACCTGTTTTGCAGTACAATTGGGAAAAGTCAAGTCAACGGTGGAAATAGATCATTCTTGTTGTGTCTATTGCACATTATTCCAAAAAAAATACCATAGTACTCGGTTTGTAGCCATTGTAAAAGATCTAGCTATTGCTCTAGTCTGTTATTATTTATTTGCATCACTGGAAAGAGTAGTATCTAAACCATAGATGATCTTTAATTCTGTGCGGTGCAACAGTGGGAAAGGCAATTTTAAAGCAAGTTTGCGAATTTGCTTTTGCAGAACTAACCATTTCTCCGGTAGAACATTCCTTAAGCAACGGATTGCCGGAAATCAGCGCCTTCAAAGCTGCCGTGATTTCATCTGGTGCTTGAAAATGTTCCTTCACTGTTCTCGCTATCTCTATTTCCACTAAAGTGAAAGAGTCTGATCAGAGTTTGCATGTTTAAAAGCCCTTATGATGCACGTGTAACAGATTTAAGATAGTGTTTTTCCTTATAAGTGAAATCAGGCCTCTATTTTTGGCATTGTAGGATGGTATGTTACGGTTCAAACGTAATTGAATTCACTATATTAATAAATCATACTTTTTGGCTTAATAATCACACTTGTTACATTTGCTGGCCCAAACCAAATCTGCAAATACTAAATATAATGGATGTGATCATTAAGTCTAAAAGTCTAAACTTATTGATATAGCATACTTGACTATTTCTAGACTGTAACACCATAATATGATACCATACCTTAAAATTCTTTTTACATCTATGAATCATACTATATGCACAGCAAAACGAAATTATTCAGTGAAGACACGACAAATTAACAAGGCAAAAAATGGAAGCAGCTGACAAAAATGGAATCTACCTCCAAGTCTGATAGGAAAAATTCCCAGCCCTTCTCTCGGTGTGTATTTGCCTAGCACATCCCCTTGTGGGTTCATCATCACAAAAGTAGGATAATCCTCGAGGCCCCACTCTTGCTTAATGAACTCGATACCTGCTATCGGAGAGAAGTACTGCACTATGAACCGTGGCATCTTAGACAGCCACCCCATGACTTCATCTTCGGCCTCGTCGTTCCATGACACAATCGGTAACCATACTATTTCGAGCAGGTCGTTCTTCACTATTCCTCTAGCAAAGTCCAACCCTCTTTGGAGATATTTAGTATCTTTCCCCATCACCCTTGAGGCGAGCAGTAGAACATACTTGTCTTTCAAAACGTCGATGCTTACCTGTTTCTGCATCAAAATTGGGGAAGATCAAGTCAACTGTTATGCAGTAGAACAAACTTCTCTTCCTTGTTATGTCAACAAACTTTATTTGCATTAACTCCTGAACGATTTTATGCAGTGCAAAAGTGAGGGGAAATTCTAAAGCAAGTTTGGGGTAGATTTAACCATTTCCTCCGTAGAAGCATCAACAAGACACGGCACATCACCGCTGGTGGAAATTAGTGCCTTCAAGACCTCCGTGACTTCGTCCAGTGCTCCTAGAACTTCCTTCATTCTCCTTGCTGCCATTTTCTCTTGGTTTTTATTATCAAGTGAATCTTCAGATTCCGTTTCATCATCAGAAAAATCTGAAATTTTGATTTCATTATCAACTGAATCTTCAAATTCCACTTCGTCATCAGAAAAATCTGAAATTTTGATTTCATTATCAACTGAATCTTCAAATTCCATTTCGTCATCAGAAAAATCTGAAATTTTGATTTCATTATCAACTGAATCATCAGATTCCTTTTCATCATCAGCGAAAGTTACAAACCCTCGAGAAAGCTCGTCGAAGTAACCCTTAAAGCAAAATTCAAAGGGTCTCTCCTCTGTTATATTCACCTTCCAAATGTGAAATGCCTCCAAGACATTCAGAATTAAAGGACCTGCACAGATTTCGGTAAATGACTTGCTTACCAACAGAGCCCAGTTACTCCCGCTCTTGAAAAGATAAAACAAACGTTGGACTTTCCAATTGAAAGAGCTGGGTACCCCCTCTGGTTCGCGGTCTCTTCCAACGGGATACACTGATATGGAAATTTCTGCTTTATTCATGATCGGATCCTGAGCCATGGCTATCACCGCCCGGAAAAGTCGTTCACGCCAATATGCATACTTGCTTCCCCAGTACAAAGTGTACTCTTTCATCTAATTGCACAAGAAATGACTAAACTCAGATGTTATTGGAAGGAATATTGTCGATTATGATTGAAACTGCATACATGAATATGTGAACATGAGCAGATTTGGGTACACATGTGTGCGTGATATGCCTATTAATACACTTATATCTGTAAAGATGGCCTTACATCGGGGGCTCCTCGTGGCTCTTTAACTATTCGTGGCAGCTGGAGGGCGTGGTTGCTTAGCACATCCCCATGTGGGTTCATCAACAGCACAAGAGGCACATCCTGGAGGCCCCATTCCTTAATGAACTTAAGGCCTTCTGCTTGTGAAACGTCTTGCTCTATGTAGGATGGTTTCATCATCAGTACAATAGGCACATCCTTGACGGGCTGCAATATGCATCGTTGCATCTCAGACTGCAACTTCTCAAACTCCTCTCCCAACTCATTGGTCCACTTCTCCACAATCGGGATCCATACCAGTTTGACCAAGTGCTTATTCACTATTCCAGAATAAATTGACCACATCTTCCTAATAACAGAGCTGTCAATATTCAGGTCCGAAATGAACAGTAGAACATACTTATCTCTCAGAACGTCAATGCTAACCCGTTTCTGCAATATGGTGGTGAAAAATCAGTTCAACTATAAAATAGAGTTGTCTAAGTAAGTCAGTTTGGTATGACTGTAGTCTAGTATTATTCAGTTAGCATTACTCTGGAAAGATAACAAGAGAAATGCAATTCTAGAACAAGTTCGTGTGTTTACGTTTGCAGGTCTCCCCATTTTGTGGGTGGAAGCGTCAGAAAGACACAGCATATCATCCCCTGCAGAAATCAGTGCCTTCAAAACCGCCGTGATTTCGTCAGGTGCTTGTAAATGTTTCTTGATTCTCTTCCATGTGTCCATTTTCTCTGCAGTGAAAGCGAGTCTTTGGTCAGCGCTTGCCCAATTTTAGCACCTTATTCATGCGCTACATATTACTGTCAGGATTCTTAGTAAGCTGTGTTTGTGGGACCATATCAAACATCTAGTGTTTTAATTCGATACATCATATTACAAGTACAGTGAACCAGTATCTTTGGTGAAGATGAAATAAAGAGACAAGGAAAAAATTGAAGCAGCAGAAAAAAAAAAAAAAAAAAAAAAGGTGGGGGATCTACCAGGAAGCAGGATAGGCCACAGACGGGGCAGACACCTGCATTGGCTTAGGACGTCCCCCAGTGGGTCTATTAACACTACAATTTCTCCACTCATGAGGCCACACGCCTCTATAATTTTATGGATGCCTTTTACTGCTGAGAAGTACCGCAACACACACTGTGGCATCTGAGACCGCAACTTTTTGAGTTCATCTTTGAACCGGTACTTTCGCATCGTGAATTCTCTCATCTTGTAATCCCGCTTCGTGCTTGGTAACCATACCATTTCCAGAAGGTCCTTCCCCGCTATTCCATCATAAATTGATCTCATTTTATACACATTGCCCCCACAAATTTTTGGGCCCGTAATGAGCAATAGAACAAACTTGCCTTTCAGAACCCAAACGCCAACCTTGTTCTGCAATGTAATGGTAAAAAATTGGTGAAACTCAAGTCAACAGCTAAACCGATCATGATTAGTGTGTCTAATTCAGATTGTTGGGACGGAGTACCATAACATTCAGTTTGTAGCAAATGTAAAGGTTGTGGCTATGACCTAGCATATTTCATCATAGAATATTTTAGTATGATTTATCTGCATAGCTCCTGAAAGATTTTATGAAGTGCAAAAGTGAGAAGGGAGATTCTAAAACAAGTTTGGGGCAGATTTAACCATTACCCCCGTAGAAGCATCAATGAGACACGGATTATCACCCCCAGAAGAAATTAGCGCCTTTAAGACCTCCGTGACTTCATCAGGTGCTCCTAGAACTTCTTTCATTCTCCTGGCTGCCTCCATTTTCTCTGCAGTGAGAACCTTTGCTGCCTCAATGAGAGAACCTTTGCTCCTACCTTGCTCCTTTTTAAACCATTATATTGCGTGTGAAACAATTCTCATGTCAACAATTAAGCCTAAATGTCAAACTCAAAAATTCGAATAAAGGTTGCAAGATCTTTTTTAATTTAAATTTCATTAAATTTTATTTTTTGATATAAAACTCTTATCCTACACATACTTCTTTGTACACCAAGTATTATTGAACTTAAACTTACATGAAGTGAAATAGATTTTAATTTAAATTCTAATATCAAATTATAAAGTCTAAAATACAATTCAAAATTCAACATTAATAGTTGTCTTTTAATTTGAATTTTATTTTTCGATGGAGGACTCTTATCTTACACACTTAGTTTAAAATCAATGATTGGTTCCACAAACAATGTACAGGATCGATAAGCTGCTCTCCACTTAGATTAATCAAGTTGCTTTTGAATGCAAGCCCCTCCGAGCATATGTCCTTTGATAAAAAGCAAACGCGTTCTCTGGCCAAAAAAAACAATCGCGCTCTTCAATACAAAGCAAGTGATGTTTTCAAAAGATGACATGTATAATGCGTTGAGAATGCAAAGCCCCAGCTGCCGCCACGTCAGGAACCCAATGGAGAGAACTTAGAAGAGCCACGCAGGATGAGCAAGAAACTCCCCTTCTTCTGCTCCTTGCCCCTTTGTCAGGTTGAGCGTACCTTGTTAATGATTGTTGCACGCGTCTTCGCCCAAAAGGAGAGTCCTTTGTTGACAATGTCGCACGCGTCTTGGCCTAAGAAAGAAGGACTTAGTTGAAAGTGTCTTACACGGCTTGGCCTACTGGCCTACCCCCTTTAACTTTGTTGACAATGATGTCTCACGCGTCTTGAGTCTTTGCCCAAGAAAGCAGCGTTAGGTGGTTTCAATTTCATTACAAAAATTTGTTGAAGAAATGAAAAAAAGAAATCCTTTATTTAAGCTTCACAGCAAAAAATTACCTATTTATTGAGACTTTCTTATAGAAAATGTGGCACGCGTCTTGCTCAAAAAAGAATACTTTATTGACAATGTGGCACGCGTCTTGGCCTACTGGCCTCCTCCCTTCAACTTCGTTGACATTGTGTCACGCACCCTGGGTCTTGGTCTAAGAAGGAAGTACTGTGTTGATACTGTCGCACGCGTCTTGGCTCAGTCCCTTCTTTTTCTCGCAGTCGTCTGAAATTCAGTATCCAGCTTACATTGGAAGGGTTTGGTGGCCATCTGGCTCGAGATGTCATCTGCATTATACATATTATCATTTGAAAAGCTTCCTTGTTCTGTGAAAAGATAAATTTGTATTAAAAAAAAACAATATATAGAAGTATAGGACATTTCTACCAAATATATATATATAAAAGTATAAAAACATATTTTAATATTACAAAACTTATGAAAGCTATAAAAACTATAGATTAGAAGTCTCCAAATCTCACTCAAAATGATATTTTTTTAGAGGAATTTTATATTTTAAAACAAAGAAGTTCTTTTCAAATAATTTTTCTTACTTTTGTCAATAAGATTAAGATGTCAATTGTTTTATTGTGAAATCATATTCTATTTCATTCAGCTCATATGCAGTTAATGCAAGTTAAAAAAATATATTTTAAGAATTTTGTAGCCAAATCACTTGCATTAGTAGCTCTAATCATCAATTGCAATTCTTCATTTTATCCTACAATATAATGTTAAATAGTTTTCCTATTCTAAGCAAAGATAGTGTTTCAAATCATCTTAATCCATGTACATTCAAAAAAGAAATGACTTTTGTTTCTGACTTAGGACTAATAAAAATCACAATATAAATTAATTTAAGAAAGCAATTATACAATTTATTATGTTGTATAAAGTCAATGTTTACAAACTAGTCATATAATAAAATTAAGTTTGTTGATGCTACCAACCCAAATCAAATTATATTATTTCACATCTTCATTAACTAGTCGAAGGTCTTTGTAAATCTCTTTGTAGCAATAAGCAGGCCTATAAAGAACAAAGGTAAGAGTGGGGCTTTAGTTTGAAGAGACCTCTTTAACTCCATATCATAGAACCTTTTATATCAAGTTATATTTATGAATTTTTTTTTACATTTTGTACTATGATTCATCTATTCCATAAAAAAGAGTTTGGAAGATTAATGAGATTTCAAAGCATATGTCCTAAAAAGATTTATTTCAAAGTTTAAGATTTGATAACCCTAACCTTCCTTCTTTTTTTGGTGAGCAAATTGTTTGCAAGCTATCTTGTGTGAATGTTGCATATATATACAACCCATGCACAGAAAATTCTTGATTTTTTTCTCAATCTTATAAATTGTTTACTTTAATAGAAAAAAAACTTGCATCCAAAATATACATGTAAAAATTAAGACTGATTTTGAAAAGCTTCCTTTCCTTTACATCAAAGAGTGATATTATTTTTGTGCTAAAGAACCAACAAACGGGTGGAGTAATTACATTCACGGATTAAGCTTAAGGTCCAAGTGGTGTAGCTTCCAGAAGTCTTCTTGTTACCAAATATTATGTAATGTTAAAGATCTAGTTGTTTGTCTATCTTGTGGCTTTTGCAATAGTTGAATAACTGCAAAATAAGACACATTTTTAGTATAGATTCAAATTAATCCCTACCCATAACATCTAATGATGATAGACTCTGATGTAAAACTATTTGTATCGTAGTCCTCCTAATTAGTTTGAGCTAAACTTTAGTTGAGCATTTTCTTCTTTTCATATATTGGTTGAGAAAGAGTCTCTTCATTATTCTATAAATTTTCATTTCTCTTTTCACAACAGCATCACTTGAATTGATAACTACAAATCTAGTATTTTAATGCTACTGAATCTTTTTTTTTTTTAAAGAAGTTTAGGGAAAACAAACTTGATTGATGGAAAATTTAGGGAAAACAAACTCAATAAATCAACACCCGAGCTTAAATTTGGTAAAAAAATAAAAAATAAAAAAACTTGAAATTTTAAATGCTTTCTCATCCCCTGAATATTCTTTTTGCAAGGTACTAGATCCCCTTCGCAAGTTGAACCAAGAAGCTTATACTCCTCAGTTTAACTCAATAGGACATTTTCACGATGCTAATCAAACATTGCAAACCCTAGAGAAATACAAGGTAAGATATCTCAAGGACTTCATAAACTAAAGCTAGGTAAACTTAGAGAATTTGGTACAAATAAGAGATGATTTAAAAGAAAGCTTACATCATTCTTATGCAAAGACTAGCTCCCTTAGCAAAGATGATTTTCTGCAAATGATTTTAATGTACGCAAGCTTTATCATTGAGTTTTTGAAAAAGAAAAAGAAAAAGAAATTGAAGAATAGAATGGACGCCTAATGACAACAAATCGTTCAAGTTATGGTTATTTGATAGGATAAGGTTGGACTTTTTGTTAATTGAGAATCAACTTCCTTTCTTATTATTAAGTATTTATTTGATCTTACCTTTCCCTCAACTTCTAATCCAACCTTCCTTTCCTTCATCAACCTTACATTTGAATACTTTTCTTCATTCAAGAGTTAGAAGTTGCCTTCCAATCCTAAGCCTAAAATAAAACACTTTGTTGATTCACTTAGAAAATTTTACCTCCTGACTTCCCAAAATATTCAAAATAGGAGAAGAAGAGTGGAGCATATGTATATTGTAACCCAACTATCTCGCAAGGGGCTGAAGTATCATGTGAATTGTGAGGGCAAATGTTTATGTGACATAGGAGATGATGCGAAGGGGAGAAAGTTGAAAATCCTGCCCTTTAAATTGAGCGGCTATACTGAGCTTTATGCTGAAAATGTTACAACTTTAAAGCATTGTCTTTATCCAAACGAAGAATATGTTACTGAATATCTTATCTTAATTTCCTTCTCCAAAGTGAAGCGGATGTGGTTTTACTTGGGGAAAAGGGGATCATACTCAATGAGCTTGGCAATAATGATGTAACTTTAATTAACTATTTAAGCACAAGCAGCACATGTTCCTAAATGAGCTTTGAGTATTATGATCTTTTTGATCAGCGGGTAGAATTTTACTAGAAACCTTTCTACGGCTAGAAGGCTACTTTGATATGCAATTATCTAAGTACTCTTATGAAGGCTGTTGCTACCCTTACCGTTGTTCTCTTATTGATTTTAACTTTAATACAAATTGCATGCTCTATCTTGCAAGTCATGTAATTCTATAGGTTTTGTACTTTTCTTTACAGCCATATAATAATATTAGATTTCTTTTTTGGAATGACTTGATTTCTTTTGTTGTTTTTGGATCTAGACTTTTAAAGGGATATAAGTTACAACTTGGAGCATTACTCATACAAAAGATCAATAGTAATATTATTTGATGTCGTACATCCTTTAAAGAACTAAAACTCTTGATAATATGTAAGAAAAATATTTACTATTAAAAATATTTTGCATCTTGTTGTACAAATTTTTCGAGGAAAAATATTTTTCTATTTCTTTTAAGGTTAAAAAGTTTATCTTTTTACGTATTCATACATATCTTTTTTCTATTTTGTACGTATCTTTTTTTTTTTACATATTCATAAAAAAAAAAGTTTATCTTTTAGTCAAAAATTTAATTTCAAAATAAACTATCAATAAAAAAATGCAAACTTAGGCTTACTTTTACCTTGATTCTTTATAAGACTACCTATTAACACAAAAAAATTTATAAGAACCTTCGATCAATAAATGAAGAAGTGGGTTCGTATGATCTAACTTAGACTAGTGGTAATAATAAATATAATTTCATTAGATAACTAGTTTATTAAGATCAACTTTCTATAGAAAAAATAATAGTATAATGGTTCCCTTCAGTTAGCTTATATTGTAGTTTTTGTTACTCTTAAATTGAAAACATAAGTAATCTCTTTTTTGAATGTACATGGGTAAGGATGAGTTAAAAGACTATCTTTGCTCAAAATGAAATTTGATATCATATTGGAATATAAAATGAAAAACTATAATAGATGACTAAAATAACAAAAAAAAAAAAAAAGATTTGACTGCAAATTTTTTTAAGATATATTTTTTGGCTTACATTTATTATATATGGGTTAAACGAAATAGAGAAAGATTTTAAAATAAAACAATTAACATCTCAATCCTATTAGCTAAATAAGGAAAATCATTTAAGGAAGAGCTTTTTTATTTTAAAATATAAAATTCTCATCAAAAATGTTATTTTTAGTGAGATTTGAAGGCTTTCAACTTTTATCTTTTTGTAACTTTGTAATTATTATAATTTTGGAATATGTGCATATACTTTTATATATTATTTTTCATCAATGCAATCTTATATTTTCATAAATAAAAAATGCAAGATAATCACATCATTAAGAAGATAAACATATATCAGGGCGATTGTAAGTAGAAGAAAGAAGGCATCTGAGTGGCCAAGTTAATAGCTCAAAAGTGATCATATTGTCATCCTAAAGAAACAAGTTTTCAAAACACAAAATTATACATTTTTTTAAATACTAAACACTTCAATTTTAGAATAATTTTCTTTGTGATCTGCATAAAAGCATATTACCGAACATGGAGTCCTTAAAAATATTTCTTGTTTTAATATCATATCAAAAAAAATTGGACTTGAAAAGGAAAAAAAAATCTAATTCTTGGCAAAAGTAGTAAAAGTCTGCATTCAAAATTATTTCATTATAACAAAAATAAACTTCCATTAAGATTATCGCCTTTTGAAGTGAATTTTCAAAATAAAAATAATTTATCAACTTGTCTTCATAGTTTCAACATCATCTTTGTAAATTGTTATTACTATAGCTATATCATTTCTTATTGCAATATCTTTATTTTACAGTTCTTGCCATTCATACTTATAAAATAAGATATTTAAGTATTATCTTGAGTGTTACATCAAACATTAGGTCTTTTAAGAGCTTTTGAAGGTTCACTAACATTTTTATCTTTAAATCCTATAATTTGTATACTTTGTACTTTCAAAATCGATCTGTTACAATTTTTGTATCTTCTCCTTTGGTGAATAAAATTGTCTTAAGTATTTTTGGAGATCAACACTATCCTTGAAGAACTCCCTGTGTCATGAATCGTTCTTGATGATTAACCATAGTTATTTTCTAACTTAACTTTTACTCCCTTTAAATTTATATCCAATATCAATTCTAACCATTTGACCTTATCATACTTTTTGGACGCGGTAAAAATAGCACAATCTTGTGATCTGATGTCCACGGTCCATCATTACTTTTAATTTGAAGCCCTTAGATGTAACTTCTGTTTGATTCATTAAAATATAGTGCTACAAACTTACAAATATTTAATAAATATTTTTTAAGAATTTACAATATTAACTTAAATTCTAAAGGCAACCTAATAACCTGAGAAAGTCGGTGTTTGAATTGGATTACGTAAATTTCCTTTCCCTAAAATTTCTCTTATTGGTTTAAGGAAAGATGATTGAGTGAATAATTTTGAACCAATAAGATATGGGTTTCATCAAGAGCAAGTTCAACACTAAAATCTAGATCCAGGCAAGCAATTAACAATATATTGGCAACGGGACAAGAACAAATGTTAAATTGAACCACTAACATACTATACACAAGTGTCAGTTAGCCCACTCATAAGAAGAAGTCCTGGTTCATTTGGAATCAAGGTAGCCTGAGACTAAAGAGGTCTTAAGTTTGAGACTCCAAGTCTCCCACCATCTTTACCAACTTGAGAAAAAAAAAAAAAAAAGAACATACAAACAAACATAAAGCAATATATGACGTTCAACAACATTAAATATACTTTTTTTGGTGAAAGGTCAAATTATATATCACTCATAAAAAATTTACAAGATTGTTCGATTACAAAATATCATCATCTAAGCTCAAATATTGCACTTGGCAAATTCCAAAGCTCTTGTAAAAATTTATTACAATTTGTAAGCTTGACTCCTCTGGTAGATGAAATCTTGCCTCTCACGTCCTTCTTGATTTTAGCAATAATGGTTGAGTTTTCTAGACTTGTATTGCTGAATCTTCTTCTATTCCTTTCGCTCCAAATGTGATACAGTACGGCCTTGAAAGATATACTAAGTAAAGTAGCTGCAAAGCTCTTCCTCTTAACAGTGTTGATCATCCAATATATTTCAACTCTCCAATGTTCAATTCTTCGAGTTAATCCATTCATGCCTAACAAAGCCTTCCAGATGTAGTTTGTGAACCTGCACTTAAAAAATAAATGTTCATGTGATTCTTCTTCTTGTTGGCAGAGGTTGCATCGTAGATCCACTGAACTATTCCATTTTGCCACCCGATCTGCTGTGGATAGTTTGTCTCTTAAAATGATCCAACATATAAAATTATGCTTCGGTACTCTTTCTTTCCAAACAAGTGTTGCCCATTTGGAATCTTCTCTGTTCTCTCTTAGTGCTACATAACTCTTGGCAATATTATATTCTGAGTCTGTCACTAGTTGTGTTAGTTCACTTCTTACTTGTAAAATATTCCTAAAACTCCAAGCTAGTGATCCTTTCATCTCAACTTCTAATACATTCCTTTCCTTCAAATTTTCTGTTATCATCCATTTAACCCATAAGGAGTTTGAATTGGGGTGCACAAGAGACCATAGGAGTTTTCCAATTGCTGCTTTATTCCAAGTGTGAATGTCTATCAAACCTAGTCCTCCAGAAACTTTAGGCCAGCAAACTTCTTTCCATGCCACTTTCGCTACACATCGTCCATTAGATTTACCTGTCCAAAGGAAAGTTCTAATCCTTTTTTCAATTTCATAAAGGGTCTGTTTTGGCAGTAGAAAAATTTGCATCCAATATGTTTGCAATGAGAACAAAACACTTTTGGCTAGCTGCAGTCTCCCCCCATAACTAATATGCTTGGACTCCCAACCTTCAATTCTTCTCAATATCTTTTCTGTCAGGATAGTACAATCTAAGTTGGAGAGTCTTTTAGTAATCAATGGTACTCCTAAGTATTTTATGGGAAGTTGGCCTTCTTGGATAGGAATATGATCAAGTATTAGAGCCTTTTCCTGTTCTGACAAGCCTGAAAAGAAAATTTGACACTTCTCTGGATGCATCTTCAAACCTGTTATATCTTCAAACTCTTGCATAGCATCTAGTAAACATATTATGGACTCAATATCTCCATGAGCAAACAAAAAGAGATCATCAGCAAAGCATAAATGAGTGATCTTTTCTTTGGCGCATTTCCAGTGAAATTTAAACCTTCCAGAAGATACTTTATTTTGTATAATTCTGTTAAGAATCTCCATCACAATAACAAAGAGAAAAGGAGAAAGAGGGTCTCCTTGTCTAAGTCCCTTTGCCCCCTTAAAAAAACCTGTATGAGAGCCATTGATGTTCACAGAATATCCCACAGTAGTGATGCAACTTTCAATCAGCAATCTAAATTTGTCTGGGAACTTCAAAACTTTCAGTGTATTTAGGATTGCATTCCAGTCTATTGAATCATATGCTTTCATAATATCAACCTTAATTGCCACCCTTTTCCCATGAATATCTTTGTGATAATTGTGCATTAACTCTTGACACAACAAAATATTTTCCTTAATGTTCCTTCCTGGCACAAAAGCTGTCTGACACGGATGTATGAAATGAGGCAAAGCTAAACTTAGTCTTCCTGCCACAATTTTATATATGATCTTGTACAACACATTGCAACAAGATATTGGTCTAAAATCTTTCATATTGGTGGCATTAATTTTCTTAGGGACAAGAGAGATTACTGTTGAATTTATGCTTCGCAGTAGCTGTCTCCTTTGAAAGAAAGCTATTACTGCATCTTCTATGTCACTCCCTATAATACAATATTTAAGTGGACAACAAGATTTAAGAGGTTTCGCTGGCCTACGTTCACATCGCCTAACCCTCTTGTTAGGGCTTACTTTCACTACTAAAGTTAATAATTACAATAATCCAAAAGTTTCTCTGAAAAACACACATCTTTCTAATCCAAGAAAGATTTACAGTTTCCCGAATCTATTTTGCCCACAGGTGGAATATAAACCGACTTCCTAACATCGAAAACACAAAGCACAATAGGAAAACTAGATCAAACCCTTTTTCTCAAATGTTTCAAATCAGGGAATGAAAACAAAGGGATTTTGTTTGTTAACACTTGTAAGAACAATATTTCGATCAAACAGCTAGAATATTGTCTGCTATTTTTGAATAAGGACTAAGTGTAACAGATCTACACTATTTATCTTCAAGCTTTTTGTCAAATTCAAAGAATTACATCTAACTAAATTTAGTATTAGAAGACTTAAAGATTCAACTCAAAAGGTAATTCAAAAATTTGAAGAATATTTACTTCATTTAAGCATACTTGGTGTGAGGCTTTTGTCTTGCACACACATGAATTATTTGGTTAAACTTTATCTATACATAAGTTTTTATTTTGAAGAAAAAAGATCTAAAACGTTAATGATAAGGAGTATGCAACCGTAAACTAATGTAGCAAAGAGAAGTACTAGAAATTGTTATATTTCCTTTTTTTAAGAAGCCATTGTTGAGAGGAGGAGACATGAATATAATAGCAGGTATTAGGTCAATATATTAACAATGTAAAATAACCACTACTTTCTCCAAAAAATGCATAGTTTTTCTTTCCCCTGTAAAAAGGAACTGATTGTTGTAAAGAAATCATCGTGAAATACATTGACATCCCGTGCATTTTTTGTCTTGGTTATTTTTCTATTCTTGCTGAATTTCAGCCCATGCAAGTTTTTCGACTTCACATGCTCTCACCAGTAGTTTCGAAATTTAACTATCGACTATTGTGACCTACCCGCCTTGAGAATAACCGTTACATCTGAAATATAGACTTGTAAGGCATTATTAGAAAATTAATAGAGGGGAAACAATGAATTCGACTAAGCAATGTGACTGTCATAGTCTTACCTTTTGGTAGGAAATGAAAAAGGTCCATGATTGATGATCATCTTAAGATTGTACAAAGCTATTTATATATAAGGGAGGTTTGGATATTTTCCCGTTATGTCGTGTCGCAAGCCGCTTTTTCCGCTAACTCAGAAAATTCTTTGCCCCATTTTTTGTCCCTCGCTCGCCAGTACAAAGTGTAGTATTTAAACTAATTGCAGAAGAAGTGTCTAAACTCAGATGTTATTGGAAGCCACATTATCAAATATGATCAAAACTGCATGCATGAATATGTTAACATGAGTTGATGCGGGTACATTTGTGCACCAGATATGCATGTGTACATTCATTTAGAGTTGTAAAAATGGCTTTTACCTCTCGGGGTGCTGAATGCCATATGTCCAGTTCTACCACTTCCTGCTTGCTTAGCACATTCCCTTGTGGGCTTATCAGCACAAAAAGAGGGCACTCCCTGAAGCGCCACTTCTCCTTAGTGAACATGAGGCCTGCAACTGGTGAAACGCATTACACTACGTAGTATGGTATCTTAGACCGCAACATCTGAAACTTTATTCAGCTCATCTGTCCACTGCTCTAGAATCGGGATCCATACCAATTTGACCCGGTCCTTCAATATTCTATCATAAATTGAGGGCAACATTCCACGACAATATGGGCCCAGGTCTTCATAAAAACGCCTTCCTGGAATCTCCGGGCGTGAAATGAACAATAGAACAAACTTTTCTTTCACAACGTCGATGCTAACCTGTTTTGCAATACAATCGGGAAAAGTCAAGTAAACGGTGAAAATAGACCGTTCTTGTGAGTCCATCGCACATTATTCAGAAAAAATAGCATACTACTCGGTTTGTAGCCACTGTAAAAGATCTAGCTAAGGCTGTAGTCTTTTATTATTTATTTGCATCACTGGAAAGAGTAGTATCTTAACCACGGATAAGCTTCCATTCCATGTCTTGCAACAGTGGGAAAGGCAATTCTAAAACAAGTTTGCTCATTTGCACTTGCAGAACTAACCATTTCTTCGGTAGAACGTTCCTTAAGCAACAGCATATCACCATTACCGAAAATCAGCGCCTTCAAAACCGCCGTGATTTCATTTGGTGCTTGAAAATGTTCCTTCACTCTTCTCGCTTTCTCCATTTTCCCTAAAGTGAAAGTGTCTTTGGTCAGAGTTTGCGTGTTTAAAAGCCATTACGATGCACGTGTAACAGATTGAAGGTAGTGTTCTTCCTTATGAGTGAAATCGGGCTTCCGCATCCTCAGTATTATGAAGTTGTAATAAAATTTCATAACTTCAATGTTTTTATTCTTATGGATCACACTACATGCACAGTGAAACGAGATTATTCACTGAACCTGCAACAAATTAACAGGGGAAAAAATGGAAGTAGCTGACAAAAATGGGATCTACCTCCAGGCGTGATAGGAAAAATTCCAAGCTCTTCCCTTGATACGTATTTGCCTAGAACATCCCCTTATGGGTTCATCATCACTAGAGTAATCTAAAGAAACTGTGAAAACATTCTACTATTTTCATTAATGGGATAAAAGTTTGAATAAAACCCATACAAAGAAAAAATGGCTTCATATGTTACAAGGATCAAAATCCTACATTTATAGAATGTAAGATCTAATCTATTTAAGAAAAATAACATATACACAATAACTGCAATATATTAAACATTATTCTAGGTCTCAACATGGTAACATGGTAGGTCACTAACTTGATAGGTGTGACTAACACCTTTCCAATCTTCAACATAATCCTAGAGGCCCCACTCCTGCTCAATGAACTCCATGCCTGCTATTGGAGAGAAGTACTACACTATGTACTATGGCATCTTAGATAGCCACCCCATGACTTCATCTTCGGCCTCGTCGTTGCATGACACAATTGGTAACCATACTATTTCAAGCAGGTCATTCTTCACTATTCCTTTAGCAAAGTCATTCGCACCAGTAGGCATACTTGTTTCCCCAGTACAAAGCGTATCATCTGATTAAACAAGAGATGACTAAACTCAGATTTTATTGGAAGGCATATTGTCAATTATGATTGAAACCTCCCGTATGGGTACGTGAACATGAGCGATTTCGGTACATATGTGAGCCTGATATCAAGTCAACAATTGAACCGATCTTGATTAGTGTGTCTAATTCAGGTTGTTAGGACAAATTACCATAATATTTAGTTTGAAGCAAATGTAAAAGATGCAGCTATGACCTAGCATATTTCATTATAGATCATTGTAGTATGATTTACCTACGTAACTCCAAAAAGATTTTATGCAATGCAAAAATGAGAAAAGAAATTCTAAAATAGGTTTGGGGAAAATTTAACCATTTTCCACGTAGAAGCATTGTAAGAATTTAAGATACTAGGAGAAAAGGTAACAAGTGAATGGATTACTCCGGTTGTATTGAGAAATGTCTTTGCAATGAGGAGCCTCCATTTATAGGCTATAGACCTAGTCTATACAAGAAAAAAAAATTACATTAATTACATAAGATTGCACCTAACATTAACATATAATTAAGGCCAAATATGATAATGTGTTAGGTGTGACATTCAAATATTAACACTCCTCCTAAAACTGAAGATTTGAAAAGATCAACTACTCTGAGTTTGAAAAGAAGATGCCAATGTTGTTTGCTTCAAAGTACCTTCACAATTGCACTTCCCATAAGTACACTAGATAAGAGCTTGTTGCATCTCAAGTTCACCCTAGAGGTCTATCAATCAAACAAAAAAGGCAATGAGATTGGCTCTGATGGCTCTAGCAGCAAGTTGCAAGTAATTAATCACCTACTTAAGCCCAAATTTCTAAGCGCTAAAGACTTTTTCAAAGCTCTCTTGAAGGACTTTCCAAATTTCAATCACCATAAGAAGTTAGGAGACCATATTCTTAAGGTTAGGTTCAATGGAGTGAACCAACTAGGTTTTAAGGGTAGCATGGGCTTTGGTCCCATCATTATGTGTTGTCACCATGGCTATTTGGACATGGGAGCTTACCGATGAGAAAACCAAGCTTATTTTGGGCAAGGAACATAATTCACACTTGCTTGCTCCAAATGCCCTAGTTGGATTCCTTGACTAATTTTTTGAACACAATGTTGTCATGCTACAAATCAATGGCATAAATTTGGTGAGGGTCACAAAGGACGGTGGAGAAGGTGCCAGCGATAGAGTTTAGGGCAACCATCAGGGAAAATAGGGTTAGGTTGTAGGGGTAATTTAGGAATTGGGAAAAAATTGGGGGCTAATGTTTGACAGTGCCAAGTGGCAAAACCATAAATTGGGAAAGAAATAATGGCAAAATGGGTAAGGTATCAAAAAATATTAGGCAAAAATGGAAGAAAAAAAAAAGAATTTGCATTGATCACTTGTTACTGATGGCTAGGGATAAAGTAGTTTGAGGTCTCAAGAAAATAACTTGGCTCAAGTACCATGTAAGAAATTGAGCTATTGGGAGAAAAAGCAACAAATGAGCGAATTACTCAGATTGTATTGAGATATCTATTTATAATGAGGAGCCTTCATTTATAGGCTATAGACCTAGTCTATGGAAGGAAAAAATAATAATTACATTAATTACATGAGATTACACCTAACATTGACATATAATCAAGACCAAATATAATATTGTGTTAGGAGTGATGTTCAAATATTAACAAGCATCAATAAAATGCAACACACCACCATCGGAGGAAATTAGAACCTCTTGTGACTTCTTCAGGTGCTCCTAGAACTTTCTCCACTCCCCCTGCTACCTCTATTTTCTCTGTAATGAATGACAAAACCCTTGAGCTTGGGTTGCCCATTTTTAAGCCATTATATTGGTGGTGAAACAGTACTCATGTCAACTAAAATCAATATTTTGGCTCCACAAACACTATATAGGATTAATAAGCTAGACCTCACTTAAACTTGTTTTGTTAAGGCCTTAACGCTTATGTCGAAAGCCTTAAAACTAATGATTAACCAATAAATATATTCAGTTAAGCTCTTACAAGCCCAAATCCACCACAATCTTTCATTACGATTTCACAGCCGGTCCACAGTGGCTTTTGACTAATGCATAGGTTTTACCTTTCCAAGATTCAAATAGAAATAACAAACAATGAACAAATTAGCAGTCCACTAGCCTTACGTGCCTCACTATATTTGGTTGTTGGGTCTCTAGTCAAAAAAAGTAACCGTGCTCATTGGTGCAAAAAAAAAGTTGTTCTTAAAAGATTGAAAGAAATGACAACGCAGACATGATGGTCCCATAAAAGAGAAAGAAAAAAAACATGAATAGAGAAAAGAATAAGGGAGTAGAGGAGTGTGGAGTCCTATGAAAAAATAAAGGTACAAGTTGTTGATGCAAAAGGACTAAAAAAATTGGAATAAACCGACTTCCAAGGTCCCTTCTACGTATTTAATAGGGAATGTAGGGTTAAGTGGAAAAGTAACGTGAGGTGTGAAGAGATGTAAGTATAGGGTACTTGTTATTAGGTTTTGTTAGGAGAATTCAACCAAGTTGCATCATCTATATAAAGATCAAACGCACAAATATAAGAACGCACACATCCAAACATAACATATTTAAAAGGTTCAAAACATCATAATGTGCTACATCCCCTACAATCTATTCTCATTAGATTTTCTCATATTTTTCCTCTCCTCAAACAGGAATCTCATGAATTCTGTCATCAATTAGAATCCACAAGAAGGGCCCTCTCCAACAATTAGCCCCTTTTTAGGGACTCTCTCAACTTGCCCACTAGGTTTTTCTATACTTCCTTTATTTATAAAGAAATCTTAAAGAAATCCTAGTCGAATACCACTAAGAAAACCTACTTCCACAAAAAGGATAAGAATCCTAACCCGATACTACCATGAAACCCACTACATCTAGAAGATATTTCTTGGTTCACAATATATAGAGACTCCTAATTGTAATGACAACAATACCTTTTAACCTAATTGTTCCACTAATCCTAACAATTTCCCCCTTAGAACAATTTAGTGTAACATCCTTGCATCATAGGAAAGTACGAAAAATCTCTTCAAATATATCAACTACATAACCACAATCTTTGGAAAGAGAAAAATTGGAGAAACTTTCTTTAACTTCCATAACTATAGTCTTTAGACAGAGAAAGACTAAGGAAATTCTCTTAAACCATAATCCTTTGATAGAGAAAAACTAAAAAACTCTCTTTAACTTCTACAACCATAATCTTTTTGATAGATAAAGATTAAATAAAACTCTCTTCAAAACAAACCTTAATCAACTATGTCATCTTGTCTTTTCTTAAAGCATGCCTCTCTTAAGTCATACCTCTTTAGGTTCTTCCATTGTAGCCTCTTCTAGGTTACAACTCTCCTAAGTCATGTTTCTCTCTAAGCATCTATACATCCTCATGGGCTTCTTCCATCAAAATGTGTCATCTACCATGAGGTCCTCAATAAAAGTAACAATCACGAGACTTTCAAGATAATTGAGATCATTTTTTGAAATCCCCAACAAAGAGTGCACCTCCCATCCAGAATTGTTAGTACTTCCCTAAAATCAACCATCGAAGCCTCAATACACCTTATTTAAATATCGACAAACTTGAAAATCTCAAAATCTTACTTCATCAACCACATCAACATAGGATCATCATAAGCTCCCTTCAATCAACAATTTTAGCATCAACAAAGTGCTCCCCCTCAAACATTAATGCATTGTCAAACACCAATATTGCCACCATTCTTTGCCATCTGACGCCACAACTTGAGCTAAAGAAACACAATAACTACCGTAAATAATATGATTAGTCTAATACAAAAATCTTCAATTTGGCTTATCAATGCTCAAATCTAGACAGAAAGACATAGATTTGCACTTTGCAGACCTTAAACCACAACTCCGACAACATATTTTGGTTAATTTACATTAATATAATAAAAAATTAAACTAGATTTAGGAAAAGGGTAATATCACCTTAAAACATCTATCTACTTTTTCAATTGCATTCACCATGTTCGATCTATCATCAATAGTCCCGATCTTCCATGCTCCAAGCTTAGTGCACCAATTGTTGGAATCCAAGCTTGTCTCCCATACCACTTGTTAGGATCTAAACTTGGCTCTAATACCACTTATTAAGATCCAACCTTGCTCTAATACCACTTGTTGGGAGAATTAACCAAGTTGCATCATTCACATATAGATCAAACACATAAATATAAAAACGCACACACCCAAACACATTAGATTTAAGAGGTCTAAAACATCACAATATCCTATATCTCCTGTAGTCTCTTCTTATTAGATTTTCTTATATTTTCTCTCTCTTCAAATAGGTATCTCATAAATTCTCTCATTAACTAAAATCTACAAGAGGGCCCCTTTCCAACAATTAGCTCCCCTTGGAGACTCTTTTTCAACTTGCCCATTAAGTTTTTTTATGCTTCCCTTATTAATAGAAAAACCTTAAAGAAATCTTTATTGAATATCATTAAGAAAATTTACTTTTACAAAAAAGATAAGAATCTAATCCGATACTACTATAAATCCACTACATCTAAAAATATTTTCTGATTCATAATACATAGAGACTACTTATTGTAGTAACAACTTACACCGATCCTACCATGTTTTGGCATTATAAAATTGTCTTTGTATTAATAATATTATAAATCTTATTTTTGTCCTCTGTCGATTATTTTTGGATTCACTTGAGCTTCTGCTGTAAGGTACAAGCAAGCGCAGATGCGTCAGGAAGGTAAGGGAGAGCAGTTGGAAGAGCTGATGAGCAAGAAACTCCACCCCCACCCCAACTGCTCCTTGCCATTCTGTCACGCGCCTTGGCCGACAAAAGGGAGTACTTTGTGGCCAATGTCGCGCGCGTCTTGGGCGACAGAAGAGAGTACTTTGTTGACAATGTCGCACGCGTCTTGGCAGTGCTCTGTTGAAAATATCTGACTCGTCTTGACCTATAGGCCTAATCCCTTCTTTTTCTCGAAGTCGTTTGAAATGCAGTATCCGGCAATCTGGTTCGGGATGTCATCTGCATTATATATACCATCTTTTGAAAAACTTCTTTTCCTTTGCATCAAAGAGCACTGTTGTTCTTATGAGAGACAACAAAATGATGGAGTAATGAAGGACCGATTGCCGGTGGACTGTGAAACCAGAGTTCTATTGTTTGAAGTCCGAATAGTAGATCTACATTACATTCACAGATTAAGCTTAAGGTCCGAGTGCTGTAGCTTGCAGAAGGTAAGCGCCTCTTCTCGTTTTACACCAAATATCATGTGATGTTAAAGATCTAGTTGTTTCTCTGTGTCATGGCTTTTGTAGTAGTAGAATAACCCCGAAATTAAACACATTTTTAAGTAGAGATTCAATTCAATCTCCGCCCATAGCATCTAATAATGATAGACTCTGGTGTAAAACCATTTCTATTGTAGTCCTCCTAAATAGTATGAGCCGAACGTTGGTTGAACATTTTTTCTCTTTTTATTTTTATTTTATTTTTTCCCATATGTTGGTTGAGAAAGGGCCTCTTCATTATTCTTCCCATGTCTACGGATTTTCATTTATCTTTTTCCAGCAGCATTACTTGAACTTATACCTACAAATTTAGTACTTTAACGCTAGTGAATATTGTTTTTCTCTAGAAGTTCAGGAAAGGCAAACTTGATCAATGGCAAATTTAGGAAGTGGGACTACTTCAACAGCAAATCAACACCAGAGCTCAAATTTGGTAAACAAAATCAGAATAGAGCTTGAAAGTTTAAATACTCTCTTATTCCCTGAATATTCTATATGTAGGGTTCCAGATCCCCTTCACAAGTTGAACCCGGAAGCTTATACTCCTCAATTTATTTCAATAGGGCCTTTTCACTATGGTAATCAAACAATGCAGACCCTAGAGAAATATAAGATAAGATATCTCAAGGACTTCATAAACCGAAGTCGGGTAAAGTTGGAGAATTTGATACAGATTATAGAAGATTCAGAAGAAAGTTTACGTCATTGTTATGCAGAGATCAGTCCTCTTAGCAAAGATGATTTTGTGACAATGATTTTAATGGATGCAAGCTTTATCATCCAACTTTTTCTTAGAAATTGGAGAACAGAATGGACACCTGATGACAACAAATTGTTCAAGCCATGGTTATTTGATAGGATAAGGTTGGACTTTCTATTAATTGAGAACCAACTTCCTTTTTTTATTATTGAGCAGTTATTTGATCTTGCGTTTCCCTCAACTTGTAATCCAACCCTCCCTTCCTTCATTGACCTTACATTTGAATACTTCTCTTTGTTCAACAGTCAGAGGTTGCCTTCCAATCCTAAGCCTGAAATAAAACACTTTGTTGATTTGCTTAGAAAATTTTACCTCTCGCCTTCCCCAAATATTCAAAATAGGAGAAGAAGAGCGGAGCATATGTACAGTGTAACACAACTATCTCACAAGGGGCTGAAGTTTGATGTGAATTGTGAGAGCAAATGTTTGTGTGACATACAATATGATGCGAAGGGGAGAAAGTTGAAAATTCCGCCCTTTAAATTGAGCGGCTATACAGAACTTTGTGCTGGAAATATTATAGCTTTGGAGCATTGTCTTTATCCAAATGAAGAATATGTCACAGATTATTTTATCTTGCTAAATTTCCTTATCCAAAGTGAAGCAGATGTGGTTTTGCTTGGTGAAAAGGGGATCATACTCAATGAGCTTGGCAATAATGATGCAACTTTCATTAACCGTTTGAGTGCAAGTAGCACTTGTTCCCGAATGAGCTCTGAGTATTACGATCTTTGTGATCAATTGGTAGAATTTTACCGAAGACCTTTCCATGGCTGGAAGGCTACTTTGATGCGCGATTATCTAAGTACTCCAATGAAGGCCGCTGCTACCTTTACTGCTGTTCTCTTATTGATTTTAACTTTGATACAAACTGTATGCTCTATCTTGCAAGTCATGTAATTCTATAGGTTTTGTACTTTTCTTTACAACCTTATGATAATATTAGATTTCTTTTTTTGCAATGACTTGTTTTCTTTTCTTATTTTAGGTATCTAGATGTTAAGGAGATATAAGTTATAACTTGGAGCATTACCCATACAAAAAGATCGATAGTAATACTATTTGATGTCATGTATCCTTTAAAGAACTAAAACTCTTGATAAAAATATATACGTAAGAAACATGTTTACTATTGAAAATATTTTGCATCTTTTTGTAGGCATATTTTAAGGAAAGATATTTTTCTATTTCTTTTAATTTGAAAAGTTTATATTTTAGCCAAAGCTTTAATTTCAAAAATAAACTATCAATAAAAAATGCAAGATATCACATCATTAAGAAGATAAACATATGTGGGGCCAATGAAATTAGAAGAAAAAAGGCATCTAAGTGGCCAAGTTTAATAGCTCAAAAGTGATCAAATTGTCACCCTAAGTTTTAAAAACACGAAATTATACATTTTTTAAATACTATACACTTAAATTTTTGAACAATTTTCTTTGTGATCTGCATAAAAAGATATCAAAAAAGGTTTTGACATGAGGAGCAAAAATTCATCAACTTGTCTTCATAGTTTCAATATCATCTTTGTAAATTCCTATTACAATAGTTCCATCGTTTCTTATTGCAGTATCTTTATTTTACAACTTTGAACATTCATACTTATAAAATAAGATACTTAAAACTTGAACCCACAAAATATTATCTCGAGTATTACACTAAAAAAATTAGGTCTCTTGACCTTCATGCTATGCATCATATCCTCAAAGTTCTCATTGTGAGACGAGATCATTCCAGCGGCCTTAAATAGCTCATCATTTCCGTGAACTACGGTGTGGTAATAGGCGCAGAGGATTCTAGACTGGCTAGTTTGAAAAGTCATCATGCACAAGGCCTCCCTATGGCGATGGCCGCATCCATTATATTTGCTACAAACTAAATTCTACACTACTTTGCTGGAATTACGTGCAATAGGAATATTAAGATTATGAAATACAAATTGTCCATACCATGCTTTGTTACGTAACTAATTCAAATGAACTTGTGAATTTTCACTAGGTAGATTTATCAAGTCAATATTGATCTAAATCCAAAATTCATTAAAGAAGAAAACATGCTATCTGCTTAGTGTATGTTTCTAAACTAACAACAAAAGAACCTCTGCAACTAAGTCAATGACTCTTTTAAAATTTGTTTAGAAGATATCTCATCAGTAAGTAAAATAAAAAGAGGCAGAAGAACTTTGTTTACAAGGACTACTATCTATATGCGTAACTGTTTTATGCTTAAGCAGTGTTTAGTAGGTGCAAGTAATGTAGTGGATGTATGTAAAGAAGATCAAGAAGAAGAACTCATTGCTCTCTTAGTGCTTTATATACTTATTCTACTGCCTCGTTTGCAATGAACTAAACCTTTCTGAACATACATTCACAATAAGGCTACTTCACTTCACCAAAGAGGTGATGAAACGGATTTAGTCTCAGAAGCTTCCATACTGCGTTGTTTTACAAAGTTAATGGTAGTGTTTCAATACAATGTAGGCCTGCCAAAGGTTTAACATAACTTTATATTACCTAGAAACTAATTTCTATTTGACCCTTCCTTGTAAGTTTACTGCCTATAAAAGGTTTGGAGAGAGCTACCCATCAATTGAAGATGGTTAAAAATATTCTACAAGTCACGGCTTTCCAAGAGATATACAAGTGCTAAGCATTTTCTGCAGCTAGCTCTGGCTAACTTAAAGTAAAAAAAAAAAAAGGAGTCTTACCTATTGATGATCCTCTTTACGGTTGTACAAATAAAGTTATATATATATAGTGAAATCTTTGTATGGTATCATCTAAATTATTAATGTCCGGTATGACACTTCAACATCTAAGAGTTGCTTGGAAAAATATTATTAGTATATATGTATTTCCTATTAAATATTGCACCGCGTATCTATAGCTTGTAATGTAGCTTTTAAGCTTGATTATTTGGGAAGTTGCATTTGTGTAGGATAGTATCTAAAGGAGGTTTGCATATTGTAGCAATAAGAATGGAACAATGTTGGAATGTGGAAGGTATACCAGGGTAGACAAGCGAGTACGTAAATAAAATTGTTTGTATATTCTTGTAATAAAAAAGAAGTAACAAGAGATCTTTTAGCTTGTAGTTAAAGGAGCTAGACAAAGGTTCAACCATAACTGAACTGAACCACTTTAAATGTGTGACTGTGTGATTATTGATTTTTTTACTTTCATATGCAATTGTATCGATCATATAACGACTAAAATAATAGTTCAAGATCATGGATACATAGTGTACTATTTAGAAATCTGCAGATCTACAAATCACCAACCCAAATACTTAAACTCATGCACATTAGACACAGAAAGCTAATTGTCTTAGAGTAAACAATTTCTATTACACAAAGTAAGCTTACAAGACGGAAAATTATAAAAACTTAGAAAAATCCAATTAGAACCATCAAAACCCTTTTAGGGACAACGAATTTCACTAGTTCATTTATATAGTGAAAGATAAAGGGAAAAAAAATTCTTCTTTTCTTTAAAAAGAAAAGGATGCCATAAATAATTATAAATTTTATAGCTTAGAATATTAATAGCGAAACTAAAGTTCTGTCAAAGAAGTTCAGATCCCAACTAAACGCCAATGTATCCAACAAAGCCTTCAAAGTACGAAAGGATCCAGATTTTCTCTCAAAGTAAGGGGTAATCAATTATCTTTTAACCTGTTTACTCATCCATGAATTAGTATTGGTCTTTCGGAGATTGCAATTATGAAGAATTCTAAGACAGCTTAAGCTTTTCTATAAAGAAACTTTAAAATTATTAAATCAAGAGTTAAATTTATGCATTTCTATCAATTTATATCATAAGTACTAATCTAAAGGTGAGCCTATTAATCTCTATTTTCTCGTGCCATTTTCTCATAACTATTGTTTAATGTCAAGTTCTAACACCCAAGTCATCTTTTGTAGTCTCTCAAAGAATTATGCAGCCATTTGGGTCCTTTTGGAAAATCATCTGAATTAATATTTTCCTCTTTCAGAACTTTGCATTGACAACTCAAAGTAGTTCAGAGGCTTAATCAAATACGTTTCACCAAGTCAATAAGAAGCACGCCCGTCGTATTGTTCGTCTTCTCCCTAAGTACATAAAATTGTAACATTAGAAAATTATCCTCAAATGTCTACAATTACATGCAATAAACCCACACTCTAAGAACTTGTAATTATTCTACTGTCACCTATTTAAAAATTTGAACAATCGTGTATCCCCAACATAACTAATTTCAAATTCCAATTCTTATGAAGTATTAAATTACTTTAAAGTAACAAATCAAGCTAAGTTTGAGAAAAACACAAGAGAAATGATTAACTTTTAAAACATTACCTAAGTTGATTTTGCATCTTTTTTTTTATATAGTTTTGGAAATTTCAAGTTTAATACTACATTATCATGATGAAGTTAGCTAATTGAGAACCATTGGTCAAATGAAATTGGTCTTATACCAAAGCAGGTTATAGGCAACTTGTATCTTGTTCTCTTTTATTTAAATATCTTTTCTAAAGAACTACAAACATACATGCAATTAAAAAATAAATTAATAAAATGAACATTAAAAGTGAATATCAGGAAGAGCATTTAAATATGGGTTGCCTTACTAAGTTGCAGTTATTCCTTAGATTACTCATATAACAGTGAAGATAGCGTTTGCTCTACCTTTTACTGTAGCACTACCCATTCAAAGTACCTAACACCCAAGGACGGCCAGACAGTCCGTGTTAAATGAACTAAAACGAGAGAGATTTTGGAGTAAATTCTTGTTTATTGATGAACAAGATAAACCAAGACTACAAGAGAGATGGGAGATATGAATCCCAGATGATGAAGAATGGTTGTTTGGCTTCATATTTATATAGAATTCAAAATGCCGAGGAGCGTCCTGAGGAGCGTGCCGAGGAGCGTCCTGAGGAGCGTGCCGAGGAGCGTGCTGAGGAGCGTGCCGAGGAGCGTCCTGAGAAGCGTGCCGAGGAGCGTGCTAAGGAGCGTGCCGAGGAGCGTGCTAAGGAGCGTGCTGAGGAGCGTGCCGAGGAGCGTGCCGAGGAGCGTCCCGAGGAGCGTGCTTTTGAGAAGCGTGCTCATCTTTGAACAGCCCCCCTCAAGCTGAAGGTCGATATAAGTTGATAACATTCAGCTTGCCGAGGAGATGAGCATGTTGATTTGCCCCTAAAGCTTTTGTGAAGACATCGGCTGGTTGATCTTTAGTCCCCACATGATGAGTTCTGATTATGCCTTGTTTAATTTTTTCTCTGATGAAATGACAATCAACGTCAATGTGTTTGGTACGTTGATGCACCATGGGATTTGCTGCGAGTTCCATCGCAGCCTTGTTGTCACAATGTAAAATTACTGGTTGTGGGACTTTAATTCCCATGTCCCTAAGTAAACCCAGTAACCATATAATTTCACATGAGGTGTAGGCCATAGCTCGGTATTCTGCTTCTGTAGAAGAAAGTGACACCACTGCTTGCTTCTTGCTTTTCCAAAAAATAAGTGAGTCCCCAAGCATGATGCAAAAACCAGTGACAGATTTCCTCTCAACCTTGCAAGTTGCATAATCTGAGTCGCAATATGCCTTCAATTTATATCCTCCAGAAGCAGGAATGAATAAACCAATACCTAGACAACCTTTTAAGTATCGTACCAATCGAATGGCGGCCTCCCAATGAGATTTTTTAGGAGAATGCATGAACTGAGCCAAGTTATGGACTGTGTAAGAAATGTCAGGCCTGGTGACGATGAGATAGTTTAATTTTCCAATGAGCTGCTGATACTTTAGCGGTTCGCTCATAAGTGGATCATCATCGCGAGACACGTGTGCTCCTTGATCATGTTTATAAGTGGTCAACGACAAGTTGGTGTCCATGGGGTTGTCAACAGGTCTCCCTCCCCCAAGCCCAAGCTCGTCTATCATCTCGAGAATGTACTTGCGTTGACTTAGATGAATTCCTTTCTCATCACGAAGGACCTCAATCCCAAGATAATACTTGAGATCTCCCAAGTCCTTGATGTGGAAAACTGAATGGAGGTATGTTTTCAACTCTTGTATGCCCTCAATGTCACTACCTGTAATGAGAATATCATCAACATAAATCATGAGGATGACGATATGATTACCTTTCTGGCGGACGAATAAGGAGGTGTCATGCATAGAGTTCTGATATCCAGTAGCTAACAGGGCCTCAGTGAATTTCTCATACCATTGTCGGGCCGCTTGTTTAAGTCCATAAATAGACTTTTTTAACTTACAAACTTTTCCATTAGCCTCTGTTGGATCTCCTGGTGGGGGTCTCATGTAGACCTCTTCATCGAGATCTCCCTGTAAGAAGGCGTTGTTGACATCCATTTGGTGGATACCCCACTGGTTCTGAGCAGCTAAGGAAAGAGCACACCTGATTGTGATATGTTTGACTACAGGAGCAAAACTTTCATGATAATCAACTCCCTCTTTCTGACTGTATCCTTTTGCCACTAATCTTGCTTTGTATCTCTCAATGGATCCATCAGCCCGATACTTGATCTTGTAGACCCACTTGCAGCCGATAGGTTTCCTACCTCGAGGTAAATCCACTACCTCCCATGTGTTGTTTGCCTCCAATGCTTGTATCTCTTGTGCCATAGCCTCTTGCCATCTAGGATTGTTAATTGCCTCATGGTGATGCATTGGCTCAGTTTCAGTGGAGATGGATGCAATAAAATGCTGGCTAGTTTCTGGCAAATGAGCATATGAGATGTAGGTGGAAAGAGGATAAGCTAAAGATTCTGATTCGGCCACATGGATGGTAGGGCATATGTAGTCTTTGGACCATAAAGGGGGCCTGGTTTCCCTAGTAGGACGTCGAGGGGGTATATGTGGCTGCAAGGTAGGGCCCGATGAGGAGTTAGTATCATCGTCATCGGAGAAGATGTCGAGTGGATCAGCTGAGGGTGGTGACATGATAGGTGTTTGAGCTGATTCAGACAATGGTGAAGGAGGTGAGGGGTGGCTATGATCAGAAGCAGGCAATGTGGGTGTAGGGGATGTCAAGTTAGAAGATACCTCAATGTCATGTGTCTCTGGAGCCTCTGGAGTGAGTTCTGTCAAAGGTCCCGGCATGGTAGGTTGTGATTGGGTCTTTATGTCCGAGAAGGGAAACACATTTTCATAAAACTTGACATCCCTACTTACAAAGAATTTGTCATTTTTAGGGTTATACAAGCGATAACCCTTTTGACTTTGAGCGTATCCCATGAAAATACTAGGGATCGCTCGGGGGGCAAATTTGTCTTTAGGGCCAACAGTGGTAGCGTGGCATAAACATCCAAAAACACGGAGGTGGGAAAATTTCGGTGATTTTCCAAAAAGTTTTTCAAAAGGTGTGACTCCGTGCAAAATAGTAGAAGGCATCCTATTTATGAGATAGGTTGCAGTAAGGATGTATTCCCCCCAGAATCTGTCAGGCATTGAGCTTTGAAATTTTAAAGCTCGCGCAACGTCCAGAATGTGACGATGTTTGCGCTCAACTACACCGTTTTGTTGCGGTGTGTGGACACATGAACTTTCGTGTCTAATGCCTTGTGATGTGAACAAGTGTTTTGTGTGTTGGTTGAAGAAATCAAGTGCATTATCTGTTCTAACACATTTGACCTTCGTGTCAAATTGGTTCTTGACCAGTGCAAGGAACTCTTCCAACCGTGAATAAGTTTCACTTTTGACTTTCATGAGAAATGTCCAAGTTCCTCTAGAGAAGTCGTCCACAAGAGTGAGAAAATATCGTGACCCGTCATGATTGGGAATTTTGTAAGGTCCCCAAACGTCTATATGAACTAGGTCAAAAATCTTTTGCGCGGTATGATCGCGCGTAGAAAAAGAGTTGCGAGTTTGTTTCGCAAGTGGACAAATCATGCAAGGCTCGTGTTGAGAGAATTTTAAAAATTTGAAATCATTGATAAATTGAAATTTTGCATCAGACATATGTCCAAGTCTACAATGCCAAAGTTTAGAATTCAAAACATTACTAGTAGACATTTTGCTAGCAAAAACAGGAACATGCTCTAGAGAATGTGTGACAGTTTTCTTGTCAGAGCATGCGACAAAATAATAAAGACCATTTCTAACGCTACCAAGGCCTTTGACTTCACTCGTCCAAAGGTCCTGAAACACACAAAATTCAGCATAAAATATGATGCGGCATTTGTTTTCATGACAGAATTTTGAAGCAGAAATGAGGTTGAATTTAAAATCTGGAGAATATAATACGGTATTTAATTTTAGGGTATCTGAAATGTAAGTTTCTCCAATATGTGTTACCAATGCACCATCACCATTTGGAAATTTAACTTTCTTAGATCTAGAGGCACATGGTATAACTGAATGCAAGCATGGCAAATTTGCAGTAATATGGTCGCTAGCACCGGAATCTATTATCCAACAATTTTTTAAGAGATCAGAAGTACCTGCCAAGTAGACTTGAGTATTCGGATTGTCCTTTTTGTTGCCAAGAAGAGTCATAAATTTTTGATAATCCGTCTTGGTGATGAAGACGTGATCTGAATCCTCTGTTGCCAAATTGGCTTTGGTCTCTTCTCTAAAATTCCGGTGTCCTGGTGGGAAACCATGAAGCTTGTAACATTCCTTCTTTTCATGGCCATACCCCTTGCAATAGTCACATTGAGGGCCCACTAATCGATAGCATTTTTCCTTTTTGTGGCTTTTTTTTCCGCAGAAGGCACATTTATCATTGCATGGGAAAGTCGTCCCTATAAATGGATTCGCCGTAGCAACTCTCGACCCCCCTTCTGGGGCTATTGCGTCGGGGTAATGTTTTGCCGTAACAAACGCAAACTCGCTAGCTGTCTTCCCTGATGAAGTCCGGCGATACTCGGCCTGACAGAGGATCGAGTAGGTCTGAAAGAGGTCGGGGGCGGGCTGCATGACGAGAATTTGCTCTCGTAGCGGTACATAGCATTCATTGAGGCCTCGAACGAACTGAAAGAATTTCATTTCGTCTTCATGCTCTCTCCAATCGTTGAAGGAAGCCATCCGAGGGCGTTTCAACTCAATTAGAGCATTGAGCTCATTCCAGAGCTCTTTCAATCGACCGTAATAGGTTGCGATTGACTCTCCTCCTTGCTGAATCGTGCACAGCTGAGTCGTTAGGTCAAAAACCCTAGACCTATCGACTTGTTGGTATCGACTTCTTAATTCGAACCACATCTCAGCTGCAGTTTTGGTATAGAGGAGCCCGTGGTGTAGGTGATCAGCTATGGAGTTCAAGATCCACCCCCTACAAGCATTATTGCATCTTTCCCACTGTTTTCTGGTTGGAGAAGCAAGCTCGGGGACGCAGTAGGAACCGTCGACGAATTCAGTTTTGTTCTTGATTGATAGTGCAATCATCATGGTTTCGCTCCAAGCTGCGTAGTTAGAGCTTCCTTCGAGCTTGATTGCAACCAGAGGCGTCGAATTGGTGTCACTGGGTTGCAGATAGAGGGGGTCGGATGCATCTAAAGTTTGAACCTTAGAATTTGAGGGTTGTTCAGGTGGTGGAGGAACTGAAGAATTTGGGTTTACAGGCGACGGAGTAAGCGGAGGAACCTGCTGGTAGGTGCTGAATTGGTTCCGACTTCCTCCGCCGCTGCGGTTTGGCGGAATGTACCGTGGAGTCTCGCTTGATTCCGCCATTCTAGTGATTGGAGTAGTGCTTGGTATTTAGAAGGGTAGAAAATAGGACGGCGTCGTTTTGGGTTCGTTGTAATAACGAGTGATCCCGAAACTACGTCGTTGTTTCCAAGAAGAAGATGAAGATGGGTTTTGAGCGGAAGCGAAGTTGGATCGAAAAGAAAAAATTAGAGAACCTGAGCTCTCGATGCCATGTTAAATGAACTAAAACGAGAGAGATTTTGGAGTAAATTCTTGTTTATTGATGAACAAGATAAACCAAGACTACAAGAGAGATGGGAGATATGAATCCCAGATGATGAAGAATGGTTGTTTGGCTTCATATTTATATAGAATTCAAAATGCCGAGGAGCGTCCTGAGGAGCGTGCCGAGGAGCGTCCTGAGGAGCGTGCCGAGGAGCGTCCTGAGGAGCGTGCCGAGGAGCGTGCTAAGGAGCGTGCTGAGGAGCGTGCTGAGGAGCGTGCCGAGGAGCGTGCCGAGGAGCGTGCCGAGGAGCGTCCCGAGGAGCGTGCTTTTGAGAAGCGTGCTCATCTTTGAACAGTCCGAATGCCCGGGGATGCTTACCTCGGCCGGGAAGCCTGTACATTAACAGCAAGCTCCTCATAGCGCTTTCCAAAGCAATGTCCGAAGGGATTCAAACGCACCTCATCCTTCCAATTCTCGAACGCCAGCAAGACGTGCAGAATTTGCGGACCTTCGCAGATTAAGCTACCATCTGGTCCTTCCAATGCAGCCCAGTCACCTCTTGCTTTACGGTTGAGCGACCTTTGGAGCTCCCTACTGCCTTTAAGGCGACGCCACTTTATGGAAATATTTTTTTCCGTTATGATCGGATCCCGAGCCACTTTTTCCGCTAATTCTGAAAATTCTTCGCCCCACGTTTTGTTACTTTTTCGCCAGTCCAACCATTTCTTGTTACTTGTTCGCCAGTAGAAAGTGTAGTCTTGAACCTAATTGCCCAAGACATGTCTAAACTCAGATGTTATTGGAAACCAAATTATCAATTACGATCAAAACTGCATGCATAAATATGATAACATGAGTTGATGTGGGTGCACATTTGCACCAGATATGCTTGTGTACATTCATTTAGAGCTGCAAAAAGGGCTTTTACCTCGTGGGGTGCACCTCTTCGAACCCGTATCCGTCCTTCCGATACCATTTTATGCTTGCTTAGCAGATTCCCTTGTGGGCTCATCAGCACCAAAAGAGGGTCATCCTTGAGGCACCACTCCTCTTCAATGAACTTGAGGCCTGCCACTGGTAAAACGCATTGCACTAGGTAGTATGGCATCCCAAACGGTAACATCTCGAAACTCTCTTGCAGCTCATCTGTCCACTGCTCTACAATCGGGATGCATACCACTTTGACCAGGTCCTCCTTCAATATTTCATGATACATTGACTGCAATATTTCCAGGTGCTCCTTCAATATTTCATGGTAAATTGACTGCAATATTTCAGGATCATCCAACCACAGCCCCCCGACACGGCTTTGAATCTCCACGCGCACAATGACCAATAGAACAAACTTTTCTTTCAGAACGTCAATGCTAACTTGTTTCTGAAATGCAATTGGGAAAAGTTAGGTAAACGGTGAAAATACCATACTATTCGGTTTGTAACCATTGTAAAAGATCTAGCTATGGCTGTAATCTATTATTATTTATTTGCATCACTGGAAAGAGTAAAATCTTAACCATGGATGAGCTTCAATTCTATGCGGTGCAACAGTGGGAAAGGCAATTCTAAAACAAGTTTGCGTGTTTGCGTTTGCAGAGCCAACCATTTTTCCGGAAGAACAATCACTAAGCGACGGCAGATCACCATTGCCGGAAATCAGTGCCTTCAAAACCGCTGTGACTTCATCGGGTGCTTGAAAAAGTTCCTTCAATCTTCTCGCTTTCTCCATTTTCTCTGAAGTGAAAAAGAGTCTTTGGTCAGAGTTTGCATGTTTAAAAGCCATTGTGATGCACGCGCAACAGATTTAAAGTAGTGTTCTTCCCTATGGGTGAAATCGGGTCTCTGCATCCTTAGTATTTTCAGGTTGCAATACAATCTCATCCCCAAATTTTTTGTATCTATGAATCATACCATATGTACAGCGAAACAAGAGCATTCAGTGAAGATGCAACAAGTAAACAATGGAAAAAATGGAAGCAGCTGACGCAAATGGGACCTACCTCCAGGCGTGATAGGAACAAGTTTGCACCCGCGTGTCAGTACGTGCTTGCCTAGCACATCCCCTTGTGGATTCATCATCACCAAAGTAGGATAATCCCCAAGCCCCCACTCCTCCTCAATGAGCTTGCCTGCTATCGGTGAGAAGCACCGCACGATGTAGAGTGGCATCTTAAACAGCAACTCCATGAATTTGTCTTCCATCTCGTCGTCCCACTGCACAATCGGTAACCATACTATTTCGAGCAGGTCGCTCTTCACTATTCCTTCAGCAAATCTTACTCCTCTTTCGGCAAATTCACTAGATTTCGACATCCCTCTTGAGATGAGCAGTAGAACATACTTGTCCTTCAAAACGTCGATGCTTACCTGTTTCTGCAACAAAATGGGGAAGATCAAGTCAACTGTCAAACAGATTTTCCTTGGTATGTCAACAAAATTTATTTGCATTAACTCCTGAAAGATTTTATGCAGTGCAAAAGTGAAAAGAGAAATTCTAAAACAAGTTTGAGGCAGATTTAACCATTTGCTCCGTAGAAGCATCAATAAGATCCGGCACATCTTCCCCCGAGGAAATTAGCGCCTTCAAGACCTCCGTGACTTCATCAGGTGCTCCTAGAACTTCCTTCACTCTCCTAGCTGCCTCCATTTTCTCTCCATTTTTATTATCTGGAAAATCTTCAGATCCCATTTCATTATCAAGTGAATCTTCAGATCCCATTTCATTATCAAGTGAATCTTCAGATCCCGTTTCATCATCAGCAAAATCTACCATTTTCATTTCATTATCAAGTGAATCTTCAGGTTCCTTTTCCTCATCAATGAAAGCTTCAAACCCTAGAGAAAGCTCGTTGTAGTAAGCTTTAAAGCAAAATTCGAAAGGGCTCTGCTCAGTTATATTCGCCTTCCAGACGTGAAACGCCTCCAGGACGTTCAGAATAAGTGGACCTGCACAGATTTCGGTAAATGACTTGCTTAACAACAGAGCCCACCTGTTCTCGTACTTGAAAGGGTGAAACAAACGTTGGACTTTCCAATTGAAGGAGCCAGATAACCCCTCCGGTTCACCATCTCTTCCAACGGGAGACAATGACACGGAAATTTCTGCTTCCTTTATGATTGGATCCTGAGCCACGGCTTTCACCGCTAGGAAAAGTCGTTCGCGCCAGTAGGCGTACTTGCTTCCCCAGTACAAAGTATACTCTTTCTTCTAATTGCATAAGAAATCACTAAACTCAGATGTTATTGGAAGGCATATTGTCAAATTATGATTGAAACTGCATGCATGAATATGTAAACATGAGCGGATGTGTACATATGTGCACAAGATATGCATTTTTACATACTCAGATCCGTAAAAATGGCCTTACATCGGGGGCTCCTCGCGGCTCTTTATCTATTCGTGGCAACTGGAGGGCGTGGTTGCTTAGCACATACCCCTGTGGGTTCAACAACAGCACAAGAGGCACATCCTCGAGGCCCCACTCCTTAATGAATTTAAGGCCTTCTGCTTGTGAAACGTCCTGCTCCATGTAGGATGGCTTCATCATTAGTACCATAGGCACATCCTTGAGGGGCTGCAATATGCATCGTTGCATCTCAGACTGCAACCTCTCAAAGTCCTTTTCCACCTCATTGGTCCACTTCTCCACAATTGGGATCCATATCAGTTTGACCAGGTCCTTATTCACTATTCCAGAATAAATTGACATTTTCCTAATAACAGAGCAGTCGAGATTCAGGTCCGAAATGAACAGTAGAACATACTTATCTCTCAGAACGTCAATGCTAACCCGCTTCTGCAATACGGTGGTGAAAAATCAGTTCAACTATAAAATAGATTTTTCTTAGTAAGTCTGGCTGCTATGACATTAGTATTACTCATTTAGCGTTAATCTGGAAAGATTTAAGAGAAATGCAATTCTAGTACAGGTTTGTGCGTTTACGTTTGCAGGCCTCCCCATTTCGTTGGTAGAAGCGTCAGAAAGACACAGCACATCATCCCCTATAGAAATCAGTGCCTTCAAAACCGCCATGATTTCGTCAGGTGCTTGTAGGTGTTCCTTGATTCCCTTCCACCTGTCCATTTTCTCTGCAATTAAAGCGAATCTTTGATCAGCGTTCGCCCAATTTTAGCACATCATTTGCATGCGCTACATATTGTCAGCGGTCTTAGTAAGCTGAGTTTGGGGGGACAATGTCACACATCCACTGTTTTAATTCGATAAATCATATTACAAGTACAGTGAACGAGAATCTTTGGTGAAAGATAAAATAAAGAGAACGAAAAGAACTGAAGCAGCAGACGAAGAAAAGGGATCTACCTGCAGGCAAGATAGGCCACAGATCGGGCGGACACCTGTATTGGCTTAGGACATCCCCTTGTGGGTCTATTAACACTACAATTTCTCCACTCATGAGACCACACGCCTCTGTAATTTTATGTATGCCTTTTACTACTGAGAAGTACCGCAACACACACCGTGGCATCTGAGACCGCAACTTTGTGAGTTCGTTGTGTGGCATCTGAGACGCCAACTTTCTGGGTTCCTCTTGTCCATCTTGTTCATCCTGTTGCTCTTGTAACCATACCATTTCGAGTAGGTCGTTCCGCGCTATTCCATCATAAATTGATCTCATTTTATACAGATTGCGCCAACAAATTTTTGGGCCCGAAATGAGCAAGAGAACAAACTTATCTCTCAGAACCTCAACACCAACCTCGTTCTGCAATACAATGGTAAAAAATTAGGGAAAATCAAGTCAACAGTTAAACCGATCATGATTGGTGTGTTTGAGGTTGTTTGGACAGAGTACCATAATATTCAGTTTGATTTATGCATGTTTCATCATAGTATATTTCAGTATGATTTATCTGCATAGCTCTTGAAAGATTTTATGCAGTGCAAAAGTGAGAAGGGAAATTCTAAAACAAGTTTGGGGCAGATTTAACCATTTTCTGCGTAGAAGCGTCAATAAGATGCGGCACACCACCCCCGGTGGAAATTAGCGCCTTCAAGACCTCCGTGACTTCGTCAGCTGCTCCTAGAACTTCCTTCATTCTCCTTGCTGCCTCCATTTTCTCTGCAATGAATGAGGGAACCTTGGCTTCTAGCTTGCCTCTTTTTAAACCACTGTATTGCACGTGAAATGGTTCTCGTGTCAACTAAATTAATGTTCAGAGGTCCACGAATACAGCACAGAGTAATTAGCTGTTCTCCACTAAAATTAATCAAGTTGCTTTTGAATAATGGCTGTTGCTATCTTCTTGAGATTCAAATAGAAAATAATAATCTATTATAGAACTAACAACTAATGAGCAAAGTGAGACAAATTAGTAGCCCACCGGCCATACGTCCTTCACTACACTTGTTTGTTGGCTCTCTGTGAAGGAAATATCAACGCTAACATGATGGGTCCCATAAAAAAAATAAAAAAAAATAAAAGGAGTAAAGAAAAGTAGAAAGGAATAGAGAAGTGTGGAGCCTAGAAACGCGGAAATTAAAAAGAGAAATAAGAAAAGTCATTGACATAAAGGAGCATAAAACATTGGAAGCAGTTAAGTTTCATATAAAAAGGGGGGGCCCGCCCCCCACTAAGCATCCGACAGGGAGTGTGCAAGAGCACAAGGTAAAGTTAGAGGCGTGAGGTGGGAGCAGAGGTAAGTGCGTGCCTATACTGCTGTTAGTTTTTGGCCTTGTAAAATTATCCTAGTATTAATAATATCATAAGTTCTATTTTTGTCCTCCTTTGAGAATCATTTTGAGCTCACTTAAGCTTCAACAAGTGATACCGAAGTCCAATAAGTAGGGGCATTATTTTGCATAATTAATATTGAGTAATAGGGATAAGGCTATCAATCTATTAGAATAAGGTCAAGATCATCCATTGGTCAAGTTAGTGACAGTGAGATCAATTACAAGCATTACATCCATTAAAAATTGGTGTTTTTACCAGTTAGACAATATAAACATATACTAAGGGCTATCAACTTTTAGGAGCCATCAACTCTTCTTCAATTGTTTGCACTATAACTGTTCTCATGCTAATTTGGTAATCAAAGAAGCTGAAAAGAGTGAAAATAATAATAAAACCTTTCTGAAACATAATTTAAACTCCAAAACACTTTTGAAATTGCTTAACATTTAGCGACAGTTGCTTTTTCTTATACTCGATGTTTCACGTGGTTTTCTTCCATGACATACCCGCTGCCTGCTTCCACTTTTTATTATTTCGCCACGTATCTCATTCGCTTGGAGTTTCCCTCCTTACTTGCAGTGCTTTGAATTCTAAACACGTTCCAAGCGTCACTAGCTATCTCATCCAATACGTCATCTGCATCGTAAACAGCATCTTTCACACTAAGGAACGACGCTTTCTTTGGACGATTCTGAGGAGGAAACGGTCAGGGGAAGCATCTTCGCATCGTTATTTCAATCTTGTCACACAAAAAACTAGTCCGCTGTCTTATAATAATCATTAGTTTTACAAGGCCAGGGGAAGCATCTTCGCATCTTATTTTCATATTGTCAAACAAAAAACTAGTCCGTCGTCTTATAATAATCATTAGTTTTGCAAGGAACGACGCTCTTTTTGGACGATTCTGAGGAGGAAACGGCCAGGGGAAGCATCTTCGCATCGTTATTTTCATCTTGTCAGACAAAAAACTAGTCCGTCATCTTATAATAATCAATAGTTTTGCAAGGAACGACACTCTCTTTGGACCATTCTAAGGAGGAAACGGCCAGGGGAAGCATCTTTGCATCGTTATTTTCATATTGTCAGACAAAAAACTAGTCCGTCGTCTTATAATAATCATTAGTTTTGCAAGGAACGAGGCTCTCTTTAGACGATTTTGAGGACAAAACAGACAAGGGAAGCATCTTCGCATCGTTATTTTCATATTGTCAGACAAAAACCTAGTCCGTCATCTTACAATAATGAATAGTTTTGCAAGGAATGAGGCTCTCTTTGGACGATTTTGAGGAGGAAACGGCCAGCGGAATCATCTTCGCATCGTTATTTTCATATTGTCAGACAAAAAACTAGTTCGTCGTCTTATAATAATCATTAGTTTTGCAAGGAACAAGGCTCTCTTTGGACGATTCTGAGGAGGAAACAGCCAAGGGAACTATCTTCGCATCATTATTTTCATATTGTCAGACAAAAAACTAGACCGTCATCTAATAATAATCATTAGTTTTGCAAGGAACGGGGCTTTCTTTGGACGATTCTAAGAAGGAAACGACCAGGGGAAGCATCTTTGCATTGTTATTTTCATATTGTCAAACAAAAAACTAGTTCTCTTTGGACGATTCTGAGGAGGAAATGGGCAGGGGAAGCATCTTCGCATCGTTATTTTTATATTGTGAGACAAAAAACTAGTCCGTCGTCTTATAATAATCATTAGTTTTGCAAGGAATGAGGCTCTCTTTGGATGATTCTGAGGAGGAAACAGCTAGGGGAAGCATCTTCGCATCGTTATTTTCATATTGTCAGACAAAAAACTAGTCCGTCGTCTTATAATAATCATTAGTTTTGCAAGGAATGAGGCTCTCTTTGGATGATTCTGAGGAGGAAACAGCTAGGGGAAGCATCTTCGCATCGTTATTTTCATATTGTCAGACAAAAAACTAGTCCGTCGTCTTATAATAATCATTAGTTTTGCAAGGAACGAGGCTCTCTTTGGACGATTCTGAGGAGGAAACGGCCAGGGGAAGCATCCTCGCATCGTTATTTTCATATTGTCATACAAAAAACTAGTTCTCTTTGGATGATTCTGAGGAGGAAACGGCCAAGGGAAGCATCTTCGCATCGTTATTTTCATATTGTCAGATAAAAAACTAGACTGTCATCTTATAATAATCATTAGTTTTGCAAGGAACGACACTTTCTTTGGATGATTCTGAAAAGGAAACGACTAGGGGAAGCATCTTCGCATCGTTATTTTCATATTGTCAGACAGAAAACTAGTCTGTCATCTTATAATAATCATTAGTTTTGTAAGGAACGAGGCTCTCTTTGGACGATACTAAGGAGGAAACGGCTAGGGGAAGCATCTTCGCATCGTTATTTTCATATTGTCAGACAAAAAACTAGTCAGTCGTCTTATAATAATCATTAGTTTTGCAAGGAACGATGCTCTCTTTGGACAATTCTGAGGAGGAAACGGCCAAGGGAAGCATCTTCGCATCGTTATTTTCATATTTTCAGACAAAAAACTATTCTGTCGTCTTATAATAATCATCAGTTTTGCAAGGAACGATGCTCTCTTTAGACAATTTTGAGGAGGAAACGGCTAGGGGAAGCATCTTCGCATCGTTATTTTCATATTATCAGACAAAAAACTAGTCTGTCATCTTCTAATAATCATTAGTTTTGCAAGGAACGAGGCTCTCTTTGGATGATTCTGAAGAGGAAACGGCCAGGGAAGCATCTTCGCATCGTTATTTTCATATTGTCAGACAAAAAACTAGTCCGTCGTCTTATAATAATCATTAGTTTTGTAAGGAACGATGCTCTCTTTGAACGATTTTGAGGAGGAAACGGCCAAGGGAAGCATCTTTGCATCATTATTTTCATATTGTCAGACAAAAAACTAGTCCATTGTCTTATAATAATCATTAGTTTTGCAAGGAACGACACTCTCTTTGGACAATTCTGAGAAGGAAACGGCTAGGGGAAGCATCTTCACATCATTATTTTCATATTGTCAGACAAAAAACTAGTTCTCTTTGGACAATTCTGAGGAGGAAACGGCCAAGGGAAGCATCTTCGCATCGTTATTTGCATCTTGTCAGACAAAAAACTAGTCCGTCATCTTATAATAATCATTAGTTTTACAAGGAATGATGCTCTCTTTGGATGATTCTGAGGAGGAAACAGCCAGGGGAAGCATCTTCGCATCGTTATGTTCATATTGTCAGACAAAAAACTAGTCCTTCATCTTATAATAATCATTAGTTTTGCAAGGAACGAGGCTCTCTTTGGATGATTATGAGGAGGAAATGGCCAAGGGAAGCATCTTCGCATCGTTATTTTCATATTGTCAGACAAAAAACTAGTCCGTCGTCTTATAATAATCATTAGTTTTGCAAGGAACGATGCTCTCTTTGGAAAATTCTGAGGAGGAAACGGCCAGGGGAAACATCTTCGCATCGTTATTTTCAGATTGTCAGACAAAAAACTAGTCCGTTGTCTTATAATAATCATTAGTTTTGCAAGGAACGAGGCTCTCTTTAGCCGTTCCTGAGGAGGAAACGGCCAAGGGAAGCATCTTCGCATCGTTATTTTCATATTGTCAGATAAAAAACTAGACTGTCATCTTATAATAATCATTAGTTTTGCAAGGAACGACACTTTCTTTGGATGATTCTGAAAAGGAAACGACTAGGGGAAGCATCTTCGCATCGTTATTTTCATATTGTCAGACAGAAAACTAGTCTGTCATCTTATAATAATCATTAGTTTTGTAAGGAACGAGGCTCTCTTTGGACGATACTAAGGAGGAAACGGCTAGGGGAAGCATCTTCGCATCGTTATTTTCATATTGTCAGACAAAAAACTAGTCAGTCGTCTTATAATAATCATTAGTTTTGCAAGGAACGATGCTCTCTTTGGACAATTCTGAGGAGGAAACGGCCAAGGGAAGCATCTTCGCATCGTTATTTTCATATTTTCAGACAAAAAACTATTCTGTCGTCTTATAATAATCATCAGTTTTGCAAGGAACGATGCTCTCTTTAGACAATTTTGAGGAGGAAACGGCTAGGGGAAGCATCTTCGCATGGTTATTTTCATATTATCAGACAAAAAACTAGTCTGTCATCTTATAATAATCATTAGTTTTGCAAGGAACGAGGCTCTCTTTGGATGATTCTGAAGAGGAAACGGCCAGGGAAGCATCTTCGCATCGTTATTTTCATATTGTCAGACAAAAAACTAGTCCGTCGTCTTATAATAATCATTAGTTTTGCAAGGAACGACGCTCTCTTTGGACGATTCTGAGGAGGAAACAGCTAGAGGAAGCATCTTCGCATTGTTATTTTCATATTGTCAGACAAAAAACTAGTTCTCTTTGGACCATTCTAAGGAGAAAACGGCCAGAGGAAGCATCTTTGCATCGTTATTTTCATCTTGTCAGACAAAAAACTAGTCCGTCGTCTTATAATGATCATTAGTTGTGCAAGGAATGACGCTCTCTTTGGACAATTCTGAGGAGGAAACAGCCAGGGGAAGCATCTTCGCATCGTTATTTTCATATTTTCAGACAAAAAACTAGTCCTTCGTCTTATAATAATCATTAGTTTTGCAAGGAACGAGGCTCTCTTTGGATGATTCTGAGGAGGAAACGGCCAGGGGAAGCATCTTCACATCGTTATTTTCATATTGTCAGACAAAAAAATAGTCTGTCGTCTTATAATAGTCATTAGTTTTGCAAGGAACGGGGCTTTCTTTGGACGATTCTGAGGAGGAAATGGCCAAGGGAAGCATCTTCGCATCATTATTTTCATATTGTCAGACAAAAAACTAGTCTGTCGTCTTATAATAATCGTTAGTTTTGCAAGGAATGACGCTCTCTTTGGATGATTCTGAGGAGGAAACAGCTAAGGGAAGTATCTTCACATCGTTATTTTCATATTGTCAAACAAAAAACTAGTTCTCTTGGGACGATTCGGAGGAGGAAACGTCCAAGGGAAGCATCTTCGCATCGCTATTTTCATCTTGTCAAACAAAAAACTAGTCCGTCATCTTATAATAATCATTAGTTTTGCAAGGAATGACGCTCTCTTTGGACGATTCTGAAGAGAAAACGGCCAGGGGAAGCATCTTTGCATCATTATTTTCATATTGTCAGACAAAAAACTAGTCCTTCGTCTTATAATAATCATTAGTTTTGCAAGGAACGACGCTCTCTTTGGACAATTCTGAGGAGGAAACAGCTAGGGGAAGCATCTTCACATCGTTATTTTCATATTGTCAGACAAAAAACTAGTTCTCTTTGGATGATTCTGAGGAGGAAACGTCCAAGGGAAGCATCTTCGCATCGCTATTTTCATCTTGTCAAACAAAAAACTAGTCCGTCGTCTTATAATAATCATTAGTTTTGCAAGGAATGACGCTCCCTTTGGACGATTCTGAAAAGGAAACGGCCAGGGGATGCATCTTCGCATCGTTATTTTCATATTGTCAGACAAAAAACTAGTCCTTTGTCTTATAATAATCATTAGTTTTGCAAGGAACGAGGCTCTCTTTGGACGATTATGAGGAGGAAACGGCCAGGGGAAGCATCTTCGCATCGTTATTTTCATATTGTCAGACGAAAAACTAGTCCATTGTCTTATAATAATCATTAGTTTTGCAAGGAACGAGGCTCTCTTTGGACAATTCTAAGGAGGAAACGGCCAGGGGAAGCATCTTCACATCATTATTTTCAGAGTTTCAGACAAAAAACTAGTCCATTGTCTTATAATAATCATTAGTTTTGCAAGGAACGAGGCTCTCTTTAGACGTTTCTGAGGAGGAAACGGCCAGGGGAAGCATCTTCACATCGTTATTTTCATATTGTGAGACAAAAAACTAGTCCGTCGTCTTATAATAATCATTAGTTTTGCAAGGAACGAGGCTCTCTTTGGATGATTTTGAGGAAGAAACGGCCAGGGGAAGCATCTTCGCATTGTTATTTTCATATTGTCAGACAAGAAACTAGTCCGTCGTCTTATAATAATCATTAGTTTTGCAAGGAATGATGTTCTCTTTGGACGATTCTGAGGAGGAAACAGCTAGGGGTAGCATCTTCGCATGGTTATTTTCATATTGTCAAACAAAAAACTAGTTCGTCGTCTTATAATAATCATTAGTTTTGCAAGGAATGACGTTCTCTTTGGACGATTCTAAGGAGGAAATGGCCAGGGGAAGCATCTTCGCATGGTTATTTTCATATTGTCAAACAAAAAACTAGTCTGTCGTCTTATAATAATCATTAGTTTTGCAAGGAACAACGCTCTCTTTGGACGATGCTGAGGAGGAAATGGCCAGGGGAAGCATCTTCACATCGTTATTTTCATATTGTCAGACAAAAAACTAGTCCGTTGTCTTATAATAATCATTAGTTTTGCAAGGAACAAGGCTCTCTTTGGACGATTATGAGGAGGAAACGGCCAGGGGAAGCATCTTCGCATTGTTATTTTGCATATTGTGAGACAAAAAACTAGTCTGTCGTCTTATAATAATCATTAGTTTTATAAGGAACGAGGCTCTCTTTGGACGATTCTGAGGAGGAAACGGCTAGGGGAAGCATCTTCGCATCGTTATTTTCATATTGTCAGACAAAAAACTAGTCCATTTTCTTATAATAATCATTAGTTTTGCAAGGAACAAGGCTCTCTTTGGACGATTCTGAGGAGGAAACGGCCAGGGAAAGCATCTTCACATCGTTATTTTCATATTGTGAGACAAAAAACTAGTCCGTCGTCTTATAATAATCATTAGTTTTGCAAGGAATAAGGCTCTCTTTGGATGATTTTGAGGAAGAAACGGCCAGGGAAGCATCTTCGCATCGTTATTTTCATATTGTCAGACAAGAAACTAGTCCGTCGTCTTATAATAATCATTAGTTTTGCAAGGAATGATGTTCTCTTTGGATGATTCTAAGGAGGAAACGGCCAGGGGAAGAATCTTCGCATGATTATTTTCATATTGTCAAACAAAAAACTAGTCCGTCGTCTTATAATAATCATTAGTTTTGCAAGGAACGATGCTCTCTTTGGATGATTTTGAGGAAGAAACGGCCAAGGGAAGCATATTCGCATCGTTATTTTCATATTGTCAGACAAGAAACTAGTCCGTCGTCTTTTAATAATCATTAGTTTTGCACTTCATCGGCAGAAGTTGCCTCCCATCCAATGCATTATTTAAAAACAACGTTATTCATCTGAGGGGAGTCAACGTGATTATCCATACCATGACGTCGTATGGCTAATAACGAGAAATCACTCCAATAAAATAAGAAAAGGTGCAGCTGGTGCAAGTGAAATCCAAACACTATTCTCTATATAGTTTCCAATTAAATTTCCTTATCGCTTGAAAAAAAGGTTGTCAAAATTTAACTTATGAAGGACACTCCGTCGATAAATAAAGTTTGACTTTGTGAAGTCAGTCCATTACACCAAGCACGTGGTGTGTTAAGAGTTTTGGCCACCTGAAAGGCATCATGACAGAGGCAAGTATCAAAAGTTGAAGTTGAAGGCTGCCATCCAAGTAGTTGTTCAATATGCAAAACCACTCTAGAAACCTCTTTACCATAAAAATAAAAACCGAAAGGGGATAAAAATCCGCCTTATTTAAAAAGAAGAATTCGACAGTTCTAGTTGTCAATACTTTCTAGCGCCGTAACAATATAAAGGTAAAGGCACACTTTCTATGGGTGGGGAATTTTGAAGATCATAAAACTCACAAGGTTGCTTGGTAAGTTGTTTGTTCACTTAAAAATGGAGGACTTGGGCTACTAGATCTTAAAGTGTTGAATAAGGTTTTGTTGGGGAGCTCACTCTGGAATCTCATCAATTATTCAAGCTTATCTTTATGGAGTAAATGGATTTATAGTACTAAATGTAAAAAAAGTTTCAATTATGCATCTTGACATCAAAGGAAATATGGCGTGAAGTTGGAAAGGTTTTCTTAAATTATGACTAATTCTCATATCTATGCTCTCCAAATCTTCTTAGTATTGTAAATAGACATATAATGATTTGCACCAAGTTAATGTTGAGGTTAAATGGCATGACTTGATATGGTCAAGTGAAATTAGCAAACATAATTTCATTAGATGGTTCATATGTAGAAATAGACTTCCTACAGAAAATGAAGTATCTCGATAGCTTCCCTCAATTGACCTATTCTCATATCTATGCTCTCCAAACATTTTTTGGTATGGGAGTATCCCATGAATATGCACTTGATTGCCCAATGCCCAAACTAATCATGCTATGTAAGTTTAGTAACATAATGTAAACATCCAAATAGATGCAATTAATCAAGAAAAGGTTCTTTGTCATGGAGAATCTTAAAGGGAGTGAACCTTTTGAAGACAAAAGATGGTATTCTATTAATCAAATAATTAGTAGTGAGTTTATAATAACCCCATCAGTGAAGGGGAACTTGTGCTTGAATTCATAATGCACATGTATTATTCAAAATGTGACAAATCCCATTTTCTTATGAGGTATAGGCAAATGCACTTTTATGAATAATATCCTATGATACCAAAAAAGATATGCATTCTAATCCAAAGAAATTTAAGGCATTGTTAGTCTTGACATGCCTAACTATGTTCTCAAATTGGGTATTTACCATAAAGAAGAAACTTTTAACGTTAGCTAGAGTTTCAAATTTAGCTTTCATGGGGAGTGTCCAAGTTCCTTGTAAAAATTCATCTACAATAGTGAGGAAATAATAAAGTCTTGAACTATGTAGGAAACTTGAAGAGTCAACAAGTGTCAATGTAAATTAACTCAAAAATCCATTAAGTGGATATAATGCTAGTAAGGAAAAATGAGTGTGTTTACTTTGTCATTGTTGTAATACCTTTTCATTTGAACAATTCATGTAACAAGCTTTTTAATTCATCTAACAATGAATTATAATATTTTGTATCAGAGAAGAATATACAATAGTTTCTAAGAAAATGCCATTAGGTAAAGTCATAAATCTAATATAGTAAATGAGAACATAGGTATTATTAAACAAATACACTGTCCTACAGTCATAAGTACATTTTCATGATTTCCATGATCTAACAAGTTTTTTTCTGTTTTCTATACTTGTTTTGATTTCTTGTCGTACTATGTTGACAATGTTGCACATGTCTTGGCCTACTCCCTTCTTGTTCTTGTTTTCAAGGTTAGGTAATATGGCAACAGCAGTCTTTGGCTCCTTCTCCTTTTAAAAAGGGCAAGGAGCGGTAGAGGGGGAGTTTCATGACTAGTAGTCATTTGAAATTCAGCATCCACCTTAGTTTGCAAGGCTTCAGTGGCAATCTCGTTTGCGATGTCATCTGCATTATACAAGTCATTTTTTTGAAAAAACATCTTTTTCCTTTGCATCAAAGGGCGCGGATGTTTTTGTAGCAGACAGCCAACAACCTGGTGGAGTTGTGAAGGGCCTTTGGCCGGTGGACTACTAATTTGTCGCTTTGCGGTCTAGTTGTTATTTTTATATTATGTTATTCAATATTTTAATCCCGGGAAGGTAGCAACAACTATGCATTATTCAAATTCAACTTCATCAATTTTTAGCGGAGTCCAGCTCATTAATCCTTTATTATTCAAATGAGAGAGAGAAAAGGAGAGAGGGGGGGGGGGGGGGGGGGGGGGGGGGGGCGGGGGTGTGAAAGCAACTTTCTTTTCTATAACCAGAGTTCTATTGTTTGAAGCCAGAATAGTAGATCTGCATTACATTCACAGATTAAGCTGAAGGTCCGAGTGGTGTAGCTTGCAGAAGGTAAGCGCCTCTTCTCCTTTTACACCAAATATCATGCAATGTTAAAGATCTGGTTGTTTGTCTGTCTGGTGGCTTTTGATGTAGTTGAATAACCCGGAGATTAGACACATGTTTTAAGTAAAGACTCAACTCTCTCTCTCTCTCTCTCTCTCTCTCTCTCTCTCTTTTCTTTTATTTTTGATTTTTTGTTCACTCTATAACTCTTCCTATTTAAGTTGTATACCATATTAACTTGGGGGCTTAATTATTTTTTGGAGTGCCTAAAGAGGTTTGGATAACATAGAAAGAAGGATGGAAGTTGATGGAGTATTGTCCATAGTATCTACAAATGGGACTGATGTAAAACCATTTGTATTGTAATCCTCCCAGTTTAGTATGAGCCGAACGGTGGTTGAGCTTTTTCTGGTATTTTGTGTTTTGTATTTTTGCCCATATATTGGTTCAGAAAGGGTGTCTTCGTAATTCTCCTTGTGCCTATGAATTTCCATTTCTCGTTTTCCAATCACTTGAACTGATAACTATAAATCTAGTATTTTAAAGTTAGTGAATCTTGTTTTTGTCAAGAAATTGAAAGAAGGCAAGCTTGATTGATGGCAAATTCAGGAAGTGGGACTACTTCAACAGAAAATCAACACCAAGGCTCAAGTTTGGCAAATGAAATCAGAACACGGCTTGAAAGTTTAAGGGCACTCTCATCCCCTGAATATTCTATTTGTAAGGTTCCAGATTCCCTTCGCAAGTTGAACCCAAAAGCTTATACTCCTCAATTTGTTTCAATAGGGCCTTTTCACCATGGTAATAAAACATTGCAGACCCTAGAGAAATATAAGGAAAGATATCTCAAGGACTTTATAAACGGAAGTGGGGTAAATTTGGAGGAGTTGGTACGGATTATAGAGGATAAGAGAGAAGATATATGTTATTGTTACGCAGAAACTAGTCCCTTTAGCATAGATGTGAATAAGAGTGATGATTTTGTGAAAATGATTTTAATGGATGCAAGCTTTATCATGGAACTTTTTCTTAGAAATTGGAAAACAGAATGGAGCCCCAGCGACAACAAACTATTCAAGCCATGGGTATTCAATGGGATAAAGCAGGATTTTCTGTTAATTGAGAACCAAATTCCTTTCTTTATAATTGAGGAGTTATTTGATTGTGCCTTTCCCTTGCCCTCTAGCCCTCGCTTCATTGATCTTACATTTGAATACTTTTCTGCCTTCAATAATCATAATTTTCCTTCCACTCCCAAGCCTGAAATAAAACACTTTGTTGATTTGCTTAGAACATTTTACTTCCCGCTTCCCCAAAATCTTCAAAAAAGAAGAAGAGCAGAGCATATGTATAGTTCAACTCAATTGTCTAGCAAGGGGCTGGGGTTTGATGTGAATTCGGGGAGCAAATGTTTGCGTGACATTGTCTATGATGCGGAGAAGGAAACGTTGAAAATCCCTCCATTTAGATTGAACTTTCATACAGAGTCTTGTGCTGGAAATATTATAGCCTTGGAGCAATGTCTTTACCCAAATAAGGAGTATGTTACTGATTATTTTATCTTGCTAAATTTTCTTATCCAAAGTAAGGAAGATGTGGTTTTACTTGGTGAAAAGGGGATCATACTCAATGAACTTGGCAATAATGATGCAACTTTCATTAACCGTTTGAGCGCAAGCAGCACATGTTCCCGAATGAGTTCTGAGTATTACGAACTTTGTGATCAGCTGGTAAAATTTTACCAAAAACGTTTCCATGGCTGGAAGGTTACTTTGATAAGCTGGAAGGATACTTTGATACGCAATTATCTAAGTACTCCTATGAAGGCAGCTGCTTCCTTTACTGCTGTTCTCTTATTGATTTTAACTGTGATACAAACTGTATGCTCTATCTTGCAAGTCAAGTAATCCTATAAGTTTTGTATTTTCTTTACAAACTTAAGACTTATGGGCATCCCAAACTTGAAGTATGGCTATAACGCCCACACTTCATTTTGGTTGCTTTTTGTCAAGATGCCCGTGGTTGGGCTTTCCATGCTTGGACTAATTGCATTCCGTCTTTTGCGGTTTTGGGTGAAATCATTTTGGGTTGTGTAATAATGATAATATTAGTTTTTTTTTTTTGGGGGGGGGGGGAATAACGTGTTATCTTTTCTTGTCTTAGGATCTAGACGCTTAGGGGGATATAAGTTACAACTTGGAGCATTACACAAACAAAAAGGTCGATAGTAAATATTATTTCATGTCATACATCCTTTAAAGAACTATAACTCTGGATAAAAATATATTTGTAAGAAATATATTTACTATTAAAAATGTGTTGCATCTGTTTGTAGGCATATTTTGAGAAAAAAATATTTTGCTATTTCTTTTAAGGCCAAACAGTTTATCTTTTAATCAAAAATGTAATTTAAAAAATAAATTATGAATAAAAAATACAAGATAATTACATCATAAGAAGATAAACATATGTGAGGCCATTGTAATTAGAAGAAGGACGGCGTCTGAGTGGCCAAGTTAATAGCTCAAAGTTGATCAAATTGTCATCCTAAGGAAACAAGTTTTCAAAACACGAAATTATACTTTTTTTTTTAAACACTTAAAATTTCAAACAATTTTCTTCGTGAGTTGCAAAACAACATATTACCATTTCTTGCTTTAATATCATATCAAAATAGGTTCTGACATGAGAAGCACAAAAAAAAAAAAGATTCTTAGCAAAAGCAGTAAAAATTATTCAGAAATATTTAATTATAACAACAAATAATACTTCAATCAAGATTATCGCCTTTGGAAGTGTATTTTCATAATTAACATAATTCACCAACTTGTCTTCCTACTTCCAACTAAGTCAACGACTCTTTTAAAATTTGCTAAGAAGATATTTTGTCCTGAGTAACACAAAAGGAGGCAAAAGAACTTTGTTTACAAGGACTATTATCTATATGGACAAGTGTTTTGTGCTTAAGCAGTGTTCCGTAGATGCAAGTAATGGAGTGGATGTATGGGAAGAAGACCAAGAAGTTGCTCCCTCAGTGCTTTATATACTTATTCTACTGTCTTGTTTGCAATGAACTAAACCTTTTCTGAACAAACATTTACAATAAGGCTATTGCACTTCACCAAAGAGGTGTTGAAATGAATTTGGTCTCAAAAGCTCCCGTACTATGTCGTTTACAAAGTTTATGGTAGTGTTTCAATACATTGTAGGCCTCCCAAAGGTTTAACATCCTTTCATATTACCTATAAAAGAATTTCTGTTTGACCCCTCCTTGTAAGTTCGCTGCTTACAAAAGGTTTGGTGAGAGCTACCCATCAATCGAAGATGGTTAAAGATATTCTACAAGTCACAGTTTTCCAAGAGATGAACAAGTGCTATGCATTTTCGAGAACAAGCTCTGGCTGTTAGCTCATTGTATGAGTCCATATAATGTGGGCTTATATCAATGATGCATAAACGATTATTCCCTATCGTGGCAATGCAATGTGATTTTATTGGTCCATTTAATTGTACAAATATTGTACATATATTCCCCTTTTGCATATATGGTACTGGCTGGTGTGGGCCGTTGTCCATCTAATAGACTTTGATGAGTAAGGCTATTTGTATGGACATTTTATTAATTGGCTAAGTCCCCCCTCTAGCTCTCCGTTTATATATATATTTAATATATTTAATGTTGCTAAAGGGAGATATTTTGGAGATAACAATGAAACATGTTTTATTGCGTTTAGTCGTGGGAAACTGCCCCTCAGGGTAGTTTCGCCACCTCATCCATCATGCCCCTCTCTCCCGTAAAACACTAAGCACACAACTCACTAATAACCCACGACTCACACACACCAAGTAACCGCTTATTCACACGGGTAAATAAAAGAGGCTTTTACGCAGTCATGGTTATCGCCTTCTCCCTAATTTTCACACAGCAACATTTGGGCTATCTCATCAAGCCAGTATCGGAGAGAATAGAGGGGAAGACTTAATTGCAATTTGCAGCTCAGAAACAAAATAATGGTACGTTTTCATACCTGTTTTGTATATTTTATGAAACCCATTTCATTTTCTCCATGATTAATGTTTTGATCCTGTAAAAGAGTCTCTTTTGAGGCCATATTTTCTAACAATTGGTATCGGAGCTTTCATAGCATTGATCTGGAGAATAAAATCGAACCATAAACCAGATTTTAATTTTAAAACAAAATTTTCGTGGGTTTCATATTCTTGCACAAACTTGAATTTTCGAGTTGAGATCTGAGCTCACCCGTTGATTATTTTAGCGGGTTGAGGCCAGATTCGGAACCAGCACGGCGTGCTCTTTCTGCCGATGCCAAGAACCACCGGAAAAGGTGGTTTTCCGACCCGGTCTCACGTGACCCGACCCGACCCGAACCGGGTCAGGCCGCCAGACGCCGCCGTTCGCCACCGATCAGGCCTTTGGAGGCAGATCGTCCAGTGACGATCCTAACGGCGTCTCGATCGGCCGGAGAACCGGCCGGACGGACGCCGAACCGGCCAAATCGGGCTACCCGATTTCGGCCGGATCTGGTTTAATCCAGATCTGGCCGCCGGCGGGCACCGAAATGCCACCGTATGTGGCGCCGGACGTCGGACATGATCCGACGATTCCGACAACACCTCTGTAGGCCGGAGAACCGGCCGACCTGACGGCTAACCGGCCATATCGGCCGGAATCGGCTGAGTTGGCCTGAATCGGCCGAGTTGACTCGGCCGAACCAGCTGAACCGGCCGTACCGGCCGACAGCCGCTTCCGGCGGCGCGTGGAGGCGCGTGAAGGCGCGTCGGAGACCCCTTTTTACGCCTAAATTTTTATAATTTTAATTTTAATATTTTGATGCAATTTATTTTAAATAATTGTCTTTGTTTGATGATTATTTGAATCAAAATTGTTTAATTTATTGTTTAATTAATTTTATATGCCATACTTGTATGCTAGCATGTGATGATTAATTGTTTGAAAAAATTAATTATGGCCTTCTGAATGTTATTTGTTTATTTAAATGTTATATTAGGCCGTTTTAGTCTAGCATACAATTATATGACACTTAAGGTGTTAATTAAGTGCAAATTTAGAGACAAGTGTCCGTCTTTTAAAAATTAAGTTGCACATTTGGATTGTGAGTAGTGTATGTTGTATCCCGCAGCACAAACAGAACTCATAACTTGATTGAGTTGTGACCACCACAGTGGCACACCTTGGTTAAGTCGTGGGTTTGTGTTTTGTGCATTTGGGGGATTTCTCCAAGTACGCGGGGGTCATGTGATTCAATTGGATTGCGACCACCACAGTGGCGTAGTTTGATTAAGTTATGAGACTTCGTTCTTGTACTGTGGATGAGTCCAATCTTCATACGTTATCATTCTCCCACAGGAGGTGACTGCATGTCAAGAATTGGATGTTGCACAACTAGCATGCCTGGATTGGGACCAATCTTTGCGGTCCATACACCCACAGGTGGTGGATTGTGAGGGTTGGTTCTCCCTTATGACAGTTGTTGTGCGGAGAGTTTCTGGATGGCATGTCATGTTAACTGCCCACAGGTGTTTATGTGACTTTGCTTGTGCGACTCTCCTCTAATATACTCACATTGTGCTTTTATTATTAATTATTGCAACTATGTTGAGGGCATTTTAATAGTACATCATACATTTGCCCACATGTGTTTGTATGACAAAGTTTGATTAATTCACATTAAGTTAATAATTGCCATTCATTTCTTAGTCACCTTTTATGTCAACTCATTACTGACATTGTGTTGAGAGTGTCAAGATAGCACGTCATACTTTCTGCCCACAGGTGTTTGCATGACGATGCTTGTGAGCCCTCTTCTTTTTACCTATCTTATGCCAATGGTCTTCATTGGCTTATTGGTCATTTTTCTACGCTAATTATAACATATTTTATGGGAAAGCTATATAATAGCTATGCCTCAATTAATGATTGGCCAATAGATCTTACTGGTTATAGCACTTGGGATATTGAGTTGCTTCATAAAGCACATTTTGAAGTGCAGTCATTTAAGTTTATTGCTTATTAAGGTTAACTTAGGATCACCTTATATGTAATTCCTCTCCTAAGTGCACAATTGAGGATTTACTTCATACAATGACACTAAGGCATTATATCCCATCAGATTTTGTAACAATGATTTTATAGAAGTTTTCGTATGAGGCATGATGATTATAAAGTTATTTATGATCATATTTGGAAGGATGGTCATTGGGATGATGATTGTAATAATTGTGAATATTGTTTATCCCATAGTAAACCCAAGTATAATGGTTTTAATATTAATAATGAATCCACTTGATTGGTGGCCCCATTTAATTCTTGGTGACTGAATAGTCTCATGATTTATGATATTTTATTATCTGGATTCACGTATAGAGAAAAGCCAAATTAGCATGAGCTTCCAATTCAATATAATAGGAAAGCCTATGTGGTGTTTATTAAATATGTCATACTATTTTAGGATGACTTTATATTGTACCTTTATGTACAGTTTTCTGAGGAGATTTGGTTCAGACATGAATTTATATAGTTGTTGTTTTGAGATGATGAATTGTATTGTTAATACTTTTTCCATCTCAAATGATATCAGTTACTACACCACATTTCATGGTTTACACAAAGTGTATTTGGCTTTCCATGATATTTGTGATCATAGAAAATTATATATGGAACATTAAAGATGGACTAGAGATATATATGAAGTATTTTGGAGATATAATGGCCAAGATGGAAAGAGACTTGTAGTTGATAATTTTGGCCCATTAAGGTTGTAAGTATTGATTTTAATGGCCATGTTCGATGTTGTTATTCTAATATTTTATTGAACATAATTGATTTTCTCACTATGGTGATTTATGGTTGGTTGAGGAACATGGTTGAATCATGTGAGATATTTGGAGACATTAAGACTGATGTTGAGAGATAGAAAAGCAAAAGATCGATGTTGTTTGATTAGTGTGAAGAATATTATGGAGTGTCAATTCTGAATATTTTAAAGACTCATTTGTCTATATTAGATAGTTTTGAGATAGCTAATAAGTTCGCTATGTTTGGGAACCATGAGCATCACAATGTAGCTGATATGTGCTACTGATCTCACAAGTCTAGTGAGTTGTATGGATCCTATAATATATTTTGGGATGTTTTATAAAAGTGAAATTGAATGGTTCATTTTAAGTACAGGAGACCATAGATTTGTTTAATGTCTTGTATTTTGCATAAATCATTAATAATTGGTATTAGTTTAGAACCCCTTAAGAAGTGCTAGAATTGTGAAATTATGGATAACAAAGTATTTGGAACATGATGTGAGAGAAAAATGTAATTGTTCTCCAACCATTCAAAAGTAGTAGTACCTATATGACTATGTCATTTACATCACTTATCCATATGGTGAATTAGAGCCGAAGGAGCCATAATTAAGACTTATTAGAGTAAATCAACCATTTGATGAAATGACCTTGGCTAAGGTTCTGCAGGTCTTGAATCCACTTATAAAGGCTTTATTCATGGATTTAGTGGCTATATTTAGAATTTTCACTAGAGAAAGCTTATAAGCTTCATTTTATACTACTTGATCCTTTAGGAGAACTTGATTGTAACTTTGATCATGGATCTGATTACTTATATGAATGTTATCTCTAGCCTTTGCTAGATTTGGGCTTTTGTGCATTTAAAGACACAACATTGTTGATAAGATATAGTCTGATTTGGAGCTTACTAAATTGCCTCAAGGTTGCAACATTATTGTTTGTGAATGTATAAAATCAAGAGAGTTTTCATAAAGAAAGTTTGAGAGGTCTTATTTGTTTGGTAGCTGAAAAGCTTATTTCATAGTGACCATCATATTGGTCGCTCATTTTAATTTATTACCACGATAGTTGGCTATTAAGACCGCCTTTCTGAATGAAACTCTAGACAAGGGCATCTATATGGTGCAACCTAAATGTTTTGAGGCATTTAATGTAAATTTAATGTATAAGCATTTATTGTTTTAAGTAAGCTCCTTAACCTTAGCACCTGAAGTTTTGTAGTATTATTACTTCAGACAGTTTTGTTGCAATAATAACAAATCAAATTATATATGTTGATCTACAAAGATCAGTAGGAGAAAAGTAATTTTTTCTTGATTCCTTATAAGGATGATATCTTGTTTATATACAATTTTGAAGTTTACTCCTTGAGGCAATCATTTGATGTTGAAGTAATTGACATATAGACTCTTATAAGAGTACATCATTAGAGTAAAGATTTTTACCACAAGTTTGGAATATTTTATTGGTCACCACTATTACTACCTATTATTATTGCCTATCATTAATTCTTTCTCATAAGGGCACATGATGGTTATAATCTAAAATATGTTTGGTATTTGAGGTTATAAACCTAGAAATATTTTGATCATTGTGGGTGATAAACCAAACTTGTTGTAGTACCTTGAAGTTAAGCTGAGAAAGTGACATTGAATGATAGTGTCATGAAATAGTATACTTGAAAGTTCCATTTATGTGTATGTGTACTAGGTTGACGTTGCTCTTGGAGTAAAGTCTTTTAGCATACATTAGTCAAACCTTAGTTACAACCATTGGATTGTAATCAAAATATTTGAGAACCCTAAAATGGATATGAAGGTTTGAGAGTTTCCTTATACACATGTAACTGAATTGACTTGCGACTTGTAAGACATAGTCCTATATTTATGAACTACATGGATATTCACATATTTGTATCTTTTGATGAAAGTAAGGACTATGTCATAAGATTATTAGTGGTAGTATTGTAGCATGCTGTAGTGTAGCTACTTAATTGATTTGATTGATGAACCTCGTAAGATAGTTTACAAACTCATAGAGCCTTTAGACTCAAAAGAAGGTTGACATTGTTTATTTTGAGTGTTAGACCTGTTTAGCAATGTTTTGCTATTAAAACTGCAATGTTGATTGCAATGTTTGTATAACAAGGTCTAAGCCTAAGTAAATTTTAATCTTAACCATTAATGAAGGGTTAAGATAGGTGACAATGTTATATAACATATTAACACAGATGCTAAGGGTTTTGCCCTTATATTTTTATAGCTACTATGGCTATTTGTCCCACTGTTAGGGTCTTTACCCTTATATTCTCGAATGACATGTCATAAGTATGAGCTTAATAGCATCTTTGATGCTGCTATTCAGTGGGAGCTTTTTTTTAATGTCTCTATTTTGAAGTAAAATAACATCTGTGTTGTTTGATAGTTTTGATTGTTACAAAGAAAAATAAAGAATGGTGATATTGCAGAGAAGCACAATTAGTATTGGTGTCATGTTGATTGACCCATTTATTAAAAGGTTAAACCCTTTTATGTTGCAAAAGCATATAGACCGTATGGGTCTTGAAGTTTTATTTGTTTCCTTTGCTCAATGGGAGCCATTGCTCCTTGTTTGTTGCTTTTGCTCAGTGGGAGCTACTACTCCCTATTAGATGCTTTTGTTCAGTGGGAGCTTTTGCTCACCTAATTGTCATTTATTATTATAGCATCTCTTCTGCTTGTTTACTATTAAGAAAACTCTGGTTGATGTATATACATCCTAGTTACCTGTTCATTTTTTTTTTTATTTTAATGAGCTTATGAGACACGTACGTGCTTGTTTAAGACAGGTTATAAAGTCTTAAGGGATGTGTAACCTTAAGCATTTGGCCAGGGCACATTATTAGTGGCTATATTATAATGTCTTGTAGCACACAAATAACTATGTACTCGAGTATCCTATACAAGACATTTTATATTCTCCTGGGACGGTTTGTCAATGACGTCTTGTCACCTTGGGGATGTCCTTCTAGGACGGTTTGTCGATGACGTTTGTCATTTGAAGTGATATTCCCCTATGACGGTTTTGTCGGTGACGTTGGTCATTAGGAGAATGGGACTGATAGGAGGGTAACACTACATTTCTTTTGTGGTGTTACTTGTCCACCACACTACCATATAAGATCTATGTTCATAAAGTGGAGGACTCTTATGACTATCTTGGGAGTTGTGTCTCTAAATGGCATAATAACCACTATTATCTTTGAGTTTGAAACTTTACGTGACAAGATCGGCAATAAGGGATGTTTCTGAATTTTCTGGACCATCATAAAATGTTTTTAAAATTATTTTCATATATATAAAATCTACTAGTAGTATTATTTGTTTTTATGATCATTGCTATAGCCCAAGTGGGAGATTGTTAGCTCATTGTATGAGTCCATGTAATGTGGGCTTATATCAATGATGCATAAACGATTATTCCCTATCGTGGCAATGCAATGTGATTTTATTGGTCCATTTAATTGTACAAATATTGTACATATATTCCCCTTTTGCATATATGGTACTGGCTGGTGTGGGCCGTTGTCCATCTAATAGACTTTGATGAGTAAGGCTATTTGTATGGACATTTTATTAATTGGCTAAGTCCCCCCTCTTATTCTATATTTTCCCTCCCACTCTTATTCTAATATCAACTAAAGGTTTTTTTTTCTTTTTCCAACCGCTGCTCTTTTTTGGTATGGTTCCTCCTCTTTTAATTCTTCACGGTAAGTTGACACCTCTCTCTCATGCACGTATATCCAAAATGCTATCCGTTTAACTTTATGTACCTTGGAATGGATATGTTTCTTTTGACCAGGTTTTTAAAAAGAATGTCCATCACCACCTCCGTTTTCACTAGGGCTCTGTTTGGCTCTAATTTAGAATTATGTTTAAAGCTCTCAAAGTTTCGAGGTTGGGTTGGAGAGTAAAATCTCCATCTCACTTTCCACTTAGTTTCCATGATCATGCTGCATGTTTAGTTGAAAAAGAAGGTATCTTAGTTTCCCGTGAAGTGAAAGCACAGTATCGGCGTGCCTATCAAAAACCCCTGTTCTAGAAGATGTGAAAGGACTTTTTCTCTGCAACCATACTTATGGGTTAGCATAAAAAATTTTACTTACATTTCTAGTCAATAGGATTAGAGCAAGTTCAGTATTTTTTTTTTTCTTTTTCTTTTTTTAACTTTTATTTTTATTTTTATTTTTTATTTTTTTAAAATTTCCTTTACTGGTACGAAGTTACAACTGGAGTACACGGATAGAAGTTGGACTGAGTAATAAAAGTATCAATTGCTTCTCAAGTGCTTTTTTTGGAATTAAATCCAAGTGGAGGTTGTCTTACTTTGTAGAAGATCAGTTACTGTTTGCCATACAAGCATTGGTGGAATTGGTGGAACGGGAAAGACAAGGTAACTGTTTTATTGCTTGTCTTAGAGAATAGATTAAAATTATGGACTTTTTATGTAAAAGGTAACTTATTTCTCAATATCCTAGTAGTGAGAGAACCATTGTTTTCCAGACGCGCAGAGACCTGGCGAACAGAATCAGAGTGCTTTTGCTATCCCTTTTTTTCTAAGCTTTCTTTGTGCAATGTGTTGAAGCGTCTTCGCTTCGATTGGATCGGTACACTATTCTCCGAAGAAAGCCCACAAAAGAGAAGGTCTTCAATGGCATGCTTTTGGGCCTAATCGTCGAAACTATAGGATTTTAGCCTTCCCAAACATTCTCCCTTCAACCAATTCGCACTGGTTCCACTCAGTGGAAGACGAAAGAACCAAAATCTCGAAAAGCGTTGGTTTTTGGGACCTGGCGAGCGGCCGTAGCTCCAATCAACAATCGGAGTGGGTCAGTGGGTAAGTTTTCGTTTTTGTCTGAGGTTTTTTTCTTCAATGCGTGGAAGATTCTTCGCTTCAATTTGATCGGTGCCTTTTCTCTGCATCTCTTTCCTGGTTTCTAGGCTTTACGATTGTGCAATACGGGTTGATTTGTGCATTGTAGAGAAGTAATCGGAAGCGAGAACGTTCGCTAGGATTCGCGCGGTGAAGATGTTCAATGATTTTCTTTTTACTTGGTGTTTTATCAGATGAAGATTTGCTGTCACATGTGTGAGTTAGGATTTTTTTTTTTAATCCGATTGCACTTAATGTATGTTTGCCTACCAGGGGGAGGGGATTATTTTGGGGCTACATTGAGTTCCTGGGTTGTCGGTTATGTTAGGCGTATTTCTTTTGTGTAGTGTTGTTTTAGAAAGTATCTTGAATTTAGACTTAATGTTTGACAAAGACATGAACCTTTTGGCTTTTCTTTTCTTAAAAAAAAAAAATCTTTTTTCACACTACTTTACACTTGTACAAATGCAAATTTACCAACGAAATGCTACTAAGGCCAGTTCATTGGCTACAAAAATACTTTTCTTTTTCCTATATTTTCCCTCCCACTCTTATTCTAATATCAACTAAAGGTTTTTTTTTCTTTTTCCAACCGCTGCTCTTTTTTGGTATGGTTCCTCCTCTTTTAATTCTTCACGGTAAGTTGACACCTCTCTCTCATGCACGTATATCCAAAATGCTATCCGTTTAACTTTATGTACCTTGGAATGGATATGTTTCTTTTGACCAGGTTTTTAAAAAGAATGTCCATCACCACCTCCGTTTTCACTAGGGCTCTGTTTGGCTCTAATTTAGAATTATGTTTAAAGCTCTCAAAGTTTCGAGGTTGGGTTGGAGAGTAAAATCTCCATCTCACTTTCCACTTAGTTTCCATGATCATGCTGCATGTTTAGTTGAAAAAGAAGGTATCTTAGTTTCCCGTGAAGTGAAAGCACAGTATCGGCGTGCCTATCAAAAACCCCTGTTCTAGAAGATGTGAAAGGACTTTTTCTCTGCAACCATACTTATGGGTTAGCATAAAAAATTTTACTTACATTTCTAGTAAATAGGATTAGAGCAAGTTCAGTATTTTTTTTTTTCTTTTTCTTTTTTTAACTTTTATTTTTATTTTTATTTTTTATTTTTTTAAAATTTCCTTTACTGGTACGAAGTTACAACTGGAGTACACGGATAGAAGTTGGACTGAGTAATAAAAGTATCAATTGCTTCTCAAGTGCTTTTTTTGGAATTAAATCCAAGTGGAGGTTGTCTTACTTTGTAGAAGATCAGTTACTGTTTGCCATACAAGCATTGGTGGAATTGGTGGAACGGGAAAGACAAGGTAACTGTTTTATTGCTTGTCTTAGAGAATAGATTAAAATTATGGACTTTTTATGTAAAAGGTAACTTATTTCTCAATATCCTAGTAGTGAGAGAAATAAATATATGAAATGAATATAATGGAATTAAGGGTTCTTACGCTAGAAATATTTTTGTTGTTTTTATTGATTTAAAAACTCAAATCTATAAATGTTGGCCCAATCACATATATCACTATTTTCTCTCAAAGCATTAATACTTATCCGTAAATGCATAAATAAGGTAGTTTCTGAAAGGGGTTTAATTTGGCCATCATTAGATTTTATCTTGCTTGCCAATCCATAAATTCTTCTTATGTAAATTTTCTTTTGATTTATGTCATTGTTGAGATTCTTTCTACATGCATTTCGTAATATATTTCAACAGAAGGTTTAAAGGAACTTGAAAAATGCAAAGTTGGTGCTCCTAGTTAAAGAACTTAAACAAATTGGATAGAAATATTGTGTTGGAACTTATTCTCCTACTCTACCTTTATGCATAAGAATTCCAATCCATACCTGCACTTAGTGGAGTTGTGAATCCTTGAAATCTAGAGCTAGGCCTAATGCTTCTATACTAATACTATTCTTTTCTCTTATGGATAGTGATTTTAATAGGAACCGCCTTAGTGGCACAATACCAAAAGAACAGACTTCTATGAAGGTGGAGTTTCTATAAACAACTTACTGAACTGTTATGTCAAAGGTGGAAGTGAGAGCCTTGTTTGATTTGTTGACCAAAAAAGAAGGTTGTTTGCATGCTTTCATGCTTTGGAAGATAATGGTATCTTTTTCCAAATTTTGTTATTCTTTTAAATTCTTAAATTGATGCTATATGATTGGATGTAAATTATCACATGTTAAAAGAACTTTTGTTCATCTAAATAAATGATCTTTCTAATTTTTGGCTTTTGGTGGCTAAGTATTGTATGTGCTTCCACCTTGGTGTCGTGAGACTGAAAATGCTGATTTCTAGAATTTAGCTTTTGAATTTTGTTTTGTAGATTCGTAAATTTGAGATTGCTAGTTTCTACTCCATTTCTCTCGCATAGGTTTTAGATTGTGAGTTAGGTGCCCACAACACCTTGATTTTCTCGCATAAACATGGCAGCCAATTTAGCTGGCCCGGTCACTGATTACATGATGAAATTCTATTACATGATGGATGTTTCTTGTTGCTACTTTTGCTCTTCAATAGTCTCATCTCGTTGCATATTAGTTGATCTCTTCAATTTTTATTACATGTGCAGATAGCATAAAGTTGGTGGAGCTAATGTGGAAGGATAGCTGAGGGCTACAAACTATTTCTAGTTTCACTGCTTTAGATGAGGCAAGTTGTAATGGTAATTGCCAGATTGTAGAGCGCATTCTAAGAAAGAACAAGGACTTGATCGGCATTGAAGCCTCAGAAAGTACCCCACTTTGTGCTATAATAGACGAGCATAAAGATTTGGGTTGCTATCTTTATTTTGTCATGCCAAAGGAAATTCTAGCGAGAGGTGGAGCAATGCATAGTACTACTGTTTGTAAACATGCTATATATGCCGGGATGTAAGGTAGGAATTTTTCCTTTAACTAGCCATTGACCATTATTTTTTATGTGGGAACTTAACAAGAAGCCAGTGCATACACAATAGGTATCAATCAAAATGTCGCACGTCAAGGTACTGGCGTTCGTATTTATTGCTTTTTGGGCATGTTACATCCGTGAGTCTGATATGTAGACTTTTCAGCTAATTTTCCAAGGGATAGGATAACACCTTGTCCTATGCACTCATCCAAAATATGGTTATTATATTTAGTCTCATTATTATTACTATTTTTGTTTGAAAAAAAAAAGCCCCAATTGGAGACAAACATGAAGATGTAGACTTGGTAAATGACATAAAAAGTATATTGGATAAAAGCTTGAACACTTCCTCATCCCGTCAGGGTTGCATCTACAGGTTCCGTGTAGGCTACGCAAATTTAACCTAAAAGCGTATACTCCTCAAGTTGTATCAATGGGGGATTTTCACCATAGAAAATAAAGATTGGAAATCATGGAAAGGCTTAAATTGAATTTTAAGAGATTAATGGAATGGCTAACTTAAAGGTTGAGAATCTTGTGAGCACCATAAAGAGTTGAGAAGAAAATATTTATACTTCTTGTGCAAACATAATTGACTTTAACAATGACAATCTTGTAAAAATGGTTTTGCAAGTTTTATAATTGAATTATTCTTGATGTGCTGTTCCAAAACACTCCAAGGAAATTTTATGACTCCAAAGGAAATTTTACCCATCTATTTGCATTTTGGAGGTTTGGATTTAATTTTGCTTGGAAACCAACTACCTTTTTTCATAAGGCTTTTTCAACTTTACATTTGGAAAACTTAGACTATTCAAAAGCTTCATCCCATTCCTAGTTTGAATCAGCACAATTTGTTGATTTGATAAGAGATTGGCTTTTGCTTCAATTACTTAAGCCATGAGAAGTAATCAAGGAAAAGAAATTAATTTGTGAAATGCGACAAATTGAGCAAAGTATAAGTGAAGTTTGTTGTGAGCACAAGATAATAGTTAACTGAAATTTTGAAAATGAAAATCTAAAAATGCTATGCTTTAAGAGTAAGAGATAATATAGAGTTTTCTACTAACCATATTAGCATTGAAGTAATGTCACTTTTATGGATAATGCTTATGTTACAAATTATATTTTGCTATTGGACTTTCTTATTAACACTATCGAGATGTAGATTTATTGGAGCAAAATGGGATCCTAGCTAACTAGTTAAGTGATAGCAAGACAATGGTAGATTTGGTCAATAAACTTGGTAAGCATGTGTTTATTTTTTGACATAAACTCTAAATATGCTATAATTTATAAGAATTTGAAGGCTTTATATGAAAATTCATGGCATAGTTGAAAGGTTATCCTAAGATGTGAATACTTCAACTCTTCTTGGAAAATTGCCTTTACCATAAGTGTTATTGTTTTTCTAGTGTTAGCTTTCATAAAGTTTATTTGATCAATCATCCTGTTGTAACGCATTTATGCTCATTTAAAGCGGAGAACATTTTATTATTTGATCATTTTTTATTATTTTTGGAGTTTAGAGTTCTTAAGTTACTTTCTCTCTCTCTCTTTTTAACATAATTTCTTGACCATTCATAATTACTTGCAGCCACAAGCCTAGGTATCATTTTCCATTGACACTCTCTCCTTTTGTTTTAAACGAAAATATTTAATTTAATTTAATTAACTTGTTACCACTACTATTTTCCATTGACCTTCTTTTTCCCACATTTAGGGCACTTGGCAGTGGCCCCACAAGCTGGCACCAATACGCGACCTTGATTTAAGAGACCCCACGGAAGATAAGGGCTTAGTGTTTTGCCTTTGGGCCCAAAAGTAAGACTCAAGAATGAAAGACTTGTCCCCGTAAAAGGAGAAGTTTTAAGTAAAATACATAAATCTGTTATAGGAGAACAAATTTCAAAAAGACTAAAGAAATTCTAAAACAAAAAATTACTACATAGATGCTTCATAACTTACAACTTCTAAAAAGTTAATTGCAAAGGAGGTACAAATATCTAATTCTCATCTCATTTGTAACAGAAGTGGGACTAAAAAGCTATTTTATTTGTTTCTTCAAGAAATCTAGGTTGAATAAAGCAAATATAAAAACAAAGAAGCATTATAAGCAAGATTATAAGATCATAACTTACAGGAGATTTCAATTAGATAGACTATTTATCTTCATAACAAACCAACTAAAATCGGAGAGAAGACAAAACTTTTGTCTCCTCTATAAACTAGCAATCTATTATTTAAGGGCCACACAACAATGATACACTTCATTTGCAAATTGAACTAAAAGTCTATGTGGTATAGTTGTCAAAAGGTAAAAGCCTCCTCTCCTTTATACCATATATAACGCAATGTTAAAGGTATAATAATCTCTTTGTGTTGCAACTTTGGGTGCTTCTTTGTTGTTTGTCTTAACAATAATTTAATTTAAATGTATTTTACAAGGAAGCTTTAGTGGAGTGACTAAAAGAGTTGAAAGGGAATTGACCATTGGGCTTTCATATTATGTATGCTTTTCCCTAAATTTTATTATAGTTTTTTTTAGAAAAAAAATTACAATATAGACATCCAATTCATATATACGAGTTATCATATCTCAAATCTTATTGTTGAAATTTCTACCAGCTTACTATTGAACTTGTTGGCTAAGCAACTTTATTATAGTTTTTTAATAAATTGAGACCTTTTCACAAGTTTTAACTTTCTTCAAATGGATTATTAAGATTCTTTTTTAATTTGTCCCATTATTAAAAATTTTTACTATCCCATTTACTTAGCAAATCTTAATAGGAAAATGGGTTAGTCTCAATCATATCCAAAGCTAGTTAACTAAAGAAGACACAAGAGTAAAAAAAGGTTAGTGTAGAAGTAATTACAAAAGAATAAGATAGCTACTTTTAAATTATGATTGGAGACAGGTACCAATTTAGTTGAGTAAATGTAATTGATGTTATGGCATGATTTATTAGGTTCTTGTGCCATTTTATTGTCAAAATTTGATGTTTACGTTTCAATTTTATTGATTCATGCTTTGCAATAGATCTTTTTTTAATTTATTTTTCTTCTGGAGAACCCATTAAGTTTGCTTGGGGAAAAAATTGAGACATCAACATAAATTAAAACCTTGGGAATTCATCCATTATTGAGGCTTTAGAACCTTAAGTGAGTATGTCATTAATAAGTCATTATGGTAATTTGATAAAAAAGAAAAAAAAAAAAGAGTCATCATCGGAGAAAAAATTCTCTCAAGCCTCCTTGCTTCTTTTATCTTCTCGTACCATTGCTTCTTCCTGGACTTATGATTAATTGGCAGTCCAAGATATCTCGCCTTTGTTGGTGCTTGTTTGGAATGTAGGACTTCTGGTGTAGCTCCAGCTAATATTATTTGTCCCGTCTGCAAACAACTAGTGCGAGATAGATGGGCTGGACAATAGATAAGAAAGAGGGGGAGCAATGAATTGGCGATAATGAATTGCCGAACCTACTTTATCCATTTGCAATAACAGCCCACTTTCTCCATTATTTTGAGGAGAAAGGTCTGCTCCATTCCATCATAGGCCTTCTCCAGCTCAAGCTTTAATAGCCACAAGTCTCCCATTCTCCTTTTTCTTCATCTTATGAAATTGATCGTGGGCTATGGAGAATCTGTCCAAGATTGTCTTGGATAACAACAAGATGATGCTTATTTAATATTCTTAATGCTTTGCTTATTGGCCTTCACATTCTAGCATAACTTAAAAGACAAGATGTATTTTGAAAGCACATAAAGGTGTTACCATAAAAAGCTAACTGAACAAGCCCATTCCTTGTCAAAAATTATACGGTCTCCTCGAAAAACTGGACCCCATCTTCTCATCCTGGCTCATAGGATTCAAATCTCCTAACAAAAGCCATGGCCCTTTGAAAAAGGCCATAAGGGAGTCCCACAAGGGCCAGGTCTTCTGTGGTGTGTTATAATTGATGACCTATAAATGCATTCAATCATTTTTAACCTCAATAGTTAGCTAATAAGAATGCTAACAGTGAGATTTGAAATTTTATATCTTGTGTACTAAGTTGATTGCATATACTATAAAATTAAAAATAAAAGTATTTTAAAAAATAAAATCATTCACGAGGAGCTAAGGGGTCAAGATACACCATATTAAATATGAGATAAATGTTCAAAAAAATGGATTTAATTTCCACACCAGGTCGCCACGTCAAAACTAAGCCTACTTTCTTTCCCATAGGAGGACATTGAAACAAAAGATAGAACCCTAGCCTATTCAAACTTGTTTTGCACGTGATTTGCAATTATTTATTTTCCATACACAAATGGGCTTTGATGAAAGGAAGCCCACAAAAAGAGCACAAAAAGAGAAGGCCTTCAGTACCGTGCTTTTGGGCCTAATCGTAAAATGTATAGGGTTTTAGCTTTCCCCAACATTCTTCCTTAATCAACTCTCACTGGTTCCACTCAGTGGAAAACGAGAGAACCAAAAATCTTGAAATCCTTCGTTTTTCAGGCCTAGCGAGCTGTCGTAGCTCCAATCAACAACCGGATTGCGCCAGTGGGTATGTTAAAAGGAACAAAGAGACTTGATTGAGTGGAAACGATGAAACCACTTTGATTCATAATCAAGGTAACTACAAGATGTTCGAAGAACAAAATGAACGGAAGCAAAACCTATATAGGTACATGGTAAGGGGGGGGGGCTGTAATGGGCCCCACAATATAAGCTTAAAATATCATTTACAACAGGCTCCCTCAAACTGGTGGACGATATAGATCGAATGCACCTAGTTTGTCAAGAAGGAAATGATGTTGCTGTATGCCTAGTGCCTTGGTTAACAAGTCAGCAGGTTGATCCCTTGTTGATATGTGTGCAGTACGAATGATGCGTGCAGCTATCTTCTCTCGAATAAAGTGGTGATCAATCTCAATGTGTTTGGTTTTCTCATGCAAGACTGGATTAGCCGCAATCTTCATGGCTGATTCATTATCACAATAAAGTGTAACCGGTCGGATTAAGGGCACCTGCAGATCTCGGAAAAGTCCAAGTAACCAGATAATTTCGCAAGTAGTAGACGCCATAGCCCGATATTCAGATTCTGTGGATGATCGGGAAACATGAGATTGTTTCTTACTTTTCCATGATATGAGAGAATCGCCAAGCTTAATGCAGAACCCGGTAGTAGAACGTCGGCCCATGGGGCAAGAACCATAAGTTGCATCACAATAAGCAATCAACTCCAAACGACTCTCACATTTCATCAATAAGCCTTGACCAGGAGCTCGCTTAACATATCTGATTATCCTAAGTGCAGCTTCAAGATGAGAAGCCTTTGGGGCATGCATGAATTGACTTAGAAGACGTACCGCAAAACTGATATCAGGTCGAGTGACTGTGAGGTATATCAAACGTCCAACAAGGCGTTGGTAGTTTGTAATGTCCTCAATGGGAGTATCTCCTTCCTTTTGTAGGAAATCATCATATTCAGCACTAGTAAATTTGGTGTTTTGTTCCATGGGAGTGTCCGCAGGTTTACATCCAGAGAGTCCATAATCTGATATCAACTCTAGTGCATATTTCCTCTGATTCATCACAATTCCATGTTTGGAACGTGCCATTTCCACTCCAAGAAAATACTTGACAATGCCCAAATCTTTCATGGAGAAAGTGGAACAAAGATATTTCTTAAGCTTGGATATTGCCGCTTCATCTCCTCCTGTAATGATCATATCATCAACATAAAGGAAGACAATCAAGATGCCATGATTACCTTGCTTAAGGAAAAGGGAATAGTCATGCTGTGAATGGCTGAAACCATCTTTGAGAAGGGCCTCTGTGAACTTTTGGTACCATTGTCGAGATGCTTGCTTGAGACCATAAAGGGATTTTTTTAATTTACATACTTTATTCCCTCTCTCGTGGCGGAGGCCTTCTGGAAGCTTCATGTATATTTCAGTGTCAAGGTCACCCTGAAGAAAGGCATTGCGAACATCCATTTGGTACATATTCCAATGTCGAATAGCAGCAAGGGCAGTGAGGATGCGAACTGTAACTAGCTTCCCAACAGGTGCGAAAGTATCTTCATAATCAATCCCTTCTCGCTGGCTGTATCCTTTGGCTACCAAGCGAGCCTTGTAGCGATCTATGGTGCCATCAGCATTGTGCTTGATTTTGTAGACCCATTTGCAACCAATAGCTCGTCGACCTGCAGGCAAAGAAACCAGATCCCATGTCTTGTTTGACTCTAATGCTCTAATTTCCTCAGTCATGGCATTCCGCCATTTAGGATCTAAAACAGCCTCTTGGTAAGAGGTTGGCTCAATAAGGGCAGAAATACATGATACGAAATGATTATGAGGACTAGAGAGTCGATGATATGACATGACTTCAGATATAGAGTGTGCGGTGGAAGAGGTAGAATGTGAACATATATAGTCGCGAGTCCAAATAGGAGGTCTAAGGGTTCTACCTGGCCTGGAGGCAATGGACGGAGAGGGCACCATCACAGGAATGGGGGTGTCATGAGCAGTGTCAGGAGTGGACCCAAGAGCTGGATCAGTGTACGGGACAATGGCAAGTGAGTTGGGTCTCTGCAAGTTAGTGCCAAGAGATGTAGATGGAGATGAATGAGTAAAAGGAAAATGAGATTCGTGAAAAACAACATCTCGACTAACAAAGAGTCGACCTGTGGCAATATCAAGCAAGCGATATCCCTTCTGAGTGGATGGATATCCCATAAAAATAGAAGCAATGGAACGAGGACCAAGCTTGTCCTTCTGAGTGAGATGTGCAGCATAGCAAAGACATCCAAAGACTCGAAGGTGATGAAGGGATGGAGATGTACCATAAAGTTTTTCAAAAGGACTTTTCCCATGAAGCACACGAGAAGGAGTCCTATTGATCAAGTATGTGGCGGTGAGAAGACATTCACTCCAATAACGGATTGGACAATGGGCTTGAAAACGAAGGGCCCGTGCAACATTGAACAAATGTCGATGTTTGCGTTCCACCACCCCATTCTGTTGGGGAGTGTAAGGGCATGAACTCTGGTGGCTCAAGGTATTACCCACCAGAGTTCATGCCCTTACACTCCCCAACAGAATGGGGTGGTGGAACGCAAACATCGACATTTGTTCAATGTTGCACGGGCCCTTCGTTTTCAAGCCCATTGTCCAATCCGTTATTGGAGTGAATGTCTTCTCACCGCCACATACTTGATCAAAAGGACTTTTCCCATGAAGCACACGAGAAGGAGTCCTATTGATCAAGTATGTGGCGGTGAGAAGACATTCACTCCAATAACGGATTGGACAATGGGCTTGAAAACGAAGGGCCCGTGCAACATTGAACAAATGTCGATGTTTGCGTTCCACCACCCCATTCTGTTGGGGAGTGTAAGGGCATGAACTCTGGTGGGTAATACCTTGAGAATCAAGGAAATTAACACATGTAGAGCTAAAAAAATCTTGGGCATTGTCGGTTCGAATGCTTTTGACTAGTGTCCCAAACTGAGTGTGTACCATAGCAATGAAACACTTAAGGTGATTCAGTGTTTCGGTTTTATGAGTCATGAGATATAACCAGGTGCTACGAGTGTAATCATCCACAATGGTGAGAGAATATCGTGCACCGGAGTGAGAGGGGGATTTGTATGGTCCCCAAATATCGACGTGAATCAACTCAAAGGGTGTATGTGTGAGTGAAGTGCTAAGAGAAAAAGGTGTGCGAGCATGTTTAGCTAAAGGACAAATATTGCATGTTTTAATATCATGTAATGATGACATATCAATATTAGGAAGAAGTCTCATAGCATTAAAGGAAGGATGCCCTAAGCGTTTGTGCAAAATATTACAATCTGTGGATACATGGGAAGTATGACATGAAATGTTCAACTTCGAAGATACAAAATTATCCATTACAGATTCATGTAATAAGGATTTGCAAGCGCTATCAAAATCATGCACCAGGAAATAAAGTCCACGTCGCACTTTACCAATTCCCGTCACTGTCCCAGTCCATAGGTCCTGAAAAAGGCACAAAGTGGGAAGCAATATAATAGCACAATCATTGTCACGAGTGTATTTAGTTGTTGATAACAGATTGGCAGTAAAGTCAGGTGCATATAAGACATCATAGAGATAATATGTATTTTTAAGGATCACCGAACCTATATGAGTGACTGGGATGCGTTTTCCATTGGGCAATTTAACAGTCCTAGATTCATGAATACATGACCGAGGAGATATCAAGCAATTAAAGTCGCCCGTGATATGATCACTGGCTCCTGAGTCTACAAGCCAATTTAAAGAATTATTTCGGTTATGAGGAATACCTTTCACTGGAGGAGTAGGATGGGCAAAGTGTGCGGTGGATTTTTTATTGTTCCGCATGAAGGCCATGATCTCATTTCTCTCCTCACGAGTGAAAGTGGAAGCCAAACTGGAATTATCATCAACATCAGCTTGATTAGCAGCAGCACGCCCTTTTCCCTTTTTTTGGGGACGACCATGGAGCTTATAGCATTTTTCCTTGGTATGTCCAATAATACCACAATGACCGCAGGTAGTTAAAAGGAGACAATTTTCAATTTGATGGCCACGTTTTTTACAGTGGTTGCAGGTATCACCTCTGGGTGCCACGTCAGCAGGGGAGGGAAATGGCTGCAGTTTGGCCACTGCATAGGCCTGCGATGCAAACGGCAAGTCGTTTGCATTCGCGGGCTGGGTAAATAGTGGGCGCCCATCAGGTGCAAAAAGTGGGCGCCCATTGGGCGCATAATAGGGGCTGGGCCCACCCGGGCAAAAAGGGTGCCCGAGTGGGTTGCCCACTGACGCGCGCTGGTCAGCCAGCAGTGCGCGCTGATGCGCATGCTGGTCGGCCAGCAGCGCGCGCTGATGCGCGCTCTGGCCCGCATGCGGGTCGGCCAGCAGCGCGCGCTGATGCGCGCTCTGGCCCGCGCGCTGGTCGGCCAGTGCTCGTGCCTGCTGGTCGGCCAGCAGCGCGCGCTGATGCGCGCTCTGGCCCGGGCGCTGGTCGGCCAGTATGCTATGGCCCGCGCGCTGGTCGGCCATGTATGCGCGCGGGCTGCTCATATGCGGGTCGCCTGCAGAAGAATTTCCGGTCAGGGAGAGGCCGGAAAATTCAGAGTGGAGCGCGAAGGCAGTAGAATCCGTCCGGTTTTGCTCAAAAAAAGGCCGTAAAGCTGATTCTTCGTCCCTAATCATGGAGATCGCCTCTGAAAGGGAAGGGTTAGGCTTAGTATTTTGGATTTGAGACCGGGCAGTTGTGTAAACCTCGTCGAGGCCATTAAGAAATTCGACAATTTTTCCATCATCCTGATAACGACGGAAAGACTTGATAGCCAAAAGTTCCGGGTAACATATTGCAATGTAAGAATCCAGACGGCGCCATAGTCGCTCCAAACGGAAGACATAACGATCCAAAGAGTCTCCTTTTTGGGTAGCCATGGCAAGAGCACGTTTAACACTGGAAATTTCTTTCCCTCCCACTCGCTGGAATTTCTCTTGAAGATGGGTCCATACTTCACGAGCATCATCTGAATATGTGAAGGCAGTGTAAATTTCATGGGAAAGGGAAGTGAGCAACCAGGAAAGGACGACGCCATTGCACCGTTGCCAAGCTTCAAAATAAGGAGAAAGAGCTGTGGGTTGGGGCACCGAAGGATCAACGATACCATATTTGTTCTTCCCCAAAAGAGCATTCCGCATATCCCGGGTCCAACTTGCAAAATTCTCAGCACCTACAAGCTTCTCAGAGACAAGGAGCATGCCCGTTTGGTCTTGAGGATAGAGGTAGAGAGGGTCTCCAGGTTTGATGAAAGCTGGGAGAGGAGGGGGAGGAACAGAAACATGTGTAGAAGCTCGGGGACGGGACCTTCTGTGACGGCGAGTTCGGTCTCTGGAACGGTGCCGCTGACGGGAACGTCCCCGGGGAGAGTTGTTAGAATCGGAGCTGTGAGCCATGGAAAAAAAAATTTTGCAGCGGAAGAAATAAAGATCAGGAAAAAATTCCTGCTCTTGATACCATGTTAAAAGGAACAAAGAGACTTGATTGAGTGGAAACGATGAAACCACTTTGATTCATAATCAAGGTAACTACAAGATGTTCGAAGAACAAAATGAACGGAAGCAAAACCTATATAGGTACATGGTAAGGGGGGGGGGCTGTAATGGGCCCCACAATATAAGCTTAAAATATCATTTACAACAGGGTAAGTCTTCGATTTTTTCTGAGGTTCCTTTTTTCAATGCGTGGAAGATTCGTTGCTTCGAATCGATCGGTGCCTTTTCTCTGCATTTCTTTCCCGATTTCTAGGGTTTACGATAGTGCAACCCGGGTTAACTTGTGCATTATGGAGAAGTAATCTGAAGCGAGAGGGTTAGCTGGGGTTCATGTTGTAAAGATGTTCGATCATCTTTTTAGTTGGTGTTTAGTCCGATGAAGACTGCACTTGATAATGTGTGTTTGTCTATCGGGTGGTGTGGTATATTTTTGGGGTTACGTTTAGTCACTGGCCAAATGCTAACTGCACTGGGAGAAAAAGAAATGGGATTTTTTTTTCTTTTGCTAACACCACACAATTGTGGACTTGCAATATATTTTATGTCCTAGTGATTCTACCTCTAATTTAAGTTAGGAGTATTTCTTTTGTGTTGCTTGCCTTGCTTAAGGAAACGTTTGCTATTTCAAGTTTGAAATTGTTTCTTCTTTCCTTTAATGGGTTTCCTTCATGGGTTTTAAGGCTATATTTTAATTTTATTTGGTTGATGATTATTTGTTTCTCCTTTTGAATTATTTTTTGCAACTTGTAATTTGAGATTGCTGATCTCCTTCTCTGTTTCTCTCGCATAGCTTTGAGATTTGCGAGTTAGGTGCTCACAACACCTTGATTTTCTCGCATAAACATGGCAGCCAATTTAGCAATGACTGGTATACTAGAGAAGGTATAGTATTCTGGCCCTTCTGTTGATATTTGTGTGGCAGGTACACATATATCCTTACAACAACTCCATTATATTCATTTCTTGAGTAAAGGAAAGTATGTATATCCCATGTGTTTCAGCTTGTCATGTTTTGACTCCTGCAAGTTTGTTTGCAGATGACTGGCAAGGATAAGGATTACCGATATATGGCTACATCTGATTTGCTAAATGAGTTGAACAAAGATAGCTTCAAAGCTGATTCTGATCTGGAGATAAAATTGTCAAATATTATCATACAATAGCTTGATAATGCAGCAGGAGATGTTTCAGGCTTGGCCGTGAAATGGTATCAGTCTTGCCCCTTTATCTCCCATTTTATAGATCAGGGATGTATTTGCTTCTCTTTGTTTTCCAGAAGATATTTTCTTCAGTAAGAATGGAATAATATTGGAAGGTGGAAGGTATATCAAGGTAGACAAGCGAGTACGTAAATAAATTTTTTTGGATATTCTTGTAATAAAAAAATAAAAAATAAAAAATGAAAAGCAATAAGAGACCTTTTAGCTTGCAGTTAAAGGAGCTAGACGAAGGTTCAACCACAATTAAACTGAACCATTTTAAATGTGCGACTGCGTGATTATTGATCTCTTTACTTTCATATGCTATTGTATCGATCATATAACAACTGAAATAATAGTTCAAGATCATAGACACGTGGTGCAACTATTTAGAAATTTATGGATCTACAAATCATTGACCCAAATACTTACACTCATGCGCATAAGACACACAAGCTAAGTTGTCTTCAAATAAACAATTCCTATTACAAAAAGTAAGCTTACAAAAGGGAAAATTATAAAAGCTTAGAAAAATGCAATTAGAACCCGATTCAAAACCCTTTTTGGGTTGCGTAAGGATTCAACGAATTTCACCAGTTCATTTGTATAGTGAAAGTTGAAAAACGTTCTTCTATTTTCTAAAACGATGCCATAAATAATTGTAAATGTGATAGCTTAAACTAATAATAAGCAAAACCGAAGTTTGTCGAAGAAGTTCAAATTCAAACTAAAAACCACTGTTTCTAGGCATCAGATCATAAGCTTCATAACATTTTATTCATGCCTTCAGAGTAAGGGGTAATCAATTAACTTTTGCCCTTTTCCTCATATATGGATTAGTATTAGTCTTTCGGTGCTTGCAATTATGAAGAATTCTAAGACAGCTTAAGTTTGTGTATAAAGAAATGTTAAAATTATTAAATCAAGAGTTAAATTTATGCTTTTCTATCAATTTATAATTTTTCATAAGTACTAATATACAAGTGAGCCTATTAATCTCTATTTTCTCTTGTGCCATCTTCTCATCACTATGATTTAATGTCAAGTTAATAACACCCAAGTCATTTTTTGTAGGGTCTCATAGAAGAATAATGCTTTCGTTTGGGTCATTTTAGAAAATCTTCTAGATTAATATTTTTTTCTTTCAAAACTTTGCATTGACAATTCAAAGTAGTTCCAAGGTTTAATCAAATGCGTTTCCCCAAGTTATTGGAAACACACCCGTCGTATTGTTCGTCTTCTTCCTAAGTTCATTTAATTGGATCATTAGAAAATTATATGTTATAAACCCCCATTCTAAGACAACTTGTAATTATATTATCATCACCCATTTGAAAATCTAAACAATCGAGTATCCGAACATAACTAATTTCAAATTCCCTTTCCTGGATAAATATGGAGTATTAAATTACATAAAAGTAACAAATCTAGCTAAGTTTGAGAAGAACACAAGAGAAATGGTTTGCTTTTAGAACATTACCCAAGTTAATTTTGCTTTTTTTTTTTTTTTTTAATTTTTTGCATTTCAAGCTTGATATAACATTATCATGGTGAAATTAGCTAATTGGGAACCATATGTCTAATGTCTTATATCAAATTAGGTTACATGCAACTTGCATCTTGTTCTCTTTTGTTTAAGTATCTTTTTTGAAAAGCTACAAACGCATGTTCCATTAATATATATAAAAAAAATTAATAAAATGAAATTTAAAAGTGAATATCAATAAGAGCGCTTAAATATGGCTTGCATAACTAAGTTGCAATTATTCATTGGATTACTCATATAATAGTGAAGATAGTGTTTTCCCCAACTCTTACCATAGCCCTACACATAGAAAGTACCTAACATTGTTGACACCGGCAAGTAGTTAAAGTTGATACATGCCACCACCACGCAAGAACAGCCAGACAATCCAAATGCTCGGGGATGCTTACCTCCCCCGCGAAGCCGGTACATTATTAGCAAGCTCATCATAACAACTTTTAAAGCAGACGTGGAAGGGCTGCAAACGCAGACCATCCTTCCAATTTTCGAACGCATTCAAGACGTGCAGAATTTCTGGACCTTCGCAGATTGGGTTATCATAATCTCCTACCAATGCTGCCCAATTACCGCTGTTACGATTGCACGACGTGCTGGGCCTTTGGAGCAACCTACGGGGGATGCTGCCTCTGAAGGGGTGACGCACTATGGAAATACGTTTTCCCACTATGATCGGATCGCGAGCCAGTTTATCTGCTAACTCTGAAAATTCTTTGCCCCATTTTTTGTCCCTCGTTCGCCAGAAAAAAGTGTAGTCTTGAAACTAATTGCACAGAAATGTCTAAACTCAGATGCTATTGGAAGCCAAATAATCAATTATGATCAAAACTGTATGCGTGAATATGTTAACATGACCTGATGTGGGTATACATGAGCACCAGATAAGCATGATGTGTACATTCATTTAGAGCTGTCAAATGGCTTTTACCTCGTGGGGTCCACCTTTGACTGCCGCGATGGTGTCCTCCATTTCATGCATGCTCAAAACATTCCCTTGTGGGCTCATCAGCACAACAAGATGGAGATTCCTGAGGCACCACTCCTCCTCAATGAACTTGAGGCCCGCCATTGGTGAAAAGCATTGCACTACGTAGTATGGCATCTCGGACCACAACATGTCAAACCTCATTCGCAGCTCATCAGTCCACTGCTCTACAATCGGGACCCATACCAATTTGACCAGGTCCTTCAATATTCCATCATAAATTGACGAATATATTCCACGACAATATGGATTCGGCTTTCCATGTAAATGCCCTCCTAGAATCTCCGCACGTGCAATGATCAATAGAACAAACTTTTCTTTCAGAACGTCGATGCTAACCTATTTTGCAATAAAATTGAGAAAAGTCAAGTAAATGGTGGAAATAGATCGTTCTTGTTGAGTCTTTTGCACATTACTCAGAAAAAATACCATACTATTTGGTTTGTAGCCATTGTAAAAGATCGAGCTATGACTGCAGTCTATTATTATTTATTTGCATCACTGGGAAGTGTAGTATCTTAACCATAGATGAGCTTCAATTCCATGCGGTGCAACAATGGGAAAGGCAATTCTAAAACAAATTTGCGCATTTGCGCTTGCAGAACTAACCATTTCTCCGGTAGAACATTCCTTAAGCAATGGCACGTCGCCATTTCCTGAAATCAGTGCCTTCAAAACCGCCGTGATTTCATCTGGTGCTTCAAAAAATTCCTTCACAATTCCCGCTTTCTCCATTTTCTCTGAAGTGAAAGAGTCTTTGGTCAAAGTTATCGTGTCTAAAAGCCACTGTGATAAACATGTAACAGATTTAAGGTAGGGTTCTTCCTTATGGGTGAAATCAGGCATCCACATCTTTAGTATTCTGAAGTTGTAATACAACGTCATACCTTCAATTTTTTTATTTTTTATTTTTATATCTATGGGTCATACTGTATGCACAGCTAAACGGGATTATCCAGTGAAGATGAAACAAATTAACGAGGGAAAAAATGGAAGCAATTGACAGAAATAGGATCTACCTCCAGGCGTGAGTGGATGAATTTCCATGGGTAAGTATTTGCCTAGCACATCCCCTTGTGGGTTCATCATCACTAACGTAGGATGACCTTCGGGGCACCACTCCCGCTGAATGAACTCGATGCCTGCCATCGGAGAGAAGTACTGCACTACGTACCATGGCATCTTGGACTGCAACTGCACGACCTGATCTTCGGTCTCGTCGTTCCACCAGACAATCGGTAACCATACTATTTCGAGCAGGTCTTTCTTCACTATTCCTTCAGCAAAGTCTATTGCTCGTTCGAGATATTCACTACCTTTGTACAACACCTTGGAGACAATCAGTAGAACATACTTGTCTTTCAAAACGTTGATGCTTACCTGTTTCTGCAACAAAATTGGGGAGGACGAAGTCAACTATCAAACAGGTTTTACTTGGTATGTCAACAAAGTCTATTTGCATTAACTCCTGAAAGATTTTATGCAGTTCAAAAGTGAGAAGGGAAATTCTAAAAGAAGTTTGGAGCAGATTTAACCATTTCCTCCGTAGAAGCATCAATAAGACATGGCACATCACCCCCATAGGAAATTAGTGCCTTCAAGACCTCCGTGACTTCGTCTAGTGCTCCTAGAACTTCCTTCATTCTCTTTGCTGCCATTTTCTCTCCATTTTTATTATCAGGAAAATCTTCAGATTCCATTTCATTATCAAATGAATCTTCAGGTTCCATTTCATTATCAAATGAATCTTCAGATTCCATTTCATTATCAAATGAATCTTTAGATTCCTTTTCATCATCAACCAAAGAGTCAAACCCTCGAGAAAGCTCGTCAAAGTAATCTTTAAAGCAAAATTCGAAGGGTCTTTGCCCAGTTATATTCCCCTTCCAAATGGGAAACACCTCCAAGACATTCAGAATTAGTGGACCTGCACAAACTTTGGTAAATGCCTTGCTTACCAATAGAGCCCACTTATCCTCGTTCTTGAAAGGATAAAACAAACGTTGGACTTTCCAATTGAAGGAGCCGGATACCCCCTCTGGTTCGCCGTCGCTTCCAACCGGACACAATGATATGGAAATTTTTGCTTCCTTTATGTTCGGATCCTGAGCCACGGCTTTCACCGCCCGGAAAAGTCGTTCGCGCCAGTAGGCGTACTTGCTTCCCCAGTACAAAATGTACTCTTTCATCTAATTGCACAAGAAATAACTAAACTTAGATGTCATTGGAGGCATATTGTCAATGTTGATTGAAACTACATGCATGAATATTAGAACGCGAGAGAATGTGCGTACATCTGCGCACGTGATATGCAAAGCTTATGTACTCAAATCTGTAAAAATCGCCTTACATCGGGGGCTCCTCGCGGCTCTTTATGTATTCGTGGTAGCTTGAGCGCGTGGTTGCTTAGCACATCACTATGTGGGTTCATCAACAGCACAAGAAGCACATCCTGAAGGCCCCATTCCTTAATGAACTTAAGGCCTCCTGCTTGTGAAACGTCGTCCTCTATGTAGGATGGTTTCATCATCAATACAGTAGGCATATTCTCCGCGCGCTGCAATATGCATCGTTGCATCTCAGACTGCAACCTCTCAAAAACCTTTTCCAACTCATTGGTCCTCTTCTCCATAATCGGGATCCATACCAGTTTGACCAGGTCCTTATTCACTATTCCAGAATAAATTGACCACATTTCCCTAATAACAGAGCTGTCGATATGCAGGTCCGAAATGAAAAGTAGAACATACTTATCTCTGAGAACGTCGATTCTAACCCGTTTCTGCAATACGATGGTAAAAAATGAGTTCAACTATAAAATAGATTTTTCTTAGCAAGGCTAGTTTCTGTTACTGCAGCCTAGTATTATTCATTTAGCATTACTCTGGAAAGATATACGTGAAATGCAATTCTAGAACAAGTTTGTGCGTTTACATTTGATCTCCCTATTTCGTTGGCAGAAGCGTCAGAAAGACACAGCACATCATCCCCTATAGAAATCAGTGCCTTCAAAACTGCCATGATTTCGTCAGGTGCTTGTAAATGTTCCTTGATTCCCTTCCACCTGTCCATTTTCTCTGCAATTAAAGCGAATCTTTGATCAGCATTCGCCCAATTTTAGCACATCATATTGCATGCACTACAGATTCTTGTCAGCATTCTTAGTAAGCTGAATTTGTGGGACAATATCAAACATCCAGTGTTTTAATTCGATAAATCACATTACAAGTATAGTGAACGAGAGAATCTTTAGTGAAAGATGAAATAAAGGGACAATGGAAAAAATTAAAGCAGCAGACGAAGAAAAGGGATATACCTGCATGCAAGATAGGCCACAGATCTGGCAGACACCTGTATTGACTTAGGACATCCCCTTGTGGGTCTATCACCAACAGAATTTCTCCACTCATAAGGCCACACTTCTCTATAATTTCATGGATGCCTTCAACTGGTGAGAAGTACCGCAACGCACAATGTGGCATCTGAGACCGCAACTTATGCATCTGAGACCGCAACTTTATTAGTTGGTCTTGTGGCATCTGGAGTTCGTCTTCTCCCTCTTCTTCCCCTCCTCCCTCCTCTTCTTCTTCCTCTTCTCCTCTTCTTCCTCTTCTTCCCATTCTTCCTCCTCTTCTTCTTCCTCCGCTTCTTCCCATTCTTCCGCTTCTTCCTCTTCTTCCCATTCTTCCTCTTCTTCCTCTTCTTCCTCTTTTTCCCCTTCTTCTGCTTGTTCCTCTTGTTCCTCTTCTTCCCCTTCTTCCCCTTCTTCCTCTTGTTGCTTCACGCTTGGTGGCCTTACCATTTCAAGTAGGTTGTTCATGTAACCCCGCTTCACGCTTGGTAACCACACCATTTCGAGTAGGTCGTTGCGCTATTTCGAGTAATCACAGTTAAACCAGTCGTGATTAGTATCTCTAATTCAGGTTGTTTGGACAGAGTACCATAACGTTCATTTTGTAGCAAATATTATACAGAGGATATGTGAGAAGAGAAACTCTTAAGATTTTATGCAATGCAAAAGTGAAAAGGAAAATTCTAAAACAAGTTTGCGGCAGATTTAACCATTCCCCCCGTAGAAGCATCAATAAGACACGGCACACCACCCCCGGAGGAAATTAGCGCCTTCAAGACCTCTGTGACTTCGTCAGGTGCTCTTAGAACTTCCTTCATATTCCTCGCTGCCCCCATTTTCTCCGCAGTTAATAAGAGAACCTTTGCCCCTAGCCTGTCCGTCTTTAAACCATTATATTGCATGTGAAATGGTTCTCAAGTCAACTAAATTAATGTTCTGAGGTCCTCCAGTCTGTATAGATTAATTAGCTGTTCTCCAATAAAATGAATCAAGTTGCTTTTAAATAATAGAAAGTTGTTGTTGTCTTTTTGATAATCAAATAGAAAATGAATAATCTATTACAGATCTAACAACTAATGAGCAAAGCGAGACAAATTAGTAGTCCATCAGCCATACGTCCTTTTTTTTTTTTTTTTTTTTTTTTTTTTTTTTTTTTTTTTTTTTTTTTTTTTTTTTTTTTTTTTTTTTTTTTTTTAGAGAACAAGGACATTACCCTGACAAATTTTATTAATACCAACAAGGCTGGGCGTAATAACCATACCTCGGATAAATACAATAGACAGGGTATAAGCCTAATCCATAAAGAGAAGCTAATCACTTATATATTACGCTGTCACACATACATTGGGTAGTACATTCACTTTACCCTATGGTGGCCTATAATTCCTTAAACTTAGTTGATCTTTGACATAAAATCCGCCATACATCCTTCATTGTTGGCTCTACAGGAAGAAAATATCAACACTGACATAATGGGTCCCATTAAAAGAAAAAGAAAAAGAATAAAAAGAGTAGAGAAAAGTAGAAAGGAGTAGAGAAGTGTGGAGCGTAGAAGCATGGAGATTTAAACAAAAAGTAAAATAATAATAATAATAATAATAATAATAATAATAATAATAATAATAATAATAATAATAATAATAATAATAATAATAATAATAATAGTCATAATAATCATAATAATCATAGTAATCATAATAATCATAGTCATAATAATCATAATAATAATAACCATAATAATCATAATCATAATCATAATCATAATAATAATAAAAGTCACTGACATAAAGGAGCATAAGAAATTGGAAGTTGTTAAGTTTGCCCCTAGTCTACCTGTCTTTAAACTATTATATTGCATGTGAAATGGTTCTCAAGTCAACTAAATTAATATTCTGAGGCCCTCCAGTCTGTATAGATTTTGTTCTCCAATAAAATTAATCAAGTTGCTTTTAAATAATAGAAAGTTGTTGTTGTCTTTTTGATAATCAAATAGAAAATGAATAATCTATTACAGAACTAAGAACTAATGAGCAAAGCGAGACAAATTAGTAGTCCATCAGCCATACGTCCTTCATTGTTGGCTCTACGGGAAGAAAATATCAACGTTGACATAATGGGTCCCATTAAAAGAAAAAGAAAAAGAATAAAAATAAAAAGAGTAGAGAAAAGTAGAAAGGAGAAGAGAAGTGTGGAGCGTAGAAGCATGGAGATTTAAACAAAAAGTAAAATAATAATCATAATAATAATCATAATAATAATAATCATAGTCATAATAATCATAATAATCATAGTAATCATAATAATCATAGTCATAATAATCATAATAATAATAACCATAATAATCATAATTATAATCATAATCATAATAATAATAAAAGTCACTGACATAAAGGAGCATAAGAAATTGGAAGTTGTTAAGTTTGCCCCTAGTCTACCTGTCTTTAAACTATTATATTGCATGTGAAATGGTTCTTAAGTCAACTAAATTAATATTTTGAGGCCCTCCAGTCTGTATAGATTCTGTTCTCCAATAAAATTAATCAAGTTGCTTTTAAATAATAGAAAGTTGTTGTTGTCTTTTTGATAATCAAATAGAAAATGAATAATCTATTACAGAACTAAGAACTAATGAGCAAAGCGAGACAAATTAGTAGTCCATCAGCCATACGTCCTGCATTGTTGGCTCTACGGGAAGAAAATATCAACGCTGACATAATGGGTCCCATTAAAAGAAAAAGAAAAAGAATAAAAAGAGTAGAGAAAAGTAGAAAGTGGTGGAGATACGTGTGCTTAATAGGATTATACGTTCCTTATTTAGGATTATTATTTCTAGTATATTGCATTATTTGGAAAAGTATCATTGTGTTAGGTAGAATTATTTTTCCTTTATTCTCTTGTATATTTCCTTTCATGGTTGATCCTTGCATTATATAAGGACACCATATGTAAAGCTAATTATTCAAGCCAATACACACAAAGTTTTCTCCCAACTTATGACATGGTATCACGAGCGTAGGCTAATTTTTTTCCTGGCTTCTCGTTTCCGCACCCTCCCTCCCTCTTTTTTTTTTCCATGCCCTCCCTTGACCGCTTCTCTCTCTCCCTATTTCCCTCATGTCGACCTCCCCTAATGACCTCGACGCCCCTACCTTGGTGGAAGACCTCACCAATGTCTCCCACACCCTTCCCCAGGTCCTCTCCCGAACGGACTCTGCTGTGGCCCATGAACCCTTAGTTGGTTCTGGGCCCCCTGGCTTCTCTCAGCCCCCCTCCCTAGCCTAGCCCATCCCCTGGGCCCCCTACCTCTACCCGACCCCTATTGCTCCCAGGTCCATTCCGCTCGGCCCTTTGGGTTCGGATCCCGTCCTGTCCTCACCCGGCGACCCGACCCACACTGCTCCGACCGCTCCCACAAGTTTGAATTCGGGTTCGGATCCCTACCCGGGTTTTTTCGGGTTGGGGACCAAATCCCTACCCGAATTCTTCCCCAATTTTGCTGCCGTACTCCGCCGCCGGCCGCCCTGAACCCGGCGAACCTCTTTTCACGACCTCTTCCAACGGCCCCAAACTCCGCCTCATCTCTCATGTTTTCACCGGCGCCGAGAACTACTCCCTGTGGTCCCGCGAATTCCGTCGTGCTCTCGTCACAAAGGATAAAGACGGCTTCATTGATGGCGTTGTTCCTCTCCCGACCACCAAGCGACTCCTCCGACAGTGGCGGAAATGCGCCGAGCTTGTTTGTTCCTGGATCGGGAACACCCTAGCCCCAGATGTCGCCGCCGCTTTTCCGCCCACTGAGGACGCTAAAACTCTTTGGGAAAATCTTCGGGAGCTCTACGGCCGCTCCGATCACGTCCGTATTTTTCAGATCGAGCAGCGTCTCGTCGACCTCCGCCAAGGCAACCTTGCTGTTTCTGTGATCTACAACTGATTCGTGGCTCTTTGCCACGAACTCAATCAGATCACGGAACCTCTCACCGGCCTCGACTTGACCCTCCAGCAATCGCAGCGGCTCAAGGAGGAAAAACACCTCACGCGGTTCCTCCTTATCTTGAACGATTCCTTCACATCGTTTCGCTCCCAAGTTCTCACCATGGAACCGCCACCGTCGCTCTGCCGTCTCCTCTTCCTCGCCGTGCAGGAGGAAAACCACTGATTGGCCTCGGCGGAATACCTCTGGGTTGGCGACTCTATCATCCCCGCCGCTCGCACCACCGCCTCTCAGAAAGCCATCGCCGCCCGCGGGCTCAGCCTCAGCTTTGCTGCATCAGCGGGCTCCCTAGGGTTTCTTAAGGGAGCCCCCCCTCTATTTGGATCTGGCGGCTCTAGGTATTTACCTAGATCCGACGGTCCTCACTTCATCGCGCCTTCAGCTTCATCCGATGACTCCCAGGGGCTTATAAACATGCCTCCATCCGACAGCTATCAGCATATCTCGCTCGGATCGCAGATCAACGGCCCGCAGCACGCTGTCAATGCACCCACGCACAGGGGATCATGCGGGCTAAATAATGTGCGCGCGCGTCGCTCCAACGGGCCGAACGGGCCCAATGGGCCCAACGGGTCCAGCAACCCAAATTCTTCTCGGATCCAGTCCAATCATTTATTTTGTGAGCATTGCAAGCGCACCAACCACACTAAGGCCACATGTTATAAATTACATGGACGTCCTGGTGAACATGACTCCAATGACATTGATTTTGCCTCCAATGCAGTTATTTCCCGAGAAAAATCCAACCAACCTTTTAACGAGGCCCAGATTTCTCAAATTATTCAGGCTTTCCAGTAGATGGGCCAACCTGACAAAATTGCTAGCTTTGGAGGTACTTCTTTTTGCTTTATGAGTTCCATTTTATCCACTGATTGGCTTATTGATTCAGGTGCCAGTGATCACATTATTTGCGATCCAAATTTTTTTTCCACCATCCATACTACTCATTCTTCCATGATTGTGCGTCTCCCCACTGGAGATGTCACATTTGTCACCAAAATTGGTGATGTCTACCTCACTCCCACATTTATTCTTAAAAATGTTCTTTATGTTCCCCACTTCCGCTTTAATCTTATCTCTGTTTCCAAAGCTTGTGCCAACAATAATTGTCGAGCCTTTTTTGATTCTCACTCTTGTTTTTTTTAGGCCCGTTCGACTGGCAAACTAATGGGCTTGGGTAAAGTTCAACAAGGCCTTTATTTTTTGACCTCTATTTCCCCAAATTCTAATTTTTCCTTATGTACTACTCCCATTCTGGACACCTTTTGTAATGCAAATTCTAATAATAATAATATTTTGCTTTCCCACCAACGCTTGGCTCATAGCGTCTCCTTCCCTCATCCCTCTTGCCCCGTTTGCCCCCTTGCTAAACAACCTCGCTCTCCTTTTCCCATCAGCTCCTTCCGTGCTTCCTCCATTTTTTCATTTCTCCATCTTGACATTTGGGGTCCCTATCACTTACCCCACCGTGATAGGTCTCGGTTTTTCCTTACCATTGTTGATGATTTTTCCCGTGGTACTTGAGTCTTCCTCATGCAATCTAAAACCCAAGTCCTTTTTCACCTCACCCGGTTCTTTACTCTCATACACATTCAATTTCATGCTTATGTTCAGTGTGTCCGCACCAGTAATGCCCGTGATTTCTTCAATCATGCTTGCTCCTCTTTTTTCTCTGACCATGGCATTCTCCATGAGAGCTCTTGTCCCTACACTCCTCAATGGCGTTGTCGAACGAAAACATCGTCATCTTCTTGAGGTTGCTCGGACTCTCAAATACCAAGCCTTTATCCCTGAACAATTTTGGGGCAATTGTGTGGTCACTGCTGCTTACTTGATCAATAAAATGCCTTCTCGCATTCTTGATGGGAAGACACCCTTTGAGCTCCTCTTTGGGCACCCCTCGGATCTCGGCCATCTTCGGGTTTTTGGTTGCCTTTGTTTTGCAACTACTGTTAGGCATCGTGACAAGTTTGCTCCCCGTGCCACTCGGGGTATCTTCCTGGGCTATCCCTCTCTCCAGAAGGGGTATCGTGTCTATGATCCTGCCTCAGGTACCTTTTTCATCAGTAGAGATGTTATTTTCCATGAAGCTGTTTTTCCCTTTCATGATGACTCTCCAGCTGGTTCTTCCGCCACACCGCCGATGCCTTCTCGACAATTTTTGGCTAATGATCCTATTCCCGTGCCTCACCCAATCCTCCTTTTGGGGGCCCCTGGCTCTACCTCTCCTACTACCCATCCCACCCCTGCCCCCCTCCTGATGCACAACCCATCCCTGCGCCCTCTCCCGTTGACCCTCCCACCTCTCCACCCTCTCCTATACTCCCTAGCCCTCTTCCTCACACTGAGTCCTTGGACTCCCCTCTCCCTTCCCCTGTCCTGGATCCTGTTTCTGATGATTCCATGGCCATTGTCCCTTGTATACCCCCCCGGACCCTCCCGTGTCTGCCCCCCATCCCGCTCCTCGACGATCTGGCCTGGCCACCCATCCTCCTACTTGGACTTAGGACTACATTTGCTCCACCTCCTCTACTCTTGGCTCTCACTACCCCATCTCCTCCTATGTCAGCTTTGCTCATCTATCTCCGGATCACCTTTGTTGCATCAGTCAGATCTCTACTGAGGTGGAACCTTCCCTTTACCATGAGACTACCTCTAACCCTCGCTGGTAGTAGGCCATGGAGGCTGAACTCCATGCACTTGCAGACAATCGCACTTGGGATGTTGTCCCTCGTCCTCCTCATCGTCGTCCTATTGGTTGCAAGTGGGTCTACAAGATCAAGCACCGTGCTAATGGATCTGTTGAACGCTACAAGGCTCGCCTGGTTGCTAAGGGCTATACTCAGAAAGAATGTTTTGATTATTATGATACTTTCTCTCATGTCGCCAAAGCCGACACTGTTCGCTCCTTTCTGGCTATTTCTGCTTACGCGATTGGTCTTTTCATCAGATGGACGTCAACAACGCCTTTCTCCATGGTGACTTAGATGAAGAAATCTACATGGATCTTCCTTTGGGATTACGCAGACAGGGGGACTCTAGGGTTTGTCATCTTCATAAATCCCTATATGGTCTCAAGCAAGCTTCCAGACAGTGGTATACAAAGTTCACAGCTGCTCTTCTCTCGGTGAACTTCCGACAATCTCGCCATGATTATGTTCTTTTCACTTGGAGACAGGGTACTTCCTCTATCTATTTACTCATATATGTGAATGACATCTTAATCATGAGAAACAATCTTTCGGCCATTGATCGTTTTAAGTCTTATCATCACTCCACCTTCCACATCAAGGACCTTGGACCCCCTAAATACTACTTGGGTATTGAGATTGAATGTTCAGAAAAAGGGATTTGTCTCAGTCAACGAAAATTTGTTCTAGAAATCCTCTCTGATGCTGGCCTATCCAATTGCAAACTAGCTGTCATTTCTTTTTAGCATAATTTAAGCCTCACTACATCGGAATATGATACCGGGACATCATCCCCTAATAAGGACCAGTTACTTAAGGATCCTTCTAAGTATCAACGCTTAGTAGGAAAGTTCATCTACCTCACCATGACAAGATCAGATATCTATTATGCGGTCCACATCCTCAGTCAGTGCATGCATGCACCAAAGCAATCTCACATGAATGCAGCCCTCAAAGTTGTTAAGTACTTAAAGGGATGCCCCGGTCTTGGACTTCTATTATCTAGAAATTGCAACATGGAAATGAAGGCATATTGCGATACTGACTATGCCACATGTCCTATGAGCCGTCGATCGACAACAAGTTTCTGCATTAAGTTAGGTAATTCCTTCCTTTCTTGGAAGACAAAGAAGCAATCTACTATTTCCTTATCATCTGCTGAATCAGAATATCGAGCAATGGCAAAGACAACTTGTGAAGTCATATGGTTAAGAGGACTATTGCGTGATCTTGGCATACGATTGAAAGGTGCCACTTTACTATATTGTGACAACGATGCAACCTTGAAACTTTCAGCAAACCCTATAGTTCATGAAATGACCAAACATATTGAGGTAGATTGCCACTTCACGAGAGACAAGATTCAGGAAAGAGTTATCAAGACTCGTGAAATAAACACTACATAACAACCTGCCGACATATTCACAAAGGCTCTCTGTCAACGAGAACACACGTATCTACTAAACAAGCTTGACGTGTTCGACGTCTATAGACCTCCAAAACCACTAGCTTGAGGGGGAGTGTTGGAGATACCTGTGCTTAATAGGATTATACGTTCCTTATTTAGGATTATTATTTCCATGTATATTGCATTATTTGGGAAAGTATCATTGTGTTAGGTAGAATTATTTTTCCTTTATTCTCTTGTATATTTCCTTTCATGGTTGATCCTTGCATTATATAAGGACATCATATGTAAAGCTAATTATTCAAGCCAATACACACAAAGTTTTCTCCCAACTTGTGACAAAAAGGAGTAGAGAAGTGTGGAGCGTAGAAGCATGGAGAGTTAAACAAAAAGTAAAATAATAATAATAATAATAATAATAATAATAATAATAATAATAATAATAATAATAATAATAATAATAATAATACTAATAATAATAACAATAATAATAATAATAATAATAATAATCATAATCATAATAATCATAATCATAATCATAATCATAATAATAATAATCATAATCATAATCATAATAATCATAATAATCATAATAATCATAGTCATAATAATCATAATAATAATAACCATAATAATCATAATCATAATCATAATCATAATAATAATAAAAGTCACTGACATAAAGGAGCATAAGAAATTGGAAGTTGTTAAGTTTGCCCCTAGTCTACCTGTCTTTAAACTATTATATTGCATGTGAAATGGTTCTCAAGTCAACTAAATTAATATTCTGAGGCCCTCCAGTCTGTGTAGATTCTGTTCTCCAATAAAATTAATCAAGTTGCTTTTAAATAATAGAAATTTTTTTGATAATCAAATAGAAAATGAATAATCTATTACAGAACTAAGAACTAATGAGCAAAGCGAGACAAATTAGTAGTCCACTCATACGTCCTCCATTGTTGGCTCTACGGGAAGAAAATATCAACGCTGACATAATGGATCCCATGAAAAGAAAAGGAAAAAAAAAACACAAAAAGAGGAGAGAAAAGTAGGAGTAGAGAAGCGTGGAGCCCAGAAACACGGAGATTTAAACAACCAAAAAAAAAAAAAAAAAAGGCCACTGAAATAAAGAAGCATAAGAAATTGGAAGTTGTTAAGTTTTCTTTAAAAAGGGGATCCCCACACCCCACAAAGAATCCGATAGGAACTGTACAAGGGCGCAATGTAAAAGTAAGAGACGTGAGCTGTGAGGAGAGGTAAGTGCGTTCCTACGCTGTTGATAGTTTTCGGCCTTGTAAAATTGTCTTTGTATTAATAATATAATAAGTTCCATTTTTGTCATCCTTTGCGTGTCATTTTGGGCACACTTGAGCATTAATAAGCGATGCCGAAGCCCAGTAAATAAAGGCAATATTTTGCATGATTAGTATTGAGTGATAAGAATAAGACTGTTACTTTGTTAGAACAAAGTCAAAATCATCCATTGTGAGAAATAGATTACTATAAAGTGGACTAGTCTAGGACTAAACTTATTGGTGTGAAGGATTAAGTACTATGCCAATCACATTGACAGACTTTGCAAGTACAACTAGTGAACTAAAGAAGCTTAACAACTATAACTATGATTCTTGGAGCACATGAATGATGTCTTATCTACAAAGTTAGGACCTATGGGATGTCACAAATGGGAGTGAGGCTACTCCACCATTGAGGAAAAAGATACAAAAAAGGGGTAAGTCGAGGTTAGTGACATTCTCTATGCCTTGAAAGGTTATTATTGATACAAAGCTTTTAAACTACATTAAAAATGCTAAGACTCCAAAAGAAGAATGGAATATCTTGGCAAAGCTATTTTTCAAAACAAAGGAAGGTAGGCTTCAAAAGTTGAAAAATGAGCTTGCATCAACTAGCCAATGATCCAAGACAATTACTAAATATTTTACTAAAGAAAAAAGTGTTTGTGACAAGATATTTCCACTTGATAAATAATTAGTAAGATGAATTATTATATGAGTGTTAAAACCTGAATATCAAGGGCCTATGATAGCTATCAGAGAATGCTCAACTTAGTCATCATTCGTAGAATTGAAAAATTTATTCGCCAATCAAAAAGCCTTGAATAAGTTAGAGACTAGTGCTTCACAAAAGGAGATAAAATAGGAACTTTTTGTTCAAAAAGGAAGAAAAATTGGCAAGCCAAAGAAGCAAAATCCTTCCAGTACTAACATACAGAAGAGAAGTAATTAGCAAAGTGGAGTTTTTCAAGGCTAAAATTTGCAAGTTCAAACTCACTCTCCTAACAAATGCAATAATAACCAGCAAACGTTTGAATGCTACAATTACGGCAAAAAAGGACATTACGCACAAGAGCACTGGTTCAAGAAGAACAAGCCATTGTTGACAAAGTAATTCAGCAATGTTAGCCACTCAAAAAGGAAGAACTGATTAAGAATAGTGGAATGCTGAAGCATTATGTTCACTAGCTAAATAAACAAAAGCCTGCACTTTGAATTTTGCCGCCATAGATTATGAGAATATATACTTATGATTGAGATTAGATAATGGACTCTAGATGTGTCAATCATATGATAGGCTACGAAGAGAAGATTCAAAGTTGAAGGAGTACAATGGTAAGAAAGTAATGGTGACAACGAATAATAAAAAGCTTCCCATTACCCATATCAAAAATGTACATTCAATGCTTAGATAACTAAGTCTAGAAATTATATATTATTTGGCCCAGAGGAGGGTATAGTATGGCAACACATAAAATTTTAGATGAACTAATTATGAAAAGGGAAAAGGTAGACTCTAGCAAAAACAGCTTATGTAGAAAAGACAAGGAAAGATAAAATTGTAGATTATAGCATGCTTGACTCACACATGTTATGTATAGCAAGTTGAAGATAATGATGGAGAAATTAATGTTAAATTGTCTTCCTCAATTGAAAGTAAAAGGAAAAATAGTTTGTGCTAATTTAAGTTTGGCAAAGCACTTTATCTACAATGTACCTAGTCCAAGTATCAAGCCAAACAACTCTTGGCACTGGAGGGTTGGTCAAATCAAATATGGGTATAACAACAAAAGACCTATATTTTGTGACCATGATGGGAACTAGTGGTAGAAAACTTAGGGCAACAAATAATGGGTTGCACAATGAAAGGTAAGCATTGTCACTCATAGGTGCACTAGACATAATGGCTAGTCCTTAAAGCTTGGGACAATGTCTTGAGAACTATGCAAAGGGAAAACATCCTTTTGAAAAACTACATTCCTACTAATTAAGAAGTGTCCCCCCTTAATGTCATGCAGAAAATACCTTTTTATGTATGGGAGTATCCAATGAATATGCACTTGATTGCCTTATGCCCGAACTAATTATGCTATGTAAGTTTAGTAACATAACATAAACATCCAAATAGATGCAAGTAATTAAGAAAAGGTTTTTTGTCATGGAGAATCTTAAAGGGAGTGATCCCTTTGAAGACAAAAGAAGATGTCCTATTAATCAAATAATTAGCAGTGAATTTATACTAACCCCATAGTGAATAGGAACTTGTGCTTGAATTCATATTGCACATGTAGCATTCAAAATGTGACAAATCCCATTTTCTTAAGAGGTATAGGCAAATGCACTCTTATGAACAATATCTTGTGATACCAAAAAAGATGTGCATTCTAATCCAAAGAAATTTAAGGCATTGTTAGTCTTGACATGCCTAACTAAGATCTCAAATTGGGTATTTACCATAAAGAAGAAACTTTTAATGTTAGGTAGGGTTTCAATTTTAGCTTTCATGGGGAGTGTCCAAGTTCCTTGTAAAAATTCATCTACAATGGTGAGGAAATAATAAAGTCTTGATTGTGTAGGAAATTTGAAGAGTCCACAAATGTCAATGTGAATTAACTCAAAAATCCATTGAGTGGATGTAATGCTAGTAAGAAAAATTGAGTATGTTTACTTTACCATTGTTGTAATACCTTTTCATTTGAACAATTCATGTAACAAGCTTTCTAATTCATGTAACAATGAATTATAATATTTTGTATCAAAGAATATACAATAGTTTCTAAGAAAATGCCATAGGTAAATCATAAATCTAATATAGTTAATGAGAACATAGGTATTATTAAACAAATACACTATCCTACATTCATAAGTACATTTCCATGATCACTAGCATCTATATCTAAAGTCCAAATTGAGGAAGACATTGACGGTATACTTGCCACATTGGCCCTGTTGGTGGCATTATTGTTGATGAGGGTCAACATCTGCTTAACATGTTCCCTAGTGAATTCAAATGGCATAAATGAGGATATCCTTTCAAAACCGGCAACATTTGCAGCTAATGATGTGTTCTCTTTTTCCCTTTTGGTGTTTTGGTAGGTACCTAACAAGCATGTAGCACTTCTCTTTCTTGTGCTTGTGCAGCCCAAAATATAAGCACTTCACATGTCTAAAACAAGCTTTCTTCTTGTGAGGCCATAGAAGAAAATCAGGAGGTGAACCGATACGGTGCTGTTAATGGCAAATTTATTCTTTCCAAGCAACGCAATTTGCATGTCACGAGACCAATAGGCAAAATGTCAAGCTCCAATCAACTTCTTTGGAATAATCAGGACACCAGGAAACTCATTTGCATTCATGTAAAATGATTCATTCTTGATCGTCTACGTCTTGGCAATCGCTAGAGGAGTGCTGGGCGGTGATGGTGAATGGTTCTTGTCGCTCTTCTTTTGTTTTCCACCAGCGGAAATGGGTTTTATGCTGTATGTTTTCTTTTGTATTCTAGTTGACAACATTGCTAACGGTACCAAAGCAAGCACACCGAAAAAAAGAAAAAAGGTTCCAAACCCAATGGGGAAATTTGTACTGCTTATGTCAACAAGCTTTGTGAAGCAGGAAATCTTTCAGCTGCTGCTAGATTTACTTCAATCCTTACATGAGAAATACATCCCTCATAGCCCTGAAGCATATAATCTCTTACTAGAGGCTCCATGCAAAAAGCATAACTTTCAACGACTTTTTCCCCTATGCGCGTTGTTTCAACCTTACAGGATATTGTATTTACAACGATGTAGATCACCGACCGGGAGCATGAGGTCGACATTGGCAACGTCATTGTCCACCCGTCAATGGAATTCAAGACTTCCAATCGATCATTAGCCGCAAGATTGGAATCTCTCTGCAGCAATTCTCGGCCTACCTCAGCGGACTGGAGAATCCCAATTACTGGGGAGTTCAACTTGCGACGGAGGACTCGCGGGGAGGCTCAAGAGGACGATGCTACGTGCCTGTTTAGAGGAATACGTAACTGGCTTTGAAAGAGGCTTATTGGTGATCATCTTAAGCAAATGAGACGACTTTAACAAGAGAATGAGATCGTTTGAAAGTTCCGATTTTGGATCATTGAAAGGAAACCGAGACCTTGTCTTCATTGAGGTGAAAACACAACCTCTTGGCATCGCGTTGGCCTTATATAGCTCCCCGTTTCACCGTGGCTACAAGGCACATTATCACGCAATAGCTCCCTAATTCTAGCACAAGCCTAGTACTGGTAACACTTAACACATGGCTCCCATGCCTTGCTTCGCCAAGTGCCTCCCGCTCCGCCATTAAGATTTGTTGCTTCCAAAAGTGGCCTACCGAAACAAGCATTTCTCCTCCACTTTCCCTAGCGTCATTGCCTTGGGATGTGAATGATTGAACGTCCTCTCTGGCTGTTGTACGTCTTGATTCTAGCTTACAAGAAGAATAAGGAAAGTAAGAGAGAGAGACTCCCTTCTTTTCTTTATAACCCCGTAACCTTCTTCTCATAGAGATCGAGCAGCAAATTTACATATCGGGCAACGAACCAGTGGCACTCAGGCTTCGTCTTCTTGTCACAGGTACGGATAATCTATCTCCTTAGCTAGTTTCTTCAATGTTTATGTTTATAGTGAACTGTCTAAAAGTTGCCCTTTTCAGTGAAATGACATGAAATGCATTCATATCTTAAATATCACACTCACAACGGTTGTTTCACAACACCAGAAAGCGTTGAGAGGGAAAACTCCCATATTGTGTCATTTCTGTAGAGTCTATTGTAGCTTCTTTGTGTGTTCTAGACCTCACAAAGGTTTTATATACTTTATATAATTCGATCCCCTTTGTAGTACTAGACCATTTTACTCCATTTCTTTCACACCAACATGAATAATTGGGACTCCAGCCCTTATAATGGATGGAGCTAATATCCTTTAGAGGAATTGCAACTGACACTCGAGTTCAAAACTTTTAGGATAATGCAAAAGGTGTAAACCTTGTGTTTTGGCTTTGAATTTCTAGTTCTGTTTTTCACCAACATCTCTCTGCATTCCAGCTTTTACGTCAGTTTATTAAATTTGTTTAAAATACTTTGTGAACAATATTGAGTTTTTTTTTTTTTTTTGGTGAGAAGGACAATAAGTAAGTAAAAGTCATAGGAAATTTGCAATATTTTGGGATCTATCTGGTTGATATCTTTATGATAGCAAGCTTTGTATTTGTCGCAAAGTTTAGACAATCAACTTGATAGATGGAAGAATTAACTGAAATTCATTGCAAAGCAAATGCTTCAACAAGTAATAAAAGCCAGTTGACAATTGACATTGAAGAAATGTTAAGGACCTTGAAGCCTCCCTCATCATCTAAACCTTGCATCTATAGGATTCCACATCAGCTTTAGAAACTGAACAAAGAGGCCTATAACCCTCAAATAATTTCAATAGGGCCTTAAGACCATGGCAAATAAAGATAGAAAAGCATGGAAAAGCTAAAAGTAGAATGCCTCCAGAATTTTAAGAGACAGACTAAGTTTAACATTAAAGATTTGGTAAACATTATAATGATGTTGGAAGGACATGTTAGTCAAGACAATGCAAAAGATATCAAGTTTGGAAGTTATGATTTTGTGAAAATAATATTGATGGAAGGAAGCTTAATTATTGAGCTCTTGGCACAACATTACAAAAAATTTTGATACTCCTAATTTAAAAGTAAAGCACATCCCTGATGAGGGGAACTAATGACTTAGTGGTGTTCTCTAAGCCAAATCTTGACTGACAGTCCCACCGGTTATGGGTTTGAGTCCCCTCCCCTCTTCCCAGGTGTGTGCGTAAAAATAATAAAAAATAAAAAACCAAAAAAACAAAAAGCACATCCCCGATTTGCTGAGAACTTCTCAATAATGATCCCACCCTTCAATGTAGAAGATTACACAAAGTCTCTCTTCCGAAATCTGCCTTTGAGCTATATCACATTCCTAAAAATTTGTATCTTACAAATTAATTAACTTACTCTGGATTCACTTATTAACGCTACTACATAGGTGGATTTACTTGTATAAAAAGGAATCACTGTTCATTTGTTAGGTGACAGCAACCTTTGGTCAATAGTCTGGACACAGATATTGCCTATCGAAAGATGAATCATAATTCTAGCCTGCTTTGGGAAGATTTAAATGCATTCCATGGGAAAAGCAGGAATTGTTGGAGGGCTACTTTGAAATGGATTGCCATATTTAAATGAAAATACAGATGAAATTTTCCCATTGCCCCACAAAATCGATTGCAACCTTAACAGTATTCAGTGTCAGTTTCATTAATGAGGATGCACGATACCATTAATCCCTTCAATATATGAAAATATGAATTTTCTTTGTCTTCTAACTGTGATGGAGATATTCCACTGGAGGCAATTTCGTACTTCATGGACTGACCAAAAAAGGGGTATGAAATTTATCGCTTCCTATCGTGCAACAGTTGACCGATAGGTTACGACGGAAGTTTGAGATGTTGCGGTCTGAAACGCCATGGCACACAGTACGTTATGCAGTGCTTTTCACCAGTGGCAGGCGTCAAGTTTATAAAGGAACTCGATAAAAGAAATCGAGCCTAATGTGCTCCTGTTTCTTGAAATGCAGGCCTTCCTTTTCGTTTTGTTCCCGGCCACGAGTTCCGATTTGCTCCCCACATATGTGTCCACCTAAGCCTAAATGGATTCTTTCAAGAATCAGGGTAGGTTGGTTGTGCTAACCAACTAGTCTTCGAGGTTAAACAGTAAAGATGGTTCGACAATCCTGAAAGTTTGGAGGAAGGCATCAAGGTATGCTTCAACAAGTACTATGATATGCTTCTTCAAACTGATTACTGGTCATTGACAACCGGCCTGACATTAGTATCACAATGCATGAGCAATGTCCGGCTACCATGCTTAAATGTGATTAGGTTTCGATAATAATGATTGAAGGCAAAGAAATCATATTTACTAGCTTAGAATTTTACCTTGTAAATATATACCTATAAATACATTTACAGGAAAACTTATTTAAGATAAATAATAAGTATAAATACTAGCAAGGAAAACAATGAATAAAATACCAAATAAAGACTTCTGTTCAGAAAAAAATATAATTGATTTGCTACAGCCTCCCAGGCCTCTGTTGAGGCCTTTCGTTCAAACACGTGTCCAAGTATTTCCTCCACGAGTGCCCCAGTAAGCCAAGATATATGGAGACCATTACTCTGCGCCCAAGAGTCGTATTTGGGTCTGTGCGAGGGCTTGAGGATGATTTCGGTGTGGTAGGCAGTTTAGGGTTCTGATACTAAATGACAGTGATGGGAAGAGTGAGCGTAGTGTGAGCAAGCGGAAGTTTGAGCGAGATACACTTCCATTCCAGATGAAGATAACATTCACAACCACATGCCTTATATAGGCTTACGCAGCAACTTCCACGAAGATAAGTCAACAGTCTTAACACGTAACAATACGAGCTAATTAATGGAGTGTCGAACAAAATAGAAAAGGCATCGTCATTCCTTGTCCAAGACATGCACTCTCTAATGGGTATGGCCTAAGTGTCTGCAGGGGGTCACCATGAGATAGATTTGATGCAGTCGATGGTCCATTATCACCTAAGTTCAGAGGTTTCTGCGCTAAGTCTGTCTGAGACCAGTGCCACCGTGAATAGTGGGCGCCGGAATTACGCTACGCCTCAATATTAACAAGCTCCTTATGACGCTTTCTGAAGCAATATACGAAGGGATGCGATCGCAGATCATCCTTCCAAGTTTCGAAAGCATGAAAGACGTGCAGAGTTTGTGGACCTTCGCAGATTGGATACCAAAACCTCCTACCAATGCAGCCCAATTACCCGTCACGATTGAACGACATTCGGAGGAACCTGTCGGAAGTGCTGCTTCTAAAGCGATGACACTTAATGGAAATACTTTTTCCCGTTATGATCGGATCACGGGCCACATTTTCTACTAACTCTGAAAATTCTCTGCCCCATTCTTTGTCCCTTGCTCGCCATTACAAAGTGTAGTCTCGAATCTAATTGCGCAAGAAATGTCTAAAGTCAGATGTTATTGGAAGCCAAATTATCAATTATGATCAAAACTGCATGCATGAATATGTTAACATGAGTTGATGTGGGTACATATGAGCACCAGATACGCATGCGTACATTCATTTGGAGTTGTAAAAATGGCTTTTACCTCGAAGGGTCCAGCACCAAACATTCCTAGATTTGCCACTTCATGCTTGCTTAGCACATTCCCTTGTGGGGTCATCAGCACAACAAGATGGCGATTCCCAGGCACCACTCCTCCTCAATGAACTTGAGGCCTGCCACTGGTGAAAAGCATTGCACTACGTAGTATGGCATCTTAGACCGCGACATCTCAAACCTCATTCTCAGCTCGTCAGTCCCCTGTTCTACAATCGGGATCCATACCAACTTGACCAGGTCCTCCAATTGTCCACCATAAATTGACGACAATATTCCATATGACCTTGGGTTTGGGTCTCCAAAAACATGCCCTTGTAGAATAAACGGGCGTGAAATGAACAATAGAACAAACTTTTCTTTCAAAATGTCGATGCCATCCTGTTTTGCAATACAATTGGGAAAAGTCGAGTAAACGGTGAAAACAAATCATTCTTGTTGAATCTATTGCACATTATTCAGAAAAAATACCATACTATTCGGTTTGTAGTCATTGTCAAAGATCTAGCTATGGCTGTAGTCTATCATTATTTATTTGCATCACTGGAAAGAGTAGTATCTTAAGCATAGATAGCTTCAATTCTATAGGGTGCAACAGTGGGAAAGGCAATTCTAAAGCAAGTTGGCGAATTTTGCTTTTGCAGAACTAACCATTTCTCCGGTAGAACATTCCTTAAGCAACGGCATATCACCATTGCCGGAAATCAACACCTTTAAAACCGCCGTGATATTGGTGCTGATTACTACTTAATGCTTGGACAATAGATATTGGTGCTGATTACTACTTAATGCTTTAGTAAACACATATGCAGGTTGTTCTTTAGTATTCACATACTTAGTTTTGATAATGTCCTGTTGTAGCTTTTCTCGAATGAAGTGACAATCTACCTCAATATGCTTCGTTCATTGATGAAAGATTGAATTTGCAGCTATATGTTGAGTTACCTCATTATTACAATGTAAGGAAACATGACAAGGCACATGAACACCAATGTTTTTAAAAAAACCAAGGAGCCAAATGATCTCACAAATTGTATATCTCATAGCTCTATACTCTGATTCTGCAGATGATTTAGAAACTGTGAGTTTTTTCTTGGTCAACCAAGAAATGCGTGAATCACCTAACTTGACACAATATCGCATGAGACAGTGCCGAGACATAGGACAAGTAGCATAATTAGAATCACAATAAGCAATCAACTTTAAGTCTGATAAGGACGACACAAATAACCCAAGTCCTAAAGATTCCTTAATGTATCACAATACTCGCATAGCAACCTCCATGTGAGACAACTTAGGGTCATGTGAGAATTGACTAACATGTTGAACAACAAAGCTGAGATATGGTCTAGTGGTTGTAAGATAATTGAGTCGTCCAATGAGTCATCTATAAGAAGCCCCATCTTCCAAAACAAGATCATCTTTTCTTATTAGGATCTTCAACATCATACTCAATAGTGGTTAACTTTAAATTTAGCTCCTTGGGAGTAATGGCAAGTTTGGAACCAGCAAGATCGGCTTCAGAAATTAGCTCCAATGCATACTTGCGTTGATTGAAAAATATCCCTCCCTAAGAGCAGGCAATCTCAATATCCAAAAAGTACTTACATTGCCCAAGGTCTTTCATACGAAAATGTGAATGTAGGTATCTTTTTAATTCCAAAATAGCAATACCATCATTTTCAGTAATGAGAATATCGTCAACATAAATTAACAAAATGATGATGGTACCTTTGTGCCACCTAATGTAAAGGGAATAATCATGAAGAGAGAGTTGAAAGCTAATCATAAGAAGTGCATTAATAAACTTGGCATATCATTGCCTTGATGGCTGCTTAAGTCCATACAAAGACTTGCTTAGGTCCAAACGCTTCCCCTAACGAGGAAAACCCGGTGGCAATGCCATGTAAACTTCCTTTAATAGATCTCCATGCAAGAAAGCATTCTGCACATCTAACTTATGCAAGCACCAACCCTTAATTATGGCAACTGCAATAACAGAACTAACTGTTACCAGCTTGACCACTGGTGAAAAGGTTTCATCGTAGTCAATCCCCTCTCTCTGAGTAAATCCCTTAGCCACAAGACGGGCTTTATACCGTTCTATTATACCATCAGCTAAATATTTCACTTTATACACCCATTTACATCCAATGGCTTTACGACCTGGTGGTAATAAAACAATGTCCAATGTGTGATTGGCCTCAAGGGCCGCCAACTCTTTATCCATAGCTTCTACCCAATGAAAATCCTTAAGTGCCTCATGATAGATTTTAAGTTCAAGGATGGAAAAGATAAAGGCTATGAAATGTTTATGATGTGGAGCAAAGCGATCAAGGGACACATGATGAGAAATGAGATACCAGCTAATAGAAGAATCAGATATGAGTAAATTACAGATGTAATCTACAGTCCAAATGGGAGGTCGTGTAGGCCGAGTGGAACGTATAATAGGTTCCACTAGTGGATCAAGTAAAGGTATATGTGGTGCATCCACAAGTGGTGTGGATGCATATGGGGAATCTATGATGGCTGGCGCATCCATAAGTGGTGTGGGTGCAGTTGTAGACTCTGTGATGATTTGTGAATTCATAGGTGGCATGGGTGCATCTATAAGGTTTGTGGTGGTTGGTACATCCATAAATGGTGTGGATGTAGTTAGAATAACCTCTGGAATGTCATTTGAAGTGAGTGATGTTGTATCAATTGAAGGACTAGCATTTGCATTGGGTATCAAGGGATCCATGGTAGATTTCGACACAAAGGGAAAGTCATACTCATAAAAGGCAACATCAAGACTGACAAAGAACTTGCCAGTCTCTGGATCATAAACACAATAACCTTTCTATAATAAGGGATATCCCATGAAAATACAAGGAATCGCTTAAACAGCAAACTTGTCACTCGAATGAAGAACAATGGCATAACACCAACAACCAAAAACTCGAAGATGATCCAAAGGAGGGCTTTTGCCAAAAAGCATCTAGAAAGGTGTTCGATGTCCCAATCAGGCACTAGGTAACCTATTAATAAGATAGGTTGCCGTTAAAATACATTCCCTCCAAAAACGAAAGGGAATCTGAGCTTGAAACTTCAAAGCTCATGCAACATCTAGCAAGTGACGATGTTTACGTTATACCACCCCATTCTGTTGGGGGTATATACACAAGAAGACTTATCAAGGATCCCATGAGATGACAAATAGGAGTCATATGCTACTGAAAAAAATTCAATACCATTATCAAAGCGAATACGTTTCACCCTGGTACTGAATTAAATGTCTACCATAGAGACAAACAATTGTATGGTGGGGAAGACTTGATCCTTAGACTACAACAAGAAAGTCTAAGTGGCACGAGAAGAATTGTCCACAATGGTCAAAAAATAACATGACCCATCATGGTTAAGGTACCTATGTGACCCCCACAAATCCATGTGTACCAAATCAAAGGGAGCGACACTCATAGTGTGTCATTGTGGAAAGACAAAACAAGTTTGTTTTCCCAAAGGACAAACTAGGCATGTGAAAAATTTTAAGGCAAGAAATGTGTTTGTCATGCGCAAAAATATGCCTCTGAGAGTTATAACAAGAGCGCCATAAAATATAGCTGCCATTAAAGGTAGAATTATTCATACAAAAGGAGCTCACACTTAAATTAGACAAAAGATAGTGCACTGATAACAAAATATGATTTATACAACTAGAGAAATCCCTAAGGTATAACCGAAGGAAAACAATCCATGTGTCGCTTTACCCAGTGCGATAACCTGCCCAGTTGTTCAATCCTAAAATAGACAAAAGTCATCAAAGAAAATGATTAAGCAGTTTCGCTGGGATTTAACTTTCTTGACATAAAGTAAGTTATATTTGAAACGAGGGACATATAAAACATCTATCAATTCTAGGAGTGGTGTGGGCTTGATTTTTCCAACATGTGTGACAACAAAATAGGTATCATTAGGCAACTTAATAGATAAGCATTGCGTAGTGTATGAATAAAGATGTCCTAAATTACACATGACATGATCACTAGGACCAGAATCTATAATCCATGGACTATAATTAGTATGAGAAATGGGTGTGGTACCTGGGAAGCTTCCAAAAAAAGATGCAAGAGGATACATGTTTACCGCTACTAACATCTGTTGCAATTGCTCTAAACTTATGTTGTTCTAAATTGGAGTGTTGAACTGAGGGGCCACAAGTAGAGGTAGTAATCTAGTAAAAAGAGTTAAACCCATAGGGTTTTGCTATCCAAGTGGTCCAGCTGATGAAACTTGGTGGTCAATAACCCCTATTGTAGGAGTTAGAGCACCTACTGATTATAGGCAGTATCTAAGCCCAAAGGAGTAATAAAGAACTGAAATGTCTAAGAAGAACTATTTCCCGAAGTCTTCCCTTTATCCCTCTGACCCCACCCTGGTGGAAAACCATTGAGTCTATAACACTTATCATGTGGGTGTCCAGGCTTGTTACAATGAGAACAAACTATCTTGCTTCGTCCAACAGTTTTGTTACCCCCTTGGTGCTGGCCAATAGTTTGGGAGATATTAGAGAGGGTCATCCTCTACATAGATGAAGATCCAGAAGACTTCATCCTCTGATGTTCATCCTCTAAAGCTAGATTGAAAGCTGTATATAGCGATGGCAAAGACTCCCAAGACATAATGTTTGACATATAATTGTGGAAGGCCTCGGGTAGAGCAAGGAGCAAATCCATGAGTCAATGCTCCCCTTCCCGTGCCTCTAGGTGACTATTGACTCTACAAGAGCAGTTTCCACAAGTACACCTCAGGGGTTCCTCCACCGTATCTTGCTCAATCCATAAATTGCAAAGAAAAGAGTAAAAATCAGATGCGGTGCCCTCACTGAATTTGGAAGCAAGTAGTTTATGATGCAAATTATATCTCTGCATGTTAGTGATACAGCCATATCAATCTTGGAGAGATTCCCATACTTTTTGCACATTAAAAGTATTGCCAATGCGTGAAACATGCAAAGAGAGGAATGGATCAACGGATTTTTCAAGCCAGCCAAGAATGGTAGAGTGATTCTGGTCCCATAATCTAGCTTTGACCACATTAACCTTTGACCGAGGTAAAGTTCCATACAACCAGCCGAATTTACTCTTTGCTTCCATCTGATTGCGAACTTGGCGACGCCAAAGTCCATAGTTGGACTCATTTAAAAGCTTTTGAGTAACAAGAGAAGTTCCAGGCATATCAGTGGCAGAAAGGTAATAAGGATCTCGATAAGGGTTTTGGGCGTCAGGAATGGCCATGGCAAAAAACTAGGGTTACAGTGTGTGCGGTGGGAGATTGAAGACGATGGGGTTCAGGTGTAATTTCAAATAGTTTAGGGTATGTGTGTAATTTCAAATAGTTCAAGGTATGGGTGTAATTTAAAATAGTTTAGGGTAATTGTGTAATTTAAAGTAGTTAAGGGTAATTGTGTAATTTAAAATAGTTAAGGGTAAGGGTGTAATTTAATATAGTTTAGGGTACGTATGTAATTTCAAATAGTCTAGGGGTAGGAATAAATAAATGAAAATTTCCAAATCTCAAAACGACGCCATCCTATTTACTCCAAGGAACGGTACCATTTCACCAACCAAAAAAAAATGTCCCAAACGCCAACAGAGAATCCCAAAATGTCACCGTTTCAACCAACTGAGAGAATCCCAAATGCCACTATTTCAACCAACACAAAGAATCCCCAACACTGTCTAAACGGAGAGAGGATACTGAAGAGAGATACCTGGTTACAAATCTCCAATGGTGATCTCTGAAGTGCGGACAGAGCAACAACGTCGAAATCCCAAAGCAAAGTGGAAACCTGAGAAAAGCAGTAACCCCAGAAGCAAAATGGAAAAAGAACAGCAATACAACCCAAAAAATAGCAACCAGCGGCATGGACAGCAGCGTGGAGCTTAAAGCCATCAACAAGAACACGAAAAACAGCGGAAAAAAATAAAATAGGAAACAAGAATCGTTCCTGCTCTACAATACCATCTTAGTGAATGAAAGAACGGATCTTATTGAAGACAATGAATTAAAAGGACAAGTTATGAACATGATATTTCCGCCTGAGGCTAAAGAATGATAACTCGTATATGCATTTTGCCAAAGAATACAAACGTGCCCTATGTTGCTTTTGTAAAAGGGCCAAGGCCCAATATATAAAGAAAATAGGAAAAACATAAATAACCCAATATCTAACAGTTCCCTATCTTCCCCCATCGCCCTTTGAGACGAGCAGTAGAACATACTTGTCTTTCAAAACGTCAGATGCTAACATGTTTCTGCAACAAAATTGGGGAAGATCAAGTCAACTGTCAAAGAGGTTTTCCTTCGTATGTCAACAAAATTTATTTGCATTAACTCCTGAAAGATTTTATGCAGTGTAAAAGTTAAAAGGAAAATTCTAAAGCAAGTTTGGAGCAGATTTTGTTGCGATGTGTCCAATAGCGTTAATAGTATGCTTGATGGCTGCCACGTGGAGTCATCTTAGAAGGATACAAAAGTAGGTAAGAAGTAAATATGTTGCCGTTCCCTTTCCCTTTCCCTTTCCCATAAAAAGTACACTATTCTATGAAACTAGAGGCAAGCAAAAGCTTGAAGTACGAAATGGCAAAAAATCTTGAAGAGCTCAAGGATATCATCGGCTCTAGAAGATAAGTTTTATAAAGGGTCATTATTATCAACTGTTTTTGAAATTAGTATAAGTATGGGTGTTGTTTAGCTTTCGTTTTGTATGGGTTTGGGAGCAATCTACTTTGTTTTGTTTTAATCTTGGTGTATTAGACATTGTTATGTTGAAATCAAGTTTGAGATTGTTCCATTGTTCTTCCTTGCTTTGATATTCCCACAGTTTACTCTTATTTAGATTGAAACCGTAGGGAAATCTTTTTTCTATTAGTGGTATCAGAGCGCAAGGTTTCTATTCATATTTGGGTTCTGTCAAACGATGGCTTTGTCATCTGGGTCCTCAAGTTCTTTAGGGGTTTCTTCAATCCCCAGTTCTCAGTTGCCTTTACCACCATTTGATGGTGATAACTATCGTTTTTGGTCAATAAAAATGACTATGTATTTTAAATGGCAAGGTCTCTAGGAAGTAGTAGAAGATGGTGTGACAAAGGTGACAAATGATGAGGAGCTCCGTCACACCTTCTCATGCTACAACTGCACATAAGGCATAGACATCCTTGAAGAATGAATACCTAGGTCTTCCAAAGGTACGACAAGTTAAGATTCAAGCTTTGAAAAAAGAGTTAGAATTGTTGAAAATGGGTGATAATGAGTCTGTAGTAAATTATTATGCTCGTGTTAGTCATGTTGTTAGTCAAATGAAGAGTCTTGGGGAGGATTTTCTTGAAAGGTGTGCTATGGAAAAACTATTGATAAGTTTGAATGAGAAGTTTAATTCTGCTGTTACAACCGCAGAAGAGACTAAGGATTTTACCAATATGACAGCAACTGAGTTGAGGGGGTCCCGAGAAGCATTTAAGAAAAGAACTACTAGGAAAAAAGAAAAAGGATCTTTAGAGACAACCTTTGAAACTAAGCTTGCCATAGAACCTTCAAAACGTAGTGAAAGAGAGAAAAAGGCAGGGTATCCACCATGCAAGGTTTGTTAAAAAAAAAAATCATCTTGAAAAATATTGTTGGCAAAAGGGTAAGCCACAGTGCAGAAATTGTTCCAAGTTCGAGCATGTAGAAAAGGAGTGCAGGTTTAAGAAAAATCAAGTAGTTAATTATTCTGATGAGAAAGAGGATGAGGATACACTATTTTATGTTTGTCATTCTGTTGTAAAGGTATGTTGATAGTGGGTGTAGCAATCATATAGGAAGAAATGCTAGGATGTTTAGCAGGTTGGATAGGTCTACTAAGTCTCATGTCAAGTTGGGCAATGATGAGCTGCTAGAGGTTGAGGGAAAATGTGATATTACCATACAAACAAAGGTAGGTCCAAAGATCTTAAAAGATGTGTTGCTGGTCCCTAATCTTACATTAAATTTGTTAAATGTAGGGTAGATGATGGAGAATGGATATACACTACTATTTAAGAATAAGAGTTGCCACATCTTTGATCAAAGTGACTATACAAATGAATAAGTCAAAATTGAAATGGTAAGTCATAGGAATTTTCCTCTTAGATTGCAGCTTGATTCTCCGAGAGCATTGAAGGTGGCAAAAGATAGGACTTGGCTTTGGCACAAGCGGTTTGGGCATTTAAATTTTAACGCTTTGAAGGATTTGCATGAAAAGAAAATGGTAGTTAGATTGCCAACAATAGAAATTACAGAAAGTATATGTGGTGGTTGTGTGTTAGGAAAAAGTCATAGGAAGTCATTTCCTATAGGTAGTGGTAGAAATAGTCTAAATCTTTTAGATCTAGTGCATTCTGATGTATGTGGCCCTATAAGGATTGAAACTTGTGAAGGAAAAAAATATTTTTTAACATTCATTGATGACTACACTAGGATGGGATGGGTCTATTTCTTGAGAGAGAAATTTGAGATATTTGGTATTTTTAGAAGATTTAAAGCATTGGTGGAAAAAAAATCAGGAAAAAGTATAAAAGTATTGAGGAGTGATTAAGGAGGTGAGTATACATCCAAGGAATGGGAGAGTTTATGTGCTGAGGAGGGGATAATTCATCAATTTTCTGTTAGTTTCAGTCTTAAACAAAATGCTGTTAGTGAGAGAAGAAATAAGACAATCATGGAGATGGCTAAGTGCATGATAGAAGAAAAGAAAATGCCCAAAAAATTCTGGGGGGAAGTAGTGTACACTGCAGTTTATATATTAAATAGAAGCCCAACGAAATCATTGAATGGTAAGACTCCTTATGAAGCTTGGATTGGAAAAAAACCTTTAGTGGAGCATTTTAGGGTATTTGGATCAATTTGTTATGTTCATGTACCAGATCATTTGAGAGGTAAACTTGAAAAAAATGCCGAAAAAGGTGTATTGTTGGGATATAATGCACTGTCTAAAGGATATAGAGTTTTTAATTTAGAGCAATAGAAATTGGTGATTTGTAGAGATGTTTTTTATGAGAAAGTTGTCTGGGATTCGGAAGAAAATAAAATTGTGTACCAGAACTCTAGTGTACCAAGTGTATGGGAAGAAGGTGAAGAGATGAGTGATACTGAAGTAGTAGAATCGTCTTCTCTGCCAAAAGAAAACATTCCCCCAGCTACTCTAGAATCTCTAAACTTGGTCAAACCAGCAAATAGAGAAGCAATAGAAGAAGAATCCTTAGAGGTCTCACCAGAATCTGATCAGCAGATGAGCACTCCTGTAAAGATGAGGACCCTGGAAGACTTGTATGAAAGTTGTAATTCCATAGCATCTAAACCTGCTTGGTTTGAAGATGCAATATTGGTTGAAGAATGGAGGAAAGCAATGAGGGAAGAGATTGACATTATTAGAAGAAATAACACTTGGGAATTGGCATAATTACAAAAGAACAAGGAAGCAATGGGAGTCAAGTGGGTCTACAAAGTAAAGGCTTATGCTACTGGAAATATTGTAAAGTATAAAGCTAGATTGGTTGTAAAAGGATATTCTCAAAAGGCTTGAGTGGACTATTTAGAAACATTTGCTCTTGTTACTCAGATGGAAATAATAAGTTTGATTGTTGTTATTGCTGCACAACACCAATGGAGGATCTTTCAATTGGATGTAAAGTCGGCTTCCCTCAATGGAGAGATAAAAGAAGAGATCTACATTGAACAACCTGAAGGGTTTGAAGAAGTTGGAAAGGAAGACAAGGTGTTAAGACTGAAGAAAGCACTATATGGGTTAAAGCAGGCCCCACGAGCTTGGTATAACAAAATCAATCAATATTTTACTCAACATGGGTTTAACAGAAGCCTTAGTGAACCTATTCTGTTTACCAAAGGCAAAGGTAATTCACTTCTGATTGTTTCTTTATATGTGGATGATTTGTTATTTACTAGTGGTTATGAAGTTGATTTGATGAAGTTTAAAGAAGACATGATGAAGGCTTTTGAGATGAATGACATGGTTGAGATGCACTATTTTCTTGGCATAGAAGTACAACAAAGTTCTCAAGGAATTTTTCTGTCACAAAGCAAGTTTGCAAAAGTTTTGCTGAAAAGGTTTAATATGCTCTCAAGTAAACCGGTTAGTACTCCTCTTATACCTAATGACAAGGTAAAAATGATTGATGAATCTTCACCAGTAAATGGAAGGCATTTTAGAAGTTTGATTGGAGGGCTTATGTATTTAACTGCTACAAGACCGGATATTTTGTTTGGAGTAAGCTTGCTATCCCGATACATGCAGAATCCCACTCAAATCCACTAAGCAAGGGAAAAAGAATATTGAGGAATGTTCAAGGGACATTGAATTTTGGATTACTGTATAAGCCTAACCAAGACTTCCAATTAATTGGTTACTTAGATAGTAATCTGGGTGGTTGTTCAGAGGATGCAAAAAGCACTACTGGTTATGTGTTCTCTTTGGGTTTTGCTGCATTTGCATGGACAAGCAAGAAACAAGACTCAGTGGCTCTTTCAACAGCAGAATTTAAGTATGCTGCCACCTCTGCAGCAACTAGTGAGTGTGTTTGGATAAGAAGAACACTTGGAGAGCTTGGTATTCCTCAGGGAAATGGAACTGAAATTAGGATTGACAATAAGTCAACAATAAGCATGGGGAAGAATCCTGTTTATCATTCTCGGACAAAGCACATAGCAATCAAGGTTCACTTTATAAGGGAAGTTGTTGAACAAGGAGAGATAAAACTGGAGCATTGTAGAAGTGAAGAGCAACTTGCTAATTTGCTTACCAAAGGAGTAGGAAGGCAGCAACATGAAAACTTAAGAGAAAAAATAGGAGTCACTGTTAACACTATTGAGGAGGGGTGTTGTGATGTGTCCAATAGTGTTAACAGTATGCTTGATGGCTGCCACGTGGAGTCATCTTAGAAGGACACAAAAGTAGGTGAGAAGTAAATGTGCTGTCGTTCCCTTTCCCTTTCCCTTTCCCATAAAGAATACACTATTCTATGAAACCAGAGGCGGGCAGAAGCCTGAAGAATGAAATGGCAGAAAATCTTGAAGAGCTCAAGGATATTGTCGGCTCTAGAAGATAAGTTTTATGAAGGGTCATTATTATCAACTGTTTTTGAAATTAGTATAAGTATGGGTGTTGTTTAGCTTTCGTTTTGTATGGGTTTGGGAGCAATCTACTTTGTTTTGTTTTAATCTTGGTGTATTAGACATTGTTATGTTGAAGTTTGAGATTGTTCCATTGTTCTTCCTTGCTTTGATATTCCCACAGTTTACTCTTATTTAGATTGAAACCGTAGGGAAATCTTTTTTCTATTAGATTTAACCATTTACTCCATAGAGGTGTCAATAAGACACAGCACATCACCCCCGCAGGAAATTAACGCCTTCATGACCTCCGTGACTTCGTTCAGTGCTCCTAACTCTTCCTTCATTCTCCTGGCTGCCTCCATTTTTTCTCCGTTTTTATCATCAGGAAAATCCTTATAGATCATTCCAGTATCAAGTGAATCTTCAGATTCCGTTTCATCATCAGGAAAATCTACAATTTCCATTTCATTATCATGTGAATCTTCAAATTCCTTCTCATTATCAGATAAATCTGAAATTTTGATTTCATTATCAACTGAATCTTCAGATTCCTTTTCATCATTAACGAAAGTTACAAACCCTCAAGAAAGCTTGTCGAAGTAACCTTTAAAGGAAAATTCAAAGGGTCTCTCTCCTCTGTTATATTCACCTTCCAAATGTGAAATACCTCCAAGACATTCAGAATTAGAGGACCTGCACAGATTTCGGTAAATGACTTGCTTACCAACAGAGTCCAGTTACTCTCGTTCCTGAAAGGATAAAACAAATGTTCGACTTTCCAATTGAAGGACCCGGATAGCCCCTTCTGTTGGCTGTCTCTTCCAACAGGAGACAATGCTATGGAGATTTCAGCTTCCTTTACAATCGGATCCTGAGCCACAGCTTTCACTGCCCGGACAAGTCGTTCGCGCCAGTAGGCGTACTTGCTTCCCCAATACAAAGTGTACTCTTTCATCTAGTTGCACAAGAAATGCCTAAACTCAGATGCTACTGGAAAGCATATTGTCAATTATGATTGAAACTGCATGCATGAATATGTGAACGTGCGCGAATGTGGGTATATCTGTGCACGTGATATGCAAAGTTTATATACTCAAATCTGTAAAAAAAGCCTTACGTGGGGTATTCCTCGCGGCTCTTTATCTATTCGTGGCAGCTTAGGGCGTGGTTGCTTAGCACATCCCCTTGTGGGTTCGTAAACAACAAAAGAGGCACATCCTGGAGGTCCTATTCCTTAATGAACTTAAGACCTTCTGCTTGTGAAACGTCCTGCTTTATGGAGGATGGTTTCATCATTAGCACAAGAGGCACATCCTCGACAGGTAGCAATATGCATTGTCACATCTCAGGCTGCAACTTCTCAAAGTCCTTTTCCAGCTCATTGGTCCACTTCTCCACAATCGGGATCCATACTAGTTTGATAAGGTCCTTATTCACTATTCCAGAATAAATTGACCACATTTTCCTAATAACAGAGCTCTCGATATTTAGGTCCGAAATGAACAGTAGAACATACTTATCTCTCAGAACATCAATGCTAACTCGTTTCTGCAATACGGTGGTGAAAAATTAGTTCAACTGTAAAACAGGTTTTTCTAAGTTAGTCTGGTTGCTATGACTGTAGTCTAGTATAATTCATTTAGCATTACTCTGGAAAGATATAAGAGAAATGCAATTCTAGAACAAGTTCTTGTGTTTACGTTTGCAGGTCTCCCTATTTCGTCGGTAGAAGCGTCAGAAAGAACAGCACATCATCCCCAGCGGAAATCAGCGCCTTCAAAATCGCCTTGATTTCATCAGTTGCTTGTAAATGTTCCTTGATTCTCTTCCATTTGTCCATTTTCGCTGAAATGAAAGTGAATCTTTGGTCAGCACTCGCCCAATTTTAGCTCCTTATATTGCATGCACTACAGTTACTTGTCTGCGTTCTTAGTAAGCTGAGTTTTTCGGAGAATATCAGACATCCAGTGTTTTAATTCGATACATCATATTACAAGTACCGCAACACACAATTGGAGGCATCTGAGATAAGTAAAAAATGGGAACTAACTGGAGGCAGGATAGGCCACAAACGGGGCAGACAACTGTATTGGCTTAGGACATCCCCCTGTGGGTCTATTAACACTACAATTTCTCCACTCATGAGGCCACACACCTATATAATTTTATGGATGCCTTCTACTACTGAGAAGTACCACAACACACACTAAGGCATCTGAGACCGCAACTTTGTGAGTTCATCTTCAATCCCGTAATTTCGCATCATGAATTCTCCCCTCTTCTAATCCCGCGTCGCGCTTGGTAACCATACCATTTCCAGCAGGTCCTTCCACTCTATTCCATCATAAATTGATCTCATTTTATACACATTGCCCCCACAAATTTTTGGGCCCGTAATGAGCCATAGAACATCCTTGTCTTTTAGAACCTCAACACCAACCTCGTTCTGCAATGCAATGGTAAAAAATTGGTGAAAATCAAGTCAACAGTTAAACCGGTCATGATTAGTGTCTCTAATTCAGATTGTTGGGACGGAGTACCATAATATTCAGTTTGTAGCAAATGTAAAAGATGTAGCTAAGTAACTAGCATATTTCATCATAGAATATTTTAGTATGATTTATCTACATAGCTTCTGAAAGATTTTATGCAGGGCAAAAGTGAGAAGGGAAATTCTAAACAAGTTTAGGGTAGATCTAACCATTTTTCGCATAAAAGTGTCAATAAGACACGCACACCACCTACAGAGAAAATTGTTGGGTTAGTTCAGCCCATATTCGGGACTTATTATTGGGTCTTATTATGATAATTTGGCCCTAAGGTTTAAAAGGAAATATATAAGTTTTTTCTAATGATATGGCCATCAAAAGGAAAAGAGAGAAAAAAGAAAAAGAGTATAATTTCGCAGGAATTAGAAACCATGCGCAACAGTTAATCAAACGTTTGATTAAGGTCGATCTATGGTCCTATTGCGCTGAATTTTTGTCCGTAGGTTCGGGATTGGGTGTTCTTCATTGTGAGCAATTAGAGCTCTTTAAATCAGCAAATCTTGATAAAAAAAAATCTAAGTGATATTTCTCCAACTTTTTTTTGGTTAAGTTGATATTTATAACTTATTCTTCACTATTAATTAGTGATTCTATTATTATTGAATCAATAAATCTTTGTCTTGTTGCTATTATTAAGGACTTGATTAGGTTGTAAATCTAACAATTTATATATAATGGAGATTTGGGTGGACTCCGCTATTGGTCATGTGGTTTTTATCCTTTATATTAAAGGAGTTTTTTACGTAAAAATTCTCTTATGTTAATTGTAATATTTGTATATTTTACTTGTAATTCAAATACATTGTTAATGTTTTAGTATTTCCTCACAAGTTTAATCAAGTATGAAACTTTATACTGTTGTTTTTCCCATCAGAAATCAGCACCTTCAAGATCTCCGTAACTTCGTCATGTGCTCCCAGAACTTCTTTATTCTCCTTGCTGCCTCCATTTTCCCTGCAATGAATGAGAAAACCTGTTTGCTTCTAGCGTTGCCCCCTTTTATACCTCCGTATTGCATGTGAAATGGTTCTTGTTTCAACTAAAATCAATGTTATGGCTCCCCAAACACCGGACAGGATTAATAAGCTGGATTCCGCTTAAAGAAATTTTTTTAGGAGCCTGATCATTATGTGAAAAGTATAGCTAATGATTAATTAAAGATCACTACACTTGGTTGTTGGCTCTACGGTCAAAAAAGCAGCGGCGCTCTTGATACAAAGCAATGGACGTTTTGGAAAGATTAAATAAAATGACAACGCTCACATGGTGGGTCCAACGAGTGAAAAAGGCTAAAAAGAATAGAGAAAAGGAGAAAGGAGTAGAAAATGTGGAACCGTTTAGACAAATGGAGATAAAAACCACCGACACAAAGGGACATAAAAAAATGGAAAACAACCGACTTCCAAGACCGGTTAAGCTCCTCATAAAAGGCGGGGCGCCGCTCGCAACTGCAATTGCCGGTGGACGAAAAAAACCAACTTCCAAGATCAGTTAAGTTCCTCATAAAAGGGGGGGAGCCGCTCGCCACCGCGATTGCCGGTGGACTGTCAAACCAGAGTTCTATTGTTTGAAGCCCGAATAGTAGATCTACATTACATTCACAGATTAAGCGTGGTGTAGCTTGCGGAAGGTAAGCGCCTCTTCTCGTTTTACACTAAATATCATGTGATTTTAGATCTAGTTGTTTGTCAGTGTCGTGGCTTTTGCAGTAGTGAATAACCCCGAAATTAAACACATTTTTATTTAGAGATTCAATTCAATCTCCGCCCATAGCATCTAATGATGATAGACCTGGTGTAAAACCATTTCCATTGTAGTCCTCCTAATTAGTATGAGCCGTTCTTTGCCTTTTGATACAATATGACATTGGAGGGCAACTTATGACTTGTTTTCTTTTCTTATTTTAGGTATCTAGATGTTAAGGAGATATAAGTTACAACTTGGAGCATTACCCATACAAAAAGATCGATAGTAATACTATTTAATGTCATATATCCTTTAAAGAACTAAAACTCTTGAAAAAAATATTTACGTAAGAAACATGTTTACTATTAAAAATGTTTTGCATCTTTTTGTAGGCATATTTTGAGGAAAAATTGAAAAGTTTATCTTTTAGCCAAAGCTTTAATTTCAAAAATAAACTATCAAATGCAAGATAACCACATCACTAAGAAGATGACACATATGTGGGCCATTGTAATTAGAAGAAAAAAGGCATGTGAGTAGCCAAGTTTAATAGCTCAAAACTGATCAAATTGTCATCCTAAGTTTTAAAAACACGAAATTATACATTTTTTAAATACTAAATACTTAAATTTTAGAACAATTTTCTTTGTGATCTGCATAAAACATATTACCGAATATGCAGCCCTTAAAAATATTTCTTGTTTTAATATCATATCAAAAAAGGTTTTGACATGAGGAGCAAAAATTCATCAACTTGTCTTCATAATAAGCATAATTCATCAACTTGTCTTCATAGTTTCAATATCATCTTTGCAAATTACTATAACAATAGTTCTATCGTTTCTTATTGCAGTATCTTTATTTTACAATTTTCAACATTCATACTTATAAAAGAAGATTCTTAAAACTTGAACCCACAAAATATTATCTTGAGTATTACAGTAAAAAAATTAGGCCTCTTGACCTATATGCCATGTATCATATCCTCATAGTTCTCACTGCGAAGAAGAGATCATTCCAGCGGCCTTAAATAGCGCATCATCTCCTTGAACTAAGGTGTGGTATTTAAGGAGATCTTCCTCTCAAACATAGGCAATTCATTGCTATTTAGAAGATTCCCACCAGTGTCCGTTAGCAAAGACAATCTGGGGAGACTTTCTTGATCTTGACTTTTGGATCTATGGCGATGGATTTTGAATGAACGGCTGAAAGAAAGGTTCATTGAATAAGTGAATAATTTCCGATCAATGAGTAAGATATGCGTTTCAATTAGAGCAAGTTCAACACTAAAATCTATATTCAAGCAAACAATTAGCAATAAGTTGACAACGGAACAAGAACAAACGTTAAATAGAATAACTAGCATACTAATACACACAGTATTAGTTTGCCCACTCACGTCAAGAAGCTTTGGCTCGTTTGGAGCTAAGGCAGCCTAAGACCAGAAAGCTTTTATTTCTACGGAAAAAAAAAAAACAAAAACAAAAAAGAGAGGACAATAAGTAATGCAAGAGGAAGGGAAGTAATATAAAAGGAAAATAAGATTTAAGTGGTTTGGCCGAAATTTATGGCCTACTTTGAGCCTAATGCTTTTGTGAGGGCTTTACCTTAACTATTGAAATTGATAATTAGAACAATCCAAAAGTTTTTTTTGAAAAACACATCTTTCTAATCTAAGAAATATTTACAATTTCCAAAACCTATGTCACCCATAAATTGAATACAAACTGACTTCCTAACACATCATATGAACAAAGAACTCTAGGGAAACCTAGATCAAACCCTTCTTCTCAAATATCACAAAACAGGGAATGGAAACAATAATTCAATCTTAATTAACAAAGTGAGCACCAAATGATTGAATTTAGTATAAAAAACAAGATTTCATTACAATTCCATTAGACTTAACATACAATTTTCAATACACAGTTGCACCAGTGCAAAATACAGTTACACAGTGTAATTCCTGCATTATTGCTGTAAGCCACTTCACACAATATTCTAGATATTTCATTTTGGGGCCGTAACAATCTTCCGAACATTATGGGCCAGATTCTTTTACATGAGTGCAGAGGATTCTAGACTACCTAGTTTGCAAGGTCATCGTGCCCAAGGCCCTCTCTGCAGCAATAGCCACATCCATTACATTTGCTGCAATTAAATTTTATACCACTTTGGTGCAATAACGTGCAGCGGGAATAATAAAACTATGGGATAAAAAATGCCCATACCATGCTTTGTTACATCACTGATTCAATTGAACTTATGAATTTTCACTAGGTAGATTTATCAACTCAATACTAATATAAATCTAAAATTAATTAAAGAAAACATACTATCAGCAGAGTGTATGTTTCTAAACCAACAACAAAAGAACCAAAATGATGGTTTTAGAGTTTTCGCTTTTCCCCCACTCCCCCTCAGTTCCGCCGGTTCCATTTGTAGGAAGCCGAGAGAACCAAAAATCAAAAAGCCATTGTTTTCCAGATGCACAGAGACCTGGCGAGCGGAATGCGAGTGCTTTAGTAGGTGCGTCTCCGTTTTTCTCGAAGCTTTCTAAGCTTCCCCAACATCTTCTTTCAACCAACTCTCCCTGGTTCCACTCAGTGGAAGACGAGAGAACCAAGATCTCGAAAAGCCTTGGTTTTTGGGACCTGGCGAGCTGCCGTAGCTCCGATCAACAATTGGAGTGCGTCAGTGGGTAAGTTTTCGCTTCTTCTTTTTTTGTCCCTGAGGTTTCTTTCTTCAATGCGTGGAAGATTCTTCCTTCAATTTGATCGTTGCCTTTTCTCTGCATCTCTTTCCTGGTTTCTATGGTTTACGATCGTGCAATCCGAGTTGATTTGTGCATTGTAGAGAAGTAGTCTGATTTTGGGGCTACGTTTAGTTCCTGGATGGTCGGTTATGTTAGGCGTATTTCTTTTGTGTAGTGCTGTTTTGGAAAGTGTCTTGAATTTTAGACTTAATGTTTGACAACGATATGAACCTTTTGGTTTTTTTTCTTTTTTTTTTTCTTTTTTTACACTATCTTGCCCTTGTACAATTTCAAATTTACCAACGAAATGCTACTAAGGCCACTTCATTGGCTACAAATATGCTTCTTTTTTTCCTATATTTTCTCTCGCACTCTTATTCCAGTATCAACTAAAGGTTTTCTTCTTTTCCAACCGCTGCTCTCTTTTGGTATGGTACCTCCTCTTTTAATTCTTCAAAGTAAGTTGACACCTCTCTCTCATGCACGTATATCCAAAATGCTATCCATTTAACTTTATGCACCTTGGAATGGATATGTTTCTTTTGACCAGGTTTTTTGAAAGAATGTCCATCACCACCTCAGTTTTGTCTGGGGCTCTGTTTGGCTCTAATTTAGAATTATGTTTAAAGCTCTCAAAGTTTCAATGTCGGGTTGGAGAGTAAAATATCCATCTCACTTTCCACTTAGTTTCCATGATCACGCTGCATGTTTAGTTGAAAAAGAAGGTATCTTAGTTTCCTGTGAAGTGAAAGCACAGTATTGGCATGCCTATCAAAAACTCCTGTTCTAGAAGATGAAAGGACTTTTTCTCTGTCAACATACTTATGGCTTGGCATAAAAAATTTTACTTAGATTTCTAGTCAATTGAATTAAAGCAAGTTCAGTTTTTTTTTCTTCTAAATTTCCTTTACTGGTATGAAGTTACAACTAGAGTACACGGATAGAAGTTGGATTGAGTAATAAACGTATCAATTGCTTCTCAGGTTCTTTTTGGAACTAAATCGAAGTGGAGGATGTCTTACTTTGTAGAAGATCATTTAATATCTGCCATACAAGCATTGGTGGAATTGGTGGAATTGGTGGAATTGGTGGAATGGGAAAGGCAAGGTAATTGTTTTATTGCTTGTCTTAGAGAATAGATTAAAGTTATGGTCATTTTATTTAAAAGGTAACTTATTTCTCAATATCCTAGTTGTGAGAGAAATAAATATATGAAATAAATACAATGGAATTAAGGGTCATTACAGTAGAAATGTTTTTGTTGTTCTTAGTGATGTAAAAGCTCAAATCTTTAAATGTAGGCCCAATCACATGTATCACTATTTTCTCTCGATGCAATAATACTTATCCGTAAATGGATATATATAAGGGAGTTTCTGAAAGGGGTTGAATTTGGCCATTATTACATTTTATCTTGCTCGCCAATCCATAAATTCTTCTTACGTAAATTTTCTTTTGATTGGTGTCATTGTTGAGCTCCTTTCTACATGCATTTCGTAATATATTTCAACAGAAGGCTTAAAGGAGCTTAAAAATGCAACGTTGATGCTACTGATTAAAGAACTTGAACAAATTGGACAGAAATACTATGTTGGTACTTAATCTCCTACCCTACATTTATGTATGAGAATTCCAATTCATACCTGCACTTACTGGAGTTGTGAATCCTTGAAATCTGGAGCTATGTGGCAGCTTGATTTGTTGACCAAAAGAAGGTTATTTGCTCGGTTTCATGCTTTGGAAGATAATGGTATCTTTTTCCAAATTTTGTTGTTCTTTTAAATTCTTAAATCGATGCTATATGACTGGAATTAGATTATCACTTGTTAAAAGGATTTTTGTTCATCTAAATAAATGGTCTTTCTCATTTTTGGCTTTTGGTGCTAAGTATTGTCTGTGCTGCCACCTTGGTGTTGTGAGACTGAAAATGCTGATTTCTAGACTTAACTTTTGAATTTTTTTTTTTAGATTCTTAATTTTGAGATTGCTAGCTTCTACTCCATTTCTCTCGCATAGTTTTTAGATTGTGAGTTAGGTGCTGACAACACCTTGATTTTCTCTCATAAGTATGGCGGCCAATTTAGCTGGCCCGGTCACTGATTACATGATGAAATTTTATTACATGATGGCTGTTTCTTGTTGATAATTTTGCTCTTCAATAGTCTCATCTCATTGCATATTAGTTGATCTCTTCAATTTTTATTACATGTGCATAGAGCATAAAGTTGGTGGAGCTAATGTGGAAGGAAAGCTGAGGACTACAAACTATTTCTAGTTTCACCGCTTTAGAGGAGGCGAGTCATAATGGTAATTGCCAGAGTGTAGAGCGCATGCTTAGAAAGAACAAGGACTTGATCGGCATTGAAGCCTCAGAAAATGTCCCACTTACTTGGGTTGTTATAGGCGAGCATAAATAATTGGGTCTCTATCTTTATTTTGTCATGCCAGAGGAAATTCTATTGAGAGGTGGAGCAATGCGTAGTACTACAGTATGTAAACATGCTATATGTGCCGGGATGTGTAAGGTAGAAATTGTTCCTCTAACTAGCCATTGACCATTGTATACAGAATAGATATCAATCAAAATGTCGGAAGTCAAGATATTGTCATTTGTATTTATTGCTTTTTTGGGCATGTTCCATCCGAGTCAGATATCTAAACTAAACTCTTCAGCTAATTTCTGAGGGATAGGGTAACCTCTTTTTCTATGCATTCATCCAAGATATGGTTATTATACTTAGTCTCATTATTAATATGAGACAAATATGAAGATGTAGAGTTGGTAAATGACATAAAAAATATATTGGATAAAAAGTTGAACATTTTCCTATACCGTCATGGTTGTATCTACAGCTTCCATGTAGGCTACGCAAATTTAACCTAAAAGCCTGTACTCCTCAAGTTGTATCAATGGGGTGTTTTCACCATAGAAATTAAAGAATGGAAATCCTGGAAAGGCTTAAATAGAATTTTAAGAGATAAATGGAATGGCTAACTTAAAGGTTGGGAATCTTGTGAGCACTATAAAGAGTTGGGAAGAAAATATCTATACTTCTCGTGCAAACATAATTGACCTTTTTCTTCATCTTATGAAATTGATCGTGGGCTATGGAGAATCTGTCCAATATTGTCTTGGATAATTGCAAGATGATGCTTATTTAATATTCTTAAAGATTTGCTGATCGGCCTTCACATTCTAGCACAACTTAAAGCAGGCGATCCCCACCACTGGTATATGGTCCCCCATTAGTACATATTGAGATGGGGTTATGGCCCGAAGTAGCTGCTGGAACATAAAAGACAGATGCATTACGAAAGCCCAATCTTTTATTACAGCATGTGAAGGTGTTACCATAAAAGGCTAACTGAACGAGCCCACTCCTTGTCAAAAAATTATTGTCCCCTCGAAAAACTGGACCCCATATTCTCATCCTGGCTCATAGGATTCAAATCTCCTAAAAAAAGACATGGCCCTGAAAAAGGCCATAAGGGAGTCCCACAAGGCCCAGCTCTTCTGTGTTGTGTTATAATTGATGACCTATAAATGCATTCAATCATTTTTAATCTCAATAGTTAGCTAATAAGAATGCTAACAGTGAGGTTAGAAATTTGATATCTTGTTTACTAAGTTGAGTGTGTATATTAAAATATTAAAAATGAAAAAAAAAATTAAAAAATAAAATCATTCATGAGGAGCTAGGGGATCAAGATACACCATATTAAAAATGAGATAATTTGTTCAAAAAAATGGGTTTAATTTCCATACCACGTCTCCACGTCAAAACTAAGCCTACTTTTTCACCATAGGAGGACATTGAAACAAAAGATAGAACCCTAGCCCATTCAAACTTGTTTTGCACTTGATTTGCAATTATTTATTTTCCATAAACCAATGGGCTTTGATGAAAGTAAGCCCACAAAAAGAGAAGGCCTTCAGTACCGTACTTTTGGGCCTAATCGTAAAATGTATAGGGTTTTAGCTTTCCCCAACATTCTTCCTTAATCAACTCTCACTGGTTCCACTCAGTGGAAAACGAGAGAACCAAAATCTTGAAATCCTTCGTTTTTCAGGCCTAGCGAGCTGTCGTAGCTCCAATCAACAACCGGATTGCGCCAGTGGGTAAGTCTTCGATTTTTTCTGAGGTTTCTTTTTTCAATGCGTGGAAGATTCGTTGCTTCGATTCGATCGGTGCCTTTTCTCTGCATTTCTTTCCCGATTTCTAGGGTTTACGATAGTGCAACCCTGGTTAACTTGTGCATTATGGAGTAGTAATCCGAAGCGAGAGGGTTCGCTAGGGTTCATGTTGTAAAGATGTTCGATCATCTTTTTAGTTGGTGTTTAGTCCGATGAAGATTGCACTTGATAATGTGTGTTTGTCTATCGGGTGGTGTGGTATATTTTTGGGGTTCCGTTTAGTCACTGGCCAAATGCCAACTGCACTGGGAGAAAAAGAAATGGGATTTTTTTTTTTCTTTTGCTAACACCACACAATTGTGGACTTGCAATATATTTTATGTCCTAGTCATTCTACCTCTAATTTAAGTTAGGAGTATTTCTTTTGTGTTGCTTGCCTTGCTTAAGGAAACGTTTGCTATTTCAAGTTTGAAATTGTTTCTTCTTTCCTTTAATGGGTTTCCTTCATGGGTTTTAAGGCTATATTTTAATTTTATTTGGTTGATAATTATTTGTTTCTCCTTTTGAATTATTTTTTGCAACTTGCAATTTGAGATTGCTGATCTCCTTCTCTGTTTCTCTCGCATAGCTTTGAGATTTGCGAGTTAGGTGCTCACAACACCTTGATTTTCTCGCATAAACATGGCAGCCAATTTAGCAATGACTGGTATACTAGAGAAGGTATAGTATTCTGGCCCTTCTGTTGATATGTGTGTAGCAGGTACACATATATCCTTACAACAACTCCATTATATTCATTTCTTGAGTAAAGGAAAGTATGTATATCCCATGTGTTTCAGCTTGTCATGTTTTGACTCCTGCAAGTTTGCTTGCAGATGACTGGCAAGGATAAAGATTACAGATATATGGCTACATCTGATTTGCTAAATGAGTTGAACAAAGATAGTTTCAAAGCTGATTCTGATCTGGAGATAAAATTGTCAAATATTATCATACAACAGCTTGATGATGCAGCGGGAGATGTTTCAGGCTTGGCCGTGAAATGGTATCAGTCTTGCCTCTTTATCTCCCCTTTTATAGATCAGGGATGTATTTGCTTCTCTTTGTTTTCCAGAAGATATTTGCTTCAGTAAAATCCTGCTACATTATTCTTGTTCTTCAACCGTCATATACAGTATTTCTGTAGGTCTTTATCCATGTGTTCCACTTTTGCTGTATGAGGAAGGGGTGGTGGCTAGTTTTTTAACATACTGTAACTGTTTCTTGGGGGTGGTCAAAGAAGAGACAAGTTTTAGTTGCATAATGTTCTAGAACTGAGTCTGTCAAAGAGAATTTTGTACCTCGTTCGTCAATACTGTTTTGCATGATAAGTATTTCTCTGTTTTGAATATGAGGTCCTTTAGAATGTTTACACTCTCTGTTATTGATGCTTGTTGCTGCATGTGCTCTGTTGAAGATGTTTGTGGTTGCTTCTGAACTTAAAGGGTTTATCAGTTTTGATTGCAAAATTTGTTAAAGATATTATGTTGTTATAGCCATATCACAGCCTCTATAATGTTATAGTGGTACTCTGGTAAATAGGTGTGAATTAGGCGTCTAGCATTTTATTGTTGCTTTTCCAGATTTCTTCAGTGAATGGAATTAACCTGGGTTGTTCTGACTACTTAAACTTTAGTTTATGCAAGTGACACAAAAAGATGAAGGAGAAACTTTGCCTAGTGAAATGCTATAGTATAGTACTCTGTTCTGCCAAATTTCACATGATAGATATCCTTTTTCTTTTCTTTAATGTGGAATTGCAGTCTTGCTCCATTGGTCAAGAAGGTGAGTGAGGCACGTGTTGTGGAGATGGCTAATAAGCTTTGTGATAAACTGCTAAATGGGAAGGATCAGCATCGTGACATTGCTAGCATAGCTTTGAAGACAATAGTTGCTGAAGTTGCAACACAATCTCTTGCTCAATCTATTCTCGTTGCAGTCACACCACAACTGATCAAAGGAATTAATAGCCCAGTGAGTTCCCAAACCTAGATATAACTTCTTTTATCATATGAAACTTTGGCATTCAAATGGGAAGTTTTTATGCATACCCCTTTACCAAGTGAATCTTTCACTTTAAATTTGGAAATATAATGATATTTTCAAGGTGATGTGTTCAGATGGTAAACAGATCTTGTACATTAGTAGAAACAGACTATAACTTTTTACTTATTCAGGAATAATAGGAAAAAGCATGATAGACAAAAAAATAAAACAAAATAAAAAAATTGTGGGCTCTTTCTCCCCTTTTCTCCTCTTTTTTCCTTTCTAACAAAGGTCCATTTGGAGACCTGTGTGCCTCTTGTGGATTATGAGGTCAAAAAAAGGTGTTCTTTAAAACATGATCGTGATCGTAGTATAAAATTATTCATTCTTGGTTTCTACCATTCTTTTTAAGACTGGACATTGAAGGCAAGTTGATACTTGTTCCTTTGATTCTGCTTTCTCCTAACAGCTTGACATGGGGAGAATAGAATTGACAGTTAATATGATTCATTGACAGTTAATATGATTCTCTTTATGTGTATGATGCTTGTGTTTTGCTACTGGTATGGATTTGACAGATAACAGCTTGGTTTTATTTATTTATTTATTTTTGTGTTTGTACTCATGCCTGCACAGAATGTGGGTACTTGGGCTTGACGAATTGATGAAGGAAAATTGAAAATAATATGCTTATGGATGAGAAAAGATTGGATTTGATCCACTAGGGCTCCCATTTCTGTTTTTGTGCTCACTTAGCTGTAATACTGCTTTAGTATATTCCATTCTTTTCCTGCTTTTATAGTGGTATATGGCTCCATAGTTATGGATCCGTTGATAATTTCTTATTTCTATGGTATCTTTGTTTTATTTTGTCAATTCTTGCTTTGGCTTTTTCATAATTAAATTAAGGTGTAGGTTTCTTGCTTATTTTACACTTCCATCTTTTTGGCTCAGGGTCCAAGCACAGAGATTAAGTGTGAATGTCTTGATATCTTGTGTGACGTCCTCCACAAATTTGGTAATCTAATGGCAGCTGACCACGAACTACTCTTAGCTGCTCTTTTGCCCCAGTTGAACTCAAACCAAGCTAGTGTTAGAAAGAAGACTGTTTCTTGCATTGGTAAGGTTTACTAGATTCATGCAGTTGATTGTGATTATTTAAATTTTACTTTGATGAGATACTTCTTCAATGTTCTCTGCTGTTTCCTCAATGCTTTTGCCTTGAATCTTTCATTTGATTGAAAATACTTTGGAGTTCACCACGAAAAATTTAAGGCTATCTTATTAGTCGGAATTTATCTGCTTTTGATCATTTGGTCAAATTTTGCATATTTTCTTTGTTGGACTCTTGTTCTGGTGGGAATCTGAAACTGATATTTATCTTGGCTTTTGATTATCTTGATTGCTACTAGAAGGGCATATGACAGTCAGTTGAATATGCTATGGCTTTTTTGCTTTCTGACACTTAACACAATAAGTCCACTCTCCTTCAATATGAAAAGCTGGAGTGGTACTCTTGTTTCAACTCAGTGAAGTGTGAACAGCATACTATTCCTGCCAGCTGTTCCTAAAAGTGAGGGATTAGGTATGTTGGTAAGTAAAACTTCATAACGTAATGGATGATGTGCCTCTGAAGAAATAACAATTGGAGCAATTCATGAATCTTCCACTTGACTATGTTGAAGTAGCCTGGAATGGCATATAATCAGGGTGGTGCTAGTGTCCACAGCCACATGAAAAGACTTAAGCAGTGTTACTTTGTTCGAGTTTCTGATAAATGTTATATTTTATATTTCTTATTCCGTTGTGTTCAGCATCCCTTGCTTCAAGCTTGTCAGACGATTTGCTGGCTAAGGCAACAATTGAAGTTGTTAAAAACTTGAGAAATAAGGGCAGGAAATCAGAAATGACCCGCACAAACATTCAAATGATTGGTGCACTGAGGTGAGCTGCGTAATGTGTTTTCAAGACATTTGTTTCCCTATAACTTTTTGCATCAATGGACTTGTAGGTGTGGTTCTTTGCCTTTTGATACAATATATTCACCTAGATTTAATGTTTATCTCAAGCGAGATAATGAATAGATGTTTTGAAGTTGTAACTTATTTCTGTAGTTATGTCTGTTTTCATGAATCTCCTTTTAGAACAAGATTGAAATGCACAAAGCCTGGCACTGGAGTGACAAAAAGTGTTGGCCATTTGGGAATAGTCATAAGACGGACTAGCCTATGACGTGTACTGAAAATGTGCTTTATGTAAATTATTGAATACTGATTCAATGGCCGTACACTGATGAACGTCAGTCAGACATGCCTTGGAAACAAACTTGGTCATTAGTTTTTGTACAATTTTTTTTTCCCCTTTTGAAGCTAGAAGATTTGATCAGAAGAAGTGGAAGAAAAAAGAATGCAGTGAATCATCTTCAAAATTGGATGAGAGAGTTTTCCATCCTACTTATTTGCATGTCCTGTGGTGTCATCTATAATTCTAATCTTGTGATTGACCACAATTACTTGTATGGGTGCTATTCACTTGCTTCAGATGGCTTAAATTATGTTTAAGGATCAGTACTGCGTTCCTTTAAAGCAATAGTACCACTGAGATCCCAGTGCGTAATATCAAAATATTTGACCTCACTTGTCTTCATTTTCTTGCTGCCTAATTTTATGGTTTTAAATATGGCTGTATCTTGAAATAGTAGTTAATGTTTATTGCTTTAACTATTGATCAATGTTGTCTTGGATGGTGGAAGCATTCACACATTGTTTGTCTCCTTCTGATCTAAAGGGTGAAATGTCTTCTGCTAATATCTTATAATTGTGTTGTGTTCTAGCCGTGCTGTTGGATACCGTTTTGGACCACACCTTGCTGATACTGTTCCAGTGCTGATAAATTACTGCACAAGTGCATCAGAGAATGATGAGGAGCTTCGTGAGTATAGCTTGCAGGTACTTTTCACATCTTGTTGGCAGGGTTACCGTTTCTAGTATTTTGGTTATGTTATTTATCTTTTCTTGCAATTTTCGTTCCTTTTTCTTATATATAATAAATTTTGATGTCAGGCACTAGAAAGCTTTCTGCTCAGGTGCCCTAGGGATATTTCTTCATACTGTGATGAGATTCTTCATCTTTCCCTGGAATATCTAAGTTATGACCCAAACTTCACTGATACCATGGAGGAGGATACGGATGATGAGAGCCATGAAGAGGAGGAAGATGAGTATGTTTTACTTTAATTTATGTATGATCATTGTTTCACATTTGTGGATGGACTTCTTAATCATATCCTGTAACTTCTATGTTTTGTAGTGAAAGTGCAAATGAATACACAGATGATGAGGACGTAAGCTGGAAGGTCCGAAGAGCAGCTGCTAAGTGCTTAGCAGCATTAATAGTATCTCGTCCTGAACTTCTGTCAAAGCTATATGAGGAGGTATTTTCAAAATTTTAAATTTGGTCAAAAAAGAAAAGGAAGGTTTCTTGACGTTGATCTAAGGTTTCTGATATGGTTTTGAGCCAACTTTGTTGTATGTTTCTCAAACATTTGATTCTCTTTTGTGCAGGCTTGTCCAAAACTGATTGACAGATTCAAGGAGAGGGAAGAGAATGTGAAGGTAAAGCCTGAATGGATGATTTTTTGGCCATTTTTTTCACCTCTGAACTTGTTGATTATTTAATATTGTAATGCTGCAGATGGATGTCTTCAACACGTTTATTGAGCTGTTGCGTCAAACAGGAAATGTTTCAAAAGGGCAGAATGACATGAATGATTTGAGGTAGGTTCATTCTTATGTTCCCCTGGTGCCAAAAAGTTGATAATTTTCTTTTTGTTTTTGCCACTAATGGCGTCCGTGTGGTTGGGGCCAGCTGAAACTCTGATAATCACAAAGTTTACTGAATACCCATGATAACATGTTCCTATGCACCGTTCTTTTTTCTTCATATTATTATACCTTATTGTGTGGGAATTGAGGATTTGAAATTGGATTTTATAGAAGTCTACTTCCTTCTCAACAAACCCCAACAAGACATGCGCAAAAATCTAAATAAATACAACAATAAAAAGTACAACAAAAAGGAGGGTTAAAGCCATACCATTTACTTGGGAGAAACTAACTCCAAGAAGACAAACAAAGATGGTTTTGTGCATTGATTCATAATTGCGAATGAATCCAACAGTGTCAGACTTTCATGTTCACCTCTCAATGGTTTTGTTAAAGAGCTTGAGAGCTATATAGGTGGACAACATTAGAAGATTGCATCTGCATTTTTCTGTCTCCGGGGATTGTTTTCCTGATGAATAAAGGCAGACATGGTTCTGTGGACATACTTTTTTGAACCAGTGAACTGAGGTTTTTCAGGCCAGTTAGAGAACCAAAGATGCATGTAGCAGCCACTCAAATTGCTTGTTTGATCAATGTGCTTCATTGATGGATAAAATGGTCTCGTGATTGTTTGCTGACATTTTTTTCTCCACGGAGAGATCATTACTTCTGGTTGTTGCCTCACCTATCCTTTCTTTCCTGGCAATCTTCCACTGATGAGGGAATGTTGTTATAGTAGGCGTCTAGTCTCAGCTTTTCCACTTAAAAGAGCATGCGGATGCATGCTTTGATGTTCTTTAACTTCAGCTAGGAGTCCACTTTGCTGAGCTCTATAGACATACCTGGATTTCAAAGTTTCTCCAAAATGAGCTATGATTTGTTGAACCATATAGTTTTCTGCTGGTGCTTATTTTTGGAAATGCAATTCCTCTGTACCCGTCATAAACCCACCCTGCTCCATGTCAAACGGGTGGATTTTCCCCACTCTGTGAGGGGAGCTTTTGAATTAAAACACTAGGTAGATATTTTTTTATTTTGGTATTTTTGGTGAAGAAAAAGAAGTTTTTTGGGGTTGGGGAGAAAGAAGGGGGGATTGGAGAGGGTTTTCTACATGTCATCTGTATTTAGTTATTAAGTTTCGTGGACTGTACAGTGGGAGAGTTGCAGTTGGTAGCCTTTCTTGTTTTCCTGACTGTGCCTTGCCCCACTATCTGTCTTTGTTAAGATTCTTTTCAAAACTTTCGAACTAATAGAGAAAACTTTGTTTCTCGCCTGGCATCAATATTTTTTATGGTAATTTGAATTCCAGTTCTATAATTAATTTTAATATAAAGAACTGGTTTTTTATTTGGTTGGAGGGAAAATATTTTAATATTCTGAATTTTTCTGTTTTAGGTCAAGCCATTTAATGTTTTCTTTCTTTTTCCCCACAAGATCTGGGCTTGTTGGGATAACCACTTTGAGATTGCCGCTAATGGTGCTTGGTTTCTTGCTAGCATTTATGTTAATGATGAAGAGGCTAATGCTAAGATTGTCATTTTTGTGCAGTCCAAGATGGCTATTGAAGCAAGAAGTGCCAAAGATCGTGAAATCTATAAATAGGCAGCTACGTGAGAAATCCATCAAGACAAAGGTAGAATCCCTGCTATAATTGTGGATGTAGGTAATGTTCCTAGTATGCTTAATAGCATTTTGTTTGTTTGCAGGTTGGTGCATTTTCTGTTTTGAAGGAGCTTGTGGTTGTCTTGCCTGACTGCCTTGCGGACCACATTGGATCACTCATTCCAGGAATTGAGAAAGCATTAAGCGTGAGTAAATTGTCTGCTGTTGTCAGTGTGTGTTAAGGCTTGTCGATTTCTTCCTTAGACGCTGAATTTGGCTTCTTTCCTGATTATTCCCCTTTATTCTCCTCCAGGACAAATCCTCTACCTCGAATTTGAAGATTGAAGCTCTTATATTTACTAGATTGGTGTTAGCATCTCATTCTCCTCCTGTTTTCCACCCTCACATTAAGGTATTAGCTATGAAATTTAGTTACTGACTTCTGTGAGAAAAATCGTAGTTAATGGGGTTCATCTCTGTCCATGTTGTCCAACATCTTTCTCCTTTTTAGGTATTCTCATACATAGAGAAGATTCACATTTGATGAACTTTTGGTATTTTAATGCATCCAGAATTTAGTGTCTTAAGAGTAAGAGATTATGCTACATTACAAAGTCCTTGATCACTTTGTGTGACTTGATTGCCTTTTCTTCTGGTAGTATTGATGTTTTGTTAAATTATGTTGTTAGGCCTTCTTAAGAGCATGTTTCTGGAGTAAGCTTGCCTTACATGTTTCTTGCAAGTTGTAAAGCTTTGATCAGTTTATCATTTTGATGAGTAAACAATAATAGACAACAATCCAAAGAGTCACTATTGGTTCAGTTACATTTTAACCGAGTTATTGCAGGCTCTTTCTGGTCCTGTTTTATCTGCTGTTGGTGAGCGTTATTACAAAGTTACAGCTGAAGCTTTAAGAGTATGTGGGGAACTTGTCCGCGTAGTACGCCCAAATATAGAGGTTGTTATGTTCTTCTCTGTGAATCTGAGCTTGCGCTTGTTGGCTGTCTTCTCATCTTGGAAAGGTTTTGTGATGTAGGGTCTAGGCTTTGATTTTAAAGCTTATGTTCATCCAATATACAATGCCATAATGTCACGCTTGACAAACCAAGATCAAGATCAGGTCAGTAGAATTTCTAATTTAGGTTCTGCTTGAGTTCTTTTGTTGTATCTGATGTTCCTTCTCTCCAGGAGGTTAAGGAGTGTGCTATCTCTTGCATGGGACTTCTTGTGGCAACATTTGGCGATAACCTCAGCACAGAATTGCCTGCTTGCCTTCCTGTACTTGTTGATAGGATGGGAAATGAGATAACCCGCCTTACAGCTGTGAAGGTTGATCTGTTGCTTGTACTTCAAATGAATTTATGAAGGTCCTTTAGCTGGGTTTTGTGCTAATGTCGCATATCTATGTTAATATCACTTGTTTGAGTCTTAATTGTTTAAATGTAAAATTTTCTTCTGAAATAGGGCTGAGATTTAAGCATCGTTAGTCTGCTCAAAGAGATATGTAATCATATACAAGTGATTATATGTTTTCTGGTCCGAATGTAGCTCAGAACCTATAGTTGGATGTACTTCTTTCCACTTTCCGATTGGCTGCAAAGCATACTAAGTTTGTATTGTTGATCAATGTTAGTTGCTTTTATAGATGCGCCATTGCATGCTAGAATTATAAAGTGTGTGTAAGCAGAAATGCTGAATTGGTTTCATGCTAAGTACCCTTATAGTTTAGAGTCCAGTTGGAGAAAGGGTGAGAATTTAATAGCGATGTCCTGAAATCTACTTTTACCTTTGCATGTTCCTGAGGGGTGCTGGGTGGTTGTGCATGCAACGGGATTATGGTTATCTAAACACCTTTATTTGTATCTAGGCATTTGCTGTCATTGCTGCTTCTCCCCTTCGGATTGATTTATCATGTGTTTTGGAGCATGTAATTACGGAATTGACAGCATTCCTTCGGAAGGTATGGAGATTCTTCTGGTTGCATTTATCTTATTGGTATTTTTAGATCATGCCCAAGTTCTGATGATGTTTGTTAGGGAATTCCTCAATAGCTGCCATATTTATATCAAAACTTTTTTGTAAAACAGGCTAATCGGGCTTTAAGGCAGGCGACATTGGGAACACTAAATTCCTTGATAGTTGCTTATGGTGATAGTATTGGTCCATCTGCTTATGAAATTATAATTGTGGAACTCTCAACTCTGATAAGGTTTTCTCTTAATACTTTTACCTTCATATTTTTTCCCCTTCATTTCTAGGTCAGCTAATGTGAGTGACATGTAGATTACTTTCTGATCATATTTCTCTTTCATACCATTTACCAGTGACTCAGACTTGCATATGACGGCCCTTGCCCTCGAACTCTGTTGCACCCTAATGGCTGACAGGAGGTCAAGTCCGAATGTTGGTTTGGCTGTTAGAAACAAAGTTCTTCCGCAAGCTCTAACGTTGATCAAAAGCTCACTGCTGCAGGGGCAAGCCCTTTTGGTATGTCTAAATTCTGATGGAATTTTAATTTGATCTGTAATATTTTCTTCTTTAAGCCCTTACTTGTCCCAATTGCAGGCTTTGCAAAACTTTTTTGCTGCTTTAGTTTATTCAGCAAACACAAGTTTTGATGCCTTGCTGGAATCTCTTCTTTCAAGTGCTAAACCATCTCCACAATCGGGTGGTGTTGCAAAACAAGCTTTATTTTCAATTGCTCAATGTGTTGCTGTTCTCTGCCTTGCTGCTGGTGATCAGAAATGCTCATCAACTGTGGAAATGCTTACCGAGATCCTCAGGGATGACAGCAGTACCAATTCAGTAAGTTTTTGCCATGCTATTCGCATGGAACCATATACATAAAGTTCCTTCAGTGTTTGTGATCATTTCCTGTAATTTTCAAGAATTTGAGTTTATCAGGTTTGCTTCTGTTGTAATTCTTCAAGTTAATAATGCATGTCTCCCATATGTGTATTTGATGGAAATAGTAAATACAGAGTAAATTGTGATAAAAGTTATTGCGAGGATCAAAATATAGTAAGAGAGTATATAATACGGTTGACTAGTTAGCTGGTTTTTAACATTGTAAACCTTTTGTCACTACATATCTGCATGGGTGCATCCTTGTTCACAGTCAAAACTTGCTAGTTTTTTATGTTCCATTTTGATTACTAGAATTTTACTTCTTTAATCCCTGGTTCTCATAAGTGGTTTGTTTTCAAAAGTTATTTATTTATTTATTTTTTGAAATGTATATGAGACTTGGCGATTCAGAATCTGTACAATGCCTCTTCTTCTAAGCCTATGGTTGAGGATACGTAAAGCTTGGGATGAAGATGGCATTTGTTTGGTTCACTTGCATGTAACGCCTTGCATTGCCCATAGAGCAGAAGAAAACTTTTATTTGCTTCTCTCTCTCTCTCTCTCTCTCTCTCTCTATCTCACACACACACACACAAAACGTTCCTGGTTCTACTGTGTGAGATCATTATATCAGTATCTATTGGATTTGTCAACTACAATTGCTTTTGTTTTACTTTTCAGGCTAAGCAGCACCTTTCCTTACTATGTCTAGGCGAAATTGGGAGAAGGAAAGATTTAAGCTCGCATGCACATATCGAGAATATCGTTATTGAGTCCTTCCAATCTCCCTTTGAAGAGATAAAGTCTGCCGCCTCCTATGCTCTTGGCAATATTGCTGTTGGTAATCTATCCAAGTATTTGCCTTTTATCTTGGACCAAATCGACAATCAGCAGAAGAAACAATATCTTTTGCTTCATTCCTTGAAAGAGGTGTGTGCGCATGAGCTGCCATTCTATCTTAGAGAGAGTTTTTCCATATTGTGTTTCACTTCTCCATATCACATCTTGCAGGTCATTGTTAGACAATCTGTAGATAAAGCAGAATTTCAGGATTCCAGTGTTGAGAAGATTCTTAAGTTACTATTTAACCACTGTGCCAGTGAGGAAGAGGGAGTTCGCAATGTTGTAGCTGAGTGTCTGGGAAAAATTGCGCTTATTGAACCCACAAAACTTGTTCCTGCACTTAAGGTATTTAACCAAATGACCTTCTCTAGTTCTCAAGCTTATAACAGACTATTCTATATGTACATTTGATTGACTGTTCTTCATTTCCTAAAGGTAAGAACAACAAATCCAGCTGCATTCACTAGAGCAACGGTTGTCATTGCTGTAAAATATTCTATAGTTGAGAGGCCTGAGAAGATAGACGAGATTATATACCCTGAGATCTCATCATTCTTGATGCTTATTAAGGATCATGACCGGGTAAGTCTTATATCTCAGTATCTTATCATTCCTCTTTTCACTCTCTCCTGTCTTTATTTGTCATCTATATGATTTTGTGGTTAGATAGATAGTAGTGGAGTGGTATGACTTTTGGACCTTGTAGTTACTGATTTCTAATGGACATGCAGCATGTTAGGCGTGCAGCTGTGTTGGCCTTAAGTACATTTGCTCATAATAAGCCAAACCTGATTAAGGGGCTTCTTCCAGAGTTACTGCCACTTCTTTATGATCAAACAATTGTTAAGGTAATTTAAGTTTCTTATGCTATTCATATTGAATGAATGCTTCTTTCTTCTAAAATTTTGATTTCTAAAATGCCCTTGCATGCAATATGCTTTTCTGGCCTCTCTTACTTGTTGGATTAGCATATAAAACTTATGGTGCTCTATCATTTGCATCACACAGCATCACGCCATACCAATGCTTTTATGACATTGTTGTTTGAAGTCACCAGACTGTCGTACTGGTTTCTTGTTATCTCGCTTATTAATGTGAATGATTACTCAACTATTTATCTGAAAATCACACTGTTAGAGGAGTCCATTTTAAGCAGATTATATGCACTTAAACTACTCTGTTGACATCATTCTTGATTGGACCTGTTAATGTATTGGATTCGATGTTTTTGGGGTGGTTTTACTTTGGATAGCAGGATAATTTTGCATGATTCAATGGGGCTCTTTTACCATTCTTCTCCTACAATTATAATCTCATGCCTTGGACTTATTTGGGGCAAACTTGTATGATCTCTGGTTCTCATTTCTCTTGATGTTCTGCTAGCTTTGTTGTCAGCCGTATTTGATGTTCCACTTGCTCGTGGAATAGGATTCTATAATAATTTGTGCAATCCCTAACGTAGCATTGGTCTTCTTCTAGCAATTAATTTGTGTGCATCAGAGAACTGTGGATATTGAGTCAACTGTTAAATGTACCCCCATGACTGAGCTTATGAGTGTAGTTGGTATCTCTAAGTCTTTGTAACTTGGAGTTACTATTAGCCACTCTTTCTTTCCTTTTACTTTTTTGGTTTCTTTTACGATATTTTTCACCAGTATTAGACCTAATTTGTCCAACGTTCTGTTTTCCAACTCCTGTTGCAGCAAGAATTGATAAGGACGGTTGATCTTGGTCCTTTCAAGCACATTGTGGATGATGGGCTGGAGTTGAGAAAGGCTGCTTTTGAATGTGTAGACACGTTACTGGATAGTTGTCTTGATCAAGTGAATCCTTCATCTTTTATTGTTCCTTACCTCAAATCTGGCCTGGATGGTGAGTTGTAATTTAAGTATTTTTGCTGCCTACCATTTTTGGGACTTTTATGTTCATTTGTGTCAGAAATCAGTTGCTTTACGCATGTTGAAATGATTATTATTTAGTGTTGTTGAAGTTTGTGCAGCAAATGAGTCTTAGTTTACAGCATATGAGTCTTGCTTTGATGTGTTCTGTTAGTGACGGTTATCTGAAGATCAAATGGTAATTGTATGGTGTTTCTGGCTCTTACCGCTTTAATAAATAATGTGAACATTCTCCGTTACAGATCACTATGATGTTAAAATGCCATGCCATCTAATCCTATCAAAACTTGCGGATAAATGTCCATCTGCTGTACTAGCAGGTTGGTGACTTCATCAGTTTTCTCTACTATGATTTAGCTAAGCTCCAAATATCCTTATCTAATATGAGTTTTGCATCCTCAGTGCTGGACTCGTTGGTGGATCCTTTGCAGAAGACCATTAATTTCAAGCCAAAGCAAGATGCTGTCAAGCAAGAAGTAGATCGTAATGAAGACATGATTCGCAGTGCCCTTCGTGCAATTGCGTCCTTGAATCGCATAAGGTTTGATTCTTGTGATATATCTGGACGTTTTAATTGATTTATCCTGATTGTAGATTGTTTTTCTTGTGTGTTTTTGAGTTATTACTCAATGTGGCCACATGTCATGATTAGGCATTATTTGTGTTTTGCATTAATTTTTTATTTTCCTGGGAAGATACGTCTTGATCACCCAGAGTGCATGGTTTTGATTTTTGTTGGTCTAAATTCTGAGTCTATAAAGAAAAGAGTTGTTTAGTTTATATATGTTGTTGAATTCATTCCTTTTGGCTCAGTACCTATTTCTTCAAAGATTTGCTTCAATCAAGATTTCTAGTGGATGGAAAATGACTGGCCAATCCTCCTCCCCCCTCTCTCTCGACTCAACTCTAGTAGTGTTAATTAATACGAGTTTAGGCCTAACCTGCATTCTTTGAGAGAACTGTCATAACTCGAAAAGCTTTTGATGCTCAGTACTTAGTGAAAAATAAGTCTTAACTACATGATTCCCCTACGTTGGTGTTGATATATGGTCTAGTGTAACTGCTATCTGTCATCTTTCATGTTTTTCATTTCAAATTGATCTTTCATGCTCTTATTTATTTTCAAAAAGTTTAGAACTCAGAATTCTAAGGACCAAATAGGAATAGTAGAGAACATCATTGTCCTGTAACTCTTTTAGTAAATTCAACTTGCAGACTTGGGGATGGGTATGAGATATTGAACCCAGGATCTAAATCTTGAGGGGCCAATAACCAACCAACCACAGGACTACTAGCCTGTTGACCAAAACACAATAATAATAATAAGTAAATGAGGACCTAGATTTTCCATTAGTGCAGGAATTTGTCTCTTCAACAAGTGGTTAAAGATGTTTTGAAGCAAGAAAAAGCCAGATTACTAACAATCCACTTCAAACTATATGATCTTGCCATCCAATATGTACTGAACTGATTGTATCTCCTATAGATAACATCACATTTGCATGAATCTTCTGATCTTCTTAATTGTGTTCTTTCATTCTGTAGTGGAGGAGATTGTAGCATGAAATTCAAGAACCTGATGACTGAAATATCAAGATCTCCTGCACTCTGGGAAAAGTACTATTCCATCAGGAACGAGTGATAGACATGTCAAGCCCTCGTTATTATAGTCTTAATGTTGGAGTTCTCCTGAGGACTGAGGAATAGGACACTGTCTTCTCTTCTTGATGCATACACAGGATAAGCAATTTTAGGCAGAAAAAGAAGTGGCTTTTACTCCCCATTGATGCAGCTTTTGAGGATTTGGATTGTTGCTTCAAAGCTTTCGGAAAAGAATCAGATCACCATGTTCTTTCCTTGTATAGAGTACCATGTCATTTGATAGTATTTGATCTCATGACCATCTACAGATCTACCCTTTCTTGCTCGTAAGCTTGATTTGAGTAGAAGTGCAGATTTTTCTTTTTCTTTCTTTCGTTAGACAAGGACGAGTACAAAAACTTGTATTTATGACAAGACGTGGAAATACAGTATAGAGTTGCTGTTTGGTTATCCAAGCTGGCTTCTTCCTTCAGTTTTCGCTGCTCAGCAATCCTATTGTGATTGAGATTGTCTGTTTTCTAGAGTAAAATAAGACACTTTTAATAGAGGCCTAAACCGATTTTTTTTTTTAATCTCGAAATTTCTATATAATTATATTTCTTAAAAAATATTTATCCGTTTCATCCGTCCAACACTCCAAATAACTGGAGTGCAGACGTTTCGGAGTGGGTCTGTTTGGAGAGACCATGACGGCAAGGTTAACAATCTGAGAAAGGATCTGTTCTATAAACTCGATGCTAAACTCAAACTAAAAAGGAAAAACGTTTATACCGTCCAAGATCAGTTAATTAGATACAGTTTGTTTTCAAGACTTTGGTGATTCAGTCTAGCAACATTAAGCAGAGATATAGATTAGATGGAACTCTTAATCTAATCATCAGCCTCAACGGTCGCTCCCTTGAGGTGCAAGTGCTTTTCTCTCTTCTGAAACTCCGTCAAACCCTTCCCACTTCCAGTCACACCAACTTTACCAAATGGGTCTTCAGGAGACTTGAATATGCTCTCTCGTTTGCGTCCCGAATAGAAACCAATCTGACCAGGTATGCAAATAAGAGAGTGAGTGATTGGCAGAAACATAAAGGGAAGGAAGCAAGGTGTGAAGTTGTCCAAAAAGTTAAAACAAACGGGGTTCATATCAGAACAACCAGAGCATATTTGATGCAAAAAGGTCTGCCAAATGTACCTTCTTAGTCTTGCCTTTAGTTGACTGGAACTGCTGCCAGGCATTCTGCCGCTTATTCTGTGTTACTTCAAGTTGCTCCAGCCGCACCTTTGACTTAAAAGCATGTATTTTCTTACGCTTGGCAGCTTTCTGTACAAGTTATAGTTAGTAAGAATATCATCAATCATAATGACATGACTTCTGGGGTTGGAAAATTTAAAAGAAAAAAAGAAAAAGAAATAAGAAAAAGAAGAAGAAGCTCTAATAACCATGTAAGTCTTATGCATCCCACTACAGCTCTCGTGATAGGTTCGTTAAAGCCAACCAGATAACAGAAAACCAGCGTATCATAATGAAGAAACCGATTGTCCGATCCAGTAACATAGATATCCATCGTTCTTTAATGGTAATATGCAGAACTTACCACATCCTCTGGGTCAGTGGGATCTATACGGAGTTTTGCTGGTAAAGTCCGGGATTGGAAGTCCACTGAAGCAGCAAGTGCAATCTTGCGCTTGATAGCTTGTTTAGTAGCTTCAGCCACTCTTTCAGCTTCCGCCAAAGCATTGACACCTCCCTCTTGAATTGCCCTCACATTAGCAGGATCCACCTGGAATTAGCAACTGTTAGTAATATCTATTACTGCCAATAATTTAAGCCTAATTCCTTCAGCCGAATATACGCTGTACGAATTGCAGGTGAAAAGAAACATCTAGAAGAGGCTAATATGTGATGGCACAGAGAAAACCAATTCATACAAAAGCGATTCACAATCTCACATTCTTCCCATCATCCATGTTTCCCTCAAAATATCAAACACAAACAAGCGACACCCATGAAAATTTAACATCAATACATTTTCCTATTTGAAAAAGATTGCTAAAGCAAATGAGCCATGCATCAATTCCGCTATTTGCATATTTGTTCTATCCACCTTTATCAAATTTGATATTTCCCGTAATTATTTAATTTTTTTCCAGTAACCACCCAAAAAACTAATCTGTCTATCGTCTGCAAAATCCTTTCTTCCACAGCAAATTTCATTTTGCCTTATATACACAAAGTTGTAACAACTGACTTCCTATGAGATTAGGCATTGGAGAGAATTATATGGTAGCCCACTTAAGTCACTTCTATAAGAGCATTATCAGCCACCATCTCACAAATGTTTTATCATAAACAATCTTCTATTCAAACACTTGGAAATGAAAAAGTGATTGTGGTGGAAATGATACTGCAAGGTGGTTATAATAAGTATCGTGACATGATGGTGACAGTGGAGATGGTATTGCAGTCAAGGTAAGGATAATGATGCAGTGGCTGTCAATGGCTGTACACCACAATAAAGGTAGCTCTAATGGTAGAGCATTATAGTAGAGTTCATGAGGGGAAGGGCATAAAGGTTCATTGTGGTTCTGATGATTGCTTTCAGAAAAGTGCAGTTGTCTAATTGCATTAGATGAGTTAAATGAAAGGCAGAAGAAGGCAAATAGTAAAGAAGACTACAAACGAATAAAGAAGACACAGTTAAAAGGAAAAACTGGTATAAATGAAGGTGCAAAATAATGTGGTTGTTAGTTTCAAGACTTAATACAAAAAACTTGGGATTCAATTCCACCTTCCTAGGGTTGGCAAGGTGTAAGGAATGATGGGAAGGGCACTCCCACAACCTTATAGCCAATGGGAGCAACTACGTATCAAATCAAATAAAAACAAGGGGTAGGTATAATGATGGCCGCAAGCCAACTAATCTCCACAAGATCCATTATTGAGAAGCCTCCAAATTTAGGCGCATGCTACATGTTGAATAAGAAAACTAAAAAATAAATAAAAACCCTCATAATATTAAACATTCGGAATATTGATAATGAACAAATGATCTTGAGCTAGAAAACAGATTGAACATTAACAATAGTGCATCATTTCTCATATTAAGCTACACCAATTTTGTCAAAAAGACAAGATTTACTTTTCCTGACAACAAATTGCAAGAAGAATTCTCATTTGGAATATTGATAATCAAGAACAAAGGATCTTGAGCTAGAAAACAGATTGAACCTTAACAACAGTGCATCATTTCGCATATTAACCTAAGCCAATTTTGTCATAAAGACAAGATTTACTTTTCCGGGTAACAAGTTACAAGAAGAATTCTAACTGATATTGCAACCTCAAAAATGCAAGTTCTGCGAGCAGACATATACACTGATCTACAGATGGATGCAACAGTGGGAATAAAGGAAGATAATGAATGACTCAAACTGTGCCAGCAGAAATCATACCTCTTCTTTATTCCCCCATCCATCATAGGAAACAATAAAGCCATTTGGAGTATACGCCTCAATGGTTCCATCATACCTGAATATTCAACTAGTCAAACACAGAAAACCAAAGGTAAAACAAATGAAAAAAAAAAGCATACAATTTAACTGAAATTAATGCATCAACATTTTTTTTTTTTTTTTTGACATACCATTCCCCATCTTCACTCCAAACAGCTTGAACTTTTGTGCCGATGGGAAAATTTGCGTGACTATCAGACACACTTTCTGAGTCCTACATAATGAAAATCAACATGATCAACAGAATGTGAGGAAGTACCAAAACCACCAAAAACATCTATTTACCCATGGTAACAAGGAAGGGGGAGGGGGGGAACAAAAAAAAGTGAACATTGGATGAACAGTTGACTAATCATCAAAGGTAGGAAAGGACCGCACAGGGGCAATGCCAGACAGCAGATGAGATGAGATGAGATAAGTATATATATAGATAGACATAAAAATATCCTCAGCTGCAACAACAATAAGAGGCAAGGACAATATCCGCTTTTGTAGTCCCACATCAGCCATATTCCATGGTTTGTTCAAAAATGACATTGCAATGTGATGATGCACATAAATCCAAAAGGCAAAGCTCACATATCTGACAATTATAAGGCCAAATATTAATTTTCCCATAAAGTTACTGGGTCAGTTCATGCTACATAATCATTTGTCTGAGCCACTGCAAGTGATAGGACAATGTCACACATCATACAACGGAAGACATCATTTTGTAGCAACGTACATAACCTTACTATTGTGAAACAGATACTGCCCACCAGCCAGAACCAATAAAGTGATGAGACTCCCAGAAAAAGGCAAAACTTAGTAATGGCAGAAAACTTAGGAATAAAGTGATCATTCCCAAAGTCTAAAATTTAATACAAGGACACTGAATCCAGCCAGCAAGTCCCTTTAAATCCCAGCCAGTATGTCCCTTTAAATCCATTTCAAAAATAGAACTTCTGTAGCTTACATAGAAGCCAAATCCAGAAGCTTCGTTTGTACCCCATTCTAACACAACTTCCCTTTTGAGAAAACAAAGCATATTTTCCGCTAAGAACCTACCGTAAATCAAATCAAATCAAAAGGACGTGGATTTACCATTTTATTATCCACAGACTGGGGCAAACTAGGGGACATCCTGCCACTTGTCCCAATATCTGATCCAGAAATATCATTTTGCTTTGCAGTTGCAAGGAGTTCTTCCGTCAAAGCAATTACCTGCATCAACACAACTTTAGAAATAACTCAAAATTCACAAAGAAAACACATACGAACATTCACATTACTACTAACACCATAATGCCAATTTAAAGTCATATTTCGAACTTAGAATCTCAGTGTGAACATCTGAAATCAGGTGAGAGGGAGAGAGCAGGCTGGCCATCACAACTCATAGCACACCTGCACAGGAACCAAGATAGAAGTGATGGGCATCTTGCTGAAATTCTCAATTTTCACATTATAGATCCAAATAACTTTCTCATTCTTCAGAGTTCCCATCTCTGGTGTCTACGAAGTTTATTTAACATAGAAACCTCCTCACCTTCTCAATCCTGAAACAAAAATAAACCTCCATATGTGCCGCTAGGGGTTAATTGATGTTGCTTGTTTGGGCAACATCTTGGTTCCTTCAGACAGAGAAGGTAGAGAAATAAAAGAAAGAAAGTTTCCAGAAACTAGACATCCAACAAACAACATCTGGAGTTGGTTTTGTAACCAAGTGTTTAACAAGAGCTTCACTTCACTTCTAAAAACAATCATTCAAACTGTAGGGGCACCCCAAGGATAACAGAATCCATATATATAAAATCATAAGGAATTATATAGATATTACCAAGGAAATTTAACGAGGAATACCAAAAGAAACCGAATATAACAAAGAAACTACCTCTTTAAGCTCCCTTTCCATGTCCACATATTCAGAGTTTCCAGGATCATCAGCCAAAAGCTGTCTGACCTGTTCCGCACATGATATAGAAGCCATTACAAATACAATAGATGAACAGAAACAGAGAGAATATATCAGCTGACAACTACAGCATATATTCAGCTATGGAAAAAATAATCATCAAAGCTATCCAGGCAAGCTTTTGGGAACATAAAAAGAGAATAGGAAACCAACTTATTTCTCATATCAAATTTTGATGTCAAAATTCTATAAAAACAATCAAATGCTAAACACATGCCAATCGCATGAGTGTAGCTAATTACATCTTTGTTTAGTTTCCATTATTTCTGTTAACTATAAGTATCACTATCCCTTTTCTTCATTAACTCAATAATTCACTGAAAACATACAGAAGGACCTTATTGAGCATCATGCCCAAGTGTGGCAATGTTTTATATCCTTGTGGTAATTGACTTGGAGAAGCTTGAAGCAGCTCAATAAGCATACCTAGGATCAGTATAGATAATAGCAAATCCAGTTCCATAATCCATTAGACCCAGCTTCTTTTTGTTCGGTTCTATACATTTTCAAGAACTAAGAAGTAGCAATAATCATGAGAGATTCATGGACAACTAGCATGCTATCTTAGCTGATATAGATGTGAATTGGGGCTTGGCATTGACCCCACCAAAAACCTACTTTCTTAATCACTAACCCACTCGGCAAGGTTTACATCTCTAAATTACAAGACTATCTGAAGTAGAAGCAATAACATTCGTAAATTCTTTCCAAACATCATCCTCTCAACATCTGCATAACGCTAGTGTTTAAGTTCCAGAAACAGTTAGGTTAATGTACAAGAATTTTTAAGGCCCAAAAGATAAGTCCCAGGAACAGAAAACAGATATGCCTTTTCTAAGCACTCACAAAGAAAGTGGAAAATGGAAAAACCAAAATAATAATAATAATAATTAGTGGATTAGTTATAACTGTGCCATCTTTTTTCTCACTGACAAAAGAATGTAAAATTCCCAGTTTTTATTTTCTTAATATTTCCTCCTACACTCTCCTTTCGTTTCTTCTAGATTCTCAGCTACTAAGCACAACATCCAAACAGAAAAGAAACGAAGAAGCACGCTTTTGCCTCCAAAAATATAAAATCAAACTTTATAGAGACTGAAAGCACTTAGAACTAAAGCCAAATCGAAACCTTCAAGCATGAAATCTAATCGAAATCATACATAATCTACAGAGGAAAGCTAAAACAAAGTAAAACTAAGAACCAGAGAAGAAAACAAACATCAGAACAGAAAACCTAAATATGAAAAGTATGATGCACCTGATGAAGCTGATCCTTGTAAGTCGCAAGGTTCGAGGCCAACTCATCTATGCTCACCTCTTCACCTCCCCCTCCTTGCATTATTCCTAAGTTTTCTTCCAATTCCTAATCTCAACTACAATTTTTTCAATCCAAGTAATTATTCCGCCGGAGAAGATGATCTTTCCACAAAGGAACCCCGGGAATAGAAAAAGATAACGACGATCGCACAAATCAAAAACCCTTCCCTTTTACACGTATATGTCGATGGAGGGGTTCGACTTTATATACGCTCCAACTGGGCCTGTTTTGGACTGAACTTTTCCAATACGCTTAAATGGGCCTAACTTGGGCGTGGTTTTCTTTTTAATTATATAAACGGGCCTAGATTAGGCCCATTTGAGCCGAGCTTTGACTTTTTAGGTCATATTTTTTTATATGGGCCTATTTATTTAATGTGTGTGATCATTAAATCAAGAGAAAGAAAACACAATCAAATGTTTGTGTTAAAAATATTTTCAGAACATTTTATCCTAGCTATTATAAAAGATCAAAACTCTCCCAAAATCAAGTCTAGGCTCATTGGAAGTTTATCCACACATGTGAAAGTCTAGACAATTCTCAAAGCATTTATCTTTTGCTCACTCCGAGGAGACAATAATGGCCAAATGCTTTGGACTAATCTCATTTGTAATTTCGACCCACAACTCACATTCTTTCACACCAAAATGGACATGACAAGTAAACAAATATGCCTTTTTATGTCAAACCAATATGCTCTCTAATCCATGTTTACAAATGGGTTCTTCAATCTAGGACATTCTAGTTATTACAATTCATTTATTTTTTCTCAGGTAGTGTTTAAATACAAAGGAATCACCTTGTAACTCATAAGCTATCGTTGGTGTTAAATTATAAACATATTTTTAATACTAATAACTACTCATATTGAAACCCTAGTAAATAAAACTTTGATGTAAATAAACAAATTAATTTTTAATATCTCTAGCCCAAATAGAACAAATGGCCTTGGGTAGTATTTGAATATGGAAAAACAATCCTTCAAGTCATGAGTTAGTTTTAAAGTTAGATTATAAATGTATTTTTAATACTAATAACTATTCATATTAAACCTCCAGTAAATATAACTTTTGGTGCAAATAAATAGATTAATTTACAATAGGTTTTGCCCAAACTTAACTCAAGGGCCATCATATTTGGTCATAAAAAGGCATACAAGTTTGTGATATGAATTCGTTTTTTATTCAAACAAAATAGCACAAATATTCAGAAGAAGAAGCAAGAAATGGAAGGGTGCGGAACAAGGAGGCCTACCACCGTGGTGGTGATGGTGGTGATCATTCTACTCGGGCTAGTTGTGGTGGAAAGTGAGGATAAGCTCACGTTTTGCGCTAGAAGGTGCGATTTAAAGTGCAAAGGATGGCGACTCCATGTCATGCACTACATGGACTGTGTTGCTACATATATGTCAGACTGCTTGAAGAAGTTTCAAATATGAGAAACAATTTTTTTTTTTTTTCAGGTAAATGGAAGATGATAGGGGTTGAATGTCAACGATAAGACTTTTTAATTATAAACTGCATGGATTGTCAACTAAGTTACATATCTGTCAACAAATAAGAAAAACAATTTTCTTGTTCCTTCTCAAGAATTATGTTCTTTCTTTCTTTCTTCTTTTTTCTTTTAACGAGTCTTGATTGAGTATGTAAAAGAAATATACAAATTATTTGTATTCAAAAGTTATTGCCTATTCTAAGTTTAATTAGTTGAATTTTATTTTAACTTGTCCCTCAATAGTATTCGATATTCTAATTCTATATTTGTTCAGAAATAAGGTATTGTCAACAAAAAAAACAAATGCACAACGTCATATAAGAATACCAAAGCTTCAAAATAAACTAATTTCAATGCCACTAATAGATAACAATCTATCACTATTTGAGGATTTTCATATACTAGAATTTCTTTTGTAGCAACTCTCTTTCTCTTTGATAATTGTAACAACTATGCAAATTACACAATATATATAGAATTTTTTACGCCTTATATATTTATATATAGAACTAAAAAAAACTTTGATTGACAAAATTATCTTTTTTACTCTAAATCCTAATTTTAATTACACAACTAATAGTCTTACGATTGAATTCTTTTATAATATTCAAGATAACCAAATTGGGTTACTGGATGCAATAAACATTCGTTCAACAGGACGTGCGTAACTGGACGTTAAGGGTGCTATAGCTTTTAGATGCTGTGCCATTGGTTCTTTTTATCTCAATCTTCATCACGGAAAACTATAACATACCTATCAATTATCAAAAGAAAAGAAAAAATCATGTAATTAAAAGAAATGCTTTGATGCAAAGCTTCTTAAGATTTTTTTTTTTAACTTGTATATATGGCAAAATGAAGTAGACTACAATTTCAGAACATAATAATTGAGTTTTCAATCATGTTGGCTAAACAAAAAAAAAAATTGAGGAAGACCTTCTTTGCTTTTAAATATAAAATTTTCACATGAAAATGTCATTTAAAGTGTGATTAAAGGTTATCAAGCTCCATCTTTTTATAGTTTTCATAATTCTTATAATGTTAGGGTATGTTCTATGCTTTTGTACATTACTTTTTATAAATACAAATTTACATTTCTACTAACAAAAAACAATAAAAAATCATGCAACTATGAAAGCACCATAATATGGAGCCTCACAGTTAAAAAAAATAGTTATATTGATAAATATTCACCACCTGCAAAAGGTTACTAGATCAAGATATAGATACTATGAAATGCACATTCTTACTATTTTTAAAAGTAAGTAAAAGAATAATCTACAAAATTTTCCTTGTTTTACTCTTACTGGGAGTTCATTCTGGGAGGGTTAGGACTTATGGGCTAGGAAAGAACCCTTCTCCTTCACATTGAACTAGAATGACGCATGTGATGAGTTTCACGTACATTATTACCATTTTTTTTAAGAAGGCACAAAAAGAGATTCAAGTTCTTTATTTTTAACTTAAGACTCCAATCTTTAGTAACCAATAATCAATTACTATACCATTAACCTGTTAGCACAGAATTTCCACTAGTTTTCGTGGCAGTCCATGCAGCCGATGCTCTTTTATATTCTCCAACTTCCAATCTTGGAAGACAAATGTGTAAGTATGCACATGTCCTTTCACCATCTTCTTCTACCGGCCGTCTTGAGGATCAATTTTTCTCCCGCTAGCTTGTCCTAAGAATTTCTGTGGTGAATGTTGAAAGATCTTAAGAAAGGATGAGATATTGAGAAGAAACATTTTGACATACAATTAAGTGATTGGTTCAAGCTCAGTGGAATAGCTTGGGACTTGTTCAAGCTCAGTGATCAATAAAACAGAAAGCTTAGAGGCTTGGAATTTGTGTCACGGGTTATCTGGAAGGTTTAAATTAATTGCTGTTCTACTAACTCAAACACTACATCCATTAATTCTCTAAGCACAATTTCAGGTGGGTATGGAGAATTTAATAGCTTTTAAATCTTATGGACGGACGAACTCATGAAAAGAAGTAAGAAAAAGAAGGAAAGAAAGAAAGGTTACAATGGAAAAAGGGATGAAAAATATGATTTGATGAAACATGTCTAAAATAACCTGTTTTCTAGTATAAAGATCATTCTTGAAAAAAAAGGCAGACAATTTTAAGAATATAGTTTGGACCAATCCCACTCATAATTTCAACCAACAAATCACACCAAAATGGACATCACAAGTAAACAAATATGCTTTCTAATCCATGCTTACAAATGGGTTTTTCAATTTAAGACATTTTAGTTATTATTATTCCTTTATTTTTAAAGGTGTGGGGCTTCTATAAAGATACGATTTTTTAGTAATATTTACATATAAAAAAGATATTCTAACTCTTATATTAACTTTTAAATTAAATCATAAAATGATTTCTAATACTAGTAAATACCCATATTGAACCCCAGTAGATATAACTTTTGTTGCAAATAAACATATCAATTCACAATTTCTGCCCAAACTTAACTCAAGCGCCACCATATTTGGTCATAAAAAGGTAGACAATTTTATGAATATTGGTTTTGTATTCAAACCGAATAGCATAAAGATTAAGGAGGGAAGGAAGAAATGGAAAGTTGCCGTACGAGGAGGCCTGCAGCGGTGGTGACGATGGTGACGATGGTGGTGATCATTCTACTCGTGCTGGTTGTGGTGGAAGGAGCGGATCAGCTAGTGTTTTGCGCTGAAAGGTGTGATTCCGGGTGCAAACAATGGCGACTCGACCACATGAGGTACATGAAATGTGCTGCTAGCTGTATGCTAGGTTGCATGAAGTCCTTTAAATGAGAAACAATTGTCTTCTTCCTCAAGAATTAGACCTGCAAGCATTGGTTGAATACATTTCTCTTAAATGTTTTTGCAACAGAAGCTTCTCTCTCTTCTTTTCTGAGTCATGATTGAGTATTAAAAATTATTATTTAGTTTAAGAAGTTTAAATTGATTGCATGTTATAGGTTTAATTAGCTGGTTCTTATTATAATCATTCTCTCAACATTATTTGGCATTAATTATAGACCATTATAAAGTTACGCAAATGTATTATTAATGTATTTCATGCTTTTATTTTCATAATTTTATACGAAAATTTAATATATAAGGATTTGCCTTTTGTTAAGGTTTAGGCTTATACCTTATATTTTGTATTTATTTAATGTATAGTTATTGCGTTCAACTTTATGATTATTAACAAAATCTATCAAGACATTGCTTCTGTTTCTTAAAAAAAAAAAAATGGCATTAACATACTATTTTTGTTTGCAAATAAATGATTGACAACAAAGAAATACACACAACAATACATAAGATCACTAAAAATGTGCATGGCTCTAGAAATTAATTCCTAAGTCTACAAGAGATTACAATTTATTACAATTTCAAAATTTTCATAGCTTAAGAATTTCTGTTCGATAATAATTTTTTTTCTTTAATTATTGAAACAGCTTACAAAATGACATAATATTTATAATAAAGTCTCTCAAACCTTACCTTTATACAGAACTTAAAAAGAATTTTATTGAAAAATTTATCCTTTTTTTCTTAATCTTAATTTTAACTCCACAAGTAGTACTCTTATGATTGAATTTTGTTATAATATTCAAAATAACCAAATTGGGTTATCGGATGCAATTAACATTCTTTCAACAGAACTTATATAACTAGACGTCAAGGGTGCTATAGCTTTTTAGCTGCTTCTGCCATTGGGTCTTTTTCTCTTAATCTTTATCATGGAAAACCATAACATATCTATCAATTATCAAAAGAAAAAATAATCATGTAACTATGAGAACACCACATATGGAGCCTAACTCTTAAGAAATAATTTAGTTATGTAGATAAATATTCACTCACATATAACAGGCTACCAAACCAAGATATTGAGAACATTAAATACCCGTTCACACCATTTTCAAAAGTAATTAAAAGAAGAAATCCACAAAATTTCCTTCTTTCACTCTCAATGGGAGTTGGTTACCCCAAGGTTGGGAGTTATGGGCGGAGGAAGGATTCTTCTAGTTCGTATCAAGTGAATGATATTGGATCATTTTCGCCCACTTTATTACCATGCTTCTAAAGAAGCACATAAAAAGATTTGAGTCCTTTTAAAAATAAAAATAAAAATCCTTCTGTTTAGGTAAAGGGGTCGAGGATTCATAAGCATGGGGTCCAAATTTAATGCTTAAATCCTGATTAGTCAATAATTAACAATTGATCCCACTAGTCATGGGTTCGAATCTCCGTCCCCCTCCCCAGGTGTATGAGTAAAAATAAAATTAAAAAAATTAACAAGTGAACTACTTGTTTGTTAACAAAAGAAGACAATTTCTACCATGACTGCAAGAATATCCTTCATAAACTTTGGGCTGGCTCGGAATTTCCACTAGTTTTCGTATGAGGCCATGAAGTTGATCTTTGCATATGAGACGACTAATAAGGAAATAATTGCTTCCTTCCTTTTTCGGAATTTGCTTAGCATCAAGCGATGGAAGGCCGTGTAAGCCCTTTACATTGTCTCTCTTTCATGCAGTGCCACTCAAGTTGTGAATTGTTCAAGGCAAATAAAGAAATCATTTTCCTCCATTTTATCTATAATTATATTATTTTCTTTCTCCCTTTTCAAAATAGTGGGTTTTTGTATACGGAACTCAATATTTTCTAAAAACTTTCTTATATGAATTGTTCATAATTTCAACCCGTAGCTCACATTCTTCCGTACAAAATTGGGATCACAAGTGAACAAATATGCCTTTGGTTGTCAAATATTTTTAATAGTTATACAATTATTAGGGTAGTGTTTAAATATACAAAAATGACAATTCATTTTATAAGTTAGCATTTTAACTGAACAATAAACTTATTTTTAATGCTAATAATTAACCTTATTGAACCCCTAGTAGATATAACTTTTGGTGCAAATAAATAGATCAATTTACTATTGCTTTTGCCCAAACTTTACTCAACGGCCACCGTACTTAGTCATAAAAAGGCAGACAATTTTATTAATATAGTTTTCTATTCAAACCAAATAGCATAGGGATTCAGAAGAGAAAGGAAGAAATGGAAGGTTGCCATACGAAAAGACCTGCAGCGGAGGTGATAATGCTGGTGATCATTCTACTCGTGCTAGTTGTGGTGGAAGGTAAGGATTGGCTCCTGATTTGCGTTGGAAGGTGTGATATTTGGTGCAGGTATGAACGAGGCCTCACCGAGTACATGAAATGTGCTGCTGAATGTGTAAAAGATTGCATGAAGTATATCCAAACATGAGAAACAATTTTCTTGTTTCTTCTCAAGAATTAAGCCTGCAGAGTATCGTTTCTTAGATTTTTTTCAACAGAAGCCTCTCTTTTTCTTCTTTTATGGGTCATGATTGAGTATGTAAGAGAAATATACAAATTATGTCTTAAACATGATAAATTATTATTTATTTTAAGAAATTTAAATTCATTGCATATTCTAAGTTTAATTAGTTTTTTCTTATTCTAACTCTTCTCTTGATATTATTGGGTATTCTGATATTGTATTTGTTCAAAAACAAATCATCGACAATAAAGAAACAGATACAAAAGTACATAAGAACATTAAAAACTTACATTCCTCCGGATAAGCCAATTTCTAGATCCACAAGAGATAATATTCTACCATTTAGAATTTTCGTATATTAAGGATTTCTTCTTTCACAATACTTTTTTCTCTTTAGTTATTATAACATTTTACTAAATGACACAAGCCATATAAATTTTTTCAAAACTTATATTTATAGAAAACTTTAATTGAGAAATTAAATTTTTTGTTCTTAATCCTAACTTTAACTCTACAACTAATACTATTACGATTGAATTATGTTATAATACTCGAGATAACCAAATTAGGTTATTGGATGCAAGTACATATATCAATAGGATGTGAGCAATTAGATGCTAAGGGTGTTAGAGTTTTAAGATGAATGTTCCAGTGGGTCTTTTTCTTTTGGCCTTCATCATCGAAAACTATAGCATATCTATCAATTGTCAAGAGAAAAAAACAAAAATTGTGCAATTATGAAAATACCATGTTATGGCGCCTCACAAGTGAAAAATAATTCAATTATGTTGATGAATATTTACTTTCATTCTTAGAACTAGTTATTAAGACAAGGAATTATACTCAAATATAAAAGGATACTAAATCAAAATATTAACAACATACAATACATATTCATAAGCAATTTAAGGAAGAAATATTTTACAAGACACAAACGTTGAACTCAAAGGCTAACTTAGGAGTTGAAGAGGTATTTCTTTCAATTTAAGTTTCAAATCACATACTTGATATAAAATTTTTATCTTGCACATACTCCCTTATGCTAAACGACATTAGAATCAAGGTCGCAAGAGATATAGTAAATTTAACTTGGGACTTTAATATTACGTTAAAAGACTTAAAGGTTCAACATAAAAATTAGTTCATGAATTAGAAGAATAATTTTTTAATTTAAACTTCATTACAGAAAAATTACATACTTGATGTAAAACTTTGATCCTATACACAAAATCTACAAAAATGTCCTCATTTTCTTCGCCAAATAGCAAGGGAAGGATTCTTCAAGTTCGTAACAAACATTTGGCCAAGAATGAGTAATGGTTTAGTTTCGCTCATATTATCGCCAGGCTTTTGAAGAAGGCACAAAAGAAGAGTCGAGCTTTTCCGTGATTACGAGATTATGGTTCGTTAGCTTTGGGATGGTACATAATTTCCACTAGTTTTCACGGGAGTTCATGAAGCTGATGCTCTTTAAAAGGAAGACTATAATGGGAGATAGAATAGGATTTGATGAAAATGTCTAGAACAACATGATCTTTGGAACTTCATGTTGAGACAAATTTGGAAGGATCAAGGGACAAAAGTTCTTGTATAAGAAGTATTTTTCTGAAAATCTTAACTCCAACTTTAATAGAAAAATCAAAACCTTCCAAAACTCAAGGATCATCGAAAGTTCGTCTCCATAGGTCAAAGTTGAGACAAATTTGAAAGCTATGATATTTTGATCAACCCCATGAGACGAGAATGGGGAAATGCTTTTAACTTTCAAAGCTCTTGAATTTGCCAAGTATCAATGAAGTCATGAAAAGACTTAATTGGAAAAAAGAAAGGATACAATGGAAAAAGGGTTATAAAATAGGATTTGATAAAAACACGTCCAAAACAACATGATTTTCAATATTAAAAATATTTTCAAAGGGAAAGTTGCCGTACGAGGAGGCCTTCAGCGGTGGTGACGATGGTGGTGATCATTCTACTCGTGCTGGTTGTGGTGGAAGGTGCGGATCAGCAGCTGTTTTGCGCTGAAAGGTGTGATTCCGGGTGCAAACAATGGCGACTCGACCTCATGAGGTACGTGAAATGTGCTGCTGGCTGTATGCTACGTTGCATGTAAGTCCTTTAAATGAGAAACAATTGTCTTGTTCCTTCTCAAGAATTTGACCTGCGAGCATCGGTTGAATGTTTTTCTCTTAAATGTTTTTGCAACAGAAGCTTCTTTCTTTTCTTTTATGGGTTATGATTGAGTATGAAAAATTATTGTTTAGTTTAAGACGTTTAAATTGATTGCATGTTATGGGTTGAATTAGCTGGTTCTTATTATAACCATTCTCTCAACATTATTTGGCATTAATTATAGATCATCATAAGATTAAGCAATTGTGTCATTAATGTATTTGATGCTATCATTTTCATAATTTTATACAGCAATTTAATATGAAGTGATTTACCTTTTGTTAACATTTAGGTTTATACCCTATCTTTTGTATTTATTTAATGTATAGTTATTACATTTAGTTTTGTTATTATTAATAAAATTTATTAAGACATTGCTCATGTTTCTTAAAAAAAAAAATTATTTGGCATTAACATACTAGTTTTGTTTGGAAATAATTAATTGACAACAAAGAAATACACGCACAATATGTAAGAATACTAAAAATTTACATGGTTCAAGAAATTAATTCCTAAGTTTACAAGAGATAACAATTTATTACAATTTCAAAATTTTCATAGCTTAAGAATTTCTGTTCGATAATACCTTTTTTTTCTTTAATTATTGAAATAGCTTACGAAATGACATAGTACTTATAATAAAGTCTTCCAAACCTTAACTTTAACAGAACTTAAAAGGAATTTTATTGAACAAGTTATCTTTTTTTTTTTCTTGATGCTAATTTTAACTCATCAACTAATACTCTTATTATTGAACTTTTTTATAATATTCAAAATAACCAAATTGGGTTATCGGATGCAACTAACATTCTTTCAACAGGACGTGTATAACTAGACGTTAAGGGTGCTATAGCTTTTAGATTTTTCTGCCTTCTCTTAACATTCATCATGGAAAACCATAACATATCTAAAAATTATCAAAAGAAAAAATAATCATGTAACTATGAAAACACCACAATATGAAGCCTAATAGTTAAGAAATAAATTAGTTATGTAGATAAATATTCAGTCACATGCAACAGGCTACTAAACCAAGGTATTGATAACATTAAATACATGTTCACATTATTTTTAGAAGTAATTAGAAGAAGAAATCCACAAAATTTCCTTCTTTCACTCTCAACGGGATTTGGTTCCCCGGGGTTGGGAGTTATGGGTAGGGGAAGGATTCTTCTAGTTTGTATCAAGTGAATAACATATTAAATAAGTTTCGCCCAATTTATTACCATGCTTTTGAAGACTGAAAATAAAATGATTTGAGTTTTCTTTTTCTTTTCTTTTTTTTTTTAAATTCTTCTGTTTACATAAAGGGGTTCGAGGGTTCATAAATATGGAGTGTCAAATTTAAGGCTTAAATCTTGAGTAGTCAATAATAAACAATTGAAGTACTCATTAGTTAACAAACGAAGGTAAGTTCTTTCATGACTTAAAGAATATCCTTCTTAAGCATTGGGCTGGCACGGAATTTCCACTAGTTTTCGTAGGAGTCCATGAAGTTGATGTTTGGATACGAAGTGACTGATAAGGAAACAATTGCTTCCTTTTTCGAAATATGCTTAGCATCAAGCAATGTGAGGCCAGGTAAGCCCTTTACATTATCTCTCTTTCATGTAGTGCCACTCGAGTTGTGAATTGTTCAAGGCACATAAAGAAATCATTTTCCTCCATTTTATTTATAATTGTTCGTAATTTCGATCCACAGCTCACATTCTTCCATACCAAAATTGGCATCAAAAGTGAACAAATATGGTTTTGGTTGTCAAATATTTTTAATAATTATACGATTATTAGGGTAGTGTTTAAATATAGAAAAAAATGACAATTCATTTTACAAGTTAGTTTTTAATTAAACAATAAACTTATTTTTAATACTAATAACTAACCTTATTGAACCCCTAGTAGACATAACTTTTGGTGCAAACAAATAGATCAATTCACTATAGCTTTTGCCCAAACTTTACTCAACGGCCACCGTATTTGGTCATAAAAAGGCAGACAATTTTATTAATATAGTTTTCTACTCAAACCAAATAGCATAGGGATTCAGAAGAGAAAGGAAGAAATGGAAGGTTGCCATACGAAGAGACCTGCAGCGGAGGTGATGATGCTGGTGATCATTCTACTCGTGCTAGTTGTGGTGGAAGGTAAGGATTGGCTCCTGATTTGCGCTGGAAGGTGTGATTATAAGTGCATGTATGAGCTAGAACTCACCGAGTACATGAAATGTGTTGCTAAATGTGTAACAGTTTGCATGAAGAATATCCAAACATGAGAAACAATTTTCTTGTTTCTTCTCAAGAATTAAGCCTGCCGAGTATCGTTTCCCACATTTTTTCAACAGAAGCCTCTCTTTTTCTTCTTTTATGGGTCATGATTGAGTATATGTAAGAGAAATATACAAATTATGTCTTAAACATGATAAGTTATTATTTATTTTAAGAAATTTAAATTCATTGCATATTCTGAGTTTAATTAGTTGTTTCTTATTCTAACTCTTCTCTTGATATTATTGGGTATTCTAATATTGTATTTGTTCAAAAAAAAATGATCCACAATAAAGAAACAGATACAAAAGTACATAAGAACATTAAAAACTTGCATTCCTCCGTATAAGCCAATTTCTAGATCTACAAGAGATAATATTCTACCACTATTTAGAATTTTCATATATCAAGGATTTCTTCTCTGACAATACTTTTTCTCTTTAGTTATTATAACATTTTACTAAATGACACAAGCCATATAAATTTTTTCAAAACTTATATTTATAGAAAAATTTAATTGAGAAATTAATTTTTTTGTTCTTCATCCTAATTTTAACTCTACAACTAATACTATTACGATTGAATTATGTTATAATATTCGGGATAACCAAATCGGGTTATTGGATGCAAGTACATCTATCAATAGGATGTGAGTAATTAGGTGCTAAGGGTGTTAGGGTTTTAAGATGAATGTTCCAGTGGGTCTTTTTATTTTGGCCTTCATCATCGAAAACTAAAGCATATCTGTTAAATGTCAACAGAAAAACAAATTGAGCAATTATGAAAATACCATGTTATGGCGTCTCACAAGTGAAAAATAATTCAATTATGTTGATGAATATTTACTCTCTCTTAAAAGTAGTTATTAAGAAAAGGATTTATACTCAAATATAAAAGGAAACTAAATCAAAATATTAACAACACACAATACATATTGATAGCAATTTAAGGAGGAAATATGTTAAAAGACTCAAAGGTTGAACTCAAAATTTTCATCTTGCACATACTCCCTTATGCTAAACGACATTAGATTCAAGGTCGCAAGAGATATAGTAAATTTAACTTGGGACTTCAATTTTATGTTAAAAAATCTAAAGGTTTAACCTAAAAGTAAGTTTAAGAATTGAAGGAATACTTTTTTAATTTAAGCTTCACTACAAAAACTTATATACTTGATGTGAAACTTTCATCCTATACACAAAATCTATAAAAAAAAAAAAAAAGTCCTTATTTTCTTCACTGAGTAGCAAGGGAAGGATTCTTCTAGTTCGTAACAAACATTTGGCCAAGAATGAGTAATGGATTAGTTTCGCTCATATTATCGTCATGTTTTTGAAGAAGGCACAAAAGAAAAGTCAAGCTTTGCCGTGATTACGAGATTATGCTTCGTTAGCTTTGGGATGGTACAGAATTTCCACTAGTTTTCACGGGAGTTCATGAAGCAGATGCTCTTTATTATCATACAACTTTCGGTCGAACGAGAAAAATGTGGGCAAGTACATATAAAATATCCTTCTACTAGCCGCGAGAATCAATTTCTTTTACTAGCTTGTCCTGGGGATTCTATGGTTAATGTTGAAAGAGCTTTTTAAGAGAGGATGGGACATTGAGAAGAAACATTGTGACGTACAATTAAGTGAAAGACGGGTTAATTAGCTTAAGTTTAGTGGAATAGCTTGCCAACCTTCTTACGGGATCAAAGGAACAAAATGGTTAGAGGATGTGTCACATGTTATCTGCAAGGTTTAAGTTAATTATTGCTCTATTAACTCAAAAAAAAGTATAAATCATTTCTCTAAGCATAATTCATTGATTTTTCTTGTAATATTTATAGTTTTCGGCTTAACAGTTATAGAAATACCAAGAATTGTCTAGTACTTGACCATAAAATAAGACCAAGTCAGCTACAAAAGTTGATCAATGACAATCCCCATCTCCGAGCAACACAAAGAAGCCAATCCAATCTATACTCACATCCTGCGAAGTCTAATCGAGGGCACCATGATGTACCTGTAGCTTTGTTACTATGTTAAAAGAGATAAAAAGCTCTTTTTACATATAATTCAATCATTTTTCTTGTGGTGATTATAGTTTTGAACTAAATAGTTACAGAAATACGGTAAGTTACTTAATAATGTAATATCATATTAAAAAAAATTGATTGTTAAAAGAAGATCATACCCCTACATATAAGGAAAATGTTAAAGCAAGATATTAATAATAAAACTTCTTTAACAATTGGGATATTAAAAGAAAATAAGAATCTCAAAGTAACCAGTATCAAAATGTTTTTCAATAAACCAAAATACATTCAACGTATGGCTTCATTTGTGTAAAGAAAGCCAATTTCTACTTAGCAAGTGGACAACCGTTCACCCCACACAACAAAAGGGCAGATGCACATTCTGCAGACCAAGTTAGTCTTGTAGTGGGGAAAACTATTATCAAATCCATGACTGGAAGTGCGGAACTCTAGGCCTCATGAGTGGCTGGTTTGCTTGGGGAAGAGTGGAAGTAAGGCTACTTTTCACGAACAATTTGATGAATTCTTCGCCAGTGGAGCTAGGAGCAAACCATGTTGGAGACATGTCTTTTCTATAAAAGGCAGATGATTGACAGAAAGAACATGAAATGGGAACAACTCCAGTACATATTCTACTGGATCACATCTCTCTCCCAACACTCACTTTTTACTTTTTGACTTTGTCCACGGAGGTTTCATTGTGATCTATTTGAATACATCACATCATGTTTGTTAGATTTCCTCTAAAGAAACATTAAGATAGTGCATTATATGTTGTCAGCCGGGAAAGATAGAACTTGGGATCAATTCAATGTCGTTGTGTACCCTCAAAGAGGTGCATCTTCTTTCCCCACTTTTTTGTTTATGATAAAGGCAAAGCCAAGTGTAAATAATTTAATCAAATATAATCTAATTATTGTAGATAGATTAAGAAAAATCATATGTGATTTCAAAATAAAGCTGTTATTATCTTAATTTATTGGTAAAAATAAGAAAAATCATATGAGAGAGAATATCTTAATTTAAAAAAATAAAATCTTCTTATGTTAATGTTTTGTTGTGTGATAGTTTGAAGCTTTTTATCTCAGTCTTTCACATTTAAAGTCAAGTTAATAATACTTCGTTATATTCAAATATTATGAGTAAAACTCATATATTCATACTAAAAAGTAATTCAGTAAAATAAGATCTAGGCATTGACCTTGATGAGAAACGTAAAGACAAAGATAGACTGAGACATACATTTCTGCCCTCCAAGGTTCATTGGGTGGCATTCTTTTATAACTTATCTACAAAAACTGTCGGCCCACAGACATCCCTTATCCCATTGGATGATTCTTTTATCCATGTATTACATAAGATACTAGGTAACATCCAGATACACTTAAGGCAGATTATCATCGGCTCCAACGTTTTTTGCAGGATTGAAACTAAGGTGGTTATTGTCCTCCACGTGAGCCTCCTGGCTTGGTGTCCTTAATGATGTTAAATTGCTAGAGTACCACCTTGACCAAAAGATGTAGTTGAGAAAGTTGAGGAAGCTGAGTGCTGCCAGCATCCAATAGAAAAGATCTAGCCTGTCTTTGTTCAGGTCATTGTCATGGAGCCAACCGCCATTGGAGGAGTTTGAGGTGATCTTGTTCACCAAGGAAACCAATACAGAGCTCAGATAAAACCCAAAAGAGTAAGAGCAATAGGTGATTGCTGTTAAAAATGCCTGCATGCCTTTCAAGGATTGTTTGTAAAAGAACTCAATGAGCCCTACGGCTGTAAACATTTCTGACAATCCAAATATCAAGAACTGTGGGGTGATCCAGAAAATGGATAGTATTTTGTCTGAGTTTACTGCTGCATCCCTTCTCCTTTTTTCCATGATTGCTGCAGAAACCATTGAAAACGTCGCAAAAAAAAGGCCAAAGCCGATCCGGTGTAAAGGGGAGATGCCGGAGTCGTGGCCTGTGATTTTTCTTGCAAAAGGGACAAAGAAAGTGTCGTAGAGAGGGACTACAACGATGAGCATTATGTATGGGATGGACTGAAGGGAAGCTGGAGGGATATGGAAGGATTTGGTGACTTTAGTGTCCATTGCACTTCCTTGTTGGACGGAGAACGTTTGGAGCTGAGCTAAAATGGTGTTGAAAACAATGGTGCATGCAAAGATCGGAATGACCGAGAGTAGAATCTTGACTTGATTGACTTGGGAAACCGTGCACAATCTCCATGGGCTTTCCTTTGTATGAGACCCATCTTGGATTTTGAGGCAAGCCTTGTCCAAGAACCTAATAATGAAATAGATTAAAAATTAAAAAAAAAAAGAAAACAAAGAAGAAATTCAGTATATACATGGCAAGAGTTTCACACCAAAAGATAAAGGATTTTAGGTCATTTAATAATATATCAAAGTTTAGATTAATTCTGTTCCATCTTATGCAACCTTAAGTTTAATTGAGCTTAACCTAAGTTTTCTTAGACCGATGATTCATATGAATTTTGTGATTCAAGATTGTCAAAAAAAGGCGGCAATTAAGTCAAAATCCTCTAAGCTTTTGAAGGATTAAAAAGAAAAAGCAAGAAAAAGAAAACATTGACTTAAAAGCTAAGCATCGCCGTTCTTTTTATTGAGTTTCATGGTTGATTTGAAAGTGCGAGAATAAGAGAGTCAAAGAAAAAAAAATCTTATCTTTGAAACAGACCTGAACTTTCCAGTGTGAAGAAGACCGCCAATATCAGAAGACGATGAAACGTTGTTCTCTGGCACATTGTTTTGGTCCCTCTGGAGAGTTTGTGCGTAAGACGGACAAACCTGCTTTCTTTTCAAGAATGCAGCCACAAAAACCTGAAAGGAACATCGTCAAAAGACATGCGCATAAATCAAAAGAAAAAGAGGAAAAAGAGGACATATTTAGACAAATTGTAGTCATAATTGGTTGGGTCCAAGACTTAGGTCTTAAATTTGAAATCTCATGTAACAAAATCCTTGGATGACAAATAAAGTAAATATTATTTAGAATTTCTTGATCCACATCTAAGTATATGAATTTAAATGCATATGTAAAATTATATATATTTAAGATAATAAAAAAATTCATAGAAGAAAACTTTAAGAAATTACTAAAATACAAAGATCATACCGAATGGGAAAAAGGACAAAAGAAGAATTACCTGAGCGATGGGGGTGAAGATGCTTCCTTGAGGGGGCTTGTTGCGATAGTAAAGAGTACCAGAAACCAAGCTGATAAGTCCCATGGCCATGGCGGCAGCTGAAACTCCAAAGCCAACGTCCATCCCGGAATGAGTTTGGACCCAAACAAGAACTGTAAGGGCAATAAGCTCACCCACGGAGAAGGCAAAATAGGCAGCGTTGAAGTAGGTGGGGAGCTTCTTGGATTGCTTGGGGTTATCTTGGTTGAACTGGTCACCACCATGAGCAATCATGTTGGGTTTGACACATCCACTTCCTAAAGCCACTAAGTAAAGTGCCACAAAGAAAATCAAAGCCTTCAACCCCTTTGCTTCTGTACAGTGTTCTCCATCAGTCAGCATGTTGCAAGAGGGTGGCTTTAACTGGGGAAGATGAGCTTGAACTGACAGCAATATGAATCCCTGTACATTTAAATAAAGAGAAAGAAAACCCATGTGTAAGAGACCATGTTTTCTCTCTTTCTCTCTCAAAGAAAACAAAACTTTTCATAAGCTGAAATATGGTTAAAAATACTAAAATTAATCTAAAAGGAGATCTTTCTCTTTTATAAGGAGGATTTTGAAAAAAATAATTAAAATAAGATAAAATTTATGATACTATTAACATATTCTAAGATTTTGAACTATTTTATAATAATAAAATAGAATAATGTGTACTCAATCTGTAATTAAATATTGTACTTGAAATCATAGATATAACATCATGTTAAAAAGTCTATATTTATTTAAAGATTGACCTAAAAGTATGTGGTTTTTAATTTTTTACTAAAAATTCTTAACAAGATTTAAATTCGGATCTAGATGCCATTATTGTCGACAGCCACTCGTGTTTGTGGCCCTTTCTACTAGCAAGAAAGACAATGGTGGGGGGAAAAGAATAGTTGGAATAAGGTAAAGGCATACGGAGAGTTCGACAAAGCCGAAGATGAGCATGGTCCAGAAACTCCCAAGATAAGAATCCGAAAGGTAACCGCCAAAGAGGGCCAGGATAAAGATAGTTCCCACAAAGTTCGTCACGATATTTGCAGATTTCGACAAAGGGAAGTGCATCTCATTAATCAAATATGTTATGAGGTTGTTCCCAACCGCAGCTATGGCCATTATCTCAAACGTTTGTATCCCTGTAAATAATCACATCCATAAACAGTGCATAATAAGTACATAAAAGAAGCTTAAGAGCGAGAAAGGGAGCATTAAAAGATGAGAATAACATGTGCAATTTCAGTCTGAAATAATATGTATATAGGTAGTAAAAACAAGTCTTGGGTAGGCCGCTGCTCCCTCTTAGGCATCAAATAAAATTTGAAAAAACAGATATAAAAATAAGTCAATGGACTGGTAGTATGATGGAACCACTAATGACTTGAAAAATGACATTACAAGAAAATTTGTTCAAGAAACATAAGCACTTTACTTTTGATAAGAGCTTAAGTTTATTGAAAGCTTCAAATTCATGACCAAACAAAGAACTTACTACAAGTTTCACACACACACACACACACACAAAGACATCCAAAAAGTGAAAGAGGGATACCAAGAACAAAAGCAGCAGCTCTCATCCCTCCATGTTTGGAAGGGTTGGAGGGTCTTCCTCTCCAGTCAACAGTGGTATCTTCAACCATTCCAGACATTGCCGAGCTCTCTCTCTCTCTACCCTTTACTTCTGTTCTCTTTCTTTTCTCTCTCCCCAAAGATATAGAAGAGAAAGAGAGACAACTTGCAAGAAGCGATGGAGTCTGATGGTCTTCTTACTCTGCTGAATTTGAGGAACGCAGAGAGGGTGGCTCTTAATTTATAAAGCTGAGCCCCTCTCTCCTAGATACTGTACCAATGAAGCTTCCTGCAAAGTTCTAATCCCACACGCACAATGCCCACGTGGGAAACACTTCCACCAGAAAATGGTAGTGTTGTTTTGCTTTTCTTTGAGGAAGGAAGCGTGTGGTTTGGATTTGTAAGTAGAGTTGACAAGTCGAATTGCCTTTTCGGCTCTCTTTGGTTGTCCATATCGAGCTTAATATATTCTCTCCATTATAGTTCACATCCCATTTCCTCCATTTAATTAAATTAGATGATTATTAGAATTATGGGGACCTCACAAACACATGTTAATAATTTATAATTTCGGCATCTTCCTCTTTCCTTCACCCAATGTTATTAGTCACATAATGACATCTTTTTGTCATGTTCTAAGTATCTTAATTGGGAGCAATAGTTTCCCAACATTGATGTTATCATTGTATGCCCTGAAAAAGGTTTAACATTCACCAAAGAGGGATGGGATTAGATGGAATATACAAGGAAAGTATAAACCAAGCACAGAAAGAGGACTAAGGAAAGGAGGCTTCAAACTTTTGGCTCATAAGAGGACTTCCAATCAATATTTTAAACACAAAATCATACAGATGAAATGGTTTTGTTTTTCTCAAATTGATTGTTAATGCTCAAGTTGGGTTTTCTTGTGTTTGGAAGATAATAGAACCTATTAGATAGTAGCACCTGATCTTTTATTATTGTACTAATTTTTTTCTTTTGGGTGATCTGTTTCTGCATTGACTGGATGAGAATAAAATTGCTAACTGCTTCATTTTCGGGTCAAATGATTCACAATTAGCACTATATTAAATTCAGCTCACATGCATGCAACTCCATGAGATCTTATTCTTGTGTTATCTTCATTTTTAACTCCAGATTCTTCGCATTCTTGTCTGATGAGGTAATACATCCAAAAGATTTTTGTCCCGGAAAAAAGCCCTTCATAAAATAAGCTACAAGACGTGCTGGCAAAATCATACAAGAACAAATTCAAAAGGTTAACAAGATTAAAGGTTTATAATTATATCTTCGTATCTGCAAATCTTGTGACTAAGCAATGATGAGAGAGAGGTGAAACTTAAAAATTTAACAACTAAATCGATCAAAATGTTAAAACTCACTGGGTATGAAAGGGTCTACTTCTGTTTCAGAATTTAAAAACTATTAAATACTCAATCCTACACCTGAAAGAAGAGTACTTGTGAAGTATTTTATAAGCATCTTTTGAACACTCCTCTTTTCAATAAGGATTTTTGGAAAGAGTTGGACTTGAGCCTTCAAAAAGAACATATATGTGAGAAGGATTCAAGAGAAAATACCTCAGTAGAACTGGGACCTATAGTTGAGTGGCAAAAGTTATAGACTTTTGACCTTAAAATTTTCGGTTTGAATTCCTTAACTCATTACCTATATTAAAATGAAAAAAGAAAAACACCCATGTTATGAGAATAAATCAAGTGAAAAAGTTGAGGTTAGGCCGGTTGTTAGTGTGGTCTGCACTGCACTTGGTGAAAGGAATGATGAAGTTTGAATTGGTTTGCGTAGTGCAAAGTACTATTAAGTGCTTATTATAATGCATACTTTGTGTGGGCGAAAACAAAGACAGAGAAACCAAGTCAAAAGCTTGTCGGTGTTTAGAAACAATATGATGTTCAGATTTGGCGTTCATTGGCTACTCCAATGTTTTCTGGTAGCTGCTTTTTATCCTTTCTGTCATGCAAAGTAGATGGTTCATTATCACCTTCCGTTAATAAGATCGTCAAAATTGAGAAAGTACTTACTTTATTTGTATCTTCAAAGAGGGCCTTGATACAGAAGGATGAACGCCTTTACGTAACGTAGAGAGAGAGAGAGAGAGAGATGATTTTACGGTAATCAAATACTCAAAAGGTTGTGTTGTCAAATACATTTTTTACTACAGATTTTGATGTAATTATCCAATCTTGTGCTTTCCTAATTGCAAAAGATAAAGAGTTTTACGAAAGAACACACTCTTTTAGGTTCAGGCAATAGCACTGACTTACTGTTGTTGTTCTTGTGTTTTACTGTTTTTCTAGTATGTTTGCTGAAGATGGTGTGCCTAAAACCCACCATTTAAGGGCCACTTGGGGGCTCCACTTGAGCTTCTAAGTAGACCACATAAACAGTGGATTTTTACAACTAAGAAAATGGAAAGAATTCCAATGATATGTCGACGGGTTGACAACGTGGGCATCTTCTTAATCCTTCCATTTGCTTCGCCTCAACGACCCCCCACAATTTTATGACAATGCAATGTTGATTCAATTGCTGTTGCCAATGGAGCACAATGAACATTATCTTCCTAGTATGCATGTATGTGTTGAAAACAAAGCGTGTCATCTTTTCTTAGTAACGAAATTTTTAAAAGAAAATGAGTTTTTCAAATATGACATCTTCTCGTTTATGGATTAAATCCTTGTGGTTTTATCAAGCACGTTCAAAATAGTATAAATGAGTATTATACATTACATATATCTTAGTTTGATATCTTTCATATATATAAAAGTGTATTTTCATTTTCATAGCTAATTTTAAGAGAAAGAATAGATTTTTTTTTAATGAACATATGAAATTATTTATCCAAAAATGAGAGAATATAAAGACATGGATACATACCCTAATATTATAAGCTTATCTAAGAAAAGGAAATGGTAAATATTTAGATAACATAATACTCTGAAAGCAACATCTCTAAATAAGACAATTGCCAATATTATTCTATAAGTAGAGAATTAATTCATTTCGTAACTTCAATACGCTAGAGTTTGTATAACGCAAAAAAAAGCTTTCAATCTTTCTTTTATTTCCTTATAGTAGCCATTTTCCTTAATTCTTTTCCTTTTTAGGTCCCTTTTTCCGTTTTTAATTAGACTTTGAGTTACGTAAAAGGGAAGGGATAAAGAACAAAGAAAACAAGGCAGCTATAATGCCTTTGGCCTTCTTTCTTCGGTCAAACATTTATTATTTTTTATTGTCAGTCAAGACTAAAATTTACTTGTCTCTTAACACGTGGTAGCATTATATAGGTTTGTCGGCATTATAGTCAGCGTTCAATTCCATGCCACCCTACTCATACATGACCTCTTTCTTGCTTTGATTTTAAGGTACAAGGAAAGGTGTTTTTGAGAACAAAGCGGGAGACAAGGTGGAGACAGAACATATGAATCCTAAGTGGATCCCATTAACACAAATAATACTATAAAAAGGAAAAAAATGGTTGAGAAATTTGGATTGCCCACTAGAAGTAAGCATGAGTAGCACCCATATCACCATAAGAAAAAAGCCTACTTTCGCTCCACAAACTTCGACACTTGTGAGAAATATCCAACAATGACGTCCACATAGTATGTGATATTTGTTTGAAAGGATTCTATGTATTTTCGGACACCCTTAAATATTAGAAAAATATCATGCTAAAATGTTGGTAATATGAGATGATTACTATTTTAATAACCTTTTGGTCTAAAATTTAGGAAAATCATAAGAATATAATTCACAAGTGATAATAATGAATGATGAAGTGTTGCACTCAAATTTGAGTATAACTTTATGTTAAAGAGACTCATTTTATCTTTTTAAATTAATTGTTAGGAAAAGTAATATTTGAATGTATAAAAAATATACTAGATTAAGCTATTAAGACAACCACTATTTTTAATGTATCATTTCAATTGATCATGATGAAATTATTATGCAATCTAAAAATAACAGCTACAATCAACTTTCTTATCTAGTGTTTAGAAAATTCATTGAGATCTAATTCATAGGCAATAGTTATAAGCAATGGGTTGTTATACTTAAATTTGGATATGATATTATATTTATAAAAAAAACCCTCGTTTTATCTTTTAAATGGATCATTAAAAGAGAAATATTTAAATATTAAAAAAATGTCAAATCAAGGCATTGACGGTGCGATATACTCCTTTTTTCAACTCCTTTCCTCACTCGTTCATGTCGAAATTAATATTAATAGGATGTTAAGGATGACAGCTTCAATCAAATTGTTGTATTACTTTTGTTTTGATAAAGGGTGAAACTTTCTTCTACAACATTGCTAGTGACCATTCCACATTGGTGGACTTGAATAAAGGAGAATAGTTTTACTTTTTGCACCTATTTTCTTGATATGGCCTCCACTGTTACACATGAGACCAAAAGTTCTGCTCAAGGTGGACCATGGGTGCGCATGATAGTGCCCCAATTTAATATGTTTTACTAGATACCACAGTCTTTTAATGGGGCAGCTGGTGCAGAGCAATGCTGTACAGAGTTATTAGTTTATTATTTACTCATAAGATGCCATTTATCTGTCGGCAATTCCACTCACCAGCTTCAAATGTAAAAAGTGTGGGTTACAAATCTATAGTCTTTGTCCTTTCAAGGGCTAGACCTACCATCCCAATTTACCAAAGCGAGGAAAAGGACCTTTCAACCACAAAGATCAGGTGTCGAGTTCAAGAATTTTTTAAAACAAAATGCATTTCACTTTTTTTAGATTTTCAGTAAAATTCTTAAACTTTGTTTTGCTTGCAGTCATTGTTACTAAATTTCTTCTAATTTGTTTGGTATGGAAGTTCCAATTTCATATTAAGATTCTTATTCTTTTCTCATTCCAAAACATTTAAAGGTGGAAATTCATATCAACCTTTCTAGTAAAGGAAGAGAGTAGTCCATGTATAAGGCACTATAGGATATACCTAAAGGTGTAAGGCACATGAAAGTTTGGAACCTTTTTCACTCAAAAGCACCTTTTTCCTAGTCATCTTGAGAGGCTTTACAATAAAATTACACAGTAGAAGCTAGATACATTGGTTACCAAGAGACATGCTTTTAAAAATTTCAGTGGATTCTCACATCTTTTTTTTTAGTTAGGTTAGATTCTTCCATCTTTTCATAGCATATTTTGTCAAATGGAAAGCCATAATTCAGCCCAATCCTAGGGCTACATTATGGCTATATTCCTAGGCACTTGCCACCGATCTTCCAAGCCCCATCCATAGTGTTTAATCTACATCAAACTTTTTTAGTAGAGTTTCTTGTTAAGAATAATGTAGAAATTTCTCATATTAACTAAATATTACGTGAAAAATGTTTTAAAATAAAATATACTTTTCATTCCTTATAAGTTTTTTTATAGCCTAAATAAATTTCTTGCATTGTAATAAAGCCCAAGTTTAACACCCTTTACACACAAAAGGAGATGTGTTACCTAAATAATGAAATTCACAATCCTGACTGGCTACAAAGAAGCATGTTGAAAACAATATGAAAATTGTCCAATATTATCCAAATTTTGCTTGAGAAACTAATTAAAAGTATAGGGGGAACAACTTATGCATTGTTAACAACTAGACAAGTTGAAAGTTATGTAGAGAACTTTTTGTTTACACTGTATAAAGTAAAAACTAAACACATTGCATAAAGTGAAAATGCTTGCTGCATGATCAGACCTAATCTCCCAACGCATATAGTGTGCTTCGCATGGTGTTTTTCTCCATTAAGTTTGCTGCAATCAGCTATCTTATCTGTTGGCAAAAACGTGACTTTTCTATGCACCACAATATTCTAAACGTCGTATTGTTACCACACTCAGTATTAATGGGTGCAATGCCATGGTAGACCATCATGAACACATTTGTCGATTGTCAATACCAGTGATGATGACTTCATGTGTTTTTTCACTTATGTATTTCTCCATTCATTTAAACTTTTATTTAGAGATCTTACATTACGATATAGAACTCTTACCTTACACATAAGCTATACCATACATTTCATGTGATTGAGACTGCCTTCATCGTGCTAATCTCCTCACTATTGGACATACGTCATGCCAACGCTTTGGTTCCATCATTTATGTTAATGTATCAAGTCAACCAATGTTGTATGTCAAAGAGCTTGAATCTGGACAGCATTCAACCTTCACTTAAAAAAGAAAAGAAAAAAAGGGGCCAATCAAAAAGAGTTTCATTCAAAGAACCAAGCCATTTTCAAACACCCTTAAATAGTCACTAATAAAGTCAAAAGGGCCCTCGATAAGTCGGTAGTTGGGCACTCCAAAGGATTCTTCTACATAGATTATTCCTTTCTTCTTTGAGCTCCCTCCCACTTCCCATCCCTTTCTCCGTTTGGTCCATCATCCACAAATGCACTGACAAAAACTTCAGGCCATTTTAGAACTTGGGTTTATCTTTATCTTTCTACAAAGGCAAACCTCTAAGATTATCAAATAAGTTAATCACCTGAATAGAAAGTATGTATCCACCCGGCAATGAACAATAAAAGAGCACTAATAATGAGGTTCCATGCGCAAATTGACCAATTCTCTCAATCTTCAAATTTGTACGCTCCGACCATTTGGTGATTATCATTTCGGGTTGCCTACATTCTATGCTTGTTTATCTCGATCATCCTTCAGATTCAGCTTTTTTTTTAAGGTCAAACCCATTGTTCTTTTAGGATTTCTGTTCAGGTGAGACAGTTCTACACGCTGGTAGGCCTCCTTTTCTACACCCAACTCAAGCACACCAAAATCGCATTTTCTCTTTTCCTCTCAATATTTTGAGGTCGGTCACGTTTGACTTTTATGTTGACGGCAGTGGCCTTGATAGGAGCCTCAGTTTTAAATTGTTTGTATTTGAAAAATAATGGCAGCTCAATAGAATAAGAAAGCCACCACTAGATGGCGTTTAAATTGTGTTCCAACGCACCCGAAGATAGGAAATGAAATGATTGAAGTTTACTGCCAGGAGACTGCAAGTTGAGCTTAAAGATTCTATACTCATTTGGGTATAGTTCAATCTATCACAATTAAAAAGAAAATCCTAAAAAATATTTGAGGGTGATTGACAAGGCTGAAACGGCTGCAAAACTTCTCAAAGGAAACCATAAGCAATTTTAGAACTAGGCGACTATTATCTTGATCATGATGGCAAACCAAAAAAAAATTACATGAGAGATCATCCTGTTTTAGAAATATAATATCTTTTCATGCAAATATTTTGTTGTGTAAAAGTTAAAAACTCATTGTCATGGTTTTCTCACATTAAGTGAAGTTTGTAAACGATGAGATAAGCGCCTAAACTTATTATTAAATCTCAAAAGAATCTCACATTAGTTGGGAAACCAATCTTTTGGGAGTTAAAATGCCTATTAATGGGTTTTTGAGTTGTAAAAGATGATAGAATAGAAGTTAGAGTGTATGTAATACTAATGATCAAGTATTAGATTATTTGAAGAATATTTTAAACTTAAAATTGTAAAAGTTTCTCCAAACTTTCTCATTTAAGAGACTAAAATTATAATAATTGTAATATCAGTATAAAAAACACCATAAATGTAGGACATTATTGGTCTAAACTTCTTAAGATTTATTGTGTTTGTGTTTGTGTTTGTGTGTGTGTGTGTGTGTGTGTGTAATTTGATCCATTATTAAGGAATTGTGTGAAAATTCCTAGCACTTTTCCACTTCAAATGTTATAAATAAAACTTCCATATTTCATACCAAAAAAGGCTCAACTGAAAAAAGTACATCAAAATGATGCATAAATGATAAAATGGTGGGTTTAGTCACATCATAGACTACAGTGTTCCCGTCATTTCTGATGGAAAACAAATTTGAGATAATAATTAGTGGGATCTCGTACGTCGGAAAATCTTGTGCAAATAATCATGTGTGGGCGAGGATGGAGCACTCCGGATTTGGGGGAGAAAGCATATTGCATTTCACAAAGCATTTTGACTTCTAATTTGTAGATGTCAAACCTTTCGAGTTAAAACAGAATTCTGGCGGTGAACATGGGTGGTCATCCTTTCTTGGAACTTCCAAATGTATCCCAAAGTTGAAGATGCTAATGTAATCACAATCTTAGTCGGGTAATGTCGTTTTCTGATCAACTGGGGAGAACAAGAAATTAAATGACACCACTACACAAAAGTATAGGTACAGATCCGATAGTACTCGATGGAAATCTTTGTTGCAACCACCAATCTTCACTTTAGGGGGTAGAAAGTAAAGAATAATTTTGACAAATAATGAAGTTCAAGATTTGGGTGCTAATGCAATAGCGCAAGCTTTCATATTTTAGTATTGAAAATGACGTCCTACATTACTTAAATGAATCTTCTTCTTTTTTAAATAAAATATTTGCTCCCTTGTATACAAACTAATTTTAAAAGTTCATGTTCAAGGGTAATACTTATTTGCTTGTAGGGGAAAAAGAAAAAATATAAGAAGTATTTTTTTCATAATATCTTTTTAAAAATGAGAGACTTTTTCACGGATAGACATGATTGTCCTTTTGAAGGATAATGACCCATTTTGGGAGGAATATGATTGTCCTTACGAAGGATAATTACCGAAATTCAGGAGGGTGAATATGAGTAGATGCCTTAGGCTAAGTAGCCTTCCCGTGTTAGGGACATGTCCCATATCCTCCGAGTCCTCAAAATAAGCAGTAATCAACAAGTGAATCAAATGTGATCACTCTTGATGGCGACTCCATAGGAGTCCCAATTTCTTCTTATGCAATGCTTGCTGAAAAGAAGGAAAGTTAAAAGCTCCTACAAACACTCTCCAGAGGAAGTGGCACTAAAATGCTGTTCCAACCGCCTCCACCACTAACTTGCTTTGTTATCGTTGCGCAATTCACCTGTCAAAATCATGTACACAGGCCTTTCACTGGCAATTAGCATGTCACGGGCATCTCTTTTTCTTGAAGCAAACAAGGTGGCCAGAAGGATTTGTGTCAAAGAAAAAGAGAGGGGTTGTAATCGTAGCTTACGCCATTGATAAGGAATCCATATGTACTATTTTGTGTACCATTTTGTAGGGTGACGTTTGGCCCTGAGCCCTCCTTTACTGGTTCATGGACTGCCAAGCATCTATCTCCCCACATTGCCTTCCACTGCCTCTCTGCAACCTTTAACAGTGGTCGATAGTGTCTTGCGCAAATACTTTGGGAGTATGAACAGGTTTCAACGTGCTTCATGATGTCAAGTTTATTCTTTCAAAACTTTCTATAGTTGAAAGTCATGATTAAAATTCGTGTGGCCAGGTTTCGTCGCCGCCTTCGGAGATGCCACCGTCGCCCAATGCCAGGGAGGTCTAGAGGGTATTAGGTTCACTGGATTCGACCATGTGTGCCCGGCACAGCCACCGAGGTTCATCAGCGCAAACTCCACCAAAGGACTTGAATTCTGAGTTGGACACTTTATATCCCTTTGCACTCACCTTCTACTATTTCTCTACAACCTTTAGCAGTGATTGATGATCTCTTTAAAGTTACTATTTTCTATCACTTTTTGAAGCTAAAAGTAATGATCAAAATTTGTCAAACATGTCAATGATTCAATGATCAACTACTGACTGGTTAAGACTTAGGTTTTAAATTGGACACTTTTTTCATTTACCTAATACAAAAGGCTATGATCAAAATGGTTTTAGGAGAGACTTTCATATGCTAATACAAACAAAAACAGGGAAGATTGATGTATTTCTATTACACACAAGGCTCAAGATTTATACTTTCTAATGGTAATATAAGTTCATCAAAGACCCATTGAGCATTATGATTTAAAGAAACCCACTAATTGTGAAGGCTAGTTTGCCTTATCCGACACTTCCCCTTGTGGTGACGGTAGTGTGATATAGACCTCCTTCAACTCTGATGTCTTCTATGAAATGAACTAACGTATGACTCATTGAACCATTATCAATTCTCTTTTCGGCCGTTCTTGTTGAAATCGTTTTTGACCTTTGAAATGACTACATAAAGCACCTATTTTCCTGTTTTCCGGCTTTCATGCATAGGAATTTTTGCCCAATCTAAAAGCTGGGGAAAAACAGGGAGTCTAGATGACTTTGATGAATGAAGGCTATATGAACAGACTACTCTCCGAGGTATTCATCACCCATTTCAAATCAGACTACTCTTCAAGGCATGAAAATCAAACAGCTCTATAGTGCTCAACAGGGAAGACCACGTTATGCAGAGAACAAAGAACCATTCATCACCACCCCCTCCATCCGTCTTCATGGATGTATGTACAAGCAAGATTGAAATGTGAAATAGGTAGCATTAGATGGTTTGATCAATTGCATTTGAAAAGGGAACTCATAATTGTCGTGCAACTAACTAGTCCATCTTGTGAGGAGAAATAAAGCAGATCTAGCAACAATAGCACATAGACAAGTATAAAGAAACACTGAAAATTTTATATGATTTAAAATACTTTATTTTTATGTCAAAAGAACAACGATTTATTGTTCGCTAGATAATTTCTCATTTTTTATTACTTAGGAATAACCCAACCCATATAAGTCAATTCCTGATAGCTCAGGTGAAGCTAATGAGGGGCTCAAAAACTGTTGGGCTTGGAGCTGGAAGCACAATACCACCTTTCATTTTATCCAACAAAAATATATATATCTGTATAAAGCTTTCCAAAATCTCATTCCAGGTAATTTGAGAGAAATCCTAGCAGCAAAATACCTTTTACCTTTTATCTCGAGTTTTCACTTCACCGAGTCGAATGTATATTTTCCAATAGCAAACAACCAAATTAAGGTCAGAAATTTAATGTGCCCATTTGTTAGAGTATGTTTTTTGACAAAATAAACCAATAAGAAATTCAACTTAGTTTACTCACCCAAGACAATTAGTAGGTTCCGGAGTCTAGTAAAGTTGGCCTATGAGAAGAACTTACCAGCACTACAGGGCCAAGAATAGTGCACGCAATTGCATTTGGACCACCCTTCCTGCATCGATGGACCTCTTTATCTTTCTACAAACCAACCTCAATGGTCCCACTAATTCTCCGTGACTGACAGCAATCTAATGCTTCAAGTTTTCCTGTCACCTTCTTCCGCAATGATGGCTATAGAAATTGGTCAAGGGGCCTATGATAAATGATTGCTTTAGAAAGTTCAAGCTCTCCAAAGATACTGTTTACTCTGCTTTTGAATTCCTGGCGACACATGGTATCCAATGAAATATGGCTTTCTAATGAGAGTCGCAGAGAAATTGGAGAAAGGAGCTACGAAAAATGATTGGTTCAATAAATTCAAGCTCTACGAAAACAGTGTTCTCTTTATTTTAAGTCCAGACAACAGGGTACCTATTGACGTATACAACGTAGAGCCTAGCCTAGTATTCGCTTTTCCATGTACTCTAATAGAAAGCATACAGCAAATTTTAGGCTGTGACTCATGGCCCCTACCTTCGACATGAATCCTAAGTCACGCTATGCCATACTTTATCCATAAATGCTTTCACACATCACGAAACTCCGTTATTTCTTCCCCACCTATGGAAGCACACTTAACACCCCACCCGGCCCTCTCCTTTACATCAGTTTCCACAGCATTTCGCATCATGGGAAATGGAAGCATCACTTACCTAAAATCTTGCCCCTTTGATTTGACACAAAGAGCATTGACACAAAGAGCATATAGCGTAATCATAATCCCAGGAAAGTTACCTGTCCACGAGAATGGTCAATAAGCTATTCACATTTCATCACCTGCTAAGGTTGATATTCATCCAATCCGGACTTGATAAACACCCTAACCAATGAATCACAACATCTGTGTAGGGCTTGCTCTGAGTTTCTAGAATAAGTTGACCCAGCCAGAGAAATGGCAAGTTTACAGATTGTGCAAATCTGGAGATTCATCTATAAAAGAAATCTAGATATACTATGTATTTAGGCTCGATAAGACAGTTCATTAAGAGAGGGTTCGCCTGTTGAAAGATTCCACTGTTAAGTTTGCGGTGAAAGCTGGAATTGAATTCAACTTCCGTACAAATATGTTGACCTGCAAAAAGGAAAGTCTAAATTAGTTGCACTTCATAGGCAGCACATCAAAAATCAGAACAAATCACCAACAAAGAAATAGATGATTTGACCTACAAAACGCTCAACTTTCTATCCACTAAATTAACCAGAGAGAATGGTTCCTAAAACGTGTCTTTTGATTGGGATTTGGAACAAATAGAAGTTAAACATTGGCCCATCAGCGCCTCTGAAACCTCTTGATTCAACAGGGAAAAATAACGGAAACAAAGAACCGACAGAGAAAAGAGGAAAGAAAAAAAAAAAACTCAGAAATGAAATCAGAATCAGGTCTTAAAAATGTGTTACTGAACCTAATAGTAAAAGCATCGCAGGTTAAACATTCATCACAATTGATTGTCATCACAACAAAATAAAGCTTGAAGTTGTCTTTTGACAAACCAATGGCCTCAAATTACTGCCCCACAACAGACAAGATCCCGCACATTACTAATAGATCAGGTTAACAGTGCAATGATCAGGTCCAAGACGGGACAGCCATTCTCAAAGATGCAAAATGACGTTTATAGTTCAAGCGTAAGTTTGCAAGAAAATTGGTTCTTACCTGATGGGATATCTCAGGCTGAGATGTGTAATCGTTTACCTGCAAGATTTTTAGGGGAAAAAAAATTACTTTTCATCTCTTTATTGACATGAAGGCCCCAGCTACTACTTAGAGAAACATCAGGAGATATTTTCTGTTGAATCTTGGAGCTCAAAATTGACAAAACAAACCCATTATTTTCTATTACAAAATATTTTCCTTTTTTCTTTACCAAAAAGGCTAATAAACCCTACGATTTCTTGTGGGACATTAGACACACCAGATAACCCCATATCCCCAAAAGACACCCTCTTACCATAATGGTTGTATTCCCGATTCATATTCAAATTCAAGCTTCTCATCATCGCTTTGTGCATAAATAGATTGGAGAGTAAAACGTGTCACTGGGATTCCATTAGAACGTTGATGTTCATCCATTACAATCTGCCAAAAACATAAATGCATTTGCTCATACATCTAAGGTAGTATAATCATAACTTTCACCCTAAGTTATAACTTTAAAATTAATGAAGCACATAAGAACAAAGTTATTAATGGTCTAAAGGTTAGCACAAACTTTATTCAATCTGGCCTTGCACAAGTTCTTTTTTCCATTGTATTATAGTTTCAAAAATCTGCTTGAGGAATCATATTTGGAGAGCATAGTAAAGTAGCAATAGCAATTAATAAGAATAAAAGGAAAAGGAAAAGAAAAGAAACTATTTAATGTGTTCTTGAAATATCTTGATTTGCTAGATTAGTAGCTAAAGGTTGTATGACATCCTAAAGTATGAGAATGATATTTCATTGAAGACTCAAACTTATCACCACCAAGATCATTTCAAAGGTCCATTTTAGCCACCTACACCGTGATTTGTCACAATTCTAGAACCATAACGTGTGCATCTAATTATATAAGGAATACATGCAAATTGCTTAAAATAAGTGTCTACCTAAAACTACATAGTTAAAAGAATGACACTTCCTCTTTCACCAAATTCTCTACATAATGCAAACCACACTACCCCAGACTCCCTTCTCATGTCAAGTGGCTCTCCCATTTACACTTGCAAACACCGTTACAGCAGGAGGCATCACCAATCAACTACAAATAAATAGAAATAAATATTGTGAAAACTCATTTTGGAGAGAGAAAACGGACCCTTTTCTTCCTTTTAGAATAGCAATGTGATTAGTCTAGAACACAGAAGTGTGATACCTAACTAGGGAAAACTATTCCAAGACCTTAGCATGAACACACACACCCCCCCCCCCCCCACCCCCCGGCCAGCGATTAAGAGAAATCGCCAAAGCATGGTAATAGGTTTGAAGGACCCACAAAAGTCTCCAAAGTTTGGAATCTCATTATGTATGATTTGAAGGACCAGAATAGGTGTAGAGAAGGTGGAGAGATTAAAGATGTCGATGAAAATGATGAAGACCAATGTACGGGGGGAGAGAGAGAGAGAGAGAGAGAGAGAGAGAGAGAGAGAGAGAGATCCCTGTAGCGTAGTCTATGGCTATTCCTATGTACAGTTTATATATTGACATGGGTCGGGCAAATCATCCCCAAAAACCAAGAAATAAACTAGCCCATACTAGTTCATGTGTTTACCAAGAACCAAATATAGATATCTTACTAATTAAAGAAGCATGCAAGATGGTCTGCTTATTTTCATTCCTAGGTTGACCAATCCCAGTCCATAACTTCCACTCACGGAACAGCCAATTAGAATACAACTTAAAAATGGAGGCAGAATCATAAGAAATACAAAGCAAAATGAGGAACACTTAACAATACCTTGTAACCAAAAAGTTCACAACACGCTCTTCTGAATACCGAAATTCTATCCGCAAAAACAGTCCTGTACCTGTTCCACAGGCATGTTCGACACTTTAGGTTTAAGAATATGAAATAAACAAATAAATAATGATCAAAGAAGGCAATAAAAACCCAAATATTTCCATCAACGAGGAACTCACCTCTCTTCACGTTTTTCAAGTTTTGCTATTTGTTCTTTTAACTGTGTTACCTTCCCAGAAATATAGGAATCCACCAGTTCGCCTGCATCCCCTGATAGATCAAGGATGCAATATAGAATGAACTTGTTGCTTAGTGGTGTAAGGAAAGTTGGACACATAACAATAAAATGATTGAAGCAACTAGTTGTGACTTATTAAACTTCCTTTTGAATTCCTATCCTATCACCATTAAAGACACGCTTCTTCAAAATGCAGTAGCAAGCCATAACAGATAGCATTGAGCTTCATCAGTGCAAAATACACTAGCATGAATAATATTCGAGTGTAGACTTTCAAATCTTTCAACAACTCATCTTTTGGGGTTCAGAGACAAATGCAAATATATAGTCCTCAAGGAGGGAGTTGGTTGGAACCAACACCCTTGTTTCACTTGACAAAGGACAGAAAGAAATGGAACTAACCTCACTAACTTTGGTCCTCCACACTTTAAAGTTAGGAGCAAACCATAACAGATAGCATCTAGCTTCATCATTGCAAATACAATAGCACAAACAATATTACAGTCATTTCAAAGTCTTTCAAAAACTTCTCATTTGGGCTTCAGTGACATACTCAAATATGTGGTCTTTAAGGAGGGAGTTAATCGGAACCAACACCCTTGTTTATCTAGACGAAGGACAGAAAGCTAACTAACTTCACTAACTTGGGTTCTCCATACCTTTTTTTATTTTTTTCTTTTTAATATTACAACACACATACACAAGATGTCAAACTCCAGACCTCACAGTTAGAATCCCTGCTAATTCACCACTAAACTAGCTGGCTAGGCAACTAATTGGTACAATCAACACCCTGAGGATAATCATATAAATTTACTTTCAATGTCCGCATGCCCCTTTAAATTATCATGACACGCCCAAAAGAAGGAAAATTAGAGATGCACAAATGCAAGTGGAAGAGTAAGCATCTGTCATTCAAGGAATAACTTTTTTTTTCATACCTGACTGACTTTTCAATTCTTCAACAGCTTGTAACTTCTCCTTCGTCTTCTGCAACTCAGTCTGTAGTGCCTCTATAGTTTGCTTTGTCTCATTATCAACAGCAAGGGTATTAACCATCCGCAGAACTTTTGTACTCGCAGCAGAATAATCACCATGGCCCAACTATGCATGGAAAAGCAACAGAAAAAGGTTATCAATGACAATGGACAAGAACATCAAACAAATTGACCATCTATACTAAATGAAACATTGGCCCATATATACATCTAAACACAAAATAAATAAATAAAATGACAAAATCTATAATTTCGGGTAAAAGCCCAAGGTGTGTTGATGTTTGGTGTGGGGGGGGGGGGAGGAGGGGGGAGAGTGTTAATGGGGGAAGGGTTTCCTATGACACAAAAAATTAGCTGAATATCGTCTCTTAAATATTTTTGAATCCTTGATTTATGAGGGGAGAAGCTGGGCAAAACCTTCATCAATCTATAAGGTGAGGCAAATTACTCTACTGAGTTGCATATTTTTTGAACTAATCTCCCTTAATTTCAAAGATCATGATTATGTCCCAAGCAATCCAATATTAACTTATATTGTCTATCAACAGCATATTGCACGGAAAAAAATTGCTAGGAAAGCTCATATTGCAGACGATTTTTTTTAAGAAACCATTCAAGCCTTACATAAAATGCTTCACCGTAGACGCATCAGGAAGAGATAAACTGCATAGTTCCAGTAATCCTCAACATCTTACCTTTGACTCCAGTAGAGAGATCTCTGAACGAAGGCGATCACCCTCCCTCTCCAATGACCTTATTCTCCTTGCCTCATTATTTAACCTCTCATTGAGCAACTTTATCTCCTCATATTGATGAGTATTGACTTCCTTCTGTTCATGTAAGCTACTCTCCAGTTCTTTAATACACGATTCTTTTCTTGCAATTGAAGATTCAAGCTCCTGCAGATACAAACCAAGTCATGAATAACAAATATGAGGGAAACTCATGAGAAAACTAAGAGCCATGGGAGGAAAAATGATACAACCTCAACAACAGCACCACTGACTGTGTCACCCTCTGCTCCGTCATTCTTTAGCTTCTTGAATTCATTTACAAGATTTCTTAATTTCTCTCTTTCTTCAGTGGCCATAGAGAGCTGCAAAATACATTCAATGTTTTAGCATCAAATGATCAAATGAGAGGAAAATATCAAGAGTAAAGTTAACCAACTTCAAAACCCAAGACTACAAATGGAGACATCCATTCAGATCACTCATGCAACAGAAGTCAAAGGTAAAATGAGTGATAATAACCAGGCAATCATCATCCCAAAGCAATAAGCATGTCACATCTCGTATCATACAAGAACTGAAAAAGAAACGGCAAGATAACTAGTATTTTCAACCACAATTTCAATCAAAAGAATATAAGGAGGCCCATAACATTACCAATGAGACCAACCCACGTACAAAAGGTATCAACAAAGGCAAAGAGATCAAATTCACAGTTAAAGTCAAACACATCAAAAATCTCAAGAAGAAATAGAGCCAGCCATTCGCATAAATAAATTGCAAACAGTGGCAGCTGTGAAGTCTGAGAGAGACTCTACTACTTTGGAGTGCTGGCTCTTCATATACAAGCATTAACTCCAAGAACTGCAGATCTAAAATGACAGGCAGAAACAGTGAAAGAACTGACCATAGCAAAACCCAAGTTTCCCCAATGAGGACTATGAAAAGCGCAAAGCTCCCAAAGCCACTGGCCACAGAGCAGACAAAGAATCCACCAATTCAACATCTAGTTCTTACGTGCACAATGACAAAAACAGCATTCTCTTGATTGAAATATCTAACAATCAAGATGTCAATAAGAGTGACAGTTCATATGCAAAAAGCTGCTTTTGGAAGTTGCCAGCTTTCTGCCTCTAAAAGCCAATAAAAGCGTAAGAAGATGCCACAACGTGTGTGCACATCCATGGCAGTGGTTTCTTGGTGTGTCTTGGTGTGTCCACTACTGCTTTTTAGTACAAGCAAGTAGAAGTAAACAACTCTATGCACAATTTAATTGCCAAACATGGTCACCCTAACCAGTGAAGGTTTAAAAATTAAATCCTGATTGTTGCAATGAAGGAGAATGGGGCAAAAGACATATAAGCCTGAAGATATACAAGGCCTTGGACATTCGCAATCCAGCATCATCCCCTCACTATCTGCGACTTTACTCAATTTATAAGCAACATTTTTTCTTGCTTTCAATCAGCTTATAAAAGAATACCCATATAGCTGAAATACGCATAATGAAAACCTGAAGATTGCCCCAAGCATAGGTGCATAACACCAATTCCAAAAGCTTTTATCCAGTTAAGTTGAATTCATGCATTAGCCATGGTCATATCATATGCCACAAAACCACCTAATAAACACTTACCATCAACTCAAGCCGCTCAACCTCTGATCTTGATGCTTCTGCCTTCTCTTTGGCCAATGCAGCCTCAGTTTCAGCAAGTTTTTTTCCACTCTGTGCAACATCAAGAGCAACCTCCAATTCTTTTACACGGGCATTTACATCTACCGTCTTTGTCATGCCATCAATCACCACTCTACGTCAAATAGACTATGTCAAAAAACAAAAAGAAGAAAAAAAAAAAAAAACAGAACACATGGACATTAAAAATCAGCAAACTTCACAGAGCATCCACGCATTGTCTTTGTACACTTGCTTGGATGTATTTACTGGACCAGAAAGTACCAAAAGTATCACAACAGTAAAGAACGCTGTAATACATTACTAATGCAAGGGAGCTAGAAGCTGATGAAGTTAACAAGCAAACTTTTGGGGAAGAAGATCGCACAATACAATACCATTCAAGTTTCCCAGCATAGAATACAATGCAACATCTACAAACACAGGCAATAAATGTTCAAAGACTTCCTCATCATATTGATAGATAGATACGAGTGAATAAACGGAGACTACCAAATAAAAGGTGTTCCCAAAAAATAAGTTTAGAACTTGAGTGCGTGCGTGAGAGAGAAAGAGAGTACTTAAATCTAGATATAGCAAAACAAAACATTCAGTCTTAGTAATTTCAAATAAAAGGTGAAGAGTAACCTCAAAATCTACCAAATAAGCTGCGCAAAAATCCAAGAAATTTTAATGTTGTGGCAAGTGTCCATTTTCAATCAGACAACCATGGAAGTTACTTTAATAGTTTTCTATAGGAAATACCTCACCCCAACACCCTGAACCAAAAAATAAATTAAGAAAATACTCTTTCAAGTTTTTTCCCCCACTCTAACTTTTTATACCCTCTCTAGCTATGAAGACAAAAGTTTTAACTCACTTTTGTAAAGCTGCAAATTTAGCAGGTATATCCTCAGCACATGACACATCAGGAATTTCTCTAATTATTGACTTCCAGGATGACAATTCATCCTCCAGCGTCTTCATATTCATCTGGACATCTTGTAATTTAGATAATTCTGTCTCAGCCCTTCTCTCTGCGACCCTTCTCTGCCAATAATTTCTCCTTCAATAACTCAATGCCTTCATGGGAGGATCTCAACTTTCTTGCTTCTCTCACTTCAGACTCCTAATATAAAGTCAAAGATAATGAATAAATAACTAAAAGAGGAAAGGACGAAACAAAACAATGAGACAAATAATTGTAAATTAGACATAGCTGATGAGACCAATAAAATCCAACATTACATGCAGCACAGCTAATCCCTTATCTCAAAGAATAGAATAATTGCCTGCATGGCATCATTTGTATAAAAATTCAACTATTTTTTCCATTTCCAGGTTATCACTTCTAGAAACCAAGAATGTGTGCCACATAGCTACTCTCCAGGATGATCACGTCCCCTAGCAACAGTTGATGATTAAATAATGCATTTTTATATTTTTCTAATGGCAAGCAAGTGGATTAGCACAAGTCTACAGACAACATAGAATACAGCTCTTTTATGTATGCACAACTTATGTAATATCAAGTATTAGGGTCTCAAGCTAAAGTGGTGATTTTTTTATTTTACTAAAGAACAACGGATATTAAAAAAGCTTCAGTAGGATGCAACCCAAGCACAAATTGGTCAAGAAGTATACGAAGGGCACCCCAGCAAAAATAAAAAAGAAAGGAAAAGATAGCGAAAAGAAAAAAAAAAATCCAAGCCCAAAACAAAAAGCATCAAAAATCCAAGAAAAACTTTCAAAAGGATTATCCAAAATCCATCCCACAGGAATCTTGAGAATGTGTGAATTAATCTTTCCAAAAACTGCTCATTCCTTCTAATCACATTCTCCTTTATCTCCAACCAAAGGCTCCACATCAAACAAAAAGGAAAAGTTCTCCAAGCAACTAGGATCTTCCACCAAACATCTAACTCCATGAAGCCAGCAGCTCAGAATCAGAATCAGACATAATCACAGTGCATGCCAAAATTGGGAGAGGAGACCAAAGTTACCATCCAACAAAGAAGCAAGTGATCCACTTTAATACATGCAGTATGTGAACAACTTGCTCCTAACTATATTTTCGAATGTTAAGACCCAACCTTAAGTAGCAGCCAACACAGAAAATCTCACAAGAACCTAGTAATTTTATTCAGAAAAACGCTACAACTACTGTGCCCACCATCTGAGTAACAGTAACAAAGGATTTTACAAGATTTAAGCACCAAACGCCCAAGAACAGAATGATTATGAAGTATACAGAGGAGAGTACATGGGATAAGTAGATAAAAGGTTATGTCAGAACTTGTATTTTGCGAGGACTGCAATGTACTGTTTGAGATAACAAAAATAAGAAAGATATACTATTACCAAACAAGCATCCCTGAAAGTTCCTCTCCGTGATTGTAGCATTTTACCAGAGGATACATCATACATTTCTGATTAATGAGTAATAAGAATTTCCTCATTCCAACATTTATACAAAACTAATATGCCTTTTAATGGAATGGGCATACTTAGGTACCAAGTGGAACTAGAGATAAAGTAAAACTAGCAGCGGAGCAAACTTGCAATGAAAACCAAGCTAAGATTTGGGCAAACCAGGTCGGCAACACTAATTTTGACCAACAACTACAGCCAGCAAACAACAATGCTTTTGATTAGATAAATAACAATTGATCTTGAAATGGGTTTGGCAAAAATGATATAACACAAATACCCAAGATATAGGTCATTCTTTTCTGTAGCGACTTAATGTTATAATTCTACTCCAGTCAAATATTTGCCGTTACAGTCCAAGCACCACTGTTATAATAGATGGTGTGAATGTCTATGTGAGTGTGCATATGTGCATGTGTGTATTTGTGTATATCTGTAGTCTATCCACGTACCATAATTTTCATTGCCATTCAATTACAAATGAGTTAATGCAGGAACAAGTTAACATGGATGAACTTCCAAGGAAGAAGGAAAAAGATGCTCCTATCTCACCATGCCTGGCTGTTTACCTTACCTTATGAAGAAGGAAATAGATCTACTCTTCATAGTTTACTTTTTCATAGTTTACATACTTTTGTATTAGGAGACAACAGGGCAATGGGTTTAAGTCTTCCATAGACATCTCAATGACTGGAATGATGTTATAACCAATATATTGTCTGATATAAGTTCAACTTGCTGTATTCACATACAATGTGGTATTTAAGATGATACTTTTAGTTTTTTAAAACAATTCCAACATGTTATGAGCACAACAGTTAAAACACTGGAAAACAAGAGCCCAACAAAGAAATCAGCTGCTGGCCAAATGCACTGAAAGTACTGTTCACAAGCTATGTAAACGGTAATAAAGTACAAGCGGCCAAACTTACATAGTTTCTAAGCTCTTCCTGGAGATGCTTAACCAAACTATTACTATCCGAAGAAGAGACTTCTTGAAATGTGAAACTTAATAATTTCTTCTCCACTTCACTCTTCTGATTCAGGCACTATAAACAAAATAAACTTTGGTAAGTGGCATTTAGAAAATTAAGTGTACAGAACTCATGCAAATCACTTGATTTAGTTGGAAGCCTGATATGAACAAAAATTCAAAATCAACACTAAGGAGAAACCCTTTTTTTTTCTTTTTTTTTTTTTTTTTTTTAGGGAGACATTCAAAAAGAAGACAAGAAAAGGTAATCCACAAAACAAAGATATGATAAAAACTAAGACCATTCACATCAGAGGCATTTGGACATGAAATTGTATATAAGATCCATGAACCAACAAACGAATAAAAGCTAGAAACCTCAACAAGTTGCTGCTTAATATCTTCCAACTGCCCTTTCAGAAGTTCTGATTCTTTCTCAGCATTACTAGCTCTGCATTCCATTCTTTCAAGCTTCAAACAGGAGAATCAAACAAGACAATTACCAATCAATGAATAGGTGTTCAAAAAGATTCCATGAAAATTTAGAGCTGAAGATATATCTACTCACTTCTATACTTATTTTAGAAGTGGCATGCTTTGATTCTCTTTGCAGCAGTTCAATCTCATTATTGAGACGTTTTTTCTCCTTCTCTATGCTTTCAGAGAGCTGGCTTAGTTTTCTCTTGAATGTACTTGCTTTATCTTCAGCTGAAGCAGCTGAAGACTCGGCTTTCAAGCGAAGATTCATTTCATTCTGGAGCTTTACCTGAGATTCAAAAGAGGCGATAACCTTTATCATTTCACAATCTAAATGTTATTGAAGAAACCAAAAAAGAAGCAACATAACAACGTGAATACAAATTTCAAGCATAAAAAACTGATTGGCTGACAAATTTCTCTAACAACCCAAGATTGGTAAATAAACAAACTATATTTAAGACTAAATCAACAATTAATTACTAATGTCACTGACCAAGGGGTAGAAACAGGTAGACAAGCAGAGAGAAAGAGATCTTAAGTTAGCACTGGTTGAACAAATATAAGTTTGTCTCGATTCATTAGGGATTCATCATAGTAGAGAGGAATAATTTCTCAAGGTAATCATGCAAAGTAAAGGTGGTCTTCCTAGGCTAGTTGGGTATTGCTGCAGTTAAGAATACAAGAAAATTGCTGTCTATAGAAGCTATCTTTCACTTCTACTCAAAATTACCTACAAATACTCAAAGCACTTCACAAATTTGAGGAGAAGTCCACTACTAAACAGGTGGCACAGTAGCTTCAGCTTTCAAAAGTGGAAGCACCCCAAAGAAAAGCACAGCTCGAGTAATATATGGATGTCTAGTCATTGACAGTTAGTGATATCATATTATGCCTTCAAGTACAAGGAATTTTGGCCACGACATTGTTGATTTTCATGTCAAGAGGAAGTTTCCTCATGAAACGAAATCACATCAATATATTACCAAAGCTGCCGAGATAGTGTCAGTGATAAGAATCATCAAAGAACTTGCAATCAAATTAAAAGTTGGAAGAAAATAATTTGCAAAAGGAGTAATATTAACCAAATTAAAGGGTTCAATAAAACAAGTGAAACAAAAGGTTATGCTGATTAAGTTTGGGGTCAGAACTTTCACTTTTCTAGTTAAAAACAAAACATGACAGGGAACCAAATGGATTTGTTGATTAATTTCATAAAACAAGAACGTGAAAAGCAAAAAAAGCATACCTCAATTTCGCTTTGTGATTGTATCTGCTTTTTAAACCGTTCCTGAAAATCATTCACCTCTTTCAGAAGCTGCTCCTGCAATGCCTGTTCACGCCCTTTTGCAGCAGCAAGTTCTTGTTCGGTATATAAAAATTGATCTAGAAATTTCTTCCTCTCAGCTTCTGTAGGGATCGTGACTAAATGAGGGACAAATGCTTACACCAGTTCTCAAGGGATCCACAGAATTCATAACTGAACAGATTTTACAGCAGCAATATCTATTTGAGAAAACCTATAAATTCACACCATTTGTTCATAAAATATTGATTCAGGATCTTACATACAACTCAAAATAAACCAGATTTCATGTTGTTTTTAATTCTCTTCCTAATAATAAAAGAAATTTGTGCAACAGTCAATAAGCTGTAGTGATTCATCTTATTGGTTTCATGAGCAGCGACTTCTTAAGACTATCAGTCAGTTGATCAGTTATTGGAATGCTAACTACATTAAGAAAAATCATAGAAAAAAATTGAGAGAAAGCCCACATCTAAGGCATTTGGTATGAATTGACTCATGAATGCACGTAAAGAAATACAAAAAGAAATAATTATCAAGAACGTTAAATAATTTGGTGGAACCATTTCTGCAACTCACCAACTTTGCTGAAATTCTCATTCAATGCCTCCAATCTGGACTGGTAGTCAACAACTTGCTTCTCTGCGGTGCTTAAAGCGTCAAAAAAGTCCGATTTTACCTACAAAAAGAAGAGAAAGGAATTCGTGAATCCTCAAGAGATAAAAAGCAGAAACACAAGCATTAACGTCCGTAGGCAAACAAGCGAGCTAATGCATATGAGATTAGTTTTCTTTCCAAGAAAGAGAGAATGTCATAGACCATAATGATCGATCGGGTATATGAACAGTATCTCAGTAAAAACTATCGGGTAGCTGAACATTATCCCAATCAAAATTCCACCAATTCATTTTCCAATCAAACTCTTCCTTCGTTTTCCTTCTTATCCTATGCATGCGCTACATACGCACACACACGGTACCTTCCAGCTGAAAATCTCACCGTGTATGCACTAGAATCAGGAAAAACAGATAAAATGAAAGCTAAAAAAAATCAAAATCGATGATCGAGAAATCGATCAGACCCAGCAATTTGTTTAGTACACACCATTTGGCGGCATTGGTAGGTGCAGAGCAAGTGCTCCGACTCGGAGGGCTGGGAAGGCGCTGCAAACGGAGGATCCTCATAGATAACGAGGCGCTGATCCGACCTGGCCCCCGGCGGGCTCTCTGGCGCCCCGGTCTCGGACCTCTGCTTCTTCGGTGGCGGAGTCCTCAGTATCATCCTCTCACTCTCTCCCTCTCGGATTCCTCTTTTCGAAACAAAATGGACGACCGCCACTTTTCAAAAGGATGCCTTCTATGCAGCAATGGCCAGCAGCAAAGCTTTAATCCAGGAGAGTGTAATTAAACATTTACTAACATTATTTAATCTTTATTTAAAAATTATTTTTGAGTTAAGACATAGATTTTCTTCATTAAATTAAAACTGATAGTTAAAATATTAAACTTTCAAAATAATATTTTAATAATATAAAACATTTACTTATGTTATTTTTAATAAGTCTGTCTACCAATTATAGTTTATAAATAATGAAATGTTTTGCACTTAAAATTAAAATATAATACTATGTTAAAGAAGTTCACTTCTTCTTTTAAATTTATTTTTTAATATAATACTATGTTAAAGAAGTTCACTTCTTCTTTTAAATTTATTTGTTAAGGAGATGAGATAATGTCATATATAAGAAATTTTCAGATTAAAATATTGATAATATATAAAACACATGTTCATATACTTTTGACATGATCCATTATATAAGTCACCTTGAGTCACCTTAAGTTTGTGAAATGTTATGATGTTTTTTGCTAATGTTTTTAATGCAAATTGAAACAAATGTATAGACAAGCACATAGATTTCCTGAAAAAACATCTAAATTCATTATGGAAAAATGAAGAGTTTATATGAAGACAAGGTACCAAAACACAAACGCCAGCCATTGTCTTCTGATTTTGCAATATATAAACTCTTCGGCCCACTGCTCCTGTACACGAGCTATGCTTCAGCCCATCAAATGCCAGCCATTGTTTTCTGGTTGATCATGCTTCCGTAACCGGTCCTCAAGCCCGCCAACCCACCGAGACTATTTACAAGCCCATTGTCACATGCCCAATAATAATCAGATCATGCAAGGGATTCTAAGGGTAAGTATTTGAAAGAAGAGTAATGATTTTGGATTTAGGGATTTGTTTCATCATAGAGAAATAATATGTTTATTTTCATTTAAAGAATAAAAAAGTCTTTGTTTTTATCAAGCAAAAGACCTTGTAAATTTCTTTGGTTTTACAAAAACTAAATACTTCATTACTTAAAATACTCTTCTATTACATAATGGATGATATTGTTAAAGTGTAAATATGTGTACATGTTAAATATTTGTTATGTGGGTCGGGTTATGCTTATAGTCTAAGCTCTTTTTAAGTTTGCTTCTCCCTAAAAATTTCCGTTGAAAAAAAATATATTATAAATACTTTCATTTCAAACTTTTCCCTTGGCTTACGCCTAAAGGCTTAAGTTTACACCTCTCCTTCCTAACAAAAATGATTGTCTAAGTATCGTTTCTGCTACCCAATGCCTAACTACAGGCAGTCCAGCACACTTCCCTACGCATGGTTCACAAATTAAAAACAAAAGTCATCATCATAACCTACTACATAGACTACTGAGTACAAAACTATTATTACACCCAACTAAATCCTACGCCCATGCATGCTTGACACGTTACGTCCAAGTTGCTGATCTTGCCTTCCTTCTCAGCAAGCCATCGTGGTGGCTAGATGGGACGTCCGCCTAGCCTTCTCGACGGCTATGGGCGGAGAAGCCTTGCCATGGCCATGGTGACCGACACTAGAGGCACAAACAGTCGTTAAAACTTGATAAAAAATAATTACAATGATTTTGTTAGAAGGGATTTGTTTGACAACAAAGAAAGAGACTGATTATCATAAAAGGAGTGATGGTAAGAGACAAGCCAAAGAAGTCTCCCGACGTTCTAGGTGCTTTGAGTCAGTCAAGTTTCATGCGTAAAAATAACGGGGCACAATAGTTTATAAGGGCTCAATAAGTCCATAAAGGTAGTCTAAGGACATCAATTCATCAAAGACCATGACTCAATGAATCCCATGCGCGTTTCGTGGAGGACTAAAGAGGCCAGGGATAGATATAAATACAAATAATTGTCCCAACAACTAGAGAAACCGATAAGTGTAGATATTTTGTGAAAATCCAAGAACATACGGGAGAATCCCTTCTTTTCCAAAGATTTCATCCTTTATTTGTGACTGTGGGATTATATTATTTGTTAATAAATATTTGACTCTGTTGGGACTAAAGAGGTTTCAATTTCGATACTTAATTTCTTCACACCTCCTCTTTACCTAATAAAAATATATATATTAATGATATTAGGTAATTACCATTTAACATATCATTTCATCTTAAACGTAGGCAAGTTTGTGAGTAATGGGATTAAGGGATAAGGTGAAGACGACATAAATTAAGCTTGTGATGCAATATTGCATCCAAAACTTGTATCCTAATGTGATATTAGAAAGGGGTCAACTTTCTTTTTTAAAACTATAAAACTTTTATAATGCATTTTAAATAATGTAAAACATTCTAATATCATATGCACAATTACAGTAAAGTAAAATTATTAGTTTCGTGAGTGACATCACAGAAAAAGTCTCTATCTAAATTATAGACTATAATAAGATATTATTTACCTAAATTGTAAATTTTATATTTTATTAGAGAATTCCTTTTCCTTTAAAAGTAACCTATAAAGAATTTATAATTTCTTTATATATAAAATGTTTTGCAGCGAATGACAAATAGTGTGTATCATAATTCCATCCAAAAGTCATAATTAAAATGAAATGAAATGAAATGACTACTTAACCACGATCCAAAAGCTGCCAAAAAGAGCTTATGTTCTTGTGGTTTCTAGAGGGGGCAAGTGATGCTTTATTCGAGAAATTGTGGCATGACTGTGCCGTTCCCCTTGTTACATGCTTACCAGAAGGTCATGTAAAACAGGTATCTTGAAGTTCGGATGTTGGTCATATTGGTCGGCAGAAAGCAACATATACCTGCACTGTTTGGCTCGTGCTGTGATAAATTATGAATAAAAAAATGATCGACGACTAATTTTTGTAATACTGTAAGAATTTCATGGTTGGTGACCAATTTATGGTATCCAGCCATTATTAAAACTGTTTTCTTGTTAACTACAGACAATAACAAAGAACCATTATTGACGTTGGATAAGTAAGTACTTTGCACGTAGTTTTATGTTTTTTTGTGCCTGTTTTCTTTGCAGTTTGAAGCTTCTATGCTCGTGGAGTCGGAACAACCAATGCCTTAATTTAATCTGCCGGTATTCTTTGTAAACTTGTAAACTTTCTGCTTCTAGTAGGTTACGCCATTATCATCATTATCGTCATAGTTGAAAGAGATGTTAGAATATTATAAACATATGGTCTAAGAGTTAGTTAGAAGGTTTAAATGCCTAATCTAAAAATTAACTTGAAGTTTAGAGGTCTTTTTTATTATTAAATTTTATCTTAGAGATTTTTCCTTAAAATTAATTAATATGTAGGACTTTTGTCCTATCTAAACTATAATATCACATTAGAAATTTAAAGGTTTAAGTCAAAAACTAGTTAAAAAGTTTAAAACTTTATCTCAAATATCTTATCTTTTGATATGAAGTTAATGTTATACATAAACAATTTTTTAGAGCATCCGTAGCATCTTATTTTGAGCTATTCCATGGAGAATCCATAGTTAGGTTTTTTGCATCTTGAATGATTTCCATTCGTTTTTAGTTCTGCCTTGGTTTGTAGGCTACACCCAAGATAGATGAAGTCTATGCAAAACTCAATTTGTTAAACAAAGCACATGGGAGCTTTCTTGGCTTTCTTGTTCGGTAGGAGGTTAGAATTTATGGGTTGTATTAATCTTTTTCTTAAATCGATTTCTAAGAACAAAGGTTGTTTTTTCAATAAAATTTAAACAATATAAAGCACATACTATTTTTAATATGCCTTGAACACGAAACATCGTGATAATTCTGTATTCATGAGCATAACATTGAGCAGTTAAATCTAAGTCATAATAACATAGTATAATTAATAGGTTTTGGTTAACAAAAAGTAGTCATTTTTTTCCTCTAAGATTGAATTGAAAGAAAAATGGTCATTTTTTCATATAAAGTGTATATAAAGATAAGATTTAAGTAATGCGAACAAAAATTAAAACAAAGTAAATGGATTGGACTATGTGATGGGTATTCAACTCAATTGAAGTTTTAAAGTAAAAAATATTCTTCAAGGTTTTCCTTTTTCTTCAATTGGCAATTTTCATTTTAGTGTTTTCTTGAAATAATAAAGCTAATTATGATACTTTGGGATTCTACTAAGCAGAGTTTTTCTCCAAGTTACAAGGTTTGGTTTGTTGAGGTTGTTTACCCCTCTAAACTTTCATATTCTTAACAATTCCTCATTCCCAGACTTTCCGGCACTGTCCCCTCGATTTCCAAGATGCCTACTCCTGTTGACACAAGTATCCATGGCTTGGCTAGGTCCATAGCTCTGACTAGTATATGGTACTTTATGAGACACTGGATGTGTCAATTCGGACTTCTCAGTTGTCTGTTCAGGATATGTAGCAGCAGCCCCGAGCCGGGAACTGGTTGCCACAGATTTGTATGGAAATAATGGCATTTTGGGCACATTTATCGAGGTTGAAGATAAGCCTATCTAGTCTTTATGACAATGAATAACCTTGGTCATTGCTGCAGATTTTGGAGTATGCTTGGGCGGGAATCTTACATTTGTCTTTAGGATGTATGCTCCAAGGCATATGTCTCGATCTTTACAATGAGCTCTCTTGGTTAGGTTTACTACTCACCAAAACCCTACAAAAAGTTTTAGAATATGGGAGTTTCATATAATTGTTGGAAGATTATGTTGATCATATAATAAACAATGTATAGGACAAATATTAAAGAATATAAATGTGTATATAATTTTGATAAATAATTCTTGTATTTTTAGAGTAGTTATTTATTTATTTTTGATAGAAAATTAAATTATATTAATAAATATTAAAATATACTCTAACATTATAGAAGTCACTATATTCATGAGAAAATAGAAGTTAAAAATCTTTAAATCTCACATATTTCTTAAGAAGAATTTTATATTTTTAAATTAAAAAACTCTCTCTCATATTTTTTTTTTACTTTCATTAAAAGAATATAAATATTAGTCGTCTTTCCTTGAAAGCATATTCTATTTTATTTAGTTTATGTACAATATATAAAAATTAAGAAAGATATCTTAAAAAGTTTAACATTTTTATTTTTGATTCTATTTTTTAATGTCACATCAAGTCTCATTATAGGTAAGAATACTTCTCCAAATCATCATCCTTCAAATAATAGCAATTTATTATTTTCTCTTTGATAATTCTCATATTAATAACTTATCAAATGACACAATACATGATAAAAGTTCCCAAAACTTCATATTTATGAGTAATTTATGAAAATTTCAATAATCAAGATGTCTTATCTTCATTAGAACCAAGATAACTTGGATTATTTTAGTCACAAATTCTTTTATATGATATCAGAACCAAATATTCTTCATTGTAATTTAACCTAACTCAAAAAATATGCAAATTATTCGTCAAAGATTGAACTTGGGCCGGGGGTTTAAGCAAAGAACTTTACATTAGTAAAAATAACACTTATAAACTTAAGCAATCACTAAAAATAGGCCTGCATCTTTTACACTGTTTAGTTTTATTTTTACGTCATCCTCGTGTAATAAGGACGTGAGGATTCTGTTGTACTTTGCTGTTGATTTTCAGTAGTTCTCGTGTCAAGTCTCCATCGCCGTGAAGCCCATGGTGATCCAAGACAATGACTGCTGGGCAAGAGCGCGCTACCTGTAGACATCTGGATGGTTCCAAAAAGCTAGCAGCTCGTGATGCATTTGCATACCTGCTAATAATTCTTGCGTACTTTGCTTAGGACTCGATGTCTCCAGAGCCACTTGTGCATGCCTCTCTGTCGTCTTCAAGCCAAGGTTTATGACTTCTTCATACCTCTATTGCATTGTTAACATCTTCGTGGGGCCTCACGTTATCTTTAAGAATATGGTAAGGAACGTAAACTTATATGTAGAAGAATGATGTATGGTACACATGGAACAATCCGATGCAATATTTTACTTGATTTCAATCATTTGGTATAGTAGAAAAGGCTTCCTTATTCCATTGAAATCGATTATTAAGAGAAATGAATACCTTCATATAAAACAATAATTTCAAAGTAAAGATCTTAGCATGTAAAATAGTTACTATTCTTCATTTTTAATACTCTTCATATTCCCAAGTGGCACTTAATCCACAACCAATTAGGTGTTACATTTAAACACATATTCTATGCAATGCTAGAAAAATTCCATTAAAATTGATGGTTAAAAGAGATGCATTTCTATATGAGTAGTGAATGTCATTGAAAAGGTGTTGGCTATACTTTCTTGGAAGTGTCTTGGAAGGATAAATGTTAACCCTAGATTAGTCATTACTAACATACATATGGTCGTTAAGATGGAATATTAGTGACATGCGTAGTTTGTCTATCCCTTTTCCTTTAGTAGCAAACAACCAAAGACATAAGAAGTGTTCTAAACCCAAATATTTCTAATGTAAGATGTTTAACTTACACCATTTTTAACATTTCTCATCACATTAAGCATCTAATACAAGTTATATGAATACTTAATCCATGAGAAATGATACACTCATGCTAGAAAATGTTTAATTTTTTTACTCAAAATTGGCAATAAAAAAAGAAAAAATTCCAAATATAAAGAAGATTCCAAACCAATTAGCAAATACTCAACCCACACTGTTAGTTTTATGTCAGAACAGGTCAGGAGGAGTTCATTGGAAGTCTCAACAAATACCTTGAACCTAAAAGCCACCAGCTATTTGTTGGGATGAAGATTGGGACGAGATTTGCAGGTGAAGAAGTCCTTGAAGAAAGCTACATTGTGTCCCTTGCTTGACACCTCTTCTTCCATGAAGGTTATGATGCATCATTCTCACTGTCAAGTTTCAATTTCAATGGCACAATTGTTAGATCTGAGGATGAAACATCATCTCCTCATTAAATTGGGTAGGTCCAAGAATGTTAAGAGCTGCAAATCTTTGGAAGAAATTGATTGAACATCTTAAATCAGGCTCCTTTCTTTTATTGTGCAATTCTTCATATGCATTTTGTTTTCAGACGTGTCTACCTTTTCTTCATGCTCGTCTGCAGCTTTATCTTAGCATCCTCAAAGTCTGACATCCTTGTATTTAAATATGTTTGTTTTGAGCAAAAGGCTTGGATGCGTGTCATCAATCAAGTTCAATGACAACTATTAGTATTGGTACGATAAAAATGTTATATTACCTAAATTTTTCTTAAAATTTTATTTATGAAGAAGAAATAATTCTTGACTTTTGAGTTAATTTTTAAATTGGAATAAACTTTGTAATTAATATATAACTATAGATTTAGAATATGATACTTTTTGTATATAAAACTTGCATTTCCAAGTAGTTTGAGAGTGAATGTATAAAACTTGCATTTCCAAGTAGTTGGTGGGGGAGTTATACCCTAACTCAAAATTTGCAACTCATGTTGGATACATGAATATGTTAAAAATGATATAATAAAGTCTAAATTGCCTAAATCTTGATAAAAAAAAAAAGGTTGTACATGGCAGAAACTCTTAGGGTATCTAAGAAACTCACAGAAGATAACTAGTAGGTGCCGATGGCTTGGATGCCTGCCATCAACCAAGCTTAATTGACAGTAAACAGAAAATCCATGAATATCATTGCTTCTTGGGTTATATCAGCCGTTTTACATGGTAGAAACAATATGAGATATCTAAGAAAGCCTTATGACAGATTCAAATTCTCTTGTCCCAATGGTTCTCAAGTAGACAGGCTTTTATATTTAGTTTCTTTGGCGATTTCCTGGTTGATTTTCATATTTTTAATTGGTCAAGTGGAATTTGTTTTTAGGGTTATTTTTATTTCTAAACCTCATTTTGGTCAAGGGCTTATTTTTTAAGAAAATCAATCCAGCTCTTCTGGAGATTTGTCTCCAATGGACCCATCATCCATCTAAATATGATGCTCTAGATGCAACTTGCACGTTTCATGTTACGTCATATGAAAGGTGTAGAGTCGTGGAAGCTACCTGCAATATTAATGGAGCTATAATGAGCTCGTTTGGTTTCTAATTATGCACCTTTCCAACTTCATATTTGAAGCAATTTATCTCTTTGCAAATGGTAGCATATTTCAGTTTCAGTGGGTCGAATCCCCATCAATGTTGCTTCCAGAAAGAGTTTCACCGTTGGAGTTGGAGCCCACTGTGGAAAATACTCCTCCAAGCACCCCACCTTGTTCAAGTGCGACATGACAATTTTTCACATACTGTTCAATTTTAGCAAAGAGATACGTACAACTCAATAATTATACAGAATATGACTTGTATCATGATTTGATGTCCTCTCAATTAAAAATGCAAAAAGAAAGCGAGATCAAATAATTGGAGATATGTTTCTTCGAAAGAAAAAAATCAAGAGATAGAATTCTTAAAGTAAAGATAAATGAAAAAAATATCTTTTAATACAGTACTAGAGTTTATATTAATTCTATTTCATCTCATATAACTTTAGGCCTAATAATACTTACTGTGTAAAAGAGTGTATATAAAATGAGAGTCAAACAATGAAAAATATAATTTTTGAGGTGAAATTTAAATGAAATAAGGATCTTTTAATTTTTTAGCTTTTAAGTTAGAGTTTTTAAACTTCTAATAGGAGATATAAAATATTCCAATTTCTACCTTATAATGTTAGGTGATGTTGCAAGTTTGGTATGTAATATTAAGAAAGAGGTTCTACACGTATATTACCTAAATTATGTATGTTGAAAATTTGTTAAAACAATTATTATTTATTTATAGAGAATTTTTCATATATAAAAAAATATTATTAAAAAGGCACATTTTTCAGTGCATGTGTGTGGAAAGCAGGCCAGTTTGGTATATTATATTCCTTGTTCAGTTCATATGTACTAAGAATTTTTGACTAATATGCTTCAATACTAACCCTTTAAAATATGCTGAAAATGGACCTAGAAGCTACACTGACTTTGAATACTATCATGCTTCGTTTATTTGAAACAACCAATCCAATACTGTGGATGGATATTCCATTTCGATCCAAAGGATACCCAAGAAACCTACCCTTCAAACTATTATAAAATCCAAGGTAGAATTAATAGTCGTAATAAGCACAAGGACTTGAGCACAAATCGGTAATTTCAATCCCAAACCAGAAATGATTACCTTCTCGTGATTAATTAATTCTTTACCGCTTGATTATTGGAAAAACCAAGATTAATTAACGCTTGAGCATAATGGTTTTGTCAATACAAAAAGAAAGTAAATAAAATAATAATTTTGTTACTGCGCGTGGACCACGGGACAGCCGCTGTAGCCTGTAGGGTAACCGGGGCACGCATTGAATCGCTGTTCGCTCCTTTTCCAATATATACGAAAAGAGAAAGTGCGTGCACTCCACGCACCCATCGAGTAATAATTATGTTCATTAATAATATCATAACTCCATTAGGATCAACCTAAAATTAGGAAAGTCGATTCAATAATAAATAAGTCTTTTTTTCTTGTGAGTAAGATCTTATTTAAATAGTTTAAAAATTATGCTAGTATTTAAAAAAATTTCTCTATAAAGATGATTCTCATATAAAATTTAAATAATATGAAACTTAAGCCATTTTAAACCAGAATCAACAAAACCAATGAAATGATTATCTTGATGTACATGATAAGAGGCATAATATGATAATATTTTCAAAATAAAATTTAAATAAAAATTATTTAATTTTTGAGTTCATAAAATAGTATCAGAGTCTAAATTAATTTTGTTTAATCTCGTTATATAAGATAAAATGGTGAAATTTAAATAAAAAGACTTTTTAATATATGAATTAGCTCTTAAATTAAGCTTTTAGGTCAATTTCTAATGATCTTAAGTTAACTAATGAAGATTTTCTGATAGGAAGTTTTATTATTTTTTGGAATATGTAGATGGTGATATATACATATTTTTATTAAAGGAGGTATGGTGGGAAGCAAAAGATGCTTAATCCCATGCCTTTTCTCGATGTCTTGGAGCCAGTCCAAGTCACAGGAGGGGGAGAGACGTAGACAAAGAAATTAAAGAATATTTTAGATAATAAAACAAAGAAGAAAGAGAAAAACCAAGAAGAGAGAGAGAGAGAGAGAGAGAGAGAGAGAGCAGAAGAGAGCTGAAAAAGAGGCATAGAAGAGGGTCCTGTCGGCTTCAACCAAACACGACCTTGTCGATCGCTCTAGCATTTCATCCATTTCGTTTCTCTGTCTGAATCCAAACCCTAATCAATTAGCCTCCGATTCCGTCGATTGTTGCCGGCGGACAAGAAGAAGGAGAAGGGAACTCTCTGAGGTAGTAGCATGTGCATTCTCACACACACAATCTCTCTACGGTTCCGTTGTTTGGTAATTTGTGGACATATGTTTGGTTTGTGTATCATCCATGCGTGCAGTGAGGGTTTTCTGTGTGAGGATGTTGGGAATCTGGGAGATCGGGCTTTGTGGGGGTGTTTGGTTGGTGAAGGAGTTAGTGTAAAGCGAGAGAAAAGTGGGATTTTTTCTGAAATTGGTGTCTCCTTTGTTGTACTTTGCTTCTCTGAAAACGGAAATGGAATTCAAGAGTGAGAGTAAACATGGGTCGGGTAGTTGTTCATTTTTCTCGGATCGGGAATTGTCACGGAATTTTGGAGACACACTTGGTAGCTGATTTTCCTTGTTTTTTTTTTCCGCCTACCAAGAAGGCACTAAATAATTACTGGTTGACGTATTTATTATTTTGCATGAGAGTGAAAACTTATGGAATGTGATGGGTGCAGAAATTACGGGTGATTTTTCTGGGAACGGAGGTTTTGATGACTTTAAATCACGAGAATTTGCTGCTTTTGCTTTAGAAAAAGTTTCGAAGGTACCGGACACGTGAAAGTTTTGAGTGCGTTTCTGGTTTTAGGGAGAAATGGCGTTTCATGTTGAGGATCCAACTTTGTGCATTTATATAGGTGGTTTCTTTTTAAGGCACGAAGCAGAGCTAGACTGGCAGAGTTGAGTAATTAGGATTTTACAAGTTGAATCTGAAGCCGTTAATTGTGGCTGACAATATTAGGAATGTGATTGCTAATTTGATTAGAAAATTATTTGTTTCTAGATTCTCATCATACTGTCTTGTTTAATGCAACAATCTTTTAATTCATGGTTTTGTAGATATAGTGCTCACTCTGTGCTGAAGGTCTGAGCGATATTCTAATGGCATTTGTAGCATCGAATCATTCCTCAGGCAGAGCCTGTGCAGGTTTGAGTTGTTTCTTCCAGTTAGTGTTAATCGTGAATGATTTTTTGCAGAATTATGATTACATGGATCTGTTGATTAACGTAAGAGGGTGTTGTTGATTTAATTTGTGCTGTTCAAATTTATAAAATAATTCTTTCTTGTCAAACAAAATGTTACCAAAATAACTGGAATTGTCTATCTCTCAGTGCTCTGAACGGAACTAATATTTCCTTTTCTTTGTTGTTTGTTGTGTGTTTTGTTTTTTTTTTTTTTTTGGGGGGGGGGGGGGGTGATTGCGGAGCTGAAGATTATATATCTGAGTGGGCAAAAGAAAAGTTACTAGGTTTTCTGGTCAATCTTGCTTATTCTTCTTATTATGGCTTTTAATATCCCTTTTCCTTCCTTTTTTGTCTTTTTCCTTGTGATCTCCATGTGATTGACTATAAATGTTTTCTTTAGTAAACCTGAAATGTTTTTTAGTCCAGACATCTCTTTTTGGGGGTTTTGCGCACTTCTTTGAGTTCAGATGATGCTTACAATATAGCATATGATTTATATTTCATGTTTATCATCTTTCACTAAGCCAAACATTAACTACAGCTAAGAAGCAGATTGGGGCTACATATCTGTGTTACCAAACTAATGGAAATTGGTAGATCATCTTAACATTTGAAACACATCGACAAAAATGCACCAGTACATGCTTGTCTTCAATGAAATATAACATGGAATATGAAAGATTTTAGAACGTAATTAATTTTTTTATGGCAAAATTATTCTTCACGTCTAAAAGGATTAATAAATCCTGAAGTATGACGTCATAGTGTCATCTAACATATATTCACTTATCAAAAGGATCATGTGTAGTATTCACTGGTGGAGCTTAATGAGCTTCTAATTTCTTGTATGTGCCCTCTTGTAGGCATCTAATGGTACAAAAATTGCTTCACTTGTTTTAGGATTTTTGGCACAACCAACTTAGCTTAATTCCTTAAGTATTTTAGTATTATTGGATAACTTCATATGATGATAACTGTGTAAATCTGGTGCAAGCTATCGTAAACACCATGGTGCTTCGTTGTCTCTCAATTTGTTCTCCAACGGTGCTCTAAAATTTTTCATACTTCTGTCTCTAATTTGCTAGCTTTTCTTACATCTGATTTACAAAGCACATGTAATTTTTTTATGTTTTTCTTGTTAATGGAACTTACAATCTTGGTTCTATAGGGGTTCCAAACGATGCTTTATACAAGGAATTATGGCATGCTTGTGCCGGTCCTCTTGTCACACTTCCACGTCAAGGGGAGCGAGTTTACTACTTTCCACAAGGTCATATGGAACAGGTATGTTGGAGATATGCGGTTTGATATATGTTTGGTAGAAAGAAAGATATATCTAGACTTTTTGGGTACTGGTTATTGGTTAAACTGTGTTGACAGCCAACAAAGGTCCCTCCTGTAGGGTATTTAGAGGTTGGCTGGTTGTGTTCTTCTTGTATGTTTTGGTAGGAATGTTGGTTAAACATCTGTAAAGTTTAAACATATTGTTAAGTATTCAGTGATGCAATCCTGAGAGGAAAAGGGAAAAAAAAAAGGTTAATGGCATTCCTTGTGATATACACTTAAGATAATTTTTTTTGCTGTTGATCCTTCCATTCTTGATTTACAAACTCTTTAAACTATATCACAAACCAGTATCTTCTCAATGGTGGCCTTCTTGTATTTGTCTGAATGTTTTTATGTGCTATTTGTCTTTGTGACCCTTATCTTCCTCTGTTGTAGCTTGAAGCATCTCTACATCAGGGGTCAGAGCAGCAAATGCCTTCATTTGACTTGCCATCTAAAATCCTATGTAAAGTTGTTAATATCCAGCTTCGGGTGAGTTTGTCATAATCACCATTACCTACATTGTATTTGATCTTGCTTTTCTGTTTTTGTTTGCTGGGCATTTGGGGAATTGGAATATTTCCTATGGTTGTCATTAATTGTTACTTTGTCCTTGGAGTGTAGGCTGAACCTGAGACAGATGAAGTCTATGCACACATTACTTTGTTACCTGAAGCAGATGTGAGCTTTCCTTGATTTCTTTTTTCATTCGATTGCAAAATTTTTGTCCTATGCTACAGTTTATTTATTTATTTTTATCTTTTTCTGTGCCTGCCTTATATATGTGTACCCCCCTGGAACAGCAAAGTGAGGTTACAAGCCCAGATCCTCCCGTACCAGATCCTCCTAGGTGTACAGTCCATTCATTCTGCAAGACACTTACTGCTTCTGACACAAGCACTCACGGTGGATTCTCTGTTCTTCGGAGACATGCAGATGATTGTCTGCCACCTCTGGTTAGCTTCAAAACTCTAATTATAATAAAAGTGACAACCATCTTTAATTGGTCATGTCACCCATGCCTAATTTTCAATATTGTCTGTTCAGGATATGTCCCAGCAGCCCCCATGGCAGGAATTGGTTGCCACTGATTTGCATGGAAATGAGTGGCATTTCCGACACATTTTTCGAGGTTTGAAGACTTATATGTTGAATCTTTGTGACAATTAATAGCCTTGGTCGTCACTTCAGATTTTTCAATAATTGCTTAGGCTGGAATATATATTCAGTGATTACTATATGCTACAAGGCTATATGTATGGTTATTTTTATTAAGCTTTCTCTGTATTGTTACTACTTTGGAGACCATGCAAAGTTTTAGTGGGTATTGGTGCATGCAATTTCCTGTAACATTGCTAGAAAGTTGATCCTTCGGTACATATTTTGTTTCAAAGGATATTAATACTTCTATATTTCTTTTAGAAGCAAGTACTATACCCTGTCCTGTACAAAGTGGAAATATAAATGAAGGAGCTGGAAAATAATGTAGTATATATAGGTACCTGTATTTTCTCGCTATTTCAGGTAGCTTATCATGATTTTCTACTTCTCCACCCCCCCCCCCCCCCATACTTAAAAATAATTCGTTTGTTATTTGCTGGATTCTTTTTTGGTATTTCTTTATAGTAGCTTCGTGATACAGCTTGTTGGCCTTATGTGATTGCTTTTACAAGGTTTTGGTATTGAACAGATTTTGTTTTGAAGTTCTACTTTGAATGGTTTTGCACATATATGTTCAGGGAGATTTATTTCATATCCTTGTCCTTCTGAGAGGGATATAAGGATTCTGACGTACTCTGTTGCCCTGATTTTTTGTAGTTTTCATTTTCAGTCTCCATTGCCATGAAACTTGTAATTACTAGGATATTGACCAAAAACATTTGACTCCAGGACAACCAAGGCGCCACTTGCTCACAACTGGATGGAGTGTCTTTGTTAGTTCCAAAAAATTAGTAGCTGGTGATGCATTTATATTCCTGAGGCAAGTTGTGTTCTCCATGTAAAATTTGTGGTAACAGAAGTGCATGCACTGTCGTTACTTTACTGCAGCAGTAATTGTGCCACTTATTAGCTGACTTGCTGTTTCCAGGGGTGAAAATGGAGAGCTGCGTGTTGGAGTGAGGAGACTCATGAGACAATTGAACAATATGCCATCTTCTGTTATATCTAGTCACAGCATGCATCTTGGGGTTCTAGCTACAGCATCTCATGCTATTTCGACTAAAACACTCTTTTCTGTCTTTTACAAGCCAAGGTTTGTGTTGCCTTTATGGTTTAAGGTTACTTTTTAATGTTTCTGGGAACTGAGAATATAGTGGAAGAAACTATATTACATAAAATGCTAATTTTGTTGGTATAGACGATCTATAGTGGGTTCCACTCTATTAGATTAATTGGATCTCGTCCATTTTCCCATGAAAATTTTGGGTTTTTGTGACGATTTAAACAATTCTCCAGGCTAAAAATCTTCTATATGAGTGATAAAGAATGTGAAATACCCTATACATGCCCCTCATCATAGAAATTCTTGAATATACTCTTCACGCATCATATGGGATTCTTCGTTTTTTAAATTTTAATCAATAGGTTCAACTACCCAACCTAAATTTGGAAGATGTCCTCCATGGTTTGTAGATTTGTTTAGAATAGCTTGGACTTTGGAGTATCGTTTAGCTGTAGGTGCAGATTATCACTCTTGATTCTTGATGGGCCAGTTTCCCACTATCCATTTAAGGACTTATAGCTCTGTAGCAGTGTGGGCACTCTTTATGTTGAAGAGATTTAGCTTGTGGTTCTTAATCACTTTTTTCTATTTTGGTAGGCAAAGGTGGGATGGGGGATTTTGGTGTCTTGAACCTGGTACCTCTTTGGTAAGAGGTCCCAGGCTGCCTTGGTTCCAAGTGAGTCAAGGCATCTTGAACTTGTGTTTATTTATAATCTAGTGTTGCTTTTTAAATGCTGTCATTGCCTCTTCTTTTGGAGAGTGAAGACGTTCTAGTAACATTATTGTCTAGGAGTAAGTTATCCCTTTATAGCTTGAACTCCTTTTTATGAAATGCTTACTGTACAGTTTTGAATGCTAGCATGAATCTCCAATAAAATGAACATGCCATAACAAAAGGGGAGAGGTAAGATTTTCATGAAATTGATTTGGGCATTAGAAAGTGGTTTTATTCTTTTTAGAGTGGGCTTTACTTATGCAGTTTAAAAGTGAAGTGCAATAAGCTAACATTCTTAGGATTTTTGAAACTTTGCTTACATGTCTCAAAAGGCAGAAAAGGTTATTTCATTAATGAATATGGTTATTTGGTTTCTCTTTGTTGAGAAAAATAAATTTACTGAATAATGGCTTTTGTCAGAACAAGTCGGTCAGAGTTTATTGTAAGTCTAAACAAGTACCTTGAAGCACGGAACCACAAGCTGTCCGTTGGAATGAGGTTTAGGATGAGATTTGAGGGTGAGGAAGTTCCTGAAAGAAGGTATAGTGTATCCCTTGCTTAGTATATACTGTTCTCATAGGTGGTTTATGATGCTTCACCTGTTTCTTTCAAATTTCAGGTTCAGTGGAACAATTGTTGGTGTTGAAGATAGTAAATCATCTGGCTGGGCTGACTCTGAGTGGCGATCACTAAAGGTTAATTTATTTCTTTTGTCAAAAAATACTATTATTTTGTGCTTGATCAAGAATGAATTAATGCTAGCCTAACTCCTTGGTATAAGCATGAATGTAATTTGTTAAACATTTGAAATCAGATTGATTTGTGGCTTCAAATCTTACACGAAACATGTGGGAACAGTTTTATTCTGCATTTTATCCGATTAGATCCTTTGAAAGATTACAAGGCTACTTTTGAGTGATTTGCTATAAAACCTCCATATGTATTTTGTTGCCAGATGTGCCTTCTTTTACTTTTTCTCCATGCAGCTAAGCTTTTACTTCCTCAAAGTAAGGTTGGTTTGATCTGAAGCCTTCCATGTGTGGGTCTGTATAAGTTCAATTTGATATGCTCTAAACAAGTGCAAGGGCAAATTTGTGAAAGCCAAAAGCATGAAAGGATAAAAATTGGAACTTAGCAGCTTGTTTGCAAACTGTTTTCAAAGTTTTCTATTCTTGAAAGCAAAATGCACATATAAATATTACCATGCAATCAAGTTTTCGGTTGTTTCTATTCGAAAAGGTAGTTTTTTATCCAATATTCGATATCTCAGGAACAGGTTTTTAGTATGTTTCTTAGTGGTATTGATAAAATATTCGATTTTTTTAGGTTTGAAGTTTTAGTTTTTAGGAAAATGGTAGAAGTTCAAAAGAAAAAAGGAGAAGAGGGTTGGTCTTGTGATAGCTACCATTTACGGAGAATAGGCTCAACCAGTTCTTTTTTTCTCTTTCTTTCTTTTCCTTTCTTCTTCTATGTTTGAAGAAAATGGTTGCAAAAATATTTTAAATGTTTATTTGAACTAGTTCTTAGTCTTTCTTCCCATAAATAGTATATATAATTTTCTAGTTTGGCTCTTAACATCTTCAAAAGCATTTTTTAGAACACTTAAAAGACATAAAATGCAAAACAGTTCCCAGAAATTATGTTGGCCTTTTGGTCTAATTCTGTTCTCCAGCTGTTTCAATTCCTGGGGTAGTTAGGTTTGGTTCCAGGGCCTCTTGTGGGCTAGTGACAGTGAGCTCCTAAATGTCCCAATAAAAAGCAGATTTCTGAAAGCACACCACACAGATCCCAGCCACAACACCAAACCAAACACCGCTGTAGGTGTAAGATGTAAACTGTATGTTACTATCATGTGCTGGTACTGCAGATGAACTTTGTAACGCTGCTCTAATGAACTTTTTTAAATTTAGATTGGGTTTACTTTTAATTTTCATTTTTGAAGTGAGTTATCTTAATGCAGATGCTAAATTGTTTCAGGTTCAGTGGGATGAACCTTCATCAATTCTGCGACCAGATAGAGTTTCACCTTGGGAACTGGAGCCCCTTGTTGCAAACGCTCCTCCTAGCTCCCAACCTACCCAAAGGAACAAGCGGGCAAGACCACCTGTTTTGCCTTCATCAACACCTGATGTATCTGTACTTGGTAGGGAGGTTTTTTATATTAGTGTTCATACCAATTCTTCTTGCTGATTCTGAATAAAAGTTCCATGATTTGCATCAGGTGCCTGGAAATCCCCTGTTGATTCTCCTTCAGGTTTTTCATATTGTGAATCACAACGTGGACGAGACTTTTATCCATCCCCCAAATTCAACTCTGCTGCAAAAGGAAACTCTTTCAGTTTTGGTGGTAACAACTCTGTTGCTGTTTCCAGCAATTCAATGTATTGGTCTGGCCGAATAGAGCCTGCAACTGAATCTTTTCCAACAGTTGTTAACAAAGAATCAGGTGAAAAGAGACAAGGAACTGGAAATGGGTGCAGGATATTTGGAATCCAGCTACTGGACAATGCTAATGCAGAAGAAACTTCACCGGCTGTTACTATGTCCAGAACAGCACCGGATGAATTGCCAGTTCAATATTTGGATGCAGACTCTGACCAGCACTCTGAACCAAATCGATCTGATGTTCCTTCTGTTAGTTGCGAGGCTGAGAAATCGTGCTTGAGATCACCTCAAGAGTCACAAAGCAGGCAAATTCGGAGTTGCACAAAGGTAGTTTAGCTCCTCTTGTTTTCTACTTTTCCTCTAGTTAAATAACTTTTTCCATTAATGAGATTAGGTTCAGTTTTTTGGTTTTGTAAAGTAGTGGGGTCATAGATCTATCTGTTCAGTTTTGACTCCAGAATCTGCAGTCTGAGTCATGGCCCTAGGCAGGCTGATAGATGCAATATGTCTAGGTGATCAATACCATGAGGGAATGGGACTTTGGCGTTTATTTGTAATTTTAGTAGTTTCTCTAGGAAATTTAGAGCTTTAACACAAACTTCTGTCCTGGATTTCTTGTCTTGTACAAAGAGATCCTAATTGTTTTGAGTTTGGACCAATTACGCTTCACACTCGCTTCTTTGTGTGTGCTGAAAAATGCCTTCTAGTCTTTTTACCTTCAGGAATTGGACATTTGGATCATGGAATAAATACATATCCCTTGTGTTCATCTGGACTTGTTGGGTCTAGTTGGATAATCTGATAGCACTTGTCTTTCTCCAGGTGCACATGCAAGGGATTGCTGTTGGGAGGGCTGTCGATTTGACACGGTTTGACCGATATGAGGATCTGCTCAGGAAACTGGAGGAGATGTTTGACATTGAAGGTGAGCTTTGTGGATCTACAAAGAAATGGCAGGTTGTCTACACCGATGATGAAGATGACATGATGATGGTTGGAGATGACCCATGGCAGTACGTATACTTGTCCACTTTCTTTTTGATTTTTGTAGTCACTGTCTTGGCTCTCTCTTTCTCTCTCTCTCCTTCCTTTCTGGTGCCAAGTCCTCTTCATAGATCTAGGTGTATGTATTATTATTCTTTCAATTTGAATGGTAGGATTTTAACTTAAGTTGTATGGTTCTGTCGTACTCAACCGAGTTGCAACTGACAATTTGTTGGATTAGACATGATTGTTGTGGCTGGTGTGTTAGACCAGAAAGCATGAAAATGTTTTGTAGATCGTCTATTTTTGTTTGTCCTTCATACCATAGTAATTATGTAAAATTAGATAGTCTGGGCTCATACCTAGATTATTGTCTCTACATTGTTTTGAGTTTCAGCGGTCATATTTGTTAAGTGTGGTATCTAAGGGGTTTTGAAATTTCATTTCCTTTATTTCTCAAGACATTTAGAATATTACTGATATTTTGAAATAAAAAAAAGGGAAAGTGAAATTCTTTTTTTTTTTTGCCTTTTTTTTTTGCACTGAAGTTGGCCTTTTGATGTATGGGTTGTTGAGGTGGACAGTGGAGAAAAAAACTGCTTTTGGGTTTATAGAGAGACCTACTTGTTTTACCTTATGTTGCCATAATTAGACTGTTCTTTATATCTATTTATTGCAGTGAGTTTTGCAACATGGTGAGGAAAATTTTCATCTACACAACAGAGGAAGTCAAGAAGTTGTCCGCGAAAACAAAACTTGTAGGTCCTGTAGAGACCAAAACCGGCAAACAGGATGCTGAAGTGGCTGTAAATACAGAGGACCAGTCATCGGTCGTGGGACCTGGGTGCTGATGTCCCCATGCCTGGTTTGGCTCAAAAACCTACTATACTAAACCATGAACGCCATAATCGAGACCTAAAAAAGCACGTTACGGGTGAAGAGATGCTTGACCGTTTGAAGGTTTTGTGTAAAGGTTTTCTCGGGCTATCCTCTACAACAATATATTCCCAGTGGAATGGCCAGGACACATGGTGATATAGAAAGACTATCCTTGTTACCCCTGGTAAGCCGGAGAGTGTCTCTTTGTGATCTGCTGTTTTGGTCACTATTTATAGTGTAGTTTTGCCAAATGTATCTCGTTAATGCTTTTGCTTGTTAAGACTTGGAGTAGGCCGCAAGTTTGTCTACCAAGAATGAAAGGGATATACACTCTTCCTTTAAAGTATATGCTTTTCCTGATCTCTTCTACCTAAGGCTCTCTGTTTCTCACAGAATACACCTATATTTTGTATATAAAATACATATCACTTTTCTCTCTCGTCCTTTCTTGTACCTGATCTTTTTCCTTGAATACTTGAAAGAGGCTTCCTGGTTTATTTTATGGTTAAATTACGGCACTAGTGGAGGTGAAGGGTGGTAATGGCGGTGACAATTTCTCTTGTTGTTTTTGGTTCTTTGATGGTGGATCCAACTAATTAGAACCTATATCACGTGAACGAGTGTACGTGCTTTATTTGGATTGAGGGAATGGTAGCCTGTTAACATGTAAGATTATAAGATTTTACAGGATGGTAGTTTCGAGTGCCATTGCCTATTCCATACTAGGTGCAGTTGCAATCTAGCTCTAATACCTTTTGTTATGAGTTTAGGTTTTATTCTAAAAGGTTAACCTAATGAAAAGGAGTAGTTAAGTTTCTTTATATGATTACATTATTTTGTTTGTCTTTATAACATCATATAATGAAATTTGTTAAGTGATGAAAATTTAAATTTAAATTTTAATATTATGTTAAAAGAATTTTTTATTTTAAAAAAAATTAGGTGTCTAAAAAGAAAAAATACTTAAAACATATAATAAATGTTAAACTAAAGATTAATCATAGGGGAAAATTATTATTTTTAATTAAACAAAGGACACCTTTTCCCCTTTGACAACCCTGCCGACGCGGCCGAATGATTGCATGTTAGGTAGGGCCATCACGGTCTGGTGGGTGGGCAACGGTCACAAAGTTTGAATGAAGAAGTATCAAATGGTATCCAAAGACAAGACCCACGGTGCTTTCTCTGTTCAGAGATTCCATACCAACGCTCCTGAAGATCATACCCATCTATCATAATCATCTCCCATCATACCCAGATCTCTCGCCCAATTCCCAAACCCAATAGTTTCTTCATCTTTCACGAGCTCCATGAAGATGATGAAGGCCATGAAGAAGCTCAAGTTCTGGTCAAGAAAGAAGAGAAAAAAGAAGACACTTGAAGCCTACTACCCTCCCCCGCCATGCCATTGTTGTCACCCCTGCTATTCAACTCAGCCCTCGGCTCCGCCATTGCCGCCATGGCTCGACTTTGAGCAGACCCAACCAGCAGTTCCAGCACCGGCAGTCCAGCCCGTCCCTGATCTATCCTTTCAAAATCAAACTCAAGTATCTGCGGAGGAGATAGTCCTGGAAACGACTCCGTTGATGTATCCAGCATTGCCTGATACTACCCCATCTTATCAGCAGTACATGGCTTCGAATCCTGTTTATAGTGTGCCCGTTGTGCAGCCTCCTAGAAGGGAGAGAACAGGAGGGTTTTTTGGATGTGTAGTGGACTTCGGCATTCATCTGATCCGCTGCTTCTGTCCATGTTTTCACATTCGAGAAGTTCGCTAGTCTCTCTTATGGTATCTAGTTCTCTGCAGATCTTGGTTGTTCCACACGCCTCTAGGGAAAAAACTAGAGCCCCTCTCTCATAAAGTGTTTTACTACCAAATTACTTTCATCCATCGGACCAACAGGATGAAGTGTAGGCGGGAGATGAAAACAATAATATGAAGTTGTCTTGTTCAATTTGATAGAATATCTTATTTTCTGATACATGGTACTGTTGATGCTTGAGAAACTTGTAGTCTTTGTTTTGTTGTACATATATAAGTGTAATTCATGCTGCTAATCATACGTAATAGGCCGAAGGATTTACTCATCTGCTATCCAGATCATATTCCCTGTTATTTAGTACATCAGTTAAATTAATGCTTCCAATAACACCCATGATGTAGCTCGAGTACTGTCGACGACAATGCCAGGACCCGATCGATCACGTTCAGGGAACATTAGATGACAAGCTTCATTGTTATTGGGAAAGGTTTGTCAGTTGTGGGAACACCTGATTTGTAATCCTGACATGTTTTAGAATCAAAATCTGAGGTAAGAATAAAATTAGATAATTTTATTGATCTAGATTTCTTCTCTGTGAACCGAAATCAATAGTGTAGTAGCAAGGTTATCAGAATCACTTAATGCCCTCTTTACCGAAGGAAAATTATTTGAATTTGTGGAGCCATAAAAAATCATATAAATGCTAAATTATTCGATAAGCTAGAAAGCTATAAAACGAGAAAGATTCTATAATGACTTCCATGATACGTAAACAACCCAAATGGTTGGTTTATGCACCAAGTCACAAAAGATCTTCGTTTTTCTTTTGTGTTTGCACCTCAACAATATGTATACCAATTCAACTAGTTATTTTGTGCATTATTCAGAAAACTCATCTCTGTTCTCCAAATGGATATTTTCAGTCTCGAACGAACAAAAACAGATTCGAAAAGGGTATTTACATGCTAGTGGAATTGAAAGAACGGGGCTATCAAAGACAAAAATGGACAGTTCAGTCACGCTTTTCCAAGTTTCTCTATTCATGGGAAGAAGCCGAATTTCTTAGACAGGAGATCTGAACGGAAGATGCACACCAGGAGCTCGTAGTTCAAATGCTGCTTGATAAGCACCACAATATTAGAACTCAAAAGGGCCCTCAACACTGGAAGCTGCTATAAACAGATTACAAAACCATTGGAAAATTGTATGGAACACTCAAGAGTGACCATTAATCAGGTTCCCAACGATCCTGATCGTCAACATATTCACCAGACTCGGTGTCCTGAATCAAGATTTTGTGGTTTGAGTCTACCCATAAATTGACCTCAGCTGCTGGACTCATGACTCTCATCTGATTTCAAACTCTCATGTCTGCTTAAATGGTGCCTTCTTCTTGAGTGACCACGCACTGAATCTCTTTCTAGATCAGATTTATCAATGCTGGATTCCCTATTGTGAAATCTGCCTTTCGACTTTTTAGCTAGCTCCTCCTCATCATCTGAGAAATTCGACACTTCATTCCAGTATTTATTGTGTTTCCGTTTGTGACTATGGCGTTTTTCTCCATCACTGCCTGACCAATCATAACTAACATCGGTATCATCAGCCTGGTCTTTTCCAATGCCACGACCATCTGAAGATTCAGAAACTTTTCTGTCTTCTCTTGAGCTTTTTCTCCGTCTACTATGGTGTTTATGGTGTCTATCACTGTAAATGTCCTTGTCTGAAACCTCTCCTCCCAGATTATGACTCCTGTTCTTGCTGTTATCATGATCATCTTCCCTTTCCCTCTGGCGTCTTGAACTTGTTCTCCTCTTATGATGGTGGTCTCCCCGGTCCCTGTCCCTATCTGACCGCTCTCCATCACTATCACGAGATCTGCTCCTGCTGTTCCCATGATCATCTGGATGTCCCACTGTTCTCTGGTGTTTTAAAACTTTGGTCATGTGAGCATGGCCTGTTTCTTTGTTGCCTTCTCTATCTGACCAATCTTCAATGACTTTTTCTTGGTCAAGAGATTCAGCTTTTTCGCTGTGTCTTGAGCTTTTCCTAGGACGGTGAGTTTCTCTATCTTCATTCCCATCCATCCAATCCCCTTCATATTCAGCTTCACGCATTCGGTGCTTGCCACCCTTCTGGTGTCTTGAGCTTTTCCTTGACCCAGGATGGTGTGAATCTTTGTATCTGTCTCTGCCTCCATCCTTATCCAGCTGTTCACCATTGGAGTCTCTATCATGACTTCCACTCTGTCTGTAGTAACGGTCTTTTACGTTTTTGTTCTCTTCATACATGTCCTCATCAATTACTTCGATTTGCTTTCTGTCATCAATGGCATGCCACCTACGTTGTCGGCTCTTTTGGACATCATTCTCAGTGTAATTTCTTGAACTAGAACCACCAGCATTAAAGTAGTCCATCTCTTCTTTGGATTTAGATATTCGTGAGCGACTCCTGCCATAGATATTCAGGAAACTATTGTAAGACATAAAGAACCCAACCTAGAGTGCAAGAGGAACAAAAATGCACTAGAAAATATTAAACAAATTCATCCTTCTTATCAAGAGGTTGGGTGATTTGCAATGCTAAGAATAACAAAGATGTAGATGATATGGAGCAACGTAAGGTCCGAAGGAAAACTTTAGTACTTGAAACTAGGCACAGTTAACAGACACTAATACTAAAAAGTTGAAGTTGATCGTTAACTAAAAAGACTTGGATTTCATTTCACTGTTCAACAAAACCATGACATAGACTGTCCATAGACCAAATTCAGAAACAGCTACCCAAAAACCAGGAATGGTAACTTCTCCAGCAGAATTACCCAAAGTAACATTGCCCTCAGCTGCTTTTTTATACCAACCCGTTCCATTACCTGCCTTAGTATGCATAAATTGTTTTGCTCATAGTTTGGGAATTTCTAAACATCACTTGGGAACTTGATACAAACTAACAAATGAAAATGGCAGCCTTCTGCATGGTATTTGTTCTAGATATAATAACAACAATCTCTCAGGTCTGTATCCCCTTCAGTCCCCTTCTCCAGTCTTTTCTCATATCAGTAACATTGAAACCTGCACCTGGACGCTTTCAAAACACTACTTTGACTCCCAGTTTGTCCTTATAAGGAGGGCGGTGTGATGCTAGCTAGAGCTCATTGGCCTCTCTCCTGATGAAAGGCCTTGTAAATCAATTCAGTGGTCTGACAGTGTTTGAAGGTTCTATCCCAGATCACATTTAGCTTGAGATGAGAAAGTTGGGGAAGAAGAAACTTCTATTACTCAAAAGGATTTCAACGAAAATATTTAAAAGACAACTTACTCTGGTCTGTTTAAGTTTGAGGAGTGGAATAAACTATTGAATCACTAACATAATCTCAAAAAGAAAAGAAAAGATAGATTTCACAAATAAGAGGTGATTAAACAGCATCTAACGCTGAACTGCAACACACCTGTCATCAATACTCATCTTGATAGAGGACCTTGGCAGCCCCACTTTTTCTTGCTCCACCTGTTTCTCGTACCCAGCTTCATCAGAATAACCAAATAAAGCAACCATCTTTTTCACCCAATACTTTGGTGGCGGTTTATCGAAATCAGCCCATTCATAGTCTCCACCAGGATTACGAAAACAGTGGATAAAATTGCAAGCAGTTCCATGAGAACATGTCTGCAAAGATGCAAGAAAGGTCATCAACAAGAATTAAGGCTGGACTCAAGATTAACATGAAGTGACCAGAGACCAATGCCCTTATAGTATCCAAAAACAAAATTTTGAAACATCCATGGTTCAAGATTTAAAATAAAAAAATAAAAACAAAATGAGAAGACCAGAGTGAGGGATTGTTATACCTTGTACCTCGACTTCATATACTCCCCACATATGGCAACCTTCCATCTGGTGATGTTCACATATTCACAACCGACCTGCCAAAAACAATACAAAAATGAGCAACCTATCCACAAGAAACACAGTAAAATCTATAGGTGAAACCTGCCAGGGAGTAAAAAGACAACAAGAATAGTGGCATAGAAGCAAGAAATCATTCGTATTCTCAATAGCTGGCTACCACTTGCTAAAAGGACAAAATCTTATTGCAAATTCAAGTGGGCAAACCAAAACATATACCAAGTTCTAAAATGAAAAAAAGTTATCACTCTGAAACATGTATAAGGTATATCATCTTCAGATGAACCCAACTGCTCATAAAAGAAATTATTGAAGAGACTTCCATGGTTGAGTTAATTATAATACCTGTTTGCCAGCAAAGTACCGACCATTAATTGAGTGATAAGCAAGGACAGCTGAATCCAGTGACTTGTACTGTACATAAACATTGCCTCGCAAGTGGAATGAGCCGTTTCTACACACCTGACAAAGACAAATATTGGTTAACCTAAATGCGGAGACAAAAAAATTGGAAAATTTAAGAACCAGGCTCTACGCTATTGTTCCACAAAAAATGCTCTCTCTTTCTCTTTCAATACACTAATTTACAGAGGAAATTACTCAAACATACTCAAAATTGATTAAGAAGCGTAGACATCTCAAAACAGTTTTCTTGTCTTTTCCAGGGACTCCATAGATAACACATCTACAGATGGAGTGAGGATAAAGTTACAAGTTTTAGCACAAAAACAGGAATTCTCATGGACAAAAGAATATTTAGTTGACAGACAGAGCAAGAAGTAGGAACATATTAAGTGGCAAAGTGAACACAACTTCCAAGATCCAGAATTAGCGCCAACCATCATACATGGATAAAAAAGTTGCCGATAGTTTTGTCAGGACACTTTATTGCTTCAGGGCAAAACAGATATATCTCCATATCCGACTTTCTAACGCACTAAAATACAATAAAATAAAATAAAATAAAAATAACTGTCTGCATATTAACGACAGGAAGAAACTCACTCTTCATTCATTGTAATTATTGACAAATAATGGACTAAAAATTGTCAACAGTTATTGTATTTGTTATATAATTCAATGGTTTAAAAACACAAAACACATGATGAGAATTATGGACACATCTGGCTAAAACAACTCATAGGGGCAGTCAACAACCTTAAAATTCACAATTTCTCCAAACTTTAAGAACTCAGTGTGCACATCCTCGTAAAATTCTTCATAACTGCGTTCAACCTCTTCATCTGTGTACTGAAATTAGGGGGGGCGGGGAAGAAAGAAAAGGAAACAAATCAAACCAGAATAATACTTCAGAAATATATGCATCAGATAAGTATAAGATAAAAGACATTATAGAGATGAGTCTGCAGGCTCCACACATCATGCTTTTGTTTTTAACTCCAGCCAATATTCATGGCTATTGGATAAAATACAAATTGTACAGCCATGAAGACACCCTAAATTGAGCTGCTATGGAATTTGATCATAATAAGTCACCTTTAGAGAGCACAACATCGATTTTAAAGTTTGGAAAGAAAAAATGCTAGAGTGCCCAGATCCCCAACTATCCAAAGATTTTTGTGAGTTCAGGAATCATGACATATTTAAAATTTGGGTCACAATATACTTCACCTTCAATTAGTAAACTAAAGAGTCACCCACTCCCTCCCTCTCTCTCCCTATCCCTCCAACTGAGTTGTGTGCGTGAACATCTCAAAGAAATAGCAAACTAAAGAATGTTGCATCTTCATGCAACAATGTGAGGGACTTGGACCAAGAGGTTGTACATTGCCGATTTATTCATATTGGCAACTGCCTCTGCTAGTTGGAAGATCAAGCTTCAACCTGGAGTTGTTGACTGGTAACTCCTTGGTGATTAGGATGTCAAGGCCAAAACAGGAACGAAAAGCAACAATTGCAACAGTCAAAAGTACCATCTGACACAATTAAGTGGCGTTCCACTCAAATTATATTAGTCAACTCAAAGAGCTTTGGTTGGGGAGGCCTTTAGAGTCTCCACTCCTAAAGCAAATGCAAAGCACAGCAGGATTTGCCATGTTCAGAACCATTAGCTTTCTATCAAACTTAAGACACCAAAGTAAGTATTAAGGACTATTTACTTTTTTGTTTTCCTTCTTTTCATCTTTAAATAACTAAAGAAAAAAGAGCCAAATGTATCCACGTACATTGTTGCCTGCATTCACAAACCTTCCAAGGTAATGACCATTATCAGCAGAGTGCTCCAATTCTCCCAGGATACAAAAACTATTTCTTGTTAAGGAACAAGGACTTGGAGGACAACTCATGAAGTAAAAGAACTATTAAAAGTTTCCGAACACAAGAAATCTAAAATGTGAAATTTTATGACTGTGTTTATAGAAATCTATATGGGAAACATATAACCAAAGAATTGTTAGAAATAAATTTATCTTTCCACCATAACTATGACTACAGTGCATTATAGGCATTGCAATTACATGTATATTACAAGCTCCAAGGGGAAAGGCAAACAGAAAGAAAAAAAGAATGAACTGGTAAATTAAGCTAAGAAGAGAGAAATAAAAAAGAGAAATATTTCAAGAGAACCATCTTTGAGAAACCAGCAAGTAGGATACATAATTGTTAATTTCTTTTACGCCAACCAACCAAGGGCAAAACAATGAACCTTCATCGCAGTGAATCTTGAGATGAACTTCTGATTTGAAGTCAAAGAAGAGCAATAATAACTCTAATTGTGAAACAAAGTAAATTCAAATCATTTGTGACAGACATGAAATCAATCAGAAAAAGATTGGCATGAATGTAAAAGTTTAGGGGTAACACTAATTATGCTAAACAAATTATATCTTTCTGCATTCGGTTTTATAGGAAAAAAATCTCTACGAACTATAGCATGTTTAATGCAAGACAATCAAAGGGAGCTGCTGAAAACTATTTTGAGGTGTCTGGCATGGAATCGATGACCTGGTGTCATGCTGATAATGCACCAATTCAAAATACAAAAACAAGATAAAAATCACCAAGATAGATGTGCAAAGGATTGTCAAATGAAATTCCAAACATTATTTATATTCTGCATATAATAATAACAACAAAAGGATCAGTTAACTCGTATTATATAAACTCAGCTAAGTACTATAATTAACACTTTCAAAGTTGTTTCTGAGAACCCAAATAATCAAAGTCTTCTGTTTCGTCTCACTGTTCCACAACAGTGTTATTATTAGGATACAAGAATAACATGAAGGCATCATTTACAGACCTCAAGCCCCTCATCTTGCTCCCACACAAGGCCAGGACCATTGTACATGTTTCTGATAAGCAGCGTGCATGATTTATCAGGGTAGAAATGGACTCTGCTACAACGCAGACCAAACCGACAAGTTCCAGTTTTTAAATGGAAAGGACAATGAGCTTTATCCTGCCACATAAACAAGTGCCCAACTTAAAATTTTGAACCTATGGTTGCTAATAAAGAATATGAACACATGAAACACAAGAATTCAGGACTATTACGACATATATGAGTTATCACACAGAAGCAAATAATTTATATGTGCGAACATTCTTATATGTGCAAACAATTTATATGTTACCTGCTCAGTTCCAAAATTTGAAACTTGCTGAGCGACATTTTCGATGGTCTGTTCCGCCGATACTACGGCAGCATTCTTATAATTAGCAAAAGCTTCAGACTGCGGGGGAAGAGGATTTGATGTAGGCCGATCGGCATTCTGCAAAGCAAAAGTTAACATCTCCAATTGAAAAGAGAGGTATCCTAAACATAACCACAAACACAAAGATAATTATGCAAAATCGAGTTTGTGATTCTTGCAGCTATACCTCTTTTCCAGTTTGTTGGTTGGCGACCTTCTTTGGAACCCTTACCCTTTTCTTCTTGACAATTATCTCATTTCCTTGCCAGATAATCTCCGCAGGCCCCTCTTCTACATATTCCCAATCGTCGCCTTCACTGTGCTCATTTTCATTCTCAACCTGCCATTTTATGCAGAAAAATGGAACAAGAAGAAGTTAGAACCTTAAGAAACTAAATTTGCTTTTCTTTCCCAAACTTTCACGGCTGCCAAATAGAATTCATCGGAACAAAAAAATCCAAGAACCTGCGCTCTCTTCAACTTTTCTTCTTCTTCCAAAGCTTTCCTTCGCTCCTCCTCTTCTTTCTCTTCCTTCTTCTTCCTCTCCATGGCTTCAATCCAGGCCCTCTCTCGCTCCTCGAACTCCCTCCTCTCCCTTTCTGCTCTCTCCTTCTCCTCCTCCTCCATCATCCTCAGCTTCCTCTGCTCCTCCGGATCCTTCAGCCTCGCCTCCTCTTCCTCCCTCTCCTTCTCCGCAATCTCCTTCCTTATCTGCTTCCTCTTCATCTTCTTCTTCGCCTTCCTCTTCTCCTTCCGGCTCATTCTCTCTGCCGAACACTCCATTCCAGTTGTACTCTCTGCTGCTTCTTCTTCTTCTTCTTCCTCACCTTCTTTCTCCTCTATTGGTTCTGCCATGAGTTCAAACTACTACAGAATCCCTCTACTCAGAAATTCTCTCGAGAAAATTACGAGGGAAAAAAGTTTCCCTCGAACCAAACTGAACATCTCAAGGAACCCCCAACGATGGCTGAAGTTTTCAGCGTCTGGCAGGCTTAAGCGCACCGTTTTGGTATTCCATGTAAACAGGAACCATTTTTCCTGTCTTATTTTTATTTTATATGGTTTTTTATTTTATTTCTAGGAGTGCTTAAAGAAAATATCTTCGGTGGAATTTATTGAGTTAATTTTTTTAAATAAATTCATGAAAATGCAAGAGTTAGGGAAGAAGATACAAATACAAAATTTAATTGACTCTTGCACCCTGAAACTTAAGGCACAAATGAAAAATTACATATAAGAATTAATTATAAGTTTGTTAGTTATACATTGAAATTTGTGTGAAAATTTAGGAAGAATGATGTTGAAATGTCCATATCATGAAAGAAAATTTATAGTTTAATTATATCCTTCAACATAATCTTATTTACTTTAATTATGGACTCTGATATCATATTAATAATTTATTTTATTCTTAAAAATCAAATTTTTAAAGAGAAAGCAAACTTAGATAGGTGTTCATTATTTGTGTAACAAATATAAAACATTCCATAATAAATTACAAATAATCTAGGACATTCCAACAAATAATGTGACAAAAAAAGCTAAATATAAAGGAGAATTTAAGATGAACATTATTGAAGAAGTTAAATGTACATTCTGCACAAGCTTCCTAATGATTATAATACAGTAAGAGCCCAAAATGCACCAATTATTACATCCTGGTACTAATAGGAACCAAAATGAGTTTAGGCTTCTTCATCACATAGAACATAAAATCAAGGGTGCTTCGACTTCTTCTTCTTCTTGGGTCTAGTCCCGTGTCTTGGCACCTCCTCTGTGAGTTCTGCTAACCCCTCCTTTGAGCTTTCTTGTTGCAGTGGAGCTGCTGGATCCTCCTCTTTCTCGCTTTGCAAAAGGTGTGTTGATTCTGAAAACGGTAACGCCAATGTGTCTACCTCTCTCTCGCCCTCTATCACAGGCATGGACTCTGATGGTGGTGGTGGTGCTTTTTCCACGTCTTTCTCGTACTGGGCCAGCAGCATTGGTTCTGAAGGTAGTTGTGTTGCTGTCCCTGCCTCCCTTTCACCCTCCAAGACGAAGATTGACTCTGCAAGTGCTGCCTCCTCCTGATTCAGGAAGGACGCTCCTTCTAAATCATCATCATCGTTTGGTGGAACTGTTACTACTGCTAACTCCGGAGGTAGAAATGAATGTGGCATTGCTGCAGCTATCCCAGGTGTGCTTTTCTGTGGTCTGCCGCACCCTCTACCTTGGCCTTTGCCTCTGCCGCGTCCTCTAACCGATGGAGCTTTACTTGTGATTTGCTGTGTTGCTGGTGGAGGTGAAAATAGCCCGCCCATGTCATTTGTACATGAGGGAGATGATGTTGCCGCCAACCCGATTGGGCTTGCTGGTGTCAGTGCCGGTCTTGTCTCAAGGTGCCGGGTCTCACCGATCATTTGTAAGACACGGATGCACATTGTTTGGATATCCTTCATTGCCTGCATTGCACTGTCACTAGTAAAAGCACCTAGTGTTGTCCTGCACTGATTATGGATTGCAGTCAAGCTCTGGACCTGCCAATTTCAAATATTGATACCTCAACAATTTTTATCCAAAACGAAAAAACCAATGAAGACAGTAGTTATGACCAACTCATACTAATAGATGTGTTGTTCCACTTGAAGGCTGAAATCGCATATGTGGTCTTTGAGTGAGAGGAGTTATGAAACGACGTGTAATTCTACGGTACCACTCCAAGTATGGATCATGATAATGCATTGGGTGCTCCTCCAGCTCACCGGCTGCTATACTCTCTTCACGAGCTTCCCATAGCTGAATGTATTGTCCATGGTATGCCCGCCAATCATAGTGATGTCTTCCCCGCCTATCGATTGAATGGAGTTTTACCTCTGTATCACAAGGCTCTGGAACTTCTTGACAGAGACCAAATTGACGCAGAACTCGATCAGGACGATGCCACTCAACAATGTCAAAGCAAATGACTGGAACAACTGCCCGCCACAGACGCTGGTCTCTGACACATACATCTGGTAGCAATGCAAGTCGCTCGGGGGTGTATGGCTGCCATACCATCTACATTTGAAAATATGATAAATCAAAGCGACGGACACAGGCAACCCACATGAACCTGCAAATTCATGTGAAAGTCTGTAATGTTTCCCAGATTTTTATGCTTAATAAACAAACCTCATCATCTGTCTGCTGATCAAGCTGGTCCCTGTAAAATATTAATGCCCTAAGAGGATTGTCTCTGCGGATTACAGGAGCCCTCCACCTGATAGGAGACAAAATGAGTAGAAATGAGACTAAATGAATGGCAAGTAGCATATATTTAAATATCTTAGCATATACCTGCATCCTAATGGGTCAGCAGGCAATTGCTCTTCATCTATTTTTCCGTGTCCTATAACCAATGTTGCATCCCCTACATCCTCACTATGTGGTATAACTGGATCCTGTACACGGTTGGCAAGTTTCTCAGGCCGACCAATTTGCAACCGCTCCCATGCCCACAACTGTAGCAAAAGCAGATTACAGAAGTAAGAGCAGAAAAAGTCACAAACACATAATTGTTGAAGGATACATGTGATAGACTATAAGTAATGTGCATACCTGCAACAGTATAAGAGGTCCAGCTATCTCATTAGCTCCTGCTTTACTGGCTCGACAAAGCTCACGATACAAGTTTGCTAGTACAGCGCTGCCCCAACTTAATTGCACAGTATATACAAAATCCCTCAAGAGGGGTAGGAATATCAACTGAACATCTGCTCCAGATTTATCTGTAAACAGAACACCGCCCATCAACCCTAAGATATATGCCCTAGCATACTGCTGCAGCATTATATCATCTGCGTCTGGTGGAGGCTTCTGAAAATGAGATCGTAACCAACTAAGCTTGAGTGCTGAACCATGAAGAACACCACGATCTGGTCTCACTCCTAGTAGCTCCTCACAGAGATCATCCCACTGGAGATCAGCATTACCGGTCACTGGATGACCATCTATTTGAAGACCTAATAACACTGCTACATCCTGCAGTGTAATTGTACTCTCACCCACAGTAAAATGGAAGGTGTGGGTCTCCTGTCGCCATCTTTCAACCAATGCAGTGATTAAGGGCCAATCAAGCTGTATGAATCCAATCCTGTAAACCCCATAAAAGCCAGACTGGATAACAAATCGACGAACACGTGAATCCAATTGCCACTCCCTCATCATCGTGGCCAACCTTTGTCTACATGTCAAAACACCAGGATCCTGAAAAAAGGAAAAAGGAAGAAGCCATGAATTAGAACTTTATTGTATCACAAAGGATGCAACTTTTATAGGCAAGAGATATGTAGATTAAATTGGTAAACCTCTCCTGCCCATATAGCACCAGACCTGTGCTGGTCTTGCAGCACAAGCACTGTATCGTCAACGGGTCCAGGATCCAGGAAGCTGTCAACTTGGGCATCTTGAGTGGCTTTTACTACTGGCGTCTACAACAAAGAATGTAAACTCTGTAGACAAGTTCAGATGACAAGCAAGATACTAAAGTTCCATGAAGGGAGAAAGAGAAACCAGTAAAGTAGATGAAATTAAAACCACACAAGTTGCTAAAAATTACCTGCTTATTAGTGCAGTCTGATACAATGACATTTCTTTGATTTTCAACGCACATAGAATCTCTTTCCACATACAACTCCATACAATTTGTCCCAGGTTGTCGTGCCACATCAAACATGATATCAATAGACTCATCATCATCTATTGGCACAGGTATGTACTCCCTACATGCTGGATATCTGCAAGTGATCTTCAGCTTAAACCGGTGTTTGTCAAACCCTGTAGCCCCATAGATCTTTTCCAGCAACTCTTTGTGTGTTATTCCATAGCTGACTCTAATGGGCTTCGGTGCAGCACCTTCATAAGAAATGCCATGTGGTCCATTCGTTATCCTCCCATTCCAATAACACATTAGTGTCACACCCTGTCTAGCCATCTACCTACCGTTCACTAATCTAACACAAGCAAATTATAATTATCAGCTGAGACAACAAAAGAAAAAAGAAATCAGATAAATCAAGAACAATTCACCCAACCGAAGATCAAGAAATTGATGACATTTCTAAACAACTGCAAGTTATGATTTATACGTATCCTGGTTGATCCGATGTAACTCTTACAAAATGTCTACTTTTCCATTCCAATTAAGAATTGCAGTTATGATATGTCCAATAATCAATACTGTTGTGCCACCCATTTGACTTATTTTCCTTCTTCTCAAATGTCCGTTTACTTCTCTAGCTTCTTGGCTGTCGTGTATTTACACACTTTGTGGTTCTCACGATAAAGAATACGAAACTAAAACTAGATTTTGAAGCTTTTAACTGTTGACCCATTTGAACTTAATCAAATTAACAGAAACACATAAAAATATAGAAATTTGTTGACTTTATTCAGACAAACCAAAAAAAAAAATTGGCGTCAGAGGAAAAACACAACAGCAATCTATAGAGCTTGCAACGCATACAGAGTTCTGGCATTTTGGGACATTACCGTGTAAAAACCCTTACGAGCTCTGATCCTTCGAGCCCTTCTTCTGCTGATGTTCTTTCTTCTTCAGCTTGACCTCGGAAACCTGGGAGAGAGCTGGCGGAGGATTGCACTATCGATAGAAACGCTGCCTACCACAACGTGTATCCGTTGGTCAAATCTCGAAGACACGCTGCACGGACAAGAGGAGCTCTAGCGCTTTTCGCGGTTCTAGAGAAAGTGTTAGCTACTGAGACCGCTAATTAAAGTAGCAGTTTTTTCAACAAAAAAAAAATATTTAGTTGATTGATCAATAATTGTAGGGTTTATTCCTATTAATATGTTCTAAATGTTATTTGGTTTTGGCTTTTGACACTTCCACTAAGATTTATTTTTAGTTAGAAACAATTTCATCTTGAGTTAATATGAATGAATAGGAAAATTTATAATGATTAATATACTTCATAAAGAATACTATCCCTTTCATTTTATTTTTACTTAGTTTTTGTATAAAAAGATATATTTCACCCTCTGCATTGATAATACCATTTGTAAGCAAGTACTTATTGAATCTATTATGAGAACTTTTTTTTTTTAAAAAAAAAAGTAATTTGTTGATAGAAATAAGTACTCATTCCCTTTAATTGTTTTAGTTCACAAAAAAGAAAGGTAAAAAAATATATATACAAAAAGTAATAACAAACATTTAGCACTTAATTCCAAGCTTGACATTGTTGGAATATTTAGTCATTTCTTAAAATCAATCATTGAGAAAAAAAAAAAACGAAGTTAGTAGAGTATAGAATTCACAAGAAGGTGAAACTAAGGTGATAAGGATATAACAAATCAGCTAGCAAATTATGAAAATCTAACCACAGTACCCGTTGTGTGGAGTACATTGAGAAACAATAAAATTAGTAGCTTGTTATTTTCAAATAATAGCCATGGTACTTGTTACTCTAAATCTGAATCTTAGTTGGTAGTCCTTATTGTTTATTCTTTTAAAAGGTCTCAAACTTCCGTAGAGAACTATCTTAGTTAATAAAAGTTTTTAGTTCTTATTAAGTAAAATATAAAAAGTTTATTAGGAAATTATGAAGTAAAGTTTATCTCTAATAAGGCTTAATTTTTATTTTATTTTTGTCTTTTTAACTTAGACTATCTTTATACTTATAAATACAAGCATGTACCATGAATAAATATTACAAGTGGTAATGTTATACAAACTCCGACTATGAGGTTTAGGCTTCAATATCATGTATGGATGAGTTGAATGTATGTAATATAATAAAAAAAATTTAAGAGAAAAAAACAAAAATTGATATCTCACTTGAATCAAAACTTTTTAAGAAGGCACAATAAATTAATTTTTAAAAAATAAAAGCATGTCCCTAAAAAATATAAGCAATATACCAAATAAGCACGAAAAGAGCTTCCCAACTAAACCAAAAGAGAGCGCGAGAACACTGGCAATGCGTTTGCCACGTGGCCACCTCATCCCGAGCACGCGTACATATGACCGCCTCCTCTCTTTTGACACACATTCGAAATGCGCTATCTTAGCCAGCAGCTTCCTTTCTCTGAGGTCCAGGGGGCGAAGGACAGAGGCAAAGACTGAGCCGGCGTGTCTGTGGGCGTATGACGACGTCGTACGACGTGATGAACGGAGTGGGGGGAACGACGTCGCGGACCGTGCTCATTACCGGTGTGGGAAAAGGGCTCGGGAGAGCGCTGGCCCTGGAACTCGCCAAGAGGGGACACTCCGTCATCGGCTGCTCTCGCACCCAGGATAAGATTGCCTCCCTCCAATCGGAGCTCTCCTCCCCAGACAACCACTTGTTCCTCAACGCAGATGTGGCAAGTCCCTTTCTTCCTTACTTTCATAGCACTTGCTTAACCACGCATTTGAGTATGTATGATTGTCTCATACTTGGAATTAAATTGAATTTCATCTTGTTAGTTGGGGTTTGAGAATCTGATATAATTTGAAATTCTAAAAACAGTAATTTTTGGTAATGTTGATGACCCATTAGGTATCTATAGCCACAGGCCGGAAAATTTGTTTTTACGGCTTGGAGAATGATACTTAAAGCTATTTTGTGGGACTCCACATGCCCAATTTGACGTGTTAGCTTCGGTTGTAGTGGTTGGGTACTGAATAGTTAAAAGTTTGAAAAGAAGAAGAAGAATAAAATCCAATCTTTCTCATTCATCTGATGTTTCCTTATAGAAGTTGGTGTAGAGCAATAATTGGACTTACAAGGTTTTCTTTGCGTTTTGAGAAAATTCTCTTGGGTTTCAAAATAACTTCTAGTAGTCTCAAGTGTCTTTTATATTGCTTCTTACATGTTCTTTTCTTGGGGAAGTTTTAGATACTTAAGTAAAAGAATGAGTTCTGTGTTTGTAGAGATCTAACAGCAGCATTGAAGAGCTGGCGCGAGTTGTGATGGAGAAAAAGGGTGTTCCAGACATCATAGGTGCATACGTATCTTATTGCTTGGAATCATGCTTGTTATTTTCTTGCTTGATTGCCCTAAAACTTGAACCTTTTTTTGGAAAAAAATGATAGATACACATTAGGTATTAAACCTGGAATTACTTAAAGACTCTGAAAAACCACATTCAGAAGGTTGGGACTAATAGAAGGTTTTGCCTCATTTTGTTATAATTGTACTGAAGATGATTATTGGTGCACAAATAGTAATGTAGCTACCTCTGTGAACATAATGTATTATTAAAAAAGAAGAATCAATGAGGGGTGCACAGAAAATGCCATGAGTCAAATGAAAACATTCTATACATGTTCTCGACAGTGCATTTAACATCTGAAATCCCCTTTTTGCATGTATCATTTGATTTTTGTTTTTTCTATGTTTTGGTGATGACTTTATATCATTAAAATCTGCCTAAATATGGTAATCAAAATTATAAGAGCGAAAGAATTTATGTTTCCCTTCATATACTTAATCATCCCGCTCTTTTAGAGAGATTCGTGCACTTGGGACTGTAAGGGTTTATGACCATGCGAAGTAAAAAGGGTTTTATACCATTTTAAATGACTATAATGCTTATTGCCCTTTTGGTTCATAGCAGTCATCACATCTTGATGTGTGGTTATCCTGTTTTTCCTTTTGGGCTGTTTCCTGTTTTTTAAATATGTATATATGTAGGACTAAAACAAATGTATTTCCAGTAAATAATGCAGGTACCATCAATAGAAACAACAAGATATGGGAGGTTCCGGAAGAAGAGTTTGATACTGTTATAGATACAAATGTAAAGGGCATAGCAAACATGTTGCGTCACTTCATCCCTCTGATGATTACAAGGAAGCAAGGAATTATTGTCAATATGTCTTCTGGGTGGGGGAGATCTGGTGCTGCTCTGGTAAATTGATATGATACTTTGCAGATGCAATCCTTTCTTTTGATCTTGATTAGGTGGATGCAAGATTCCTTTTTTTCTTTCCTACTTCTAGCAGTAAACTAGGGAATTTTTTCTGAGATCATACGCATAAGTCTCGTTATATTTGCCCAAGACAATGTGAGGATGCTTTGCAGAGGCAACAAGCTGCAATCTACACTTAATAATGTTTGGCAAAATCAAAATAATGGAGAAGATTCCAAGTAATCTATCTTAAACAGCTAAGATTTAGTGGACCGAAACAAAGACAAAAATAGAATTTTGGGACAGCCTTATCTTTTTTCACTCCTCTGTTTCAAGGTGATATTGGCATCTAGGGGATTCCTTTATGAATATTCAGATGTTTGACTAATATCTGATCACATTTTAATAGGTTGCACCCTATTGTGCGTCAAAATGGGCAGTTGAAGGTTTGACTAGATCGGTGGCAAAGGAGTTGCCTGATGGAATGGCAATTGTTGCACTTAATCCTGGTGTGATAAACACCGACATGCTTGCATCATGCTTCGGCACTTCAGCTTCCATGTACCAGGCACCTGAAGCATGGTATGAATTTTCACCAATAAGAACTCTTATGCTTTCTCGCTGGTATTTGTTGCGGATTTATGAATTGTGTGTCAACTGTTGTGACATGTTCTGATCTAGAGAATTCTTTTGTGCTTACCTTATTATTATGTTATTCCTATCAGTTTCCCTTTGCATTGGCCTGTGCTATCTGCCTTCAGTGCCCCCAATAGTCATTCTCTTCATTGAAACCATTTATCTCTGCCGTTCATATTGAGAAGCATTCTTAGGTTATCTTCCTCAACAGAGTAACGATTAAACATGAATGAGTCCTTTTATGAAGACTTGAACTCCTCCAAATTTATTCACTCACAAACAACTATCACAATATCTGTTTCCACTTTTGATCTTGTAGTTCTGATTCTCCCAAAGCACTAGTGACTCCCAACTTCTCCCCATCCTTTTTATTTCCTTTGTTTGTCTATAATGATTGCAACTGCATTATTATTTTTCTTATGAAAGAAAATGTCTTGCAAAGTGAATTTCGAGTCTCTTGTAGTTGATATTGCCTAATGTACATAATCCTTTAAATTTGCAGTTGAACATGGAAGGCAAAATGCCATATGCATAAATCATATACCCAGGTCTAGTACATGCGAAAATAGATTTCCAACATGTCCAGTTTTGACTAATGTTCATAGCATTTTTATTGGCTTAGTATCATATATTGCTTCGATAAGAATTGAAAGAAGTTGAGAAATGCTCAAGAATATAAAAAGAAAAAGAAAAAGAAGGAAGATGTGATGATATTTTATTGATGTTTTTGTTTTGGATGGAATCTCATCAGGGCTTTGAAGGCAGCCACAATGATACTTAATCTAACAGCAGCTGATAATGGTGCATCTCTCACCGTTTGATTAAACATAGCCACCCAATCACACTACCGTTGATTTGCATGGATACCATCAGAAAAGAAGCTTTGGACCAATCAAGCCAGAGTTTTCTCTCCATGTCCATTTTGACATCTGACTCTTAGAAACTCGGCGAGTTAGTATTTATTCTTGCTAGGCAAATGTAATACATGTGATTTGTCTTTTGCAGCAGAATTCGAGTATTGCCATTAGGAAGGTATGATGATTAGAATCTTCTAATTGTTCATGATGTTGCAGATAGAGAGAGCAAAAGACGCTTTAAACTTCTTGACTGAAAAGTATCTAAATGGACCATCTACTTCTTTATCTACTCAAAGGTGTCTAGAGTTTGTCTAGAAGGATGATCAATTAGAATCAATCAAAATTGAATTCTAAAGCCTGTAAATTGGTTTTGTATTAGCTTAATCTATTATCGTTAGTTGTTAAGCAGTTCTATTGATCACAATTCAAAATTATTTACAATTTTTTTGGTTGCCTGACACTCAAAAGAAAAATAAAAGGCTGAAAAAAGAATTTGACTTTCTTTTTCTCTTTAAATTAAGAAGAGGGTTGGAACTGCGCAAAGTTTGTATTTACTTGGCCAAAGAGGGAGGACCGCAAGTATATCATACCATTATTATTGAGATTTATCATACCATTATTATTAAGATTGACTTGGTTTTTATGCATTCAAAGGACAAAGTTATATAGTTGATGTGTTCGATTTTGTTATCTAACAAAAGTACTGCAATAAATGGAAGCATAACAAGATTAGAACAAATTAAAATTTCGATGTCAAGAATTTTTCTTTATAGGTTTTGCTATGCTTTGAAAGTGGATTATAATTCTTTTTATTGACAATCAATCATAAGGGTTTTCAAAACAAGTTCAATCAATTAATTAATTAACTTAACTCTTAAGGACATTTATATGAACTAACCCTGTTTGAATAAGATCATGGGATCTCATTGGGAAATTAGTTTTTTCAAAAGGAGCATGAGTTGCTAAATAACAATATCACCATTTGAAAATCATATTTCAATGCAATTAAGATAAATTCAATGCACAAATTCTTTAATCTTGCTGAGTAACACATCTTTATAAACTAGTATATATTTTTTCAAGACTAAATTGATAGTTTTAAAGTATCACAATATTTAATGTCCAAGATGAGAACTTTAAAATATAAGTTTTATCTAGTCTTATACATAGTAGGATTATCAATTATTCTTGAGTTCTATTTTTTAACATGAGTTAGCTAGAAATGTTTTCAAATTGGAACCATGGTTTACTCATCTTAATCTCTCACAGATATTTAATTTCTATTTTCACGCTTGCAGATCTCAAAAAGAATTACATTGAATTGGAAAAACTATCACCTTATAAAGGTAATCAAAAATCTCCAGAACTTGTTAGGGACGTAGTCGACTTGATAGCTGCAGTGGTCGCCGTAACAACTAATTTTAGTGACGAGATGGGTTTAGTTCGTTACCAAAAGTTTCAACGACAGTAAGTGGTAGTACAATATCTCATCTATCTGGCATTCGAGTCTGCCACGTCGCTTGCCGTTTGGTCGTAGTTATTCAACTTCACACACAGGGAGAGGAGGAGAGAGGAAACTGAGCTTGGACGCCATGGCAGTAGCAGTGAGCTACTGCAAGCCTTCTCCATTCCTTGGACGATTTCCATCTCACTTCGTAAGTCTCTCTCTCTCTCTCTCTCTCTCTCTCTCTCCCCCTCCGTCCCTCCCTCCCTCTTTCTCTCTGTCTCTCTCTGTGAGTTTTGACGTCGTTGCCGTCACTGTGGTATGCGGCATCTAAGGTTGTACTGTTATTTGAAGGGATTGTTGGTTCGCATGACATCTCGAAGTTTGTTGGAAGCAATTTCGATTATGAGCATTTATTACCGGCATCAATCTTCTGTCTAAACACACACATATATATATATATATATATTTTTTTTTTTTCCTTTTGTTTGCTCGTTTGCTATGTATCATTTTCTTGGGGGTTGAGGGTGTGGAATCTTCAGCATAGTGCAGAGTTATCTCGGAGTCTGAAATTTTATATTTATTTGTTAGATGAACAGGATAAAACCCCGTTTTGTGATGGTAAGAATGCTCTAGTATAAGTGGCTACTATAGGGATGGTTTCACAAATACATGCAATGTATTGGAGGATTTGGAATGCACTTTCAAAGTTCTTAATTTATTTGACATGAAGCAGTTTGTATGCATGCATGTTTGTGTCTAGACAAAATTGTTCATTTCTTCTGTTTTTGATTTGCTACCTGGCAAACTTAATTTCAATACGATGAAATAGAAATCTTCCTGAGAAAGAAAGATGCTATCCTTACTTTTTGACTGTTGTGTAGAGGTTTAGTCGGTGCCATGAATACAAGAGAATCGAAATTTGTTCCACACTATGCTTGCCTTTCAGCGACTGAATCTTCACTGATAGAAGAAGTGAAAACTGGAATTTTTATTGTTTACTTGTAGGGCAGATCACGATGTAGACAAATAACAGGGACTTCAGCTCAGATACCTAGAATTAGTGCGCTGTTCTGGGGATCTAAGAGGTCTGTGGCACAACAAGAAGTGGACTTGTCACTCGGGGATTTTACTTTGACAGGGTCAGCCCCCGAGGTGTCTTCTTTTGGTGGTTCTTTGGAATTGGTCGCTACTTATTTATCTGTTCATTCTTTTATAGTTTCTGTAGCTAATTGGAATTAACTGATTTTTTTTCAGGACATTTTGGCGAATGAGGTGAAACCTAAAAAGATATCACTTTCTGTTGTCGCTTCAATCTTAGATGTTCCTCCTAGTGAGTGGGATGCATGCAGCTTGGATGCCACAGGTCCTGAAAAATTTAATCCATTTCTTACCCACGCTTTTCTCTCAAGCTTAGAGGAGTCTGGCTCTGCGGTGAAGGTTAGGAATCGTTGCTTTATACCACGCCTCTTCAAGTTGAAATGGTACTTATTTACCTTAGGGGCCATTTCACTAGCGTGTTTTTTAGCTTGCGTAGCCCTAGAAATGAATATTCTCATCTCTGAGACTTACATGCTAAAGTAAAATGGTCAGTAGTTTATTCAGGTGTGTGTTTTTGCTGATACCGTTGTTTGTTGTGGCAGTTTTACTTCCTCCTTGTTCATGTTTCTTTGAATATGGGCAGGCTTATCTTTATTTGTGGGGAGAATAGTACCATAACCTTCTTTTTGCATTGAAATATCGTTAGTAATAATTTTTTGGAAACTATTCTGAACTAAAACTCCTTGAGATATCACAGTCCCTTTTCTTTTATTCCTTTTTTTAAAAAAAAAAAAAAAAAAAAATCTTTAGCCATATTGTTGATGTGGATGAACCTGAAGATTTGACTGTTATATCAGCGACGAGCTTAGTTTAATATTTATGTGTTGTGTGGTTGCTGATACCATTATTCTTTAGGGTTGCTGATACCATCTTTTGCTTTATTTGTCGGGAAAATAGTGCCATAACTTCACTTTCTTTTTGAAAGATTGTAACCTTTTTTTAAAAAAAAAAAAAAAAATTGAACCGATTGTCATTCAATTATCAAGGTAAATATCTTTCTATTTTTCATGATATGGTTAATGGAATGAACCTGAAGATGTGGCTGTTGTATCAATTATGAGCTTGAATTTTGTTTCAGGAAACAGGATGGTTGCCACGCCATATAATTGCAAAAGATGAATGCGATAATGTTCTAGGGGTTGTTCCACTCTACCTTAAAAGGTTTGGCACCTGCTATTTTTTCCATCACAGCAAATTTTGATCACTGTGGCCTCAAGTTCCTTTTTTTATCCCCCTATCCTGTTGACAATCTGCTTCAATTTGTATGTGCAGCCATTCCTATGGTGAATTTATTTTTGACCATTCTTGGGCTGATGCATACTATAGTTTTGGAGCAAGATATTATCCAAAGTTGCAATGTTGTGTACCTTTTACTCCAGTAACTGGTCCAAGAATCTTAATTCGTAATACCTCTTTCAAAGATCAAGTTTTTGATATTATGGTCTCTGCTCTGAAGGATCTGACAGACAAGGTATTAGATGTATGAGATGGTTCTTTATTTCCATACATCGCTTCCTTCTTGCTAACATATGTTATATTACCTTCTGCTTATAGTTCTTTCTCCATCTGTTGCAAAATTATGCTGGCTAAAGTCATTGGTTCAGTAAATGTAAGAAACAGTGATATTTGCATTATTGTAAGGGTAACTGAAAAATTCCTCGACTTCTAGCAATCTAGGACAGCTGAAATGACACACTGTCTTGTGTGTAAACCACATTTATCATTTCCTTTCGTTTTCTGGATTAGTGTTAAAAATACAACAGCCAAATATTGTTGCAAAGTCTGGTCGGTGATAAACCTTTGGAAGATGTGTAATGTGATAATTTGGCTGTTTAAAATATTAATTCAATAAAAATTTATTGACTGGTGTCATGTTGTTCAAATTACAGATACATAGAGACAAAATTAATATAAAAATTCTCTTTATCTTTCCTCTGCTGTGGTTTGTTTAGTTCACTGATGAGAGAAAAAAGCAAGAAAGTGTCACTAATGCTTTGAGTTAATTCACTATTCACTCACAATTTTGATATGATTTGTGATTATTTGTTTTCTTGTATTTAATGGATTACTTTCCATTTGCTTTGATATTTAAATAAGCTAATAGTACTTTCTATGGTGTTTCTGTATTTTGTTTATGATCCACTCATGTATTACTTGCTTTGAGTTGTGATTCCATGGTTACGTAAGGTTACTCTTTCTTTCCAGTCCCAGCTTTCATCACTGCATATCACCTTCCCGTCTGAGAATGAGTGGCAAAAACTGAAGGAAAAAGGTTTTCTGCAGAGGATTGGAATGCAGTACCACTGGAAAAATCGTAACTATAATAAGTGAGTGATTCTAAAACATTTTATGATCATGGTGACATGACATCACTAGTATGGTAATTGGTTTACAAAGACATTGATCTTTATTCATCTATTATTTTTATAATTTTTATAGTATATTTGATTGCCACATCTTGCGCATCCCGCAAGGATTATCAGATGACTGACATTTCAGTGTAGTATGCAAATGAAGTGTTGAGAATTTAATGATTTTAAGTCCAAAGCTTGCTTGTATCAGTTGAGTCCAAAATTAACAACATTGTGGAACCTCATGCTTCCTGGGCCATTTTTCTCCTGACCATATGACTTGGACTTTCTAATAAGCGTGATAAATCAGTCGATAGACGAGTATTCATGATACTCATGCATACATATTACGTATATGCTTGTACCATGTTTTCATTTTCTTAAAGGCTTCCAGCCTATTGTTTTTGACTGGATTTTTGTAGGCATACCTACCAAAAACAGATTTTTTGTTTATTTATTTATTGGCATTGTTTTGTAATACCTTTTGTGGGTAATTCATCCATTCCAGTTTCTGATCCTGCCATGTACTTCTGTCCCCAAGGTCAATGGCGATTTTATTTTTTTTATTTTTTCCAAAAGAATTCCTGAACACAGAAGGGCCATGTTGTTTTAAGAGTTACTTTCCACCATTAACTATCAGCATGAATCTAACCATTGCATAATTAGTGCAAGTTTTTGTAGTAAATCCCTGATGCTTCATGTTTTTAGATGCATTCCTCAGTTTTATTTGCCAATAATATTATCTGAGAGGACCCTTTTTTGCTGCAGTTTTGATGATTTTTTGATGGATATGAGACAAAGTAAGAGGAAAAATATCCGTCAAGAGCGCAAAAAGGTTGGTCTGGTCTTTCCAAGTATTATTTCTCTTTTTGTGCATGTAGGGGGAGGGGGACAGGGGACAGGGGTGGGGGGGATGGGGCTGGCACACTTGTTTGTAAAAATTATACTTCAAGCTCATGAACAAATTCTTCTTCATGCCAAACAAGGAACTGGTGGTTTACTTGCAGTGATCTTTTTGACCATCATTACTTCTGCTTAAGATTCACTACAAATTAAATTTTTGGTAATAATCAATTTAACATTGTACCTAAGTTGGGGATGAATGAATGTGGAGAATAGAATATTAATCGGAACTAATCTAAAATTTTATACTACTATAATAAATCATGCATAGTATGTAAATGAAATTCTAGATGAGAAAAAAAAAATGTAAATTTCTATGGTATTTGCATGTTTAGTTGCCTCTACAACTCATTCCAGGAATATCCACACTCATGTTTAGCTTGATAATTTGTTGATTGATTTGGTATAAAATGCATAAGCCAATAAACAGTATGCTGATACGGAAATTCTACTCACATATCATTCTAGCACATTAGGCACTTGTCTTTTTGGTTTCTGTTGTTCATAATTTATATTGTCTCTCTCTATCTTCCATTTTCCAGTAACATGCTTAGAAGCCAATGTGGATATGTTGTGCTGATCATGTCTATAACATATCATGTCTATCACAAGCCATGCTATCTTGGATTGTGAGATCAGTTAACTTGTCTATTGAATCTTTCTGTAAGCAGATTTCCGCACAGAACTTGACCATGAGACGGCTTCGGGGTTATGAGATAAAGGTAATGAACACTAGATGTGATCCTTTTTATTGTGTGGCTTTCTGCTTTGTTCATTGTCACTTTACTCTTGTTTGATTATCTTACTATGTTTTCCCTTTATATATCCAAATGCGAATATATAAATATTTGCATGCCTGTAGTTAATAAAGACAGAATATTATCTGAGCATAAGCTTTTGTGCTTTATGTTGTCTATTGACCCCCCTCAATTCTAGGATATTTTCAGTTTCTTTTCCCTTTTTGCAGCATGCTTTCATTCAGAAATGTGATGAAAACCAAAATATTAGTTGATAATTTTGACATTGCTACCAAAGCATGAATTAATTTATACTTCATAATTAAGCAGCAGATTTGTATTTCTGATTTACAGGGGTCATTTCCATCCCCTTATTTTATTGTGCAATTCCAAAAAGAGGTGAAAATTATCTCACGTTTTTGTAAGCAATTGCATTTTGCTTTTTCTGCTATGTCATGGGAAATGCCAAATTAGAACTTCAATCTTTTACTGGGTTTTCCAGAAAATAGTTGGTAGGCCTTACCCTAATAATTATATGCTTCTATGGGCAGGCGAGGCACTGGGATACTTTTTATAAATTTTACAGGAACACCACCGATAACAAGTTTGGTCCTTGCCCTTTATCTTTTCTTTCATTTTGGGGTTTACAATGGTACCATAGTATGATCAGTATGATTTTCGAATGATAGAATCTTAACAGTTTGTTGAATCACTTGGATTTCGTGGGATGCTACATCTTTTGTATGCTGTTGATCATCCATAGGTGGGGCAGTCCTTATCTAACGAGGGAGTTCTTCCACCACATGGGATCAAAGATGGGGGATCAAGTGCTACTTGTTGTTGCTGAAGATGGGGGATCAAAAGTGATACTTTGTTTGGGCGGCTATGGGGATGTCAGCCACGAGCTTACTATCCAAGTTTGCATTTTGAAGCATGCTATTACCAGGTATGGTTCTTGTTGATAAACCTAAAGCTAACCAATCTAGAATTAGCAACTCCCCACTTCTCTTAGTAGCACAAATGGGGGAATAATCTGGAAAAAATTTCCTTGATTTTGAAAGAACAGCTAAACTGTGAATTATATTTCAGCTATGACTATGAACTTGATTTTGTTAGGATCATGCACTTTTGAACTGTTGAGTCGGGACTGATTTGTTACCCATCCTAGGCACAAAAGTCAAGCTTACAGGGAATTATGGGCTATATGCATAGAATTCTGATCGATTGTCTAGGAGTTCCAAATGCCAAGAATTCATTCATATGTGAAGAACATCAATCTTAAGAAGGAATGAATGAGCCTTTTTCTTTCTTTGTGATCTTTTTGGCATAACAGGCAATTGAAGCAGCTATTGAGCTCAATCTGAACACAGTTGAGGCGGGAGCTCAAGGTGAGCATAAGATTCAGCGGGGGTATCTGCCCGTGACAACTTATAGCTGCCATTACCTTGTGAATGAAGGTTTCAGGACGGCCATAGAGGACTTTCTAGTGCGTGAATCAACTCAGGTGATTAACATTATATTGTCTTACTTCAGTCAAACTTATTTTAGACGAGTTATTTATGCCCAATCGGTTCCATTTCCATCTCTTCTTTCTCCTGCAACTCCCTGGAGGATATAATGGAATTCTATATGTGGATGAAATACACTATTATTTCATTAGTAAATCCTTCTTTTAAAGTCTTAGTAGGATCGAATTGTATACAAGTGTCAGCACTGGGTGCATTTAATCTGAAAATTAAACTGTTCAGCGTCTTGTCTTCCATTTGGGTGGAAATTCAAATTTCCTAGTTGACTCAAAAGTGTCCTTTGTCCCGGTCCTGGTGAACACTTTTACACACACACAACATGTCTACTTATCAGTATGTAAAATATCATTATTGAAAACATATTTAGTCTCTAGACAAAACCCAAAATCATTTTCTCCTGTTTTGTTGCGGAATGGGGCTCCTCTGAGCTTTCTTTTGTTAATTCCCTCTGTAATTTGATGAATAGAATAATGTGTTTACACTATGCAGTCTCATGTTACAAAAATCCTTGTTTTTCTTCATTGAAACGAAGAATCCAAGAAGTATGAGAAGAGGGCTGAGAGGAAGGGCGAAGACCAAAAGATTTTGTGTTCCTGTATACGTGCCTCGTCATTTTTAATGTATTAATTTCTATTTGCAGGTTAGGCTAGTTACGAAATTATTACATGATTCTGGTCCTTTTAAGGAAGGTATACATCAGGTGTAGGCAAACAAGGTGCTTGACTCGAAGAGAAGTCTACATAGTCTGTCTGTGTTAATTGTAATTGTTGAACTTGCTTCAAGACTGTAAATAATTACAGTAACAGCTTTAATATGTGAAACATTAGCTAGATAGTATACGAAGTGCTGACCAAGCACTCATTTGAACTTCACTGTAAATAGTGTCAGGATATTGCCATATAATCATGAAAATGTCTTGAATGAACATCTGCAGATACATGTAGTGTTATGCAGAGATTCATGTAAAATTCTTGTCATACCCTTTTGGAAGAAATGCGGTGCCTGTGTTAATGCTTGATTATTGGGTTGTCTATAAGAACAATAGTTGGAACTAACAATTTTTTGGATTCGTAGGAAGTATTGGAAAGACTTACTATTGTTTTTCTTTTAGAAAGCGAAAGTGAGAAGATGTGAGAAATTTCTCTTTTCTCCGTTTAACTATCAATTGCAAAGATCTTTTTAGTGATTGTTTGCTTTAAACTCTCTAGTAGATATGAAGTGCAATAGCATTACATTGGCTGTAAATGAGTGTTTATAGATGCATATAGTTTAGCTTTCTAATTCTAGTTCAATGGCTGGGATAGGAGGATCTCTTTGCCATTCACCCAATTATGATGTAATCCATTTTTTAAAAAATATAATACATATGCTTTTGATTGTGATTTGCAGCAACAATTTGCTTTGTGTGATATTTTCTAAATGATCTTTAAAACTATAGTTATTGTAAATAAAATATCCAAGATAACACCATTTTTCAAATTTAATTGACTAGAATAACTTTTTATAGTTTTGGCTATCTAAAGAAGAAAAGAGAGAGAGTGAAGATTAAGGAGATGTTTAATCATTTTTAAAATGTTTGTAGTGTTATAGAGATTCATTATCCTCTTTAAAATTAATTATTGAGATAGGAGACACCTCCTTGTAAGGAGATTACCCAAAAACATTATGGATGTATTTCCATGTTAGTTTTAATATATCTTTTTTACTTGAGCATAAAAAAAATTATGAAAACATAATATATGAATAATAAGATGTTATATTTCAAATTTAGATGTTGATATTATATCTAATAAGAAATTTAGAAAAGCTAGTGAGTGAGACTTCCAAATTTGATCCTTTTTTCAAGGTGAGATTCAACTCAATCACATGCACAACTAATGTTTATATTATTGTTAATATGCTTGTCAAATTCATCGTTTTGTAAGGCCTAATTATCCATTTACGATTTATTTTTGTTCACTTTATATTAAAAGAACTTTTTCTTTTTAAGTTGATTTCTTTTTTTATTTTTCAGTTGATCTCTTGTAGAGGAAGGTGCCTTATGCTAGTGATGTAAAATTTGTCTTTGCAATGTTTTGATGGATGTTTCTTTTTTTCTTTTTTCTTTTTTAATGAACATAATAATTGGTCTTAAAAAATAATTTTCCTGTCATTTTTAATGCTGAAAGTTAGTAGTTAGACCTCTTCAAATAGCTTTTTTGTTTGTATTTTTTAAAGTTTGTAGACGTTACAATTTTCAAAATATGAATATTAATTGTATTTTTTATTTTTTTAATAAACAGAATAATTAGTAAAGTCTGGAGGAAAAGCTAGGCAAGATCGTTTTTCAAGGTGAGATTCAACTTGATAAGTACTATTTAATTTTATAAGATTACATATATTCAGATTCTTAGGAGATGGAGATGTAGTGTAAAAATCTTTAAACTCTGTCATTGAATGGATAGAACTTTTAAATTTCATCGTTTTCAAGGTGAAATTAATATTCAAATTTTTAAGGCTATGTTTTCAAGTTCCAGGTAATATTCAATTTTACTGAATCAAGCCTAAACATCGATAATATAATTTTTATTAATTACTATAACTTGCCTCGTTGAACTCACATGAAAGTGACAACTAAGAAGGCAAGTTGAACAAATGAAAATGTTAATTTAGTCATTTTGCGGGATTTAACTCGATCACATGGACAATGTAATAACCAATTCTGCATAAATTTGAGTTCCAAGGACTCAAAATGGTGTTTTAAAAATATCTCTTCTTTCACTTATCTGTGCTCTTTTTCTTGCTTTCAAAACATTTGTGCCCAATCTTTCTCTTTCTTTTATCAGTTGTTGATTATTTCCTATAAACTCTCTAGTGGATATGAATGGCAATAGCATGATATTGACAGTAAATGAGTGCCGGTAGATATACACACAAAGTTTGGCACACTAATTCTAGTTCAATGGCTGTAGGACAGGAGGTTCTCTTTGCCATTCACCTAATTATAATGTAATCCATTTTTTCTTTAAAATACAATACATTTGCTTTAGATGGTGATATGATTACAAATTGCCTTATAGGTTTTTTTTTTTATGATCTTTAAAACCATGGAGTTAATTGTAAATAAGAGTATCCAAAATAACCCCATTTTTAATATTAAATTGACTAGAATAACTTTCTATACTTGTGACTATGTAATGAAGGAAAAAAGAAGAGGGAAGATTAATAAGTTATTTAATCATTTTCAAGATGTTTATAATGTTATGAATACTCATTATCTCATTAAAAATTAATTATTGAGATAGGAGCCACCTCCATATAAGGAGACCAACACCAAAATAATATTAAGGAGAATACATTTCTATACTATTTTTAGTATATCCTTTTATCTTGAGTTAAAAAAAATAATTATGAGAACTTAATATACAAGTGATAGGGTGTTGCATTTCAAATCTAAGCTTTAATATTGTCTTAAAATTTTATTTCTTAAAAAATTGATTTCTGAAAAGAAAAACAACTTACATAAAGAAAAGATGGACCTGTTAAAATAGTGGAAGTTTGTTGGACCTGTTAAAATAGTGTCTTCCTCCCATCCCCCTTCTTCCCAAGTTCGAATATGCTACAATGTTTGGTTGAGAATATGCTAAAATGTTTGGAAGATGGTCGAGTATGCACATGGTTATCATGGTCACTATCTTTTCCCTTTCATTAATTACTATAACCTGCCTCGTTGATCTCAAAAGAGCCAGTGGATTCTGCTTACCATTACAACTAATAGCATAGGAATGGGGGAAAGAGACAGCAAGAACGGCAAATTGACCGCATAGAACTTCAAACTTTGATCGTCTTCCAAGACAAGATTCAACTTGATCATGTGGGTAAGTGATATTGAATTTTATAAGACTAGATATATTCAAGTTCCAAGATAAGTTTTATTGAAATCTTGAACCTTTCTTCATTTTATTCTGCAAATTGAAAGCGTCGGACTTCCAAATTTGATTGTTTTCCAAGACAATGTTTTCCTTGGTCACTTGGATAAATAATATAAGTTCTATATGATTCCATAAATTCAAGTTTCTTTACAAGTTGAGTGCATGGAACTTCTAAAGTTGTTCTTTTTCAAAGGCGAGATTCAACTTGATCATGTGGGTAAGTAATATTATAAGACTACATATATTCAAGTTCCAACATAAGTCTTTATGAATCTTACACCTTTGTTATTTTACTCTGCAAGTTGAACGCATGCAAATTCCAAATTTTATCGTTCTCTAAGACGAGATTCTACTTGGTCACATGGATAAATAATATAAATTCTATATGATTGCATACATTTAAGTTTCTTTGCAAGTTGAATGCATGGAACTTCCAAAGTTGATCATTTTCCAAGGCGAGATTCAACTTGATCATGTGGGTAAGTAATATTATAAGACTACATATATTCAAGTTCCAACATAAGTCTTTATGAATCTTAAACCTTTTGTCGTTATACTCTGCAAATTGAAGACATGGAGCTTTTAAATTTGATCGATTTCCAAGACAAGATTCTACCCGATCACATGGATAAATAATATTAAATTCTATATGATTGCAGTCATTCAAGTTCCTGGGCAAGAAGGGAGTTTTGAAATCTTTCACCGTCATTTTCCTTTGTAGGTTGAGGGCAAGCAACTTCCAAATTTGATAATTTATCTAAGGAGATTTAAGACCTACTCCTGAACTTTCAAATTTGATCATTTTCTAAGACCTACTTATGCATTTAAGACTTATTTTTGAAATCTAGTTTCTAAGACTCCTTTATTAGACTTCACTTCTATATGTCTATTTGGACACCCTGGTAAAATTTCAGTTGGAGGCAAAATTATTTGAGTTTTGTTTAATATGACTTCAACCAATTTGGTAAAAAGGATTTCATGATATATTCTTGGTGTATAGGTACAATATCAACAGGACTACAGCTCAACGACACGTCGGCATTGTGGAAATATGTGTTATTTTGGAAAATTGAGGGACCATGAAGTTTGTGGAAATATGTAGAAAGGGAAATAAAAAGTAATTAGTTCACAAGATTAAGGCAATATGAAAAAAATAAAGTTATGTCACGAGTTCTTTCTATTCTATTCCACAACCAAAGTCTAAAATAATTTAACCCATAAAAAATAATTAGAAAAATAATAATAAAAAAGTAAAAATTCAAATATGCTCAAATAAAAAAAAGCAACAATTGAAGTAGATACACTTGTATGAATTTAAATTACATTTCTACATAAGATTTATACCTCCTCATCTTTTGTGTTTTGTTATTAACATCTTTTTATATTAGAAGTATATATCTATCTTAAATTATATATAAAAAAAACACTTATCAAACTTCAATTCTTGATATACAACTTTATCCTATATTTCAATAAAATCATGATAATTTTTTATTTGAAATTTATATATAGGGATATGAGATTACTCTTTTCAATATAGCCTATTTATAACAAATTTCAAACTTTGTTTATATTTACTGTCACTTAGTAAGTAAAACAATTAACCGCAGAAATTTGTTTTCTTTACAACCCAAAAGCTTATAATGCAATTTCTTTTTTGCTTTAAAATGTTATTTATATGCTTAGGTCGTGATTTGGGAAAAAAAAGTGCTTCAAGTGATATATATAGATAGACTTCAAAATTATAAATTAATTGTAAATAAAATACTTAAAATTATATTTTTATACTAATTTGATTAAAGCCTTTTTTAATCAATATACCTTGCCTTGTTCTTCTCAAAACCCTGCACTTCTTCTTGAAAGTGGTGGTGTGGTGCAGGGACGGTGGAAAATGACTGGTAGAGAGAATCTAGGCAGAGACACTGGTCATTTGAGTTGTCTTAGATTATCGAGTAAAAAATATTTTCGACATCAAATCTAACTTTTGTAGATTCTTCCATTATAAATTGGAAATTAATACTTGGGTTGCAATCTTATCGACGAAACTCAGGGCGTATAGACATATACAATCACGTGAAAGCTTAAAAAGCACGGATCTTAGTTGTTGGTCTTCAATATTTTTCATCCAACATTTGCATTGGGAAGAACAGGACTAATTTTAGATTATTATCTGGCTGCCAAACGTGCTATAAGGGACTTCGGGAGTTGATCCTCCAGCATTGCCATCTTAATGTGTTGTTTTTGCTTTTGTCGAGCCTTGTGATTATCGATGTACAGCGTGACACGGTTCACCGACTCTTCTGACCGATCTCGAATTTGTGGGAGTTCGATGGATGGGAATAAACTATGCAGCACCTAGAATTTTTGCTTTTCTTTTCTTCTTTCTCCTTTTAACTTTAAATTGCAAATGTCCTTTTATTGATTATTTGCTTTAAACTCTCTAGTCGATCTGAAGTGCAATAGCATTATATTGGCTGTCAAAGAGTGCTGATAGATACGCAAAGTTTGGCACACTAATTCTAGTCCAATGGCTGTAGGGCAGGAGATTTTCTTTGCCATTCACCCAATTATAATGTAATTTATTTTTTTCTTTAAAATATAATACATATGCTTTAGATAGTGATTTGCAACAACAAATTGCTTTGTTTGATATTTTCTAAATGATCTTTAAAACCAGATTTATTGTAATAAAATATCCAAGATAACACCATTTTTCGAATTTAGTTGGCTAGAATAACTTTTTATAGTTGTGGCTATCTAAAGAAGAAAAAAAGAGAGTGAAGATTAATGAGGTATTTAATCATTTTCAAAATGTTTGTAGTGTTATAAAGATTCATCATCCCTTTTAAAATTAATGATTGAGATAGAAAACACCTCCTAGTAAAGAAATTACCAAAAACATTATGGATATATTTTCATCTTAGTGGTAATGCATCTTTTTTCCTTGAGCATGAAAAAATCATGAAACATAATATATGAATAATAAGATGTTATATTCAAACTTAGATATTAATATTATATTTAAAAATAAATTTAAATAAGCCAATCGAGTGAGACTTCCAAATTTGATCCTTTTTTATTTTTTATTTTTTAAAGTTTGTAGATGCTACAATTTTCAAAGTATGAATATTAATTGCATTTTTTTTTTTAGTACATAGAATAATTAGTAGAGTCTGGTGGAAAGCCAGACAAGATCGTTTTTCAAGGCGATATTCAACTTGATCACGTGATAAGTATTATTTAATTTTATAAGACTAAATTATATTCAAATTCCTAGGAGATAAAGATAGAGTGTAAAAATCTTTAAACTCTGCCATTGAATGCATAGAACTTTTAAATTTCATCGTTTTCAAGGTGAAACTAATATTCAATTTTAGAAAACTATGTTTTCAAGTTCCAAGTAATTTTATAAACTAATATTCAATTTTACTGAATCAAGCCTGCACATCAATAAAGTAATTTTTATTAATTACTATAACTTGCCTCATTGAACTCGTAGGAAAGTAACAACTAAAAAGACAAGTTGAACAAATGAAAATTTTAATTTAGTCATTTGCGAGATTTAACTCAATCACATGGACAATATAACAACCAATTCTGCATAAATTCGAGTTCCGAGGACTCAAAATGGTGTTTTAAAAATATCTCTTCTTTTATTTATCTATGTCCTTTTCTTGCTTTCAAAACATTTGTGCCAAATCTTTTTCTTTCTTTTGTTTGTTGTTGATTCTTTGCTATAAGCTCTCTCTAGTGGATATGAAGGACAATAGCATGATATTGGCAGTAAACGGGTGCTGGTAGATGCACACGGAAAGTTTGGCACGCTAATTCTAGTTCAATGGTTGTAGCACAGGAGGTTCTCTTTGCCATTCACCTAATTATAATGTAATCCTTTTTTTTTTTTGCTTTAAAATATAGTACATTTGCTTTAGATGGTGATATGGAAATACTAATTGCTTTATATGATTTTTTTTTAATGATCTTTAAAACCATGGATTTAAATGTAAATAAGAGTATCCAAAATAGCCACATTTTTAACAGTAAATTGACTAGAATAACTTCTATGGTTGTGACTATGTAAGAAGGAAAAAAGAAGTGTAAAGATTAAACAGTTATTTAATCAATTTCAAGATTTTTATAATGTTACGAAGACTCGTTCTCTCATTTAAAATTAATTATTAAGATAGGCGACACCTCCATATAAGGAGAATAACACCAAAATAATATTAAGATGATACATTTCTATATTATTTTCAGTATATCCTTTCATCTTGAGTAAAAAAAAAAAAATGAGAACTTAATATACAAATAAGAGGGATGTTACATTTCGAATCTAAGCTTTAATATTGTCTTAAAAATTTTATTTCTTAAAAAATTGATTTCTGAAAAAAAAAACTTACATAAAAAAAAAAGATGATATCAAAATATTAATAATGTGAAATACATCTTTACATAGTTTTAATAGAGGTTTCTTTTTTTTTTTATTCTCTTTATGAATGGAAGAATTGGTTGAATCTTCCTAAAAATATATTTTTTCGTGACTTTCAATGATGGAAGTTTGTTGGACCTGTTCAGATAGTGTTTTGTTTTTCAAGTTCGAATATGTATAATGTCTGGATGATGGTCAAGTATGCGAATGGGTATCACGGCCCCTATCTTTTCCCTTTCATTAATTACTATAAACTACCTCGTTAATCTGTCGCAATCTTCCGGGATCCCAATCGGAACTTGGTTTGAGCGGAGTTGATTTGGATTTGTAGGAGTCATCTTCCCTGCATCAGAGTGGACACAACACACCCGCATCATAATGGAAACGGCACATCAGCATCATATTGGACACTGCACAACTGCATCATAAGGGACACAGCACCTCTGCATCATCAAGGGACACAGCACCGAGACACAAGCAAAGCTTTGCATAAAACTAATCTTCTCTTTCATTCCCCATTACTATCTTTTACATAGCCAACCTCGATACAATTTTGCCCACATTACATTAAATGCCCACCAACTACATCTCTTGCCATAAAAGCCCGATCCCACTTCCACAAAGTCTACACAGGGGTCCCACAAACCACCAACTACAAGATAATACAAAACCCAAAACAGGCACGTGACAATTCCTTCCCCCTTTAAACAACCTTGACCTCAAGGTTGAGTTTGACGGAATTACAACTATTGTGCCAACCATAACTCGTCCTATTGCCTAATAATTTAAACACTAATATATGAAGGACAATTACAAAAAGAAGCCCAATAAACTATAAGGGCAATTATGTCCCTTCAAAAAGTTCACTCGCCAGAGACATTCCGGTGGTCTTCCCCGGTGGACAAAGAACGCTTCGGTGACGGGTCCACTTAGGAGATTGGAAAATGGTAGTTCACGGTGAATGGCGCGTGCAAGGCTGTTCTGTTTCCTCCGACTCTTTTTCGGCTTGCACCTTTTTGGACGCTCACAATAGATTTGGTTTTTTCGGCGTCGGATCTGGTGTTTAATCTGTTCTGAATTAAAACTGGCCTTTTGCATCCACGACGATCTCCTTTGCTTGGCGCACCATCTCAAACTCCCCCTCCGAGAGCGTCTTGCCTCGGTGTTGCGTCGACCTCCCACAAGCCGTGCTGGAACTCGCCTGGGAACCTGAGCTGGCTCAAAAGGAGTCTCATTTTTTGACTCTCCCGCTTGGATCCGCGCTTCCCCTGCCTTACGAAGAACCTGGAATTCTTCCAAGGCATACCTTCGTGTAGCCTCCATTTCTTCTCTGTAAATAGCCTTCATTTCTACAAAGAATTGATGGATTGAAGCCCTCATTTCTTCTTGCAATTGGGTCAAACCTTTTTGCAAATGAACAAAGACATCTTCCCGCGTACCGTCTTCGCAGAACAACAAGCCATCCCTGGGATCGGAACTGCTCCGATACCATTTGTCGCAATCTTCCGGGATCCCAATCGAAACTTGGTTTGAGCGGAGTTGATTTGGATTTGTAGGAGTCATCTTCCCTGCATCAGAGTGGACACAACACACCCGCATCATAATGGAAACGGCACATCAGCATCATATTGGACACTGCACAACTGCATCATAAGGGACACAGCACCTCTGCATCATCAAGGGGACTCAGCACCGAGACACAAGCCAAAGCTTTGCATAAAACTAGTCTTCTCTTTCATTCCCCATTACTATCTTTTACATAGCCAACCTCGATACAATTTTGCCCCCATTACATTAAATGCCCACCAACTACATCTCTTGCCATAAAAGCCCGATCCCACTTCCACAAAGTCTACATAGGGGTCCCACAAACCACCAACTACAAGATAATACAAAACCCAAAACAGGCACGTGACATAATCTCGAAAGGGCCAGTGGATTCTGGGTGCTATTACAGATAATAGCATAAGAATGGAGGAAAGAGACAGCAAGAACGGCAAACTAAATGCATCGAACTTCAAAATTTGATCAATATTCAATTTTATAAGACTAGATATATTCAGTTTTCAAGATAAGTTTTTTTGAGATCTTACACCTTTGTTATTTTACTCTGCAAGTTGAACGCATGGAAATTCTAAATTTTATCATTCTCCAAGACGAGATTCTACTTGTTCACATGGATAAATAATATAAATTCTATATGATTGCATACATTTAAGTTTCTTTGCAAGTTGAATGCATGAAACTTCCGAAGCTGATCATTTTTCAAGACGAGATTCAACTCGATCATGTGGGTAAGTAATATTATAAGACTACATATATTCAAGTTCCAAGATAAGTATTTCTCAAATGTTACACCTTTTGTCATTATACCCTGCAAATTGAAGACATGGAGCTTTTAAATTTGATCCTTTTCCAAGACAAGATTCTACCCGATCACAGGGATAAATAATATTAAATTCTATATGATTGCATTCATTTGAGTTCTTGGGGGCAAGAAGGGAGGTTTAAAATCTTTCACAATCATTTTCCTTTGCAAATTAAGGGCACACAACTTCCAAATTTGATAATTTTTGTAAATTAATTTTTGTAAAACATGTGATGTAAATTGTTACAATATTAAAAAATGATTAAATATATTAAAAATAAATAATTAAATTCTGTTGTCTAATATATGTCGAAGCCGTAAGTAAGAGTTGCAATCCAGCTAGGCGTTCATCAGAAAGCGTCAGAATCATGTGTTCACATGCTTTTCACGACTGCCACTGGGTTTTCTGAACGATGGAAGCCAATAATTCAGACTTCGAAAGACGTGCAAGTATCACTGACAAAAACGAGTGAATTAATGAGTTGGCACCCATTGTCTTCCAAACCTGTACTGATTGACGAAGACATCGCTGCATAAAGCTGACATCGCCGTAGGCATTCATCACAAGACATCAGAAAGGCGCAGCAACCAACTTTTTAAACATCCAATGGATTTGCGCCACGCCCATCTCTAAAACTGTTGATGACAAGCCAAAAAGGTACATCGCTCCTGTTTTACTTAGATATAAGTAAAACAATTAACCGTAGAAATTCGTTTTCCTTACAGCCCAAAAGCTTATAATGCCATTGACTTTTGCTTTAAAACGTGCTTAATGTGAAAAATAATAAACTTTTCCTAAATGCTATTTTCAACTGTAAAATTGCATTATATGATTTTCACTGATGATGAGAGTTGAATCTATTGACATTACGAGTCAAGGTCCAATGTGCAAATTTTTATTTATTTTCTGTTGATTAAACTTTGCCATTCAAATAAGCTTTGGTGTCAAGAAATAAAAGTTTTTTTGGTAAGGTTTAAGATCTTTAAAACTTTGTTATTTTCCTCTTCAATTCTTTGGTAGAATACTAACATGGGAAAATAGAGGTTATAACTAAAAAATTTTACAGTAATTTATTATAATTTTTCAAATCCGAGATATTTGATAAGCTATTTTTACTGAACCTATTCCATTTATCTACAAAGTTTGACTAATTCAATACATTTATTATTACGTGACTGGGTCGAAAGGCTCTGGGTGCCGGTCCTTTCAATTGATCATATTTTACAGCTGGTTGAGTTTTCGGATCTTTATCAAGTTTTTGAAACTTCTAAGAATCAGAGAGGCGAGTAGTAAGGCAGCCTACTTGTTTGACGACCAATCAGTTATTAGCGTGTTCGAATTCTTCACCAGTTCGAATACTAATCGTCTTTCATCTTTCAGTGAGTCCTTTGATTGTGTCTGTGTGAAAGATAAATGGAGCCAGAGATGAACTTCAACGATGACAGTCCATGGCATCACTTGATCTTTGTAGAAGAGCTTGCAGCAGATGATCTCAGGGACGAAGCGAAGTGCAAGTTGTGCTGGGAACAAGCTGTGGGTCCCGTCTACAAATGCTTGGAATGCGATTTTATCCAACATAAATCTTGCCCCAACCCAACCGAAAGAGGCTGGGAAGAGTGGATGAAAGATCATAACTACGACTCAAGGCATCACTTGAAGTTGGTAGAAGAGGTGGAGAATAGAGCCGAAGAGGAAGTTGTTTGCAGGGGATGCCAGGAACCACCCTCTCTTCCGGAGTACAGATGTTCCATCCCTGGATGCTCCTTTCTCCTGGACAAATCTTGTACCGAGTTATCCCTCGCGGTACTACACCGCCAGCACTCAGACCACGTGCTTACTCTTCAAGCAGTAGAACTTTGGATGGGTCGCCATGGAAAAGATAAAAGGTGTAATGGTTGCAACGAACTCATCGAATGCTTGTATTACGGTTGTAAACGTCGACGTTGCAACGTTTACCTCCACCCCAAATGCTCCGCCCCAGAGACAGAGTTGGAGCTGGAGCCGCAGCCAGAGCCAAGAGATAGCAGTCTATGGCATCACGTGATCTTTGTAGAAGAGCTTGCATACACAGGTAAGTGCTTTGTGTGCTGGAAACAAGCGGTGGGTCCCGTCTACAAATGTTTGGAATTAGGATGCGGCCTTATCATGCATAAATCATGCCCCAACCCAACCGAAAGAGATTGGAAAAATGGGATAAACTCCAATTACTGCAGTCGGTTGAGGCATCACTTGATGTTGGTAGAAGAGGTGGAGAATAGAGCCGAAGAGGAAGTTGATTGCTGGGGATGCCAGGAAATAGCATTTCTTCCGGCGTTCAAATGCGCCTTACCTGGATGCTCCTTTCTCCTGCACAAATCTTGTACCGAGTTATCCCTCGCGGTACTGCACCCTCTGCACCTAGATCACGTGCTTACTCTCCAAACAGAACGGCCCTTGCCTTTCCCTTTCCAAGCAGAAGATAAAAAATGCAATGCTTGTATCAAAACCAAGAAATCTTCCTTGTTTTATGGTTGTGTTCATTGCGATTTCTACCTCCACATCAAATGTTTATCGCATTGTCGATTTAGTGCTGATGACTTCCACGAACACACAGTCATCGTCGCACCGAGGGTGGACCGGTTCACTTGCCAAGCTTGTGGCAAGGAATGCAAGGATTTTGCCTATATGTGCCGTGTCTGCCGACTCATAATGGAGAGGGACTGTGCTGATTTTCCTCACTCCATCCAAACTACACTACATGGTCCTTTCCTCATTTTCATCCATTCTGTTCGTCTAATCAATAAGGAACACAGGGTTCTTTTTAGGTTCTGTCGCAAACAAGTGAACACAAGGTATGGAGCTTATTATTGTATCAGAAAATGTGGCTATATTCTTCATCTCAATTGTGCGAGAAGATATGAGGACAAAGACTCAACAACTGAGTCAGTGTCTAATGATTGTGAGGAGTACACTATTTATTTACTTGATTGGTTAAAAGCAGCAGAGGATGAAAGAGTTGATGAAAAGTTCAAACATTTTGATCATCCACAGCATGAGTTAACCTTGAGCCATGAAAAGCCCCGGTATGACAAAAAATGCAAAGCCTGTACGCATTTTTTATTCTTTGCCCCATATTATGGTTGCGTGAAGTGTAATTTCTTTTTACACGTAAGATGTGCTAAATTACCGACAAATATTAGACGGGGGTTATTACACGAACATCCGCTCACTCACACTTCTTCGCCGGGGCGGTGTCTTCTGTGTTTCGGAGCTCGAGGGGGTTATGGGTATAGATGTTACAAGTGTAAGAAGTTTGATGTGGATGTTCAATGCGGGTTACTTCCAGATTTTCTTGAACATGTGCTTCACGATCATATCCTCTTCCTTGTCAGAGAATCTGAAACACCTTATGAGAGATGCAACGTTTGATTCTTTAAGCAATAAAAAGTTATATATTGAATTCAGTTTTGGTGGGAATTTGGCTTAGATTTATGTTATTTCATGAAAAATATAGTTTAAAGGATAGTAATTATTTAAGCAATAAAAAGTTATTTATTGAATTTAGTTTTGGAAGGAATTTAGTTTAGGTTAATTGAGTTTTTAGATAGAATTATGTATTATTTATCTTTCAAAGGAAGAGTATAAGCTAAAATAAACACATCACATTGATAATTTTGGTCACCACAAACCATAAGCAAAGTAATTGAGGCAGATTAATGCTTAAAACAATAAAGAGCATAAATGTTTACTAATAAAAAATACATTGAAATATCTTAAGTTTTGTTTCAGATTTCCAATCTTATTTAAAAAGATTATTATTAGCAATCTTTTAATAATACAAATGAACTATAGGACTATGTATAGATCAAAATCCATACTCCAAGAAAAAGATGTAGTATACTTTGACTTTTCCAATTGAACTAAAGGCATTTAATGAAAATATAATCTTAATTGGTCACTTCACTATAGATCTCTAATGCCTGATCATCCCAAATTCAAGTAATCTATTCATAGTTTCTATTTGAATATTTATTTGTATGTATTAATTCATCTCCTGAAAATCTGTTATTCCAAAGAATGAAAAAAAAAAAAAAAAAAAACCTTAGGTGATAGGCAGAATGTCTACTCCACTCCCTAGGCACCCAAAAATGATACTAAAATAAGAGAGAATGACAAGTAGGCTGCTTATTCTGAGCTATTAGGCTTACGAACAACATATGTGATCATGTGAGGGAACCCAAAAAAAAAAAAAAAGGAGGAAAAAGAAAATGAAGAGGAGAAAAATAGCCAACTCTTTCCCGTTGTTTTGTGTAGCTTCAGAAATACAAAAAATTGATCCGCTTGGCATAAATCATGCCTCCAGCCACCAGACGCAAGAAAGTGGAAACAAGCTAATCTATGCAAGAAGACAAGTAATATGACTGCCCACAAGTCGAAGATAACCTTTTCCTTTCTGTTTATTATTACCAAAAAAAAAAAAAAATGGTCCCAGGACCATAACCGTTGGAACAATCATGACAATTAACTTAAGCAAAAGCCTCATGGTCATGGAAAAGAAAAGATAAACAATATCCGCAGAAAGTAATTTATTTGGAAAGTAAAGTTATGACAGCACAAATGCCAAAGACAATCTTTTTCTTTATTTTTTTTCTTTGTTTTATAACGACCAGCAAATTGATTCGACTTCAAGAATAAGATGGAATAAAGCTTTGGCTTTTTGACCTTGACAAGTAAATTAAAGCACAAGTCAGGTGGAATAAAGATAAAGCAATACATTCACAAGAATAAAGTACTATTCCAAAAGTAAATTAATAAAGATGGTCCAAGTGGCAAGGACAACATTTTTATTTATTTATGTTTTTCCTTGTTTTATAGGGACATATAAAATAAAACAAAAGATAAAAGTTTAAAAAATTGTACTTGAAGTTCAAACGCCAAGGTCCCTTCTATTGGATTACATACTAAAACAACTTGGTAAATATTAAATTTGTAGTACTAATAATAATGATGTTGAAAGTTTCAGTAATAACAATATAATAAACAAATGAGAAACATTTGTACCACGTAATTTGTATTATTTTATGCAAGTTTTTTTTTTCATTGGTTAAATTTTTTTCATTGTATCTCTAATTCATGTATATTTATGAATCAAAAACTCAAAATTATTTTTGACTAAGGACTTATAGTTTTGACCTAAGTTATACACAATAGTGATCTTTTAAATTATTTTGTAGTTTGAAATTTTTTACTTTAACCAAATACTCAAAAGATAAGGAAAATAATACACAACAACGATTATATCAACAAATACAAAGATAACTGATCAAATTAATTTTTTCTGGGTAAAAAAAAATGGTTGTTCATAAGTTATTTATCCAACGTGACAAACCAATAAATAAAAAATAAAAAATAAAAAATAAAAAATTCTAGTTTGTGCTCTAAAAATCTGAAAAGTCAAAACAATTGAGTTTATCGCATCACAAGTTTTGATGCACGATTAATCTACAACTTGATGACTTATTTTCGTTCATAACTTCGAAAATTATGGTTATACTAGAAAGGAAAAGCGTATTTGCATTTGCAATCAATTACAAAATTTCAGAAATTTAGTCCATTTGTAATCCTACGTCACGGAACTTGGTCAAAAGAACTTGAGAATTGGGCCCTATAGAGTGGTTTTTAGCTATTAGTATTTAATTTATTATTTCTAGTGCATGGTAAGCTGGTTGAGTCCTCAAACCATCTCAAATCTTTTGAGCATCAAAGACTAACAAGCATAAACTGTGAGCCACTAGATTTGAAGACTAGCTAGTTACTAGCCATATTCAAATCCTTTACAAGTCTGAATACTAACTATCTTTGTGTGAATTGTTTGATTGTGTGCATTTAGAGTTGGAGATGGATATGAAATTTGAAGATTGTAGTCCATGGCATCACTTGATCTTTGTAGAAGAACTGGCAGTTGATCTTGGCAACAACTCTGTTTGCTGGGTGTGTCATGAACAGGTGTTGGGTCCTATCTACAAATGCTTGGAATGCGATTTCATCTAGCATCAATCATGCCCCGAGCCAACAAACGCAAGAAAATGGATGTCCAGGCATTCTTTAAAGGATAGGCATCACTTGATCTCTATAGAAGAGATAAAAGATAATGGCAAGGAGGAAGTTGCTTGCAGGGGATGCGAGGAATCATCTGTTCCTATGCATAAATGCTCCATTCCAAAATGCCCTTTTCTACTACATAAATCATGTACCCAACTATCTCTAGCAGTACAACATCCCATGCTCCCAAATGACCTCCTTACTCTCCGAGCACCATTATACTCCGATAGATGTGATGGTTGCCGGAAAACGTGTGGCAAATTGTTGTTTTATCGTAATTCCCTTCGCGACTTTGACATGCACATGGAATGCCTTCACCGTTGGCGAACCAATGCTGATGACTGCCACGAACATGTGGTCAACCCTACTAAGGGGCCGATTCCGTTCACTTGCGAAGGGTGTGGTGAGAAAAGTGAGGATACAACCTACCTTTGTAGCGTTTGCCAACTCTTGACTCATAAGAAGTGTGTTGCATTTGAGCAAACCATCAAAATTGAAGGACAAAATCATTTTCTTATTCGCACCTATTCCGTTTATCGAGTCAAAGAACAGAACAAGATATTCTGCAACATTTGCCGTAACAACATAAATTTAGATTATGGAGCTTATTATTGTCAAGATTGCTCTTAGAAAAATAAAACCTCTAAGGAAAACCACGAATGAACCGAAAGCTCTCTCTAACAAAAATTTGATTCAACGTTAAAAGAAAAAAATCAACCTATTTCTGATAGAAATAGGTTGAAGACGCGACGCGCAGATGCGTTGCGCCCCTGGGCCGGGTTGGACAGACCCAAACCCAGCTCCTTAATGAAGGTAACCTTAATGAAGGTAATGTTGGGCCGTACAAATGGCCCAACCCAAATAATCTCAACACCCCCTCTCAAGCTGGTGATTTGTACAAGTCAAATACACCAAGCTTGCGAAGAAGATAATTATGCTGTCTACTACATAAAGCTTTGGTTAACAAATCCGCTGGTTGCTCGTGAGTGCGAATGCTACGTGTCTGAATCAAACCCCGTTGTTGCTTCTCACAGATGAAATGACAGTCAATCTCAATGTGTTTGGTGTGTCCATGAAAGATAGGATTGGTAGCAATGTGAATAGCAGCTTCATTGTCACAATATAAAGAGATAGGCCGAGGAACGATCACCCATAAGTCGCCAAGCAACCCAAATAACCAAACAATCTTGCAAACAACAGTCGCCATAGCACGATATTCAACCTCAGATGAAGATCGAGAAACTGTGGCTTGTTTCTTGCTTTTCCAAGAGATCAAAGAACCTCCCAGCTTGACACAAAAACCTGTAAGAGAACGGCGAGACATGGGACAAACTGCCCAATCAGAGTCACAAAAACCAGTCAACTGAAAGTCCTTGGTAAAGGACATGAACAACCCTAAGCCAGGAGTGCCCTTCAAGTACTTAACAACCTTCAGAGCCATATCCATGTGAGAGGCTTTGGGAGAATGCATGAACTGACTGAGGATATGAATCGAATATTTAATATCAGGTCGAGTATGTGTGAGATAGATCAACCGCCTAAGAAGTCACTGATACGGAGCAGGGTCAGCTAAGGGAGGATCATCAATCGGAACTGGAGCACTAGCATCGTAGTCCAAAGAGGTAAGCTTCAAATTCTAATCCATGGGAATCTTACATGGGCGTGCACCAGAGAGATCAGCTTCAGAAACTAACTCCAATGCGTATTTGCACTAATAGAAATAGGTTAAAGACGCGACGCGCAGATGCGTCGCACCCTTGGGCCGGGTTGGACAGACCCAAACCCGGCTCCTTAATGATGGTAACCTTAATGAAGGTAATGTTGGGCCGTACAAATGGCCCAACCCAAATAATCTCAACAATTGCGAATACATTATTCACCTGAGATGTGCACATTATTTTGAATCGCAAAGTCATGATCTTGATAACCCTACTAGTGATTTTGTTTACTTGGTGGAGGGAACAAATGCCGCAGAGGACAAAAGTGCTGGCCCTCAGCAAATCCCACACTTTAGCCACCCGGAGCATGACTTAATCATTAGCTATGAAGAGCCGAGGGATGACAAACATTGTGAGGTTAAATATGAACTATTTTACAGCACGAAACTTTACGTGGGCTACAGTTACGTGTGCGATTACTCATTCTTGCAAAGACGAATGTAAATATTAAGTGCATTAACCAAAAAGAAAGCCCTTTCACCGTTCCATCTATCATTTATCTCAAAGGAATTCCTAAGTGAATTCCAAGTTCTGGTCACTTTTTTTTAACTCTCTTTGTTCGATTAGTTGCAGACATTAAATTCTACACCTGTCACGCGTAGGTGGCATTAAATCCCAACCGGTCAAGATGGCATTAAATTTTCAGCATTAAATTCCCCACCTGTCAAGTCAAGTGAAGGTGGCATTAAATCACTACCTGTGAAGCGTAGGTGGCATTGATTCCCCGCAATAAATCCTCCACCTATCAAGCGTAGGTGGGAATCAAATTCCCCACCTGTCAAGCGTCGTAGCAATAAAATCCCCACCTTTCACGGTGGCAATAAATTCCCGGCATAAAGTGATGTGAAAGTTGGGTCTCACATAAGAGTTAAGGGAACCACCGAGTCTGGAGATGCAATAAATCCTTCGAGGGATTTGCGCCACGCCCATCTCTAAAACTGTTGATGACAAGCCAAAAAAGTGCAGGCATTCGTACATTGCTTCTGTGTAAACTTGGACAGAGCCATGTAATAGGACGTACAATAATAGCCTGGCAAGCCTGGTAAACCCTACAGCGTGTCTTCCGTCAATCAAAACGTTTGATGTTGACTTGGGTATGGTTTTGTTGTTTGATGACAGTGTATGTGATCTATAACAACATTTTTATGCCTAAAAGTATAGTTTAATATATGTCGAATCATTATGAACATTTTTTACAATATAGATGCCTCATTGTTATTATTTTTTTCCTTAGTTGCAAAACAAAAGCACTAGATCGAGACATAATTGAGATCAAGATTGCAAGATTTGAAACACAAATATGTAGAACTAGAGAAAGTATGTATTAGAGTTTAGTCTCTAATTTATTGTTAAATATGATGTGGAGATTGATTCATATGACAAAAATTCTTTTAATGAAAACATGTTCGATATTAATTAAAAACTTAATTTATTTCACTATAATCACATCAAAAGATAAATATTTTGTATAACAACTCAATTTATTCATGTTTGTATTAAAACAATCACATTTGAAATCAGTTATAAAGTATAAATTAATACTTGGGTTGCTATCTCATCAGAGAAATTGATGAGTCACACGATCTATGTGGTCATGTCAAAGGAAAAGAAATGATAGAGATAAAAGAAATTAGAAGGCAAAGGGCAAATTTTAAGTTAAATACAAGTGAGACTTTTGAAGGTTGCTTATCCTAAACAATGGGAATATTAAAAGGTCATTCAACGAACTTAATAAGCCATGAGGGTAATGCATAATATATGTGGTCATGGAAGGAAAAACAAATGTATAAGACAGAAGATAAAGGGTATGCCACGAGTGGCCATAGGTATGCTTATCTGAAAAATAGTTAAATACTAAATGTTCTTTAACTAAATTACATACGGTTTATTCAAGATACGTGTGGTCATGTAAGGACAATAAATTGATAAGAAGAAGTTGAAGGGTATGCCACAAGTGGGCCAGGCATGCTCATCCGAGAAGTAGTTAACTTTGAAGACTTCATGAACGTTGAAACCAGTGTGAAAGAAACGTGTTGATAATGACGGGTCGGCACGGCAAGTGAACACGGTTCATGAATTAATGCCTGTAGCCACCAAGGCAAACATGATGAGACTCCTTTACGTACTGCTATTGAAGTATCACCTAACTTCACCCTATCATAACCACAATTAATAGAGGGATTCACAGTAAATGCGTGTTTCGTTGATATGTCAAGAAGAGTTTCACAATTATGGTTGGTTAGTATTTTGTCAGCATTTGGTCCCACATGTAAATGCGCCAACCGGCTTGCTCATTCTTTCGTAAATCAGCCTCTATTCCAGGAGATACAGGACCACGTATTTCCCCGACAAATCCAATCTTTTAGTAGTTGTCAACAATTTGTAAACTGCTCAAGATCAATATTTTCTTTTATTTATGTGTTTAGATGTCCTTTAACATCATCCAACATAATGTTTAAAGAAATTTTAGAACGCAAGGTTGACATTACTTGCTTAGGAATTCAAACAAGGCAGCTAGAGGACTATCCTATTAAGTCATTTGCACAAAAGCACCTACCCTTAAATTGTCTATAGGTCTACATGTATATATAATTTTTTTTCTTTTTTTATTCATACACCCATGAGAAAGAAGAGGAAAAAAAAATTAAACTCCTAACTTATTGGACTCACAAGTTAGGACTGCCTTACAAAGGGACTTCCCTACATTTTTTTTAAGGTTTTAAATTTTTGGATCTTTTTTAATTTGTAGAAGAACTGATAAATTATAGCAACAAAGTAGCTTTTTCTCCAACGTCAATTATGGATGTTAAACCGTAAAACATTGATAAAATAGAAAATAAAATAACTTAGTTTGTCTGGTAAAAATCAGCAATAATGATCAATTATCTCCATTAATTGAAATATTTAAATGAATAGCTATTATCATGCACTGAAAGCAATAATCCCATTTCAACTATTAATTTTTTTTTAAGATTGAAAATATACTTATCATTATCATCAACACTTTAAAAAACTTTTTCTTTTGTTCTTTTCCTCTCATTTTTGTCATCATCAGCTATCTTTGCTTCAATTTACAAGGGTATAAATTTCTACGTCCTAACAACCATTAAGAAAATTTAAAATTAAAAAAAAAATTATTTTCGATAACCATCGCTATCCCCCTTCGTGTCCTTGAATGCAAAGTGGCAACATTTTCCACTTCTGAAAATAACAAAAGCACTAAGTTAGAGTATTTTAGTGGGAGTCGGAAAACTACATAACTGACAAGACATTCATTTCTCCAAACTTTTTCGGCTGCTTATCCCACGAGACGCTACAGGACCCTACTGATAGATGTGGACATTTCCCCAAATGGCGGACCCGAATAACAGAGACTTACTGTGCAATGGCTGAGGGCAGGCGTATAGCTGAAATTTGGCTTTTCGACAAGATTTATCCGTCACATCGGTATTACATCTGTTTTTAAGGATTTGGACATTGCATAGTATCAATTTTTGTATTTTGATGTTCATTTTAATATGTTTTATCAAACTTTAACGCTATCAGCACTAATATTTAAATCCTGTTCGGGACAGGATTAATCTTCCAATGCTGTAACAGAAATTTTTTTTTGGCTTATATATGGGCATTGATTTGGAACCTTCCATCATTTCCTCCCTCACTAGATCTTTCTTGAACTAATTTTTTCATAGTTGTCCGTATATAAAAAAATGAGTAATTTTAGTGTATATACAACTGTAGAGTTATTATGAAAACGATTGGACGTTGGCCTTTTGGTGTGATATGGAGTTACTGGACGAGATATGCGGTCATGTAGAGAGAAATGAAGTACTTTGTTAACAAAAGTAAGATTGACAAGAAGAAAAAAGGAGTACCCACAAGTACCTGTTACGGCCTTTATTTTTTTGTTTAAAAAAACTTATCAAATGAAATTTTTACCTACTCAGAAAAAGAGTAATAGAAAGAGTGGATGCACTTGCATGAAATTTCTATTTAGGTAAGCTGACTTTTTCATCTTTTACTTTGTTATTTTTACTAATGAATTTTAATGTACTTGTTGAGTCGACGGTGAACTCTTTTGTCATTTAGGGAGAAAGAAGATACTCCATTGAGGCTTGATGCATTTCACCTAAGCAACAAATGATACCATTAACTGCATAATTAAAGGGCTACCAAGTATTAATAAATAACGACAGGTGAAAAAAGCTAAAAAAATAAAAGAAAGAAAAAGAAAATTCATATTGATGTGATTTGAATAAAAGGTTACCCCAAACGTCCTTGAGAATTGGCCTCCTCCTGTTTCCATGATTACCCCGCCTTTACTAAGAACCGGGAAAAAAAACGAATCTCGCGAGAATCGAAACAACGGGTAAAAAGTTGAAATCCTGGTAGGCGTTCACGACTGCCATTGGGTTTTCTGAACGATGGAAGCCAATAATTTAGACTTCGAAAGACGTGAAAATATCACTGACAAAAACGCGTGAATTACAATGAGTTCGTACCCATTGTCTTCCAAACCTTTACCCATCTCTAAACTGTTGATGATAAGCCAAAAATGTACATCGCTCCTGTGTAAGACCTGGGCAGAGCTATGCTATGTTATGGTACGTACACCTTATAGCCTGGCATGCCTGGTAAATCCTACAGTGTGTCTTCCGTCAATCAAAACGTTTGATGTTGACTTGGACGTGGTTTTGTTGTTTGATGAAAGTGTATAACAAAATTTTTATGTTTAAACATATAGTTTAATATATGTCAAACCATTATGAACATTTTTATTAGTATGGATGCCTTATTATTATTATTTTTCCTTAGTTGCAAAACAAAAGTATTAGACCGAGACATAACTGAGATCGAGATTGCAAGATTTCAAAAAGACAAATATGTAAAACTAGAGAAAGTATGTATTAGAGTTTAGTTTCGAATTTAACTTATTGAAATCCAATAACAAATTTATTATTGTTAAATATAATGTTGAGATTGATTCTTATACAACAAAAGTGGATACACTTTTATGAAATTTGAATAACATTTTCGCATAAGATATCTACCTCACCTTTTGTCTTATTATTATTAACATTCTTTTATACTAGAAGGATAATGTCTATCTTGAATTATAAAAATAAAAAATAAAAAAACAACAACAACACTTATAAGACTTCAATTCCTAACATACAACTTTACCCTATATTTCAATAAAATTAGAAAAGCTTTTTATTCAAAATTTGTTTATAAGAATGTGAGACTACTCTTTTATATATAGCTGATTTTATATCAAAATTTAAATTTAGTTTATATTTGCCGTCACTTAGATATAAGTAAAACAATTAATAGCAGAAAGTCATTTTCTTTACAACCCAAAAGCTTATAATGCCATTGACTTTTGCTTTAAAACGTTATTTATACGCTTTAGACGGTGATTTGAATAAAATAAAAAGTGCTTAATGTGATATATATCTAGACTTCAAAATCATATAATTAATTGTAAGTAAAATAATTAAAACCACAATTTTAAATTAATTTGATTAAAGCATTTTATTAAACAATATACCTTACATTTATTAACATAACTTCACTGGAGTGAAAAATAATAAGCTTTTCCTATATGCTATTTTCAATGTAAAATTTCACTATATGATTTTTTACTCGATGATGAGAATTGAATCTATTGCCATTATGAGTCAAGGTCCAATGTGCAAATTTTTATTTATTTTATGTTGATTAAACTTTGCCATTCAGATGAGCTTTGGTGTCACAAATAAAAATTTCTTTGGTAAGGTTTAAGATCTTTAAAACTTTTTATTTTCCTTTGCAATTCTTTGGTAGAATATTAATATGGGAAATAGTAAGAAAAAAAGAAAGAAATTTATATATATAAGAAAAGCACTACACTAAGATACTAACATGGGAAATATATTTACCTCTTATTTCTAAATATCATTTCATCATAATGTCAAAAAAAAAATTCAACTCTAAAGGATGAAATATTGTACTTAGAATTTATAATCTAATATTGTGTTTGGAAATTATATAAACATATTTACATGGGCAAGAAATTAAATTAAATTATTTAAGATATAAAATACAATTTCTTTTAAGAATGAAAGAGATCTTAAATCACCTACTAAAATTAATTCTACCATCATGGTGACAATGAAAATTACTTGGCCTAGTTGATTTTAAAGAAACTCTAGATCTTTCACAGTTGCCAGTGTCATTGATAACAGCTAGAAAGGCAAGCGGTCAATAACTGCTTAGTTTAATTGGTTTTAAATTTGCATAGATAATCTAAAAAGGCCAGTAGATTTTTTGCAGAAGTGCTAGTGTCACACAAGGACAAAGGAAAATGAGAGCAAGAAACGCATGTTGATTCGGTTTTTAAAGGCATCGTTAATCTAAACAATTGTAGATCTCGAAAATTTGCATCATTTATCTTAAAAAGTTGGCATATTCTTTGCAGAAGTACTGGTGTCACACAAGAACAAAGGAAAATGATAGACAAAAATTACGTCAGTTGCCTACAGCTACTCAAATTGATTGGTTTTCGAGGCCAGACTAGACTATTCACGAACACAAGTAGTTTTCAATGTTATAGTATTACAAACATTCAACTTTTGTTTTAAAGTATATAAAATTTAAAATATTTCTTTAATTTTTGGCCTAAAGACAATATGTGACATTATTAGTAACAAATTAGTTTAAAATTACCAAGAGAATCGATAGACAATAGAATTTAGTTATTTATTTTTAATATATTTAATCATCTTTTCATACTGTAACAATTTGCATCACATGTTTTGATGCATTATTAATTCATAATGCACTCATTTATTTTCATGATTTTAGATCTAAAGGTTACAATGAGAGAAAAAATTGAGGTTATAACTAAATTTTTTTACAGTAATTTATTATAATTTTTCGAATCCGAGATATTTAATAAGTTATTTTTATTGAACCTATTCCATTTATCTACAAAGTTTGACTAATTCAATACATTTATTATTACGTGACTGGGTCAAAAGGCTATGGGCGCCGGTCCTTTCAATTGATTAATTTTTAATTTTTAAATTTTTAATATATTTTTTTTATTTTTTTCAATTGGAGGACTATTGAATTTATGTGCAACATTTGCAGGCATGTAAAGTGGAATAAAAAAAGCAATTCATTCACAAAATTAAGACAATATAAAAAGTTAAAAGGTATGTAACTAGTTACTTTTATTCTATTTCACAATCAAACTCTAAATTAATTTAACCCATAAAAAATAATTAAAAAAATAAAACCATAAAAAGTAAAAATTTAAAGTCGTGATAGACATATGCTCACAAAAAGAAGGCAACAAAAAAAGTAGATACACTAGCATGAAATTTAAATGACATTTCTTCATAAGACCTTTGCCTTTTTGTTTTTTGCCTTATTATTAACAAATTTTTATGCTAGAAGAATTGTATCTATTTTGAATTACTAGAAAAGCACTTATGAAACTTCAATTCATGACATGTAATTTTATCTTGTATCTTAATAAAATTAGAAAAGATTTTTATTTGGAATTCGTCTATAACAATGTGGGATTACTCTTTTTTATATAACTGATTTTATAACAAATTTCAAAATTTGTTTATATTGGCCGTCACTTAAATATTTGTAAAACAATTAACCGTGGAAATTCATTTTCTTTACCACGCAAAAGCTTATAATGCAATTCATTTTTGCTTTAAAATGTTATTTATATGCTTCAGGTGGTGACTGGGAAAAAAAAAGTGCTTAAAGTGATATATATAGATAGACTTCAAATCATTGAATTAATTGTAAATAAAATATTTAAAACTACATTTTTATATTAATTTGATTAAAGCCTTTTATTACTCAGTATATCTTGCCTTGTTCTTCTAGAAACCCTGCACTTCTTCTTGGAAGTGGTGGTATGGCGCAGGGACGGTGGAAAACAACTGGTAGAGAGAATCTAGGCTAAGACATTGTTATGGAGTCCTTAGATTATCGAGTAAAACATATTTTCGACGTCAAATCTAAATTTTGTAGATTATTCCACTGTAAATTGGAAATTAATACTTGGGTTGCAATCTTATCGACGAAACTCAGAGGGAGTATAGACATATACAATCACGTGAAAGCTTAAAAAACGGATCTTAGTTGTTGGTCTTCAATATTTTTCATCCAACATTTGCATTGGGAAGAAAAGGACTAATTTTAGATTATTGTCTGGCTGCCAAACGTGCTATAGGGGACTTCGGGGGTTGATCCTCCTATAAGACTACACATATTCAAATTCTTAGGAAATAAAGATAGAGTGTAAAAATCTTTAAACTCTGCCATTGATTGCATAGAACTTTTAAATTTCATCGTTTTCAAAGTGAAATTAATATTCAATTTTACTGAATCAAGCCTGCACATCGATAAAGTAATTTTTATTAATTACTATAACTTGTCTCGTTCAATTCATAGGAAAGTGACAACTAAAAAGGCAAGTTGAACAAATGAAAATTTTAATTTAGTCGTTTTGAGAGATTTAACTCAATCACATGGACAATGTAATAACCAACTCAAGTTCCGAGGACTCAAAATGGTGTTTTAAAAATATCTCTTCTTTTATTTATCTGTGCTTCTTTTCTTGCTTTCAACACATTTGTGCCAAATCTTTTTCTTTCTTTTATCTGTTGTTGATTCTTTGCTATAAGCTCTCTCTAGTGGATATGAAGGACAATAGCATGATATTGGCAGTAAACGGGTGCTGGTAGATACACACACAAATTTTGGCACGCTAATTCTAGTTCAATGGCTGTAGCACAGGAGGTTCTCGTTGCCATTCATCTAATTATAACGTAATCCCTTTTTTTTTTTTTTTTTTGCTTTAAAATATAGCACACCTGCCTTAGATAGTGATATGGAAATACAAATTGCTTTATATGATTTTTTTAATGATCTTTAAAACCATGGAGTTAATTGTAAATAAGAGTATCCGAAATAGTCACATTTTTAACAGGAAATTGACTAGAATAACTTTCTATGGTTGTGATTATGCAAGAAGGAAAAAAGAAGTGTGAAGATTAAGCAGTTATTTAATCATTTTCAAGATTTTATAATGTTATGAAGACTCATTCTCTCATTTAAAATTAATTATTGAGATAGGAGACACCTCCATATAAGAAGAATAACACCAAAATAATATTAAGATGATACATTTCTATATTATTTTCAGTATATCCCTTCATCTTGAGTAAAAAAAAAAAAAAAAAATGAGAACTTAATATACAAATGAGAGGGTGTTACATTTCGAATCTAAGCTTTAATATTGTCTTAAAAATTTTATTTCTTAAAAAATTGATTTCTGAAAAGAAAAAAAACTTACATAAAAAAAAATGATATCAAAATATAATTAATGTAAAATACATCTTTACACTGTTTTAATAGAGGTTTCTTTTTCTTTTTTATTCTCTTTATGAATGGAAGAATTGGTTGAATCTTCCTAAAAATAGATTTTTTCGTGACTTTCAATGATGCAAGTTTGTTGGACCTGTTCAGATAGTGTTTTGTTTTTCAAGTTCGCATATGTACAATGTCGGGATGATGGTCAAGTATGCGAATGGGTATCACGGCCCCTATCTTTTCCCTTTCATTAATTACTATAAACTACCTCGTTAATCTCGGAAGGGCCAGTGGATTCTGGGTGCTATTACAGCTAATAGCATAAGAATGGAGGAAAGAGACAGCAAGAATGGCAAACTGAATGCATTGAACTTCAAACTTTCATGGTTTTCTAAGGCATTATTCAATTTTATAAGACTAGATATATTCAGGTTTCAAGATAAAGTTTTTTTGAGATCTTACACCTTTGTTATTTTACTCTGCAAGTTGAACACATGGAAATTCCAAATTTTATCATTCTCCAAGACGAGATTCTACTTGGTCACATGGATAAATAATACAAATTCTATCTGATTGCATACATTTAAGTTTCTTTTCAAGTTGAATGCATGGAACTTCCAAAGCTGATCATTTTCCAAGACAGAGATTCACCTTGATCATGTGGACAAGTAATATTATAAGACTACATATATTCAAGTTCCAAGATAAGTATTTCTCAAATGTTACACCTTTTGTCATTATACCCTGCAAATTGAAGACATGGAGCTTTTAAATTTGATCTTTTTCCAAGACAAGATTCTACCCGATCACAGGGATAAATAATATTAAATTCTATATGATTGCATTCATTTGAGTTCTTGGGGGCAAAAAGGGAGGTTTAAATTCTTTCACAATCATTTTCCTTTGCAAATTAAGGGCACACAACTTACAAATTTGATAATTTTTATAAAACATGTGATGTAAATTGTTACAATATTAAAAAATGATTAAATATATTAAAAATAAATAATTAAATTCTGTTGTCTAATATATGTCGAAGCCGTAAGTAAGAGTTGCAATCCAGCTAGGCGTTCATCAGAAAGCGTCAGAATCATGTGTTCACATGCTTTTCACGACTGCCACTGGGTTTTCTGAACGATGGAAGCCAATAATTCAGACTTCGAAAGACGTGCAAGTATCACTGACAAAAACGAGTGAATTAATGAGTTGGCACCCATTGTCTTCCAAACCTGTACTGATTGACGAAGACATCGCTGCATAAAGCTGACATCGCCGTAGGCATTCATCACAAGACATCAGAAAGGCGCAGCAACCAACTTTTTAAACATCCAATGGATTTGCGCCACGCCCATCTCTAAAACTGTTGATGACAAGCCAAAAAGGTACATCGCTCCTGTTTTACTTAGATATAAGTAAAACAATTAACCGTAGAAATTCGTTTTCCTTACAGCCCAAAAGCTTATAATGCCATTGACTTTTGCTTTAAAACGTGCTTAATGTGAAAAATAATAAACTTTTCCTAAATGCTATTTTCAACTGTAAAATTCCATTATATGATTTTCACTGATGATGAGAGTTGAATCTATTGACATTACGAGTCAAGGTCCAATGTGTAAATTTTTATTTATTTTCTGTTGATTAAACTTTGCCATTCAAATAAGCTTTGGTGTCAAGAAATAAAAGTTTTTTTGGTAAGGTTTAAGATCTTTAAAACTTTGTTATTTTCCTCTTCAATTCTTTGGTAGAATACTAACATGGGAAAATAGAGGTTATAACTAAAAAATTTTACAGTAATTTATTATAATTTTTCAAATCCGAGATATTTGATAAGCTATTTTTACTGAACCTATTCCATTTATCTACAAAGTTTGACTAATTCAATACATTTATTATTACGTGACTGGGTCGAAAGGCTCTGGGTGCCGGTCCTTTCAATTGATCATATTTTACAGCTGGTTGAGTTTTCGGATCTTTATCAAGTTTTTGAAACTTCTAAGAATCAGAGAGGCGAGTAGTAAGGCAGCCTACTTGTTTGACGACCAATCAGTTATTAGCGTGTTCGAATTCTTCACCAGTTCGAATACTAATCGTCTTTCATCTTTCAGTGAGTCCTTTGATTGTGTCTGTGTGAAAGATAAATGGAGCCAGAGATGAACTTCAACGATGACAGTCCATGGCATCACTTGATCTTTGTAGAAGAGCTTGCAGCAGATGATCTCAGGGACGAAGCGAAGTGCAAGTTGTGCTGGGAACAAGCTGTGGGTCCCGTCTACAAATGCTTGGAATGCGATTTTATCCAACATAAATCTTGCCCCAACCCAACCCGAGGAGATTGGAAAGAGGATATGGAAGAGCATTACTACGAGGAGAGGCATCACTTGATGTTGGTAGAAGAGGTGGAGAATAGAGCCGAAGAGGAAGTTGTTTGCAGGGGATGCCAGGAACCACCCTCTCTTTCGGAGTACAGATGTTCCATCCCTGGATGCTCCTTTCTCCTGGACAAATCTTGTACCGAGTTATCCCTCGCGGTACTACACCGCCAGCACTCAGACCACGTGCTTACTCTTCAAGCAGTAGAACTTTGGATGGGTCGCCATGGAAAAGATAAAAGGTGTAATGGTTGCAACGAACTCATCGAATGCTTGTATTACGGTTGTGAACGTTGCAACGTTTACCTCCACCCCAAATGCTCCGCCCCAGAGACAGAGTTGGAGCTGGAGCCGCAGCCAGAGCCAAGAGATCGCAGTCTATGGCATCACTTGATCTTTGTAGAAGAGCTTGCATACAAAGGTAAGTGCTTTGTGTGCCGGAAACAAGCGGTGGGTTCCGTCTACAAATGCTTGGAATGCTATTTTATCCAACATAAATCTTGCCCCAAGCCAACCACAAGAGATTGGGAGAATCGGATGGAAAATCATTACTACAACTCAATGCATCACTTGATGTTGGTAGAAGAGGTGGAGAATAGAGCCGAAGAGGAAGTTGATTGCTGGGGATGCCAGGAAATAGCATTTCTTCCTGCGTTCAAATGCGCCTTACCTGGATGCTCCTTTCTCCTGCACAAATCTTGTACCGAGTTATCCCTCGCGGTACTGCACCCTCTGCACCTAGATCACGTGCTTACTCTCCAAACAGAACGGCCCTTGCCTTTCCCTTTCCAAGCAGAAGATAAAAAATGCAATGCTTGTATCAAAACCAAGAAATCTTCCTTGTTTTATGGTTGTGTTCATTGCGATTTCTACCTCCACATCAAATGTTTATCGCATTGTCGATTTAGTGCTGATGACTTCCACGAACACACAGTCATCGTCGCACCGAGGGTGGACCGGTTCACTTGCCAAGCTTGTGGCAAGGAATGCAAGGATTTTGCCTATATGTGCCGTGTCTGCCGACTCATAATGGAGAGGGACTGTGCTGATTTTCCTCACTCCATCCAAACTACACTACATGGTCCTTCCCTCATTTTCATCCATTCTGTTCGTCTAATCAATAAGGAACACAGGGTTCTTTGTAGGTACTGTCGCAAACAAGTGAACACAAGGTATGGAGCTTATTATTGTAACAGAAAATGTGGCTATATTCTTCATCTCAATTGTGCGAGAAGATTTGAGGACAAAGACTCAACAACTGAGTCAGAGTCTAGGAGTTGTGAGGAGCACACTATTTATTTACTTGATTGGTTAAGAGCAACGGAGGATGAAAGAGTTGATGAAAAGTTCACACATTTTGATCATCCACAGCATGAGTTAACCTTGAGCCATGAAAAGCCCGGGTATGACAAAAAATGCAAAGCCTGTACGCATTTTTTATTCTTTGCCCCATATTATGGTTGCGTGAAGTGTAATTTCTTTTTACACGTAAGATGTGCTAAATTACCGACAAATATTAGACGGGGGTTATTACACGAACATCCGCTCACTCACACTTCTTCGCCGGGGCGGTGTCTTCTGTGTTTCGGAGCTCGAGGGGGTTATGGGTATAGATGTGACAAGTGTAAGAAGTTTGATGTGGATGTTCAATGCGGGTTACTTCCACATTCTCTTGAGCATGTGCTTCACGAGCATATCCTCTTCCTCGTCAGAGAATCTGAAAGACGTTATGAGAGATGCAACGTTTGCGATCTACCAGGTGTATGCTACGTGTGCACTGATTGTGAGTTCAGATTATGTGGGCGCTGCGTTGCTTTTCCGCCAACGGTCAGGTACCGGTATCATCCACATCACTTGACAGTTACTTCAACAAATGAAGATAAAGAAGAAGAGAACTATTGCCTTATTTGTGAAGAAAACTTTTATAAAAAAAATATATTTTATTGGTGTGAAAAATGTGATTTTACTGTACATTCTGATTGTATTCTTGGTGACCCTTAACTCTTTAGATTATGACTCTTCAGATTTTGACTCTTCAAATTCTGATGAATGAGATGTATACTGATTCAATTGTAACTTTTTGCTTGTATTTTTATTATTTGTGGTTATCATTATGTCTACTTGCTGGTGGTAGTAGAAAAGCATTAATGAGAGTATTAATCAAAATTGTTTTTAGTTGGCAAGGAAAGATAACTTGGAACGTAAATGGTAGAACAGCTAGAGCCACAGCTTTCAAGTTATCTCAGCAGGTCTGTGTAATGTTGATCTACAAAACTACCGATGACTGTCCAGAAAGGTGCAGGCATGCGTACCGTGCTACTGTGTCGCGCAGCCGTTTTATTGTACATTTGCTTTACAGCGTGGTCTCCTCTCCTCTAGTGCAGTCAGATTTGTTTAGAGGCTTCTTAATGGACTTGAGTTAAATGGGCTTTTTAATAACCACTTAGATCATTACGTCTCAACCATTTTATTATGTTGAACTTAGTTTTTAGGGGACTTTGGCGTGGATCTCTGTTTTTTTTTTTTTTAATTGGAAGAAAAAAAGAATCAAGTTCATGCATTATTTTTGGACTATCATGGAATATGTCTAGGAATATCTCTCGAGGGAAAATGTCAGAATATCAAATATAATTTTTTCCCAAACTCAAGTTCCACTTTATGTTTGTTGGCCTATTACAATTAAATTTACTAATTAACCTCACCTATCATATTTTCCCCCATGAATAGAGTCCTCTATAACGTAATTGTATCAAAGGCATTTCACAAAGATATAACCTTAATCAGGCACTTCCCAATAGTGGAATAGGTCTCTAATACCAAGTCATCCTAGACTCATGTACTCTTTTTTTTTTTTTTTTTCTCATGCTTTGCCTAATTTATTCATATTTTCCATTTAACCATTTGTCTATATACCTTTAATTCACTTCTCAAGAAATTTCTAATTCGAAAAAATAAAATAAAAAAGCTTAATCCACTTTTTCGGCACCCCAAAGCCATACAAAAATAATAATGACAAAAGTCAAAAATAATCTAAATCCATATTACCATAATCCTCTTTTTATTTCCCTATAATTGATAAATAATTGTAATCTATATGTTTGATAAATAAACAATGAACCATCTTGATATGTACATTAAGGGATATAAGATGAACTTGAAATCATTAAGGTTTGGGTTCAATAATTATATTCATTATTTACTGTGTTGTTGCACTTGTTATGTAATTTCATTACATGCAATGCTCCACTTGTTACACTTAGTTACGATTTATTTGGAAATTCTAGATGAAATATTACAACATCAAGCTAGTAGAAATGACCACCAAAAATTAACATGTCACATCAATCATGATTGTATAAAATTTTCAAGATCCACTATCACTTGATTTTTCTCAAAACAAACCACTTTCTGAAACTAGATTACTAGATTTCTATCACAGTAGTGTTTTGTAAATTTAACATAAGATACAATATGCTAAAAATTGAAATAATTAGTACATAATTGGTGACGGTAGTTAATCGTGACATAGCAGTATTGCAACTATGGTGAACCATATAATTTAAAAATAAATGATTTTGAACCCGTATTAAATAAATAAACCTCAACACTACCATTTATTTTGAAAAATTCACAATAATTGAAGCACAACAGTTATTTTGAAGGATAATTTTGCTACAAGATTCTTATCACATTAACCGCACCATCCAACCATGTCAGCAAAACAAGGACACAGAGATGCAGACAGCCATGTCAGCAAAACTGGTCTTTCACGTGCACATTGGGAAAAAGATTTGACCAAGCCAAAATGCTTATGCAAAAAACTGAATGCGTGTTTGGTTAGAGAAAAGGATGAAGATTTAGAGAATGCATTATTTTTTTTGTGTATGTAATCTCGAAACATAAGTGTAAAAGTTTGAGACAGTTTTGATGTAATACAAAGATTGTTTCAAAATTTATGTACTTAGGATGCGTTTGTTATTCATTTACATCCTCGAATACACCATCTAAATGAGCACTCAAAGGAGGGCAATCTATACGTGAGCTGGAGGGCGTAAAAGAAGAAACGAAGCCATAGAATGTGGAGCAAACTTATCCTTACTAACCACGATGGGTCGGTATAAGAGAGTGCAGAAGAAGGTCTCATGGAGGCTGATTATGAGGATGAAGGTTGGGACCGTGGCCGTGGGAGGGGTAATCATGGAAGGGCGCGTGGCTTTAGATCTAATGGGCCGATCCAGGCAGCTACATAAGGCGCATTGAGTGGGCATCCATCGGTACAATGCAAATGGTTCACACGATATGGATGTCTTTTCCTATGAGTGTTAATCTTTTATAAGTTTCTTTTAATTATGTAATATTATAGAGTTAAATGTTTCATTATACTGCATGAAAAGTGATTAAAAAGAAAAATGTTAATAATTAATTAATTTATATTTACTTAATTTAGAATTGAAAGAAAGATGCATTTATCACTTATTTAAAATAATATCTATCAGGTAATAAATGTTAACTTTGAATTCTTACAAAATAAACTCATAGATTTTCAGCAAAAGCAAACGAGATTGATCTCTACAATTGCTTTTTTTTTTTTTTTTTTGTTAATCACCATTTTTCTCACTTTCCCTTATCAACACAATCTACAAAAGTTAAAATTAAGCCCAATAATTGACTACCTTAAGTTGAACTATGGGCCACATATCCTATGCATAAGGAAATTATACTTATTCTTTAATTGTATAACATAATTGAAGCAAAAGATAAAGGTCTCGGAAATTATATTTATTCTTTATGCTCTTGAATTAAAATAAAAGATAACGTTGGAATAAAATATGGGGACTAATTGGAGTTTGGGGATGTGAAAATATATATGTCACTCCATCAAAGTGACCCAACAGGACTATTAAAAAAAAGATTAAATGAGACTATTATCCTAAGTTTTGCTTGACTTATGTATAACTACCCACAATTATGTGTGTTAGATGTACATAATTTCAAAAGTGATGTGCAAAAGAGATAAGCTATGCAATTTAGCCATAAATGATATACAATAAAAAATTATTTCATGCCATTTTTCAATTTAAATTTGAAAATATTTTTAGAACTCTTTGATTACCTAGAAAATAGGATTATTATAATAATCATTAGGATTTATAAAATTAGTCCTTCCCAGCACTTTTCCTTTTATTTTTGTCAATGCCAACTATCTTTGCTATAATTTAAGATGGCACAATCTTTAGCTTCCTTAACACCATTGAGAAAATTAAAAAGTAAAAAGAAAATGGATTCATTTTCCTTAAGCACCTCTATTTCCCTGTTTGTCCTTGCCGCCCTCCAACCTCGGTGGAACCAGCTGAAAGCAAAACGGCAGCCCACATGTCGAGGATAACCTTTTCTTCTCTATTTTGAGAATCCGATGAAATAATCTTGACGAATGAATTAAACCAAGAGTCTCATGATCGTGTGGAAAGAAAGAAAAAGCAAAATATTTGTGAAAACAAAGTAATCTATTCATTTTGTTCTCATTTTTACTTTTGACTAATATTTTAATTACTTGACAACTAGTTAGAGTACGAAACTGTAGGTGCACACAGTCATATTATAATAAACAGAGCTAATATATATATATATATTTATGACAAATTGGAAGCCAAGTTAAGTGCTTAAGGTACTAGAAATAAGACTGAACTATGATAATATGAGAATAATATGATTGATAATACATTTAAAATTAATTTATAAATTTATAAAATAAAAATAGGGCTTTATTAGTTATCTATTCAATGTTACAAACAAACACACAAATAAAAAATGAAAAAGAATCTAGCCACATGAGAAATAGAAATTTTAGTTGGCATTTCCCAAAAATCTTGAAAGTCAGAAGTTTAGTTTTAGTGCATCACATATTTCAGTGAATTATTAATCCTTGATTTAATGCACACATCTACTTCCGTAATTTTTGATCTAAAGGTTATCCGAGAGAAGAAAAATTAACTTTATAGTTAAGAATCATAATGCTAGTTTATTATGCTTGCTCAAAATTCGAAATCTTATTTGAGCCGTTTTTATCAATTTTGTTACATTTATCATTAAAGTTTTGAGTCATTTAAAGCTTTTGTAAGCACGTACCATTGAAACTGGTAAAAAGGACTTGGGGAGTTGGGCCCTCGGAGTGATAATTACAGGATTTTACGGATTTTAAGGCTGATAAGGGCTAACTAGAGTTCCTTTATTTGAACAGCAAACAGATACTAATCGATTCCAGTCCTTCACAAATCTAAATACCAACCATATTCTGAGTGACTTGTTTGATTGTGTGTGTGGGAGATGGGGACAGAGATGGAGTTGAGCGATCTCAAACTATGGCATTACTTGATCTTTGCAGAAGTGTAGGTAGATGATGTCAGTAAGGAAGCTTATTGCGAGGTGTGCGATGAACAAGCGTTGGGTCCCGTCTACAAATGCTTGGAATGCAAATTTTTCCAACATCAATCATGCGCCAATCTAAGAATACCAGGAGAGAGGCAACGGATTTGGGATTTAATTCATCACTTGATCCTGAAAGAAGAGATGGAATAGCAATGAAGCAAAGGAAGAACAGGCGGAGAATAGTGACGAGAATAGCAGTATCTGGTCCAACGTACAGATGCTCCGCCCCTCAATGCCGCTTCCTCCTGCACAAATCATGCGTCCGCGCTATCTCTTACGGTGCAGCATATCCACTACACCCCAGACCATGTGCTTAGCTTGCCGCAAAATAGTAGAATCCTCGTTTTACCGTTGTAGACCTTGCCGTTTTTACCTCCAAGCCAAATGTGAAGAAAGTTGTCGAATTATTCCTTAGTGCCAAGAACATGTAGTATTTCCCGTACTGTTGCAGAAGGGGTTCAACTGCCACGTCCGTGGAAGGGAAAGCAAAGATATTGCCTACCACTGCAGCAACTGCCAACTCATAATGGAGAAAAATTGTCTTGAGTTTCATACACCTTCAAAACTACAGTTCATGAGAATTGTCTCACATTCATCCATTCTGTTAGTCAAATCAAGATTCTGGACAAGGTACCATGTAGACGTCGTCACAAATGGGTGAATACAAAATGTAAATCAACTACAAGTTCACATCACAACGTAGGAAGATAAGGAAAAACGGCTCACATTAACACACACAAGTATAGTGGATTTCAGTGTTATAACAAGTTCCATTTTCAAGTCTAAGAATCCGAAATTGACAGAAAGTAAAAAGCAAGAAGAAGCAAACAAGAGTTGGGGGAAAAAGTTTGTGTTTTTTTGCTTAGACCTAGAATGTAAGGCCTATTTATAATACAACATTTGTAAAGGAAAAAAAATAACACATAATATTTAGTTAAATTAATTTTCTCAAGTTACGAGGATCCACTTATATGTAAACAATCATAAATGACAATAGTCACATTAACAACTTATCTCCAACAAAAATAATAATAGAGCTGGCTTTATAATGATCCAATACATGTTAAAATAATAAGGTACAAGATTCATATGAAAATTACATAACAAAACATATACATATATGAAAATGTGCGTAAGTGAAAAAGGGAATTGAAGTGTTGTATTATACTAAAACATTGCGTATAGAGAATCCTATAAGAAATATCAAAAACAAAGGTAAGATTAATGAGGGAAAATAGGAAATTAAGCGTGAAAAAAAAGCATATTATGTATATTGGTTTCTTTTAGTTTTATTCTTGCAAAATATGTTCCAATTGTGCACCAACTGTCACTATCTAATGAATGATTTGTTTTGAAAATTGCCGATGTAGAGATGTCGTGGTATGGTGAGACAGGGACGTGTGACAAGTTTGTTAGAAGTCGATTACTAGTGATACGGCCCGATGAGTTTGGTCCCCTTCATGGGTTTGGGCATGTATGTTGTTACTTAAACTAAAAACTTTATTTTATTGGTATTAAAAAAAAATTCAGCTATTAGTATTCATATGTGGATCTCTCTTGGACAAATGTTACTTTGGTGGACCCAATCAAAAATGATTTTCAACGACAACTTTAAAAAGGCCTACAGCCATCTGTAACAGGCCGCATTTTCACTACAACCGTTCACAAGTAGGGACTTATCATAAGACCTTCTTAGTCCCAAAAATGCATAAAATTAACAACCTTGAGCTCATGGGCTTGTCCCGCTTGTCAACCACCCACCACAGTATTAGATCTTAACCAGACACAAAACAATGTTGGACTGAGTCTAGGAAAACGACATACATCAAAAGATGTTTAGGCCTAGGTCTTTTCATATCATGATCCTGTATGATTTAAATAGGGATGTTTGTACAGTCGCAATAGATTATCTCCTTGTTCAAGGAAAGAGTTAAGAAGAGTTATTTAGAATTACATACATCAAACCTCGGATCAACTACTAAATCTCTCGATAAAAACTCCGTGTAACAACCAACACATTTTGGGACATATTACCTGTGACCTTTACACATGACTAATTTAAAAGGACTAGGATTTTTTTATTTGCACTTGACTAATTTACTTAGCCTTATTGGTCGTCTCCATATTCCAACATGATATGTCAATTCTGCCAACCTAAGCCCATTAACAATTGCAAAAGATACAAGCCCATGGAAGCCCAAATTTGGTATCTTTAGCTCCATCTCGTCGATTCCTTCGGAGGTAGTGTTACCATATTCTCATAAGTCTCGACTTAATATTAGGCAATGATATAGAAAAAACGATTTTCCTGATTTGCTATAAAAAAATAAAAAATAAAAAAGGAGATCTAAGATATTGTTCATACTCTTATGCAGAATGACACTTCGTTGTGCAATCTCATTGGACTAATATAGCTCCTAAGCAATTATTTAATCGTATAACTTAGAGAATGCACTTGTAGATGTCGTTTCCATTGTTGAACGGTGACCAAACAAGATCTCTATTTTTTTCAGTAAATTTCAGAACAAATTGCCATACGAAGAAATAAACTTAGGCATTTACAAGAAATCTTGTTATAACTTTTCACTAATATTGTATTCAATTACTCCAATTAAACTCATTTTTTTTAATCTAATATAGGATAAAAATGATTTAATTTGGAACAAATATTATAAGTTTTTATTTTATTTTTAAAAACGAATCCTTTATAGTTTGTTTGAGAGCGTGGATTGAAAGCCGTTGAATCCATAATTGGACCCGTGAGAGAGACGGAATGCAGCTCCTGGTTCTTCCAGCCCGAGAACCTGGGTTGGCCCAGTTTGCTGATTCCGGGTTGACACTGTTTCTTCTTAACCGGAAGCTGGATCTATAAAAGCTTGCCCACTGTTTTGGGCTGACTCTTTGGGCTTTTATTACCAACAAAAAATCTAGTGAAGTTGTCACACTTAACTCGAATCGGGTTATGCCGTTTTTATTTATTAAAACTTATTTGCCACTCATAGTTTCACTTTTATATCTCATTCTAAAAGAAAATGAACAAATTATAGCTTGTGAAATTGTTCTGCATGCGCTTTTCTGAAATTTTTTCTTATTAATTTTGTTCTTACAACCTATAATGAAGTATTCTTTTGTGAAAAGTACTTCCCAATGAAGTATATTCTCTTTAAAAAAAAAATGTTAAATGAGCCTATTATCCTTGCCCCAATAGATAGCTATCACAATTAACTCAAAAACAAATTTCTATGCCACCAATTAAATCTTTTATAGCTGAAGTATAATTTATCATGATTATCAAGATTTATAAAGTCGATCCTTTCAAAAGGTTTTCTTTTGTTCTTATCCTCTTAACTTTTGTCCATTACTAAACTATCATTGCTGTAGTTCAGGACATGATTTCTGGCATCTTAACCACCATTTAAAAAATTAAAAAGGAAAAAGTTAGCAGGATAAGTGTCATGGTGATTGAATGATTCACTGTCATGATCCCACCAAAGTGACACATGTAACTCTATACAAGCACTCTATTGACTGTTATTAACATATTGCTTATTGTCGACCCCTACCATGACCCAGTTGATACAGGTTGGGAGTGCAACGAGTAAGCGAAACGTGCAGTGATTTAAAAGCTCAACAAATTGTAAGGCTTCCAATTCTAATATCTGAATCCCTGGATGGGGAGTTGGTCCTTTGTAGGCATCACTAGCAGTGGTGTGTAGTATTTTATTTCTAACACATGGTACTGCTGCCTCAAATTTTGGGACTTGATAAATAGTAAGGACAATCTAGATAAGTTGTTATTTTTTTAGAAGAACTAACAAATGATGGCAATGAGGTAGCTCTTTCTCTAACATTAATCATGGATGTTGTTAAATTATAGGGCATTGATAAATAAGAAAATAGAGTAATTTAGTTTGTCTTGTAAAAATGAGCACTAATGATCAATTAACTCCATTAACAGAAATATTTTAATGGATAGTTAGCACTATGCATTGAAAGCACTAATCCCATCCGGGCTCTTAATTCTTTCTTACATTGAAACTATGTTTATCATTACCATCAACACTTTAAAAAAGCTTCTTCTTTTATTTTTTTCCTTTTATTTTTGTTAATACCAACTATCTTTGCTTCAATTTAGAAGGGCATAACTTCCCACATCCTTAACAACCATTAAGAAAATTTGAAATGAATAAAAAAGATTTATTTTCAATAACAACCATTATTGGCCTTCATGTCGCTGAACGCAAAGTAGCAAACATTGTCCACTCCTGAAAATAATAAAAGCACTAAGTTAGAATATTTTAATGTCACTGGGAACTGAAACATCACAACAGTGTTAAACTACATAATTGATTATAGATTTCTAAGTCTTGATCACTGAGTAGTAAAACAGACCACCCTTTTCTGGCTGATTTTCTAGACTTGGAAGACGTGAAAATGTCTATGGTAGAAAGGTATAGATGGTAGTGGCTTAGTGAATAGGCGTGCGAAGCTTTAAAATTTCATTATCGGATCTTCAACTGGAGTTTCATCCGTTACCCTTCCATTAGTGGATTTGGGGTTGCATTCTCAAACTAATGTATGGGTTGATCTTTTCTCCCGTGGTAGCTGTGGAAAGCAAAACAAATCGGACTTCACTTGGTGCTTGCAATGTTAAGCCCAACAATGTTGCTGACAGGACAAAATTATAGACGTTCAGTTCCAAACCACTCAGATACAACAAAAAGGTTACTAAGATTTCCATAAAAATTGAAAATGCTTTTGCACTTGGTCCAATTGCTAGAATATGATGGAACAATCTTGCATTTTAACCTTTACAAATTAAGAGAAAACTTACATGATTGATGAAGACTTCTATTTTATATAATTCTTTCAAATCTTAAGAGATTTTTTTAAAAGCACCATGAATGAGTGAATGACTAAAGTTTAACAAAATAACCTCTCAAATTATACATTAACAATGTCCAACCAGTTAATAATGGAGGATTGACAGAGAAACTGTACATGAATCTTGAATTAATGCATGGTACCCACATGAGCAAATGTGGTGGGACTTCTTTACTTGCTACCATCAACATATCACCAAACTTCAACCTATTACAACAACATAATTAATAGAGGGGTCACAGTACAATTAATGAGTGCAGAGGGTTGGTGTTTACTTGATAATTCAAGAAAAGGCTTATAATTATGGCATATTGATATTTAATTGCGTGAGCCACAAGGGAATAGCTAGCTATCCATCGTGATACATATTACCTATAGTCGTACCATACCTACCATTGACATGTCACGTAACAACAATTATTTATGTATTACCCAACTGATAACTCTATTTTATATAGAGTTATTGGTATTATTTTAGGTTAGAGTTAATATAATTTTTATTAAATTATATTTATATTTTATTATATTTATTATATTTATGTATATTTTGTTGTTTTATGCAGTAAACCCAAAATAGAAGAAAAATGAAAAAAAGAAGCACAAAACTAAAAGAAAATGAGAAAAGAGAAGAGAGCTAGAAAGTAGAGCTAAAAAGAGGCCTTTTATCAAGCTTATGCGGGCTTGTAGGAGAAAAGGGCCGAATTGGGCTTGGGATCGTGCGACAAAAAGAACTAGGCCGAAAGGGTGAGAAGGCCCGCAGAGCATCGGGTTTTGGAGGCTGATGAACAAAACAGAGAAAAAACGAAAAGGAAAAGGGGAGGAGAAAACAGACAGGAGAGGAGAGAAACCGGAAAAAGGAAGAAAAGGCTTTCGCCGGACGAACCGAGGCAGGGGATCTCGCCGGAGCTCATAGACGACGCGCGACAGCGCGCGTCTCAGACGTAGAACGCGGCGGTCGTGCGACAGCAGACCGCCGGTGTCCTTTTCCGGCGAGAAACCCATTTCGACGGTTCTCCGGCCAACTTTGAGTGCTTTCCGACGATCTGAAAGCAGATCTGGCTTCACACTGCAATTTCCGGCGTTTCTGTACCAGTTTCACGGCGATCTACGGCGGTTTCCGGTGAAGAACGGCGAACGCCGTCCGAGTCTTCTCCGTCAGATCTACGCGTTTCTGTGGCGATTCTGCTCAATCTTTCTACAGATCTGTAATCTAGGCGTCCCGATCTACGTTTCTGGAAGTTTCTGTGAGGACCGGCGGCGGACGGCGGCGCTTGTCACCGGCGCGTGGCATCGCGTTAGAGAGCGCGTGATGGCGCGTGTCAGCTCGTTCTCTTCCCGTTTTCCAGACAGCTTCATTTCCTCCCCCTGATGTGCAGATTTGTGCAATCTATTTTGTGATTTGAAGACATTTTTGGTGACAGCTTAATGTTTTTAAATTCCAAAATGTTTTGTTCACGTTTTTGCACTGATTTCTGTTGTGTAAATATGTTATTTTAATTTATTGTGTTAGAGCTACGATGGAACTTGATTATGATGTATGAATGATGTGTTTTCTAAGATATTTTATGAATGTGAAGTTGCATGTTACTGATCTTAATGCATTTAAGTGATTAGCTACCACTTAGATGATCTGATTTGCATATTTGAGTTCGAACGACGACGATATGTAGTTGCTTCATGTAATATGCAACCATAGATTAATATGGATAGAACTATACCATATGATTTGTGGCTTTAGGTGCAAACTGGAATATTTACATATCTTAATGCATTTAGTTCATTTAATTCATATGTAGAGATACAATGAGTTAATGAATTAAGTAGGTTTGTTACACTTAGACATAGGGTAGTGAATACATTAGGAAATTCCGCCATTACATGAATAGAATCAATCTTGCAAGCATAAATGATCAACATTTGTACTGAGTAATTAGGTTAAATCGGAAGCTCTAGCACATTTCGTTTATTAAGTTTAAATTAATTTTAGTTATTAAATTCATGTTTTACCATTTTGGTTGGCTAGATAAACTTTAGAGTCTATGCACCATTAGTAATTAATTAGTTTAGTAAACACCAATCTTCGTGGGACGATATCTCTACTTATCATTATATTACTTGTTCGACATGTACACTTGTATGTTAGAATTTCACCGAACACCAACATTAGACCCAATCACAATGACAATTAATAGAGGCTAAAAGTGCAATGAATTAGGATGATCAAAACCAATAAGTGAATATAGGAGTTGCAACATATATTTGTTCAACAAATCAACCTTTTCAATGATTGTTTAGAATTTGGACACTGCTTAGGATCAATTTTTTGGGTTCAAGTGCTCATCTTTAGTATTGTTTCTTTAGAGTTTGGACATGATTTGAATTAGTTTTTGTAATAAGTGTTCACGTGTAGTATGTTTTTGTTGATTTAAATGCGTCCAATTTTTTATACTTCTATCTTAAGTTTTGAAGGTAGTGAATTTGGATTTAGGAAGCATGACCATTGTTGCATAGTATCTTGCTCATCTATTGGTGAAATCCTTTTTTTTTTTTCAGATAAATATGCTTTTGAATATGATTCCATTATTGAAAACCTTGCTACATATAATTTATAATATCCTCCAACGGAAGTTTTGAAGGAATTTTAGAATGTATAAGATTTGATGCCATGGCTAAAACACTGAATCAAGGAAGGCAGAAGATCACGTGGCATCCCATTGATCATTTGCTCGAAGTCACCCACCCCTTGAATTATCTATAAGTTTGATTTTTGGATGTTTATTCTTATGGAGATGACTTAAATTTTCCTAACCCACATCTAAAGCCGAAGAAATCTTCAAACCTAAGGATGCGGATATTTTTGCCCGGCCAACCTCTAATAATGCAATTTTCATCGTCTCCATTTTGTCTAATTTAACCTTTTCACACCATCTAGATAAAACTCACATACATATTTTTATTTAGCTAACCCATCAAAGTCCTTTAAAAACTCAATACATGGTCTACATTCATTTGCATTTGAACTTCCTAAACATAGGAAAATTATGTGTTTTTAGAGAAATTGATGAGTCATACCATTCATGTGGTCATGTCAAAGTAAAAAAAAAAAATGATAGAGATAAAAGGAATAGAAGACAAAGGGTAACAATTTTGTAAATTATAACTAAAAACTCTTGTTCTTGCCTTGCCTTGCATTCACTCATAAAAACCACACAAAATAACCAAATCATAAAATTTTGTATTAGATCGCTTTGTAATATGTTTTATGCAAAATTTTAATTATATTACTTAAGTAAATCATCTAGGCATCAGTTTCCTTTGCCCATATATTACGTTTTTTTTGTATCTATTATAAGTGAATTTATAGTTTATGATTCCTAATCGCTTTTTCGGTTGAGAATCCATAAGACCATAAGATCTTTGTGTAGACAATTGAAAATGATGGTCAGTTTTCATAAATATGTGAAAATAAGGCTTTATTTCTAGGGACAATCGTAGAAAATTGGTTCAAAACTTTAGAGGTTGCAGCTTGAAATTAGGAACAAGTTTGACAAACAAAAGGCTTATTATTTCTGGAAATAAATTTTAAGTTAAATAAAGTGAGACTTTTGAAGGTTGCTTATCCAAAACAATGGGAATATTAAAGGTCATTCAACGAACTTAATAAGCCATGAGGGTAATGCATAATATATGTGGTCATGCAAGGAAAACAAATTGATAAGACAGAAGATAAAGGGTGTGCCACGACTGGCCATGGGTATGCTTATCCAAAAGATAGTTAAATATTAAAGTTTCTTTAACCAAATTAAAAACCCATAAGGGTTATTCGTAAGATGTGTGGTAATGGAAGGAAAATAAATTGATAAGAAAGAAGCTGAAGGGTATGCCACTGTTCCTGCAACTTCTATTTTTTTATAACTTTCGTAATATTGAGATATATTTTTATATTTTTGTAAACTAATTTTTTTTATTATTATAAATTTATCTTTTTTTAAAAAAAAAATTTATTAACCCATAGGAGTTATGCATAATATATGCTGTCATTGAAGGAAAACAAATGGATAAGAAAGAGAGTGAAGGGTATGCCACAAGTGGCTATAGGCATGCTTATCCGAGAAACAGTTAATTTTGAAGACTTCATGAACTTTGAAACAAGCATGAAAGAAACGCGTTGGTAATGGCGGGTTGGCGGGATTCATGAATTAATGCCAGTAGCCACCGAGGCAAACATGATGGGACTCCTCGGGACTCCTCAACGTCCTGCTATTGACGTATCACCCAACTCCACCCTATCAGAACGCAATTAATGGAGGGATTCACGGTAAATAAGTGTTTGGTTGATAAGTCAAGATGACCATTATTGCATAGTATCTTGCTCATCTATCGGTGAAATCTCTCTTTTTTTTTTTTTTTTGGCCAACTAAATATGCTTTGAATATGTTTCCATTATTGAAAACTTTTCTACATATAATTTATAATATCCTCCGACGGAAGTTTTGAAGGAATTTTAGAATATGTAAGATTTGATGCAATGGCTAAAACACTAAATCAAGGAAGGCAGAAGATCACTTGGCATCCCATCGATCATTTGCTCGAAGTCACCCATCCCTTGATTTGTCTGTAACTTTGATTTTTGGACACTTATTCTTATGGAGATGACTTAAATTTTCCTAAACTACATGTAAAGTGAAAGAAATCTTCAAACTTAAGGATGCGGTTGTTTTTGGCTTGCCAGCCTTTGATAATGCTATTTTCATTGTCTCCATTTTGTCTAATTTAACCTTTTCACACTATCTAAATAAAACCCATGTACATATTTTATTTAACTAATCTAGTATTTTATTTATACTGGGTATGGGTTCATTTCCATTTGGACTTCTTAAACATAGGAAAATGATGTGTTTTCAGAGAAATTGATGAGTCATACGATTTATGTGGTCATCTTAAAGGAAAAAAAATGATAAAGATAAAAGAAAATAGAAGACGAAGGGTAATAATTTTGTAAATTATAACTAAAAACTCTTGTTCTTACCTCGCCTTGCATTCACTCATAAAAACCACACAAAATAACTAAATCATAAAATTTTGTATTAGATCACTTTGTAATATGTTTCATGTAAAGTTTTAATTATATTACTTAAGTAAATCATCTAGGCATCGGTTTCCTTTGCACATATATTACCTTTTCCTTGTATCTATTATAAGTGAATTTATAGTTTTTGATTCCTAATCGCTTTTTCGGATGAGAATCCATAAGACCATTAGATTTTTGTGTAGACTATTGAAACCGATGGACAGTTTTCATAGATATGAGAAAATAAGACTTTATTTCTAGGGACAATCCTAGAAAATTGGTTCAAAACTTTAGAGGCTGCAGCCTGAAATTAGGAGCAAGTTTGATAAACAGAAGGCTTATTCTTTCTGGAAACAAATTTTAAGCTAAATACATGTGAAACTTTTGAAGGTTGCATAATATATGTGGTCATACAAGGAAAACAAATTGATAAGACAGAAGATAAAGGGTATGCCACGAATGGCAATAGGTGCATTATCCGAAAATAATTAAATATTAAAGTTTCTTCAACTTTATTAAAAACCCATAAGGGTTATTCATAATGTGTGGTCACGGAAGGAAAATAAATTGATGGGAAAGAAGGTGAAGGGTATGCCACAAGTGGCCACGGGCATGCTTATCCGAGAAATAGTTAATTCTGAAGACTTTAGGAACGCTGAAACCAGTGTGAAAGAAACGTGTTGATAATGGTGGGTTGGCAGGGCAAATGAACATCGTTCATGAATTAATGCCTGTAGCCACCAAGGCAAACATGATGGGACTCCTTTACGTACTGCTATTGACGTATCACCCAACTCCACCCTATCAGAACCATAATTAATAGAGGGATTCATACTACATATCATAATTATGGTAGGTTAGTATTTGGTAGGCATTTGGTCCCACATGTAAATGCGCCAATGGCTTGCACTTCTTCTTTCATAAATCAACATCTATCCCATGCAATACGGCAGCCTTTATTCTACTGATTGCTTACATGGCGACAATCAGTAGAGGTTAACAGTGGAATGAATTATTATAAGCAACCAGTTAGTGAATACTGGCGTTGCAACACGTATTTATTCAACAAATTCAATCTTTTAGGGGTTGTTAACAATTTGGAGATTGCTTAGGATTTCTTTCTCTTTTTTTTTTTTTTTTTTTTTTTTTTTTTTTTTGCGTTCATATTGACAGTGAAAATTCCTTGGCCTGGTTGATTTCAAAGAGGTTGTTGATTTTTCACAGTTACCAGTATAATTGATGACAGCTACGTTGGCATGCTGTCAAGAGCTACTCAGTTTGATAGGTTTTAAAGGCATCTTCAATTTCAAAAATTTGCACGGGTGATCTAAAAAGGCCAGCAGATTCTTTGCAAAAGTGATAGTATCCCAGGGGATGAAGGAAATATAAAGGCACGTTGATCAGTTTTAAAGGCGTCGTTGATCTTAAAAAGCCGACAGATTCTTTGCAAAAGTACTACAAACTGATCGGTTTTTGAGGCCAGACTAGGGTATTCACAAAGACAAATAATTTTCAATATTACAATACTGCAAGATTCAAGTTCTGCCAAGTTGTTTTAAAATATATAAACTTTAAAAAATTTCGTAAATTTTTGGGCAAACATTGTTAGTAAAAAGTGGTTTAAAATCACCAAGAGAATCAATAGACAACAGAATTTAATTATTTATTTTTAATATATTTAATCATTTTTTCGTATTGTAACAATTTATATTACATGTTCTAATGCATTATTAATTCATAATGGACTCATCTATTTTCACGATTTTAGATCTGAAAGTTATAATTAGAGAAACAAATAGAGGTTATAATTAAAACTCTTTACAGTAATTTATTATGATTTTTCAAAATCGAGATATTTGATTAGCTAATTTTATTAAGTCTATTGCATTTATCTATAAAGTTTGAATAATTTAATACCTTTTGACCGTGAGAAAAGGATTTGGGCTCCGGCCCTTTCAACTTGTTAGTTTTAATTTTTTTTTTTTCAATTTACGTTACAGCTGGCCGACTTTTCGGATCCTTATCAGGTAGAAAGCCAGCCATCTTGTTTGAGGACGAAGCAGCTATTCGCCCGTTCGAATTCTTCACTAGTTGGAATACTAATCATCATTCATATTCCATCTTTGTGTGAGTCCTTTGATTGTGTGTGAAAGATAAATGGAGCCAGAAATCAAGATAGGAGATCTCAGTCCATGGCATCACTTGATATTTGTAGAAGAGCTTGCAGATGATGTCCGGGACGAAGCGCAGTGCAAGCTGTGCCGGGAACAAGCGGTGGGTCCCGTCTACAAGTGCTTGGAATGCGATTTTATCCAACATAAATCTTGCCCCAACCCAACGCAAAGATTTTGGGAAAAGAGGATGAAATTCCATTCTTATTCCTATGGGTTGAGGTATCACTTGATGTTGGTAGAAGAGGTGGAGAATAGAGCCGAAGAGGAAGTTGTTTGCTGGGTATGCCAGGAACCACCATCTCTTCCGGCGTACAAGTGCTCCATCCCTGGATGCCCCTTTCTCCTGCACAAATCTTGCGCCGAGTTATCCCACGCAGTACTACACCCCCAGCACTCAGACCACATGCTTACTCTTCAAGCAATAGAACTTTGGAGGGGTAGCCGTGGAAAAGATAAAAGGTGTAATGCTTGCAACAAACTCATCGAATGCTTGTATTACGGTTGTCGACGTTGCAACGTTTACCTCCACCCCAAATGCTCCGCCCCAGAGATAGAGCTAGAGCTGAAGCCGCAGCCAGAGCCAAGAGATCGTAGTCCATGGCATCACTTGATCTTTGTAGAAGAGCTTGCGTGCAAAGATAAGTGCTCTCTGTGCAAGGAACAAGTGGTGGGTCCCGCCTACAAATGTTTGGAATTAGGATGCAGCTTCATCATACATAGATCTTGCCCAACCAAAAGAGATTGGAAACAGAGGGTAGAATATATTCATCGTTCGCGGAGGCACGAATTGATCTTGGTAGAAGAGGTGGATAATAGAGCCAAAGGGAAAGTTGTTTGTTGGGTTTGCGAGGAACCAGTATCTCTTCCGGCGTACAAATGCGCCTTACCTGGATGCACCTTTCTTCTCCACAAATCTTGCACCGAGTTGTCCCTCGCGGTACTGCACCCTCTACACTCAGACCACGTGCTTACTCTCCAAGAAGAAAAGGAACGATGTAATGCTTGCATCAAAGCCAAGAAATCCTTGTCTTACGGTTGTGAAAGTTGCAAGGTTTATCTCCACAACAAATGTTTACCACTTTTCCAAATTTCTTCTCCCCGCTTCCACGAACACAGAGTCTTCCTCCAGGGGATGCCAGACCGGTTCTTATGCGAAGCGTGCGGTGAGGAAACCATGGGTTTTCCTTACATGTGTAATATCTGCCACCGCACAATGGAGAAAGACTGTTCTGACTTTTCAGAAAAAATACGATCTACGTTACATGGTCATCATCTCACTTTCACTGATACTATTAGACTAATCAATAAACATGACAAGGTATTTTGTAGACTCTGTCGCAAACAGGTGAATACAAGGTATGGAGCTTATTATTGTGTCAAATGTGGTTACATTCTGCATCTCAAGTGTGCGAGAAAATACGAGGATAAAGATGCAACAATTGAGTCGGTACCAGGTAATTGCCATGAGTATGCTATTTATTTAGTCGAGGGGTTAAAGGAAGAAGAGGCTGAAAGAGCTATTGGACCTGAAAAAATTCAACATTTTAATCATCCACAACATGAGCTTATCCTCACCCGTGAAGATCCCGGGTATGACAAACAATGCGAGGCATGTATGCAATCTATACTCTCCATTCCGTATTATGGTTGTGTGCATTGTCACTTTTTCTTGCATTCAAGGTGCGCTCAACTACCCACTACCATTAAACATGGGTTGCTACATAAACATCCACTCAACCTCATTTCACAAGCACCATCCCGGGAAATGTTCATTTTGTGTGAAATGTGTGGGGTTTGTCGTGATGGCTACGCCTATAAATGTGATGAGTGCGATCCCTTTCAATTGGACGTTCAATGTGGATTGATCCCAGAAGCCATTGAACATCCACTTCACCTGCACAAGCTTTTCCTCCTTGGAAAAGATGAAAGAGCTAAAGAGCCTTGTATTGGTTGCGGTGTTTCAACCACAGAATACGTATGCACGGATGGGTGTAAGGCTAATTTAGGCATTGAATGTGCTAATTTACCACATGTTGCTAGATACCGATATCATCAACATCTCTTGACTCTCACTAATGCATGTGACAATTCTGAAGAATATTATTGTTTCATTTGTGAAGAAGAAAGAGATTCACACATTTGTTATTATTGGTGCCCAACTTCAAATCTGGACATTATGTAAGTGAAGCCCATAACCATCCTCTCACTTTTGTGCAAAAGACTGAAGACTCCCCTCCATGTGATGAACCCTTTGAAAAAAATAGTAGACAGGATGAATGGGGGTTCATTATGTAATTTTTGTTCACAGTACAGCACCTCGACTAATCCATGCTCCCCATGGGGTGTTGAACCTGGGACCTCAAGGATCCCAAGCCCAACCCTTACCAAGTGGACCACCTGTGGGTGGGTTATGACACACTTTCATTTGTCCGAATATATAGGACATAATCTATTTACTTACAATTTCGTGCTTCACCTCAGGTTACCCACATTTTCCATTTGATAATTTATTTCTATGCCTTTAGTTCATTTTCCTGGAAATTTGTTATTCCAAATAAACAAAACTGACGTGATACCATAATATCGAAAAAGAGCTAATTAATCCACTTCCTAGGCACACAAAAATCAGGCTAAATAGTAGAAAATAAAAGAAATCAGAAATAATCAAATCCACTCAGTTATTTACAAGGGCATAGTCTCCAACTTCCTTAAATACCATTAAATAAATTAAAAAAGACCAAGAGAATGAATTCATTTTCCTTAGCCGCCCTCCCAACCTCGTGAAACCAGCCGAAAGCAAAATGACAAGATCCTCCACTACTACAAATTTAGAAGCATTAATTTAGAAGATGTTGAAGTTATTGGGAGTAAGACATGGCAGTAGCGTTGAACTACATAATTGGATATCCATTTTTTAGAATTCTTCAGTTACTCGCGTGGAGGAAGCCGCTTCATGCGTTGCGTGAAAATTCTGGTTGCACAAGAGACGCGGAGCATCTGATCCGACTTGTCTGGGCTTTGGGTCTTTGGGACCTTCCAAGTATTTCTGAATCCGGATTTGATCCAATTTCTGTGGACCTTCTGTCGGGCTCTATTAAGATTATTAGCTAATATAACAGACATAAAATTGACTTATCAAATAATTATAACAAAAACGAAACTTTTTATTTATCAGTTAGGCATTGAGTATTACAACGCGTAGCATAATTTTATAGAATTGAATCGATTGTGAAAGTGTAATGAAACTTAGTGCCCCTTAGACAAAAAAGGCTTTGGATCTTTAATAACTTTGTTGAGTTACTAGCAAATTAACAATTTAACCCACTGTTACTTTGACGAACCCAATAAAAAACAGTTCAATGACAATCGTAAAAACGACTACGACCGTCTCGTAAATTTAAAAATATTTCCACATTAGGGCTGCCTTTTCATTGCAACTGTTCACACGAATGGACTTGTCCTAACACCCTGTTGGTTCACAATACATTAAACCAATAGCCTTGAGTTCATGGGCTTGTCCCATATCTCAACCACCAACTATCACATTAAATCTTAACCATCTCATTGAACAGACCCACAAAAAATGGTCCGCTAAGTCAGGAAATCAACAAGCCCATTGGATCTGCAAGATGATCATCGCAGGTACATTATACCTCTAAGATCTTCCTAAAACCCACGATGTCGAAATTGGATGGAACTAACGCCTATCGTATCACCATTGAATCTTGATGATGACGAACCTGTATGTGGTTTAGCCTAACAAGTAGGGGTGTCAGGGAACAATGTGTCATTACGATAAATTGAGGGAAAATGGCACAAAGCATGTTGGCATCTAGTGAAAAAGAAAAAAGAAGTTATTCGTTGACAAAAATTAAGACAAAATAGAAGCTGAAAGGTACGCGACGAAGTTCCTACGGCTACCTTTCTTTCTGGCTTAACGATTCAATGACAAGTTCTTGTATTGTTACATCTATATTAGTCTGACAAGATCCTACGACCAAGATCAGCTACTTCAGCGTCACTCACCGGCGAAGTAAAGATCGAAAGATGGTCTTACAAGTAATATTTTAAGCACTTTGATGCGGAAAGTTTCAACCTCAAGATGGGATAAAAAGATATTGCCCAGGAAGTAGAAGTTAAGATGCAACCGACATTAAGGACCTTTAGACCATGAAAGTCCAGCTTGGAGTTGTTGTCGGCGTTGTCGGACTCTAAGAAAACAATCAATCCACACATTCTAGATGAAGTGCTTAAGAAGGCATGTTGTACGAGTTAAAACCTTGAATTACACAAAGAAGGTTACCGAAAAGATTATGAGGATCTTGAATTACCCAAAATAATAGTGTTACTCTTAGATAAGATCTAAACTATAAGCATATTAGCTCGTAAGAAAGGGAATAGCTGATTCATATAAAATAGATTTCATAATAACTTAAAAACAATGTAAGACAATTTAGTATCCTTTTCACATCATGAGTAATACCTCCATAGAGTCTTATACTTGAATTATAAATTACAACAATATCTTATTTATGCAAATTATGAGCTTTATTATCATGTAAAAAAATTCATTTCATCTTTAAATCTAATTTCAGAAGAAAAAAAAAATTAGCATATAGAAGTTCTCATAAAATATCACAAATGGATAGCTTTTTTTTTTTTGTGGTTTATAATAAAATCTATGGAGAAATCAATTGTAGGCAAATCAACGTAGCTGCATAAAATAATGCTTCCCAAATTCATACAGCATGATTTCGAGACCAATTGTACCCTGATATTTTTTGTTCCAGAAAATCTCGGGATACTTTAAAATTCTTGAACATTTCAAATACATAGGCTCCAAAGTTAGTCAGTCTTTTTTTATGTTTTTCCATATCACTTGACTCTTTTTTACGAAGCACCTCCCATGAAATTCGAGCCTCTTCGACGTGTACCCAAGAGTAAGAATCCCTCATCAATAGGATCCCTCGAGTTTACCCGAATTATATGGGTCGTGGTTTCTCTTTCCTATGCCATTGCTCCAATTGTTGGAAATATTGTGAACCTTCCTGTATTTACTTAAGTCTGTTTCCCCACCGCGGTAGTATTCAGCTATTTGCAGCAGTTCAATTGCCCTTCGGTAACGTGTTCCCAAGAAAAGCCAACCAAACACGCCCCTCTCCTCTGTTGCAGCTGACAAAGCCTCCTGTATGGAAATTTTAAATGCACAAAAGATGTCAAACTAAAATGTTTAGTAAATCAAGTTAAAAGAAAAATATGTACTTGTTTTATTTTGCAATTATCTCATTCTATATCATATTTGTTCACAATATATTGAGTTTGTAACTTTTGTTTCATATATATATATATTATCGGTGCTTATTGTTGTGTCCACTTGCCAGTGATATTAGAAAATTTTTTGTTCATGGGAGCACAATGGTGATAATAGAGTCGTCGCTCAGAGCCAGAGTTACCCTGTTTTCCAGTCATCACGTTGGGTTTGTGTGACGTCGATCTCCAAAACTACTGAAGACCAGTCAGAGAGGTGCAGCCGTTTGATTGTACATATACTTTACGGCCTGGCACCCACTCCCTTACTGCAGTCAGAATTGCGTAGAAGCTTCTTAATGGACTGGAGTTAATGACCTTTTTAACCACCAGATTGCAAGGTGATGACAGCATTATAACGACTGGACCCAATAGCCATTATAGAGTTTCTTGGAGAATATAGTTAAAAAGATAATAATTCTTTAAGCAATAAAAAGTTATATATTGAATTCAGCGTTTGGGGGAATTTGGCTTAGATTAATAAAGTTTTTATGTTATTTCATGGAGAATATAGTTTAAAGGATAGTGATTCTTTGAGCAATAAAAAATTATATGTTGAATTCAGTTTTTGAGAGAATTTGGCTTGAATTGATAGAGTTTTTGGATAAAATCATGCATTATTTATCTTTTAGAGAAAGAGTATAAGCTAAAACAAATACATCACATCAATAACTTTGGTAGCAACAAACCATAAGCAAAGCAATTAAGGCATACCAATGCTTAAAACAATAAAAGCGCCAATGTTCACTAATAAAAAATACATTGAAATATCTTAGATTTTGTTCCAAATTTCTAATCTTATTTAAAAAGATTATTACCTGCAATCTTTTAAAAATACAAATGAATTGTAGGAATATGTATAGATCAAAATGCATACTCCAAGAAAAAGATGTAGTATACTTTGACTTTTCTAATTGTACTAAAGGCATTTAATGAAAATATAATCTTAATTGGTCACTTCCTATAAATCTCTAATGCCAAATCATCCCAAATTCAGTAATCTATTCATAGTTTCTATTTGAATATTTATTTGTATGCATTTAATTCATCTCTTGGAAATCTATTATTTCAAGGAAAGAAAAAAAAAAAAAAACTTAGGTGATACGCAGAATATCTACTCTAGTCCCTAGGCACCCAAAAATCATGCTAAAATAATAGAGAATGACAGTGAAATTGATGAGCTATTAGGCTTACGAACAACATATGTGATCATGTGAGGGAACCCACCCCCCCCCCCCCCAAAAAAAAAAAAGGAAAAAAAAAGAGAGGAGAAAATAGCCAACTCTTTCCTGTTCTTCAGAAACACGAAAAATTGATCCGCTTGGCATAAATCATGCCTCCAGCCACCAGACGCAAGAAAGTGGAAACAAACTAATCTAGTCAAAAAGAGAAGTAATATGACCGCCCACAAGTCGAAGATAACCTTTTCCTTTCTGCTTTTTATTACAAAAAAAAAAAATAATGGTTCCAAGACCAGAACCGATGGAACAATCATGACAATTAACTAAAGCAAAAGCCTCATGGTCATGTAGAAGAAAAGATAAACAATATCCACAGAAAGTAATTTATTCGAAAGGTAAAGTAATGACAGCACAAATGCCAAAGACAATCTTTTTCTTTATGTTTTTTCGTTGTTTTATAAAGACCAGCAAATTGATTCGACTTCGAGAATAAGATGGAACAATGTTTGGCTTTTTGATCTTGACAAGTAAATTAAAGCACAAGTCAGGCGGAATAAAAATAAAGTAATATATTCACAAGAATAAAGTACTATGTTCAAAAAGTGAAGTAATAAAGATGGTCCAAATGCCAAGGAGAACATCTTTCTTTACATTTTTTTCTTGTTTTATAAAGACATATAAAATAAAATTATAAAAAATTATACTTGAAGTTCAAACGCTAGGTGTCCCTTATGTTAGATTACATACTAAACTAACTTGGTAAATATGAAATTTGTAGTACTAATAATAATGATGTTTAAAGTTTCAGTAATAATAATATAATAAACAAACGAGAAATGCCTTTACCTTGTAATTTGTACTATTTTATGCAATTATTTTTTTCATTTATCTTTAATTCATGTATATTTATGAATCAAAAAGACAAAAAAATTTTTTTTTACTAAGGGCTTATTGTTTTGACATAAGTTATACACAATAGTGATCCTTTAAATTATTTTGTAGTTCAAAATTTTTCACTTTAGCCAAATACTCAAAAGATGAGGAAAATAATACACAACCACGATTATATCAACAAATACAAAGATAACTCGTCAAATTATTTTTTTTTTTGTAAAAAAATGGTTTTTTATGAGTTATTAATCCAACGTGACAAACCTATAAATAAAAAATAAAAAATTCTAGTTTGTGCTCCAAAAATCTGAAAAGTCAAAAAATTGAGTTCATCGCATCACTAGTTTTCATGCATGATTAATCTACAACTTAATGACTTATTTTCGTTCAAAACTTCGAAATAATGGTTATGCTAAAAAGGAAAAGTGTATTTGCATTTGTAATCAATTAAAAAAATTTCAGAAATTTAGTCCATTTGTAATCCTACGTCACGGAACTTGGTCAAAAAACTTGAGAGTTGGCCCTACAGAGTGATTTTTAGCTGTTAGTATTTAATTTATTATTTCTAGTGCATGGTAAGCTGGTTGAGTCCTCGAACTAAATCAAATCTTTTGAGCATCAAAGACCAACAAGCATAAACTGTGGGCCACTAGATTTGACGACCGGCCAGTCCATATTCAAATCCTTTACAAGTCTGAATAATAACCATCTTTGCGTGAATCGTTAGCCTGTGTGCATTAGAGATGGAGACGGACATGAAGTTTGAAGACTGCAGTCCATGGCATCACTTGATCTTTGTGGAAGCACTAGCAGCTGATCTTAGCAACAAAGCTATTTGCTTGGTGTGTTGTGAACAAGCGTTGGGTCCACTCTACAAATGCTTGGAATGCGATTTCATCCAGCATCAGTCTTGCCCCGAGCCAACAAATGGAAGAAACTGGAAGTCTATCCGTTCTTTGGAGGACAGGCATCACTTAGTCTCTATGGAAGAGATGGAAGATAATGGCAAGAAGAAAGTTGCTTGCAGGGGATGTGAAGAATAATCTATTCCTATGTACAAATGCTCCTTCCCCAAGTGCACTTTTCTACTTCATAAATCATGTGCCCAGGCATCTCTAGCAGTACGAGATCGCATGCTCCAAATGACCTTTTGACTCTCCATGCACCATCATATTCCCATACTTGTGATGCTTGCCGAAAAATGTGTGACAGATTATTGTTTTATCGTAATTCTCTTCGCGATTTTGACATGCACATGGAATGTCTTCATTGTTGGCAAATCAGTGCTGACGACTGTTACGAACATATGGTCATCGCCACTAGGAAGCCGATTCCATTCACTTGCGAAGCTTGTGGAGAGAAAAGTCAAGATATAGCCTACCTATGTAGCATTTGCCAACTCTTGACTCATTGGGAGTGTGTTGCATTTGAACACATCATCAAAATTGAAGGACACAATCATTTTCTGTCTCGCACCTATTCCGTCGATCGGGTCAAAGTACAGAACAAGAATTTCTGTAACCTTTGCCAGAACAAGGTAAATTCTGATTATGGAGCTTATTATTGTCAAAATTGTAATTACATTGCTCACTTCAGATGTGCACGTCGTTTTGAATCGCAAAGCCATGATCTTGATAACCCTGCTAGTGATCTTGTTTATTTGGTGGAGGGGACAAATGCCACAAAGGACGAAAGTGTTGGCCCTCAGCAGATTCCACAATTTAGTCACCCAGAGCATGACTTAATCATCAGCTGCGAAGAGCCGAGGGATGACAAACATTGTGAGGCATGTATACAACCTATAATCATCGCCCCATTTTATGGATGTGAACAATGTAGGTTCTTCCTGCATTATAAATGTGCCAACATACCTCAAATCATTAAGCGGGGGCAATTTCACAAGGATTCACTCGTACTTCTCTCACAACAATCGTACAATGAATTGTCTAGATGCGAATTTTTTAAATGTCGTATTTGTTGCCGTGATCGCCAGGGCTTCGCCTACAACTGTGGTGAGTGAGAGAATTTCCAAATTGATGTTCAGTGTTGTTTAATTCCTGATCGTCTTGACCATCAATTTCATGAACACACCCTCTTCCTTGCCTCATCATATGATACCACAAACTGTGATGCGTGTGACTTTCCCTACGCAAGACTCGATGGAATTTTCAAGTGCACTGACTGCAAGTTCTACCTTTGTTTTAGATGTGTCACTCTTCCACTTGTTGCTCGGCACCACTGTGATGATCATCTCCTACGGCTCAACTTAAGACGTGACAATGATTCTAATGAAGATTATTGTTTCATATGTGAAAAAGAATTAAATTCAAAAAACCTTTTTTACTATTGTGAAGAATGTGACTTTCCTGGACATACTCATTGTGTTCTTGGCAAGAATCCATGCACTAAATTTGGAAGAACTTGTGTGGACAAATTATATCACAAGCATCCTCTTGTTTTTGTCGAAACAACTGAAGACACTCCTCCGTGTAATATTTGTCACAAATCTTTTGCTATTAATGGGCACTTTTGGCATGATAGACCTCAAAACTTGGCCCTTGAATGTACACAATGCAGACTCATTATCCATTATAGTTGTCGGCATCATTTGTGGGGTCCTATGATAAGGTAATTAATTTATCATATTTTGATTCATTTGACTAAGTGACAAATTTTGTTAGTTATCATAATTTTACTAGGATTGAAACTCTTTAGATATATATATATATATATATAGTGCTTGCATTTATTCATATGTCTCATTTACCGTGATATTAGAAAACTTTTGCTTCACCTTTTCCCAACTTTGCTGGTAGAGTTATTACATGCTGTTTTGGCTTGGCAAATGAAGATTACTCGTGATTTTTTTTTTTTCAAGTTTTATTGACATCTTGAGCACAATTGCATATAGAGTCATGAATAAGATTCTAATGAAATAACATGATAGATATTAGACTAATTTATCATATAATCATAATAAAAGAAATTAGTCATTTATTATTATCTATTTAACTGGACAATGTGTAGCGAAAGTGGCATGGAAAGAAGTTTGCTGGCCTAAAGTTTCTGGAGGACTAGGTTTGATAGACATTCACACTTGGAATAAAGCAGCAATTGGAAAACTCCTATGGTCTCTTGTGCACCCCAATTCAAACTCCTTATGGGTTAAATGGATGATAATAGAAAATTTGAAGGAAAGGAATGTATTAGAAGTTGAGATGAAAGGATCACTAGCTTGGAGTTTTAGGAATATTTTACAAGTAAGAAGTGAACTAACACAACTAGTGACTGACTCAGAATACAATATTGCCAAGAGTTATGTAGCACTAAGAGAGAACAGAGAAGATTCCAAATGGGCAACACTTGTTTGGAAAGAAGGAGTACCGAAGCATAATTTTATATGTTGGATCATTTTAAGAGACAAACTATCCACAGCAGATCGGGTGGCAAAATGGAATAGTTCAGTGGATCTACGATGCAACCTCTGCCAACAAGAAGAAGAATCACATGAACATTTATTTTTTAAGTGCAGGTTCACAAACTACATCTGGAAGGCTTTGTTAGGCATGAATGGATTAACTCGAAGAATTGAACATTGGAGAGTTGAAATATATTGGATGATCAACACTATTAAGATAAAGAGCTTTGCAGCTACTTTGCTTAGTATATCTTTCAAGGCCGTATTGTATCACATTTGGAGCGAAAGGAATAGAAGAAGATTCAGCAATACAAGTCTAGAAAACTCAACCATTATTGCTAAAATCAAGAAGGACATGAGAGGCAAGATTTCATCTACCAGAGGAGTCAAGCTTACAAATTGTAATAAATTTTTACAAGAGCTTTGGAATTTGCCAAGTGCAATATTTGAGCTTAGATGATGATATTTTGTAATCGAACAATCTTGTAAATTTTTTATGAGTGATATATAATTTGACCTTTCACCAAAAAAAAAAAAAAAAAATTATCTATTTAACTGTAAAAATCATAAAATACTAAGTACAAATAAAAAAATTAATGAAATATCATTGTAGGATTATTTTTTTTAATTGATGTATGACGAATTCTTTCAACCTTACGATCTTTCCGAAAGAAAGCTAGCAGTGTTGGTTTGTATTCCATTAGTAGAAACAAGAATGAACATCTATAAAATTTGAATGTTGCTAGTGTTGAACCACTCAAATACTTTAACAAGGATTATAAATAAAAGGTTGAAAATGTTTGCTCATTCCCACAACTTACGTGGTTGATCTGAGGGCCAATACGGGTTTTGCTGAAACCTCTCTTCAAAGTTGCTACATGTGTGCTCCTTAGATGTAATGCCATCGTTCAGCTCCTTTCTATTTAAATTTTTTAATATCATATAATAATATTAAGTGGCTCATTATCTAACTCAAAAGTTGATTTCGTTTGTGCAACCTATTATTTTATAAGTAGGATTTTTAATACCTTCCGTACTAGTCATATCTTAACAAAAAGGCTTAAGAGATTTTTTGAATATAAACTTGATCCTACTAGGTAAGACTCAGAAAAGGAAGCCAGAAGATTGACTTGTCTTTTGTTTAGTTTTCAATTCTCGAAATACCAGCAAATCAATCTTTTAGCGGTTCTTCAGAATCTGGATACAACTTGGAGTCATTTTTTGTATTTAGATATTACTCTTCGAGCATGTTTCGTCAAGTTTTAATTTTTCCAATACTGATATTTGAGTCACATATTGGAGAGGTTTGTTCCTTCCATACTGCAGCAACTTATTTTGGGCTTCTCTATTGGTACTAATTCAGAGTTTATCATGGTCCTTCTGGATGATAATTAGTTGTTAGTCTTTAACTTTTATTCGTTTGGCGTGGTACAGATGACCGAATCATCCAACCCATCTCAAACTTCTGGGACTTGGGAAATGAGAAGGACAAAGATATAAGAAGATAACACTTTTGGACAAAATCATTAGCAGATTGAAACTTTCAGAAGCATTAATACTAATCGTCACCGTGTAGGTCGTTTGATTGTGATAGAAAGAGAGTTCCTCCCTGTTTCTCTTCAAATTTACTTTTTTATTTCTACAACTAGATTGTTACATCAACTTCTGTAATTTGGTACGATTCTCCTCTGAAGAATGCTCCCAACCAGCCAAGCTTTGGATCGTTTCTGCCATGTTATTGTATTGATGATTATGTTACACATTCAGATATGTATTTGCACATTATATGTTTGTTCCCCTAGTATATAAGTCTAGTGGCCTATGGATGGGGACTCAACATTGTCATCAATCTTATACCATGGAGTTAAATGGTGCATCATACTTGTAATGATAAGTGATGGACAATTGTCAGGCTAAACTTTCATAAAGCTAGTAAAGTGAAGGGGGATTCCAAGTTTGTATAACTCAGTTGAGATATTCAATACGTTGTTCTCATAATTTCTATTCCTTTTTAAACTTTTGAAGCACTGTTGCCAATCCTGTCAATGTTCTATCCCACTTTGAAGCCAATCAAGTTCACATTGCGCAACTCAACTGAACAACTCACCGTTGTGATTACAATAACTTCACTTCACAACCCTTTTGGTTTATTTGGTGGAACAGTTGATTCTGCCAAAGAATGAATTATATGTACCTTAAAAGATTCCAAGTTTTGGTTATGCAGAACTTGACTTAATCTTAAGCAATGAGGTGCGTGGGCATGGCAAGCATTACAGCAACGCCTATGGGCAATTTATAACCATCGCTCCGTATTTATAAGATTTTATGCTCTTGAAAACCTTTAACGTATATAGGAATATATTTCTTATTCATGTTCTCACATTTATTAGGAATTTTGTGAGAAGAAGTACCTTATAAAAGAGTGAACAAGTTCATACAACCTATCAAGACAACAAAGAAATACATTGGCACACCCAGCTATTATTGATTTTTTCATTACAATAAGTTTCATATTCATAATAAGGAAATCGTAACAACAAGAAAACTAGCCCTATAATAATACAATGACAAATAAAATAACAAGGTGTAAAGATTCATATGAAAATAAAAGAATAAAATAGATATGTGCGTACGAATGTGCATCAATACAAAATATACTAAAGATATCATTACCAATTACTACGATAGTGCATAGAAAAAATCCTGTAATAGAATATGAAAAAAAAGGGTAAGATTAATGAAAAAAATTGGACCGACTCCAAAAAGAGATTAAATGTGTTCCAAATAATTTTAAAATGTTATTTTGACAATTTTTTATTTTTTGAAATTTACACACGAACTAAAACTATCAAACAGATGTTTTATTTTGAAATTCGCAACTATCCTATCAGACGGCTACACAGACAACATGATTTGGAGACAGTAAGTTTGATTGGTGGATCAGATACAGGCCTCTTAGAGTTGGACATGATGGGTTTGGGCTTTAAATGGCCCAATTTTGTTGTAGCCTTTTTTATGTTAAAAACTAAAAAGAAAATGATAAGCACAAATTTTTTGTAATTATTATAATTTACAATATATATATATATATATATACACATCTACTATTGTTGTTTGTCCCTTTCCTTATCGTTGCCATCAGAAAACTGCAAAAAACAAAAGAATAAATAACAAAACAAGGGCACTTAATATATGTATGTCTTGCAAAAATAAATAGTAATGATTAGGTAACTTCGTTAACTTGAATAGTTAAATGAATAACGCCTACTATGCAAAGAAAGCAATAACTCTGTTCTGCCTATTAAATCTTTGATTAACTTGAAAAATTAGTTTATCTTACTCATCAAGATTTATAAAGTCGGTGCTTTCCAAAGCTTTTCTTTTATTCTTGTCCTCTCATTTTTGTCAATGTCTATTATTTATGCTGCAATTTACAAGGCCATGATCTCCAACATACTTAACCACTATTGAGAAAATAAAAATAAAAATAAAAATAAAAAATATTTATTTTTCTTCAACACCACTATTCCTATCCTTGTCCTTGGCCACCCTCGCAAGGTGGCTAGAACCGGCTGAAAATAAAGAGAGGCAAATGAAAGCAAAAAATGCAACATTGTGGCAGTGTTAGGCTACATAATTAGCTATCCACTAAGGCTACTCATCCTAAACATAGGGATGCTATGGATTTGTCAGCGAAAGTTGATGGGCAATGATCACATCGAAGAAAACTAAACTACCTTTGGCACTGTAAAGTAAAGAAATTTGATCATAATGCAATAAACAACTTTACTTTTTGACTTTGACGAATAAATTAAAGTAAAAATTAAAGACCTTCGAAAAAAAGAAGTTTGAGTACTTAAAAAAGAATGTAACTCTCAAATTGATAATATTTAAGATAGTTAGATTTTGATTCTTGTAAAGTATCCCTCTATCCAAATCATTCAAAATGAATCTTGTCATACTTAAGTAATGAGGTCAAGTCCAAATCAAAATGAGAAGGCAATTTAAGTGACAATAAGCAAATCAAAAGATTGTGACGGTCTTGAATCACCAAAAAAGGTAGTATCACTCTTAGATAAGGTCTCAACTATAAGCATATTAGCTCGTAAGAAAGGGAATAGTTGATTTATATAAAATAATTTTCATAATAACTTAAAAACAATGTAAGGCAATTTAGTATCCTTTTAACATTATGAGTAATATCTCCATAGAATCTTATACTTGAATTATAAGTTACAACAAGATCTTATTCATGCAAATTATAAGTTTTAATATCATGTCAAAAAATTCATTTCATCTTTAAATCTAATTTTAGAAGAAAAAAAGAAATTCTTTAGTATATAGGATCGCATAAAATATCACAAATGGATAACTTTTTTTTTTCTTTTTTTTGTAGTTTGTAATAAAATCTATGGAGAAATCAGTTGTCAATTGCATCCCTTGTCGGCAAATCAACGTAGCCACAGTAAATCGTTGAAAATAATGCTTCGCAAGTTCATACAACTTCATGATTTCGAGACCAATTGCACCCTAATATTTTTCATTCCAGAAAATATCAGGGGGTACTTCCAAATTCTTGAGCATTCAAAATACATAGGTTTCAAAGTTAGTCTCTTTTTATGTTTTTCCTTATCACTTGACTCTTTTTTATGCAGCACCTCCCATGAAATCCGAGCCTCTTCGACGTGTACCCAAAAACAAGAATCCCTCGTCAGATGGGATTCCTCAAGTTTACCCGAATTATATGGGTGGATTATTGATAGGTTCTCTTTCCTATGCCTTGCTCCAGTTGTTGGAAATGTTTGAAACTTCCTGTATTTACTTTGTATGTTTCCCCACCGCAATAGTATTCAACTATTTGCAGCGGTTCAATTGCCCTTCGGTAACGTGTTCCCAACAAAAGCCAACCAAACACGCCCTCCGCTGCAGCTGACAGAGCCTCCTATATGTAAACTTTTAGTACATAAAAGATGTCAAACTAAAATATTTAGTAAATCAAGTTAAAAGAAAAAGATGTATTTCCTTATTTTATTTTGCAATTATCTCATTGTATATCATATTTGTTCACAATGTATTGAGATTGTGATTTTTTGCTTCATATATATATATTATCGGTGCTTTTTGTTGTGTCCACTTGCCAGTGATATTGGAAAATTTTTGTTCATGGGAGTACAATGGTAATAATAGACTCGAGCCACAGAGTTATCCAGTTTTCCAGTCATCCCATTGAGTTTGTGTGACGTCGATCTCCAAAACCACTGATGGCAAGCCAGAGAGGTGTAGGCATACGTACGGTGCTATCCTCTAGCACAGTCGTTTGATTGTACACATACTCTACAGCCTAGCCTCCACTCCTTTATTGCAGTCAAAATTGCGTAGAAGCTTCTTAATGGACTGGAGTTAATGGCCTTTTTAACCACTAGATTGCAAGGTGATGACAGCAATATAACGACTGGACCCAATAGCCATTATAGAGTTTCTTGAAGAATATAGTTAAAAAGATATTGATTCTTTGAGCAATAAAAAGTTATATATTGAATTCCGTTTTGGGGGGAATTTGGCTTAGATTTATGTTATTTCATGAAAAATATAGTTTAAAGGATAGTAATTATTTAAGCAATAAAAAGTTATTTATTGAATTTAGTTTTGGAAGGAATTTAGTTTAGGTTAATTGATTTTTTAGATAGAATTATGTATTATTTATCTTTCAAAGGAAGAGTATAAGCTAAAATAAACACATCACATCGATAATTTTGGTCACCACAAACCATAAGCAAAGTAATTGAGGCAGATTAATGCTTAAAACAATAAAGAGCATAAATGTTTACTAATAAAAAATACATTGAAATATCTTAAGTTTTGTTTCAAATTTCCAATTTTATTTAAAAAGATTATTATTAGCAATCTTTTAATAATACAAATGAACTATAGGACTATGTATAGATCAAAATCCATACTCCAAGAAAAAGATGTAGTATACTTTAACTTTTCCAATTGAACTACATGCATTTAATGAAAATATAATCTTAATTGGTCACTTCACTATAGATCTCTAATGCCTAATCATCCCAAATTCAAGTAATCTATTCATAGTTTCTGTTTGAATATTTATTTGTATATATTAATTCATCTCCTGGAAATCTGTTATTCCAAAGAAGGAGAAAAAAAAAAAAAACCTTAGGTGATATGCAGAATGTCTTCTCCACTCCCTAGGCACCCAAAAATGATACTAAAATAATAGAGAATGACAAGTAGGCTGCTTATAATGAGCTATTAGGCTTACGAACAACATATGTGATCATGTGAGGGAACCCAAAAAAAAAAAAAAAAAAAAAAGGAGGAAAAAAAAATGAAGAGGAGAAAAATAGCCAACTCTTTCCTGTTGTTTTTTGTAGCTTCAGAAATACAAACAATTGATCCGCTTGGCATAAATCATGCCTCCAGCCACCAGACGCAAGAAAGTGGAAACGAACTAATCTATGCAAAAAGAGAAGTAATATGACCGCCCACAAGTCGAAGATAACCTTTTCCTTTCTGTTTATTATTACAAAAAAAAAAAAAAAATGGTCCCAAGACCAGAACCGATGGAACAATCATGACAATTAACTTAAGCAAAAGCCTTATGGTCATGGAAAAGAAAAGATAAACAATATCCGCAGAAAGTAATTTATTTGAAAAGTAAAGTAATGACAGCACAAATGCCAAAGACAATCTTTTTCTTTATGTTTTTTCTTTGTTTTATAACGACCAGCAAATTGATTCGACTTCAAGAATAAGATGGAATAAATCTTTGGCTTTTTGACGTTGACAAGTAAATTAAAGCACAAGTCAGGTGGAATAAAGATAAAGCAATACATTCACAAGAATAAAGTACTATGTTCCAAAAGTAAATTAATAAAGATGGTCCAAGTGGCAAGGACAACATTTTTATTTATTTGTGTTTTTCCTTGTTTTATAGAGACATAAAATAAAACAAAAGATAAAAGTTTAAAAAATTGTACTTGAAGTTCAAACGCTAGGGTGCCTTCTATTGGATTACATACTAAAACAACTTGGTAAATATGAAATTTGTAGTACTAATAATAATGAAGTTGAAAGTTTCAGTAATAACAATATAATAAACAAATGAGAAACATTTGTACCACTTAATTTGTATTATTTTATGCAAGTTTTTTTTTTCATTGCTTAAATTTTTTTCATTGTATCTCTAATTCATGTATATTTATGAATCAAAAACTCAAAATTATTTTTGACTTAGGACTTATAGTTTTGACCTAAGTTATACACAATAGTGATCTTTTAAATTATTTTGTAGTTTGAAATTTTTTACTTTAACCAAATACTCAAAAGATAAGGAAAATAATACACAACAACGATTATATCAACAAATACAAAGATAACTGATCAAATTAATTTTTTTTGGGTAAAAAAAATGGTTGTTCATAAGTTATTTATCCAACGTGACAAACCAATAAATAAAAAATAAAAAATAAAAAATTCTAGTTTGTGCTCTAAAAATCTGAAAAGTCAAAAAAATTGAGTTTATCGCATCACAAGTTTTGATGTACGATTAATCTACAACTTGATGACTTATTTTCGTTCATAACTTCGAAAATTATGGTTATACTAGAAAGGAAAAGCGTATTTGCATTTGCAATCAATTACAAAATTTCAGAAATTTAGTCCATTTGTAATCCTACGTCACGGAACTTGGTCAAAAGAACTTGAGAATTGGGCCCTATAGAGTGGTTTTTAGCTGTTAGTATTTAATTTATTATTTCTAGTGCATGGTAAGCTGGTTGAGTCCTCAAACCATCTCAAATCTTTTGAGCATCAAAGACTAACAAGCATAAACTGTGAGCCACTAGATTTGAAGACTGGCTAGTTACTAGCCATATTCAAATCCTTTACAAGTCTGAATACTAACTATCTTTGTGTGAATTGTTTGATTGTGTGCATTTAGAGTTGGAGATAAATATGAAATTTGAAGATTGCAGTCCATGGCATCACTTGATCTTTGTAGAAGAACTGGCAGTTGATCTTGGCAACAACTCTGTTTGCCGGGTGTGTCATGAACAGGTGTTGGGTCCTGTCTACAAATGCTTGGAATGCGATTTCATCCAGCATCAATCATGCCCCGAGCCAACAAACGCAAGAAAGTGGAAGTCCAGGCATTCTTTGGAGGATAGGCATCACTTGATCTCTATAGAAGAGATGAAAGATAACGACGAGAAGGAAGTTGCTTGCAGGGGATGCGAGGAATCATCTGTTCCTATGCATAAATGCTCCATTCCAAAATGCCCTTTTCTACTACAACCCAACTATCTCTAGCAGTACAACATCCCATGCTCCCAAATGACCTCCTTACTCTCCGAGAACCATCATACTCCAATAGATGTGATGGTTGCCGGAAAACGTGCGGCAAATTGCTGTTTTACCGTAATTCCCTTCGCGACTTTGACATGCACATGGAATGCCTTCACCGTTGGCGAACCAATGCTGATGACTGCCACGAACATGTGGTCAACCCCACTAAGGGGCCGATTCCGTTCACTTGCGAAGGGTGTGGTGAGAAAAGTGAGGATACAGCCTACCTTTGTAGCGTTTGCCGACTCTTGACTCACAAGAAGTGTGTTGCATTTGAGCAAACCATCAAAATTGAAGGACACAATCATTTTCTTATTCGCACCTATTCTGTTTATCGAGTCAAAGAGCAGAACAAGATATTCTGCAACATTTGCCGTAACAAGGTAAATTTAGATTATGGAGCTTATTATTGTCAAGATTGCGAATACATTATTCACCTGAGATGTGCACATTATTTTGAATCGCAAAGTCATGATCTTGATAACCCTACTAGTGATTTTGTTTACTTGGTGGAGGGGACAAATGCGGCAGAGGACAAAAGTGCTGGCCCTCAGCAAATCCCACACTTTAGCCACCCAGAGCATGACTTAATCATTAGCTATGAAGAGCCGAGGGATGACAAACATTGTGAGGTTAAATATGAACTATTTTACAGCACGAAACTTTACGTGGCTTCAGTTACGTGTGCGATTACTCATTCTTGCAAAGACGAATGTAAATATTAAGTGCATTAACCAAAAAGAAAGCCCTTTCACCATTCCATCTATCATTTATCTCAAAGCAATTCCTAAGTGAATTCCAAGTTCTGGTCACTTGTTTTTTAATTCTCTTTGTTCGATTAGTTGCAGACATTAAATTCTACACCTGTCAAGCGTAGGTGGCATTAAATCCCAACCGGTCAAGATGGCATTAAATTTTCAGCATTAAATTCCCCACCTGTCAAGTCAAGTGAAGGTGGCATTAAATCACTACCTGTGAAGCGTAGGTGGCATTGATTCCCCGCAATAAATCCTCCACCTATCAAGCGTAGGTGGGAATCAAATTCCCCACCTGTCGAGCGTCGTTGCAATAAAATCCCCACCTTTCACGGTGGCAATAAATTCACGGCATAAAGTGATGTGAAAGTTCGGTCTCACATAAGAGTTAAGGGAACCACCGAGTCTGGAGATGCAATAAATCCTTCGAGGGATTTGCGCCACGCCCATCCCTAAAACTGTTGATGACAAGCCAAAAAAGTGCAGGCATTCGTACATCGCTCCTGTGTAAACTTGGACAGAGCCATGTAATGGGACGTACAATTATAGCCTGGCAAGCCTGGTAAACCCTACAGCGTGTCTTCCGTCAATCAAAACGTTTGATGTTGACTTGGGTATGGTTTTGTTGTTTGATGACAGTGTATGTGATCTATAACAACATTTTTATGCCTAAAAGTATAGTTTAATATATGTCGAACCATTATGAACATTTTTTACAATATGGATGCCTCATTGTTATTATTTTTTTCCTTAGTTGCAAAACAAAAGCACTAGACCGAGACAAAATTGAGATCAAGATTGCAAGATTTGAAACACAAATATGTAGAACTAGAGAATGTATTAGAGTTTAGTTTCTAATTTATTGTTAAATATGATGTGGAGATTGATTCATATGACAAAAATCTTTTTAATGAAAACATGTTCGATATTAATTAAAAAATTAATTTATTTTACTATAATCACATCAGAAGATAAATATTTTGTATAACAACTCAATTTATTCATGTTTGTATTAAAACAATCACATTTGAAATCAGTTATAAAGTATAAATTAATACTTGGGTTGCCATCTCATCAGAGAAATTGATGAGTCACACGATCTATGTGGTCATGTCAAAGGAAAAAAAAATGATAGAGATAAAAGAAATTAGAAGGCAAAGGGCAAATTTTAAGTTAAATACAAGTGAGACATTTGAAGGTTGTTTATCCTAAACAATGGGAATATTAAAAGACTTAATAAGCCATGAGGGTAATGCATAATATATGTGGTCATGGAAGGAAAAACAAATTTATAAGACAGAAGATAAAGGGTATGCCACGAGTGGCCATAGGTATGCTTATCCGAAAAATAGTTAAATACTAAAGGTTCTTTAACGAAATTAAAAATCCATAAGGTTTATTCAAAATACGTGCGGTCATGTAAGGACAATAAATTGATAAGAAAGAAGTTGAAGGGTATGCCACAAGTGGGCCAGGCATGTTCATCCGAGAAGTAGTTAATTTTGAAGACTTCATGAACGTTGAAACCAGTGTGAAAGAAACCTGTTGATAATGACTGGTCGGCACGGCAAGTGAACACGGTTCATGAGTTAATGCCTGTACCCACCAAGGCAAACATGATGGGACTGCTTTACGTACTGCTATTGAAGTGTCACTCAACTTTTTTTTTTTTTAAAAAAAATTTTTTATTATAAACTCACACACCCGGGGAAATTTTTATTATAAGCAGTCTACAAATTTTTGGTCCCACATGTAAATGCGCCAACCGGCTTGCTCCTTCTTCTTTCATAAATCAGCCTCTATTCCATGCGATACAGGACCACGTATTTACCCGACAAATCCAATCTTTTAGGAGTTGTCAACAATTTGTAGACTGCTTAAGGTCAATATTCTCTTTTATTTATGTGTTTAGATGTCCTTTAACATCATTTAACATAATGCTTAAAGAAATTTTAGAACGCAAGGTTGACATTACTTGCTTAGGAATTCAAACAAGGCAGCTAGAGGACTATCTTATTAAGTCATTTGCACAAAAGCACCTACCCTTAAATTGTCTATAGGTTTACATATATATATATATATATATATATTTTTTATTCATACACTCATGAGAAATGAGAGGAAAAAATTAAACTTTTGACTTATTGGACTCACAAGTTAGGACTGGCTTACTATTAAGCTAAAGGAACTCTCCACATTTCTTTTAAGGTTTTAAATTTTTGGATCTTTTTTAATTTGTAGAAGAACTCATAAATGATAGCAACAAGGTAGCTTTTTCTCCAACATCAATTATGGATGTTTAACCGTAAAACATTGATAAAATAGAAAATAGAATAACTTAGTTTGTCTTGTAAAAAACAGCAATAATGATCAATTAACTCCATTAATTGAAATATTTAAATGGATAGCTATCACCATGCACTGAAAACAATAATCTCATTTCAACTATTAATTCTTTGTTAGATTGGAAATATGCTTATCATTATCATCAACACTTCAAAAAGCTTTTTCTTTTGTTCTTTTCCTCTAATTTTTGTCATCATCAACTATCTTTGCTTCAATTTACAAAAGTATAAATTTCTACATCCTTAACAACATTTTCGATAACCATTAAGAAAATTTAAAATTAAAAAAAAAAAATCGATAACCACCGTTATTCCCTTTCGTGTCCTTGAATGCAAAGTGGCAACATTTTCCACTTCTGAAAATAACAAAAGCACTAAGTTAGAGTATTTTAGTGGGAGTCGGAAAACTACGTAACTGACCATACATTCATTTCTCCAAACTTTCCCCGCTGCTTATCCCATGAGACGCTGCAGGACCCTACTAATAGATATGGACATTTCCCTAGATGGCGGACTCGAATAACAGATACTTACTGTGCAATGGCTGAGGGAAGGCGTATAGCTGAAATTTGGCTTTTCGACAAGATTTATCCGTCACATCGATATTTCATCTGTTTTTAAGGATTTGTACATTGCATAGTATCAATTTTTGTATTTTGATGTTCATTTTAATATGTTTTATAAAACTTTAACGCTCCCAGCACTAATATTTAAATCCTGTTCGGGACAGGATTAATCTTCCAATGCTTAAATAGAAATTTTTTTTGGCTTATCTATGGGCACTGATTTGGAACTTTCCATCATTTCCTCATGTTAAGAAACCAATCTAAGCTGAAAACCTTAAAACAGCTTATCATTGAGAGAGAATATGAGTTTCATACATATGAACATCCAGAAAAAGAACTTCTACGCTAGCTCTTATACAAGATAACAAGAATAAAGAATTAACTATTACACGGGCCTAAATGGGCCTATGACTATGTGGGCTATTATGTGCATGTAAAAGACATCACTTTCAATATCCCCTCTTAAGCTGGTGGGCGATACAAATTATAGACACCCAGCTTGCTTTGAAGAAAGTGATGTTGTTGTATGCCCAAAGCCTTTGTCAACAAATCTGCAGGTTGGTTTCGAGTGGATATATGAGCCGTTCGAATCACTCGTGCAACAATCTTTTAATGAAATGGTGATCAATCTCTATATACTTGGTTTTTTCATGCAACACCGGATTCGCAACAATCTTCATTGCAGCTTCATTGTCACAATATAGGTTGACAGGGGGTAGTAAAGGTACCTGTAGATCTCGAAAAAGTCCCAGAAGCCAGATGATCTCGCACGTGGTGAAGGCCATGGCGCGATACTCAGATTCGGTGGAGGAGCGGGAAACTGTGGATTGTTTCTTACTCTTCCAAGAAATCAGTGAATCCCCAAGCATGATGCAAAAACCAGTGGTGGAACGGCGTCCCATAGGGCATGATCCATATGTGGCATCACAATATGCATGTAGTATAAAACTATTATCAGATTTCATCAAGAACCCTTGACCTGGAGATCTCTTAACATATCTAATGACCCGAAGGGCTGCATCAAAATGAGACTCTTTGGGAGCATGCATAAACTGACTCAAGAGTCGAACAGCAAAGCATATGTCAGGTCTAGTCACGGTGAGATAAATTAATCTTCGAACCAAGCGTTGGTATTTGGTGACATCCTTGAGAGGAGAATCCCCCTCTTTATCCAAGAACTCATCATACTCAAGGCCAGTGTATTCCACGTTCTGCTCCATGGGAGTATCAGCAGGCTTGCAACCAGATAATCCATACTCTGAAATTAATTCAAGAGCGTATTTGCACTGATTCATAACAATTCCAATCGAAGAACGTGCCATCTCTACGCCTAGAAAATATTTCACTAGCCCTAGATCTTTCATATGAAAGGTAGAACAAAGATATTTCTTTAAGTTCTGGATCTCTATTTCATCACCTCCAATGATGATCATGTCATCAACATATATGAACACAATAAGAAGACCTTTACGTGTTGATTTCAAGAAAAGAGAGTAATCATACTGTGAGTGATGAAAACCAGCGTGAAGAAGAGCATCTGTGAATTTCTGGTACCATTGTCGAGAAGCCTGCTTGAGCCCATACAATGACTTCTTTAATTTGCATACTTTGGATCCCCCCTTATGCTGAAATCCTTTTGGAAGACGCATATAAATTTCAGTGTCCAAATCCCCTTGCAGGAAGGCGTTGTGAACATCCATCTGATGCATAGGCCAATTGTGAATGGTAGCTAAAGTCGTGAGAATCCGAACAGTCATAAGCTTTGCTACTGGAGCATAAGTGTCTTCATAGTCAATCCCATGCCGTTGGCTATATCATTTAGCTACCAAGTGTGCCTTAAAGCGGTCAACGGTACCATCAGCCTTATACTTAACTTTGTACACCCATTTGCTGCCTATTGCTTTGCGACCTGCAAGCAAAGAGACCAATTCCCATGTATGGTTTGATTCTAAAGCCCTAATTTTCTTAGTCATAGCATCTCGCCAATGAGGGTCAGAAACAGCTTCATTATATGTGGAGGGCTCAACAATAGCAGAAATAGAACAAATAAAGTGATCATAAGTGCTAGAGAGGCGATGATGGGAAATGGCATGACATATAGGGTGAGTTGTGGAAGGGGTTGCAATATAAGTCCCTACGTAATCCTTAGTCCAAATAAGAGGTTTAGTGAGCCTACCTGATCGATGGGAAGGCGGAATAGAAGGCAAAGGAGGGGATTCTCGAAGTGGTCTAGTGTAGGGGACAATGGCAAGTGAATCAGGGTCCTGCAAAGTAGTGTCAGAAGGTGATGGATGCATGTGAGAGGGCGATGTGGGGTTTATTGGGATGTCAAGAGGTGTATCATGAGATGCATGGGCAAAAGGAAACACAGATTCATGAAATAGAACATCGCGACTCACAAGGAATTTTCTAGTTTGAATATCAAGTAGACGGTAACCCTTTTGACCAAAGGGGTACCCCATAAAGATAGATGAAACTGAGTGGTGACCAAATTTATCCTTCTGGGTCACATTAGCGACATAACATAAGCATCTAAAGACACGAAGATGATCAAGGTTAGGCAATTTTCCAAAAAGGCATTCATATGGTGTTTGGCCTTTGAGGGCAAAACTAAGGGTGCGATTGATCAAATATATCGCAGTAAGCAAACATTCACTCCAAAAACGAATGGGGCAATGAGGCTGAAAGCGAAGAGCCCTAGCCACGTTGAAGAGATGTCGATGTTTCCTCTCAACTACTCCGTTTTATTAATGAGTATAAGGGCAAGAACTTTCATGAATAATCCCATGAAAAGCAAAGAAAGTGATGCAAGAAGTGCTAAAAAAATCTTGAGCATTATCAGTACCAAAACGTTTGATCAATGCCCCAAATTGAGTTAATACCAAAGAAAAAAAATGATTTGGGATGGTGAAGAGTCTTAGTCTTATGCTTCATGAGATAGGTCCAAGTGACACGTGTATAGTCATCAACAATGGTGAGACAATACCGTGCACCAGTGTGGGAAGGGGCCTTATAAGGCCCCCATATATCAACATGTAATAATTCAAAAGATTGGGTAGTAGTGGTGGTCCTATGTGGGAAGGATGATCTAGCATGCTTGGTAAGTGGACATATGGAACATGCTTGAATATCATGCATAAAGGAAGTGGGAATGTCAAAAATATGATGCATTGCATTAAAAGAAAGGTGTCCAAGTCGTTGATGTAAGAGGTTACAAGTAGATAAGGAAAGAGCATGAACATTGTATATCTCCTTGAATACAAAAGAATCTACTGTAGAAGAAGGAATTACATCATTACATGCATCATCATCAAAATTAAAGACAAGGAAATAAAGACCGTGTTTCACTTTACCAACCCCCATCACTGTCCTAGTCCGCAAATCCTGAAAAACACAGAATTTGGAAAGCAAGGTAATAGCACAATTATTTTTATGAGTATATTTAGTGGTAGACAATAAATTGGCAGTAAAAGCGGGGGCATAAAGCACATCATAAAGAAAGTATCTATTATGAAGAATGACAGATCCAATATGGGTAATGGGAATATGTTTGCCATTGGGAAGTTTGACTGTGCGAGATTCATGAATGCATGACCGAGGAGAAATTAAGCAATGAAAATCACCCGTAATATGATCACTAGCCCTTGAGTCTACAAGCCAAAGAGAGAAACAACGGTGTTTAGGGAAAATACCTGCTACATGGGCAGTGGTCCGTGAAGAATTTCCAACAGTAGAGGAGTTTGCAAGGGGTTGCTTTTGCCTGCGGATAAAGGAAATAATTTCCTTTTGGTCCTCTTTAGTGAGAACTATATCATCATCAGAAGCATCGTTAGTGGCAGTGGCATTATGGGCAGAGCGTCTAGCAGTAGCCTTCCCTTTCCCTTTCGGTGGAGGAGGATGACCATGGAGCTTGAAGCACTTGGATTGAGAATGCTCAGAACGGCCACAATGAGCACACTTATGAAGTTGGAAACATTCATCTATGGAGTGACCACGGTGCCCACAGTGCTTGCAATTTTCAGAAAAGGCTTGCTGATCAACGGACCCCATGTGTGCTTGCAGGAGATATGCGGGCTGGGTAACAAAGGAGCTCACGGGAGTGAGCTGGGAGAAGCTGCGTGGGTCTGTAAGAGAGAACCCAGTAGCTTGGGCCCGCGGGAGCCCGCACCAGGCGCGAATAGGCCTGCACTAGGAGCGACCCGCGCAATAGAGTGAGCTGAAGCTGGAGGATCCGACCCGTGCGCACCTAGCTGGAGATGCCCGAGCTGCGCGTCGACGGCAAAGACCATGGAGTTTGGCCGAGTGCTAGTCCCGAGTGAACAACCACGATGCAGGCGCCGTTCTTCGTCGCGAATCATTCCTATAGCTTCAGAGAGCTGCAGAACGGGACGGGTATTGTGGATCTGGGACCGGGCAGTGCAGAAATCTTCATCTAACCCATTCAAGAACTAGGTAAGTTTGATGCGATCTTGGAAACGGCTGAAAGCGGTTACATCTGTGAGTTCAAGAAAGAGAATAGCAATGTAGCTCTCGTACTGGCTCTAGAGACGTTCAAGCCGGTACGAATAATGGTCTACATGTTCAACATTTTGTGCAATGGTGGCCATATCGCGTTGGACAGTACAGAGTTCTTGAATACCCACTCGTTGGAACTTATTCTGAAGATGAAGCCAGACAGCCCTAGCATCAGTTGCATAGGTGAATGTGCAGTAGATCTCTGGGGCTAGAGCAGTGAGAAGCCAAGAGAGAACTACCCCATTGCAGCGCTTTCATAAGGGATATAGAGGTGAGTCTGAAATGGGTTGAAGGACAGAGGGATCCACAATCCCGTGCTTATTCTTTCCCATAAAAGCATTGTCCATGTTGCGGCTCCAACTAGCGAAATTTTCAACCCCAAGAAGCTTCTCAGACACGATCAAAATGCATGTTTTCTCAGTGGGATGAAGATAAAGGGGGTGGCCGGGTTGGACTTGGGAAGGATCATCGGGGTTGCCAGAACGGGTGAGTGATGTCAGGTAGGAGAGCGACGCCGATGACGACGTTCATGGCGACCACGAATCGGGCTAAGAAAGTTATCGAAAGACATTTGGAAAAAAAAAAGGGATAAAGGAGAGATAAGGAGACGAACACCAAGTGTTCGATAGAATGTTCCAGTGGGGAACATACGAAAAAAAGTGTGAGAAAAAGACTGAGAAAAAGAAAAAAAAAATCTAGAAAGGAGAGGCGGAAACGTGTGAGAGCACAAGAAAGATCATCCCTGCTCTTAATACCATGTTAAGAAACCAATCTAAGCTTAAAACCTTAAAACAACTTATCATTGAGAGAGAATATGAGTTTCATACATATGAACATCCAAAAAAAGAACTTCTACGCTAGCTCTTATACAAGATAAATAAAAAATAAAGAATTAACTGTTACACGGGCCTAAATGGGCCTCTGACTATGTGGGTTGTTATGTGCATGTAAAAGACATCACTTTCAATACCTCCCTCACTAAATTTTTCTTGAACTAATTTTTTCATAGCTTTTCGTATATAAAAAAATGAGTAATTTTAGTGTATATACAATTGTAGAGCAAATATGAAAACGATTGGACATTGGCCTTTTGGTGTGATATGGAGTTATTGGATGAGATATGCGGTCATGTAGAGAGAAATGAAGTACTTTGTTGACAAAATTAAGATTGACAAGAAGAAAAAAGGAGTACCCATTATCAAATGAAATTTTTACTAACTCAGAAAAAGAATAATAGAAAGAGTGGATGCACTTGCATGAAATTTCTGTTAGGTAAACTGACTTTTTCATCTTTTACTTTGTTATTTTTACTAATGAATTTTAATGTGCTTGTTGAGTTGATGGTGAACTCTTTTGTCATTTAGGGAGAAAGAAGATACTCCATCGAGGCTTGATGCATTTCACGTTAGCAACAAATGATACCATTAACTGCATAATTAAAGGGCCACCAAGTGTTAATAAATAACGACAGGTGAAAACAGCTAAAAAAACAAAAGAAAGAAAACGAAAATTCATATTGATGTGATTTGAATAAAAGGTAACCCCAAACGTCCTTGAGAAATGGCCTCCTCCTCTTTCCATAATTACCCCGCCTTTACCAAGAACCGTGAAAAAAACGAATCTCGCGAGAATCGAAACACCGGGTAAAAAGTTGAAATCCTGGTAGGCGTTCATCAGAAGGCGTCAGAGCCGCAGTGTTCACCTGCTTTTCACGACTGCCACTGGGTTTTCTGAACGATGGAAGCCAATAATTCAGACTTAGAAGGACGTGAAAATATCACTGACAAAAACGAGTGAATTACAATGAGTTGGCACCCATTGTCTTCCAAACCTTTACCGATTGACGAAAACATCGCTGCATAAAGCTGACATCGCCGTAGGCATTCACCACAACACGTCAGAAAGGCTCGGAAACAGCTTTTTAGTCATCTAATGGATATGCGCCACGCCCATCTCTAAACTGTTGATGATAAGCCAAAAATGTACATCGCTCCTGTGTAAGACCTGGGCAGAGCTATGCTATGTTATGGTACGTACACCTTATAGCCTGGCATGCCTGGTAAATCCTACGGTGTGTCTTCCGTCAATCAAAACGTTTGATGTTGACTTGGACGTGGTTTTGTTGTTTGATGAAAGTGTATAACAAAATTTTTATGTTTAAACATATAGTTTAATATATGTCAAACCATTATGAACATTTTTATTAGTATGGATGCCTTATTATTATTATTTTTCCTTAGTTGCAAAACAAAAGTATTAGACCGAGACATAATTGAGATCGAGATTGCAAGATTTCAAAAAGACAAATATGTAAAACTAGAGAAAGTATGTATTAGAGTTTAGTTTCGAATTTAACTTATTGAAATCCAATAACAAATTTATTATTGTTAAATATAATGTTGAGATTGATTCTTATACAACAAAAGTGGATACACTTTTATGAAATTTGAATAATATTTTCGCATAAGATATCTACCTCACCTTTTGTCTTATTATTATTAACATTCTTTTATACTAGAAGGATAATGTCTATCTTGAATTATAAAAATAAAAAATAAAAAAACAACAACAACACTTATAAGACTTCAATTCCTAACATACAAGTTTACCCTATATTTCAATAAAATTAGAAAAGCTTTTTATTCAAAATTTGTTTATAAGAATGTGAGATTACTCTTTTATATATAGCTGATTTTATATCAAAATTTAAATTTAGTTTATATTTGCCGTCACTTAGATATAAGTAAAACAATTAATAGCAGAAAGTCATTTTCTTTACAACCCAAAAGCTTATAACGCCATTGACTTTTGCTTTAAAACGTTATTTATACGCTTTAGACGGTGATTTGAATAAAATAAAAAGTGCTTAATGTGATATATATCTAGACTTCAAAATCATATAATTAATTGTAAGTAAAATAATTAAAACCACAATTTTAAATTAATTTGATTAAAGCATTTTATTAAACAATATACCTTACATTTATTAACATAACTTCACGGGAGTGAAAAATAATAGGCTTTTCCTATATGCTATTTTCAATGTAAAATTTCACTATATGATTTTTTACTCGATGATGAGAATTGAATCTATTGCCGTTATGAGTCAAGGTCCAATGTGCAAATTTTTATTTATTTTATGTTGATTAAACTTTGCCATTCAGATGAGCTTTGGTGTCACAAATAAAAATTTCTTTGGTAAGGTTTAAGATCTTTAAAACTTTTTATTTTCCTTTGCAATTCTTTGGTAGAATATTAATATGGGAAATAGTAAGAAAAAAAGAAATAAATTTATATATATAAGAAAAGCACTACACTAAGATACTAACATGGGAAATATATTTACCTCTTATTTCTAAATATCATTTCATCATAATGTCAAAAAAAAAATTCAACTCTAAAGGATGAAATATTGTACTTAGAATTTATAATCTAATATTGTGTTTGGAAATTATATAAACATATTTTCATGGGCAAGAAATTAAATTAAATTATTTAAGATATAAAATACAATTTCTTTTAAGAATGAAAGAGATCTTAAATCACCTACTAAAATTAATTCTACCATCATGGTGACAATGAAAATTACTTGGCCTAGTTGATTTTAAAGAAACTCTAGATCTTTCACAGTTGCCAGTGTCATTGATAACAGCTAGAAAGGCAAGCGGTCAATAACTGCTTAGTTTAATTGGTTTTAAATTTGCATAGATAATCTAAAAAGGCCAGTAGATTTTTTGCAGAAGTGCTAGTGTCACACAAGGACAAAGGAAAATGAGAGCAAGAAACGCATGTTGATTCGGTTTTTAAAGGCATCGTTAATCTAAACAATTGTAGATCTCGAAAATTTGCATCATTTATCTTAAAAAGTTGGCATATTCTTTGCAGAAGTACTGGTGTCACACAAGAACAAAGGAAAATGATAGACAAAAATTACGTCAGTTGCCTACAGCTACTCAAATTGATTGGTTTTCGAGGCCAGACTAGACTATTCACGAACACAAGTAGTTTTCAATGTCACAGTATTACAAACATTCAACTTTTGTTTTAAAGTATATAAAATTTAAAATATTTCTTAAATTTCTGGCCTAAAGACAATATGTGACATTATTAGTAACAAATTAGTTTAAAATTACCAAGAGAATCGATAGACAATAGAATTTAGTTATTTATTTTTAATATATTTAATCATCTTTTCGTACTGTAACAATTTGCATCACATGTTTTGATGCATTATTAATTCATAATGCACTCATTTATTTTCATGATTTTAGATCTAAAGGTTACAATGAGAGAAACAATTGAGGTTATAACTAAATCTTTTTACAGTAATTTATTATAATTTTTCGAATCCGAGATATTTAATAAGTTATTTTTATTGAACCTATTCCATTTATCTACAAAGTTTGACTAATTCAATACATTTATTATTACGTGACTGGGCCAAAAGGCTATGGGCGCCGGTCCTTTCAATTGATTAATTTTTAATTTTTAAAATTTTAATATATTTTTTTATTTTTTTCAATTGGGGGACTATTGAATTTATGTGCAACATTTGCAGGCATGTAAAGTGGAATAAAAAAAGCAATTCATTCACAAAATTAAGACAATATAAAAAGTTAAAAGGTATGTAACTAGTTACTTTTATTCTATTTCACAATCAAACTCTAAATTAATTTAACCCATAAAAAATAATTAAAAAAATAAAACCATAAAAAGTAAAAATTTAAAGTCGTGATAGACATATGCTCACAAAAAGAAGGCAACAAAAAAAGTAGATACACTAGCATGAAATTTAAATGACATTTCTTCATAAGACGTTTGCCTTTTTGTTTTTTGCCTTATTATTAACAAATTTTTATGCTAGAAGAATTGTATCTATTTTGAATTACTAGAAAAGCACTTATGAAACTTCAATTCATGACATGTAATTTTATCTTGTATCTTAATAAAATTAGAAAAGCTTTTTATTTGGAATTCGTCTATAACAACGTGGGATTACTCTTTTTTATATAACTGATTTTATAACAAATTTCAAAATTTGTTTATATTGGCCGTCACTTAAATATTTGTAAAACAATTAACCGTGGAAATTCATTTTCTTTACCACGCAAAAGCTTATAATGCAATTCATTTTTGCTTTAAAATGTTATTTATATGCTTCAGGTGGTGACTGGGAAAAAAAAAGTGCTTAAAGTGATATATATAGATAGACTTCAAATCATTGAATTAATTGTAAATAAAATATTTAAAACTACATTTTTATAGTAATTTGATTAAAGCCTTTTGTTACTCAGTATATCTTGCCTTGTTCTTCTAGAAACCTTGCACTTCTTCTTGGAAGTGGTGGTATGGCGCAGGGACGGTGGAAAACAACTGGTAGAGAGAATCTAGGCTAAGACATTGTTATGGAGTCGTCTTAGATTATCGAGTAAAACATATTTTCGACGTCAAATCTAAATTTTGTAGATTATTCCACTGTAAATTGGAAATTAATACTTGGGTTGCAATCTTATCGACGAAACGCAGAGGGAGTATAGACATATACAATCACGTGAAAGCTTAAAAAACGGATCTTAGTTGTTGGTCTTCAATATTTTTCATCCAACATTTGCATTGGGAAGAAAAGGACTAATTTTAGATTATTGTCTGGCTGCCAAACGTGCTATAGGGGACTTCGGGGGTTGATCCTCCTATAAGACTACACATATTCAAATTCTTAGGAAATAAAGATAGAGTGTAAAAATCTTTAAACTCTGCCATTGAATGCATAGAACTTTTAAATTTCATCGTTTTCAAAGTGAAATTAATATTCAATTTTACTGAATCAAGCCTGCACATCGATGAAGTAATTTTTATTAATTACTATAACTTGTCTCGTTCAATTCACAGGAAAGTGACAACTAAAAAGGCAAGTTGAACAAATGAAAATTTTAATTTAGTCGTTTTGAGAGATTTAACTCAATCACATGGACAATGTAATAACCAACTCAAGTTCCGAGGACTCAAAATGGTGTTTTAAAAATATCTCTTCTTTCATTTATCTGTGCTCTTTTTCTTACTTTCAACACATTTGTGCCAAATCTTTTTCTTTCTTTTGTCTGTTGTTGATTCTTTGCTATAAGCTCTCTCTAGTGGATATGAAGGACAATAGCATGATATTGGCAGTAAACGGGTGCTGGTAGATACACACACAAATTTTGGCACGCTAATTCTAGTTCAATGGCTGTGGCACAGGAGGTTCTCGTTGCCATTCATCTAATTATAACGTAATCCCTTTTTTTTTTTTGCTTTAAAATATAGCACACCTGCCTTAGATGGTGATATGGAAATACTAATTGCTTTATATGATTTTTTTTTAATGATCTTCAAAACCATGGATTTAATTGTAAATAAGAGTATCCAAAATAGCCACATTTTTAACAGGAAATTGACTAGAATAACTTTCTATGGTTGTGATTATGTAAGAAGGAAAAAAGATGTGTGAAGATTAAGCAGTTATTTAATCATTTTCAAGATTTTTATAATGTTATGAAGACTCATCTCTCATTTAAAATTAATTATTGAGATAGGAGACACCTCCATATAAGAAGAATAACAACAAAATAATATTAACATGATACATTTCTATATTATTTTCAGTATATCCCTTCATCTTGAGTAAAAAAAAAAAAACTATGAGAACTTAATATACAAATGAGAGGGTGTTACATTTCGAATCTAAGCTTTAATATTGTCTTAAAAATTTTATTTCTTAAAAAATTGATTTCTAAAAAGAAAAACAACTTACATAAAAAAAAAGATGATATCAAAATATAAATAATGTAAAATACATCTTTACACTGTTTTAATAGAGGTTTTTTTTTTTCTTTTTTATTCTCTTTATGAATGGAAGAATTGGTTGAATCTCCCTAAAAATAGATTTTTTCGTGACTTCCAATGATGGAAGTTTGTTGGACCTGTTCAGATAGTGTTTTGTTTTTCAAGTTCGAATATGTATAATGTCTGGATGATGGTCAAGTATGCGAATGGGTATCACGGCCCCTATCTTTTCCCTTTCATTAATTACTATAAACTACCTCGTTAATCTGTCGGCAATCTTCCGGGATCCCAATCGGAACTTGGTTTGAGCGGAGTTGATTTGGATTTGTAGGAGTCATCTTCCCTGCATCAGAGTGGACACAACACACCCGCATCATAATGGAAACGGCACATCAGCATCATATTGGACACTGCACAACTGCATCATAAGGGACACAGCACCTCTGCATCATCAAGGGGACACAGCACCGAGACACAAGCCAAAGCTTTGCATAAAACTAGTCTTCTCTTTCATTCCCCATTACTATCTTTTACATAGCCAACCTCGATACAATTTTGCCCCCGTTACATTAAATGCCCACCAACTACATCTCTTGCCATAAAAGCCCGATCCCACTTCCACAAAGTCTACACAGGGGTCCCACAAACCACCAACTACAAGATAATACAAAACCCAAAACAGGCACGTGACATAATCTCGAAAGGGCCAGTGGATTCTGGGTGCTATTACAGATAATAGCATAAGAATGGAGGAAAGAGACAGCAAGAACGGCAAACTAAATGCATCGAACTTCAAAATTTGATCAATATTCAATTTTATAAGACTAGATATATTCAGTTTTCAAGATAAGTTTTTTTGAGATCTTACACCTTTGTTATTTTACTCTGCAAGTTGAACGCATGGAAATTCTAAATTTTATCATTCTCCAAGACGAGATTCTACTTGTTCACATGGATAAATAATATAAATTCTATATGATTGCATACATTTAAGTTTCTTTGCAAGTTGAATGCATGAAACTTCCGAAGCTGATCATTTTTCAAGACGAGATTCAACTCGATCATGTGGGTAAGTAATATTATAAGACTACATATATTCAAGTTCCAAGATAAGTATTTCTCAAATGTTACACCTTTTGTCATTATACCCTGCAAATTGAAGACATGGAGCTTTTAAATTTGATCCTTTTCCAAGACAAGATTCTACCCGATCACAGGGATAAATAATATTAAATTCTATATGATTGCATTCATTTGAGTTCTTGGGGGCAAGAAGGGAGGTTTAAAATCTTTCACAATCATTTTCCTTTGCAAATTAAGGGCACACAACTTCCAAATTTGATAATTTTTGTAAATTAATTTTTGTAAAACATGTGATGTAAATTGTTACAATATTAAAAAATGATTAAATATATTAAAAATAAATAATTAAATTCTGTTGTCTAATATATGTCGAAGCCGTAAGTAAGAGTTGCAATCCAGCTAGGCGTTCATCAGAAAGCGTCAGAATCATGTGTTCACATGCTTTTCACGACTGCCACTGGGTTTTCTGAACGATGGAAGCCAATAATTCAGACTTCGAAAGACGTGCAAGTATCACTGACAAAAACGAGTGAATTAATGAGTTGGCACCCATTGTCTTCCAAACCTGTACTGATTGACGAAGACATCGCTGCATAAAGCTGACATCGCCGTAGGCATTCATCACAAGACATCAGAAAGGCGCAGCAACCAACTTTTTAAACATCCAATGGATTTGCGCCACGCCCATCTCTAAAACTGTTGATGACAAGCCAAAAAGGTACATCGCTCCTGTTTTACTTAGATATAAGTAAAACAATTAACCGTAGAAATTCGTTTTCCTTACAGCCCAAAAGCTTATAATGCCATTGACTTTTGCTTTAAAACGTGCTTAATGTGAAAAATAATAAACTTTTCCTAAATGCTATTTTCAACTGTAAAATTCCATTATATGATTTTCACTGATGATGAGAGTTGAATCTATTGACATTACGAGTCAAGGTCCAATGTGTAAATTTTTATTTATTTTCTGTTGATTAAACTTTGCCATTCAAATAAGCTTTGGTGTCAAGAAATAAAAGTTTTTTTGGTAAGGTTTAAGATCTTTAAAACTTTGTTATTTTCCTCTTCAATTCTTTGGTAGAATACTAACATGGGAAAATAGAGGTTATAACTAAAAAATTTTACAGTAATTTATTATAATTTTTCAAATCCGAGATATTTGATAAGCTATTTTTACTGAACCTATTCCATTTATCTACAAAGTTTGACTAATTCAATACATTTATTATTACGTGACTGGGTCGAAAGGCTCTGGGTGCCGGTCCTTTCAATTGATCATATTTTACAGCTGGTTGAGTTTTCGGATCTTTATCAAGTTTTTGAAACTTCTAAGAATCAGAGAGGCGAGTAGTAAGGCAGCCTACTTGTTTGACGACCAATCAGTTATTAGCGTGTTCGAATTCTTCACCAGTTCGAATACTAATCGTCTTTCATCTTTCAGTGAGTCCTTTGATTGTGTCTGTGTGAAAGATAAATGGAGCCAGAGATGAACTTCAACGATGACAGTCCATGGCATCACTTGATCTTTGTAGAAGAGCTTGCAGCAGATGATCTCAGGGACGAAGCGAAGTGCAAGTTGTGCTGGGAACAAGCTGTGGGTCCCGTCTACAAATGCTTGGAATGCGATTTTATCCAACATAAATCTTGCCCCAACCCAACCAAAAGAGGCTGGGAAGAGTGGATGAAAGATCATAACTACGACTCAAGGCATCACTTGAAGTTGGTAGAAGAGGTGGAGAATAGAACCGAAGAGGAAGTTGTTTGCAGGGGATGCCAGGAACCACCCTCTCTTCCGGAGTACAGATGTTCCATCCCTGGATGCTCCTTTCTCCTAGACAAATCTTGTACCGAGTTATCCCTCGCGGTACTACACCGCCAGCACTCAGACCACGTGCTTACTCTTCAAGCAGTAGAACTTTGGATGGGTCACCATGAAAAAGATAAAATGTGTAATGGTTGCAACGAACTCATCGAATGCTTGTATTACGGTTGTAAACGTCGACGTTGCAACGTTTACCTCCACCCCAAATGCTCCGCCCCAGAGATGGAGCTGCAGCTGGAGCCGCAGCCAGAGCCAGAAGGCCGTAGTCCATGGCATCACTTGATCTTTGTAGAAGAGCTTGCATACAAAGATGAGTGCTCTCTGTGCGAGGAACAAGCGGTGGGTCCCGTCTACAAATGTTTGGAATTAGGATGCGGCCTTATCATGCATAAATCATGCCCCAACCCAACCGAAAGAGATTGGAAAAATGGGATAAACTTCAATTACTGCAGTCGGTTGACGCATCACTTGATGTTGGTAGAAGAGGTGGAGAATAGAGCCGAAGAGGAAGTTGATTGCTGGGGATGCCAGGAAATAGCATTTCTTCCGGCGTTCAAATGCGCCTTACCTGGATGCTCCTTTCTCCTGCACAAATCTTGTACCGAGTTATCCCTCGCGGTACTGCACCCTCTGCACCTAGATCACGTGCTTACTCTCCAAACAGAACGGCCCTTGCATTTCCCTTTCCAAGCAGAAGATAAAAAATGCAATGCTTGTATCAAAACCAAGAAATCTTCCTTGTTTTATGGTTGTGTTCATTGCGATTTCTACCTCCACATCAAATGTTTATCGCATTGTCGATTTAGTGCTGATGACTTCCACGAACACACAGTCATCGTCGCACCGAGGGTGGACCGGTTCACTTGCCAAGCTTGTGGCAAGGAATGCAAGGATTTTGCCTATATGTGCAGTGTCTGCCGACTCATAATGGAGAGGGACTGTGCTGATTTTCCTCACTCCATCCAAACTACACTACATGGTCCTTCCCTCATTTTCATCCATTCTGTTCGTCTAATCAATAAGGAACACAGGGTTCTTTGTAGGTTCTGTCGCAAACAAGTGAACACAAGGTATGGAGCTTATTATTGTATCAGAAAATGTGGCTATATTCTTCATCTCAATTGTGCGAGAAGATATGAGGACAAAGACTCAACAACTGAGTCAGTGTCTAATGATTGTGAGGAGTACACTATTTATTTACTTGATTGGTTAAAAGCAGCAGAGGATGAAAGAGTTGATGAAAAGTTCAAATATTTTGATCATCCACAGCATGAGTTAACCTTGAGCCATGAAAAGCCCGGGTATGACAAAAAATGCAAAGCCTGTACGCATTTTTTATTCTTTGCCCCATATTATGGTTGCGTGAAGTGTAATTTCTTTTTACACGTAAGATGTGCTAAATTACCGATAAATATTAGACGGGGGTTATTACACGAACATCCGCTCACTCGCACTTCTTCGCCGGGGCGGTGTCGTCTGTGTCGCGGAGCTCGAGGGGGTTATGGGTATAGATGTGACAAGTGTAAGAAGTTTGATGTGGATGTTCAATGCGGGTTACTTCCGGATTCTCTTGAGCATGTGCTTCACGAGCATATCCTCTTCCTCGTCAGAGAATCTGAAAGACCTTATGAGAGATGCAACGTTTGCGATCTACCAGGTGTATGCTACGTGTGCACTGATTGTGAGTTCAGATTATGTGGGCGCTGCGTTGCTTTTCCGCCAACGGTCAGGTACCGGTATCATCCACATCACTTGACAGTTACTTCAACAAATGAAGATAAAGAAGAAGAGAACTATTGCCTTATTTGTGAAGAAAACTTTTATAAAAAAAAAATATTTTATTGGTGTGAAAAATGTGATTTTACTGTACATTCTGATTGTATTCTTGGTGACCCTTAACTCTTTAGATTATGACTCTTCAGATTTTGACTCTTCAAATTCTGATGAATGAGATGTATACTGATTCAATTGTAACTTTTTGCTTGTATTTTTATTATTTGTGGTTATCATTTTGTCTACTTGCTGGTGGTAGTAGAAAAGCATTAATGAGAGTATTAATCAAAATTGTTTTTAGTTGGCAAGGAAAGATAACTTGGAACGTAAATGGTAGAACAGCTAGAGCCACAGCTTTCAAGTTATCTCAGCAGGTCTGTGTAATGTTGATCTACAAAACTACCGATGACTGTCCAGAAAGGTGCAGGCATGCGTACCGTGCTACTGTGTCGCGCAGCCGTTTTATTGTACATTTGCTTTACAGCGTGGCCTCCTCTCCTCTAGTGCAGTCAGATTTGTTTAGAGGCTTCTTAATGGACTTGAGTTAAATGGGCTTTTTAATAACCACTTACATCATTACGTCTCAACCATTTTATTATGTTGAACTTAGTTTTTAGGGGACTTTGGCGTGGATCTCTGTTTTTTTTTTTTAATTGGAAGAAAAAAAGAATCAAGTTCATGCATTATTTTTGGACTATCATGGAATATGTCTAGGAATATCTCTCGAGGGAAAATGTCAGAATATCAAATATAATTTTTTCCCAAACTCAAGTTCCACTTTATGTTTGTTGGCCTATTACAATTAAATTTACTAATTAACCTCACCTATCATATTTTCCCCCATGAATAGAGTCCTCTATAACGTAATTGTATCAAAGGCATTTCACAAAGATATAATCTTAATCAGGCACTTCCCAATAGTGGAATAGGTCTCTAATACCAAGTCATCCTAGACTCATGTACTCTTTTTTTTTTTTTCTCATGCTTTGCCTAATTTATTCATATTTTCCATTTAACCATTTGTCTATATACCTTTAATTCACTTCTCAAGAAATTTCTAATTCGAAAAAATAAAATAAAAAAGCTTAATCCACTTTTTAGGCACCCCAAAGCCATACAAAAACACCCGGTCGTGGGTTCGAACCCCGTCCCTCCCCCTCCCTGGGTGCGTGTTATAAAAAAAAAAAAAAAAAAAGCCATACAAAAATAATAATGACAAAAGTCAAAAATAATCTAAATCCATATTACCATAATCCTCTTTTTATTTCAATATAATTGATAAATAATTGTAATCTATATGTTTGATAAATAAACAATGAACCATCTTGATATGTACATTAAGGGATATAAGATGAACTTGAAATCATTAAGGTTTGGGTTCAATAATTATATTCATTATTTATTGTGTTGTTGCACTTGTTATGTAATTTCATTACATGCAATGCTCCACTTGTTACACTTAGTTACGATTTATTTGGAAATTCTAGATGAAATATTACAACATCAAGCTAGTAGAAATGACCACCAAAAATTAACATGTCACATCAATCATGATTGTATAAAATTTTCAAGATCCTCTATCACTTGATTTTTCTTAAAACAAACCACTTTCTGAAACTAGATTACTAGATTTCTATCAAATTAGTGTTTTGTAAATTTAATATAAGATACAATATGCTAAAAATTGAAATAATTAGTACATAATTGGTGATGGTAGTTAATCGTGACATAGCAGTATTGCAACTATGGTGAACCATATAATTTAAAAATAAATGATTTTGAACCCGTATTAAATAAATAAACCTCAACACTACCATTTATTTTGAAAAATTCACAATAATTGAAGCACAACAGTTATTTTGAAGGATAATTTTGCTACAAGATTCTTATCACATTAACCGCACCATCCAACCATGTCAGCAAAACAAGGACACAGAGATGCAGACAGCCATGTCAGCAAAACTGGTCTTTCACGTGCACATTGGGAAAAAGATTTGCCAAAGCCAAAATGCTTATGCAAAAAACTGAATGCGTGTTTGGTTAGAGAAAAGGATGAAGATTTAGAGAATGCATTATTTTTTTTGTGTATGTAATCTCGAAACATAAGTGTAAAAGTTTGAGACAGTTTTGATGTAATACAAAGATTGTTTCAAAATTTATGTACTTAGGATGCGTTTGTTATTCATTTACATCCTCGAATACACCATCTAAATGAGCACTCAAAGGAGGGCAATCTATACGTGAGCTGGAGGGCGTAAAAGAAGAAACGAAGCTGTAGAATGTGGAGCAAACTTATCCTTACTAACCACGATGGGTCGGTATAAGAGAGTGCAGAAGAAGTTCTCATGGAGGCTGATTATGAGGATGAAGGTTGGGACCGTGGCCGTGGGAGGGGTAATCATGGAAGGGCGCGTGGCTTTAGATCTAATGGGCCGATCCAGGCAGCTACATAAGGCGCATTGAGTGGGCATCCATCGGTACAATGCAAATGGTTCACACGATATGGATGTCTTTTCCTATGAGTGTTAATCTTTTATAAGTTTCTTTTAATTATGTAATATTATAGAGTTAAATGTTTCATTATACTGTATGAAAAGTGATTAAAAAGAAAAATGTTAATAATTAATTAATTTATATTTACTTAATTTAGAATTGAAAGAAAGATGTATTTATCACTTATTTAAAATAATATCTATCAGGTAATAAATGTTAACTTTGAATTCTTACAAAATAAACTCATAGATTTTCAGCAAAAGCAAATGAAATTGATCTCTACAATTGCTTTTTTTTTTTTTTTTTTGTTAATCACCATTTTTCTCACTTTCCCTTATCAACACAATCTACAAAAGTTAAAATTAAGCCCAATAATTGACTACCTTAAGTTGAACTATGGGCCACATATCCTATGCATAAGGAAATTATACTTATTCTTTAATTGTATAACATAATTGAAGCAAAGGATAAAGGTCTCGGAAATTATATTTATTCTTTATGCTCTTGAATTAAAATAAAAGATAACGTTGGAATAAAATATGGGGACTAATTGGAGTTTGGGGACGTGAAAATATATATATCACTCCATCAAAGTGACCCAACAGGACTATTAAAAAAAAGATTAAATGAGACTATTATCCTAAGTTTTGCTTGACTTATGTATAACTACCCACAATTTTTTTTTTTGGTTTTTAATGTAAGTTGCATTAATGAAATTAATATACAAAAGCACAGGGGCATACCCCAGTATTACAACAATTTCTAAAAATAAACTAAGAGTAAGCAAAAATAGAGGTTGGAAGCCTCCAAATCTCACTCAAAAATACATTACCTTTAGAGGGTTTGATATTGTGAAGCAGAGAAGCTCTCCCTCGTACAATTTTCCTTACTTTAGCCAACAAGATTGGAATGTCAACTAATGTATTTTGAAATCTTCTTCTATTCCTTTCTGCCCAAATGCAATAAATACAAGCTAGAAAAGATATTTTAAGAATTTTTGCAGCCAGATCTTTACCTTTTGATGCTTTAATCATCCAGTTTAATTCTTCATTCCATCCTCTGATGTGACGTCGAATTCCATTTTGAGCAAGGATATTTTTCCAAATCACCATTGTGCATGGACATTCAAAAAAGAGATGACTCCTGTTTTCTACTTGAACTTGACAAAAATCACAGTATTGGTTAATTGTAGGAAGCCATTGTACCATTCTCTCTGCTGTAGAAAGTCGATCATGGCAAACTAGCCATCCAATAAAGTTATGCTTGCAAATCCCACCAGTCCAAATTAGTTCATACCAATTTACTTTTTCATTAACTGGTTGCAGATCTTGATAAGTAGCTTTGCAACTGTAGGCAGGGCTAGAAAGAACTGAAGTAAGCATAGGCCTTAACTTGAGGAGGCCTCTCCAACTCCATGCCATTGAACCTTTGATTTGAATCTGCATTATTGAAATTCTTTTACATTTAGTGCTATGTATCCACTTACTCCATAATGATTCATCTGGCTGATTTATGAGTGTCCAAAGCATACGTCCTAGAAGGACTTTATTCCAAAGTTTAAGGTTCGGCAATCCCAATCCCCCTTCCTTCTTTGGTGAGCAGACAGTTTGCCAAGCAATTTTGTGGGAACGTTGTATATCCATACTTCCTGCCCATAAAAAGTTCCTAATTATGTGTGTTAGATGTACATAATTTCAAAAGTGATGTGCAAAAGAGATAAGCTATGCAATTTAGCCATAAATGATATACAATAAAAAATTATTTCATGCCATTTTTCAATTTAAATTTGAAAATATTTTTAGAACTCTTTGATTACCTAGAAAATAGGATTATTATAATAATCATTAGGATTTATAAAATTAGTCCTTCCCAGCACTTTTCCTTTTATTTTTGTCAATGCCAACTATCTTTGCTATAATTTACGATGGCACAATCTTTAGCTTCCTTAACACCATTGAGAAAATTAAAAAGTAAAAAGAAAATGGATTCATTTTCCTTAAGCACCTCTATTTCCCTGTTTGTCCTTGCCACCCTCCAACCTCGGTGGAACCAGCTGAAAGCAAAACGGCAGCCCACATGTCGAGGATAACCTTTTCTTCTCTATTTTGAGAATCCGATGAAATAATCTTGACGAATGAATTAAACCAAGAGTCTCATGATCGTGTGGAAAGAAAGAAAAAGCAAAATATTTGTGAAAACAAAGTAATCTATTCATTTTGTTCTCATTTTTACTTTTGACTAACATTTTAATTACTTGACAACTAGTTAGAGTACGAAACTGTAGGTGCACACAGTCATATTATAATAAGCAGAGCTAATATATATATATATTTATGACAAATTGGAAGCCAAGTTAAGTGCTTAAGGTACTAAAAATAAGACTGAACTATGATAATATGAGAATAATATGATTGATAATACATTTAAAATTAATTTATAAATTTATAAAATAAAAATAGGGCTTTATTAGTTATCTATTCAATGTTACAAACAAACACACAAATAAAAAATGAAAAAGAATCTAGCCACATGAGAAATAGAAATTTTAGTTGGCATTTCCCAAAAATCTTAAAAGTCAGAAGTTTGGTTTTAGTACATCACATGTTTCAATGAATTATTAATCCTTGATTTAATGCACATATCTACTTCCATAATTTTTTATCTAAAGGTTATCCGAGAGAAAAAAATTAACTTTATAGTTAAGAATCATAATGCTAGTTTATTATGCTTGCTCAAAATTCGAAATTTTATTTGAGCCGTTTTTATCAATTTTGTTACATTTATCATTAAAGTTTTGAGTCATTTAAAGCTTTTGTAAGCACGGACCATTAAACCTGGTAAAAAGGACTTGGGGAGTTGGGCCCTCGGAGTGATAATTACAGGATTTTAGGGATTTTAAGAGTGATAAGGGCTAACTAGAGCCCTTTTATTTGAACAGCAAACAAATACTATCGACTCCAGTCCTTCACAAATCTAAATACCAACCATATTCTGAGTGACTTCTTTGATTGTGTGTGTGGGAGATGGGGACAGAGATGGAGTTGAGCGATCTCAAACTATGGCATTACTTGATCTTTGTAGAAGTGTAGGTAGATGATGTCAGTAAGGAAGCTTATTGCGAGGTGTGCGATGAACAAGCGTTGGGTCCCGTCTACAAATGCTTGGAATGCAAATTTTTCCAACATCAATCATGCGCCAATCTAAGAATACCAAGAGAGAGGCAACGGATTTGGGATTTAATTCATCACTTGATCCTGAAAGAAGAGATGGAATAGCAATGAAGCAAAGGAAGAACAGGCGTAGAATAGTGATGTTAGAAAACAAACCCGTGAATCTAAACTCACGGAATCTCTCAGGATCTCACCGCACACACAAAGAGAATAGTGGTCAAGTAAAGAACACACAGAAATTACGAGGTTCAGGATAATCCCTACGTCCCCGGCCTAAGGAGCAAATCTTCACTACGATGAGGAGGGCTTACAATGCTTACAGAAAACCTTTGTTTTCTCTCACTCTCTCTCAACCTCATACCTAGGTTTCCCCATAAGGTTTCCTTTTATACAAGTACCAAGGAAACCCAAATAGAATAGGACTAGGAGACCTAAATAGAATAAGACTGGGAAACCTTATAAACTACCCACAATACAAATATGGTACATAATTACCCTTACTAATTTACTCCAAACCTAACAATTTCTCCCTTTTGGAGTAACATTAGTGCAACATCCCTGCACCAAAAGAGAAAGAACATTGCTCCCTAGACTTGACTCTACTTAGAGTCCATTCCAGAAACCCGCTGACAAGTCTCTAGCTTGTCTCTTGTCAGCGGCTTCGTCAACATATCTGCTCCATTATCATCAGTGTGAATCTTCACAAGATCTAATTGCTTGGATTCTAATACATCTCTAATCCAATGATATCTGACATCAATGTGCTTAGACCTTGAATGAGATGACGTGTTCTTACTGAGGCGGATGGAGCTTTGGTTGTCGCTATAAAGGATAACCATCCCTTGCTTTATACCAAGTTCTTGAAGAAACGTCTTCATCCACAGAACTTCTTTTCCACCCTCAGTGATTGCTATATACTCTGCTTCTGTTGTAGACAAAGCAACACAATCCTGTAGCCTAGACTGCCATGAAACTGCTCCCCCTGTGAAGGTGAGCATGTACCCTGTTGTAGATCTCCTCCCATCATGGTCACCCGCCATATCTACATCTGTGTATCCAACCAATATAAGCTCATCATTACCAAAACACAAACACAACTTAGGAGTTCCTTTAAGGTACCTGAGTATCCACTTCACAGCTTCCCAATGTATTTTACCAGGATCTGAAAGAAAACGACTTACTACTCCAACTGCATGAGCAATATCTAGTCTAGTGCTTACTGCAGCATACATCAAGCTACCAACCGTAGATGCGTAAGGTGTTTTCTTCATATATTCAACATCACTCTTACTTTCAGGCTTCTGCTCCTTACTCAGCTTGAAATGACTTGCAAATGGAGTACTTACTGCTTTTGCTTTGTCCATGTCAAATCTCTGAAGTATCTTCTCTATATACTTCTCCTGAGATAGCCATAACTTTTCATGTTCTCTGTCGCGTTTAACTTCCATACCAAGGATTCGCTTTACCGGTCCCAAATCTTTCATCGCGAAAGACTTGCCTAAATCCTTCTTCAGCTCAGCAATTTTCTTAATGTCCTGGCCAACAATCAACATATCATCAACATATAAGAGTAGGATGACAAAATCACCACCTGGAAAGTGCTTCACAAACACACAATGATCTGAGCTGGTCTTGTTATAACCGTGTTGTAAAATGGATGACTCAAACTTCTTGTACCACTGACGAGGTGCTTGTTTTAGACCATACAAGCTTTTCTTCAGTCGACATACAAGATTCTCCTTGCCCTTCTCTATGAAGCCCTCAGGTTGCTCCATATAAATCTCTTCCTCCAAGTCTCCATAAAGGAACGCAGTCTTCACATCAAGTTATTCTACCTCCAAGTTCAGTCTAGCAGCCAAACTAAGAATAACTCTGATTGAAGACATCCTCACCACAGGAGAGAAAATCTCCTCAAAGTCAATACCTTTCTTCTGACCATAGCCTTTCACAACCAACCGCGCCTTGTACCTTGGTAGTGGATTGTTCTCTTCTGACTTCAACTTGTACACCCACTTATTTTTAAGTGCTCTCCTACCTTTAGGCAATGTCACAAGATCATAGGTGTGGTTTTCCCGCAAGGAATTCATCTCCTCTCGCATAGCTTTCTTCCACTCTTTCTTGTGCTCACATTCATTAGCTTCCTCATAGCATTGCGGTTCTCCCCCATCAGTTAGCATCAAGCACTCATGTGGTGGATACTTCATTGAAGTTTGACGCTCTCTACTAGATCTTCTCACTGGGGGCTGGGTTGATGGCTCAACTGAATGACTATCAACATGTTCTTCAGATTCTTCAACAACTGGAGTTTCAGGAACTTCTTCACTTGCTACATCCTCAAGTGGCTCTTCCTGTGTAGTTCCCCCTTCATGTGCACTTACTGGGGAAGAAGAAGGTAGGGTTATATCCTTAAGACTTTCATTAACAACCCTTGGCTTTTTCGTCTTCTTAAGATCTTCAATAGTTTGATCTTCAAAGAAGATAACATCTCTGCTTCTGATCAGTTTCTTTGCAGCTGGATCCCACAATCTGTATCCAAAAGCATCATGTCCATAGCCCAAGAAGATGCAATCTCGAGCTTTATCATCAAGCTTATTCCTCTCATCCTTAGGAATGTGAACAGACACCCTGCAGCCAAATACTCTCAAGTGCTTGAAAGAAACCTCCTTGCCAGTCCATACTCTCTCAGGTAGATCACCTTGTAATGGAACTGAAGGAGACAGGTTAATAAGATCTACTGCAGCACACATAGCTTCACCCCAAAATGACTGAGATAATCCAGAATGTGAAAGCATACACCTGATCATCTCAACTATAGTTCTGTTCATCCGTTCCGCAACCCCATTATGCTCTGGAGTTTTAGGAACTGTCTTCTCAAGCCTGATACCCTGAGTTCTGCAATATTCTTCAAACGGCCCTCTGTATTCACCTCCATTATCTGCACGGACGCACTTCAGTTTCCTTCAAGTTGCTCTCTCAACCATAGCATGAAACTGTTTGAAGACCTCCAAAACCTAATCCTTAGTCTTTAGTGCATAAACCCATACCTTTCTACAATGATCATCAATGAAGGTAACAAAATACATAGCGCCACCAAGAGTTTTCACCTTCAACATACACACATATGAATGAATCAAATCAAGAACATGTTTTCTTCTAGACGGGAGTCCTCTCCGAAATGAGACTCTACGTTGCTTTCCAACTAAGCAATGATCACAAGGCTTCAACTGCAAATCAGCACCACTGACTCCTGATATGATTTTGTTCTTTATCAAATGCTGAAGTCCCTTCTCACTGAGATGTCCAAGTCGCTTGTGCCACAGCTCCATGTGATTATCTTCCACCACATTTACCTTGCCTTTCTAAATACTAGCTTCAGTCTTATAGAGAGTACTGACCTTCTGTCCTCTTGCAAGTATAAGAGAACCTCTACTAAGTTTCCATTTACTGCCACCAAAGTAGTTATCATATCCCTCATCATCAAGGACGCCAGTAAAGATCAAGTTGAAACAAATCTTAGGGATATGTCTGACATTCTTCAGAACTAGCTTACATCCAACACTAGTTTCCAAGACTACATCTCCAATGCCAACTATCTTTGCCTGTGCATTATTTCCCAAGCTAATACATCCAAAATCACCACCTGAATAAGATGTGAAGAACCTTTCATGTGGGGTAACATGAAAATAGGCACCTGTGTCAACAATCCAAGATGAAACCTGACATGAGATGTTGATTTGAGAATCACAAAAGATCATAATATCCCCAATACCGGATGTAGTTGCCACTGTATCTTTTTCAACTTCCTTTTCTCCATTCCTTGATTCTTCTCCCATGAGTATTCTGCAGTCTCTCTTATAATGGTCAGACTTACCACAATGATAGCACTTGACATCTTTCCTCGAACGTGAAACTCCACGTGATCTATCAGAATTTGGTGCTCTACTCTTGCTTCTATCTCTACTCTTGCTTCTACCTCTACTCTTGCTTCTGTCTCTATTTCTGTCTACATATCTGTTTCTCCCCCTCCTTTCTGTAACCAATACTTATGTATGTCTATGTGTTCCTTGCTCAATTATTCTGGTTTCTTCATTAAGCAATCCTTCATGGACTGACTTCATACTCAGAATGCCACCCGGAGCTGAGTTGGTGAAAGTGACTACCAATGTTTGCCAACTATCAGGTAAGTTACTCAACAATAACATTGCTTGCAATTCATCTTCTAGAACAATCTTTACCGTCGCTAACTGATTCACCAAAGACTTAAACTCACTCAAGAACTCTGTCATCGGCCGTCCTACCTTGTACTTCAAGTTAATTAACCTCTTAAGTAGGGAAACCTTATTCTGAGGAGTCTTGCGTTCATAGAGAGCCTCAAGCTTCTTCCATAACTCACTAGCTTTAGTCTCGTGTGCAATATGGTGAAAAATACTGTCCTCAACAAATTGTCTAATTTGAGAGACAATTTTCTTATTCAACTTCTCCCACTCTTTATCAGTCAGCTTCTCAGGCCTAGCAGAATCTCCTTCCACAGCATCATACAGATCTCTACTAATCAAGTAATCTTCCATCCGCGGCTTCCAAGTTTGGAAATTAGATGAATTTAACATGGTCATACCTCTACCTGAAGTATTCATATCATCCATCACAGCAAAATAAACTCCCTTTGACTTCCCCCTCAAATAGAAATCAAAAGTGTAAAATTACCAAAATACCCCTTAACAAATGCCAACCAAATTGACCAAAATACCCCTCTGATTATGCCCAAAAATAGTCAAATATCTCCCAAAAAATCACAGAAAAATACTGCAAAAATTGGCATAGAAATCATTGAAAATTCTGTCCGGTCAAAGTCAACGGTCAACGCATGTCGGTTAACGGTCAACACCTCGGTCAATAGACAGCTGGACCGGGTCGACGAACCGGGTCTGGATCTGGGCTGGGCCGGGTCTTCGGATCCGGTCAACGGTCAACGGTCAACAAGTAAAACTTTGACTGGGTCAACTGGTCAAACTTTGACTGGGTCAACTCTGGGTCAAAATCAGGTCAACAGAACCCCTTTTTTGCTGTTGCAGCCGCGTTTCTACTCCGATTGCTGCCGTTCCAAAGTGGTTTCTGACGAAATAAGAACACCAACCAATAGATCGGCTTCCAACGAGTCTATAGAACTCAAAATCGCTCCACAAAACGCTCAAACGAAAGAGGAATCGTAAATCTCCTTTTCGGGCTCACAGGTTCAACACAACCCGCAGCACTCCAATCGATTTTCCAGCCACAAAGAAGGCAAAAATCACACAAACGAAGGCTAGAAAAGAAAATCCGTACCTCAAATGCCGATTTTAGCTTCTCCCTCCGTGCATTACACACCAAGTGTTCGACAAAAGGCTTCTTTGAATAAAGCCTTTGTTAACAGCTTCCCTCTTGTGTGTGATGTGCTAAATACACACCAAAACAGTCGTTCTTCTGCTAACTGCCTGACAAAGAACGAGCCTTGGCCTTAATTTAGGAACCTAGGCACCAATACTAGTTTGTTAGAAAACAAACCCGTGAATCTAAACTCACGGAATCTCTCAGGATCTCACCGCACACACAAAGAGAATAGTGGTCAAGTAAAGAACACAGAAATTACGAGGTTCAGGATAATCCCTACGTCCCCGGCCTAAGGAGCAATTCTTCACTATGATGAGGAAGGCTTACAATGCTTATAGAAAACCTCTGTTTTCTCTCACTCTCTCTCAACCTCATACATAGGTTTCCCCATAAGGTTTCATTTTATACAAGTACCAAGGAAATCCAAATAGAATAGGACTAGGAGACCTAAATAGAATAAGACTGGGAAACCTTATAAACTACCCACAATACAAATATGGTACATAATTATCCTTACTAATTTACTCCAAACCTAACAAGTGATGAGAATAGCAGTATCTGGTCCAACATACAGATGCTCCGCTCCTCAATGTTGCTTCCTCCTGCACAAATCATGCGTCGCGCTATCTCTTACGGTGCAGCATATCCACTACACCCCAGACCATGTGCTTAGCTTGCCGCAAAATAGAAGAATCCTCGTTTTACCGTTGTAGACCTTGCCGTTTTTACCTCCAAGCCAAATGTGAAGAAAGTTGTCGAATTATTCCTTAGTGCCAAGAACATGTAGTATTTCCCGTACTGTTGCAGAAAGGGTTCAATTGCCACGTCCGTGGAAGGGAAAGCAAAGATATTGCCTACCACTGCAACAACTACCAACTCATAATGGAGAAAAATTGTCTTGAGTTTTAGACACCTTTAAAACTACAGTTCATGAGAATTGTGTCGTATTCATCTATTTTGTTAGTCAAATCAAGATTCTGGACAAGGTACCATGTAGATTTTGTCACAAATGGGTGAATACAAAATGTAAATCAAGTACAAGTTCACATCACAACGTAGGAAGATAAGGAAAAACGGCTCACATTAACACACACAAGTATGGTGGATTTCATTGTTATAACAAGTTCCATTTTCAAGTTTAAGAATCCGAAATTGACAAAAAGTTAAAAGCAAGAAGAAGCAAACAGGAGTTGGGGGAAAAAGTTTGTGTTTTTTTGCTTAGACCTAGAATGTAATGCCTATTTATAATACAACATTTGTAAAGGAAAGAAATAACACAAAATATTTAGTTAAATTAATTTATCAAGTTACAAAGATCCGCATATATGTAAACAATCATAAATGACAATAGCCACATGACAATTTATCTCCGATGAAAATAATAATAAAGCTGGCTTTATAATGATCCAATACATTTTAAAATAATAAGGCACAAGATTCATATGAAAATAACATAACAACACATAGACATATATAAAAATGTGCGTAAGTAGAAAAGGGAATTGAAGTGTTGTATTATATTAAAACATTGCGTATAGAGAATCTTATAAGAAATATCAAAACAGATGTAAGACTAATGAGAGACAATAGAAATTAAGAGTAAAAAAATGGTGTATTAGGTATATTGCTTATTTTATTTTATTTTATTCTTACAAAACATGTTCCAATTGTGCACCAACTGTCACTATCTAATTCGTTTTAAAAATTGCTGATGTAGAGGTGTCGTGGTATGGTGAGACGGGACGTGTGACAGGTTTATTAGAAGTTGATTACTAGTGATACGGCCTGATGAGTTTGGTCCCCTTCGTGGGTTTGGGCATGTGTGTTGTTATTTAATTAAAAATTTTATTTTATTGGTATTAAGAAATTTTTTGCAACTATTAGTATTCATATGTGGATCTCTCTTGGACAAATGTTACTTTGGTGGACCCAATCAAAAATGATTTTCAACGACAACTTTAAAAAGGCCTATAGCCATCTGTAACTTTAAACATTCTTACTCATTGAGGCCGCATTTCCACTACAACCGTTCACAAGCAGGGACTTATCATAAGACCTTCTTAGTCCCAAAAATGCATAAAATTCGCAACCTTGAGCTCATGGGCTTGTCCCGCTTGTCAACCACCCACCATAGAATTAGATATTAAGCAAACACAACAATGTTGGACTGAGTCTAGGAAAACGACATACATCAAAAGATGTTTGGGCCTGGGTCTTTTCATATCATGATCCTGTATGATTTAAATAGGGATGTTTGTACCGTCGCAAGAAGTTTCCTCACAGGATGTTATACAAAATAGATTATCTTGTTGTTCAAGGAAAGATTTAAGAAGAGTTATTTAGAATTACATACATCAAACCTCGGATCAGCTACTAAATCTCTTGATAAAAACTCCGTGTAACAACCAACACATTTTGAGACATATTACCTTTGACCTTTGCACATGACTAATTTAAAAGGACTAGGATTTTTTTATTTGCACTTGACTAATTTACTTAGCCTTATTGGTCGTCTCCATATTCCAACATGATATATCAATTCTGCCAACCTAAGCCCATTAACAATTGCAAAAGATACAAGCCCATGAAAGCCCAAGTTTGGTATCTTTAGCTCCATCTCATCGATTCCTTCGGAGGTAGTATTACCATATTCTCATAAGTCTCGACTTAACATTAGGCAATGATATAGAAAAACGATTTTCCTGATTTGCTATAAAAAAAATAAAAAATAAAAAAGGAGATCTAAGATATTGTTCATACTCTTATGCAGAATGACACTTTGTTGTGCAATCTCATTGGACTAATATAGGTCCTAAGCAATTATTTAATCGTATAACTTAGAGAATGCACTTGTAGATGTCGTTTCCATCGTTGAACGGTGACCAAACAAGATCTTTATTTTTTTTCAGTAAATTTCAGAACAAATTACCATACGAAGAAACAAACTTAGGCATTTACAAGAAATCTTGTTATAACTTTTCACTAATATTGTATTCAATTACTCCAATTAAACTCAATTTTTTATTAACTAATATAGGATAAAACTGATTTAATTTGGAACAAATATTATAATTTTTTTTTTTTAAAAAAATGAATCCTTTATAGTTGTTTGAGAGAGTGGATTGAAAGCCACTGAATCCATAATTGGACCCGTGAGAGAGACGGAAGCAGCTCCTGGTTCTTCCAGCCCGAGAACCTGGGTTGGCCCAGTTTGCTGATTCCGGGTTGACACTGTTTCTTCTTAACCGGCAGCTGGATCTATATAAGCTTGCCCACTGTTTTGGGCTGACTCTTTGGGCTTTTATTACCAACAAAAAATATAGTGAAGTTGTCACACTTAACTCGAACCAATCGGGTTATGCCGTTTTTATTTGTTAAAACTTATTTGCCACTCATAGTTTCACTTTTATATCTCATTCTAAAAGAAAATGAACAAATTATAGCTTGTGAAATTGTTCTACATACGCTTTTCTGAAATTTTTTCTTATTAATTTTGTTCTTACAACCTATAATGAAGTATTCTTTTGTGAAAAGTACTTCACAATGAAGTATATTCTCTTTTAAAAAAAAATGTTAAAAGAGTCTATTATCCTTGCCCCAATAGATAGCTATCACAATTAACTCAAAAACAAATTTCTATGCCACCAATTAAATCTTTTATTAGCTCAAGTATAATTTATCATGTCATCAAGATTTATAAAGTCGATCCTTTCAAAAGGTTTTCTTTTGTTCTTATCCTCTTAACTTTTGTCCATTACTAAACTATCATTGCTGTAGTTCAGGACATGATTTCCGGCATCTTAACCACCATTTAAAAAATTAAAAAGGAAAAAGTTAGCAGGATAAGTGTCATGGTGATTGAATGATTCACTGTCATGATCCCACCAAAGTGACACATGTAACTCTATACAAGCACTCTATCGACTGCTATTGACATATTGCTTATTGTCGACCCCTACCATGACCCAGTTGATACAGGTTGGGAGTGCAACGAGTAAGCGAAGTGTGCAGTGATTTAAAAGCTCAACAAATTGTAAGGCTTCCAATTCTAATATCTGAATCCCTGGATGGGGAGTTGGTCCTTTGTAGGTATCATTAGCAGTGGTGTGTAATATTTTATTTCTAACACATGGTACTGCTGCCTCAAATTTTGGGACTTGATAAATAGTAAGGACAATCTAGATAAGTTGTTATTTTTGTAGAAGAACTAACAAATGATGGCAATGAGGTAGCTCTTTCTCTAACATTAATCATGGATGTTGTTAAATTATAGGGCATTGATAAATAAGAAAATAGAGTAATTTAGTTTGTCTTGTAAAAATGAGCACTAATGATCAATTAACTCCATTAACGAAAATATTTTAATGGATAGCTAACACTATGCATTGAAAGCACTAATCCCATCTGGGCTCTTAATTCTTTCTTACATTGAAACTATGTTTATCATTACCATCAACACTTTAAAAAAGCTTTTTCTTTTATTTTTTTCCTCTTATTTTTGTTAATACCAATTATCTTTGCTTCAATTTAGAAGGGCATAACTTCCCACATCCTTAACAACCATTAAGAAAATTTGAAATGAATAAAAAAGATTTATTTTCAATAACAACCATTATTGGCCTTCATGTCGCTGAACGCAAAGTAGCAAACATTGTCCACTCCTGAAAATAATAAAAGCACTAAGTTAGAATATTTTAATGTCACTGGGAACTGAAACATCACAACAGTGTTAAACTACATAATTGATTATAGGTTTCTAAGTCTTGATCACTGAGTAGTAAAACAGACCACCCTTTTCTGGCTGATTTTCTAGACTTGGAAGACGTGAAAATGTCTATGGTAGAAAGGTATGGATGGTAGTGGCTTAGTGAATAGGCGTGCGAAGCTTTAAAATTTCATTATCGGATCTTCAACTGGAGTTTCATCCGTTACCCTTCCATTAGTGGATTTGGGGTTGCATTCTCAAACTAAGGTATGGGTCGATCTTTTCTCCCGTGGTAGCTGTGGAAAGCAAAACAAATCGGACTTCACTTGGTGCTTGCAATGTTAAGCCCAACAATGTTGCTGACAGGACAAAATTATAGACGTTCAGTTCCAAACCACTCAGATACAACAAAAAGGTTACTAAGATTTCCATAAAAATTGAAAATGCTTTTGCACTTGGTCCAATTGCTAGAATATGATGGAACAATCTTGCATTGTAACCTTTACAAATTAAGAGAAAACTTACATGATTGATGAAGACTTCTATTTTATATAATTCTTTCAAATCTTAAGAGATTTTTTTAAAAGCGCCATGAATGAGTGAAGGACTAAAGTTTAACAAAATAACCTCTCAAATTATACATTAACAATGTCCAACCAGTTAATAATGGAGGATTGACAGAGAAATTGTACATGAATCTTGAATTAATGCATGGTACCCACATGAGCAAATGTGATGGGACTTCTTTACTTGCTACCATCAATATATCACCAAACTTCAACCTATTACAACAACATAATTAATAGAGGGGTCACGGTACAATTAATGAGTGCAGAGGGTTGGTGTTTACTTGATAATTCAAGAAAAGGCTTATAATTATGGCATATTGATATTTAATTGCGTGAGCCACAAGGGAATAGCTAGCTATCCATCGTGATACATATTACCTATAGTCGTACCATACCTACCATTGACATGTCACGTAACAACAATTATTTACGTATCACCCAACATCAGACCCAATCACAATGACAATTAATAGAGGCTAAAAGTGCAATGAATCAGGATGATCAAAACCAATAAGTGAATATAGGAGTTGCAACATATATTTATTCAACAAATCAACCTTTTCAGTGATTGTTTAGAATTTGGACACTGCTTAGGATCAATTTTTTGGGTTCAAGTGCTCATCTTTAGTATTGTTTCTTTAGAGTTTGGACATGATTTGAATTAGTTTTTGTAATAAATGTTCACGTGTAGTATGTTTTTGTTGATTTAAATGCGTCCAATTTTTATACTTCTATCTTAAGTTTTGAAGGTAGTGAATTTGGATTTAGGAAGCATGACCATTATTGCATAGTATCTTGCTCATCTATTGGTGAAATCCTTTTTTTTTTCCAGATAAATATGCTTTTGAATATGATTCCATTATTGAAAACCTTGCTACATATAATTTATAATATCCTCCAACGGAAGTTTTGAAGGAATTTTAGAATGTATAAGATTTGATGCCATGGCTAAAACACTGAATCAAGGAAGGTAGAAGATCACGTGGCATCCCATTGATCATTTGCTCGAAGTCACCCACCCCTTGAATTATCTATAAGTTTGATTTTTGGATGTTTATTCTTATGGAGATGACTTAAATTTTCCTAAACCACATCTAAAGCTAAAGAAATCTTCAAACCTAAGGATGCGGATATTTTTGCCCAGCCAACCTCTAATAATGCGATTTTCATCGTCTCCATTTTGTCTAATTTAACCTTTTCACACCATCTAGATAAAACCCACATACATATTTTTATTTAGCTAACCCATCAAAGTCCTTTAAAAACTCAATACATGGTCTACATTCATTTGCATTTGAACTTCCTAAACATAGGAAAATTATGTGTTTTTAGAGAAATTGATGAGTCATACCATTCATGTGGTCATGTCAAAGTAAAAAAAAAAAATGATAGAGATAAAAGGAAATAGAAGACAAAGGGTAACAATTTTGTAAATTATAACTAAAAACTCTTGTTCTTGCCTTGCCTTGAATTCACTCATAAAAACCACACAAAATAACCAAATCATAAAATTTTGTATTAGATCACTTTGTAATATGTTTTATGCAAAATTTTAATTATATTACTTAAGTAAATCATCTAGGCATCAGTTTCCTTTGCGCATATATTACGTTTTTTTTGTATCTATTATAAGTGAATTTATAGTTTATGATTCCTGATCGCTTTTTTGGATGAGAATCCATAAGACCATTAGATCTTTGTGTAGACAATTGAAAATGATGGTCAGTTTTCATAAATATGTGAAAATAAGGCTTTATTTCTAGGGACAATCGTAGAAAATTGGTTCAAAACTTTAGAGGTTGCAGCTTGAAATTAGGAACAAGTTTGACAAACAAAAGGCTTATTATTTCTGGAAATAAATTTTAAGTTAAATAAAAGTGAGACTTTTGAAGGTTGCTTATCCTAAACAATGGGAATATTAAAGGTCATTCAACGAACTTAATAAGCCATGAGGGTAATGCATAATATATGTGGTCATGCAAGGAAAACAAATTGATAAGACAGAAGATAAAGGGTGTGCCACGACTGGCCATGGGTATGCTTATCCAAAAAATAGTTAAATATTAAAGTTTCTTTAACCAAATTAAAAACCCATAAGGGTAATTCGTAATATGTGTGGTAATGGAAGGAAAATAAATTGATAAGAAAGAAGCTGAAGGGTATGCCACTGTTCTTGCAACTTCTATTTTTTTATAACTTTCGTAATATTGAGATATATTTTTATATTTTTGTAAACTAAATTTTTTTATTACTATAAATTTATCTTTTTTTTAAAAAAAATTTATTAACCCATAGGAGTTATGCATAATATATGCGGTCATTGAAGGAAAACAAATGGATAAGAAAGAGAGTGAAGGGTATGCCACAAGTGGCTATAGGCATGCTTATCCGAGAAACAGTTAATTTTGAAGACTTCATGAACGTTGAAACAAGCATGAAAGAAACGCGTTGGTAATGGCGGGTTGGCGGGATTCATGAATTAATGCCAGTAGCCACCGAGGCAAACATGATGGGACTCCTCAACGTCCTGCTATTGACGTATCACCCAACTCCACCCTATCAGAACGCAATTAATGGAGGGATTCACGGTAAATAAGTGTTTGGTTGATAAGTCAAGATGACCATTATTGCATAGTATCTTGCTCATCTATCGGTGAAATCTCTCTTTTTTTTTTTTTTTTTTGCCAACTAAATATGCTATGAATATGTTTCCATTATTGAAAACTTTTCTACATATAATTTATAATATTCTCCAACGGAAGTTTTGAAAGAATTTTAGAATATGTAAGATTTGATGCAATGGCTAAAACACTAAATCAAGGAAGGCAGAAGATCACTTGGCATCCCATCGATCATTTGCTCGAAGTCACCCATCCCTCGATTTGTTTGTAACTTTGATTTTTGGACACTTATTCTTATGGAGATGACTTAAATTTGCCTAAACTACATGTAAAGTGAAAGAAATCTTCAAACTTAAGGATGCGGATGTTTTTGGCTTGCCAGCTTTTGATAATGCTATTTTCATCGTCTCTATTTTGTCTAATTTAACCTTTTTACACTATCTAAATAAAACCCATGTACATATTTTATTTAACTAATCCAGTATTTTATTTTATACGGGGTATGGGTTCATTTCCATTTGGACTTCCTAAACATAGGAAAATGATGTGTTTTCAGAGAAATTGATGAGTCATACGATTTATGTGGTCATCTTAAAGGAAAAAAAATGATAAAGTTAAAAGAAAATAGAAGACGAAGGGTAATAATTTTTAAATTATAACTAAAAACTCTTGTTCTTGCCTCGCCTTGCATTCACTCATAAAAACCACACAAAATAACTAAATCATAAAATTTTGTATTAGATCACTTTGTAATATGTTTCATGCAAAGTTTTAATTATATTACTTAAGTAAATCATCTAGGCATCGGTTTCCTTTGCACATATATTACCTTTTCCTTGTATCTATTATAAGTGAATTTATAGTTTTTGATTCCTAATCGCTTTTTCGGATGAGAATCCATAAGACCATCAGATTTTTGTGTAGACTATTGAAACCGATGGACAGTTTCAATAGATGTGAGAAAATAAGACTTTATTTCTAGGGACAATTCTAGAAAATTGGTTCAAAACTTTAGAGGCTGCAGCCTGAAATTAGGAGCAAGTTTGATAAACAGAAGGCTTATTCTTTTTGGAAACAAATGTTAAGCTAAATACATGTGAAACTTTTGAAGGTTGCATAATATATGTGGTCATACAAGGAAAACAAATTGATAAGACAGAAGATAAAGGGTATGCCACGAATGGCAATAGGTGCATTATCCGAAAATAATTAAATATTAAAGTTTCTTCAACTTTATTAAAAACCCATAAGGGTTATTCATAATGTGTGGTCACGGAAGGAAAATAAATTGATGGGAAAGAAGGTGAAGGGTATGCCACAAGTGGCCACAGGCATGCTTACCCGAGAAATAGTTAATTCTGAAGACTTTAGGAACGCTGAAACCAGCGTGAAAGAAACGTGTTGATAATGGTGGGTTGGCAGGGCAAATGAACATCGTTCATGAATTAATGCCTGTAGCCACCAAGGCAAACATGATGGGACTCCTTTACGTACTGCTATTGACGTATCGCCCAACTCCACCCTATCAGAACCATAATTAATAGAGGGATTCATACTACATATCATAATTATGGTAGGTTAGTATTTGGTAGGCATTTGGTCCCACATGTAAATGCGCCAATGGCTTGCACTTCTTCTTTCATAAATCAACAACTATCCCATGCAATATAGGACCACGAACACTCATACGGCAGCCTTTATTCTACTGATTGCTTACATGGCGACAATCAGTAGAGGTTAACAGTGGAATGAATTATTATAAGCAACCAGTTAGTGAAAACTGGCGTTGCAACACGTATTTATCCAACAAATTCAATCTTTTAGGGGTTGTTAACAATTTGGAGACTGCTTAGGATTTCTTTCTCTTTTTCTTTTTTTTCTTTTTTGCGTTCATATTGACAGTGAAAATTCCTTGGCCTGGTTGATTTCAAAGAGGTTGTTGATTTTTCGCAGTTACCAGTATAATTGATGACAGCTACGTTGGCATGCTGTCAAGAGCTACTCAGTTTGATAGGCTTTAAAGGCATCTTCAATTTCGAAAATTTGCACGGGTGATCTAAAAAGACCAGCAGATTCTTTGCAAAAGTGATAGTATCCCAGGGGGATGAAGGAAATATAAGGGCACGTTGATCAGTTTTAAAGGCGTCGTTGATCTTAAAAAGCCGACAGATTCTTTGCAAAAGTACTACAAACTGATCGGTTTTTGAGGCCAGACTAGGGTATTCACAAAGACAAATAATTTTCAATATTACAATACTGCAAGATTCAAGTTCTGCCAAGTTGTTTTAAAATATATAAACTTTAAAAAATTTCGTAAATTTTTGGGCAAACATTGTTAGTAACAAAGTGGTTTAAAATCACCAAGAGAATCAATAGACAACAGAATTTAATTATTTATTTTTAATATATTTAATCATTTTTTCGTATTGTAACAATTTGTATCACATGTTCTAATGCATTATTAATTCATAATGTACTCATCTATTTTCACGATTTTAGATCTGAAAGTTATAATTAGAGAAAAAAATAGAGGTTATAATTAAAACTCTTTACAGTAATTTATTATGATTTTTCAAATTCGAGATATTTGATTAGCTAATTTTTTTAAGTCTATTGCATTTATCTATAAAGTTTGAATAATTTAATACCTTTTGACCGTGAGAAAAGGATTTGGGCTCCGGCCCTTTCAACTTGTTAGTTTTAATTTTTTTTTCAATTTACGTTACAGCTGGCCGACTTTTCGAATCCTTATCAGGTAGTAAGTCAGCCATCTTGTTTGAGGACGAAGCAGCTATTCGCCCGTTCGAATTCTTCATTAGTTGGAATGCTAATCATCTTTCATATTCCATCTTTGTGTGAGTCCTTTGATTGTGTGTGAAAGATAAATGGAGCCAGAAATCAAGATCGGAGATCTCAGTCCATGGCATCACTTGATATTTGTAGAAGAGCTTGCAGATGATGTCCGGGACGAAGCGCAGTGCAAGCTGTGCGGGGAACAAGCGGTGGGTCCCGTCTACAAGTGCTTGGAATGCGATTTTATCCAACATAAATCTTGCCCCAACCCAACGCAAAGATTTTGGGAAAAGAGGATGAAATTCCATTCTTATTCCTATGGGTTGAGGTATCACTTGATGTCGGTAGAAGAGGTGGAGAATAGAGCCGAAGAGGAAGTTGTTTGCTGGGTATGCCAGGAACCACCATCTCTTCCGGCATACAAGTGCTCCATCCCTGGATGCCCCTTTCTCCTGCACAAATCTTGCGCCGAGTTATCCCACACAGTACTACACCCCCAGCACTCAGACCACATGCTTACTCTTCAAGCAATAGAACTTTGGAGGGGTAGCCGTGGAAAAGACAAAAGGTGTAATGGTTGCAACAAACTCATCGAATGCTTGTATTACGGTTGTCGACGTTGCAACGTTTACCTCCACCCCAAATGCTCCGCCCCAGAGACTGAGTTGGAGCTGGAGCCGCTGCTACTGCTAGAAGATCTCAGTCCATGGCATCACTTGATCTTTGTAAAAGAGCTTGCATGCAAAGATAAGTGCTCTCTGTGCAAGGAACAAATGGTGGGTCCCGTCTACAAATGTTTGGAATTAGGATGCGGCTTCATCATACATAAATCTTGCCCAACCAAAAGAGATTGGAAACAGAGGGTAGAATATATTCATCATTCGCGGAGGCACGAATTGATCTTGGTAGAAGAGGTGGATAATAAAGCCAAAGGGAAAGTTGTTTGTTGGGCTTGCGAGGAACCAGTATCTCTTCCGGCGTACAAATGCGCCTTACGTGGATGCACCTTTCTCCTCCACAAATCTTGCACCGAGTTGTCCCTCGCGGTACTGCACCCTCTACACTCAGACCACGTGCTTACTCTCCAAGAAGAAAAGGAACGATGTAATGCTTGCATCAAAGCCAAGAAATCCTTGTCTTACGGTTGTGAAAGTTGCAAGGTTTATCTCCACAACAAATGTTTACCACTTTTCCAAATTTCTTCTCCCCGCTTCCACGAACACAGAGTCTTCCTCCAGGGGATGCCAGACCGGTTCTTATGCGAAGCCTGCGGTGAGGAAACCATGGGTTTTCCTTACATGTGTAATATCTGCCACCGCACAATGGAGAAAGACTGTTCTGACTTTTCAGAAAAAATACGATCTACGTTACATGGTCATCATCTCACTTTCACTGATACTATTAGACTAATCAATAAACATGACAAGGTATTTTGTAGACTCTGTCGCAAACAGGTGAATACAAGGTATGGAGCTTATTATTGTGTCAAATGTGGTTACATTCTGCATCTCAAGTGTGCGAGAAAATACGAGGATAAAGATGCAACAATTGAGTCGGTACCAGGTAATTGCCATGAGTATGCTATTTATTTAGTCGAGGGGTTAAAGGAAGAAGAGGCTGAAAGAGCTATTGGACCTGAAAAAATTCAACATTTTAATCATCCACAACATGAGCTTATCCTCACCCGTGAAGATCCCGGGTATGACAAACAATGCGAGGCATGTATGCAATCTATACTCTCCATTCTGTATTATGGTTGTGTGCATTGTCACTTTTTCTTGCATTCAAGGTGCGCTCAACTACCCACTACCATTAAACGTGGGTTGCTACATAAACATCCACTCAACCTCATTTCACAAGCACCATCCCGGGAAATGTTCATTTTGTGTGAAATGTGTGGGGTTTGTCGTGATGGCTACGCCTATAAATGTGATGAGTGCGATCCCTTTCAATTGGACGTTCAATGTGGATTGATCCCAGAAGCCATTGAACATCCACTTCACCTGCACAAGCTTTTCCTCCTTGGAAAAGATGAAAGAGCTAAAGAGCCTTGTATTGGTTGCGGTGTTTCAACCACAGAATACGTATGCAGGGATGGGTGTAAGGCTAATTTAGGCATTGAATGTGCTAATTTACCACATGTTGCCAGATACCGATATCATCAACATCTCTTGACTCTCACTAATGCATGTGACAATTCTAAAGAATATTATTGTTTCATTTGTGAAGAAGAAAGAGATTCAGACATTTGTTATTATTGGTGCGAACAATGTGACTTTACTGTGCATTCAGAATGCATTCTCAAAACCAACTTCAAATCTGGACATTATGTAAGTGAAGCCCATAACCATCCTCTCACTTTTGTGCAAAAGACTGAAGACTCCCCTCCATGTGATGCATGTGATGAACCCTTTGAAAAAAATAGTAGACGGGATGAATGGGGGCTACAAGCTGTTGAATGTAGTCGATGTAAGTTTGTTATTCATAGGCAATGTCAAACTAAAATGTTTGCCAAATGAAGTTATAGTTATTAGTATTCTCATTATGTAATTTTTGTTCATAGTACATTAATTAGGATTTCAACTTTTTTTTTTAGCATATATATTATTGCGTCTATTGATGAGTCTACTTGCTAATGGTATTAGAAATTTTTGCTTTAGCCTTTTGTAACATCAATGGTATGTTACTCTTTAGTTATTTTTACTTGGCAAATGAAAGATAGATTATGTTTCATTCTCCAGTGTCAGCTTGACAAAGATGAATAATATAAATAAGCCTTACTCCGGGCTTGGTCAAAATTATATCTGAATAATATCTGCAAAAATGTAATTTTGAAAGCTTCAGACTTTGAAATAGCGAGAAATGTGGTAATAATAGTGGATTAGCAGGACAAATGTCAGTAAATCTTTCAGAATTCACTACTGGTGTGATGCCGACCAAGCGGACATGATTTCTACTATTAATTTCTCTCTTTTGTGTGTGCACTGGGAAAACTTCCGCTTGAAGTATTATGGTAGATACCAGAGTGGCCGCAGGGGATAGATTTAAAATGCTGAGGGAGGAAAACATTGAGACCGTGGTTGCACTTAAAAATGTCTGATTGAGATTGGGGGCAATTTCAAAGGAGAAAATGAAGAGCTGGGAAAATTCAAATTAGTTAAGGATTCGCATGAAGGGAATTTCCAGCGCTGTGAAAGCTCTCTCAAAAGGATTATCAACTAGATTTCATCGATATTTTTGGGACCTTCGATGGATAAACGAGTAATATATTCATGGATACTGAGAAACTCTTCCATCTGATGCCATGGCTTTTCCTTTGTCATATGTTTATTGATCTATCTTTTAGCAACCTAGCTAATTAATTGTATGTATTAACATATCAAAATCACAATACATTGTGATGAGGAGCCTGAGCATGGGAAGCATCACAACAACGATCTTCTAAGTAAGATCCTGCATCAAAGATGCACCAACCTACCAACAAACGTGATTGCTACTGCGTGGTTGCTGCAAAACAAGAAGTTTGATTAATTTGTATAAATTTCAAGAATATTTTTTTCTTTTCCTATTATTGTTAGAACTAAGAACTTTGTGATTGCTTTCGATTAGCAATAATTTAAGTCCAAAAATCATTTTTTTGAAACTCGTTGGTTGACTTAAAAATGGTTGCGAAAGCCAATTTGCACCCTTAGAAATGCCCTGTTCTAGCATTGGTCTTTACCTGCACTCAACTGAAAGTTAATTCATCAAACAATCATACTAAAAAGAAAGTAACTACTTCTCAATTATTTATTCAATTTGGCAAATCAATAAATCGTAAGCAAAGTTTAAAAGAAAAAAGATCATGTAAGATCATTTTAAGATTTTTTTTCCTTTTTAATTGGTATATAACGAATTTAATTGATCGTTGGATCTTTCAAAAAGAATGCTGCCAATATTGGAGTTGGATATCATAGTGAAAACAAAGACGAAAATTGCCACTCTAATATTGTGTTCACTAAAAGAAGATGATGAATAAAAGGCAGAAAACGGTTCCTTGTTCCTGCAACTTACGTGATTGATCCGAAGGCGATAAAGAGTTTCCCAGCAGCATCTCTGCAAAGTTGCTGCATACTTCAGAAGAGACGGTGTAGATAGTTGTTGCTTCTTGAATTTAATGCCATTGTTGAGTTTCTTTCTGCATGCCATGGTTAATCCTTTTCATTTAATTTGTTATTTTTGACTGTCTACTTTTAATTTATGCGGTTGAAATGATTTTACTCATCATCATCTTGTTTTACGGAGGGACGAGAAAGGAGGGAGAAGACGATGAAGATGGAGGTAATGGGTCAGAAATTTTGGGTAGGGCGCCCAGTACTTCTGAGCGTCTGATCCAAATAAATTTGCAAACTAATAATAAAGGTAACAGTTTATAAAGTCTCAATAATAACACCATAAAAGTTTTTTGGCGTAAATATGAAGCTGTATTGCAATTCTTTTTTTTTGTTTGTTAAACATAATTGATATTCTTTTGAAATCCTAGAGTTAATTGTAAATAAAAACACCCAAAAAACAACTTGTCATATTCATATTCTTTTAAAATCTAGTATTTCAATTATTATTATACCGATTAAACTTAGAGGCAGTTTAGAGCATCTTGCTTAATGTGTTTCATCAAGTATCTGCATTGTAACAACTTGCAATGCAATATATTTAGTTTCTATGTTTCTTAGGGTCTTCCAGTCTTAGCATTTGATATATTTTCTTTTTCTTTTAAATTTTGTCTAACCTTTTAAATTATGCGGCATCTTGTTAGAATATCAAACAATTAGTCATATCATATTAAGTAGAGCTTATATATATCTATATTTGTAGAATGGGAAGATAAGTGCTTTTTGTACCAAAAATAAGATTAAATTGTGATAATATAAAAATAATAAGACTAATCGAATTTAAAATTAAAATTTCAAATTATTACAAAAAAAAATTTGTTTTTTAGTTATTTATCTAATATTATAAACAAATAACTAATAAATCGAAAAGAATCACTGGTCACATGAAAAATGGAAATTTAAGTTTGGCATTTCCAAAAAAACTTAGAAGTCAAAAGTTTGGTTTGATTGCAAGCCTCGGGTCCTGTCTACAAATGCTTGGACTGTTACTTTATCCAACATCAATCATGCACGAAGCGAAGCAAATCAAGATGGATATCTAATTGTTTTCAAACGCATACTTGATCTTGAAAGAAGAGATGGATAACAATGGCGCGGAGGAAGAACAGGAAGAGAACAATGGCAGGGAGGAAAGAAAGGTGGAAAACAGTGGCGCAAAGGAAGAAGTGGCGGAGAATAGTGACGAGAATAGTAGTGAGGAGGAAGCAGAGAGGCATTGCTGTGGATGCGGGAAAACCAGCGTCTGGTCCCACGTACAAATGGAGATCTCTTACGGTGCAGCACCCACTGCACCCGGACCATGCTCTGACTCTCACTGAGGGCCTCACTGTGCCTTATGAAGCATGTAAAGCTTGCCTCAAAAGGGATGATGCATCCTTGTTTTACAGTTGTAAACCCTGCAGTTTTAACCTCCACGCCAAATTTTTCCCCTCACTGTTGCAGAACGGGTTCAATTGCAATATCTGTGGGAGGAAGTCAAAGATATTCCCACTCAGAATGGAGAAAAGCTGTCTTGAATTTTCATACACCTTCAAAACTACAGTCCATGAGAATTGTCTCACTTTCACCGATTATGTCTGTCAAATATAGAATAAGGATAAGGTTTTTGTTTAGAGGTTGTCGCAGACGGGTGGATTGCGAGAAATGTAGTTATGTTTTTCACTTCTGGTGCGTGAGATACAAAGAGGATAAGGATGCAACAAATGAGTCAATGTTTGGTGATTGTGGTAAATATGCTTCTTATTAAATTTCAGTTGGAGGCAAAATTATTTGAGTTTTTTTGGATATGACTTAAACCAATTTGATAACAAGGATTTCATGATATATTCTTGGTGTATAGGACCAATAACAACATGATTACAGCTCAACCACAAGTGGGCGTTGTGGAAGCGTGTTATTTTGAAAAATAGAGGCACCGTGAACTTTGTAGAAATTTGTAAAAAGGGAAATAAAGAGTAATTACTTCACAAAATTAAGATAATATAAAAAGATAAAGGTATGTCACAAGTTCCCTCCATGCTATTCCACAATCAAAGTCCAAACTAATTTAATCCATAAAAAATAATTAGAAAAATAAACAACAAAAAGTAAAAATTGAAACATGGTCAAATAAAAAAAGCAACGAAAAAAAGAAGTGAAAACACTTGCATGAAATTTAAATCACATTTTTTTGTAGGATGTCTAACTTCTTGTCTTTTGCCTTATTATTATTCATAAACTTTTATGCCAGAAGGATTATGTCTATCTTGAATTATAAGAAAAAAACTTATGAAACTTCAATTCGTAACATGTAACTCTAACTTGTTTTTCAATAAAATTAGAAAAGCTTTTTATCCCCAACTTGTGTATAAGGACGTGCGATTACTCTTTTTATATAGCTGATTTCACAACAAATTTCAAAATTTGTATATATTTGCTGTCACTTAGATATAAGTAAAACAACTAACTGGAGAAATTTGTTTTCTTTATCACCCAAAAGTTTATAATGCAATTTCATTTTCACTTTAAAATGTTATTTATATGCTCAGGTGGTGATTCGGGGAGAAAACAATAGTGCATAAATTGATATATATAGATAGACTTATAAAATCATAGAATTAATTGTAAATAAAATACTTAAAACTATAATTTTCTACTAATTTGATTGAAGCCTATTATTAATCAATATACCTTGCCTTGTTCTTCTGTAAACCCTGCACTTCTTCTTGGAAGTTGTGGTGTGGTGCAGGGACGGTGGAAAATTCTGGTAGAGAGAATCTAGGCAGAGACATTGGTCATTTGAGTTGTCTTAGATTATCGAGTAAAAAATATTTTCGACATCAAATCTAACTTTTGTTGATTCTTCCATAATAAATTGGAAATTAATACTTGGGTTGCAATCACGTGTTAGCTTAAAAAGCACGGATCTTAGTTGTTGGTCTTCAATATTTTTCATCCAACATTTGCATTGGGAAGAACAGCACTAACTTTAGATTACTCTCTGGCTGCCAAACGTGCTGTAGGGGACTTCGGGAGGTGATCCTCCAGCATTGCCATCTTAATGTATTGTTTTTGCTTCTGTCGAGCCTTGTGATTATCGATGTACCGCGTGACACGGTTCACCGATCTCGAATTTTTGGAGTTCGAAGGGTGGGAATAAACTATGCAGCTCCTCGTTGGAATACAAACCGACTAACACGCTCGGTCATAACAGCTGGATAAAGATGAACTGAGATTCAAAGGAGTTGATAAGGCACTCATCTATTTTCATGATTTTAAATCTAAAGGTTCCAATGAGAGAAAAATAGAGGTTGTAATTAAAAAAAAAAATTCCAGTAATTTTTATAATTTTTTCAAATTCGAGATACTTGAGAAGCTATTTTTACTAAGCCTATTGCATTTATCTATAAAGTTTGAGTAATTTAATACATTTATTATCACTTGCCTTTGACCCGGGTCAAAAGGAGTTGGGCTCCGGCCCTTTCAACTGATTAGTTTTAAATATATTTTTTTTTAATTTATGTTACAGCTGGACGACTTTTGAGATCCTTATCAAGTAGCGACTCAGCCAACCTGTTTGAGGACTAAGCAGTTATTAGCGTGTTCGACTTCGAATTCTTCACCAGTTGGAATACTATTCATCTTTCACCTTTGAGTGAGTCTCTTTGATTGTGTTTGTAAGAGATGGAGCCAGAGATGAATATCGGATATCTCAGTCCATGGCATCACTTGATCTTTGTAGAAGAGCTTGCAGATGATGTCAGCGATAAAGCTAATTGCTGGTTGTGCAATCAACAAGCGATGGGTCCCGTCTACAAATGCTTGGAATGCCATTTTATCCAACATAAATCTTGCCCCAACCCAACCATAAGACACTGGGGAGACAGGTTGAAAAACCATTACTACTACGGGTGGGAGCATCACTTGATGTTGGTAGAAGAGGTGGAGAATAGAGCCGAAGAGGAAGATGTTTGCTGGGGATGCCAGGAACCAACATCTCTTCCGACGTACAAATGTGTCTTACTTGGATGTACCTTTCTCATCCACAAATCTTGCTCGGAGTTACCACACGCGGTACTGCATCTCCAGCACGCAGACCACGTGCTTACTCTTCATCCATGGGGGGGAAAATGTAATCTTTGCCTCGAAACCAAGGAATCCTTGCTCTATGGGTGTTATCCTTGCAAATTTCAGCTCCACTTCAAATGTTTATCACCCAGCAACTGGTTACCACGTTTGTCATTTGGTGTTGACGACTGCCATGAACACGTAGTCTTGCCCACGCCGATGCCGGACCCGTTTACTTGCCAAGCCTGTGGTGAGGAAGGCAAGTGTTCTGCCTATTTCTGTGTTATCTGTCGACTCATAATGGATAAAAGCTGTTGTGATTTTCCTCACTCCATCCAAACTACCTTACACGGTCCTTCCCTCATTTTCACCCCTTCTGTTCGTCTGATCAATAAAGAACACAGGATATTTTGTAGACTCTGTCGCAAGCGGGTAAACACAAGGTATGGAGCTTATTACTGTGTAAAATGTGGTTACATTCTTCATCTCGAGTGTGCGAGAAGATATGAGGACAAAGACTCAACAACTGAGTCAGTGTCTAGTAATTGTGAGGAGTACACTATTTATTTATTTGATTGGTTAAAAGCAGCAGAGGATGAAAGAGCTGATGAACTTGAGAAGTTCAAACATTTTGATCATCCATCGCATGATTTAATCTTGAGTCATAAAAAGCCTGGATATGACAAAAAATGTAATGCCTGTTTGCATTTTATTTTTTTCACTCCATATTATAGTTGTGGGGAGTGTAATTTCTTCATGCATGTAAGATGTGCTAAGTTACCGACAATTATTAAACGGGGGTTACTTCACGAACATCCGCTCGCTCTCACAACTTCTTGTTCGGGCAATTGTTGTGTGTGTTTCAAAGCTCGAAAGGGTTATGGGTATAAATGTGACAAGAGTGATGATTTTGAGGTGGAGAGTGATGATTCTGAGGTGGAGAGTGATGATTTCGAGGTGGATCTTCAATGTGGGTTACTTCCAGAAGCTCTTGAACATGTGCTTCACCGACATAGCCTCTTCCTTGTTAGAACATATGAAAGATTTGGAGAGACATGCAACGTTTGCAGTTTCATACATATATGCTACGTGTGCACTGATTGTAAGTTCGGATTATGTGGAAGTTGTGTCGCTTTTCCACCTATGGTTAGATATCAATATCATTCACATCTCTTGACAATGACCTTTATAGATAAAGATCAAGAAGACAATTATTGTCTTATTTGTGAAGAAAAAATTTGTAAAAAAAAAAAAATTTATTGGTGTGAAAAATGTGATTTTACTGTACATTCTAAATGTATTCTCGAATGAATGAAAGATGTTTAATATCCTGTAGCTCCTATGGAGTTTCCATAAAATGTAAAACAAATCAAGTTAAAATATGAAGTTATCTTTCATGTTGTGGTTTGCAATTACTCATTGTATTTAACTTTTGTTCACAATATACTAATTCAATTGTAACTTTTTGCTTATATTTTTATTAGTTGTGTTTCTCACTTTGTCTACTTGTTGGTGGTATTAGAAAAGCGTACATGCGAGTATAAATCAAAATTGTTTTTAGTTGGCAAGGAAAGATAACTTGGAATATAATTGGTAGAACAGCTCAGAGCCACAGCTTTCCAGTCATCTCAGTAGGTCTGTGTAATGTTGATCTACAAAACTACCGATGGCTGTGTAGAAAGGTAAGGTGCAGGCATGCGCACGGTGCTACTCTGTGGCACAGCCGTTTGATTGTACATTTACTTTACAGCCTGGCCTCCGCTTCTCTAGTGCAGTTAGATTTGCGTAGGGGCTTCCTAATGGAGTTGAGTTAATGGGCTTGAAAAATCATCAGTCAGATCATTATGTCTCAGCCACTCCATTATCATGAACCGAGTTTTTGGGGGATTTTGCTCTGGATAAACTCTGTTTTTTTTTATTTATATAATTAAGTTAATCTCTGTTTTTCTTTTTATTGGCTTCACTGTTTTTTCTCCAAACTCAAGTTTCCCCTTATGTTTTTGGTATATTACAGATAAATTTACTATTTCACCTTACCTATCACATTTTTCCCTATAAATAGAGTCTTCTATAATGTAATTGTATCAAAGGCACTTAACAAAGATATAACCTTAATCAAGCACTTCTTAATAGTGGAATAGATTTCTAATACCAAATCATCCCAAATTCATGTACTCTTTTTTTTTTTTTTTTTTTTTTGTTCTTCGCCTAATTTATTCACATTTTCCATTTAATCATTTGTTTATATAATTTTATTTCATTTCTCAAGAAATTTTTTATTTCCAAAAAAAAATAAGATAAAAAACCTTAATCCACTTTCTAGGCACCCAAAAGCCATACTAAAATAATAGAGAATGACAAAGGTAAGAAATAATCCAAATTCATGTTACTGTAATCCTCTTTTTATTTCCTTATATAGCGAAACCCACATTTAATAAATAGTTTTTTTGGTAGAAAGGAAAATTGTATTTATAACACAATTGATAAATAATTACAATCTAAAAGTTCGATAAATAAACAACAAACCATCTTGATATGTATATTAAGGGATATAAGATGAACCTGAAGTCATTAAGGTTTGGGTTCAATAACTATATTTATTGTTTATTGTGTTGTTGCACTTTTTATGTAATTCATTACATGCAATGCTCCACCCATTACACTTGTTAGAATTTATATCGGAATTCTAGATGTAATATTACAAGAGCAAACCATCAAAACTGAAGGGCACAATCATTTTCTTACTTGCACCTACTTTATTCATCGAGTCAAAGAGTAGAAGATAGTCTGTAGCCTTTGCCGTAACAACCTAAATTCAAATTATGAAGCCTATTATTGTCACAATTGTGATTATATTGTTCACCTAGGATGTGCACATTCTTTTGAACCGCAAAGCCATGATCTCGATAACTTGGCTACTGATTTTGTTTACTTGGTGGAGGGGATGAATGCCGCAAAGGATGGAAGTGTTGGCCCTCAATAGATGCCACATTTTAGTCACCCAAAGCATGATTTAATCATCAGCTATGAATAGCCAAGGGATGACAAGCAATGTGAGGCATGTATACATCCTATAATCTTTGTCCCATTTTATGGTTGTGAACACTACAGGTTCTTCTTGCATTGTAAATGTGCCAACATACCCCAAATCGTCAAGCGAGAACTATTTCACAAACATCCACTCATTCTTTTCTCCTAGCAATCGTGCAATGAACTGTTAAGTTATGCATATTTTTGGTGTCATTGTTGTCTACATGATCAACATGGCTTCGTCTACAAAAGTAACGAGTGTGGCAATTTCTAACTTGAGGTTCCGTGTTGTTTAATCCTAGAACGTCTTGAATATCAACTTCATGAACACACCCTTTTCCTTGCTGTAGTCAGTGGTGACTTTTTCTCAAAAAACTATCTAGTGTTTAAGTGCATTGACTCTAAATTTCACTTGTGTTTTAGATGTGTCACTCTTCCACTCATTGCCCGACACAATCATGATACACATCTTCTAAGGTCCATTATAAGAAATGATGGTGATTATGAAGAAAATTATTACTTGATTTGTGAAAAGAAAAGGAATCTTAAAAAAGATTCAAAATACTTGTTTTATTATTGTGGAGAATGTGACTTCACTACACACTGCTATTGTGTTATTAGGAAGAATCCTTGCACCAAATTTGGAAGATCTTATATGGAGAAATCATATCACGAATATCCTCTTGCTCTTGTTAAAATGATTAAGGACTCTCCTCCTTGTGATGTTTGTGGTCAATCCTTTGACATTGATGGACACTTTTGGCTTGATGATGGACGAAGTACAGCCCTTGAATGTACCCAATGTAGACTCATCATCCATTATATGTGCCGTTTTAACTTGCGGGATCTTACAATTAGGTAAATAATTTATCATATTTTCCTTTGTATGATGGAGTGACAAAGACATTGTTGGTTATCATATTTTTTCAAATACATTGAGTACGATTTAAACTCTTGATTTGTATATGTAGTGTTTGCATTCTTTCAGGTGTCTCCCTCCTGATGTTATTAGGAAAATTTCGCTTCATCTTCTTCCAACAATGGTGTAGTGTTATTACAAGTTGGTTTTGTTTGATAAATGAAGATAACTTGTGCTTTACTTTCAAGTGTTACACACATCATTAGCACGCTTGTCTATAGAATTATGAAAAAGATTGTAATGAAATAATATGATAGATATTAGACTAATTCATCATATAATCATATGAAAATGAAATTAGTCATTTATTGGTTATCTATTCAACTGTAAAAAAATCATAAACACTAAGTATCCAATGAAAATTTAATGAAAGATAACTATAAGATTTAATTATTGATTTTTTTAGTTTGATGTATGACGATTTCTCTCAACTTAACATCTTTCATCAAGAATGCTAGCTTGCTGGTTTGTTTTCCTGAACATTTACAAATTTGAATATTTTTAGTGTTAGTCTACTCAAATGTTTTCTAAACTATGATTATGAACAGAAATCTTGTTTTTAGTGTTAGCAAGAATGGCAAATTGAATGCATAGAACTCCAAACTTTGATCGTTTTCCAAGGCAAGATTCAACTTGATCATGTGGGTAAGTGATATTCAATTTTATAAGATTAGATATATTCAAGTTCAAAGATAATTTTTTTTTTTTGAAATTTACACTTTTTGTCATTTTACTCTGTAAAGTTGAAAGCGTGGAACTTCCAAATTTGATTGTTTCCAAGACAAGATTCTACCTAATCACATGCATAAGTATTATAAGTTCTATATGATTGCATATATTCAATTTTCTTTGCAAGTTGAATGCATGGAACTTCCAAAGTTGATCATTTTCCAAGGCTAGATTCAACTCCATCACGTGGGTAAGTAATATTATAAGACTAAAAATATTCAAGTTCCAAGGTTAGTCTTTTTGAAATCTCACACCTTTTGTGATCATACTGTGCAAGTTGAATGCATGGAACTTCCAAATCTCATCCTTTTCCAAGGCATGATCACATGGATAAGTAACATTAAATTTTATATGATTGCATACATTAGAGTTCCCGCTCGGTAAGTGGGCCACTTACCTATTCTTCTTATTGATTTGACTTTTTTAAAAGAGAACATAAGCAAATAACAGAATACTTATTATCTAACTTTGTATTTATTATCTATTAGTCTATTTGTGAAAATTCGAAAATATACAAAGAGATATTTATGGTCTATTAGTCTAATGTTGATTGGCTCTCCATCTGGCTCCAAATTTCAAGCCTCTCGTTTTTTGGTCGTGAAAATGATTTGATTTTTCAAAAATTGAGATATGGGAGATGTGATTGGCTCTAGTTGTTCATTGAAAAAGATGGAATGAGCAACTTCTAGCACATAATAAAGTGAAAAATCAAGCCAGTGAATGAGATAAATAAAATAGAAAAGGCTTGGCCATACCCTTCAATTCGAGTTAGATAAGACAGCAGAAAGTGTGGTGGGATGATAACGCAAAACAGGAAAGAACTGCCCTGCAAAATTCCTTCCTATCAACGACAGCTCCTCCTACTCACGGAAAAAGAAATTAAAGGATGGAGAAAAAAACAACTAAGAGAGCTTTTTTCCTTTTTTTCCTTTTTTCCTTTTTTCTTTGTGATAAAAGAAAGAAAAGGACAAAGGTAAAGGGCATACAGAGGAATGCAACAAACTAGTTGAACTTTACCCTCCGACGATCCAACACGACACGAACAAGGCAACTTCGCGAACGAGAATCCATTCCTACGTAAACTTTTCCCTTCCCCTTCCGGAAGGCACGTGGATTTCTCCAAATCCACGTCTTACATGTCCCCTCAAAATCTGATGACGATCCGAGCGTCGCAGGTCCTTCTTATCCGAACACGATTCCCCCCCCTTATCGGACCCACGGTTTTGGTCCGAGTACGACACACAGCACACCCTCCTGGTTTTATTACACTATATTTTCTTTCGCCTTTGTTTTTAGTCAACTGGGGCGGCTGCCAAAGGTTTTTTCTTTCAAAACCTTTTCTTGATGTTAAACAATATAATTAATCCATCTTGCTAGCTTATAGATTAGTGCCAAGGTTAGTCTTTTAGAAATCTCACACCTTTTGTCATCATACTGTGCAAGTTGAATGCATGGAACTTCCAAATCTCATCCTTTTCCAAGGCATGATCACATGGATAAATAACATTAAATTTTATATGATTGCATACATTAGAGTTCCCAGGCAAGTTGAATGCATGGACGATAATAGTGCAATTAGTGATTGAACCGAGCGGTGATAAGTTATAGTTATGAATATCTATATCTTTGCACCCACTCAAAACTCATATACTGAAGCATCAAATATAAGATTAAGAGGTTGTTGACAAATATTTAGCTTAAGTAGAAGTAATTACTCCCTAGAACTAAGAGGTCTTAGGCTCAATATTTAAATATGTGAGTTTTGACACGTGTGTATAGAGATATAAAAAAAGGACAAGACATCTCAAGCCAAGTTTGACACTTGAATTTGTGAGTTTTGATATATGTGTATTTAAATAATAAAGAAAGAAAAAAACCTTGGCACTAATCTATAAGCTAGCAAGTGATCTACAAATACATGTATGTTTAATCACCACTTCATTATTCTAGAGGTCACTTGCAATTTGAGCAATGAAGCACAGTTACTATTTCTGTGCTGCTAGAAAAATTTTACTTCACCTCTTTCCAATATTTCTAGATTGTTTAGCAAGGTAAATGAAGATAACTTTTGTTTTATTCTTAGGGGTAATTAACACCATGGGCATGACTTCTTTGGATCTTATTCAGGAAATATATGACTCTAACCATCCTCTTTGGTTAAAATCATCCTTATTGCTATATAAACGGTCCTAAATTAGTGAATTGCAAAATTTTGAAAAATAGACTAGCAAAATATAACAAATAAAGTTGAGAGTACATACTTTTCAAGATGGCAAAAAAGTGCTTAAAGTTTTATAAATAACATTAACTGATAATAATGTAGCAAAATCATGATATGTATAATTACCTAATTAATAAAAATGTTTTGTTTATTAGTTATTTATCCAATATTACTAACTGATTAACAATAAATGTAGAAAAACAAATAATTCGCGGCTTATGAGCTAAAGGTTGAAATTTTAGTTATCATTTATCATTAATTCAAAAATGTTTCTTGATTTGTAATATTAAATATGTAACTTGTAAATGAACACTTCTTCTTTTTTTAGTTATGATTATTTGATAATTAAAATTTTTTGTTATTAATTTAAGAGCAATTCCATGTGTGTTGGCAAGGAAATTGTCTTATAAGTTCTAGAGTTTTATCTAATAAGTTAAAAATTCAAGTTTAAAGTTTTGATGACTAAGGATTCAAGCATTTGTCACGTTTGTTTCAACAAAAATAAAAAAAGATAAATAATTTAATATCTGAGGTAATTGGGTCATATAATATTATCAATAGCAATAATGGTAATAATGGTAATATAAACCATTAACAAATCATTATTTTTTTGTTAAGTAATGGTGAAATCTTTTGTTAATTAGTGAGAAAGAAGATGCTTAATAGATGCTTTATGTTCGTATCTCAAACAACAAATAAGAACACTAACTGATGATAGCATGTCCAAGAAAAATTAGAAAATTATGAAAAATGGTTAGGTCGACCTAACCCATGTAAAACAAGATTGAAAATAATTCAATCACAAATGGTGTTCAGCTGCTATCAGGAGGTGGCCCGCCATGTTAGAGGGCGTTGGCCAGCTTGCTCAGCCATTGTTTTTATCTTATATTTTATATCAGTATTAGGTGAATGAAGATACCATGACAAAGACATACCGACAAAATGGAAATTGGAAGAGTCTTATAAGCAAAAAAATTCCATTGACTTTGCAATTTAGTTTATTGCTCAATTAACTTGGTAACAAGGATTTCAATGACCCCTCAAACCCCATTATTATAGCCCAAATCATCAGGCCATGATAAAGAGAAAAACTGATGGGCCATAAAGTTTATGTACAACATATCTGGGCATGTAGAAAAAGCAACAATAACGTAATATGTTCAGAAAATTAAGGTAGGACAGAAGATGAAAGGTATACCACAAGTTGCTACTACTAATTGATAACTTATATATTTAACAGCCGAACTTCAAGCCAATCTGACCTATACATGAATTATTAGAAAAAAAGGACAACAAGAAGCAAAATAGAAACATACCTTGAAAATAAAATAGAAATTGAAAATTGGATAAATATGCATGAAATATAAATGAAACTTCTACTTGCGAGGTTCACCCACTAGTCATTGGTCTTACTGTTATTATTGTTTATTGACTTGATGGTGAAGTCCTTAGTAAATTATAGAGAAAAAAGATGCATCATAGAGGCTTCATGCTTTTCTCGTGAACAACAAATAATATCATTTAACAAACTAATTGCATGTCCTACAAGCATTAGTAAATTGCGAAAAATAGTTGGGCTAACCTAATCCAATGATAATAGGTTATTAAACGATTTGATCGATCACTAGTAGGAGGCGACCCATCCACTTCATAGATTGGTTGGAAGCTTAGTCATTGTTTTTTCTATTTTAAATTAAAAAAAGTATGGTTAGATTAACCTAATCCAAGTATAATAAGATATTAAAAAAATCCTACTAAAAAAAGTACAAAAGTAGATAGTTACCCCAATATTAAGAGGTGACACGGCCATTTCGAGTGATTAGCTAGGAATGTTAGTGTCTAATTTAGTTAAAAGTAGGTACTATCTAAAATTTCTTAGTGTTAAGTTTCAAACCTAAGGTTATGAGTTTGACGGTATGTATTTAAAAAAAAATATTATTTTTTCTCTTATAAATTAAAAGATTGTATTATAGGCAGTATTTTAGGCCCTTTGATGCAGAAAGTTTCACAATCCATCTCATAAAATGATATTTAACTGGAAACAAAAGGTTATGGAGTCGTTTTCAGGACAGAAACTTATATCTTCCATGTCTTTTTCTTTCTACGAGGTCAAGTTGTTGGTTTTGAAAGCGTTTCATATTATTAAGTAAAAGATGTCTGACTTTGCTCTCAGTACATTAGATTTTATCTTATCTACGAAGCTCACGAGGCTAAACATCTTTAATACATGTTTCCACCGGCAGGATCTTCCACACTGCAACGTGTCCATCAACAGCTCTGGGGGTAGGTTCTCCGAAGTTGTCATTAACTTTTGTCTGACCTTTTAATTATCGATGCAACGCGTGATATTTAATTACGTTGGAGACGAAAGAGCGGGCACGCGTGGTCATCCCACATTGAGTAATGCGGGGGCTCATAAAGGACCTTTTACTCTCTCAATACCAAAACTCGTTAACTCCAACAAAACAACCATGCCAAATTGGTATGAAAATCATTATAAAAAATGTTAAACAAAAGACATTAATTATCTTGAAAATAAAAGGAGACGATAATCTTAAAGGTCAAACTTGTGACAAAAAGGCTTATTTGTTTCTTTGACATAAATATAAAACCGTATTTGATCATTTAAAGTCTTTTGCCGATCAAAATATTTTCCTTTGAGCAAATATTGAAATTTGTGTCGATCGAAATTATTTACTCCTCACCTTAAACTACTTAGACTGTTTTTCATTGTTTCGTTTTTCCTTTTCCGACTGGTCTCGAATTTTTGGGAGTTCGATGGATGACAATAAACTATGCGGCACCTCGTTGGAAGACAAACCAACTGCTCGGTCATGCCTGTTGGATAAAGATGAACAGAGATTCAAAGGAGTTATGGACAATCATAAAGTCTAGGGTTCATGCAAGCATTGAGAATTACGTAGCACGTTTTTCTATCTTGTGATTTCGTTAGATGAATAAAAAAAAAAAAAAATCATCAGAGTGAAAAACAACAGGCTCTTCCTAAATGCTATTTTCGAATGGAAAATCTCATAATGTAATTTTTATTGGATGATGAGGATCGAATTTGTGGACATTATGAAACAAGGTTGAACGTGCGAATTTTCATTTATTTTCTGGTGATTAACCTTTACAGCTCAGATGAGCTTGGCATTAAGAAGTTCTTTAAGACATTTCTTGGTTTCGTGTAACGTGTATTTCTACACAGTATTGTTATTTTCCAACAAATTAATCTTAAGTGGATATATGGTTGCCGTGACAGAAATGGATATTAATCTCAACTTGGTAACATGATGCAATACTTAATTTCATCAACCTGCATGTTTCAAACAAAAAGGAAGTGTTAAAATCTTTAAAACTTTGTTGTTTTGTTTCGTGTTTTGCTGGGAAAGACTACAGGTGAATTCATTGATGATAGTCTTTTCCCCGAGAAGAAGAAGAAGCTTTTAACATGAAATCAAATTTCGGTAATTATTATTTTGAAATTATTTCTTTTATTTTTACTTTGCTTATAATGAAAATAAAAAATATAAATATAAATAAACGATGTTAAATTTAAAAGAGAACAACATTTACTTGTTTATTTTTAATATATTTCATTAACTTTTTGTAGTTAGTCTTCTCATTACACAACAGATAAGAAGAATACATTGAACCTTGAAATTTGATCATTTTCTAAGGTGAGATTCTTCACGATTACATGGAGAATATAATCTTCAATTCTCCATGTTCCGAAGAGATAAAGATCGGATCTTAAAATTCTTTAGCGGACATTTTTTCTTTACTATCTTTCTTTTTCTTATAGGGAATGGAGGTCAAGTCATTGGGCTTCTTTGCCTACGTTTGAAAATAAATAAAACAATCAAAGGTAGGAAGCTACTCTCTCTCCACTCACGACATCATAATGCAACCTATTTTTACTTTAAAATATTATTTATATGCTTAGGTGTTGATTTGACAAAAAAATGCATAATGTGATATTTTTAGATTCAAAATCATAGAGTTGATTGTGAATAAAATACCTAAAGTTACAATTTTTATATTAAGCTTATTAAAAATAACTTCCTGTAGTAGGAATTCTATGATAAAAAAAAATAATTAACAAAGAGAAAACAAGGTTAAGAAAATGATACGGTTGTCTCTAAAATGTTGCAAAAAAATGATATTTTATAAAATGCATTGTGTAATAAAAGACATTCGTCTCTTTTTTAAAAAAAAAAATAGACAAAAAACCTAATTGGAGATATATTTTCCTCTTATTATTAAGTATATTTTTTGGTATAAATGTAAGTTTGTATTAATAAAAAAGTAATATACAAAAGCATAAGAACATATCTTAACATTATAAGAATTACTAAAACTACAAAAAGATAGAAATTAAAAGCCTTCAAATCTCACTCAAAATGACATTTTCATGTGAAAGTCTTATATTTTGAAACAAAAAAGCTCTCTTTTATATAGTTTTTCTTACTTTAGATAATAAGATTAGAATGTTAACTATTTTATTTTGCATATATACAATTTTTCTTACAATGATAGTTTTTTACTCCGTTTTGCATATATATAATAAATGCAAGCTAAAAAAGATATCTTAAGAAGCTTTATGATTAAATTTTTTCCTTTAGTTGCTCTGATTATTTATTATAGTTCTTCATTCCATCCTCCAATGTTACATCAAATTCTATTATGAATAAAGATAGTCTTCCAAACCATTATTGTGCATGGACATTAAAAAAAAAAAAAAAGAGATGACTCCTAGTTTCTACTTGAAACTTATAAAAGTCACAATATAGGTTAACTAAAGAGGTCATCGTACTATTCTTTATACTACAAAAAGTCGATATTGACAAACTAATCATCCAATGAAATTATGTTTACAAAATGTCATTAGTCTAAATTAGATAATACTAATATATTTTTCCATTAACTAGTTGAAGCTCCTAATAAATTTCGTTGTAGTAATAGACTAACTTATAAAGAATTGAGGTAAGTGTAGGCCTTAGTTTGAGAAAGCCTTCCCAATTTCATATTATGGAACCTTTGATATTAAGCTACATTACTTAAATCAGAGCATTATATATTTGTATTATCTACCCATAGAAAGTCCTTGTATTAGGAATGTAAATGGATATTAAGGACTTTCTTTTAAGTATTGTTTCATTGAATGTAAAAACAAGAACAAAAGACTCAACTTGCAAGAATGAAATGTCATACTTAGAATTATATCCTTATACCTATACACGTTACTTTTCCGTGTACTGATAGAAGGTTGAATTTGAAAATGATATTTTAGAATCATCTGAGTCAAACATGCCCATAAGGAGCCCCATTTTCCCCCTCATTTAATCATGTACCTCGCCTCGTTGATTTCATAGAGCCTGTGGATTTTTCGTGGGGGGCTAGTGTCATTAATTACAGCTAGATAGGCATACGGTCAAGAACTCCTTCAGTTGACAGGTTCTAAAAGCATCGCCGATCTCAAAGATTTGCACCATTGATCTCAAAAGGCCGGCAGATTCTTTGCACAGGAAGAAAGGAAAATGACAGAGAAAGTGCACGTCGATCGCCTAGAGCCACTAAAACTGATCGGTTTTCGAGGCCAGGTTATACTTTTCACGAACGTCAGTAATTTTCAGTATTACAGTAAGATTTTAACTTTAAAATTTCTCTTAAGTTTTCGGCCTAGAGATAATCCGACAACATTATTAGGAACAGAGTGGCTTCAAATAACCGAGGAGAATAGATTGACAATAGCGTTTAGTTCGTTAGTTTTAATATATTTAATCATCTTTTCATATTATAACAGTCTACATCACATGCTCTCGTATATTATTAATTCATAATACACTCATCTATTTTTCATGATTTTATTAGAAATAAAGGTTATAATGAGAAAAAAATAGAGGTTATAATTAAAATCTTTGACAGAGATTTCTTGTAATTTTCAGAATCCTAAATGTTTGTTAAGCTGTTTTTATTAAGCCTATGGCCTTTAGGATTTGGGGCCTTTCAAGGATTTTGTGTAATCCTTTAATTATCGATGTGGTGTGTGGCATTGTTTGTCGACGAATCTTTGGGACTTGGAAGGGTAAGATTTAATTACCAGGCACCTCATTGAAACAAAAAATATTGGGTTTGCGATGTCATTACCATATTAAGTAGAGTTTATAATGCTGGCGAGGTAAAAGATACGTGCTTATAGTACTAAAAATAAGATCAGAATACAGTAATAAAAAAGAATAGGTTTGATAATAATTTTTTATTTTCTTATTTTTTTTGTATAATTTTTTAATTACTAGTGTGCTGCACAATAAAGTTGGCCAAATCTTTTCACCAGTACGAATTTTTTGGGATTTCAAAAGATAAGAATAAATTATGAAACATCTCTTTAGAACACGAAGTAATGGGTACATGCAGTCGTCTCATATTAAATGAAGCCTATAATTTTTTTAGAATGAAAACAAGTATTTATACTACTAAAAATAAGAAGATAATATGATAATAAAAATATTATACTACGAATTATTGAAAAAACTATTTATCAAATTATTAGGTTTACAAAAGAACATGGTTTTTGACTAGTTATTTATTCAATGTTACATGCCATAAATATTAAATGGAAAAAGGAATATTGGAGGCAATTAATAACAGAAATTTTAGTTACTGCTTCCAAAAAATAATCTTAGAAGTCAAAATTTGATTTTGATCACTTGTTTTATTGCATTTTTAATGCAAAAGTTAATGCCCATATTTTCTTTCACAATTTTGGATCAAGAGGTTATAATAGAGAAGAAAACTAAAATTTATAATTAAGAATCCTTAAACTAGTTTATTATGGTTTCTCGAATCATGAAACATTTCTTCAGCTATTTTTATCAAGTCTATTGCGTTTGTCAGTCAAGTTTGAGTGAATTAGTGCACTAGTAATCACGTTCCACTGATACAGTCAAAAGGACTGGCAGTTGGCCCTTCAGAGTCATCGTCACCAGTTGGTCTTCGATTTTTTATTTCTAACGCATAGCACTGCTGGTGATTCTTCAAACACATCTCAAATGTTTGGGAGTCTTAACAATAACGAGGGCAAATTGTGAGTCACGTTTTAGAAAGCCAAATAGGTTTCTGAGTGAATCATTTGATTGTGTGCGTAAAAGATAGAGAGAGTGATGGAATTTGAAGATTGTAGCCTATGGCATCACTTGGTTTTTGTAGAGGAGTTGGTAGAGGACGAGGAGAACAAGGAGGACAAGGAGGAAAAGAATGACAAGTACAAGGACGAGGACGAGGAGGACGAAAATGAAGAGTATGAGCACGATGAGGTGCAGAAGCAGGACAAGGAGGAGGAGGATAAGAAGATTTGCTGGCTTTGCAAGGAAAAAGCGTTGGGTCCTGTTTACAAATGCTTGGAGTGCGACTTCATACAGCATCAATCATGCTCCGAGCCAATAGATGCAAATAGTTTGAATCGAAGACATAAATTGGAGGACAGGCATCACTTGATCCTGTTAGAAGATGGGGACAATAACACAGAGGAGGAAGTTCCTTGCAGGGGATGCGAGAAACCAACATCTTTTCCAGCGTATAGATGCTCCATCCCCAAATGCCCTTTCCTGCTTCATAAATCATGTGCCCAGCCATCTCACGCAGTACAACATCCTATGCTCCTAGATGACCTCCTTACTCTTCGAGCACCAAAATTTTCTTGTAGATGTGATGGTTGCCGGAAAAGGTGCGGCAAACTACTGTTTTACCGTAATTCCCTTCGCGATTTTGACATGCACATGGAATGCCTTCCTCGTTGGCGAACCAGTCCCGACGACTGCTGCGAGCACTTGGTCACGCCCACTAAGAATCCGATTCCATTCACTTGCGAAGCTTGCGGGGAGAAAGGTGAGGACATAGCCTACCTATGCAGCGTTTGCCGACTCTTGACTCATAGGAAGTGTGTTGCATTTGAACACTCCATCAAAGTTAAAGGACAATCATTTTCTTTGTCGAACCTACTCTGTTCATCAGGTCAGGGAGCATGGTAACATATTCTGCAACCTTTGCCGTAAGAAGGTGAATTCAGAATATGGGGCTTATTATTGTCAAGATTGTGATTACAATGTTCACTTTGCATGCGCACATTCTTTTGAATCGCAATCCCACGATCTCGATAACCCTCCTAGTGATTTTGTTTACTTGGTGGAAGGGGCAAATTCCACGGAGGACGAAATTGTTGGCCCTCAGGAGATCTCACATTTTAGCCATCCAGACCACAACTTAATGCTCTGCTATGGACGGCCCAGGAATGACATGCGATGTGAGGTGTGTGTACAACGTATAATCTTCTCCCCATTTTACAGTTGTCATCAATGCAAGTTCTTCCTGCATTGGAAATGTGCCGTAATACCTCCAATCGTCAGGCGAGCGCTATTTCACGAGCATCCACTCACGCTCCTCTCAGACCAATCGCATGATGAATCTTCCTTTCTGGGACTTTTTCGGTGTAAACGTTGTCATCGTGAACGTCATGGCTTCACCTACAAATGTGGTGAGTGTGAGGATTTCCAACTTGACGTTCAATGTTGTTTAATACCTGAACGTCTTGAACACCAACTTCACGAACACCCCCTCTTCCTTGCTGTAAAAGGTGGTCCCTTCAAATGCGATGGGTGTAACTACTACAAATTTGTCCCAAAAGTGTTCAAGTGCACGGATTGCAGATTTCACTTGTGTTTTAGGTGCGTCACACTTCCGGTGGCAAGGCACCGCTACGATAGACATCTCTTGGGGCCCACAATAGGATGTGAGGATGATTCTAAAGACAATTACTGTTTGATTTGTGAAAAGGAAAGGGATCCAAAATGCTTGTTTCACTACTGCAAGGAATGTGACTTCACTGCACACTCCTACTGTGTTATTGGAAAGAATCCCTCCATTAAATTTGGAAGACCTTATTTGGGAAAATTCCACAAGCATCCTCTCGCATTTGTTAACACGACTGAAGACTCTCCTCCATGTGATGTTTGTGGTGAATCCTTTGCTATTGATGGGAACTTTCCTCTTGATTATTGGTATATCTTGGCAGTTGAATGCACCAAATGCGAGCTAATTCTTCACTTTCGCTGCCAGCCTGGCTTGCGGGATCATAAGGTGAGTTAAATTAGTTTAGTAAATGGTGATGTCATTGATGAAAAGTGACAAAAAATTTCCATGTCTATCATCTTTTTCGAATAAATTGATTACAATTGAAGTTCTTTGCATATGTTTATATTGTTCGCATCTGTTTGTCTCCCTGCTAGGGTTATCAAATAATATTGCTTCAGCTCTTTCTAATGTTCCTAGTAGCACTTTTGTTAGTTGTTTTGACATTGCCAAAAGAAGATAAATTATTAACATCATGTAAAAACATTTTGTATGATCCTAGCTTCTATTATAACGAACTAGATGTGTGATTTGCAATTATTAGCTTCATGAACTTGAATAGCATCCAGTGAGATTGATATCTCGCATGATCAGGATTATTCTTATTGGAAGAATAAACGAACTTAAACCGAGTTAGTGCAAACTTATGTAAAATGGATGAGTATGGTCACATAAGTAATTAAGCTGGATTAAATTTTATGAAATGAAATATAATTGCTTGCACTAGCAAAAATAAGATTAAAATAACATGAAACAGCACCAAAAATTATTAACAAATTCAAATTAACTTCCTAAATATCATAACAACCAAAAAAGGTGGTTATATGTTAGTTTTTAAGATTAAGAGTATAATATATATGCATATAACATCAAACACATTCCGTCGTACCTTAACCAGCCTTAAATGACACCGCGCGTGTGCGGGACAGAGGAAAAGAGGGAGATCTTGCCCCAGAATCTATGCCCTTTTTTTTTGTGTCCAAAGCATTGAACACGAACTGTGACGAGCTAAAACCCGGCAGGCTTTTACGAGAAGACATCTCGGAGCGGTGGCGTAGACCAGCCGTTCCAGTCATCTGTGGCAACTCAATATTGGGGGACCGGAGATGTCCAAATTAGAGAGCAGACGGCATGTGTACGGTGCTCCTTTGTAGCACAGCTGTGCGTTTCATGATTAAAGCTAGTGAAACGAGTTCAGGTTGGAGCCATTTGACCGCCTGTACACCTTATAGCCTGGTTTCCGCTGCCAAATGGTGCTCTTGGTGTTGTCTATAAGCTTCTAACTATCAAAAACATCAGATAAAATGACTTGGCCTTGCAATGGAAAAGGTACGACGATCAGACCCTAAAATTACTGAACACACTATTACGAGCAACTGAATCATCCTAGTCTGAGTCGCGGCTTTGGCAACGAGTTATTCCCAGGTCCAATTCAACAAGAGCTGTCATGTAATGAACACATGTTTCGCACAGTATTACCTTATCAGAACTGTCGTGTAATCAATCAACGCAGATAGGTCGGTGAAGCAAGAGTAATAATGGGTGTCTATTAAAAACAAGAAAAAAAAAAACTCAAGCTGCTATATCAATAAATTTAGAAATTTGTCTATCAATGGAGATAGAATGTTACGTGCTTGGCCGGTGGATCTTTTCATGGGCAGTAATAAAGGACAATCGCAAAAGAACCGAGGCTTGTGTCTTTCCTTACAACCACTCTTGCCCATCAAGGAAGGGGAAGACACCAAGGTTACAGAGCTGTTGTTAGTGTTAGCTGAGTAACGTGGTTGTCGTGCATCAAAAGAAAAGAAATCAAAAGGCTGGGCACGACTGAAAAGTTAAAGCATGCTTCCGTGAGGTACAAGTCCAAAAAGGGGGAGTGCAGCGTGGTGCAGTTTTCAAAGACAGCTTTTGTATTATTACTGTCTTTGTTTTACTTACAAGGCAAGTGTCTGTCCTAGTATAAATATTAGTGTTGTAAGTGTAAATTTAACTAGATAAATGCCTAAGCAGAGGAGAAAACTAGATTACAAGAGATGGGAGAAGTAGTTCCCATGATCATGAAGAATGGTTACATAGCTTCATATTTATATATAATTCAAAAGTCTTGAGGAGCGTCTTGAGGAGCGTCCTGAGGAGCGTCTTGAGGAGCGTCCTGAGGAGCGTCCTGAGGAGCGTCCTGAGGAGCGTCTTGAGGAGTATCTTGAGAAGCGTCCTGAAGAGCGTGATGAGGAGCGTACTCATATCTGAACAGGCCCACACGGGTATTGGGTCTTGGATCCATGGGCTTATATCTGAACAGGCCCACACGGGTATTGGGTCTTGGATCCATCTTCTCTAACATGCCCCCGCAAGCTGAAGGGGCAGAATGCATCGTCAGCTTGGAGTGAAGTGTGCGAAAGCGAGTGGAGGAAAGGACTTTGGTGAAGATGTCAGCGGGTTGATCAGCAAAAGAAGTGAACTGCAAATGGAGCTAACCGGGAGCGAGACATTCTTGAATGAAGTGAAAGTCGATCGCAATATGTTTAGTGTGAGCATGAAATACCGGATTTGCGGTGAGATATAAAGCGGAGAGGGATAGGAAGAGGGATAAGAACTGGGAAAGAAATGGATGACCGAGTCGATGATGCCACAAAAGAAGAGAACGGGAACGAACAGCAATGAAAGCACGAGGAGGCAGAAATGTGCTAGTGGCAGAGACACTATAGATACCACGAGCAAGTGTGCCGTGGAGGAGGAGCTGACCCGTACGAGAACAGATGGCCAAAAAGTGATGAGCAGAAAACATGAAATAACAATCATTGTCAGCAGAGAATTGAGAGACAGACAATAAATTCTTGGTAATGGAAGGAACGACAAGAACACGGGACAAATGGAAAGAGGATGAGCAAAGACTACTTGTGTGGGTGATGGGAAGAGAAACACCATCATCGAGACTAAGTTGTTGATTGCCAATATAAGGTGAGACATTGGCAATCTTCCCCGGCTTCCATAGGAAGCAGATAACTCGAGAGAAAGAAAGAACGAACCAAGAGAAATTTGAGCAAGAGCAAGACACAGAGAGAGAGAGAGAAAGAAAGAGATAGAACAAAATGATAACAGTCCCGGAAAGATCAATTCCCGTACAAAATGGCTCTCATTGTCGAATTCCTATGACCAGAAAATGATGTAGCAACTAGAGAATAAGGCAAAGAGAGAGAAAAGCTTCAGAAGGTGAAAGTTTTAGACACTGTTATAGAGAGAAAGTAAGAGAGAGAGATGGAGAGAGAAAGTGTGTGTGAGAAAGAGATAGAGTGAGAGAGAGAGAGAGAGGCAGTGGAATCGATTATATGGTAGGAGGCGCCAAAGTCGAGTTACCAAGAGGCAAGGTCAAGAGAGGAGGGGTGGGGGAGGGGGGGGGGAGGAGTAAATGGAGGAGGCCGTAAGAATGGAGGAGCGGCATCAAACGGGTTTTCCAGATGACATAGTTAGAGCCGTCGAAATGCTCGAGAGATTTGAGGGGAGGGACCGGTGGTGCAGAGGTAGTTGCCAAAACCAAAGAGTTTTCATTAGTGGGAGGGGAAGAGGTAGCCATCGACAATTGGAAGGAGAGAAAGGATGAAGATAAGAATCAGACTTTAAGATAGAGGATCACAGGCGTAAGCCTATGGCTCTTGATACCATGTAAATTTAACTAGATAAATGCCTAAGCAGAGGAGAAAACTAGATTACAAGAGATGGGAGAAGTAGTTCCCATGATCATGAAGAATGGTTACATAGCTTCATATTTATATATAATTCAAAAGTCTTGAGGAGCGTCTTGAGGAGTGTCTTGAGGAGCGTTCTGAGGAGCGTCTTGAGGAGCGTCCTGAGGAGCGTCCTGAGGAGCGTCCTGAGGAGCGTCTTGAGGAGTATCTTGAGAAGCGTCCTGAAGAGCGTGATGAGGAGCGTACTCATATCTGAACAGGCCCACACGGGTATTGGGTCTTGGATCCATGGGCTTATATCTAAACAGGCCCACACGGGTATTGGGTCTTGGATCCATCTTCTCTAACAGTAAGTCGTGTGAGTGGATCAGGTTGTGTCTATGTAAAAGTTCTGTAAGGCTTTTGAAGCTCTGTGCTGTCTCTGTTCTCGGACTGTGTAAACTTTTGTTATGCAGTAAAAGAAGCCTTGTAACTCTTTCTTCTTTCAGCCCATCCGTGTGTTTGTGTGGTCATAGACTAATCGTCAGACTCACATTGCAATCAAACGGAAGCTCAAAATTCCTTCAGTGGTATCGAGAGCCAGGTTCATTTGGATTAGATCTGAAATCTGGTTCCACTCATGGCGTCCTCTACTCCACCTACTTCTTCAAACACCCAACAACCACCCTCGGCTCCAAACTCTCAGCAGCCTGCTCCCATAATTCCAAACTCTCAACTTCAGCTGCCGATATGGTACCAATTACTTGACTTGGTCTACCCGGATGACCACTTACCTGAAGTGTCAAGGTACGTGGGACATAGTGCAAGAGGGGATTCCGAAAGTAGGGGAAGAAGCTGAGCTTTCACCAGCCGAACGGGAACGTCATCGGAGGAACCAAGACAAGGAGATGAGGGTTTTGTTTCTGCTGCAGCTAGCGATTACTGACTCTGTCTTCAATCGTATTTCCACTGCATCAACCCCTCAACAACTTTGGACCACGCTTCAAAATGAGTTCCTAGGAACTCCAAAGGTGCGTGCTATTCGACTTCAAAGCTTAAAAAGAGATCTTGAATTGCTAGAAATGGATGATAATGAAACTGTTGTAGAATATTATGCACGGGTCAATGCAGTGGTCAATCAAATTAGGCATCTGGGTGAGGATTTTCCAAATTCTCGAGTAGTAGAAAAAATCCTCATTAGCCTTAATGATAAATTTGATGCAACTGTGACTACTATAGAAGAAACAAAAGATTTTACTAAGATGTCTGTTTCTGAGTTAATGGGAACACTAGAAGCATTTGAAAAAAGAATTCTTTACAAGAGAAAGGACAAAGCACCATTAGAATCAGTGTTTAGAGCAAAAGCTAGCCTTGGGACAAAATCTGTAAATGAACATGCTCGAAATGAAGAACGTCCTAGTGAGGGGAAAGGCAGATATCCACCATGCAAAATTTGTAAGAAAACTAATCATCTAGAAAAATACTGCTGGAACAAAGGGAAACCCTAATGTAGGTTTTGTCAAAAATTTGGGCATATTGAAAGAAATTGTAGAAACAAGAATAGCCAGCAAGCAAATGTGGCTGAAAGTGATGAAACATTTGGTGAAGAGACCTTGTTCTTTGCTAGCATGACTGTTTCTTGTACAAATCCTAAGTTGTGGTATATTGATAGTGGGTGCACTAACCATATGACCCCTCATGAGCATGTATTTAGTTCTCTTGACAGAAATTTCAGGTCTCGAGTTCGGTTGGGTGATGATAGGTTTATTGATGTATTGGGAAAAGGAACCCGTGACTTTGGACTGCTATATGAGAAGTCTGATAAGTTTGAGCTGGTTGGATTCACTGACAGCGATTGGGGGGGAAATGCCAAGGACTCTCGGAGCACTGGTGGATTTGTTTTTAATCTTGGATCTGCAGCATTTTCTTGGTCCTCAAAGAAACAAGGTTGCGTTGCACTCTCTACTGCTGAAGCGGAATATGTTGCTGCTGCCTCTGCTGCTTGTCAAGCAGTTTGGTTGAGAAGGGTCTTAATGGAGATGAGTTTGAAACAAGTTAAGAAGACTACCATATACTGTGATAGCAAATCAGCAATAGCTATGACAAAGAATCCTAGCCATCATTCAAAAACGAAGCATGTGTCCATCAAGATCCATTATGTTCGAGAGTTGGTAGAGTCAAAGGAGGTGATGTTTGTGTTCTGTCCAAGTGGAGAATAGCAAGCCGATATTCTCACAAAGGCTCTTAGTCGTGTTCAACATGAAAGGCTGCGTGAGCTTATTGGGGTGACAACTAACCCCGTTAAGGAGGGATGTTAGCTGAGTAACGGGGTTGTCGTGCATCAAAAGAAAAGAAATCAAAAGGCTGGGCACGACTGAAAAGTTAAAGCATGCTTCCGTGAGGTACAAGTCCAAAAAGGGGGAGTGCAGCGTGGTGCAGTTTTCAAAGACAGCTTTTGTATTATTACTGTCTTTGTTTTACTTACAAGGCAAGTGTCTGTCCTAGTATAAATATTAGTGTTGTAAGTCGTGTGAGTGGATCGGGTTGTGTCTATGTAAAAGTTCTGTAAGGCTTTTGAAGCTCTGTGCTGTCTCTGTTCTCGGACTGTGTAAACTTTTGTTATGCAGTAAAAGAAGCCTTGGAACTCTTTCTTCTTTCAGCCCATCCGTGTGTTTGTGTGGTCATAGACTAATCGTCAGACTCACATTGCAATCAAACGGAAGCTCAAAATTCCTTCAGTTAGGGTTTCAAGATCTAACTTATATCTCCATACATGCATTCTTACATTCTGCCCCCCCTCTGTGTACTCGGACATAGAAGCCTTACATAACACAAAAGCGTACAGAGATATGACTAAGCATGGGTTTCCCTACCACCAGTGCCTCAACCCTTAACTCTTTAAATGCATGCACCGTTATCGTTCATGCGCGCGTTTCTTCCCACGCACATGTCTTCCTTCCTACCGCCTCTGCCCACCTTACTTTTGAGGCTAAGGTGATACCGAGTCTGGAGACGCACGTGACATGGAATTGTAAATTTGTTTCTTTTATTTGTCAAATTTTCATCATATAATTACTTTTAGTTCTTCCGCGCTTAATTTATATTTTTCGTAATTTTTTACAATACAAACCAAAGATGAATGAAACTAAAGATGGTAGTTCAATTTTAGAATGAGATTTTCCAAGGATTAGTTGTAATCTTTGCCACGTCAAAGAGGCTAAAGAAATCATTAAAAAAAATCGGATGTAATTATTAATTGCTTTACTGTAAAGATCGGGGAGACCCAGATTCTAATGAATTCAAGTGCACCAGAGAACATCAAACCACCATTAAACTTAATCTCGTATAGTGCACCAGAGAAGATCTCTAAGAATTGATGCAAGCACGTTAAAAGACCAAAATTATTTCAAAAAGTGATCACAACTAATACCAGCCACACGGCTCTATCAACCTGTCCTGCTATCATTCATAAATTTGACTCTTTTGATGCCACTTCCTAAATGGTAACACGTGCATTTCATCATCCAGTAAGTTAGCGATTCAATTCTTAGACCTATCAAGAAAACTTATTTGTACCTTTTACAATGTCCGTATTTGATGAAACGTGGATGCCTTTCTATATGAATGTGATGTGAAAGGTCCATTGATACATGTCCACATGTAAGTACAAGTGAACTGTGGATTCCTCTACCACATCAGTCATTTATCATGGTGTGAAATTGAATGGAGTAGCGAGAATATGGATTGTACTGAGCAAGAGAACATTTGCCAAATGAAGTTATGGTTATTAGTATTCTCATTATGTAATTTTTGTTCATAATACATTAATTAGGATTTCAACTTTTTTTTAGCATATATATTATTGCGTCTATTGATGAGTCTACTTGCTAATGGTATTAGAAATTTTTGCTTTACCCTTTTGTAACATCAATGGTATGTTACTCTTTAGTTATTTTTACTTGGCAAATGAAAGATAGATTATGTTTCATTCTCCAGTGTCAGCTTGACAAAGATGAATAATATAAATAAGCCTTACTCCGGGCATGGTCAAAATTATATCTGAATAATATCTGCAAAAATGTAATTTTGAAAGCTTCAGACTTTGAAATAGCGAGAAATGTGGTAATAATAGTGGAGTAGCAGGACAAATGTCAGTAAATCTTTCAGAATTCACTACTGGTGTGATGCCGGCCAAGCAGACATGATTTCTACTATTAATTTCTCTCTTTTGTGTGTGCACTGGGAAAACTTCCGCTTGAAGTATTATGGTAGATACCAGAGTGGCCGCAGGGGATAGATTTAAAATGCTGAGGGAGGAAAACATTGAGACCGTGGTTGCACTTAAAAATGTCTGATTGAGATTGGGGACAATTTCAAAGGAGAAAATGAAGAGCTGGGAAAATTCAAATTAGTTAAGGATTCGCATGAAGGGAATTTCCAGCGCTGTGAAAGCTCTCTCAAAAGGATTATCAACTAGATTTCATCGATATTTTTGGGACCTTTCGATGGATAAACGCATGTAATATATTCATGGATACTGAGAAACTCTTCCATCTGATGCCATGGCTTTTCCTTTGTCATATGTTTATTGATCTATCTTTTAGCAACCTAGCTAATTAATTGTATGTATTAACATATCAAAATCACAATACATTGTGATGAGGAGCCTGAGCATGGGAAGCATCACAACAACGATCTTCTAAGTAAGATCCTGCATCAAAGATGCACCAACCTACCAACAAACGTGATTGCTACTGCGTGGTTGCTGCAAAACAAGAAGTTTGATTAATTTGTATAAATTTCAAGAATATTTTTTTCTTTTCCTATTATTGTTAGAACTAAGAACTTTGTGATTGCTTTCGATTAGCAATAATTGAAGTCCAAAAATCATTTTTTTGAAACTCGTTGGTTGACTTAAAAATGGTTGCGAAAGCAAATTTGCACCCTTAGAAATGCCTTGTTCTAGCATTGGTCTTTACCTGCACTCAACCGAAAGTTAATTCACCAAACAATCATACTAGAAAGAAAGTAACTACTTCTCAGTTTTTTATTCAATTTGGCAAATCAATAAATCATAAGCAAAGTTTAAAAAAAAAAATCATGTAAGATCATTTTAAGATTTTTTTTCCTTTTTAATTGGTATATAACGAATTTAATTGATCTTTGGATCTTTCAAAAAGAATGCTGCCAATATTGGAGTTGGATATCATAGTGAAAACAAAGACGAAAATTGCCACTCTAATATTGTGTTCACTAAAAGAAGATGATGAATAAAAGGCTGAAATGGTTCCTTGTTCCTGCAACTTACGTGATTGATCGGAAGGCGATAAAGAGTTTCCCAGCAGCATCTCTGCAAAGTTGCTGCATACAAGCACTTCAGAAGAGACGGTGTAGATAGTTGTTGCTCCTTGAATTTAATGCCATTGTTGAGCTTCTTTCTGCATGCCATGGTTAATGCTACCAGCTAATTCCTATAGGTCTTAGCTTTGCTTTTCATTTAATTTCTTATGTTTGACTGTGTACTTTTAATTTATGCGGTTGAATTGATTTTACTAAACATCATCTTGTTTTACGGAGGGACGAGAAAGGAGGGAGGAGATGATGAAGATGGAGGTAATGGGTCAGAAATTTTGGGTGGGGGCCCAGTATTTCTGAGCGTCTGATCCAGATTCTATGGGCCTCTTGCATTTGGGCCTTCTTTGGGCTTTATTAAAGATTATAAAACAAAATAACAATAAAAAAAATTAATTTATCGAATAATCATAACAAAAAGAAGCTGTTCATTTATCAACTAGGTATTTATTGTTACATCAATTTGAATTTTCATTGCATTTGTTATTGGCGTTCGTGATTTGCCTCCTATCTTAGCCATCTACAAAAACATTGCCTCTAAATCATGAAGATATTATCAATTTGAATTACTTATTATTTTTATTATATCATCTCGTCCCAGTTACAAATAAATCACAAAAAATAATTATAATTATATGTATATCTATGTAGCACGTACCCCAACCAAGAATGACGAATGCTTATAGTTTAGATCTTATCTAGTGAAAAAGAAAAACGAAGTTATTCGTATACAAAAATTAAGACAAAATAGAAGCTGAAAGGTACGCGACGAAATTCCTACGGCTACCTTTCTTTCTGGCTTAACGATTCAATGACAAGTTCTTGTATTGTTACATCTATATTAGTCTGACAAGATCCTACGACCAAGATAAGCTACTTCAGCGTCACCCACCGGCGAAGTAAAGATCGAAAGATGGTCTTACAAGTAATATTTTAAGCAATTTGATGCGGGAAGTTTCAAACTCAGATGGGATAAAAAGATATTGCACAGGAAGTAGAAGTTAAGAGGCAACCGACATTAAGGACCCTTAGACCATGAAAGTCCAGCTTGGAGTTGTTGTCGGCGTTGTCGGACTCTAAGAAAACAATCAATCCACACATTCTAGATGAAGTGCTTAAGAAGGCATGTTGTAAGAGTTAAAACCTTGAATTGCCCAAAGAAGGTTATCCGAAAAGATTATGAGGATCTTGAATTACCCAAAATGGTAGTGTTACTCTTAGATAAGATCTAAACTATAAGCATATTAGCTCATAAGAAAGGGAATAGCTAATTCATTTAAAGTAGATTTCATAATAACATAAAAACAATGTAAGGCAATTTGGTATCCTTTTAACATTATGAGTAATACCTCCATAGAGTCTTATACTTGAATTATCAATTACAACAAGATTTTATTTATGCAAATTATGAGCTTTAATATCATGTCAAAAAATTCATTTTATCTTTAAATCTAATTTCAGAAGAAAAAAAAAAAGAAATTTTTTAGCATATAGAAGTTCTTATAAAATATCACAAATTGATATTTTTTTTTTGTAGTTTATAATAAAATCTACAGAGAAATCAGCTGTCTTGCATCCCTTGTAGGCAAATCAATGTAGTTATAGAAAATAATACTTCCCAAATTCATACAGCATGATTTCGAGACCAATTGCACCCTGATATTTTTCGTTCCAGAAAATCTCAGGGGATACTTTAAAATTCTTGAGCATTTCAAATACATAGGCTTCAAAGTTAGTCAGTCTCTTTTTATGTTTTTCTTTATCACTTTACTTTTTTTTACGAGCACCTCCCATGAAATCCGAGCCTCTTCGACGTGTACCCAAAAACAAGAATCCCTCGTCAGATGGGATTCCTCAAGTTTACTCGAATTATATGGGTGGATTATTGGTGGTTTCTCCTTCCTATGCCTTGCTCAATTATTGGAAATGTTTGAACCTTCTATTGGAGATACGGTTGCCCTAGTATCTACAATAATTGTCCCAAGATATTCTATTCTCTTACTAAGGGAATATAGAATACGTTGTATAGGAAAATCATTCTTTTCGTTACTTGTAATTATTTTCCTTCCTCATCACGTTCCTTGTATTATAAATAGAACATCATGTAATAGTTCTAGATCAAGCAATCGAAGAGAAACTTTTCCCATTGTTATTGCTCTCACCATTGCTTCCCTCTATTTCCTGTCATGGTATCAAGAGCCAGTACGGTTCTTTTCTTCTAAGCTTCCGCCTCTTCTTTGATAACCTTTTTTTTCCGCTTTGTTACTTCGGTTTCCATTTTTTTTCAAGCACGTTCTCGGATATTTCTTGGTTATCTTTTCCTTTCTTTTCTCTCCCAACATGTCTCCTAACCGTGTTGATGTTGATGCCCCCATTTTTGAGGAGACCTCCGACAATGAGGCTCCTATGCACCAAGTCCCCACCATGTCTGCCCCCCCTACTGCCCCTGTTTCCTCCCAGACTGGTATGGGCTCTCTTGGTTCTGGCCCGCTCCCCGTTCAGCCTGTTTTTTGGGTCCCGGGCCCAACCCCCCCTCACTCGGACCTCCCAGGCTCTTCATTGGGCTCCACCCCAGTTGCCGTTGGACCCAACCCGACCTCCAGCTCGGGTTGGTAACTTATGGGTCAGGCACCCAACCCAGGTTCTCTGGGTTTGGGTCCCAACCCCTACCCGGTTTCCTATCCGGGTCCGTTTCTTCCCATGGGTTAGGCCCCCAACCCGACTGTTCCGAGTTCGGATCCGAATCCCTACCCAGTTCTCAACTCGGGATTTTTTCCTCTCGCAGCGCCGCTCGGCCACTTGGAATCCGGCGACCCTCTGTATACCGGTGCCTCTGACGGTCCTAAGCTTCGTCTCGTCGCTCAGCCTCTCACCGGTGCCAACGATTATGCAGTCTGGGCTCGTGAGTTTCGCTGGGCTCTCACCACCAAGGACAAAGAGGGCTTCTTAGATGGATCTGTTCCAGTACCGACCGATCAGCGCTTGGCCCGTCAATGGCGCAAGTGTAATCAACTTGTGCGCTCCTGGATCGGAAACTGCCTCAAACCTGAGATCGCCGCCGCCCTAACGCCGACCGAAGATGCCCGTTCCCTCTGGTTGAACATCGCCGAAATGTTTGGAAAGCTCGATCAAGCCAAGCTCTTCTCCATCCATCGAGCCTTGAATGACTTACGGCAAGGTAATCTCGCCGTTGCCGTGGTCTTTAATCGGCTTTCTGCTCTTTGGAACGAGCTTGATATGGCCGAAGAACAGCTCGCCGGTCCCGACGCCACCCTCCAACAGTCTCGAGCCATCAAGGACCGCCATCATTGCACGCAGTTTCTTTTCATCCTCAACGAGGGTTTCCTCCCTTTTCGGTCGCAAATGTTGGCTTTAGATCCACCACCATCTCTTGGTCGCCTCTATCATTTGGCCGTGCAAGATGAGAACCAGCGCTTAGCCTCTTCTAAATACATCAAGGTTGGCGAATCCGTGCTCTTGGCGGCTTGCGCAACCCCCGCACAGCGCGCTCTCGCTCTCTAGGCCAGCGTTCCTGGACATCTCGCGCATACTGCGGCTGTTTCACCCGGACCCCTACCAGATTTTTCATCAAACAGCTCCCAACGCTTACCTAGATCAAACGATGCGCTGGGCTTCTATCTCGCGCCCGGGCCAGACGCGTATAATTTGGTCCCGCGCGCCTCTGATTTGGGCCCGCATCATAATACCGGCCCGCTTCTTCCGAACCCGGACCTTGGCTCTCTTTATAATTCAGGCCCGCTCATGGCTTATCAGGCCACCAGCGCGCCTGCTTTTGGCCCGACTCACACTGCGGGCCTGGCCCGTCCGTCCTCTCGCTCCAATAAAGGGGCCTCTCGCCGCAACAACCCCAGAGGCATTTTTTGTGACCATTGTAAACGTCTTTTTCATACTAAGGACACTTGCTGGCAGCTACATGGTCACCCCCCTAATACCAACCATAAAATTAAAGATTCTTCAACTCATCAAGTCACTGTAACATCTAATCCGGCCCCCCCGCCTATCCATGAGGATTAATTCCAATGCCTCATGCAAGCTATCACTCAACTTGGCACCCCCGACAAGGCCGCTAGCTTTATAGGTACTTCCTTTTGCCTTAATTCCATTACTAATAATGCTTGGATTATTGATTCAGGGGCCAGTGATCATATTATTTGTGATGAAAATTTTTTTTCTCACATTCTCCCTTCCCGTCCATCCAAGTCTGTTCGTCTTCCCAATGGTCAAGTCACATCGGTCACAAAAATTGGTCACGTCACATTAAATTCTCACATTACATTAAAAAATGTATTATTTGTCTCGTCTTTTCAATTCAATCTTATGTCTGTCTCTAACGTTTTTCGTGATAGTGATTGTCGTGTCATCTCAGATTCCTCCGTTTGTTTCTTTCAGGCCTGTTTGACTGGCAAGCTGATGGGCTTGGGTAGCGTATGTAACGGACTTTATTTTTGGGCCTTATTTCCTTCTGATTTTGATTTCGCCTCATGTACTCCCCTCCTTAAAGGGACCTTTTGTAATGCCCAAATTAATAATAAAAATTCTCATTTTCTTTTTCATCAACGTTTGGGTCATAGTGCGTCTTTTCCTCATCTTAAGTGTTCCATATGCCCTCTGGCCAAACAAACTCGGCCATCCTTCCCGTCTAGCACCTCACGTGCCACTTCCCTTTTTTCCCTCATTCATCTCGACATTTGGGGTCCATATCACACACCCCATCGTGACGGATCCCGATACTTCCTCACCATTGTCGATGACTACTCCCGTGGTACATGGGTGTTCCTCATGCAAAATAAATCCCAAGTCCTTCCTCACCTTAAACACTTTCTTGCCATGGTCCAAACCCAGTTTCGTAGTACCATTCAACGAGTTCGATCGGACAATGCTTGTGATTTTTTCAATCATGATTGTTCCTGTTTCTTTTCTTCCCATGGTATCCTCCACGAGAGCTCTTGCACCTACACTCCTCAACAAAATGGAGTTGTCGAGTGCAAGCATCGTCATCTTTTTGAGGTTGCTCGGGCTCTTAAGTATCAAGCGTCTATTCCTGAACTTTTCTGAGGAGATTGTGTGATCACTACTGCCTACCTGATCAATTGGATGCCTAGTCGGATCCTCGACGGACGTACTCCTTTTGAGCTCCTTTTTGGCAAATACCCTGACATTTACCATCTCCGTGTTTTTGGCTGCCTCTGCTATGTCACCACTATGGGTCCTCGGGATAAATTGGGTCCCCGCGCCTGGTGTTGTATCTTCATGGGTTATCTGACCCTCCAGAAGGGCTATCGCATTTATGATCCGACTTTTGATCAGTTTTTTATTAGCCGCGACGTGGTGTTTCATGAAGATGTTTTCCTCTTCCAGGATCAGCTTGCTCCATCCCTTTCGATCAGTTCCCCTGCTCCTGGTCGGCCCTTCTTATTTGATGATGAGCCTTTTGCTTCGTTGCCCTTGTTATTACTGGAGGGTCCTCCACCCCTTTTGGCTCCTTCATATGAGCCCTTGCTTGAACATCCTTCGGATATCTTGGTTGACTCCTTGCCTACCCCACCGGCTCCTTCTCCCGCTTGTTCTCCTACTATTGCTGCTGCTCTTGATCCTTCGGATTCCTCCACCATTCCTACTGATTCTCAGGCCTTGGTACCTGCTTCCACCCCTACTACACCCCCTCCGGCTCCTCGCCGATCGGGTCGTAGCACACGCCCTCCTACGTGGACTAAGGACTATATCTGTTCTAACATCCACACCTCAGGTACACACTATTCGGTTTCTTCTTATCATGAAGCAGCTCAGGATCAGCGGTGGCAACAGGCCATGGAGGCTGAACTTCAGGCCCTCACTGACAACCATACTTGGGATCTTGTCCCCCGGCCTTCTCATCGCAAACCCATTGGTTGCAAATGGGTTTATAAGATTAAGTACAAGGTTGATGGTTCCGTTGAACGATATAAAGCCCGCTTAGTGGCTAAAGGCTTCACACAAAAGGAGGGTTTTGACTACCAAGAAACTTTTTCTCCTGTGGCCAAGGAAGTGACTGTCCGTTCCTTCATTGCCATTGCTGCCTCCCATGATTGGCCTTTTCATCAAATGGATGTCTATAATGCTTTCCTTCATGGCGATTTGGATGAGGAGATTTACATGGACCTTCCTCCGGGTTTACGTCGACAGGGGGAGTCTACGGTTTGTCATCTCTGTAAATCCCTCTATGGACTAAAACAAGCATCTCGCCAATGGTATGCCAAGTTCATTACTGCCCTCATTGCTGCTCATTTTCGACAATCGCGTTATGATTATGCTTTATTCATCTGGCGTCACGGTACCTCTGCCATTTACTTATTAATATATGTTGATTATATTCTCATTATGGGCAATAATCCTCATGCCATTGTGGACTTCAAGCAATATTTGCATTCTACTTTTCGTATAAAAGATTTGGGTCCTCCTAAGTATTTCCTAGGGATTGAGATTGCCCGTTCCCATAAAGGCATTTGTCTCAGTCAACGCAAGTTTGTTCTCGAGATTATTTCAGAAGCTGGCTTATCAGGATGCAAACCAGCCATCATCCCTATTGAACAGAATGCCAAATTGACGACTACAGCTTATGATGTTGGCATTTCCCCTCTCAACGAGGATCCTTTGCTCCATGATCCATCCATCTATCAACGTTTGGTTGGCAAGCTCATTTATCTTACTATGACTCGACCCGATATATGTTATGTAGTACAGATACTTAGCCAATTCATGCATGAGCCAAAACAATCCCACATGGATGCGGCCCTGAAAGTGGTAAAATATTTGAAGGGATGTCCCGGTTTGGGAATCCTCCTATCTCGTGATTGTAGTCTAGAGATGACAGCTTATTGTGATATGGATTATGCTACATGCCCTATGAGTCGAAGATCCATAACTGGATTCTGCGTAAAGTTGGGAAACTCTCTACTATCATGGAAGACGAAGAAACAATCTACTGTATCCTTGTCCTCTGTAGAGTCAGAATATCGAGCTATGGCAAAGACAATTTGTGAAATAGTTTGGATGCGAGGTTTACTTCGAGACCTCGGTATTTGGGTACGAAGACCCACAACCTTATTTTGTGATAATGATGCTGCTCTCAAGCTTGCAGCGAACCTGATCGTTCATGAAAGGATGAAACATATCGAAGTTGATTGCCATTTTACAAGAGACAAGATTCAAGAAGGTGTAATTGAGACAAGAGGTATACGAACTACTGAACAGCCTGTAGATATTTTCACTAAACCTCTATGTCACAGGCAACATGCGTATCTATTAAGCAAGCTTGGCGTTCTTGACATTTACCTACCACCAGCTTGAGGGGGAGTGTTGGAGATACGGTTGCCCTAGTATCTACAATAATTGTCCCAAGATATTCTCTTTTCTTATTAAGGGAATATAGAATACGTTGTATAGGAAAATCATTCTTTTCTTTACTTGTAATTATATTCCTTCCTCATCACGTTCCTTGTATTATAAATAGAACATCATGTAATAGTTCTAGATCAAGCAATCGAAGAGAAACTTTTCTCATTGTTATTGCTCTCACCATTGCTTCCCTCTATTTCCTGTCACCTTCCTGTATTTACTTAGTCTGTTTCCCCACCGCAGTAGTATTCAGCTATTTGCAGCGGTTCAATTGCCCTTCGGTAATGTGTTCCCAACAAAAGCCAACCAAACACGCCCCTCTCCGCTGCTGCAGCTGACAGAGCCTCTGTATGTAAATTTTTAATACACAAGATGTCAAACTAAAATGTTTAGTAAATCAAGCTAAAAGAAAAATTTCTACTTGTTTCATTTTGCAATTATCTCATCATATATCATATTTGTTCACAATATATTGAGTTTGTAACTTTTGTTTCATATATATACTATCGGTGCTTGTTGTTGTGTCTGCTTGCCAGTGATATTAGAAAAATTTTTGTTCATGGGAGCACAATGGTGATAATAAAGTCGCTTGGAGCCAAAGAGTTACCCAGTTTTCCAGTCATCCCATTGGGTTTGTGTGACGTCTATCTCAAAAACTACTGATGACAAGCCAGAGAGGTGCAGGCACGCGTACGGTGCTACCCTGGAGCACCAGCCTTTTGATTGTACATATACTTTACAGCCTGCCCCCCACTCCTTTATTGCAGTCAGAATTGCGTAGAAGCTTCTTAATGGACTGGAGTTAATGGCCATTTTAACCACTGGATAGCAAGGTGATGACAGCATTATAACGACCGGAACCAATAGCCATAGTAGAGTTTCTTGGATAATATAGTTAAAAAGATAGTGATTCTTTGAGCAGTAAAATGTTACATATTGAATTCAGTTTTTTGGGGGATTTGGTTTAGATTAATAGAGTTTTTACGTTATTTCATGAAGAATATAGTTTAAAGGATAGTGATTCTTTGAGCAATAAAAACCTACATATTGAATTCAATTTTTAGGAGAAATTGGCTTATATTAGTAGAGTTTTTAATGTTCTTTCAAGGAGAATATAGTTTAAAGGATAGTGATTTTTTGAGCAATTAAAATTTATATATTGAGTTGGGGTTTTTGGAAAAATTTGACTTAGGTTAATAGAGTTTTTAAATAGAATCATGCATTATTTATCTTTCAAAGGAAGAGTATAAACTAAAACAAACACATCACTTTGATAACTTTTGTCACCACAAACCACAAGCAAAGTAATTGAGGTAGGCTAGTACTTCAAACAATAAAGAGCACCAATGTTCACTAACAGAAAATGCATTAAAATATCTTAGGTTTTGCTCTAGATCCCCAATCTTATTTAAAAAGATTATTATCAATAATTTTTTTAAAATATAATTGAACTGTAAGAATATGTATAGATCAAAATGTATACTCCAAAAAAAAGCTATAGTACACTTTGACTTTTCTAATTGTACTAAAGGCATTTAATGAAGATATAATTTTAATTGGTCACTTACTCGTACTAAAATAGATCTCTAATGCCAAATCTTCCCAAATTCCTGTAATCTATTTGAACATTTATTTGTATACATTTAATTCATCTCTTGGAAATCTATTATCCCAAAGAAAAGAAAAAAAAAAAACTTAGGTGATACACAGAAGATCTAATTACTCCACTCACTGGGCACCCAAAAATCATTCTAAAATAATAGAGAATGACATGTAGGCTGCTTACCCTAACAGAGAGATATTATGGATTTTTCAGTGAAATTGATGAGCTATTAGGCTTACGCACAACATATGTTATCAAGTGAGAGAACGAAAAATAAATAAAACAAAAGAAGGAGAAAATAGCCGACTCTTGTGTAGCTTCAGAAACACAAACAATTGATCCGATTGGCATAAATCATTCCTCCAGCCACCAGACGCAAGAAAGTGGAAACAAACTAATCTATCCAAAGAGAGAAGTAATATGACCGCCCACAAGTCGAAGATAACATTCTCCTTTCTGTTTTTTGTTACAAAAAATGGATCCATAACTAGAACCGATGGCACAATAACGACAATAAACTAAAGCAAAAGCCTCATGATGGTCATGTAGAAGAAAGATAATAATATGACAGCTCAAGTGCCAAAGACCACCTTTTGCTTTATGTTTTTTCTTTGTTTTATAAAGACCAACAAATTGATTCGACTTCGAGAATAAGATGGAACAATCTTTGGCTTTTTGATCTTAGCAAGTAAATTAAAGCACAAGTCAGGTGGAATAAAAATACAATAAAGTACTCTGTTCAAAAAGTAAAGTAATAAAGATGGTCCAAATGCCAAGGACAACACTTTTCCTTATGTTTTCCCTTGTTTATAAAGATGTATAAAATAAAACAGAAGCAAAAGTTTATACTTGAAGTTCAAATGCCAGGTGTCCCTTCTATTAGATTACATACTAAATTAACTTGGTAAGTATTAAATTTGTAGTACTAATAATAATGATGTTTAAGGTTTCAGTAATAACAATATAATAAACAAGTGACAAACACCAACACCTCTTAATTTATACTATTTTATGCAATTTTTTTTGTTGGTTAACATTTTATGATTGTATCTTTAATTCATGTATATTTATGAATCAAAAAGTCAAAAAAAAAAATTGGACTAAGGGCTTATTGTTTTGACGTAAGTTATACGCAACATTGATACTTTAAATTATTTTGTAGTTCAAAATTTTTAACTTTAGCCAAATACTCTAAAGATAAGGAAAATAATGCACAACAGTGATTATGTCAACAAATACAAAAATAACTCATCAAATTATTATTAAATTTTCTTTTGTAAAAAAAGTGATTGTTTATATAACTTTTTTATCCTATGTGACAAAACAATAAATAAAAAATAAAAAATTCTAGTTTGTGTTCCAAAAATCTCAAAAGTCAAAAAATTGATTTATTGCATCACATGTTTTGATGCATGATTAATCAACAACTTAATGACGCATTTACGTTCGTAACTTTGAATCTAATGGTTGTACTAGAAAGGAAAAGCGTATTTGCATTTGCAATCAATTCAAAATATTTCAAAATTTTAGTCCATTTGTAATCCTACGTCACGGAACCTGGTCAAAAGAACTTGAGAGTTGGCCCTACAGAGTGATCTTTAGGTGTAACTCTTTAATTTATGGCAAGCTAGCTGTGTTTGTGACCCATCTCAAATCTTTGGAGCTTCAAAGAATAACAAGCATCAACTGTGAGCCACCATATTTGAAGACCGAGTGGTTATTAGCAAATTCAAATCCTCTGCAGGTCTGAATACTAACCATCTTTGTGTGAATCGTTTGATTGTGTGCAGTAGAGTTGGGGATGGATATGAAGTTTGAAGATTTCAGTCCATGGCATCACTTGATCTTTGTAGAAGAACTGGCAGTTGATCTTGGTAACAAATCTGTTTGCCTGGTGTGTCATGAACAGGTGTTGGGTCCTGTATACAAATACTCGGAATGCGATTTCATCCAGCATCAATCATGCCCCTAAGCCAACAAACGCAAGAAAAGGGAGGTTCAGGCATTCTTTAAAGGACAAGCATCACTTGATCTCTATAGAAGAGATAGACGATAATGGCGAGGAGGAAATTGCTTGCAGAGGATGCGAGGAATCATCTGTTCCTATGTATAAATGCTCCATTCCAAAATGCCCTTTTCTGCTTCATAAATCATGTGCCTAGCTATCTCAAGCAGTACAACATCCCAAACTCCCAAATGACCTCTTTACTCTCCGAGCACCATCATACTCCAGTAGATGTGATGGTTGCCGGAAAACGTGCGGAAAATTGCTGTTTTAACGTAATTCCCTTCGCGACTTTGACATGCACATGGAATGCCTTCCCCGTTGGCGAACCAATGCTGATGACCGCCACGAATACGTGGTCAACCCCACTAATGGGCCGATTCCGTTCACTTGCGAAGAGTGTGGTGAGAAAAGTGAGGATACAGCCTACCTTTGTAGCATTTGCCGACTCTTGACTCACAAGTAGTGTGTTGCATTAGAGCAAACGATGAAAATTGAAGGACACAATCATTTTCTCACTCGCACCTATTCAGTTTGTCAAGTCAAAGGGTAGAAAAAGATGTTCTGCAACATTTGCTGTAATAAGGTAAATTTAGATTATGGAGCTTATTATTGTCAAGATTGCGAATACATTATTCACCTGAGATGTGCACGTCCTTTTGAATCGCAAAGTCATGATCTTGATAACCCTGCTAGTGATTTGGTTTGCTTGGTGGAGGAGACAAATGCCGCGGATGACAAAAATGCTGGCCCTCAGCAAATCCCACATTTTAGCCATCCAGAGCTTGACTTAGTCATTAGCTATGAAGAGCCGAGGGATGACAAACATTGTGAGGTGTGTATACAACCTATAATCATTGCACCATTTTATCCATATGAACAATGTAGGTTCTTCCTGCATTGTAAATGTCCCAAAATACCTCAAATCATTAAGCGGAGGTTATTTCATAATCATTCACTCATACTACTTTCACTGCAATCGTACAATGAATTGCCCAGCTATGAATTTTTTAGATGTCATTATTGTTGCTGTGATCGCCAGGGCTTCACCTACAATTGTGGTGAGCGCGAGGATTTCCAAGTTGATGTTTAGTGCTTTTTAATCCCTAAACGTCTTGAACATTAACTTCATAAACATACCCTCTTCCTTACTACATTAAATGATACCACAAATTGCGATGGGTGTGACCTTTCCTACTTAAGTCTCGGTAGAAAGTTCAGGTGCACGGACGGCAAGTTCTACCTTTGTTTTAGATGTGTCACACTTCCACTCGTTGCTTGGAACCGATGTGATGATCGTTTCCTAAGTCTCACCATAAGATGTGACAATGATTCAAATGAAGATTATTGTTTGATCTGTAAAAAGAAACTAAATTCGAGATACCATTTTTACTACTTTAAAGAATATGATTTCATTGCACACTCCCATTGTATTCTCAGTAAGAATCCTTGCACAAAACCTGGAAGACCTTGCATGGAGAAATTACATCACAAGCATCCTCTTTTTTTATTGAAACGACTAAAGACTCTCCTCCATGTAATGTCTGTGGCGAATCCTTTGCTACTGATGGGAACTTTCCGCTTGAGCATTGGTATTACTTGGCCCTTAAATGTACTCAATGCAAACTCATTGTCCATTATCGGTGCGGGGGGAACTTGCAAGCTCATTCAGCGAGTTAAATTAGTTTCGCACATTTTTATGTGTTCGATGCAGTGTGACAAAATTTCGATGTGTATCATCTTTAAATAAATTGATTAGAATTGAAATCCTTGGCTTATATTTTTCGTGTTCGCGTTTATTCTTTTGTCTCCCTCTTAATGCTATTAGAAACTTTTGGCTTCGCCTCTTTCCAACATTTCTTGTAGAGCTACTTGCATCGTTTTGGCTTAACCAAAAGCAGATAGCTTGTGCTTTATTCTCAAACGGTATTGACATTATGGGCATAACTTCTGAAGTATCCTAGCTTATCTCGTTATGAACTAGATAAAAAGAGGGAGATCTTACCCAACACCTATGCCATTTGTTTTGTGTCCCCTCTTTTCCACGCATTTAACACAAACTGTGAAAAATAAACCTTTCGAGAATCGAAGGGTTGGGAAAAGGCAGAGGCTGAAATTCAGTTGTCGTTTCCCTGAAGACATCTTAGACCGTTGGTGTTCAAATTGGAGTGGTATCGGCATGTGTGCGGTGCTCCTTTGTAGCACAGCTATGCATTGTTGGATCCATTTGATATTCCGTACACTTTACAGTCTGGCCTCTACTGCCAATGGTGCTGTTGGATTTGTGTATAAGCTTCGAACCATAAGCGTCTGAGTCTCAAAAACATCAGATAATGAAATGGTGTCGCAATGGAAAATGTACAATGATTCCACTAGGAGGATTTTAGTCTTATTTTGTTAATAGTTTTAGAGAGGTTTAGTTTTTGTTAAGATTGGTTATTATGAAATGGGTTATATCCCTGTCGTTTGGATTTCAACTCAAATTTACATCATCTTTAATACGTTTTATTTACTCTGTGACATAATGATGAAATTTGAATTGCACGAATATTAAAATGTTACATTTAAAAGTTAAACCTATATTTTCTTAAAAATTTCCAATTGTTTTCTTAAATTTGATGATTAAGAAACAAAAAGTGCTTAGATATAAAATATAAGACTAGAATATTTACAACATAAAATTTAAATTAATCGACAAATGCTGAAGTTGCTGCTGCAAGTAATTGACCCATCCAAATCTGAGTTTCAGCAGTATCAATGAGTTGGTGTTCCGTTCTATTCAATAACAGCTGTTATGCAAGTAATAGCGGATTTTTCAGAATGTTATCTAATCAAGAGATTTGATATGTTCTCATATAATTACGTGACCTTTTCACGTCCTGGACTCTGGCTTAACAAATTTGGACTTTTAAGCAAATGTTTAGAAGACTGATCAGATTTATTAGTTAAAAAGGCTAATGGATATTTAGAAACACAGGAGTTACTCTTTAGAGGGCGAGCCTCCTAGAAATTATAGCTTCTTTTCTCCCTTTCTGTGTTAAAAATGAAGCAAATGGCAAAGCCGTATGAAGTGCACGATGCGTCATGGACCATGAAGAAAAAGAAATAACGGCGTCCACAGTAATACGGTTTGTTTTGAGGCGTTGAACGAGTATCAGATTTCTGTTTGGTTGGCGATAAATGCAACAAAATTCGTGGAAAATGGTTGCAACAATTCATGAATGAATCGACGCAGATAGATTAGTGAAGCGTCGACAGCTCAAGCTGATGGGTCTATTTGAATTTGAAAATTTGCCTATTAATTTGTTTCAACTGTAAAATCATAGCTGGACTATAAATTTGTTTCATTCATTTGTCAAATTGTCTATCGATACAATTTCTTTCTGTTCTTCCTCATTCAATTCTGCAATTATCCTATATTTTTCACAGATGTTCACACTTAGAGTCAAAGGTGAATAAAACACTAGTGCAATTTAGGAATGGGATCAATCATCAACTTTACCACAACAAAGAGGCTAAAGAAATCATTGAAAAACTCAGATGTACTTATTAATCGCTATACCGAAAAAATCAGAGACATCTGGATTCAGACAAGTCAAAGTGCATCAAATAACATCTTAGCTCTTCACTTCTTTGCTTCGGCAACCCTCATCGAACTCAATCTCCAATGGAAAATTTCAAAAAATTGATATATTCACATCAAAAGACCAAACCATTCTGGAAGAAACCGCAAGTAAACACCAGCCAAACGGCTTCACAAAGCTTTCTTCCTATCATCTATGAATTTGAACCCCTGATGCCACTTCTTTGATGTGCCCACTTTTTTGGAAAACGCAGTCCTTTGATCTCGTTTCGGTGGAGATGATAAATGTCTCAAATCACTTAGGAATTGGCCCTTGGGAGATATAACATTTCAGTGGACAATGCATTTTTTTTTGGTTTTTATATAAATAATCGATGTGGGACAAAGGTTTTTTCACAAACATCCCCTCACCTTCTTTTCAGATAAACCATCCACGTGTGGGTTCCTTTTAAAGGGAGCAATCAACGGATGGATTGATCTCTGGTTGTAGTTCAGGGCGTGTCACCATGGCTTTTCCTATATTTGTCACAAGTATTCGCCTTTCCATTTAGACATTTGGTGTTGTCTAATTCCAGAAACTTGTAAACATGAACTCCATAGACACTTTCTTCCTTCTTATACTCTCAAGCGGAATTGCAATGTTTATGTTGATGGTTTTTAAAATATTATTACCTAATTTGTAAGAAAGAAATAGATCCAAAATGTTATTTTTATTACTGTATAGAATGCAACTTTAAGGCAAATTCTCATTTGATTATCGGAAAGAAATTGGAAGAACTTTGATAGATAAATTCACAAATGTCCTATGTTTTTTTGGATAAATATTATCGGTATCCTTCTTCCTTTTCTTAAGTGATTAAAGACTCCTCTCTACCCAATCTTTGTGGTAAATTCTTCACTTGTGATGAGACACTCTTAGCGTGATGATATAGAGAACTTGACCTTCGAATGTACTTGGTTCAGATTTATTGTGTATTACCGGTGCTTGTTGGCCAAAAGATTCAAATAGCCAATTTGCTATGCATTGTCATTTGTGATGGTAAGTGACATAGCCTTTCTTGTGTATAATGTTCTACTGAGACTCCTTGCTTTTACATACAATGTTTACATTTATTCTTATGCCTCCTTTCTCATGGTATTAGATAAATTATGCTTCATTGCGTTCTAAACATTCTTGATAGCATTACTACAATTATCACTGTTTTTTAGCACTAATGCCTTCTCTCACCATCTAGGAATACTATGGCATCTGTTAACTCCAATGTGCTTGTTTTAGGAATAAAACAATTGGAGTTCTTCGTCTAATACATGACAAAAAGTGCCAAAGGCATATACAAACAAAAACTGTTGTGAATATTTGTCTATGGCATTCATCACAAAAGTATACATAAATAAGATGAACCTCATAGGAGAGTTTTCGCACTGCAACTCTAGGTAGAATCCCGTAGCCAAACTCGGTATTGATAGTGGAACCACCCTGTCATCCATCCTTGTAAAACATTAGATTCTTTACGAGCCTAATTAAGCTCCAAATTAGTTTATGAATGATAAAATTATTCTCAAACTCAAGAGATTAAGAGCACAAAGAAAATATGAATAATTCATTCGAAAGAAATATGACATCTTAATGTTTCATTTTAGGAAAACAAAATCTCCTACAAATTTTACTTTTATAAAATGACTCATCTTGTTACTCCCCTTCTCCTATTAACATTGTAGTTGTCCTTTCATACTTCTTTTCTATGCTACCTATTGTATAGACAACATAACCCATACTCATCATTTCTACACATAAGCCCTCACAATTGACATGGCACTATTTACTCTGGTCAATCAAAAGATTTACTACAAAACTTCCCACATATGTATGTAATACTCTCCTTTTTGTTTTCATCTTAATTAAAATGGATCTTTAAAAAATCTGTTCATAGCAAGTAAATGACACCTTCAAATAAGAAAAAGTCAGACATAGCTCCAAGTTTCTATTCAATTTCGCAAAAGTTATCATCCCTTTGCCCTTCCTAGCACCCAAATAGGAAGAAGAAAATTTATTTAGTGTATATAAAGTTAATTTAAAAAATCACAGTTATAATAATAAGCTTTCTTAACGGTTGGTTTCAAAAAAGGAGAATTCAACTTTTTAACATCATATTAGAACTAAATATAGATTCAAAAATGCTAATGTTCAACCTTGAATGTAAGTGTAAGGACTTGTTAGTGCATATATTATTTTTGGCCAGTATCTATTGAGTTTGAATTGAAGGATCTTAAAGGAAAAAAGATGGAGAAAGAACAAGACCAAAGAGCCCAGAAGACACGCGACCAAAGCTAGAAAGATGGAAGAATAGAGAAAAGAAAGATGGAAGGACAAGGAAAAGAAAATAGTTAAAAAATGTGTATTGATTTTACTTTAGAGTTTGTGTGTTTATATACACTTAGAATAAACAATTTACAATTGAATTTTTTTTCTAAATGCAGGTGGAATCAGCATCAGTGATCACGGGTTAAAGGTGGAATAGCTTAGAGGAAGACGCTGAGGTAGTTTCAGTGGCTGACTTGGCATGTAGACTGGGGTGGATTTCAACATGGTTAGCATATTGTATGTGAAATTAGTTTGTGAGGTCTAAGTATTTGTGCATGTATTAGGCTTTTGTTCTCAGTATCGAAACTGGTGGACAGCTCACTGTCCAAAAAGCTCAATGAAGCCAGCATTCTTCCGAGGTTTGTCATAGATCCAACAATTGTAGTTGCTTTGACTTATCCAATGAGTATAACTTGCGCATATGGCCAGGCCCACGCTACTTTCCTACTTAAGTTACTATGAGTTCTCGTTATTTTTTATGACATTATTACAATCATTTTAAATTCGAAGGTTTCCAAAAGGACTCCCTACCTTAGGCCAGGCCTATGGGTTTAGGCCCATAACAACGAATATTAGAAAATTTGTTCAAATTTTATGAAGTTCCAGTATGAAACTAGGAGCAAGAGACTTTTGGCAATATTGTGGCCCAGATTTGATCCACAACACCAAAGTTACTAGAGGCTGATCAACAAGTGCCTAAAGGCAGAATTTTTCAAAAAACAAGATCAAAGTCAAACGTATAAAAGGAGGATAGATTGCTTATTCAAAACATTGAAAATTTTGTGAAGGTAAATGAAGAAGATAAGATAAGATAGAAGAGGAAGATATGCCACAAGTGCTTAAGGTACACTTATCCAAAGCTTGGATAATTTTGTGGTTATGAAGGATGTAGAAATAGGTGTGAAAGGAACATGTTGATAACAATGGTTCTTGAATTATTCATTGGTGTGTTGCCATCCAAGATGATAGGAGTCTTCTTCGTAAATCATGCATTCAGCTATTGCACGCAATTTAAGACCACTTGCACTAGACGACACCCCTACTCTGTGAGGGCCATGGATTGGCGATTGTGATGCATGCCTTGATCCTCCTGGAAGCTTGTACTATTGACTGATTTTCGTGGGACTCCATAGTTATTTAAGACTAACTGTGCAATGAGTGAGTGCAAACAAGCAGTTAGTGAATATAGGTGTTGTGACATATATTCACCCACCAAATCATTGTTTAGTAGTTTCTTGGACTATGGAAGCCGCTTAAAACTAATTTTTGTTTTTAGATACATCCTTATTCTTGGTTGTTTAACGTATAGATATTGCTTGGAATCAGTTTTCGTTTAGTGTTCATCTCTAGTACGTCTGCTTGAATTTTTATGTAGGGAGTCAAAGAGATTTTAACTAGTCGTTAGCTAGCACTTAAAGCTATAAAAGTTGAATGGAACTCCAAGCTTTAGGACCAGCACAATCCTTGTCTATTTCTTTTGCTCCTTTTTTCTGTTTTGGCCGTCCGTGTTGCCTGTGCATTTTCGTCAAAGCTCGCGGAGCTGCATTAGAAGGATTATCCAATTCTTCTAGTATTCTTAGCCTTAGAAAAACTGAAATATGGTAAATATTTCTTAAATAATTTAGAATAATTAAATCATAAAAATTTTGTAAATAAATTATAGGTTCTTTATCATGTTTGTACCAAAAATAATTGAACAGTACATCTTTTTCTACTAATGACATAAATAACTTTCTATAATTATAAACTGTGTGCAAAAACTCATTGTTTTTGGGAAGGAATTGGAGGGAACTTCGGCCGAAGAGGCTTAAAAATTTGAGTGATCTGATATTGGTTATAGAGGAAAAATCATTTGTTTCTCTTTTGGCCGCTGATTTTGGAATCCTAAAAAGTAATTGTATTTCTTTTGAATGATTGTTATAAATACAAAACTATGGTATCCAAGAAGATTATGATTTAGGTGTGTCCCTTTGGCTTACCACTAAGCCAAGAGGTCTCTGACCTATGAGTCCGCCAGGTCTAGGGTTCATCAATTCCTTCTCTCCAGTTTTTCTTACACATATTGCTTCTTTTCTGAATCTATTATAAGTAAGATTAATTTGCGATATCTCATTTTTTTCTCTGATAAAAATCCTTCAAACCATCGACATCAAACTGTACTGTAGGGCTGCTTATCCGAAACGTAGATGCTGTGAGAAACAAAAACTTTTTTCTGTCTTTTGTGAAGCTTTGTAAACACAAAACGATGATCAGATCGGTAGAATGGGATGACTCTTTGACCGGGTCGAATAACTTTAAAGCTAAAGACTTTTGAAACCTTAAAAGAGGATGCTCTTTCTATTTAAGTGTGGACTAATTTTTCAGACTTCGAAGACGTGGGCGTGTCTTTGACAGGAAACGTGTCCATAGTCATTAATTTTTCACCGGTATGTTGCCCAACGAGGGGACGTGACTAGGACCTAAACCAATTTGGTAACAAGATTTCAACGACATCTCCCTTAGGTTTCTCAGGCCTAAGATTGTTTATTATTCTGTTTATCAAGTCTTTTATGTTTATCATCAATATTTGAGTAATTTTAGATTATCATGTTATCCAACCGACTAAAAGAGACTTGGGGGAGTTGGTACTCAACAGCTGTCATTAGATGTTATTATTTCATTATTATTATTATTATTATTTTTGTGTAATCCTTCGATTATCTCTGTGGTGTGTGGCATAATTTGTCGTCGAATCTTTGGGACTTGGAGGGATAAGATTTAATTACCAGGCACCTCATTTAAACAAAAAATATAGGGTTTGCTTTGTCATTACCATATCAAGTAGAGTTTACAATTTTTGCAAGGTAAAAGATAAGTGTTTACAGTACTAAAAATAAGCTCAGAATACAGTAATAGAAAAGAATAGGATTAATAATAATCTTTTTATTTTTTTATTTTTGTCTAAATTTTTTAATTACTAATGTACCGCACAATAAAGTTGGCCAAATCTTTTCACCAATACGAAATTTTTGGGATTTCAGAATATAAGAATAAATTATGAAACACCTCTTTAGAACACGAAATAATGGGTATATATAGTCTTTTCATATTAAATGAAGCCTATAATTTTTTTAGAATGAAAACAAGTATTGTCAGTAAAGCCTGGGTAAATTAGTGCACTAGTAATCACGTGCCACTGATACAGTCAAAAGGACTGGGTGTTGGCCCTTCAGAGTCAGCGTTACCAGTTGGTCTTCGATTTTTTATTTCTAACGCATAGCACTACTGGTGATTCTTCAAACACATCTCAAATGTTTTGGAGTCCTAACAATAACAAGGGCAAATTTTGAGTCCTGTTTTAGAAAGCCAAAAAGGTATTCGAGTGAATCGTTTGATTGTGTGCGTAAAAGATAGAGAGAGTGATGGAATTTGAAGATTGTAGCCTATGGCATCACTTGGTTTTTGTAGAGGAGTTGGTAAAGGACGAGGACAACAAGGAGGACAAGGAGGAAGAGAACGACAAGGACAAGGACAAGGACAAGGACAAGGATGAGGAGGACGAAAATGACGAGTATGAGCACGATGAGGAGGAGAAGCAGGGCAAGGAGGAGGAGGAGAAGCAGGACAAGGAGGAGGAGGAGGAGAAGACTTGCTGGCTATGCAAGGAAAAAGCGTCGGGTCCTGTCTACAAGTGCTTGGAGTGCGACTTTATCCAACATCAATCATGTCCGGTGCCAATAGATGCCAATAATTTGAAGCGAAGACATAAACTGGAGGACAGGCATCACTTGATCCTGGTAGAAGACGGGAACAATAACGGGGAGAAGGAAGTTGCTTGCAGGGGATGCGAGAAACCAACATCTTTTCCAGCGTATAGATGCTCCATCCCCAGATGCCCTTTCCTGCTTCATAAATCATGTGCCCAGCCATCTCACGCAGTACAACATCCTATGCTCCTAGATGACCTCCTTACTCTTCGAGCACCATCATATTGCAACAGATGCGATGGTTGCCGGAAAAGGTGCGGCAAACTACTGTTTTACCGTAATTCCCTTCGCGATTCTGATATGCACATGGAATGCCTTCCTCGTTGGCGGACCAGTCCCGACGACTGCTGCGAGCACTTGGTCACCCCCACTAAGAATCCGATTCCGTTCACTTGCGAAGCTTGTGGGGAGAAAGGTGAGGATACAGCCTACCTATGCAGCGTTTGTCGACTCTTGACTCATAGGAACTGTGTTGCATTTGAACACTCCATCAAAGTTGAAGGACACAATCATCTTCTTCGTCGAACCTATTCTGTTCATCAAGTCAGGAAGCATGGTAAGATATTCTGCAATCTTTGCCGTAAGAAGGTGAATTCAGAATATGGGGCTTATTATTGTCAAGATTGTGATTACAATGTTCACTTTGCATGCGCACATTCTTTTGAATCGCAATCCCACGATCTCGATAACCCTCCTAGTGATTTTGTTTACTTGGTGGAAGGGGCGAATGCCACGGAGGACGAAAGTGTTGGCCCTCAGGAGATCTCACATTTTAGCCATCCAGACCACAACTTAATGCTCTGCTATGGAAGGCCCAGGAATGACATGCGATGTGAGGTGTGTGTACAACGTATAATCTTCTCCCCATTTTACAGTTGTCATCAATGCAAGTTCTTCCTGCATTTGGAATGTGCCATAATACCTCCAATCGTCAGGCGAGCGCTATTTCACGAGCATGCACGCACACTCCTCTCAGACCAATCGCACGATGAATCTTCCTTTCTGGGACTTTTTCGGTGTAAACGTTGTCATCGTGAACGTCATGGCTTCACCTACAAATGTGGTGAGTGTGAGGATTTCCAACTTGACGTTCAATGTTGTTTAATCCCTGAACGTCTTGAGCACCAACTTCACGAACACCCCCTCTTCCTTGCTGTAAAAGGTGGTCCCTTCAAATGCGATGGGTGTAACTACTACAAATTTGTCCCTCAAGTGTTCAAGTGCACGGATTGCAGATTTCACTCGTGTTTTAGGTGCGTCACACTTCCGGTGGCAAGGCACCGCTACCATAGACATCTCCTGGGGCCCACAATAGGATGTGACGATGATTCTGAAGACAATTACTGTTTGATTTGTGAAAAGGAAAGGGATCCAAAATGCTTGTTTCACTACTGCAAGGAATGTGACTTCACTGCACACTCCTACTGTGTTATTGGAAAGAATCCCTCCGTTAAATTTGGAAGACTTTATTTGGGAAAATTTCACAAGCATCCTTTGACATTTGTTAATACGACTGAAGACTCTCCTCCATGTGATGTTTGTGGTGAATCCTTTGGCATTGATGGGAACTTTCGTCTTGATTGTTGGTATTTCTTGGCAGTTGAATGCACCAAATGCGAACTAATTCTTCACTCTCGCTGCCTGCCTGGCTTGCGGGATCATAAGGTGAGTTAAATTAGTTTAGTAAATGGTGATGTCGTTGACAAAAAGAGAAAAAATCTCCATGTCTATAATCTTTTTCAAATAAATTGATTCCGATTGAAGTTCTTTGCAGATGTTTATATTGTTCGCATCTATTCTTATGTCTCCCTGTAAGCGGTGTCAGAAAATATGGCTTCAGCTCTTTCTAATGTTCCTAGAAGCACTACTGTTTGTTGTTTTGACATTGCCAAAAGAAGATAAATTATTAACATCATGTAAAAAACTTTTGTATGATCCTAACTTCTCTTGTCAAAAACGACATGTGTGATTTGCAATTATTAGCTTTGTGAACTTGAACTGCATCAGTAAGATTGATATCTCGCATGATCAGGATTATTCTTATTGGAAGAATAAATGAACTTAAACCGAGTTAGTGCAAACTTATGTAAAATGGATGTGTAAAGTCACAGAAGTAATTAAGCTGGGATTAAATTTTATGAAATGAAATATAATTGCTTGCAGTAGCAAAAATAAGATTAAAATAACATCAAACAGCACCAAAAATTATTAACAAATTCAAATTAACTTCCTAAATATCATAACAACCAAAAAGGTGGTTATATGTTGGCTTTCAAGATTAAGAACATAATATATATGCATATAACCATCAAACACATTCCGTCGAATACTTTAACCAGCCTTAGATAACACCGCGCGTGTGCGGGACAGAGGAAAAGAGGGAGATCTTGCCCCCGAGTCTATACACTTTTTTTTTTTTTTTTTTTTCTGTGTCCAACGTATTAAACACGAACTGTGACAAGCTAAAACCCAGCAGGCTTTTACGAGAAGACATCTTGGAGCGGTGGTGTAGACCAGCCGTCCCAGTTATATGTGGCAACTCAATCTTGGGGGACCGGTGATGTCCAAATTAGAGGGCAGACGGCATGTGTACGCTGCTCCTTTGTAGCACAGCTGTGCGTTTCATGATTAAAGCTAGTGAAAGGAGTTCCCCAGTTGGAGCCATTTGACTGCCTGTACACCTTATAGCCTGGTTTCCACTGCCAAATGGTGCTCTTGGTTTTGTCTATAAGCTTCTAACTATCAAAAACATAAGATAAAATGACTTGGCGTTGCAATGGAAAAGGTACGACGATCAGACCCTAAAATTACTGAACACACTATTACGAGCAACTGAACCATCCTAGTCTGAGTTGAGGCATTGGCAACGAGTTATTCCCAGGTCCAATTCAACAAGAGCTGTCATGTAATGAACACATGTTTCGCACAGTATTACCTTATCAGAACTGTCGTGTAATCAATCAAAGCAGATAGGTCGGTGAAGCAAGAGTAATTATGGGTGTCTATTAAAAACAAGAAAAAAAAAAAAAAAAAACTCAAGCTGCTATATCAATAAATTTAGAAATTTGTCTATTAATGGAGATAGAATGAATGTTACGTGTTTGGCCGGTGGATCTTTTCATGGGCAGTAATAAAGGACAATCGTAAAAGAACCGAGGCTCGTGTCTTTCCTTACAACCACTCTTGCCCATCAAGGAAGGGGAAGACACCAAGGTTACAGAGCTGTTGTCAGGGTTTCAAGATCTAACTTATATCTCCATACATGCATCCTTACATTCTGCCCCCCCTCTGCGTACTCGGACATAGAAGCCTTACATAACACAAAAGCGTACAGAGATATGACTAAGCATGGGTTTCCTACCACCCGTGCCTTAACCCTTAACTCTTTAAATGCATGCACGCGTTTCTTCCCACGCACATGTCTTCCTTCCTACCGCCTCTGCCCACCTTACTTTTGAGGCTAAGGTGATACTGAGTCTGGAGACGAACGTGACATGGAATTGTAAATTTGTTTCTTTTATTTGTCAAATTTTTATCAGATAATTACTTTTAGTTCTTCCGCGCTCAATTCATATTTTTCTCAATTTTTTACAATGCAAACCAAAGATGAATGAAGCTCAAGATGGTAGTTCAATTTTAGAATGAGTTTTTCCAAGGATTAGTCGTAATCTTTGCTACGTCAAAGAGGCTAAAGAAATCATTAAAAAAATTCAGATGTAATTATTAATTGCTTTACTGTAAAGATCCGGGAGCCCAGATTCTAATGAGTTCAAGTGCACCAGAGAAGATCTCTAAGAATTGATGCAAGCACGTTAAAAGACCAAAACCATTTCAAAAAGTGATCACAACTAATACCAGCCACACGGCTCTATCAAGCTGTCTTGCTATCATTCATAAATTTGACTCTTTTGATGCCACTTCCTAAATAGTAACACATGCATTTCATCATCCAGTAAGTTAGCAATTCAATTCTTAGACCTATCAAGAAAACTTATCTGTACCTTTTACAATGTCCATATTTGATGAAACGTGGATGCCTTTCTATATGAATGTGATGTGAAAGGTCCATTGATACATGTCCACATGTAAGTACAAGTGAACTGTGGATTCCTCTACCACATCAGTCATTTATCATGGTGTGAAATTGAATGGAGTAGCGAGAATATGGATTGTATTGAGAGAGAGCATGTAAATTAAAGCTGATTTTTGTAATCCCCTTTATCCGGTGCACCGCCAAAACTACAATGTGGTACATTCGCATCTTCAAGAAGATAAGCAAAATAGAACAGTGAATGTAAGATATTTCTATGTTAGGCATTGAATACATGTAAAAACACTTGGGAAGATTATATATACAAAACTGCAAGCTTCTAGTGCCATTAGTTGAAAAACAAAGGCACTAGATTGATACTTTTACCCTTTTGGGATGAAATACATTCATCATGCTCCAAAATGATAGAGAATAAGATTTCAATATCAAAAGACAAATATGTACAATTAGAGAAAGTATGTATTGGAGTTCATTTTCTAATTTAGTTTATCAATGGAACATTTTAACAAATTCACTATTATTAGATATAATGTTTAGATTGATTCTTGTTAAGGTGATCCTTTATTGAAAGATCTGTTAACATGTTAGAGACTAATCGAAAATTTGATTTATCTCACTATGATCAAATCAAATGATAATTATTTTGTATAACAACACAATTTATTCATGTATGCATTAAAACAATCACATTTGAAAGTAATTATGAAGGTCTAAGATATATCAAAAATTATCTAGGCTTGAGTCTTTTCATGTCATTACATTTTGTACCTTAACTATTCTGAAAATATTATTATTATTAGTCAAAATGAGAAAGTTAGTATATAAGAGAGTATTTATTTTTAGAAATACCAAATCTTTAGACAAAATATTTTGTTGTGTTATAATTGAATACTTGAATTTTTTAAATAAATTTATAATATTAAGGAATATTTTTAAAATTTTATATTCTCTCATTTTTGGATAAATAAATTCACATAATTATAAAAATAATAATAAGAATAATCAATTGTGAGAGTTCGGTGAAACAACCTTAAATTCTTAACTTCGACAAATTAGTTGAAGCAAATGAAGACTTTTCGCCATTAAACTCTGATAAGGAGTGTGGTTAACCTCAAAACTACTTGAGCCCGACAACGCTCCCGTGCGGGGAAATCTTTTCACCATTAAAATCTTTTCAAATGGCTTTGCTGGCATCGTTCAATTTTTAAATTCAAATTGCAGGACTGCTCAAGAGATATTCAAACTCAAGTCGTAGCAATCCCATGGAAATGAGTGAACTATCACGCATCTAATATGTTTGATTGTTAATTATTTCATAAGAAATTGATTGCACGACCATTGGACTATTATTTCTCACTTTGGATGATATTTTCAGAATGCTATTTTTTGGAGAATATAATTAAAAGATAATAACTCTCTCTAAGCAATAAAAGGTTTTATATTGAACTGAGTTTTTGGGAAAATTTGCCTTGGGTTAATCTCTCTCTCTCTCTTTTTTTTTTAATTGGAAGAAAAAGGTTCAGGTTCATACATTATTTATCCTACAAGGGAAGAACGTAAGCTAAAAGGAAACAAGTCAGGTCCATAACTTTGCTCACTACAAAACACAAGCTAAGTAATTGAGGCCTGTACTTAAACCAATAAGGAGTGCCAACATCCATTGACAGAAAATGCACCAAACGATCTTGGGTTTTAATAAACTCAAAGAGGGTTATTTCATGTAATGTTATGGTTGTGTGAAGTGTAATTTCTTCTTACATGTAAGATGTACTAAATTACTTATAACCATTAAAAGAGAGTTATTTTAGAATTATCCGCTTGCTCTCACTTCACAAGCATCACTTTTGGGGAAGTACGAAACTTGTCATATGTGTAGGCTATACGGGGAGGGTTACAAATATATATGTAACAAATGTGATTGATTTAAGTTGGATGTTCAATGTGTTTTACTTTCAGAGGCCCTTGAACATCATCTTCACGAGCATATCCTCTTCCTTGTCGGAAGCTACGAAAGATTTGGAGAGTTTTGCAAGGGTCACCTTTCGAACATGGTGGCCTATGTGTGCGTTGATGATTGTAAGTTTGGATTGTGCTATAGTTGTGTCACTCTTTTGCATATCATCCTTTGTCACTCATCTTTGCACGTGATGATAAAGACTAGGAAGACAATTATAGTTTCATTTGTAAAGAAAAAAGAGATTTAGAAGTATTGTTTTATAGTGCAAAAGAATGTGACTTCTTTGTACACTGCGAATGTATTTTGGGAAGCTTCTTTAAATTAGGACATTATGTAAGCGAAAACATCAGCATTCTCCCCTACTTGTGGAGACGACCAAAGACTCCGTTACATGTAAAGCATGTGGTGAAAGTAATGGGAGGCCTAGTAAAACGATGGATGAATATAAGCAAAATTATGTTGATCAATCTAAAGTGGAATGTCCTCAACATAAATTTTTAATGGACAAAAGATGTCAAAGTGAAGTGTTTAGAAAATCAAGTTAAAAGAAAACGATGTCTCTTCTTGTTTTAGTTTGCATCTCATTGCATGCAGTATTTGTTCACAATGTATTGAGATGGTAACTTCTTGCTTCCATATATATTATCCGTGCTCGTGTTGTGTCCACCTTTCAGTGGTGTTAGAAAACTTTTTGTTCATGGGAGCATAATGGTAATAATAGAACCGCCCCGAGCAGCAGTATCGCCCAGTTTTCCAGTCATCCCATAGGGTTTGTGTGACGTAGATCTCCAAAACTACTGATGACAAGTCAAAGAGGTGCAGGCATATGTACGGTACTACCGTGCAGCGCAGCCGTTTGATTGTACGTGTACTTTGCAGCCTGGCCTTCCCCTGCTTTAGTGCGGTCTGAATTGCGCAGACGCTTCTTAATGGACTGGAGTTAACGGGCTTTTTAACCACCTCGTTAGGCCGACCCACAAAGAAGTGGTGGGCTGAATTAGGGAAACAACATCCTCATTAGATTGAAAGGTGATCACAGCATTATAACGACTGGAACCAATAACCATTATAACGATTGTTATTTCTTGGAGAAAATAGTTAAGAAGATAGTGATTCTTTGAGCAATAAAAACTTATATATTGAATTGAGTTTTTGGGGGAATTTGGCTTTAGTTAATAGAGATTTTAGATAGGATCATGTATTATTTATCCTTCAAAAAAGAGTATAAGCCAAAAGGAAACACATCATGTCGATAGCTTTGGTCACCACAAACCACAAGCAAAGTAGTTGAGGTCACTGCTTAAACCAATAAGGAGTGCGAACATCCACTAACAGAAATTACACTAAAATATTTTGGGTTTTGTTTTAGACCTCTAGTTCTATTTAAAAAGATCATTATTAGTAATCTTTTGAAAATGCAAATGAACTAAAGCTCGACCCTTTCTGAAACAATGATGTGTACACATCTGGTTTGAGTGTTTTGTTATGTTTTGTTTCGAAAATGTCGGGGCTTGGTGGAACAGGACGTTGGACAGGTTTGTCAGATGTTGGTTACTGTTAATTGGGCTTATGTGCTTGATTACCTTCATGGGTTTGGGCATTGTCTCCCGCCCAAACATTTAGAATTTAAACAAATTCTACAGCTCCTGTATATATGGCATATTTCTTGGCAGTCACATGTCAACTAACTAAGCAAAAAGAAAAAAAAAAAAAGCAACTCTTTTGTAGTAAAGATTGTAGCACCCCAAGCATTTCTTGAAAATGATAAAAGCGTGGTCATCAAATTAACTTCAAATATACTCGTATAAACAAAATCAATTTATAAGAGTAACTTTGGAAGTGGGATATAAGTGAAGTATGTTGTTGAAGTGACATCAAATATGATGTAGCTTCTTTCTTCAAATTGTCCATATTGATCACTCCAACAAAATACCATTAGAACTCTCAGTAAATTTGCTAAAAGTGTGATGCCTACCTCCAAAAATATTAAATTTTCTCCCAAGCTCATGATAGACAAAATCAGCTCATTAATTCAATAAATAATAAGTCAAAATAATAAGATTATAATTTTTTTATCAATTAATTATCAATAGCGTCCTCTTTTTTTGGCATTATGAACTATTGCAATCCTTTTTGATGAAAATTAATTCATCACCTCGTAATCATTTTTTTTTTTTGAAACTTATTGGTGTATCTAACAATCATCTATATACATGTGAAATGTTACTTAAGTTACAAACTATATTTTCTTGATATTAAGTTTTTTTTTTCAGCTATTAGTGTTTGTATGTCCATCCTTCTTGGACAAATGTAACTTCTAAACAAATTCTCCAATTCTATGAAGTAAAATGAGAAATATAACTTGAAGAATGTGCTTATAAAGACAGCAACAATTGTTAAATGGTGATGAATTAGTATCTTGCTTTCAATAAATTTCGAAACAAATTGTTGTATCAAGAAAGAATTCAAAAATATTGTTCTGTCTTTAGCCAAAGTTTGTCATTGAACATGCATTCAATCACAACAATTAAACTCAATTATATGATTGCAACGTCCTACAAGCACTTCAATCATTAGAAAATTACGAAAAGAAAAAACGGTTAGCTTGACCCAATATTATGAACCCAATCAAATATGATTTTCAACGACAATTGTAGAAAGGCCTACAGCCATATGTAAATCTAAACATTTTTACATGTCGAGGCTCCATTTTCATTGCATCCGTCGACGAGCAGGGATTTATCATCATATACCTTTCGGTCCAAAAATGCATAAAATTAACAACCTTCATGGGCTTGTCCGACATCGGAACCACAAGATGTTCAGATGATCACCTCATGTTAATTGGACCAATATGAGCTTCCTGAAACCCAAATGTGGGAATTGGACGTAACCAATTACTACGGGATAATCGTTGGATTTGCATGACGGTAACAATGTGGCTCAACATTCCCAAGGACTTGAGCCCAACCTGGACCGAGCGTCAAGGAACTATGTGTTATTTGGAGAAAATTGAGGCATCATGGAGTTGAACATATGTGGTCATGTAGAGAAAAATAAAGTAATTTTATTCAAAAAATTAAGATTAAATAAAAGAAAAGTATACCCACAACTCACTAGTACCGCCTTTTTTCATTAAAAGAGCTTATCAAATGAAATTTGTATGAAAGTTTTACTTAAGGAATTTGCTTCCTTGTCTTTTATCTTATTATTATCATTAACGAATTTTAATATGCTTGTTGAGTTGATATTAAACTCCGTTGTCACTTAATGCACTTCTCATGAGCAATAAATAAGGCCATTAACTGTACGATTGAAGGTCTACCAAATATTAGTAAATAAAAATAGCTGAAAATGGTTAATAATAATAATAATAATAATAATAATAATAATCTTGACGTGATTTGAATAAAAAATAACCATAAATGACCTTGAGAAATCGCCACCTCCTCTTTCCGTTAATTACCACGCCGTTACTAAGAACCTTGAAAAAATTGATTCTCACGAGAATCGAAGCGTTGGGTAAAAGTTGAAATCCCGGTTGGCGTTCTACAAAAGGCGACAGAGCTGCAGTGTTCACCAGCTTTTCCCGACTGCCAAGGGTTTTCTGAACGATGGGACCCAATATTTCAGACTTCGAAAGACGTGAAAATATCACTGACAAAAACGTGTGAACGATAATGGGTTGGAGTTGGCACCCATTGTCTTCCAAACTTGTACTGATTGACCAAAACATCACTGCATAAAGCTTTTTAATCATCCAGTGGATTTGCGCCACGCCCTTCTCTAAGGCTGTTGATGACAAGCGAAAAAGGTGCACGCATGCGAACATTGTTTCTATGTACACTTGTGCAATTAGCCATGTGATGTGATGGTACCTACACCTTATAGCCTGGCAAGTTTGGTTCTATCCATGCATGGTACCTAAACCCTACAGCGTGTCTTCCGTCAATCAATACATTTGATGATGACTTGGGGGTGTTCGAAAACCCTGTTTGCGGTTTGTTGTGTGATGAAAGTGTAGGTAAACTATAATCAATTTTTTATGCTTAAACATATCCCCTTGAACTTTTATGGATTCTCCTGTTATAAATTGGAAATTAGTACTTGAGCTCCTATCTTATCGATGGAGAGCACAAACAACCTTTTTCTTGGTCTTTTGTGGAGCTTTGAGAACACAAAACAAAGATCAGATCGGCAGAATGTGATGGCTTTTGAAACCTGCCCTCGCCAGTGCAGGCCCTTAAAATCTCAAGGAGGATTCGCTTTCTATTTAAGTGTGGACTAATATGGTAGACTTGGAAGACGTGGGCATATCTATGATAGCAGTAATTTATTAGTGGTATGTTATTTTCATTACATTAAGAAGCTTTACTTGTATATATGTTATTTCCATTTTTTCCGTCCTTTACTTACATATCAAATCTTTATTATCTCAAGACATGGAAGCATTAGTAAATTACATATAGAATAGTTATCCTAAACATAGGTTAAGGACACTACCGTTTTTTCAACGAAATTGATAAGTATGATCACGAGAAAGAAAAACAAACTACCTCTTTCTTTATCTACTTTTAACTTTATAAAAGTAAAAAGTTAATCTGATTGGGAGAATGCAATGAATATAAATGATCTCCATTTCTTTTTGTTGACAAAAACAATTAAAGCAAAAAACTAAGAACTTTTGAAACCTACACTCATTTAGCGTAGGCTTTTAAATCTCGAGGATACCCTTTCCTAAAAGATGAGGATAAATTTTGTAAACTCCGAGGAAGTGGAATTTAACTGTGACCGTATCGTGCGTAGCCCACCAAGGCTCCATGATAAAACTACTTTACAGACTTCTTAACTGATTAGTTTTAATTATTATTTTTTCCTTTTCAATTTATGCTACAGCTGGCCGACTTTTTGGATCGTTATCAAGTAGTGAGCCAGGCAACTTGTTTGAGGAGCAAGCAGTTATTAGCGATCAGAGATATCATCTGTGATCGGTTATTAACCCGGGCAACGTGTTCGAATACTAATCATCTTTCATCTTTCATCTTTGAGTAACCAGAGATCAAGATCGACTGTTAGAGTCCATGGTATCACTTGATCTTTGTAGAAGAGCTTGCGAATGATGTCAGGAACAAACCTAAATGCAGTCTGTGCAAGGAACAAGCAGTGGGTCCCGTCTACAAATGCTTGGAATGCGATTTTATCCAACATAAATCTTGCCCCAGCCCAACCATAGAATATTGGGAAAGGCGGATGAAAAGGCGTTTCTACGAGCAGAGGCATCACTTGATGTTGGTAGACGAGGTGGAGAATAGAGCCGAAGAGGAAGTTGTTTGCTGGGGATGCCAAGAAATAGCATTTCTTCCGGCGTTCAAATGCGCCTCACCTGGTTGTTCCTTTCTCCTGCACAAATCTTGTGCCGAGTTATCCCACGCAGTACTACCCCCCAGCACTCGAACCACGTGCTTACTCTTCAGCTAATAGACCCTTGGAGGGGTAGCCGTGGAAAAGATAAAAGATGTAATGCTTGCAACAAACTCAACAAATACTTACGTTACGGTTGTCGACGTTGCAATGTTTACCTACACCCCAAATGCTCCACCCTAGAGATGGAGCTGGAGCTAGAGCCGTCGCCAGAGCCAGAAGATTGTAGTCCATGGCATCACTTGATCTTTGTAGAAGAGCTTGCATACAAAGATGTCTGCTCTTTGTGTAAGGAACAAACGGTGGGTCCTGTCTACAAATGCTTGGAATGCAACTTTGTTCAACATAAATCATGCACATCTGACATGGTGATCAAGCATGGGTTGAGGGAAAGGCATCACTTGATCGTGATAGAAGAGCTGGGCAACAATGACGAAGAAGTTATTTGCTTGGGATGTAATGAATCAGCGTCTTTTCCAGCGTACAAATGTTCCATCCCCAACTGCACATTTTTCCTTGATAAAGCATGCATCCAGCTATCTCATGCCATACAGCACCCCCTGCTCCCAAACCACATCCTTACTCTGATAGTAGCAGGAGATCACCGTTTATGTGATGCTTATGTAGAATGGTGCAGCAAATCCTTGTCTTACTTTAATTTCTCTCTCGACTTTGACTTGCATATCAAATGTGTTTCTTGTTGGAGAACTAGAGCAAATGATTGCCACAAGCACGAAGTCATACCAACTCGGAAGCCGATTCCGTTTACTTGTGAAGCCTGTGGTGAGAAAGGAGGCGAACATCAGGATATAGCCTACTTATGTCGTGTCTGCCGACTCTTGACTCATGTCCTGTGCGTTGCATCTCAACCCATCATCAAAACTGTCGGACACAATCATCTCCTCACTCGCACTTATTCTATTGGTCAATTTAAGAAGCACGATAGGATATTCTGTAACCTTTGTCGTGAAAAGGTAAATTCAGAATATGGGGCTTATTATTGTCAAGATTGCGAATATATTGTTCACTTCAAATGCGCACGTTTTCTTGAATCGGAAACCCTTGATCTCGATAATCCTCCTAGTGATTTTGTTTATTTGGTGGAAGGGACAAATGCCACGGAGGATGAAATTGTTGGCCCTCAGGAGATACCATATTTTGGCCATCCAGACCATAACTTAATGCTCTGCTACGAAAGGCCCAGGGATGACATGCAATGTGAGGTGTGTATACAACGTATTGTCTTCTCCCCATTTTACAGTTGTCAACAATGCAAGTTCTTCCTGCATTGGAGATGTGCCAAAATACCTCGAATCGTTAAGCGGGGGCTATTTCACGATCATCCACTCACCCTCCTCTCCGAGCAATCGCGCAATGAATCTTCCCTTCTTGGACTTTTTGAGTGTAAATATTGTTACCGTGACCGCCATGGCTTCATCTACAAATGTGGTGAGTGTGAGGACTTCCAACTTGATGTTCAATGTTGCTTAATCCCAGAACAACTAGAAAATCCACTTCACGAACACACTCTCTTCCTTGCTGTAAAAGGTGGTCCCTTCAAATGCGATGGGTGTGACTTCTACACATTTTGGTACGAAGCATTCAAGTGCACCGATTGCAGGTTTCACTTGTGTTATAGATGCGTCACACTTCCACCTATTGCTAGGCACCGATTTGATGCACATCTCTTGAGGCTTACCTTAGGACATGATGATGATTCTGGAGACAATTATTGCTTGATTTGCGAAAAATAAAGGGATCCAAGACTTTTGTTTTACTATTGTAAAGAATGTGACTTCATTGTGCACTCCCATTGTGTTATTGGAAGGAATCCCTTCTTCAAACTTGGAAGACTGTTAGAACGCTCTGCCACGTTAGCCTCCACGCAGGCCTCCATGTCAGCCTTAGGCTACGTCAGCCCTAGTTGACCCAGATCCACTACCCGACCCACAGTCTCGTTTGTGAGCAATCGTGAGAAGCTGTGACTGCCGCCGTCGTTGTCGGTTTCCTTTTCCGTTCGAATCTGTAAATTTGTAAGTTCTTGATTCGATTTTTTATTGTGTAAATCTTTCTTAATTTAATTCTTGTAAAACGATTATATATTTCTGTGATTAAATCAATAAAATTCATCAGATAATTTTACACAAATCGATCTAGGGTTCTTGAGAATTTCCGACCGATCCTTCGCCTTTGATTTCTATTAAAGACCTTGGATGGAGAAGTTACATCACTAGCATCCTCTTATTTTTGCCAAAATGATGGAAGATTCTCCTCCATGTGATGTCTGTGGCAAATCCTTTGCTCTTAATCATTACATATGGCTTGGTCATAGTTTTTACTTGGCCCTCAAATGTACTCAATGCAAACTACTTATTCATTTTTAGTGCCAGCATCACTTGCAGCAAGATACAGTGAGTTAAATCATTTTAGTAAATTTTCATTTGGTTGATGGAGAGTGACAAAAATTTCCTTGTTTATCATCTTTTACAAATAAATTGACTAGAATTGAAATTCTTGTCTTATAATTTTATTGTTCTCATTTATTGTTATGTCTCCTGGTGAGTAGTATTAGAAAATTTGGCATCACCTCTTTCCAATTTGCTGGTAGCACTACTGTGAGTTGTTTTGGCTTTGTCAAAAGATAACTTTTGCTTCCATCATATGAGCGTTACTTCTGTAGGATCCCAACTTCTCTTGTTGTGAACTAAATGTGTGATTTGCAATTGTTAGCTTCGTGAAGTTGAACAGCATCCAGTAGATTGACATCTTGCGTGATCAGAGTATCCTGCTTGTGGAATAAACGAACCTAAACCAAGTCAGTGCAGAGTTATGTAAAATGGATGGGTAAAGTCACATAGGTAATTAAGTTGGGATTATAAGTCTTATGAAATGAAAACTAATTGCTTACAGCAGCGAGAATAAGATTAAAATATCATGAAACGGCACCAGGAATTGTTAACAAATTCAAATTAACCTCTTGAATAATCATAACAGAGAAGGTGGTTATAAGTTAGCTTTCAAGATTAAGAACATAACATATAAACATATACCCAGCAAACACATGCCTTTCAATACTTTAACAAGCTTTATTCAAACGTGCTTACATAACACCGCGTGTGCGGAAGAGAGTAGAGGAGGGAAATCTTGCCCTAGAATCCATGCCATTTTACTAGAAGGCATCTCGGAGCGGTGGTGTGAACCAGATGTTCTAGTCATCTGTGGCACCTCAATCTTCAGTGACTGGTGATGTTGAAAGAGGGGAAGGCACGTGCACAGTGCTCCTTTATAGCATAGCCATCCGTTTCCTGTTTATCGAAATATTGTTTGGTAGATAATGTTGTTCAAAGTGTGGTTTTCCTTAATTCATAATTTACACGTTCATAGAAGTTACTAGAGTTTTAGAAATTTGCATTAGCCAGCAACCAGTCCTGTTGTGAATGTGCTAATCTGAACTGTTTTCACCCCGATTCACAAACTGCCTTTCCCTTCGCACTTATTCTGCTCAATGAATGCCAATCGAGCAACACAGGATTCAGGGTGCCTGAAATCCATTATTCTTGTTCAGTTGTAGCCAAAATTAATTTATTTCAACTAGAGGAAATATTAAACTAAATTGTCGTTATTCATGTATAAGAATCAATCCTTACAGTTCTCCCAAATTTCATAAGAGATTAAATTAGCTCATCAAGTCTAAAGGATTTATGGAATTTAAATAAAGTTCCAAGAAAAGGAATTATACATATCAATATTAGGATGGGTGACTTGAATGGATTAGCCACATAACAATTGGAAAAAGAAAGAAATTTTCATTCAGTTTGTGGTGACTATCGACATAGTTTCTTTTTCTTTTTTATGAACAATATATTACATTGAGTTACTATAGTTCTATTCTTTTTGAAGAATACTCCCCGCCACTTGGTTTCTTTGACATGTAACAATCCAAATGTTTGTTTCCATAGTTACATATGTGTTACGCCACATCAACTAACCTCATTAGCCATGTTAGCAAAACGAGGACTCAAAGATGCTGATATTGAGCCCAATGTGCAAGGTACATGTGTTGGACAAAATCTCACACTTAAGGTATAATACCTTGTGATGAAATTCAAATAAAGGAAGTACCATTTAACTTCAGAATTATGTTTTAGGTTAGGCCTGTAAGCCTTCTAAAACTTGTGAAGCTGCTCCTCCTAATGCAAGTTCAAAGAAAAAATTTGCCAAAGGCAGAATGCTTCTTTAGAAGACAACTGAGAAGCACGCTTGATCAAAGAAGACGATGAAGACTTAAAGCATGCATCCTTTTTTCAATCTGTCTATATAATCAATACACGTAAGTTCAAAAGAGTGAGCCAATTTTCATGCAATACAAAGATGGTTTCAAACTTACTGCACACAGTCTGCTCTTAGGTGCGCTTGTTCTTGATTTGCATAGTTGGTGTCTCTGCAAATTTCATGAAAAACTAAAGGCAATTGATATTTTGGACTATGCCTTTTATATTTACAGTTTTAGGAGGCCATGAGGATCAGTTGGCTCGTGCCGGTGGCTCTCTGATACCACATTGAAGAAACAGTGGCTGGAGATTCTTCAGAAAATAGATTTGAAAATATAAAACTTGTGAAGTGTGAATCCTATGGCATGCATATAATGTTAAGATATTTGTAATGTTTAACAATGATAACAAGAAACAATCTCCGTCCTCCCCTCTCCTCCCCTGCCGTCTTCATTGCTTGAGGCCAAACCCCACAACAGACCCTCCTCGCTTCTCCTTCCTTCCGCATCGCCAGGGGCCAAAACCCCAAAAAAGCGATAAACACCCCAAGATGAGGCTGTGATCTGCATGGACATCACCCGTAAATGCCTCGAAGTAATGGTAGGATCAATTCATTTTATGGAGAATCAATTTATTTGCATGAGGTTTTAGATGGTATTTTCTCACTTGAGGTCTGCAGGATGTAAGTATAACAAAATGATTCACAGAACTTCAGCACTTTGAAAATGATATTATTTTTTCAAAAGATATAAACTATAGTTTATCACGAATGTTCATTGAAAAAGATACATAAAGATGGAGAATTTAGACTAATTAGAGGATGGGAAGTTGATTTTCCATGTTTGGTAGATTGGTTGTATCTGTTTGGCATACTAACACCTCGTAGGACCTCAAGTAGAAAGTTACGATCTAAAATCATCATAAAAATAAATTAATTCTCAGTAAGCTAAATTGGTCCTTCGTAACACTTACGAGCTTGGGGATGTGCTTAGGTTACGTAAACAAACATATGGACGACTCCTCTGTCATTTAAATTTTGCCATAAATCATGCATTTAATTTCTGTTATTAAGCTCATCTAGTTCCGAACATTTGAAAGAATTTTCTTTTAACGCTAGTTAAACATTTTTACGTCCTCGGCTCAAAAATGCACAAATCTTGGAGACTTAAGTTCACGGGCTTGTCTGCTATCTCAACCAGCAAGTAGGGCATCACGTCTTACCCACCTCATTAGGCTGACCCACTAGTTGGTGGTGGGCTAAGTCAGGCAAATAACAAGCCCATTAGAACTGTAAAAATGATCCTCGCATGTGCACTGGACCTGTGTGACAGTAACAGTGTTGTGTCACTATTTGCTCTCTCCCATCACCGCCACGCAGGAATTCAACGCAAATAACAATTGCTGTGTGGCCATGGAATCCATGTGATGGCTTGCATTTCTCGGTCAGACACATCCAATAACAATTGCATAATCATTGGAATTGTAGACGAATAAAAGGTTGAAAACACTTAACGTGATGGCTTACATTTGTCCATTAGATCCATGTAATAACCATTGTTGGACTTGTAGACTAATATTATAAGCCATTTGATGGAAAAAGTTTCCATATCCATTACAGAAAAAAAAAAAAGCCAAAAACAAAAGATTAGGAGCGGCCAACCTTTAGGACCTCTAGACCAGGTAGGTCTAACTTTGAAAAAATTCAACACTTCATACAGTCTAAATGTAAGAACACACGTTTCACAAGTTAAAATCTTCTTGATTTGAGCAGATAAAAGTATTTAAATATTTTTAAGAAAATCCTTAAACTCCTAATCAATCATTAGATACACCAAAGATGATGATCTTTAGTTCTCTCGTCTTCGAAAAAAATTAAGTTATGCAATAAAAGAAACTTGACACATTTAGAAATGCTTTTGGACCCAACGCCTAAGCCCATATGCAACCAATCAACATCAAGAGTGGCAACCGAGTTTAACAACCCAATGGACTTTCAGACCAGAAGCCGAATGTCCTTTAGAAGGTGAATACAAAGTCACAATGTAATTGTGAATTTACATGAAATGCCATAACATTGTACGACGAAAATCTGGTATCATGTTGCAAGTTGAATATTCCACAAAGAAGCACATTTATGGATAAGACCGTCGGTAGTTTTGATCACTCAAGTATAATATAATAGTAGATAAGACTTCGATTAAAGCCTTCGGTTCTTGCAATTGATCTGCTGCGAGAATCTTGGCTTTTGGAACTTAATGATTAAATTAAGGCAAAAGACAATGCCCTAGGAAATCTTTAACTTGCTTTATAGGTCCTTGAAATCTTAAAAGGATCACTTTTTCTAAAAGATTTCTACCAAGAAGAGGAGATGGCTTTTCCTCACTCCCACTAAGAGCTCGTGGATCGATAATGGTGGGTTGTTGGATTATGGACTACCTGTTACCCATTCACGGCGACATGATGGGGCATTCTACCCACTCCAACAAGATTAGATGGAAAAGAGAAAGGATGGCATCTTGGCACATTAATAATGATAAAAACAATTAATACAATTGCTGGATGAATAATCTTGACCTTTTAACCTTGATGAATAAATTAAACCAAAAAGTAAAAACTTTGATACTTGTTCATGTTTGTATAGGTTCCTAAAATCTTAAGAGGATATGCTTTTCTAAAAATTGTGGGTTAATTTTATAGACTTCAAAGGTAAGAAAGAAATGAACCCCGTCCCTCCCCCTCCCCCGGGTGCGTGCGTTATAAAAAAAAAAAAAAAAAAAAAAAAAAAAAGGTCGTGCGTTCGAACCCCATCCCTCCCCCTCCCCCGGGTGCGTGCGTTATAAATAAAAATTAAAAAAAAAAAAAAAAGAAGAGTGAATGGCGGAGAAAAGTTCGATCGGCAGCCGTGGGGCTTGATCGAGCGCTTGGCTGTCGCTGATCTGGAGGAGAATGACGACCGGTGAGACGCGTTCTTTCATCTGGACGCTGGTGGCGGTCGAACGCTCGTGGGATGTATGCTGCGTAGGTTGCAGAATCCTGATCTAAGTTGCTTGTTCGTGGGTTGCCTGCTGGTCGCTTGCAAATTGGGTGGCTAGTTTTCCTCCACTTCCTTTCTTTACTTTCGTTTGAATTGAAAAAGAAAAGAAACAAGAGTCTGACCGGTAGCTGATATTGTGGGAGGCAGATCTGAACGGGAAGCAGATCTGAGTCTAACCGGTGGCTGGACGTCGCTAGTTGTCGTTGGATACATTGTTTTGGCCGGAGGGTCGCGTAGAGGCAGCGGGAGGTAGATCTGAGTCCGATCGGCGGCTGTTGTCTATGCTGGTTGTCAATTGGCGACGTTGTGTGCTCTTTGCGTAGTAGATTTGTTCGTGGGCTGTTAAATTGGTGTGACTGAGAAAGGGGGTCTCAATCATCTCTCTCAGGATATGAGCACATGATGATGACTGGATCTAATCACACCTCCCATAGGGAGGGGGTCTCAAATCCCTCAGATTTGTGTTTTGGGAGTTTTTTTCCCAGAAACAAATATAATATGTGTTTTGGAGCCTCTTTAAACTCCAAGGGTAATAGTCTAAAACCTTGGCAGCACTTTGTGCATCAGAAACGACCGCCAAAAGCCTTTGAATCATTCACGGCTATGGCAAATACTTTTCAGAATAATAGTGGAGACAATGGAAGCATAGAAGGTATACCTTCCAAATTGTCTACTCGACCTGGGAAGGGGATCGAGATGGTGGTTATGAGTCCAGGACTGGAACCACGAGGACTTAAGTGGGGCAGATCAAAACCAGACCAGATGGAACAAAGAAGACCTTATGCTACATACGGTAAGCCCGTTCTACCCCATTTGCAAACTAAGGTGGATGGACATACAATCCATAAGCTGGGTTATGTGACCCCTCACCGCAATACCATAGCTGACTTTAAGACTTGTGGAGAGAGAAATTTTCTCTCTCCACATATTCCAGTATCTCAATTGCCAGATATTCCTCCAATTTCTTATACACCAAAGTTGGAATTAAAAAGTGGAACTCATCCCCGAGTTGCTATTTCAAGTCATGAATTTTTTCAGGCAGCTCAATATCACACACTCACTTTAGTGGTCACATTTGTTAAAGATAGACCATCAGTGAATATGTTTGAGCATTTTGTTAACACTAAATGGGGACTGAGGAACTTCGCAGTTGTTGGTTTGCTGGATAGTAAAAGTTTAAGCATTCAATTACAGTCCAAGGAGGACTTTAAATTGGCCTGGTTTCGGGATGGGAGATCATTCGATAAATATAAGTATACATTATCCAGATGGGAAAATAAATATAGTACAACCAAAAAAAGAAAGATGGTTGTTGTATGGCTCACCTTACCTCAACTTCCACTTCCATGTCAAAACCCTTCAATTCTAGTTGCCATTGGAAATGCCTTGGGAAAGTATTTATGTTCTGACAAAAGAACTAAGAAGCTAAAGCATCCAATTGCACCAAGGATCTGTGTGGAGATGGACTCTTCCAAACCACTTCCTGAAAAACTTTTGATTGAGATTGAAAATGAAACATTAGTGGAAGGTAGCTTTTGGCAAGAGATTGCTTACGAATCCAAGGATGGACATTGCACATTTTGCAATAAAGAAGGTCATGGTCTAACTAGTTGCCGACAAAAGGCTTTAGCTAGAAGAAAAGAAAACAAGACCAATATGAATACAAGAAATATGAACTCAGACCATATTGCCCAACCAAAAAAGAAAAAGAGCAATAACAGTAAGGAAGTAATTTTTGAAGAACCAATACAAGTGGTGTCAACCATTAATATTGGTACAGAAACAAAGAATGAGGTATTGGCCAACAATATTAAAGATATTAAGGTTGGGAACTCAACTAGTCAAAGAGTTGTTACTAAGACAAAGGAACTGGCCAAAATGAGGTATGTTAGAAAAGAACCTATCTCCAAAACATAAGTACAATTAATAAAGAAAAAGAAGGAAACAATGGAGCAGGGGCAAAACATATCAGAGTTGCATGGAACAGATCACACTACAATGGTTGTTTATCAACCTACTAAAATTAACAACTCCGTTGTTATACTTGATCACATAGAAGAGAACAAATTAGAGATCATCTCTGTAGAAGAAATCCAAGAATCAACTTTAAATAGATCTCTTACCACACAACAACCTATGCGATACATAGTTGAATCACCAAGACCACTTGTTAGAGAGTTATTGGTGCTTACAGAAAATAAGATAAAGCCAGATAAGAGATTAACTTTTCCTATAAAAAGTTTTGTGGTGATTATGGATGAGTATGGACAAAATGCTATGTTAATACGGGATGCTGAGCAAGCCCCTAAGAAATTTGGTGTTGAAGTTGGTAAACATCAACCAAAAGAAGACATGACACAAAGTGATAGGAACATTGTAGTTCAAAATCTAGCAAGTATGTTCAGGAAATCATTTACGACACCCTTTACACCTATTGAACAAATTGCTGGTGCAAGGAATAAGCATAATCCATTCAGTTCTACATCTATCAAATCTAACAGTGCAGCAGGATATGTACATACCCTGCCAAAATGTGTTCCCCCTGTGCCATTTAATAATGAAGACTTTAATATGGAACATTAGAGGGACGGGTGGCCTCCAAAAAACAGACTACTTAAAGCAGGTAGTTCATGGAAATAAAGTTGAATTCTTAGCCTTGTTAGAACCAAAGAAGAAAACCAACCATTTAAGGAATATAGCAGTCAAACTTCAGTTTCCTCATTTTAAGCACTTTGAGCCAGAAAACAAGCACATATGGATTTTATGGAAAAATCAAGTAACAGTTGAGGTTATTGCAATACAAACTCAACACATCACTTTGGGTATCAAGACTACAGATTTTTCATTCATTTTCACTGTGATTTATGCGAGTTATGAGTGTGATGTACGATTGTCACTATGAAACTCATTATTAGAGTTGGACATTGGAAACAAACCATGGATAATTGGGGGAGATTTCAATACCATTATAGATCAATCAGAAAAGAAAGGGGGTAGACCCTACTCTAGAAAGGCAATGGAAGAGTTTCAAGAATTTATTTCCGATGCTGGGCTATTGGATGCAGGATATGAAGGAGAACCATACACATGGTGTAGTAATGAAGTGAGCCAACGACGCACTTGGATACGACTTGATAGGGTTCTCAATAACTTGGAAGCACTTTCATACTTTCCGCAAATACGAGTATGCCACCTTCCACGGATACACTCTGATCACTGTCCTTTGGTTTTATCATTGTCTGAAGAAAGAAAGTACTATGGAAGCTTCAAGTTTCAAAGACAATGGATTCAAGAGCAATTTTTTAAGGAGACTATGGAGAAAGAGTGGCACTTATTTCAAGCAGATACCCCATGGCATAGGTTGTATGGTCGCTTGAAACATGTGAAAAAGAAATTAAAGGAGTGGAGCAAGGAAACAAGGAAGGAAAAACAACAACAAAGAATCAATTTGGAATAGAGCATCTGTCAACTTGATAAAGAAATTCAAAATGGTTGGTCAGAAGTGAAACATGCAGAATACAAAAAAGCTCAGGAACAATTGAATGATTTAATCACACAGGAGGAAGGAACCCTAAGGGATAAGGCAAGAGTAAAATGGTTAAAGGAAGGGGATAGAAACACTACATACTTTCATGCGTGCATCAAAGAAAGAAACTATCAAACAAAGTGGAACTTTAAGTTACATGATGGTACTTATTCCTCGAACCCTGATATATTGGGTCCACTTGCAGTTGACTATTATTCTCATATACTCACTGCAGATAATAACACACCTCTCATTCATCCACTTAGATTCCCCCCAGAGGAAAGAATACAAAGTGATCTACTTGATTACATTCCATCACTAATAACTGTTGAACATAATGATGAGTTATGTAAGGAGCCACAATGGGAGGAGATTTTGATGGCCATTAAAGGATTAGATCCTGATAGTGCTCCAGGACCAGATGGATTTAATGGACATTTTTATCAAGCAAATGCTGAGATTATGTAAAAGGATCTAGTAGCAGTGGTACATGACTTCTTTGGTGGTAACCCCATGCCTAAATGCATTACTTCCACGCTAATCGTTTTGATACCGAAAAAGAAAAACCCTCAGAGTTTTAAAGATCTTAGGCCTATCAGTCTGTGTAATTTTACTTATAAGATAATTGCCAAGATTTTGAATGATAGGCTGGTACGATTACTACCACTGGTGATCTCTAAGGAACAATCTGGCTTTGTACAAGGGCGAGCTATTCATGAAAATGTTGCAATAGCACAAGAAATGGTAAATGAATTGGATCGCAAGGCAATAGTCAACATGATGATTAAGGTGGATATGGAAAAAGTTTATGATCGGATGGAGTGGGGATTCATACTCAAGGTATTGGAGAGGTTTGGATTTTCTAACCAATGGAGTGACATGATATTTAGGTGTATGTCCAACAATTGGTTTTCACTTTTGGTACAAGGAGCACAACATGGCTTCTTCAAGTCCACACGAGGTCTTCGTCAAGGGGATCCCTTATCACCTAGCATTTTTATCTTGGCCCAAGATGCCTTCAGTAGAAAACTCAATCATTTGATGAATATGACACCATTCATTGGAAGATTTAAAGGAGATAATAATTTTGGAGGAGTTTCCCATTTATTATATGCCGATGATATGCTAATTTTTATGGAAGGAAACCAACGATCTCTTCAATATCTCAAGAATTTGTTGCAAGAATATGAAGCATATAGTGGACAAAAGGTTAATATTGAGAAGACAAGGGTTATAATTTCAAACAAGGTAGAATCATCAAAGAAAGAACTTATCAAGCAAATAACAGGATTCTCTTTTGCAAACCTGCCGGTAAAATACTTAGGTACTCCATTATTTAGAGGACGAAGTCGCATTCATTACTTTGATGGGATGGTGGATGCTATAGCTAACAAAGTGCAAAACTGGAAAACAAAATTCTTATCACAGGGAGGCAAATTGACATTGATCAAAAGTGTTCTTTCCTCTATGCTGATACATACCATTTCTATGACGAAAGTGCCTAAGACGGTTATACAAAGGATTAACAGCATACTAGCCAAATTCATGTGGAGTAAAGGAGATGGTCATGGAAGCCATTGGGTTAAATGACAGAGTATATGCATGCTTTTGGAAGAAGGTGGTCTAGGAGTTCGAAATTTAGAGCAAACAATGCAGGCCCTTCAAACAAAATTTGCATGGCGTTTCGTTCAGGGGCAATCATTGTGGGCTTCAGTTATGCGAGCCAAATATAGACACCCAATGAAAGCACTTAGACAAGGCAAAAAGAATGCACATTCTCATACATGGAAGATGATCTTACCTTGGTTGGAATATTCAGTCAAGCATGGTAAATGGATTATTGGGGAGGGTAAATGTTATTTTTGGAAGGATAATTGGCTTGGACAACCTCTTTGGTACCCTTCATGCCCACAACAAGATATAACGGTTAAAGAAGCCATTCAAAATCAAGATTTTATTCAGGAACATCTGTCTAGTGAGCAACAAGAGCAGGCCAAGAAAATCCTTTTTAATCAGGAGCCAGATAGACTTGTTTGTGATTTGAGTGCTTCTGGTGAATTTTCAGCTTCACTGGTGTATCATGATCGAAGAGTTAGAAAAGAAAAAGTGCATTGGGCAAAGTTTTTGTGGAACAAAGTAGTCCCTCCCAATATTGGATTGTTTATGTGGAAATTAATTCATCATGGCATTCCTGTAGAATGTAATATGCAAAAAAGATGAATCCAATTGGCATCTAAGTGTTACTGTTGTAACAAGGGCGAACAGGAGACTGTGGATCATGTCTTTATGCATAGTAAATTGGCACAACAGCTTTGGCGGAGATTTGGCGACGCACTTCAGGTACCTGTTCATTTTACTTCTATATCTAACTTTGTCTCTTCTTGGTATTTAGAGGCATCATGGCATAATCAGAGAAGAGCACTAGTAGCTATTTTGGGAGGCGTTATTGCACGAGAAATTTGGTTGGCTAGGAATTCAGCAAAGCATAATGGTGAGTGTATGTCGTTATTCAAAATTAATAAACAGGTTACACATTGGATGCTCCAACTGTCAACTCTAATCCAAGTCAAGGTTCAAGTAAGCTTCCTAGATCAAATATCATTAGTTGTGCTAAAAGTTCCTATGATTTATATTCCATTGCGACGAGGAATTTGGGTTCACTGGCAACCTCCTTCTATGGGACAATACAAGTTGAATACAGACGGATCAAGCATCAGGGGGAATAATGCTGGAGGGGGAATCCTAAGAGATCATAATGGAGATCTCATCATGGCCTTTTCCACCAAGTTATATCCTGGCAGTAGTGCAGAGGCAGAAGCATATACAATGTTAGAGGGCCTTAAAATATGTCATGCACGGAATCAAGTACCGCATGTTATTGAATCTGATTCCTTCTATTTAATTCAATGCATGCTCAACAAATGGATAACTCCATGGAAATTGGAATATGTCATACGTCAATGTTTGACTATGATTCCTTTACATACACTTATATGTCATGTGCATCGTGAGGGGAATATGGTAGCAGACCGTCTCGCCAATCATGGTCATGCCATTCAAAATGTGACAATTTTTTATCAGATTGGCTCATTGCCGCATTCATGCTTAAATGTTTATGTCAAAGATCAATTAGGCTTAGATAATTATAGACCACCATAGGGTTAAGCGAATGTGCTGCCCAATGTATTTTAAGTTATTTTAATTATGTGTGGCATTTTAAAATGTAAGTGACTTTATTTCCTGAGGGTTAGGAATATACCCTGCCCTTTGTACTTATCTGAGGTATGGTTATTACGCCCAGCCTTGTTGGTATTAATAAAATTTGTCAGGGTACTGCCACTGTTTCTCAAAAAAAAAAAAAAAAAAAAAAAAAAAAAAAAAAAAAAAAAAAAAAAGGTAAGAAAGAAATGTGTTGCTAAGGACTAATAGGAAAGATGAAAGTGATTCTTGTATTATTATATAAATATTAGAGTATTAAGATTTCATGATAAAAATAAACTATTTAAGTATCCTTACATGGAGTAGAAAAGTAAAAAATAAACAGTCCTGTAAGCAATGTTTTTAAGTCCACTATCATGTCAGGGAAAGAGAACTACAGAATCTAATTTTATAACATCCTTCCATCAGAAATGGACTAGGATTGAAAATATTTGCTTGTGCAAGTGAAATACTATATATTACTTGCATTTAAATTATTGTCCCAAGACATGGCAACTTGAACTACATAATTGATTATTTATTCATTTCTATTTGCACTTAAACACTATGTATAAGCTACCTTTTGCCTTGTCTTTTCTAACTTTATATAAATAAAAAGCCAATCTGATTGACAAAATGCAATGAATGATCTCCATTTTTTTTTTTTTATGTTGAGACAAACATTAAAGCAAAAGGTAAAGACTTTTAAAACCAACACTCATTTATGTAGGCCTTTTGGATCTTAAGATGATCTCTTTCTCTAAAAGATGAGGACAAATTATTGATGTGTGGTCAGTAATGACTTACTAAGATAAGCCTTGAGGGCTCTTGAATTGCTCATAGGTGTGTTCCCACCAAGGTTATATGATAAAACCACTATAGAAATCCTATAGACTGCTATATGTATATTTGGACACCTACAACCTGCAAAATTTTAGTTATAGGCAAAGTTGTTTGAGTTTTGCTCATTACAACCTAAACCTATTTGGTAACAAGGATTTCGATGATATAATTTTGGTGCAGAGGTTTAACATCTATAGGATTATAGCCTAACCACAAGTGGGCAGTGTGAAAACAAATGTTATTCCCAAAAATTAAGGAACTATGGAGTTTGTGGATATATGTAAGTAGGTAAAGAGAACAAAAATAATGAAGTAATTCTTTCACAAGGTTAAGACAATATATAATATGAAAGTTATGTCACAAGTTCCTACTGTATTTATTTGATAATCAAATTCTAAACCATTTTGTCCCATAATGAACAATTAAAAAATAGACAATAGAAAGCAAACAGTTTAAGTCATAATAGACATGCTCTAAGAAGTAAAGAGATACAAAAAAAATTTGATACAGTTGCAGGAAACTTAAATATTTCTGGTATTATCTACGTTATAGGCCATTTGATGCTAAAAGTTATGAAAGTCCAACTTGCAATTGTTATTAGCATAGTCCAACTTTGTGAAAAACCAGAAGTCAGTGCAGAAAGGATTATGTGACTTGTAAATTCACATACTTCTACATGCAGAAGCTGCAGTTTCACTGCACTTGCTAAAAAGTGCACGAAACCTACAGCCTTCATGGAGTTGCCTTCTATCTCAACCACAAGCGTCTCGAGCACCTTATTTGACGCCCTTGAAAACGGTGGTTGGCTATTGCGGGAAAATAGTAGGTAGAAAGCATTAGGTAAACTTTGAATGGAACTAATAGCCATTTCATAGTCCTCGGTACTGAAAATTGGTTTTGAGTGAGAAAAAAAAAAAAAAACACGACTCCAAGCAAATATCTAGAGGGTCGGGCTGTCGTGATTAATCCGTTGCTGCCTGTACTGAGTATAAGGAAAGATGGATACTTTTTATATAAATCACTCTGCATTTTTTTAACTTTAATAGCATGCCATAATTCATACTAATTTTAATACGCTTCTTGATCCAATTCGGCACTACTTCTATTGGGTGAATTTCAAATTATATTTATAATGAGTGTTGAGAAAAGACCAAAGCCTAGTATTATATACAAAGCTCAATCTTAACGATGTAAAATCCATAACAATTTCAGAGATAAAGAATTTAGACCATTAGACCTGAGAAAGAAACAAAGACAAAAAAGACATGATTTTTGAAATCTCAAGAAGACCCCTTTTTAAAGGATTTGGCTAATTTTGCGAAACGTCGTGACTGCGAAAGACGACGGGATAGCTTTTGCCCCGTTCACACTGCCTTTAGTACCAACTAGTTCATGGATTATTGATTGGCGGTCCGAGGTGATCCTTTAGGGTTGTTCTCCCGATGCCTGCTGTTGACACTTTACCTAACCTTGGACCCGCCACAACCAGGCTGTTTATATATGTATAATCATATATTTGCGTGTATGATTTTTTAAAAATATTACATTCGATATTTGAGTAATAAATTTTTATACATGTATATAAAAATATAAAAAAAGGACTAAAAGATCTCATACAAAGTTTGATGTTTGAATGTGTGAATTTTACATATGTATAAGTGAGTTTTGATGCGTATATATAAAAATGAAGGCAGTTATTATTTCTGTACTATTAGAAAAATATCTCTTTTCAGGATTGTTTTGGCAAGGTAAGTGAAGATAACTTTTGTTTTATTCTTAGGGGTAATTAACATCATGGGCATGACTTATTTGGATCTTATTCAGGAAATATATAACTCTTACCATCCTCTTTCGTTAAAATCATCCCTATTGGTATTTAAACGATCCTAAATCAATAAACTACAAAATTGTAAAAAATAGATGAGCAAAACATAACAACTACATTTAAGTTGAGAGTACGTACCTTTTAGAATGGCAAAAAAAGTGCTTAAAGTTTTATGAATAAGATGAACCAGTAATAATTTGGCAACATCATTAATGATATGTAAAATTACCTAATTAAAAATAAATTTTTTATTTATTAGTTATTTATCCAATATTACCAATTGATTGACAGTAAATATAGAAAAACAAATTATCGGCCACTTATGAGACAAAGGTCAGAATTTTAGTTATCATTTATCAATAATTCAAAAAATATTTCTTGATTTGTCATATTCAATAGGCGATTGAGAAATAAACACTTCTTTTTCTTAAGTTATGATTACTTGATAATTAAAATTTTTGTTATTAATTTAAGAACAGTTACCTATGAGAGTTGTCAAGGAAATTACCTTAGAGTTTTGTCTAGTAAGTTAAAAATTCAAGTTAAAAATTTTAAGGATTCAAGCATGTGTTCATCAGAAATTGTTTCAACAAAAATTACATTTTTTTTATATTATCATATTTTATGAAAGATAGAATGCACCGCTCATTACACATTTTTATACGAATTTGATTAAAGCTTTTTTTTTTTTTATCATTATACCTTGTCTTGTTCTTCTCAAAACCCTGCATTTTTTCCTGGAGGTGGTGGTATAGTGCAAGGACAGTGGAAAATGACTGGTAGAGAAAATCTGCGCTAAGACATTAGTTATGGAGTTGTCTTAGATTACCGAGTAAATGATACGCTCGACATCAATTTTAACTCTTATGGATTCTCCCATTATAAATTGGAAATTAGTACTTCGGCTGCTATCTTATCGATAAAGAGCACAAAAAACCTTTTTCTTTGTCTTTTGTAGAGCTTTGAAAACACAGAACAAAGATCAGATCGGCAGAATGTGATGGCTTTTGAAACCTGTCCTCGCCAGTGCAATGCAGGCCCTTAAAATCTCAAGGAGGATTCGCTTTCTATTTAAGGGTGGACTAATATGGTAGACTTGTAACACGTGGGCATATCCGTGACAGCAAACGTGTCCATAGCACTGAGTCGCCAGAAAAGAGGAAGGCTGCTCTTGAATTGTCCACCGGTGTGTTGCCCAACAAGAATTTGATAAAAGCTCAATTATAATAAGAATTCGATAAAAACTCTCGGCCTTTGCGATTAATCCGCGGTGATAAGACAATGACTTTTAAAATCTTTGAAAGATGATTGATGAATTGTTGAGGGCTCTGTTTTGCACGTGCTTATGTAGGTCCTCCAAATCTTAAGAGGATCTGCGTTTTTGAAAGATGTGGATTAGTTTTGTTAGACTTCAAAGGTACGAGAGAAATGTGTTGCCAACAGGGAAATGACCCGAAAAAAGTAATAATAATAATAATTCTTATGTTATTATACAATTGGTAGTTTTAAGATACTACAACAAAAAATTAGCTATTTTAGTATCCTTACATGAAGTAGAAAAATTAAAAAATAATCTCACAAGCAAAATTTTTAAGCCTACTATAAGATGTTAGGAGAAGAGAGATAGAATTTCATTATATATGTAAGAAATAGATTACATTAAAGAGCTTTACTTTTACATTTATTATTTTCATTTATTCCATCCTCTACTTACAAGTAAAATCCTTATTATCCCAGGACATGGAAGTACTATTAAACTACATAATTATTTGTTCATTTATTTTTATTAACACTTATAGGATAATTATCCCAAACATAAGGTTTAGGATACTATTTTTTTTTCATTGAAATTGATGAGTATGATCACATGAAAGAAAAGTAAACTACCTATTGCTTTGTCTTTTTTAGCTTTAAAAAAGTAAAAAGTTGACCTGATTGGTAGAATACAATGAACTATCTCCATTTTTTTTTTTTTATGTTGAGAGCAAAAGCTAAAGACTTTTGAAATTGTGAACTTCAAGGACGTGGAACTAACTATGACTGTAACATGTGTAGCCCACCAAGGCTGCATGATAAAACTACTTTACAGGACTTCTATTTAATGCTAATGTGTGTTTGGTAGAACCATTTGGAACATGCTCATCTTTTGGGCTCTTCATCCATTTTTGTTTATCCCTTTTCATCTGCCACTTTATGCAATTATTCCATTCATTATGCTAGTCCTTATAGATGAATTTTTTTATACTCCCTTTGCTTCTTGGCTGAAAATAACTTAATATTTAATTTAAGTACTTCCCAATATTAATGAATGTAAGTGTACAAGCCTTTTCATAATAAAACTATTGTCAAAATTAGTTGTATTTGTAAATAATATAAGTGAAAAGTTTGGAATTTAAACTTTATACATTTACAAGAAAAGAAAGTAAATTACAAAGGATAACAAATAAGTATTTCATTATTTTCTAAAAAAGGTTGGCCTTATAATATGTCATAAAACATTTTTTTTGTTTGACATAAATTTAAAATTGTATTGATATGTTAAATTCTTTTGTTAATCAATTTTCTTTTTCATTTAAACCAAATAATATAAATCTAAATAGGTAAAAACAAGAAAGGAAAGATTTGTTGTCATTGCCATTCCACCTTATTACAAGGTAACCCATTTTCTTCTTTACGTGTAATACCATATGCTTTATACATGTTATTTTTCTAGTAATTCTTGAAATCGTAAACTTACTAGTAACTTAAATATCCCCAAAGCTTAACGGATGTCCGTTTTTAAACTATTTTTATAAATATGAGAGATAGTTAACTCATCTTCAAAAGATTATCCAATCATTATACTCCTACTGAAAATTGGTTCAACCACTTTTCATTACTTGTAAATCTCAAGTGCAAGGCATGCGTGTCATGCCTACCATTTTTTATCCAATTTAAAATAAATTTGCATAGTTGTCCGAGTTTAAGGAGAATAAGCGTCACAAGTGTCAATTAGAGTAAGGGACTATTGACAGTGAAAATTAAAATAAAATATTTAAAATAGAAACTATACATTCTTTTAAGAATGAAAGAGATCTTAAATTACGGCACTTGAACTAAATTTTACCGTCATATTGACAGTGAAAATGACTTGGCCTGGCTGATTTGAAAGAAGCTGCAGATTTTTTATGGTAGCCATTGTCATTGATGACAGATTGACAGGCATGCTATAATTGTGAATTTACATGAAATGCCATAATGTTGTATGAAGAAGATCTCGTATCATGTTGCAAGTTGGACATTCCCACGAGGTATGTAATTGTGAGTTTACATATTTTTACATGTAGAAGCTACATTTTCACTACATTTCCTGTTTTATGTGCCATAATATGGACGCAAATAATATTGGTTTTGAGTCCAAAAAATAAAATAAAATTAGAAGACACCAAAAAATGCGCGCAATGTTTGGCATTGAAAACTGTCACCTGAAAGAAGCACATTCTTGGATTAGACTTCCAAGAATCATAAGTATTCAAACATAAAGTTCAACATTATTGAACTTAAGGAGTGCAAAATATTTGATCGACTTAATTATAATATAATAGCGCATAAGACTTCGATTAAAGTCTTGAGTTTTCATGATTGATCAGTTGCGAGAATCTTGGCTTTTTGACCCTAATGAATAAAGTAAGACAAAAGACAATGCCTTTTGAAATCTTTAGCTTGCTTTATAAGCCCTCGAAATCTTAAAGGATTGCTTTTTCTAAATGATTTCTACTAAAGATAGGGAGATGGCTCTTCCTCAGTTCCCACTAAGAGCTCGTCGATCGATAATAGTGGTTTGATAGGATATACTTTCATGGTTGTTGAATTATTGAATGCTTTGTTGCTCATTCACGGTGACATGATGAGACATTTTACCCATTCCTAAAGCAAGATAAGATGGAAAAGAAAAGGGATGGCATTGCATGAATTACTTTCTTGTCTTTTTTTTTTTTTTTTTGCATATTAAGAAAGATAAAAACAATTGATACAATTTTCGGATGAATAATCTTGACTTTTTAACCTTAATGAATAAATTAAAGCAAAAGGTAAAAAAAAAAAAAAAAAAGTCAAGATTATTCATCCGGCCATTGTAATTATATAAATTAAAGCAAAAGTTAAAGACTTTTAAACCGACACTCATTTATGTAGGCCCTTTGGATCTTAAGATGATCCCTTTCTCTAAAAGATGAGGACAAATTATTGACGTGTGGTCACTAATGACTTGGTAGGATAAGCCTTAAGGGCTCTTGCATTGCTCATAGGTGTGTTCCCACCAAGGTTATATGATAAAACTACTATAGAAATTCTATAGACTGCTACATGTATATTTGGACACCTACGACCTACAAAATTTTAGTTATAGGCAAAGTTGTTTGAGTTTTGCTCATTACAACCTAAACCTTTAAAAAAAAAAAAAAAAAAAAAGGACAAATTTTATTAATGACAAGGCTGAGCGTAATAACCATACCTTGGATAAGTACAAAGAATAAGGTATATTCCTAACCCTTAGAAAAACAATAAAACATGTACATATTAAATCGTCACACATAATTAAAAATAAACACAAAATACATTGGACAGCATATTCGATTAACCTATAGTGGTCTATAATTACCTAGGCCTAATTGATCTTTGACATAAACATTTAAGCATGAATGAGGCAATGAGCCTAGCTGATCAAAAATCATCACATTTTGAATGGCGTGACCATGATTGGCGAGACGGTTTGCTACCATATTCCCCTCACGATGCACATGACATATAAGTGCATGTAAATGAATCATAGTCAAACATTAACGTAGGACATACTCCAATTTCCATGGAGTTCTCTATTTGTTGAGCAGGCATTGAATTAAATAGAAAGAATCTGATTCAATAACGTGCGGTACTTGATTTCGTGCATAACATATTTTAAGGCCCTCTAACATTGTAAATTTTAAGGCCCTTTAATAACCTAAACCTATTTGGTAACATGGATTTCGATGATGTAATTTTGGTGCATAGGATCAACATCTATAGGATTATAGCCCAACCATAAGTGGGCAGTGTGAAAACAAGTGTTATTCCCAAAAATTGAGGAACCATGGAGTTTGTGTACATATGTAAGTAGGTAGAGAGAACAAAAATAATGAAGTAATTCTTTCACAAGGTTAAGACAATATATAATATGAAAGTTATGTCACAAGTTCCTAGTATATTTATTTGATAATCAAATTCTAAACCATTTTGTCCCATAATGAATAATTAAAAAATAGACAATAGAAAGCGAATAGTTAAAGTCATAATAGACATGCTCTAAGAAGTAAAGAGATACAAAAAAAATTGATACAGTTGCAGGAAACTTAAATATTTCTGGTATTATCTACGTTATAGGCCATTTGATGCTAAAAGTTATGAAAGTCCAACTTGCAATTGTTATTAGCATAGTCCAACTTTGTGAAAAACCAGAAGTCGGTGCAGAAAGGATTATGTGACTTGTAAATTCACATACTTCTACATGCAGAAGCTGCAGTTTCAATGCACTTGCTAAAAAGTGCATGAAACCTAAAGCCTTCATGGAGTTGCCTCCTATCTCAACCACAAGCGTCTCGAGCACCTCATTTGACGCCCTTGAAAACGGTCGTTGGCTATTGCGGGAAAATAGTAGACACGTGAGTTTTGATGCGTATATATAAAAACGAAGGCAGTTATTATTTCTGTACTATTAGAAAAAATTTGCTTAATCTCTTTTCAGGATTGTTTTGGCAAGGTAAATGAAGATAAATTTTGTTTTATTCTTAGGGGTAATTAACATCATGGGCATGACTTATTTGGATCTTATTCAGGAAATATATAACTCTTACCATCCTCTTTGGTTAAAATCATCCCTATTGGTATTTAAACGATCCTAAATCAATAAACTACAAAATTGTGAAAAATAGATGAGCAAAACATAACAATTACATTTAAGTTGAGAGTACGTACCTTTTAGAATGGCAAAAAAAGTGCTTAAAGTTTTATTAATAAGATGAACCGGTAATAATTTGGCAACATCATTAATGATATGTATAATTACCTAATTAAAAAGAAATTTTTTATTTATTAGTTACCTATCCAATATTACCAATTGATTAACAGTAAATATAGAAAAACAAATTATCGGCCACTTATGAGACAAAGGTTAGAATTTTAGTTATCATTTATCTATAATTCAAAAAATATTTCTAGATTTGTAATATTCAATGGACGATTGATAAATAAACACTTTTTTTTTTAAGTTATGATTACTTGATTCCTAATTTTTTTTTATTAATTTAAAAAAAGTTGCCAATAAGAGTTGGCAAGGAAATTACCTTAGAGTTTTGTCTAGTAAGTTAGAATTCAAGTTGAAAATTTTAAGGATTCAAGCATTTGTTTCATCAGAAATTGTTTCAACAAAAATTACATTTTTTTTTATATTATCCTATTTTATGGACGATAGAATGCACTGCTCATTACACATTTTTATACGAATTTGATTAAAGCTTCTTCTTTTTATTTATCAATATACCTTGTCTTGTTCTTCTCAAAACCCTGCATTTTTTCTTGGAAGTGGGTGGTATAGTGCAGGGACGGTGGAAAATGACTAGTAGAGAGAATCTAGGCTAAGACAATAGTGTCATGGACTTGTCTTAGATTACCAAGTAAAAGAGCACAAACAACCTTTTTTCTTTGTCTTTTGTGGAGCTTTGAAAACACAGGACAAAGATCAGATCACAGAATGTGATGGCTTTTGAAACCTGTCCTCGCCAGTGCAGGCCCTTAAAATCTAAAGGAGGATTCGCTTTCTATTTAAGTGTGGACTAATATGGTAGACTTGGAACACGTGGGCATATCTGTGACAGCAAACGTGTATTGTCCACCGGTGTGTTGGCAGAAAAGGGCAAGACTGCTATTGAATTGTCCACCGGTGTGTTGCCCAACAAGACTTTGATAAAAGCTCAAATATAATAAGAATTCGATAAAATCTCTCGGCTTTTGCTACTAATCCGCGGCGTACAATGATGAAGTCAGGTGATAAGACAATTGACTTTTGAAATCTGTGAAAGATGATTGTTGAATTTTTGAGGGCTCTGTTTTGCACATGCTTATGTAGGTGCTAGAAATTTGTCGAGGATCTGCTTTTTTAAAAGATGTGGATTAGTTTTGTTAAGACTTCCAAAGGTACGAGAGAAATGTGTTGCCAATAGGGGAATGACCAAAAAAAAAAAATGAAAGTAATTCTTATGTTATTATATAAATGGTAGTTTTAAGATATCACAATAAAAATTAGCTAATTTAGTATCCTTACATGGAGTAGAAAAATTAAAAATTAGTCTCACAAACAAAATTTTTAAGCCTATTATAAGATGTTAGGAGAAGAGAGAGAGAATTTCATTATAGATTACATTAAAGAGCTTTACTTGTACATATATTATTTTCATTTATTCCACCTTCTACTTACATATCATATCTTTACATATCAATTAGTAGAGGTGAATAGTGGAGTGAGATAGTACAAGTAACCAGTTAGTGAATATTGGCATTACAACACGTATTTACCCAATAAATCAATCTTTTAAGGGTTGTTAATAATTTGAAGGCTGCTCAAGATCAATTTATGTATGTTTAGATGTCTTGTAATGTCATCCAACAGAATGCTTAAATAAATTTTAGAAGATACCTTTGATGTTACTTGCTCAAGAATTCAAACAAATTAGAGGAGCATTCTATTTATGCATTTGTGCAAAAGCACCTAGTTTTATATTGTTGATGGGTCTATTTTTTTTTTTAGGCTTTAATTTTTTGGATATTTTTTAATTTATGGAAGAACTATAAATGGTGGCAACGAGATAACTCTTTCTCCAACATCAATCATGGACATTGTTAAATTAGAGAACATTGATAGATAAGAAAATAGAGTAACTTAATTTGTCTTTTCCTCTCATTTTTGTTAATGCCAACTATCTTTGCTTCAATTTACAACCATTAAGAAAATTTAAAATGAAAAAAAAGATTTATTTTCAATAACAACCTCTATTGGCCTTCATGTCTTGAATGCAAAGTAGTAACATTGTCAACTTCTGAAAATAATAAAAGCACTAAGTTAAAATATTTAATTTCACTGGGAGTCGGAACATGACAGTAGTGTTAAATTAAATAATTGAGTACATCCATTCTTCAAACTTTGTTAGCTGCTTATCCTTATTTTGGTTTTATAAGTCTTGAAGACAGACCACCTCTTTCTAGCTTTTCCAAACTTAGAAGACGTAAAAATGTCTAGAAACGAGTGGATGGTTATGGTTTGGCAAATAGGCGTGGGAAGCTCTTGAATTATTCGGTAGCGTGTTGGCCACCAACGTGACACTGCAGTACTCCTATTGATCGATATGGACATTTCACCAAACGGCGAACACGAGACTTACAGTGCAGTTTACTGAGGCAGGCGTAGAGTTGAAGTTTAGCGTTTCGACAATATTTATCCGTCACATCACTATTACATCTGTTTTTAATAATATGGACATTGCATAGTATCAATTTTTGTATTTTGATGTTCGTTTTTAATATATTTAATAAAAGTTTGTCGCTACCAATACTAATATTTGAATCCTGTTCGGGACAGGATTGATCTTCTAATGCTGTGACAAACTTTTTTTTGGCTTATCTGTGTGCATTAGTTTGGAACTAACCATCATGTCCTCCCTCACTAGATCTTTTTTTAACTAATTTTTTCATAATTTTTTTGACTATCTATAGAGAAAAATGAATATTTGAGTGTATTTACAACTGTAGAAAGAATGTCAAAACGTTTGGACGTTGGCCCTTTGGTGTGATAATGGAATTAATGGATGACATATGTGGTCATGTAAAGAAAAATGGAGTAACTTGTTTACAGAATTAAAATTGAACAGAAGACAAAGAAGTTGGTTCCCCTAAAAGGAGTAACTTGTTTACGAGTCCTTCTTAAAGCCTTTAATTTTCATTAAAAAAACTTATCAAATGAAATTTTTGACAACTCAAAAAAAGAGTAATAGAAAGAATGGACGTACTTGCATGAAATTTTTATTTAGGGGAACCAGCTTTTTTGTCTTTTATTTTATTATTATTATTAACTAATTTTAATGCGCCTGTTAAGTTGATGGTGACCTCTTTTATCATTTAGAGAGAAAGTAGATACTCCATTGAGACCTAATGCACTTCTCATGAGCAATAAATAAGGTCATTAACTGTACGATGGAAGGTCCACCAAGTATTAGAAAATAAAAATGGCTAAAAATAGCCAAAAATACAATAATAATAATAATAATAATCTTGACGTGATTTGAATAAAAAATAACCATAAATGACCTTGAGAAATCGCCACCTCCTCTTTCCGTTAATTACCACGCCGTTACTAAGAACCTTGAAAAAATTGATTCTCACGAGAATCGAAGCGTTGGGTAAAAGTTGAAATCCCGGTTGGCGTTCTACAAAAGGCGACAGAGCTGCAGTGTTCACCAGCTTTTCCCGACTGCCAAGGGTTTTCTGAACGATGGGACCCAATATTTCAGACTTCGAAAGACGTGAAAATATCACTGACAAAAACGTGTGAACGATAATGGGTTGGAGTTGGCACCCATTGTCTTCCAAACTTGTACTGATTGACCAAAACATCACTGCATAAAGCTTTTTAATCATCCAGTGGATTTGCGCCACGCCCTTCTCTAAGGCTGTTGATGACAAGCGAAAAAGGTGCACGCATGCGAACATTGTTTCTATGTACACTTGTGCAATTAGCCATGTGATGTGATGGTACCTACACCTTATAGCCTGGCAAGTTTGGTTCTATCCATGCATGGTACCTAAACCCTACAGCGTGTCTTCCGTCAATCAATACATTTGATGATGACTTGGGGGTGTTCGAAAACCCTGTTTGCGGTTTGTTGTGTGATGAAAGTGTAGGTAAACTATAATCAATTTTTTATGCTTAAACATATCCCCTTGAACTTTTATGGATTCTCCTGTTATAAATTGGAAATTAGTACTTGAGCTCCTATCTTATCGATGGAGAGCACAAACAACCTTTTTCTTGGTCTTTTGTGGAGCTTTGAGAACACAAAACAAAGATCAGATCGGCAGAATGTGATGGCTTTTGAAACCTGCCCTCGCCAGTGCAGGCCCTTAAAATCTCAAGGAGGATTCGCTTTCTATTTAAGTGTGGACTAATATGGTAGACTTGGAAGACGTGGGCATATCTATGATAGCAGTAATTTATTAGTGGTATGTTATTTTCATTACATTAAGAAGCTTTACTTGTATATATGTTATTTCCATTTTTTCCGTCCTTTACTTACATATCAAATCTTTATTATCTCAAGACATGGAAGCATTAGTAAATTACATATAGAATAGTTATCCTAAACATAGGTTAAGGACACTACCGTTTTTTCAACGAAATTGATAAGTATGATCACGAGAAAGAAAAACAAACTACCTCTTTCTTTATCTACTTTTAACTTTATAAAAGTAAAAAGTTAATCTGATTGGGAGAATGCAATGAATATAAATGATCTCCATTTCTTTTTGTTGACAAAAACAATTAAAGCAAAAAACTAAGAACTTTTGAAACCTACACTCATTTAGCGTAGGCTTTTAAATCTCGAGGATACCCTTTCCTAAAAGATGAGGATAAATTTTGTAAACTCCGAGGAAGTGGAATTTAACTGTGACCGTATCGTGCGTAGCCCACCAAGGCTCCATGATAAAACTACTTTACAGACTTCTTAACTGATTAGTTTTAATTATTATTTTTTCCTTTTCAATTTATGCTACAGCTGGCCGACTTTTTGGATCGTTATCAAGTAGTGAGCCAGGCAACTTGTTTGAGGAGCAAGCAGTTATTAGCGATCAGAGATATCATCTGTGATCGGTTATTAACCCGGGCAACGTGTTCGAATACTAATCATCTTTCATCTTTCATCTTTGAGTAACCAGAGATCAAGATCGACTGTTAGAGTCCATGGTATCACTTGATCTTTGTAGAAGAGCTTGCGAATGATGTCAGGAACAAACCTAAATGCAGTCTGTGCAAGGAACAAGCAGTGGGTCCCGTCTACAAATGCTTGGAATGCGATTTTATCCAACATAAATCTTGCCCCAGCCCAACCATAGAATATTGGGAAAGGCGGATGAAAAGGCGTTTCTACGAGCAGAGGCATCACTTGATGTTGGTAGACGAGGTGGAGAATAGAGCCGAAGAGGAAGTTGTTTGCTGGGGATGCCAAGAAATAGCATTTCTTCCGGCGTTCAAATGCGCCTCACCTGGTTGTTCCTTTCTCCTGCACAAATCTTGTGCCGAGTTATCCCACGCAGTACTACCCCCCAGCACTCGAACCACGTGCTTACTCTTCAGCTAATAGACCCTTGGAGGGGTAGCCGTGGAAAAGATAAAAGATGTAATGCTTGCAACAAACTCAACAAATACTTACGTTACGGTTGTCGACGTTGCAATGTTTACCTACACCCCAAATGCTCCACCCTAGAGATGGAGCTGGAGCTAGAGCCGTCGCCAGAGCCAGAAGATTGTAGTCCATGGCATCACTTGATCTTTGTAGAAGAGCTTGCATACAAAGATGTCTGCTCTTTGTGTAAGGAACAAACGGTGGGTCCTGTCTACAAATGCTTGGAATGCAACTTTGTTCAACATAAATCATGCACATCTGACATGGTGATCAAGCATGGGTTGAGGGAAAGGCATCACTTGATCGTGATAGAAGAGCTGGGCAACAATGACGAAGAAGTTATTTGCTTGGGATGTAATGAATCAGCGTCTTTTCCAGCGTACAAATGTTCCATCCCCAACTGCACATTTTTCCTTGATAAAGCATGCATCCAGCTATCTCATGCCATACAGCACCCCCTGCTCCCAAACCACATCCTTACTCTGATAGTAGCAGGAGATCACCGTTTATGTGATGCTTATGTAGAATGGTGCAGCAAATCCTTGTCTTACTTTAATTTCTCTCTCGACTTTGACTTGCATATCAAATGTGTTTCTTGTTGGAGAACTAGAGCAAATGATTGCCACAAGCACGAAGTCATACCAACTCGGAAGCCGATTCCGTTTACTTGTGAAGCCTGTGGTGAGAAAGGAGGCGAACATCAGGATATAGCCTACTTATGTCGTGTCTGCCGACTCTTGACTCATGTCCTGTGCGTTGCATCTCAACCCATCATCAAAACTGTCGGACACAATCATCTCCTCACTCGCACTTATTCTATTGGTCAATTTAAGAAGCACGATAGGATATTCTGTAACCTTTGTCGTGAAAAGGTAAATTCAGAATATGGGGCTTATTATTGTCAAGATTGCGAATATATTGTTCACTTCAAATGCGCACGTTTTCTTGAATCGGAAACCCTTGATCTCGATAATCCTCCTAGTGATTTTGTTTATTTGGTGGAAGGGACAAATGCCACGGAGGATGAAATTGTTGGCCCTCAGGAGATACCATATTTTGGCCATCCAGACCATAACTTAATGCTCTGCTACGAAAGGCCCAGGGATGACATGCAATGTGAGGTGTGTATACAACGTATTGTCTTCTCCCCATTTTACAGTTGTCAACAATGCAAGTTCTTCCTGCATTGGAGATGTGCCAAAATACCTCGAATCGTTAAGCGGGGGGCTATTTCACGATCATCCACTCACCCTCCTCTCCGAGCAATCGCGCAATGAATCTTCCCTTCTTGGACTTTTTGAGTGTAAATATTGTTATCGTGACCGCCATGGCTTCATCTACAAATGTGGTGAGTGTGAGGACTTCCAACTTGATGTTCAATGTTGCTTAATCCCAGAACAACTAGAAAATCCACTTCACGAGCACACTCTCTTCCTTGCTGTAAAAGGTGGTCCCTTCAAATGCGATGGGTGTGACTTCTACACATTTTGGTACGAAGCATTCAAGTGCACCGATTGCAGGTTTCACTTGTGTTATAGATGCGTCACACTTCCACCTATTCCTAGGCACCGATTTGATGCACATCTCTTGAGGCTTACCTTAGGACATGATGATGATTCTGGAGACAATTATTGCTTGATTTGCAAAAAGGAAAGGGATCTAAGACTTTTTGTTTGTAAAGAATGTGACTTTACTGTGCACTCCCATTGTGTTATCGGAAAGAATCCCTTCTTCAAACTTGGAAGACTGTTAGGACGCTCTGCCACGTTAGCCTCCACGCAGGCCTCCATGTCAGCCTTAGGCCACGTCAGCCCTAGCTGACTCAGATCCACGACCCGACCCGCAGTCTTGTTTGTGAGCAATCGTGAGAAGCCGTGACTACCGCCGTCGTTGTCAGTTTCCTTTTCCGTTCGAATTTGTAAATTTGTAAAGTTCTTGATTCAATTTTTTATTGTGTAAATCTTTCCTAATTTAATTCTTGTAAAACGATTATATATTTCTGTGATTAAATCAATAAAATTCATCAGAGAATTTTACACAAATCGATCTAGGGTTCTTGAGAATTTCCGACCAATCCTTCGCCTTTGATTTATATCAAAGACCTTGGATGGAGAAGTTACATCACTAGCATCCTCTTATTTTTGCCAAAATGATGGAAGATTCTTTTCCATGTGATGTCTGTGGCAAATCCTTTGCTCTTAATCGTTACATATGGCTTGGTCATAGTTTTTACTTGGCCCTCAAATGTACTCAATGCAAACTACTTATTCATTTTGAGTGCCAGCATCACTTGCAGCAAGATACAGTGAGTTAAATTATTTTAGTAAATTTTCATTTGGTTGATGGAGAGTGACAAAAATTTCCTTGTTTATCATCTTTTACAAATAAATTGACTAGAATTGAAATTCTTGTCTTATAATTTTATTGTTCTCATTTATTCTTATGTCTCCTAGTGAGTGGTATTAGAAAATTTGGCATCACCTCTTTCCAATTTGCTGGTAGCACTACTGTGAGTTGTTTTGGCTTTGTCAAAAGATAACTTTTGCTTCCATCATATGAGCGTTACCGCTGTAGGATCCCAACTTCTCTTGTTGTGAACTAAATGTGTGATTTGCAATTGTTAGCTTCGTGAAGTTGAACAGCATCCAGTAGATTGACATCTTGCGTGATCAGAGTATCCTGCTTGTGGAATAAACGAACCTAAACCAAGTCAGTGCAGAGTTATGTAAAATGGATGGGTAAAGTCACATAGGTAATTAAGCTGGGATTATAAGTCTTATGAAATGAAAACTAATTGCTTACAGCAGCGAGAATAAGATTAAAATATCATGAAACGGCACCAGGAATTGTTAACAAATTCAAATTAACTTCTTGAATAATCATAACAGAGAAGGTGGTTATAAGTTAGCTTTCAAGATTAAGAACATAATATATAAACATATACCCAGCAAACACATGCCTTTCAATACTTTAACAAGCTTTATTCAAACGTGCTTACATAACACCGCGTGTGCGGAAGAGAGTAGAGGAGGGAAATCTTGCCCTAGAATCCATGCCATTTTACCTGAAGGCATCTCAGAGCGGTGGTGTGAACCAGATGTTCTAGTCATCTGTGGCACCTCAATCTTCACTGATGTTGAAAGAGGGGACGGCACGTGCACAGTGCTCCTTTATGGCATAGCCATCCGTTTCCTGTTTATCGAAATATTGTTTGGTATATAATGTTGTTCAAAGTGTGGTTTCCCTTAATTCATAATTTACACGTTCATAGAAGTTACCAGAGTTTTAGAAATTTGCATTAGCCAGCAACCAGTCCTGTTGTGAATGTGCTTATCTGAACTGTTTTCACCCCGATTCACAAACTGCCTTTCCCTTTACTCTGCACTCGTTCTGCCCAATGACTGCCAATCGAGCAACAGAGGATTCAGGGTGCCTGAAACCCATTATTCTTGTTCAGTTGTAGCCAAAATGAATTTATTTCAACTAGAGGAAATATTAAACTAAATTGTCATTATTCATGTATAAAAATTAGTCCTTACAGTTCTCCCAAATTTCATGAGAGATTAAACTAGCTCATCAAGTCTAAAGGATTTATGGAATCTAAACAAAGTTTCAAGAAAAGGAATTATACATATCAATATTAGGATGGATGACTTGAATGGATTAGCCACATAACCATTGGAAAAAGAAAGAAATTTTCATTCAGTTTGAGGTGACTATGGACAAAGTTTCTTTTTTTTTTTTTTTATAAACAATATATTCCATTGAGTTACTATGGTTCTATTCTTTTTGAAGAATACTCCCCGCCACTTGGTTCTTTTGACATGTAACAATCCAAATGTTTGCTTCCATACTTACATATGTGTTACGCCACATCAACTAACCGCTTTAGACATGTCAGCAAAACGAGGACTCAAAGATGCTTATATTGAGCCCAATGTGCAAGGTACATGTGTGGGACAAAATCTCACACTTAAGGTGTAATACCTTGTAATGAAATTTAAATAAAGGAAGTACCCTTTAACTTCAGAACTATGTTTTAAGTTAGGCCTATAAGCCTTCTAAAACTTGTGAAGCTGCTCTTCCTAATGCAAGTTCAAAGAAAAAATTTGCCAAAGGCAGAATGCTTCTTTAGAAAACAACTGAAAAGCACGCTTGATCAAAGAAGACGATGAAGACTTAAAGCATGCATCCTTTTTTTAATCTATCTGTATAATCAGTACGCGTAAGTTCAAAAGAGTGAGCCAATTTTCATGCAATACAAAGATGGTTTCAAACTTACTGCACACTCTTAGGTGCGCTTGTTCTTGATTTGCATAGTTGGTGTCTCTCTGCAAATTTCATGAAAAATTAAAGGCAATTGATATTTTGGACTATGCCTTTTATATTTACAGTTTTAGGAGGCCATGAGGATCAGTTGCCTCGTGCCGGTGGCTCTCTAGTACCACATTGAAGAAACAGTGGCTGGAGATTCTTCAGAAAATAGATTTGAAAATATAAAACCTGTGAAGTGTGAATCCTATGGCATGCATATAATGTTAAGATATTTGTAATGTTTAACAATGATAACAAGAAACAATCTCCGTCCTCTCCTCTCCTCTCCTCCCCTTCCGTCTTCATTGCTGGAGGCCAAACCCCACAACAGACCTTCCTCTCTTCTCCTTCCTTCTGCATCGCCAGGGGCCAAAACCCCAAAAAATAAACACCCCGAGATGAGGCTGTGATCTGCGTGGACATCACCCGCAAATGTCTCGAAGTCATGGTAGGATCAATTCATTTTATGGAGAATCAATTTATTTACATGAGGTTTTAGATGGTATTTTTCCCCTTGAGGTCTGCAGGATGTTAGTATGACAAAATGATTTACGGAACTTGAGCACTTTGAAAATGATATTATTTTTTCAAAAGATATAAAGTATAGTTTATCATGAATGTTTATTGAAAAAGATACATAAAGATGGAGAATTTGGACCATGTAGAGGATGGGAAGTTGATTTTCCATGTTTGGTAGATTGGTTATATCTGTTTGGCGTACTAACACCTCGTAGGACCTCAAGTAGAAAGTTACCATCTAAAATCATCATAAAAATAAATTAATTCTCAGTAAGCTAAATTGGTCCTTCGTAACACTTGCGAGCTTAAGGATGTGCTTAGGTTATTTATTTAAAGTTTGCCATATGTGAAATTTGCAAAAATTACATTTTACCTCTGATGAACGGAGAGTAAGCACATGGTCTGCGTGCTGAAGATGCAGTACCGTAAGGGGTAACTCGGTGCAAGATTTGTGGAGGAGAAAGGTGCATCCAGGGAAGGCGCATTTGTACGCCGGAAGAGATAATGATTCCTCGCAACCCCAGCAAACAACTTTCCCTTTGGCTCTATTATCCACCTCTTCTACCAACATCAAGTGATGCCTCCGCGAAAGATGAATCTGTTCTACCCTCTTTTTCCAATCTCTTTTGGTTGGTATGGGGCAAGATTTATGTACGATAAAGCCGCATCCTAATTCCAAACATTTGTAGACGGGACCCACCGCTTGTTCCTGGCACAGAGAGCACTTATCTTTGTATGCAAGCTCTTCTACAAAGATCAAGTGATGCCATGGACAGCGATCTTCTCGCAGTGGCAGCGGCTCCAGCTCTAGCTCCATTTCGGGGGTGGAGCATTTAGGGTGGAGGTAAACGTTGCAACTTCGACAACCGTAATACAAGCATTCGATGAGTTTGTTGCAAGCATTACACCTTTTATCTTTTCCACGGCCACCCCTCCAAAGTTGTATTACTTAAAGAGTAAGCACGTGATCTGAGTGCTGGGGGTGTAGTACCACAAGGACGATAACTCGGCGCAAGATTTGTGGAGGAGAAAGGAGCATCCAGGTAAGGCGCATTTGCACCGAGTTACCCCTTACGGTACTGCATCTTCAGCACGCAGACCATGTGCTTAATCTTCAGCACGCAGACCATTTAACATTTCCAATAAATAAATAGCAAGCTCTACGGGTGCCATTCTTGCAAATTTCACCTCCACATCAAATGTATATCTCACGTCAAGTGGTTACCACGTTTGCCTTTTGTTGCTGACGACTGCCATGAACACGCGGTCATACCCATATCGATGCGGGACCCATTTACTTGTCAAGCTTGCGGGGATGAATGCAAGTGTGCTGCCTATTTCTGTCTAATCTGCCGTCTCGCGATGGATCTAAGCTGTTGTGATTTTCCTCACACCGTCCAAACTAGATTGCACGGCCCTACTCTCATTTTCATCCATTCTGTTCGTCTAATCAATAAGGAACACAAGGTATTTTGCAGAATCTGTCTCAAACAGGTAAACACAAGGTATGGAGCTTATTACTGTGTGAAATGTGATTATATTATTCATCTTAAGTGTGGGAGAAGATATGAGTACAAAGGTTCAACAACTGAGTCACTGTCCGATAGTTGTAAGGAGCACACTATTTATTTATTGGAAATGTTAAATGCAGTAGAAGATAAAAGAGTTGATGAACTTGAGATCAAACATTTTAATCATTCACAACATGATTTAATCTTGAGCTATGAAGAGCCTGGGTATGGCAAAAAGTGTGACGCCTGTATGCATTTTATATTTTTTCCTCCATTTTATGGTTGTGTGGAGTGTAATTTCTTCTTACATGAAAAATGTGCTAAATTACCCCCAACCATTGAAAGACGGTTATTTCACAATCATCCACTCTCTCTCACTTCACAAGCATCACTTCTGGGAAAGTACCAACATTGTCCTATGTGTAGGAGATATCGGGAGGGTTATAAATATATGTGTAAAACGTGTGATCAGTTTAAGGTGGATGTTCAATGTGCTTTACTTCCTGAAGCCCTTGAACATCATCTTCACCGGCATAAACTCTTCCTTATTGGAAGCGGCGAAAGACATGGAGAGCACTGCAAGGGTTGCAGTTCTTATCCTGTGTCCTACGTGTGCGTTGATGATTGTAAGTTCGGATTGTGTTATCGATGTGTTACTCTTCCGCCTGTAACCAGATATCGGTACCATCCCCATCCTTTGACAATCACCTTTGCACGTGATGATGAAGATAAAAGAAGACAATTATTGTTTTATTTGCGAAGAAAAAAGAGATCGACCAATATTGTCCTACTGATGTGAGGAATATGACTTTACTGTACATTTGATTGCATTCTTGGAAGCCCCTTTAAATTAGGATATTATGAGCGTGAAGACCATCAGCATCCTCACTATCTTGTGGAAACGACCAAAGACTCCCCTCCTTGTAAAGCGTGTGGTGAAGGCTATTACCGACGTCCTGAAACAGCTCCAGACTGGAATCAAAATTATGTCGATCGAACTGCAGTGGAATGTCCTCAGTGTAAATTTTTAATACATAAAAGATGTCAAGCTGAAATGTTTAGCAAATCAAGTTAAAAGAAAAAGATGTCTTTTTCTGTTTTAGTTTGCAATTATTTCATTGTCTACACAATGTATTGAGATTAGAACTTTTTGCGTGCTTATTGTTGTGTCCACTTGCCAGCAGTATTAGAAAAAATTTTATTCATTGGAGCATAACGGTAATAATACAGTAGCTCAGAGCTACAAATGTTACCCAGTTTTCCAGTCATGATAACAAGTCAGAGAGGCGCAGGCATGCGTAGGAGGTGCTACCCTGTAGCACCAGCTGTTTGATTGGACATATACTTTACAGCCTGACCTCCACTACTTTGGTTCAGTCAGAATTGCGTAAAAGCTTCTTAATGGACTGGAGTTAATGGGCTTTTTAACTACTAGCCAGATCATTACGTTTTAACCACCTCGTTAGGCCGTCCCACAAAGAAGTTATTTCTTGGAGAATATCAACCTCATTAGATTGCAAGGTGATCACAGCATTATAATGATTGAACCCAATAACCATTATAACGGTTGTTATTTCTTGGAGAATATAGTTAAAAAGATAGTGATTCTTTGAGCAATAAAAAGTTAAATATTGAATTGAGTTTTTGGAAGAATTTAGCTTGTGTAAATCAGAACTTTTAAATAAGATCATGCATGATTTATTCTTCCAAAGAAGAGTAAAAGCTAAAAGAAAACATATCATGTCAATAGCTTTGGTCACCACAAACCAAAAGCAAAGTAATTGAGGCCACTGCATAAACCAGCACGGAGTGCCAACATCCACTAACAAAAAATACACTCCAATATTTTGGGTTTTGTTCCAGACCTCCAATTTTATTTTAAAAAGATCATTATTAGTAATCTTTTAAAAATACAAATGAACTATAGGAATATATATAAATTAAAATGCATACTTCAAGAAAACGTTGTAGTACACTTGACTTTTGTAATCATATTAAAGGCATTTAACAAAGATATAATCTTAATTAGGCACTTCCTCATACTAAAATAGATCTCTAACGCCAAATCATCCCAAATTCATGTAATCTATTTGAACATTTATTTGTACCCATTTACTTCATTTCTTGGAAATCTGTTATTCCAAAGAAAGAAAAAAAAAAAAAAAAACTTATGCGGAAAGATTCAACTGTTAGCAAGATACTCTGTAATAATCCACATGCTCCTAAAACACAACTTCCAGGTTTAAAACTTTATATCTTATGAAACTTAGAAAAGTACTTCTAGAAAGATTCAGCCACCAAACTCAGGAAAGTGGAAACAAACTAATGTATTCAAAAAAAGAAGTAATATGCCGGCCCACGTGTCGAAGATAACCTTTTCCTTTCTTTTTTTGGGTTGAGTTTTGAGTTTTTTATTTAAAATATTTTAATATTTGTTAACAGGAACAATCATAACAAATAACTTAAAACAAAAACCTCATGGTCATTGAGGTCATATAGAAGAAAGAATAAACAATATATTCGTAGAAAGTAACTTATTCGAAATAAAGTAATATGATAGCCCAAATGCCAAACTATCTTTTTATTTATTTATTTATTATTTTATAAAGATCAAATAATTGATTTGACGGTAAGAATACAATGGAACAAGCTTTGGCTTTTTGATCTTGAGAAGTAAATTAAGGTACAAGTCAAGTGGCATAAAAATAAGGTAACATATTCACAAAGAATAAAGTATTCTATCAAAAAGTAAAGTAATAGATGGCCCAAATGCCAAGAACAATATTTTTCTTTACATTTTTTATTGTTTTATAAAGATGTATAAAATAAAACAAAAGATAAAAGTTTGGAAACATGTCCTCAAAGTTCAAACGCTAGGTGTCCTTCTGTTAGATTACATACTAAACCAATTTGTTAATTATTAAATTTTTAGTACTAATAATAATAATTTTTAAATTCTCAATAATAACAATATAATAGAGGGATGAAAAATACTTGCACCTTATAATTTATACTATTTTATGCAAGCTTTTTCGTTAATTAACATTTTATAAATGTATCTTTAATTTATTTATATTTATGAATCAAAAAGCCAAAGAAAATTGAGATTAAGGTCTTATTGTTTTGATGTAAGTTATAAATAGTATTGATCCTTTGAATAATTTTTTAGTTCAAAAATTTTAACTTTAGCCTAATACTGGAAAGATAAGAAAAATAATGATTATATCAACAAATACATAAATAACTCATCAAGTTACTTTTTGGTTAAAAAAAAAAGTGATTGTTTATAAGTTATTTGTCCAACGTGATAAACCAAAGATAATAAATAAAAAATTCTAGTTTGTATTTCCGAAGATCTCAAAATTCAAAAATTTGGTTTTATTGCGTCATATGTTTTGATGCATGATTAATCAATAACTCAATGACGTATTTATTTTCATAACTTTGAACTAATGATTGTACTAGAAAAGCAAAGCATATTTGCATTTGCAATCAATTAATAAAATTTGAGAAATTGAGTGCATTTGTAATCCCACGTCACGGAACCTGGTCCAAAAAACTTAAGAGTTGGCCCTAAGGAGTGATCTTTAGCTGTTAGTCTTTTATTTAATGGTAAGCTAGTTGTGTCCTGGACCCATCACAAATCTTTGGAGCTTTAAAGAATAACAAGCTAAGAGGTTTCTAGCTCTGCAGTGAAGGCTAGCAATCATTGCTTTATACCAGACGTCTGTAAGTCGAAATGGTACTTGTTTACCTTAGGGTTCATTCCACCACACGCTTTGTAGCTTGCCTAGCCCTAGAAATGAATATTCTCGTCTTTTAGACTTACATGCTAAACTAAAAAGGGCAATGGCTTATTCAGGTGTGTGTGCTTGTTGATATAGTTGTTCTTTGTGGCAGTTTTCACTTTTTCCTTGTTCATGTTTCTATGAATCGGGGAAGGTTTACAACAGTATCACAACCTTGTTTTTGTATTGAAATATAATGAGTAATCATTTTTTGAAAACTATTCTGAACTAAAACTCCTTGATATATTTAAAGTCCCCCTTCTTTTATTCCTTTTTTTTAACAAAAATCTTTGACCATATGGTTCATGTGGATGAGCCTGAAGATTTGACTACCATATCAAATACAAGCTTAGTTTAATATTTATGTATTGTGTGGTTGTTGATACCACTTTTCTTTGTGGTGGTTTTACTTCCTCCTTGTTCAAGTTTATGAAAATATGGGAATTTTTTGCTTTATTTATAGGGAAAATAATGTCATACTCTATTTTCTTATTGAAAGATTGCAAGTAACCATTTTTAAAAAAATAATTATGAATTGATTGTTTTTCAATTATCATAGTCAATAGTTTGCTATTTTTAACAATATGGCTGACAGGATTGAATCTAAAGATTTGGTTATCGTATCACTTATGAGCTTAAATATTGTTTCAGGAAACAGGATGGTTGCCTCGCCATATAAGCAAAAGATGAATGCGATAATGTTGTAAGGGTTGTTCCACTCTACCTTAAAAGGTTTAGCACCTGCTATTTTTTCCAACACAGCAAGTTTTGGTCACTGTGGCCTCAAGTTCCCTCTTTCATCCCTATCTTGTTTATAATCTGCTTCAATTTGTATGTGCAGCCATTCCTATAGTGAATTTGTTTTTGACGATTCTTAGGCTGATGCATACTATAGTTTTTGGGCGAGATATTATCCTGAGTGCCTTTTACTCTAGTAACTGGTGGGAGATGAAAATGTGGACTTGAGGACGCTGGAAAGAATGGTGAAAGTGGGCTTATGGTGTATTCAGGAAGATTTAGATTTGTGCCTCTAATGAAAAATGTAATCCTGATGTTGGAAGGGACAATGAATACTCCTGTCCCTCCCACCCCAATTGTTTCCCATGTTGGATGAAATCAGTCTCTCTCTTTTTTTTTTTTCTTTTTTTTTTTCCCTTTCTTTTTTCCTTTTCAAAGCTAAATTTGTAATAATCAACCTCATTAATGTGTTCGGGTGTCTACAAAATCTTTTATGTATACTAATCATATCTGTTATATGCTATCTTTGGAGTTTATAACATCCCCTAGTTATGGACGCCTTCTCCTCTCTCTTGTACGCATGCCATTTCATAGCCATTTAATTTCTGCAGGACATCAGCAAGATTGTCGCCATATCTTTCAACTGTAATAAGATTGTGTGCTAATGTGATTGTGTATTCGTATTTTGATTTTTGTTTTTGGTTAAATGTTAAGCATAGACTTGAGCTATGATGCAGCTGGTAGTAAAAATATCAATAGCCATTGAAACTATTAAAGATTTAGTTATGATTAAGTAAAACCATAAAGATTTTTGTTGTGATAGAAGAGCATCAAGATTAACTGAACCATTTTAGTCCAAATGCACGGTTAGAGAGAAGTTTGCATGGTGGAGTGGGCTTCTATTGGAATTCTTGGGCCTCTGCATAATGGCATTTACTGAAATCGAGTGTCACAGCAATTCCCTCGATCTGCAAAATTGGATTTCGTTGCAGTGTTTCCATGAACAGTTCCAATGTCTAACGTTTCACAGAATTCCACAGAACTCCTATCCAATTAAGAAAATTCTACGTTTTTTTAAACGTATTCAACATTCAATTTGAACATCTGCCGTAGTATCAATAAGGCCAATTTCAAAAAATCTGGCTTAGTACCTAAAAATAAGAATAGCGATCAAATCTCCTATTTGCTTAAGCCATCACAATGCCAATGATGCAAACTACTATTCACAAGTCATTTGGAATGCCCGAGTAAAGAGCCAAGACATGCTTGAGTAATTCTAGAACTCATTAAAACTGCAGAAATGGAGTTGGTCCAATAGAAGAAATCCGGAGCCAAATTTCTCCCATTTAAATGAGAATAAAAGAGACACAACATGCTCATCATCATTCATTCTAAATGTCTCCAATTGCCTTCTATAGATTTGAAGGTTTACAGCTTTTACCTTGGCATTTCCTTGAAACTTGTTTTTTCTGACCCTACGAATTCCTTCTCATGATCCTTCATTTTCCTTTTCTCCAGCTGTCAAAGCATCTACATTACACAGGCTTTTGCATACCATTTTCAACCAGTCCCCAAAGCCCTAAATACTCAAAATAAGTAATCATTTGGAGAGATAGAAATGGTAATTTTCTCTGGTAAACATAAGCAAACAAAAGTTAGATGTTTGAAGAAGAACTTGAGGCCGAAGCGGATGCTATTTCAAAGTCCTAAGTAAATAGAATAGACTCCCTAGTAAAAGGTGGAAACAGAGCTCTGATTCCACCATTAAATATTTTGTTTTGAGAATCTAAACATAGTTGACAACTCAATGCAGAATTGTTAAAACATAAAATAGGATAACCGAGTTTGTCCTATTCAACACAACTTGTCTTTTTGAAATGGCAAAGAAACTCTTTAGAAAACACTACTACTTTATTAAACAAAACAGAGTTTATGGTCAACCAAAAGACTGACAAAGCAGGGCTTACACAGACCCTCCAAAACTTACAGTTGCACCACAAAAGGTTTCACCAGCAACATTGATTCACAAACAAAAGATTGGATCAAAAGATTACAGAAGATATTCAAGGATTACTGACTCCATATCAACAACCTACGACCTACTTAAAATACACACAAAAAGTAAAAAATGCAATAAATGTGATTAAAAAGCAAAACTTATCTTCTGAACTTCTTGTGCTCTTCTGCTTCGGTATTCAGCCTACGTTCTTCCAAAATCAGCACGAGGGCTAACAGCCGCTTTCTTCCTTTTGAAGCCTCTATTTCCAAATTAATTCAGCAGTTGGTGGAAACAAACAAAAGGCACCTCTCTTACCCTTTGGTGTAACTCTTTCAGCCATTTAACGTTTCTCCATTACGGTGCAACCACATCATGTGCAAGGGACACTTTGGGCTCTTCATCTGGATTAATTCTTACGAGACATTGAACAATGTTAGAACCACTCTATCGAATTAGTTCAATCCTTGTTTAATTTTGAGATGCAAGCATTGTTTAATGCCATAGGTTATTGCACATTTTTCTAGGAGACTAAGAATTTAGTGACACGGAATATGAAGCCGCATAAGGAATTGTAGTAAAGGAAATAAGGAGCACGCCTCCAATGTCATGTCCTTCATTCCAATGAATTCTCAATTTACTGCGATTTAAACTGGGATGATAGTGAGTCCACAAATCATATATTTTATGTCTTCAGCTATTTTTGATTGTATGGATATTAGCAGAATTTTAGTAGACAACTGCCATCCATACACCAGGATAGTGATGCTATCGGTTATAGCATGGAAACATTTACAAGCACATTTATATGCTATCTCGAGAAGACAATGGCAAAGTTCCTGTGGTTTTTATTTGAACACATTGGCATAAGATCAGCACTGTTGTAAAATGTGGTGTTGTGGGTCATTATCTTTATTCTTTACTTTTATTGGGCCGTTAGTCATTAAACAAGTCCTTTTCCTTTCATTCATACAAGAAACGTAGAGCTATAAGACCTGTAAAACATTTAGTTAGCAATTGTAACTACATCACACCATGGGTGTCTTTGACAGAGGTGTTTTATGTCTTAACTTGATTCACTGCATTTCAGCTTCTTCTTCAATAAGCACCCTTAATCTCCATCACCTCTTTAGCCCCAGCATTTTCAATCATCCATCACTGATATTCTTCAATTAGTGATAAATCCTTATTACAGACAACAAAAACTTGCCATTATAATAGTTATTCTAAAAGTAACTAGTAAATTCCTCTTTTAAGTATGAAAAAAGCTAATTAAAAGTTATATTGCCGTTAGTATTATCACCTAAAACAACAAATGAATTTATGAAATTCAAACATCAGAGACCACTCAAATATAATACAAGGCTTCCTAAGGTTATTATAAAAGTTGAAAATGTTTTCACATTTCTGTAACTTATTAATCAATTGTATGATAGAACAACCTCAACTTGTAACTTGACAAATTAATTTAAGCAAATGCTGAAGATTTTTCACCATTAAATTTTGGCAATCCCTTCATATCTTAAGGAAATCCTTTTTCTTAAAAAAAAATATATATGTGAACCACCTTTATCCAAGCATCTTTTGGAGGTTAGCGTATTTACAATCCAAAAGAAGACGAGAAATAGCTGTCAATCCTTTGTCAAAGTCATTCAAAGAAGATTTTTGCACATAGTTCTTGAATAACTCATGTATGTTTCTAGTGACAAAACAGAACCCTTTAGAAGATTGTTATTGATCATTATTGACATATTATCTAGACGTAAGTGGGCTTTTCGAAATTGACGCCAAATATGATGAGGCCTCCTCCAAATAATTAACATTGACCAACCGGCAAAATACCATGAACTTTTCAAACCTATTGCTACTACAGTAGTCGTAAAAAGGGTCCTCCAAAGGAGCACCCTCCTCCTGCACCTCAATGTTAAAAAAAGACACTAATTATTTTCATATGCATTGATGAGTGGCGCTTGTTATAATGCAGGAAAAATCCTTTCGCTTCATCCCCTCTCCATCTGAGAGAGACAACTTTTTCCTGGCCTGGATTCTTGTTCATTGAGTAGAATTTGATGTGAGAAATTTCACTATTGCATGGCATGAAAACTTTGAAGAAACCACCAGTCCATGCCATGAATTCTAGAAGGAGTTCTTTTCAAAGCAGTTTTAGAAGCTAAAGTGTCCTTGACAGTAAATGTGGTGCGTCACATTTGCTCTGTCCCATAATCACCACGCAGGGATTGGATGCAACTAAAATTTGTTGTGTGACCATTGAATCCTTGTGATGGCTCGCATTTCTCAACTAGACACATGCAATGACCATTGCATGATCATTGGAATTGTAGACGAATAAAAACTTGAAAACGCTTTGCGTGATTGGCATTTGAATTTTCCGTAACCACCACTTAGTAACGATTTTAGTATGATAGTTGAACCGTTGTGATGGCTTACATTCGTCCATTAGATCCATGTAATATCCATTGTATGATCGTTGGATTTGAAGATAAATAAGAACCCGACAACACTTTTTTGTTCCTTCAGCTAAGATACCCTTTTCTTAATAAGAAAAAAACAAGTAAAAGGTGTGGGGGAGATTCGAACAAGAAATTATAATATAGAAGTCAATAACTTTGCCTCTCAACTATTGACCCCTGTTCTGGCTTACATAATTGGCATTGCATCATCTATAGTTACTCATTAACTCTTTGTTCTAACAGTTGTTTAGAGTTTGGGCATTGCTCAGAATAAGACTTTGTACATAGTGTTCATCTTAAATAATATTTCAATGGATGCTAAGGCTTCCAATATCATATTCGAATCCTATACAGTGAGGGGTTGTGAATTTGTATTTAAGGAGCATGACTATTATTAAATAACATCTTACACACCGAAAGAAAAATTCTTCTTACTTTTTTCTGACTGATGTTTATTTAGATGTTATGCCATCTGAGTTTCTTTTTGCATATGTTTTATAATATCATCCAACAGGAGGCTTAAAGGAATTCTAGAATGTGAGGTAGATGCTAATGGTTGAAGAACTTGTGACAAAGAAGACAGAGATTTACATGTCACCCTACTCAGCCATGACTCGAAGTCATCTACCTCTTGAATTATCTATAATTCTTACATCGTCATTCACATATGTTATGATTTTTCATATATTATAAAAGATAATAAGATAAGACAAAACATGAAAATATACTTATTCGAGACATTTGTAATTTTGGAGACATCGCGGACGTGAAAATAGGTGTAAGAGAATCGTGTTAATAAGAACGGGTTGGCATGACAAATGTTCGTGGTTCTTGAAGCATTCACTGGCCTGATGCCCCCACCAAGGTGACACGATGGTACTTTTACGACATAAAAAGATACAGGAACATTGGGGGAGGAGGGTTCTGGATTATTATGACATATTTTCTGTAGATAAGAGCGTTGGCCACGAGGAAAAACACCAAGAGCGTACCGATGGAGAGCATTTCAATGACTATTTCGAGATCGGCGGGGAGTATAATTGTAGCTGTGCAGAACTCTGCATCATGAGAAACGAATATGGTTTATAGCATTTCAAATGTGTCATAAGTCATGATAGATATTCTGAAAGTTTTCAAAATAAAAACAAAGGTTTTACATGGTAGAGAAGAAAGCAGTGCAGTTTTTCAGCACTGGGGATAGGAAATAAAAGTTAAATTTAAGGGAAGTACTGTCAAAAAAACGAAAAAAAAAAAAGTTCTTTCATTAGTTTTGGATAAAGGAACATTGTTTTCAGGTGGCTCAAACTGAACTACAAGATCTAGCTTCAAGTTTGTGGGGTGGACCTCTCTGTCTAAATTCTTAATTAAAACAGCCTCTAGAGTAATGCTGATGTTAGTAATAATGATGTTTTACAATGATTTTTATTGTTAAATCCCTTTTTCTCTTTTTGTGTTCACCCGGAAAACTCTCGCTTGAAGTATTATATTAGATATCTGAGTGACCGCAAGTCATAGATTTAAAATGTGAAGGGTTAAAAATTGAGATCGTAGTTGCACTTATAAAAGTTCTGATTGAGATTGGAGCCAATATCAAAAGAGAAGAACAAAGAACTAGAAAAAGTCAAATGAGTTAACGATTTGCAAGAAGGGATGTCCCACCGCTGTGAAAGTTCTTCGTTAAAAAGATCACCCACTAGATTTCACCAATTCGTTCCTGGACCTTCGTTAGATAAACACGTGTAATCTATTCAAAGATGCGAGGAAACTCTTCCTTCTGATGCCATGGCTTTTCCTTTGTGCATTTTGTGTATTAATCTATCTTTTAAAAACACAGCCAGTTAATTACGTGTATTAATTATTAGCACCATGAAAATCACAACATAGTTACTCCCTTGCCCGCCCCTACTGTGTTTGGCAAGTCAAGAAGCAGGAGAAAGCATTCTATAATCAAAGTATGGAGCTTATTATTGTAAGCAACGCGGTTCCATCGCCCACCTGACTGCACAATTCCCCATGAAGACTAGAATGCGATAGTTTAGTCGAAGGCTTGTAATTCCAATGACTAAGCAATTCATTTGGTTCATCAGTGGAACTCTTGAATGTAGCAGAGAACACAAGAGATGTACCATAGAAATTGCACATATCAGTCATCCAGAAGATGACAATGCTGAATGATGAGGACTTGGGCACGGCAAGCATCACAACAATGCCTGTGGGCAATTTATAGCCATCGCTTTGTGTTTCGGCTGTGAGCAACGTTAGTTATTGCATAGGAGATGCACCAAACTATCCACAACCATTACGGCTTGTGATTGTTTGATTCCTGCAAGTTGAACGTTCAATTTCGTCTAATTTCGGAAACCCTTAAAGATGAACTTCGCGAAAAGACCCTTTTCCTTGTTGCTCGTCCAAGTCCATACGTAGTTTGCACTGTTTGGGCTAAATGTGATGTTAGGCTCGTTGGCACTCATTGCAAGAATGCTGCAAAATAACAGTAAAACGACTAGTTGGACGCATGGAGCCACTCAATGAGATCTTTTTCCAAGGCCATACACAACTTGATTACAAGTTTTCAGGACAGAAATTTATATTCTACAAATTTTAAGTGACATATACCATTGCCATTTACCTCAAGTATTGAGTCAAAAAAATCTTAATTTAATAATCAATTTCAGCAAATCTCATTTAAATATCATGATTAACATGAGTTTTATAAACTAGTATTTATCACTGCCCCATAAGCCCGTGACACTAACTTTTGTGGATTCTTTCATTATCAATTGGAAATTAATACTTCAGTTGCTATGTTATTGATGAACATTACGAGTCAAAGCCCAATGTGCGAATTTTTATTTATTTTCTGTTGATTAAACTTTTCCATTTAGATGAGCTAGGCATCAAGAAATTAAAAGTTATTTGGTAAGGTTTATGATCTTTAAAATTTGGTTATTTTCGTCTGCAGTTCTTTAGTAAGATTTTAATGTGGAATTAAATTTCGGCAATTATGTTTTTAACATTATTTTTTATGATGAAAATTAGAAAAAAAATAAATATAAATAAACGATGTTAAATTTGAAAGACAACAACATTTATTTTTTCATTTTTAATATTTCATAAAAATTTTATAGTTAGTCTTCTCATTCCACAACAATAGTTTATATTGATTTTTGTGCTAATAACTAAAGCTGCAAGTTGAATGTTAAACTTTTTAAATTTGATCCTTTTCTAAAGCTAAAATTTAATCCTTTATATATTCAAGTTCTCAGGAGACAAAGATAGAGTTTTAGAAATATTTTACCTTTATCATTTTCTTTTGCTCGTTCTTTTTAATAGACAATCAAGGCAAGTTATTGGGCTTATTTGCCTTCACTAAAATATAAGTAAAATAATTAACGGCAGAAATTTGTTCTTTTTGTCAGTCACAAGATTATAATGCAAACCATTTTTGCTTTAACATGTTATATATATGCTTTAGGAGGTGATTTGAAAAAAAGTTACTTAACGTTATATTTTTGAGAAGCCTTCAAAATCATAAAGTTAACTACAAATAAAATACCTAAAATTAAATTTTTTGCATTAAATTGATTAAAATAACTTCCTGTAGTTGTAATTATGTAAAAAAAAAAAAGACAAAACATTAACAAAAAAAGAAAAGGTTAAGAAAACAATTTGATTGTCTCAAAATTGTTACAGAAAGCTATCTTTTCTAATAATTTTATATATAAGAAAAACACTAAAATGAAATACCAACATGAGAATATATTTATCTCTTAATTTTAAATATCATTTCATCATAATGTCAAAAGAAAAAACTCAACTCACAAGGATGAAATATTATACTTGAAATCTATATCTAATATTACGTTTGGAAGCTCCATAAAAAATATTTTCACAAGTAAAAAAATTAAATGAAACATTTAAAATATAAACTACACCTTCTTTCAAGAATCAAAGAGATCTTAAATCACCGACTAAAAGTTAATTTTACCATCACATTGAGGCTTGGTTGATTTCAAAGAAGCTACAGATTTTTCGTGGTTGCTAGTGTCATTGATGACAGCTAGATAGGCATGTGGTCAAGAACTGTCAGTTTGATCAGTTTTAGAGGCATTGTCGATCTCAAAAATTTGCATCAGTGATCTCAAAAGGTCGGCAGATTCTCTGTTGAAGTGCTAGTGCCACACAAGGACGAAGGAAAATGTGGGCGAGAAACGAACGTTGATCAATTTCAAAGGCATCGTTAATCTAAAAATCTGAATCGTTGATCTTAAAAAGTCATTCAAATTGATTGGTTTTCGAGGCCATGCTAGGCTATTCACGAACACAAGTAATTTCCAATGTTACAATGCCGTAAGCATTCAAGTTTTGCCAAGTTGTTTTAAATATATAATTTTAAAATTTTTCTTAAACTTTTGACTTAGAGATAAAACAGTAACATTATTAGTAACAAAGTGGTTTAAAATCATCATAAAAATCAATAGACAACAGAATTTAATTATTTATTTTTAATATATTTAACCATTTTTTAATAGTGTAACAATTTACATCACATGTTCTAATGCATTTTTAATTCAAAATGTATTCACCTATTTTTTTAATTTTAGATCTAAAGATTAAAATGAGAGGAAAAATAGAGGTTATTGAAGAAATTATCTAAAAAAAAAAAATACATATATAATAATTACAATATATTAAACTTTATTTTAAAACCCAACATAATAACAAGATAAATCATCCAATATGATAACGTGTTAGATATAATTAATACTTTTTTAATCTTTAGCAGTTATAATTAAGTTTTTTTACAGTAATTTATTATAATTTTTTAAATTCAAGATATTTGATAAATTATTTTTATTAAGCCTCTTGCATTTATCTATAAAGTTTGACTAGTTTAATACATTTATTATTATGTGCCTTCTCTTTCCATTAGATACCACGCCTTTTACTAAGAACGGTGAAAAAAAATTGAATCTCACGAGAATCGAAGCGATTGGTAAGAGTTGAAATCGCGTTCATCAAAAGGCGTCAGAGCCGCAGTGTTCACCAGCTTTTCACGACTGCCACTGGGTTTTCTGAACGATGGAAGCCAATAATTTAGACTTCGAAAGACGTAAAAATATCACTGACAAAAACGAGTGAATTACAATGAGTTGGCACCCATTGTCTTCCAAACCTTTACTGATTGACGAAAACATCGCTGCAGAAAGCTGACATCGCCGTAGGCATTCATCACAAGACATCATAAGGGCTCAGAAACTAACTTTTTAAACATCCAATGGATTTGCGCCACGCCCATCTCTAAAACTGTTGATGACAAGCCAAAAAGGTATAGGCATTCGTACATAACTTCTGTGTAGACCTGAGTCATGTGATGATACGTACAATTACAATCTGACAAGCCTGTAAACCCTACAGCGCGACTTTCGTCAATCAAAACGTTTGATGTTAACTTGGGTATAGTTTTGTCGTTTGATGGAAGTGTACGTGATCTATTACAAAATTTTTATGCCTAAACATAAAAATCTACAACCTTCAAGGGCTTGTACGACATCGCAACCACAAGATTTTTAGATGATCATCACCTCATGTTAATTGGACCAATATTAGCTTCCTGAAACCCAAACGTGGGAATTGGACGTAACCAATGACTCCCAGATAATCGTTGGATTTGCATGACGGTAATAATGTGGCTCAACATCCCCGAGGACTTGAGTGCAACCTGTAGCCGGCGTCAAAGGAACTATGTGCTATTCGGAGAAAATTGAGGAATCATGAAGTTGATGGACAACATATGTGGTCATGTAGAGAAAAATAAAGTAATTTTGTTCACAAAATTAAGATTGAATAAAAGATAAAAGTATACCCACAACTCCGTACTGGCTTTTTTTTTTCTTAAAACAACTTATCAAATGAATTTTGTATGAAATTTTACTTAGGGAACATGCTTCCTGATATTTTATCTTCTTATTTCATTAAGATACAAGCATACGTACATTGCTCCTGTGCAGATTTGGTCAGAGCCATGTGCTGTTGCTTACACCCTATGCAAACCTGGTCGTAGCCATGTAATGGTTTGTATACCCTACAAGTGTCTTCTTTCAATTAAAACTATTGGTAGTAAGTGATTGTTGGAATATTGTCACCGATGTGTTACTCAGATTTCAATTATTAAAGAGAGTGACAGTTAAGATTTACATTTCATAAGTATTCTTTTTTTTCAATGTGAATCCCAATACTTAATACTCCTTACAGTTAAAGCTCAATTTTATTTTGTTGAGAAAGAACTGGATGGAAGGCTCAAGATGATGACCTTGTTCAGTCAACTAGAGAAGCAAACGAAGACGAGGTCCCACATTGCAGTCCTATGGCATCAACCAGCGCTGGGTCCTGTTTGGAATGTGACTTTCTTACAGCACAAATCATTCGCCGCGACAACCGATCTAGATGAACACCAGACACTATTTGAGAGAAAGAAGAGAGAAATCAACGTCTGGTCCAGGGTACAGATGCCCCGTCCCTCCGAACCTATCATAGCCACAACTATTTGAGGCTACCAGTACAATGGAACCAGGCTTTGGTTCTTTCTAACGTCCATCCTTATAGATGGTTTAAATCCATATTTGATATATATTTGGACATAATACTTCTAATTCTAAATACATAAGAAAGATGATGAAGTTGTGAGTTTATGTCCTCATCTAAGTTATGCATTTCATTTAATTCAAGGTAACTGGGTTATGTCATATTCACGTGTGATAGGAGTCCAGTAGCCTATGAACGTAGACTCAACAATGTCATTAATTTAATACCATGGAATTAATTGAAACCTTATTCTACTTGTTGCTCTTGACATATCACCTAATCTCACGTCCTAACATGGCAACAATCAATAGAGGTGAATAGTGGAATGAACAAGTACAAGTAACCGGTTAGTGAATATTGACATTACAACACATATTTACCCAACAAATCAATTTTTTAGAGGTTGTTAATAATTTGAAGGCTGCCAATTATTAATTTTTTTGTGTTTAGATGTCTTGTAATATCATCCAACAAACTGCTTAAAGAAATTTTAAAATGTAATGTTAATGTTACTTGCTCCAGAATTCAAACAAGAAAGTTAGACCATGCTATTGAGCCATTTGCACAAAAGCATGAAGTTTTATATTTTCTATAGGTCTACATTTTTTTTAAGGCTTTAATATTTTGGATTTTTTTAATTTGTAGAAGAACTGATAAATGGTGGCAACCAGATAACTCTTTCTCCAACATCAATCATAGATGTTGTTAAACTAAAAATATTGATAAATAAGAAAATAAAGTAACTTAGTTTGTCTTGTAAACATCAATAATAGTGATCAATTAACTCAATTAATTGAAATATTTAAATGAATAGCTATCAATATGCGTTGAAAGCAAAAATTGCATTTCGGCTATTAGTTCTTTGTTAGATTGAAAATATGTTTATCATTACCATCAACACTTCAAAAAGATTTTTCTTTTGTTCTTTTTCTCTCGTTTTGTTAATGCCAACTATCTTTGCTATAACTTCCCACATCTTTAACAACCATTAAGAAAATTTAAAATGAAAAAAAAAATATTTTCAATAACAACCTCTATTGGCCTTCATGTCCCTAAACGCAAAATGACAATATTGTCCCATTTCTAAAAATAATAAAAGCACTAAGTTAGAATATTTAATCCCATTAAGAAACTGGTTTGATGAAGCCTTCATAAAGGCTCAGAACCAACTTTTTAAACATCCAATGGATTAGAAAAAATAGACTTCATAAAGGCAGGCGTAGAGTTGGATGTTTAAACATCCAACTTTTTAAACATCCAACTTTCTAATTTTATTCATAAAAAATAATTAGAAAATAAACAACAAAAAATAAAAATTCAAACATGCTCAAATAAAAAAAGTAACAACAGAAGTGGATACACTTTTCTGAAATTTAAATAACTTTTTTGCATAAGATGTCTACCTCGCCTTTTATTTTATTATCATTAACAATATTTTATATTGGAAGGATAATGTTTATCTTGATTATAAAAAAAGTACTTATAAAACTTCAATTCCTAACATTCAACTTTACCCTATATTTCAATAAAATTAGAAATTCAAAATTTGTTTATAAGAATATGAGATTACTCTTTTATATAAAGCTGATTTTATATCAAATTTCAAATTTTGTTTATATTTGTTGTCACTTAGATATAAGTAAAACAATCAACTATAGAAATTTGTTTTACTTATAGCCCAAAAGCTTATAATGCCATTGACTTTTGCTTTAAAACTTGCTTAATGTGAAAAATAATAGACTTTTCCTAAATGCTATTTTCAACTGTAAAATTCCACTATATGATTTTTCACTGGATGATGAGAGTTGAAACTATTGACATTATGAGTCAAGGTCCAATGTGCAAATATTTTTTTTTTTTTTGTTGATTAAACTTTGCCATTTAGATGAGCTTTGGTGTCAAGAAATAAAAATTTCTTTGGTAAGGTTTAAGATGTTTAAAACTTTGTTATTTTCCTCTGCAATTCTTTGGTAGAATACTAACATGGGAAATAGTAAGAAAAAAAGAAAGAAATTACAATGAGAGAAAAAATAGAGGTTATAACTAAAAATTTTACAGTAATTTATTATAATTTTCCCAATCCGAGATATTTGATAAGCTATTTTTATTGAACCTATTCCATTTTATTGAACCTATTTCATTCAGATGAGCTTTGGTGTCAAAAAATAAAAATTTCTTTGGTAAGGTTTAAGATGTTTAAAACTTTGTTATTGATAACTCTATTTTTATAGAGTTATTTTACCTATTTTTAGGCAATAAATAATACAATGCTTATGAGAAAATATTTGAACTCCTCTTTATTTACTTGAATTTGTGTTTTTTTTTTGTAGCACAAGGAGGCAAGGAGAAAAGGAATGAATATGGAGAACCTGATGCTTATTGTGTGGCAAAATCGTAATATCAAGATCAAGAGAGTCAAGATGGGCTTGGGCTTTGGATGATTATTATTCGATTTTCTATTGTTATTGGGTTTTCTATTTATTTAGAAAACCCAGTCATGTTAGGAATTCAAATCCTAATTAATTTAGAAGTTCAAAACCCAATTGTTTTAGATCTCTAAAACCCAATTCTATTAGGATAGGAGGTAGGTCTAAACCTAAACCTTATTTAAGATAAGAGAAAAGGCAAAAGAAAGAGAAGAGGAGGAGATTGAGCACAACTCAAGAAAGAGGCCAAGAATTCAAGGTTTTCTTGAAGAGAAGACAAAAAGGGTGACAGACTTCTTGTTCTTGGATTCAAGATGCCTTCTTTATTTCTTATTACCATTTTTCCTCATTATTTCTTTATGTCTTAGTTTATTTTTGTTAGAGCTACGATGTAACCTAATTATGATGGTGTGAATCTTATGATTATTATGTTTTGCAAGATATTTTATTTATGTGAAGTTATATATTACGGAGTTTAATGCTTTTAAGTGATTAGCTACCACTTGAATGATTTGATTTGCATGTTAGAGACTGACAGGAAATAGCATGTAGTTGCTTCTTGTAATATGCAACCATAGATTAAATATAGATAGACATATACCATATTGTTTGTGTGGCTTTTGATGTAAACTGGGAATGTTCATAGATCCTAATACATTTGGTTTGTTTCAATTCACATATAGAGATATAGTGAATTAATGAACTAAGTAGGTTTGTTATACCTAGACATAGGATAGTAAATAAATTAAGAAATTCCGCCATCACATAGATATTATCCCTCTTGCAAGCATAAATAATCGATATTAATACCTAGTAATTATGGTGAAATCATATGTTCTAACATATTTCTTTTATTAAGTTTTCTTAAATTTAGTTAATTAATCTACCATTTATCATTGGATTTGCTAGATAAATTCTAGGAGTTTTTCACCGTTAGTAATTAGTTGCTCTAGTAATCACCAATCTCTGTGGGACAATATCTTTCTTATCATTATATTACTTGTTCGACATGTTCACTTGCATTTAGAATTTCACCGAACAGTTATTTTCCTCTGCAATTCTTTGGTAGAATACTAACATGGGAAATAGTAAGAAAAAAAGAAAGAAATTACAATGAGAGAAAAAATAGAGGTTATAACTAAAAAATTTTCAATAATTTATTATAATTTTCCCAATCCGAGATATTTGATAAGTTATTTTTATTGAACCTATTCCATTTATCTACAAAGTTTGACGAATTCAATACATGTATTATTGCGTGACTGGGTCAAAAGGCTCTGGGCGCCGGTCCTTTCAATTGATTATTTTTTATTTTTTTTCAATATATTTTACAGCTGGCTGAGTTTTCTGATCCTTATCAAGTTTTTGAAACTTGTAAGAATCAAAAAGGCTAGTAAGGTAGCAAACTTGTTTGACGACCACTCAGTTAGTAGCGTGTTCGAATTCTTCACTAGTTCGAATGCTAATCAGCTTTAACTGAGTCGTTTGATTGTGTGTGTGTGAGAGATGGAGCCAGAGATGAAGATCAGAGATTACAGTCCATGGCATCACTTGATCTCTGTAGAAGAGCTTGCAGATGATATCAACGACAAAGCTAATTGCAAGCTATGCTGGGAACAAGCGGTTGGTGCCGTCTACAAATGCTTGGAATGCGATTTTATCCAACATAAATCTTGCCCCAACCCAACCCAAGAAGATTGGGGAGAGAATATGATAGTGCATTACTACGAGGAGAGGCATCACTTGATGTTGGTAGAAGAGGTGGAGAATAGAGCCGAAGAGGAAGTTGTTTGCTGGGGATGCCAGGAACCACCCTCTCTTCCGGCGTACAGATGTTCCAGCCCTGGATGCTCCTTTCTCCTGGACAAATCTTGTACCGAGTTATCCCTCGCGGTACTACACCCCCAGCACTCAGACTACATGCTTACTCTTCAAGAAGTAAGAAGCTGTGGAATTTATAAAAGGTGTAATGCTTGCAAAAAACTCATAAAATACTTGGATTATCGTTGTAGACGTTGCAACGCTTACATCCACCCCAAATGCTTCGCCCCAGAGATGGAGCTGGAGCTGGAGCCGCTGCCAGAGCCAAAAGATCAGAGTCCATGGCATCACTTGATCTTTCTAGAAGAGCTTGTAGAAGAGCTTGTAGATGATATCAGCGACATAGAGAAGTGCAATTTGTGCAGGGAACAAGCGGTGGGTCCCATCTACAAATGCTTGGAATGCGATTTTATCCAACATAAATCTTGCCCCAACCTAACCCAAGAAGATTGGGGAGAGAATATGGAAGTGCATTACTACGAGGAGAGGCATCACTTGATGTTGGTAGAAGAGGTGGAGAATAGAGCCGAAGAGGAAGTTGTTTGCTGGGGATGCCAGCAACCACCATCTCTTCCGGTGTACAAATGCGCCTTACCTGGATGCATCTTTCTCCTCCACAAATCTTGCGCCGAGTTATCGTCCCTTGTGGTAGTGCACCCCATGCACTCAGACCACGTGCTCACTCTCCAAACAGAATTGTCCCCCCCTTTCACTTTCCAAACAGCAGGGAAAAATTGCAATGCTTGTGCCAAAACCAAGAAATCTTCCTTGTTTTACTGTTGTGGTCCCTGCGATTTTTCCCTCCACGTCAAATGTTTATTGCGTTGTCAATTTCGTGCTGATAACTTCCACGAACACACAGTTGTCGTCGCAACGAGGTTGGACCGGTTCACTTGCCAAGCTTGTGGAGAGGAATGCAAGGATTTTGCCTATACGTGTAATGTTTGCCGACTCATAATGGAGAGGGACTGTGCTGATTTTCCTCACTCCATCCAAACTACATTACACGGTCCTTCCCTCATTTTCATCCATTCTGTTCGTCTAATCAAGAAGGAACACAGGGTTCTTTGTAGGTTCTGTCGCAAACAAGTGAACACAAGGTATGGAGCTTATCACTGTATCAAAAAATGTGGTTATATTCTTCATCTTGGGTGTGCGAGAAGAAATGAGGACAAAAACTCAACAACTGAGTCGGAGTCTAGGAGTTGTGAGGAGCACAGTATTTATTTACTTGATTGGTTAAGAGCAACGGAGGATGAAAGAGTTGATGAAAAGTTCAAACATTTTGGTCATCGACAGCATGAGTTAACCTTGAGCCATGAAGAGCCCGGGTATGACAAAAAATGCAAAGCCTGTATGCATTTTTTATTCTTTGCCCCATATTATGGTTGCGTGGAGTGTAATTTCTTTTTACATGTAAGATGTGCTAAATTACCGACAAATATTAGACGGGGGTTATTACACGAACATCCGCTCACTCTCACTGCTTGGTTCGCTTCGTTGTCGTGGTGTGATGTGTGTAGCGAACCTCGAGGAGGTTATGGGTATAGATGTGACAATTGTGGTAAGTTTGAAGTGGATGTTAAATGCGGGTTACTTCCAGAATCTCTTGAACATGTGCTTCACGAGCATATCCTCTTCCTTGTCAGAAAATCTGAAAGATCTGGAGAGAAATGCAACGTTTGCGGTAGAGAAGGTGTATGCTACGTGTGCACTGATTGTGAGTTCAGATTATGTGGACGCTGCGTTGCATTTCCGCCAACGGTCAGGTACCGGTATCATCCACATCACTTGATAGTTACTTTTACAGATGAACTTCGAGTAGATAATTATTGTCTCATTGGTGAAAAAAACATTTATGTAAAAGACATATTTTATTGGTGTGAAAAATGTGATTTTACCGTACATTCTAATTGTATTCTCAAAGGCCTCTCTAACTGTCCTTGGTTATGAGTCAAAGTGAGATGTATAGCAAATCAAGTTGAAATATGAAGACATCTTTTCATATTGTGGTTTGCAATTACTCAATTGTATTTAACTTATATATTGATTCAATTGTAACTTTTTGCTTATATTTTTATTATTTGTGGTTATCGCTATGTCTACTTGCTGGTGGTATTAGAAAAGCGTTCATGAGAGTATTAATCAAAATTGTTTTTAGTTGGCAAGGAAAGATAACTTGGAACATAAATGGTAGAATAGCTAAGAGCCATAGTTTTCCAATCATCTCAGTAGGTTTGTGTGACCTCGATCTATAGAACTACTAATAACTATGTAGAGAAGTGTAGATTTGCATAGTAGCTTCTTAATATATTGAACTGAGTTTTTGAGGGAATTTGGCTTGGGTTAATATCTGTTTTTTTTTTTTTTATTGGAAGAAAAAAAGAATCAAGTTGATACATTATTTTTGGACTGTCATGGAACATCTCTAGGAATATCTCTCAAGGGAAAATGTTAGAATATCATTTTTTTTTTCCAAACTCAAGTTTCACCTTATGTTTGTTGGTATATTACAAATAAATTTACTAATTTGCCTCACCTGTCACATTTTTCCCTTATAAATAGAGTCCTCTATAATGTAATTATATCAAAGGCATTTATTAAAGATATAAGCTTAATCAAGCACTTCCTATTATTGGACTAGATCTCTAATGCCAAATCATCCCAAACTCGTACTTTTTTTTTCGGTGTTTCATTTATGTATTCACAGTTTCCATTTAATCATTTGTTTCTATACCTTTAATTCATTTTTTAAGAAATTTTTTATTTCAAAAAATAAAATAAAAAACCTTAATCCACTTTCTAGGCACCCAAAAGCCACACTAAAATAATAGAGAATGATAAAAGTAAAAAATAATCCAAATCCGTGTTACTAGAATCCTCTTTTTATTTCCTTATATAGCCAAACCCATAATTGATAAATAATGGCAATCTACATGTTTGAGAAATAAACAATGAACTATCATTTTTTTGTTTTTTAAGAGAATATGAAGAAATAATACCTTGATAAATTTTATTAATATTAACAAAGCTTTTTTTTTTCATTTGTGTGTTGATCTCAACGGATGAACCCAATGACGTTCAAATAACTAGCTTTCTGGTATAATTATCTGTCAAAAAAGGGGAACCTAAAACTGAAAAGACATGTACAGAGACAATCACTACCACATGGCCAGTTTTTCCGACGACTGGATTCTTCCTTTTTCTGCATTTTCAATTCGTGCCAAACAACGAACTATCTTGATATGTATATTGGGAGATATAAGATGAACCTAAAATCATCATGATTTGGATTCATTAATTATATTTCTTATTTATTATGTTGTTGCACTTCTTATGTAATTTCATTACATGCAATGCTCCACCATTACACTTGTTATAATTTATTTAGGGATTCTAGATGTAATATTATAGCTAGTAGAAATGACCACAAAAAATCAACATGTCACATCAATCATGATCTTATGAAATTTTTAGTATCCTCTATTATATGATTTTTCTCAAACAAACCATTTTCTAAAACTAAATTACTAAATTTTTATCACATCAGTGTTTTGTAAATTTAATATAAGATACAATGTGCTAAAAGTTGAAATAGTTAGCACATAATTGGTGAAGGTAGTTAATGGTGATATAGCAGTATTGAGACTATTGTGAACCATCTAATTTAAAAACAAATTATTTTAAAACTGTATTAAAAAAATAAACCTCAACACAGCCACTTATTTTGATAATTTCACAATGAAGCACAAGTTATCTTGAGGGTGTGATTGCTACAAGATTCTTATCACATTATCCAGCCATGTCAGAAAAACTTGTCTTCCTCGTGCACATTGGGAGAAAGATTTGTCAAAGCCAAAATCTTTTCGTGTATGTAATCTAGAAACATAAACGTAAAAGTTTGAGACAGTTTTGATGTAATACAAAGATTGTTTCAAAGTTTCTACACTTAAGATGCGTTTGTTATTGATTTACATGCTTGAAAATACCATCTAAATGAGCACTCAAAAGAGGGCAAACTATACGTGAGCTGGAGGGCGTAAAAGAAGAAACGAAGCCGTAGAAGAGGGCTCTTTTCTCTCTGGAACAATTATCCTTGCGAAACACGATGGATCGGTAACAGAGAATCGAGGATATAACCGAGAAGAACCTGTTCCAAGGCCATGGTCGTGGCCGTGGGAGGGGTAATCGTGGAAGGGGCTGTGGCTTCAGATCTAATGGGCTGTTCCAGGCAGCTGCATAAGGCGGATTGAGTGGGTATCCATGTGTACAACAATGCAAATGGTTCACAAGAGATGGATGCCTTTTCCTATGACTATTAATCTTTTATAAGTTCCTTTTAATTACTTAATATTATAGAGTCAAATGTTTCATTACATTGTATGATAAATTATTAGAAATAAAAATGTTAATAACTAATTAATTTATATTTACTTTAATTTAGAATTGAAAGAAAGATATATTTGTCACTCATTTGAAATGACAAGTAAATATATCAACTTTGAACTCTTGTAAAATAGACTCATAGATTTCCAGGAAAAGTAAGCCAAATTGATCTCCATGATTTTTTTTTTCTTTTTCTTGTTATTAGATTATCACTCACTTTCTCTTATCAACACCATCGGCAGAAGTTAAAAGTAAAACTCATAATTAACTATCTTTGAGCAAAACTATGGGCTGCATATCTATGCATAGGGATATCATTGGTTCTGGCCAATTTGAGAGGCTATGACGTCATGTAAAAGTTTTTTAAAAAAACAATATATTTAAAAAGGTAAAGTTATTTATTTAAAAAGTGAAATAATATGATGGCGTTATAAGGCCTATTGGTTTAGTGATATCAAGAATTACTAATATTAGATTAGGGGTTTGATAGTAGAATCATACGTATGAGTTAGTAAAAAAAAAGTAATATAATGGTTAACATGCCTAAGACCACCTTTTTAGTTTCATAAAGACCAAAAAAAAAAAAAAAAAAGGACCCGAATGGGAGAATAACATATGGACAAATTCTTGACTGTATAGCATAAACTAAAGCAAAAAATAAAGGTCTTGGAAACCACACTTATCCCTTACTTTTTTTCATTTTCTAGAAAATGGGAACTAATTAGTCTTTGAGGACATAAAAATACGTATGTCACCCCCTCCAAGGTGACACAATAGTACTCCTTTGGTTTGACAGTATTGGCTTTGTTCTTTTCTGTTTAGTATTGAGATATACTCTTTAAAAAAAAAAAAAGATTAAATGAGACCATCATCCTAACTTTTGCTCGACTTATTTACAAATGCCCACAATTAGGTGTATTCCACGTGTTAGACCTACATAATCTCATAAGTGATGTGCAAAAGAAATAAAATATGTGATTTAACCATATATGACTTATAATAAAAATTATATCTTGCCATTTTGCAATTTAAAATTTGAACATGTTTTTGTTACTCTTTCATTACCTAGAAATAGGATTATTATAATAATCGATTTATAAAATCAGTCCTTTCAGGAGCTTTTTCCTTTATTTTTGTCAATGCCAATTATTTTTGCTCATGGCACAATTTCCAACTTCCTTTGCACCATTGAGAAAATTAAAAAAAAAAAGAAGAAAATGGATTCATTTTCCTTAAGCACCACTATTCCTCTCCTTGTCCTTGGCCACCCTCCAACCTCAGTGGAACCAGCTGAAAGCAAAATGGAAAGCAAAATGGCAGCCCACATGTCGAGGATAACCTTTTCTTTTCTATTTTGAGAATCCGATGAAACAATCTTGACAAATGAATTGAAGCAAAAGTCTCGTGATGATGTGAAAATGAAGAAAAAGCAATATATTCATTTTTTTTCATTTTTACTTTTGTCTAACCTTTTAATTACTTGACAATTGGTTAGAATACTAAACTGCAGGTGCACACGGTCATTTATAATAAGCAGAGCTAACTTTTTTTTTTTTTTTTTGAAGAATGGAAAGCAAAAATAAGACTAAAATATGATAATATGAGAATAATTTGATTGATAATACATTTAAAATTAATTTATAAAATAAAAAATAGTGCTCTATTAGTTATCTATACAATGTTACGACCAAACAAATATAAATAAAAAGGAATCTAGCCACATGGGAAATAGAAATTTTAGTTGGCGTTTCCAAAAAATCGTAAAAGTCAAAATTTTGGTTTATCTCATCACGTGTTTCAGTGAACTATTAATCCATGAGTTAAACGCACACATCTCATTTCATAATTTTTGATCTAAAGGTTACCTGAGAGAAGAAAAATTAACAATAGTTTATTATGCTTGCTCAAATTTTGAAATCTATTTGAGCCGTTTTTATCAATTTTTATTACATTTGTCAATAAAGTTTTGAGTCATTTAATGCATTTGTAAGCACATGCCATTGAACCTAGTCATTACGGGATTTTTACGATTTTAAGAATGATAAGGGCTAACTAGGAGCTCCTTTATTTGAAGACCAAACTTGATACTAATCGATTCCAGTCCTTCACAAATCTAAATACCAACCATATTATGAGTGAATTGTTTGATTGGGTGGGTGGGAGATGGGGACAGAGATAGAATTGAGCAATCTCAAATCATGGCATCACTTGATCTTTGTGGAAGCATTGGTAGATGATGTCAGTAAGAAAGCATATTGCTAAGTGTGCGATGAGCAAGCGTTGGGTCCCGTCTACAAATGCTTGGAATGCAAATTTTTCCAACAGCAATCATGCGCCAACCAAATGTGAAGAAAGTTGTCGAATTTCTTCAGTGCCGAGAACATTTAGTATTTCCTGTAGTGCCGCAGAAGGGGTTCAACTGCAACGTTTGTGGAAGGGAAAGCAAAGATAATGGAAGATATCTATCACGCCTTTGTCAATGTCCTTCCTAGGGATCTATGTACATAGTTCTTTTGAAAACTAAGAAGAAAGTTGTTGACTCTCAAAGAATTTGATTAAAGTTGCACATAAAATTAATAGCAAAAATCACATTTGTAATAATAAGGTTTATCATCATAGGCCTGTTGGGCTTTTAACATATCATAAGCATGGGAAAAACTCAATCTTATTAGAAACTTATATGAATTTTGTGTTGCTTACATTTAAAAAAAAACTCCCTTAACAATTAATTCTAAATGATAATTTAATTTTATAATATGATATCAAGTTAAATATATATTCAAGAATGATATTTCTTTGTTAGTTGAATTAGATTAATTTCAATATGAATTTCACACAATGAAATGACTAATTACGTTGAAAATAGATATGAAGTTCACATTGTTTATATTTTAATATATAATATTGTGTTTTTATACATAAGATGTCCTCATAAAGATTTAGTAGGAGAAATACTCTACAATGAGTCCCAAAACCTAACACTTAAAAATTTAAAGCATTGATAAGTGTCTAACTTAGTTAGAAACAAGTTCTTAAATTCAACATTGAATGTGTTATATATATAAATAAAAGAAGCTAAAGTGGACTGGGGCAGCGTGGGTCACAATTGGGTCAGGTTTGAGATTGGGCTTGCATCACCATTCTGGAGCGGGCCGCTATCCCTTGCAACATCATTGGTGAGCGCTCCACGTATAAGGTAATAGGTAAAAAAAAAACAAAAAATAAAGGTGAATAGAAATACAATAAAAAATAAAAGAATTTTGTTTTATTCAGCACTCTTTGCATTTCTTCCTACTATTGACTGCCGATAGGGTAACACACGATGAAGGATGGCTGAACCCTGTTATTAAACGTGTTCTAAGTCACTCGATACTTGCAAGAACCACTCTGTCCGGGTAGAGAGGCTACGCAGACACCAGGGGTACATTTGGGTCCTTCCTCATCCACAATGAATCCGTCCACAACTCCAAAAATGGAGCCAAAAATTTAACACAATTTGATTTGCTTAATTAATACAAAATTGTTGTGAAGATAACTTCCAAGTTGATAATTGTTCACAATCTTAAACACCTTTAGTGCATGAGAACTCTATAGCTAATTTGGTGCAGAAACAATAAAAACGACTATTCAAACACTCCTCATAAAAATTGTTTTTTTGTACTTTGTCTAATTTTCTAATAGATTAGCCATTGCTATCTCTTATAAATAGAAAATTATAATTCCATATTTTGTGTTTAAGTCACCAAAACGAGCAACATAATATTGAAAACCTTAAATATCTTTAGCTTAAGGGGCTCCTTTGTCACCAACAAACGTAGATTGTGGTGTTTAATAGTTTTCACTTTAGGCAAAAATAGAATGGGTTTCAAAATAAAAAAAAAAAAATCAATCATTATAGTTGAATAAACTTTGAAAGTTTAACAATTCTTCTAGGTTACCAAAGTCTAGTAACGCAAAATGAAGAGTTTCTTAATTATCTTGTAAATACTGAAAAATCTCCCTAAACTTGTATACTTAAAATATTATGAATAAAACTTATATATTCATAAAAAAGAGTTATTATAACTTGTATACTAAATTATTTTGCAAGTTAGATTCGGATTGAAAACTTTTAATAAAACTTAATTATTTTAGTTTTATCTTTATTTTTTTGATGAATATGTGAGTTTATTCATCGAAGAATAAAAATAATACATGAGCTTAGGAGCATACCCCAGCATTACAATTCATCTAGGAAAAGATAGAATTTGGAATTCTCCAACTATGACTCAACAAAACATTTGCTTGGGAGAGTTTAATGTTTTTAAATAAGGAAGCTCTTCCACGGACTACTCTCCTGATTTTAGCTAACAACATTGGAATATCAATAGACTTATTCTGAAAACATCTACGATTATGTTCTAACCATATACAATAAAGACAAGCTAAGAAAGAAAGCTTGAGAAGCTTTGCGGTTAAATCTTTTCCCTTAGTTGCTTTAATCATCCATTGCAATTCAGATTCCCAATCGAAGATGACCTTACGAATGCCTTGTTGAGCTAGAATACTTCTCCAAACCTGGTTAGTCCAAGTGCACTGAAAGAACAAGTGAGATCTATTTTCATATAGAGAGCCACAAAAGTCACAATGCAAATCAATTGAGGGAAGCCAACGAGAAACCACTACAGCCGTAGGTAGTTTGTCTCTACATATGAGCCAACCAATGAAGTTATGTTTACTGATTCCTCCTGACCATATCAAATTATACTATTCAACCTCGGAGCTCACTTGACATAATTCCTTGTACATTTCCTTACAGCAATAAGAAGGTTTGGATAGTGTAGAGGTTAAAATTTGTCGTAACTTTAGAAGACCTCTCCAACTCCATGCCATATTTCCTGTGATGTCAATATCCATAATTGAATTTCCCCTACATTTAGTACTATGAATCAACTTGCTCCATAAGGATGAATTAGGGCAATTTATGAGTTTCCAGAGAGATCGCCCCAACAAAACTTTATTCCATACTTTAAGGTTTAGTAGTCCAAGACCTCATTCCTTTTTTGGTGAACAAACAACTTGCCAAGCAACCTTATGAGTTTTATGATCTTCAGAGTGGCCTGCCCAGAGAAAGTGCCTTATCTTCTTCTTAATCTCATAAATGGTTTGTTTTGGGAGAATGAACATTTGCATCCAAAAGGTACATATAGAAGTGAGAACTGTTTTAGCCAATTGTAGTCTTCCTGCATAGCTTAAGAGTTTCATTCCCCATCCATCTATTCTTGCCATGATTTTCTCTGTCAAAACTTTGCAATCCATGTAGGTAAGCCTTCTTGTAATAAGAGGAACACCAAGGTATCTAATAGGGAGACTTCCTTCGGAAAAGGGGGTGTGGTCTAGTATCAAAAGTTTTTCTTGTTCAGTAATCCCTGAAAAAAATATCTGACTTTTGCTAGGATTATACTGCAAACCTGTGAGTGTTGCAAATTCCTCCAACGCTTCAGTGAGACATAATACTGAATTTACATCCCCATGTACAAATAGAAATAAATCATCTGCAAAACAGAGATGAGTGATTTTCTCTTCCTTGCATCTCCAATGATATTTTAATGTTATCTTTATAAACAATATAATTTGAGTAATAAATTTAGTCAACAAACTATTATTCAAATGTTATTAACAAATTATTATTCAAATGTTATTTCTCATCAGTATTATTCTTTTGTATTTCATCTAGCTTTCTAATAGATTAGCCATTGTTACCTCTCAAAAATAGAAAATTATAGTTTCATATTTTGTGTTTTAAGTTATCAAAACGAGTAAAAATAGTACTAATGAAATATAGTATTGACAATGTTAGATATCCAAAGCTTTAGGGGCTCCTTTGACACCAACAAACATTAAATGTGATATCTAATAGTTCACTTTAGGCATAAATAGAATGGATTTTGAAGAAAAAGCTTCTTATGGTTGAACAAACTTTAAAAGTTTACTAATTCTTTTGAGTTGACAAAGTCTAGTAACCCAAAATAGAGAATTCCTATGCTTCTCCACAACTACAACTTTGTTGTAGTCAAAGTTGCAACACTTCTTATTCCCTTTATATATTTTCCTTCCTACACCCATGTCCGGGGAGCACTAACACAAACAGCAAAAGCAGGCAAAGATTAACCAAGGGAAATGGCAAACAAGTTTCTTGTGTTGCTTCTCATGTGCATGATCGTTTCTACGGCATTCAACATCAACACCAATGCAGAAACGGGAACAGCGCTTGTGACAAAAATTGCGGGAGTCAAGCCTTGTTCAACAACATCTACTGTCAGCTCTTCTGTGGCAAGATAGTTAATGCGACTGGATAAAGATCAATAACCTCATAAACGTTTCACTTATTTCCATACCGGAGGTCTTCATACTCAATCTATGTTCAATTTGGCCTCTTTACAATTGTCCTGCCAAAAAGCATATGCTTGAGTTCAAACCATGTAAAGAAGTTATAAAATACATGGTTTTAGAATCTATACAATAAAGAGTTTATGGTTTGTTGGATGTTGATTGCAAGTTATAGCATAGCATAGCATAGCATAGCATAGCATAGCATGAGAAAAGATACATGGAAAATCTTATTTGAGCACAAAGTGCAGCAGTAAGGATTCATTGGAAATGTCTTTTACTGTTTTTGTTTTCTTGATTCCAATTGCCGGTAGTTTAATCGAGAAATAAACTCAAACATGCCGGAAATGTGGATCTTGCGTCGATGGAGTCACCGGAGGTGGAAGGCTATTGAAATCGCAGGTAAATGCCGTTGATACCTTTCCTTTCGTGGCCGTGGATGCGTCACTCCCAGGGATGACACGGAGTTGAAAAGCCAAGTCATGGCCACGTAGCCTATTGTTGGTGACTTGGCTACAACGTGGAAAAATGATGTGGCGATATCTTCCTTCAATGCAAACAAGGCAGTGTTCATTACCCAGGACTTATATTTCAAAATTAATTTCTGTTAACGTGAATAATAAAGGGTGTTTCCAAAATATTAAGTTTAAAATGGTGTCAACTAAAGGTGATTACTATGGTTTCAAATTGAAAACTAAAAGAATTTGGAGTAAGCAAATGTTTCAAATGAAAATGAAAATTATATGAAAACATCCAAAGAGATGCAAGAGTATTAAGTAAAGATGACTCATCGATAATTTGACTTTTAATGGTAAAAACTTTGTGACACACATGTAAGAAAGTGAATGAAGCAAATTGATTACAAACTTTGTTATACGTATATAGTTTAAGAACATAAGATTTTAATGTTAAAAGACAAGTTTAGGATGTAATTAATTTAATTTCTCAAAAAAATACTTCTTTAAAATTTTGTTGTTTCATCATATCAATATATTTTTTTGTTAAAAAGTGCTTGCTTAATAATCGGGCGATTTTCATACAAGAATCAAGGCTTCCGTATTAGTAATAATGATTGATTTTGCAGCTAAGCTCCTCTATAAAGAGCCCAACAATTGCCTGCTTGAGATTGCCATTAGGAGAAATTATTCTAACAAAATAGTGGCCCATTGTTATAGCAACGACTTTCAAAGCATAGAGAGTGTAAATAATCGGCAAACATTTGTAGCATAGAAGAACTTTAAAAAGCCACTAACAACTTCAACCAAAGTAGAATCATTGGGCAAGAAGGCAACATGATTGTTTATAAAGGATTATAACATGCAGGGAGCATACAAATATTAGGCTTTAAGAATCAACTCGAAAATCACCCAATATGCAAGTTTTCGATGTAAACAATAACATGAATAGTAACTTTGAGATTAACAACCCCAATACAGAAAAGTATGAGCAAGACAAACTATGGGAGCTTAGAAAGATCAAACCGTGACCCTCCCTTGAAGATTTCGAGCAAGAAATGCAAGCTAACTAGACTTTTTTGAGAGAGAGAGAGCTTTTTCACGTCCTATATTTCTTGCCCTGTTTTTCCGCAAGAAGTACCACAACGTTAGCTTTTCCTTTTACCCCAAAATATCCCGCTCACCTTTTTGCCCGTTGCTGTGTCAGACTGGCCAATGTGTAGACATTTAGCTCAAATTCGAATTTAAACAACGCGGTGAAGTGAGAAACCCACCATTTCACTTTAAGTCTTTGGGCCTGGGATTGCAGTAGCTTGGGTCCGTGACACATAAACTTAGCCCAACAAAGATATGGTTCAACAAACAATCAACTACAAGTATTTGGCTCACAAATAAGAGGATAGGATTTTATTCCCAAATGTTAATATTTGGCCATTCACAATACTTTTTTATAAAAAAAATATGACAGAGAATGAGGCCTTGTATTAATTTTCTTTTTGACACATTATTTTAATATCAAAAAATTAATTTTAAATATATTTTTTCCTTTTGTCATCATCAAAATAATTAATAAATATTAATATTCCTATCATTTTTCACCATATTCAAGATGATGACAATCTTTCATTCTCTCTTTTATGGAAAAAATATTTGAAAAAAGCTCTAGAAACTACATGATATTGCCAAAATGTGTGTACTTTGATAAGTTACCAAATAAGGTGGGTTGGATATTTTGTTCAATCACTTAAAAAATAACAAAACCCTTTAACGTATTGTCAAAAGAAGTGGGTTGGAGAGTTTCTCCAATTACTTAAATTTGCGTATATTGCACATTTACAATTTCTTATTTGATAGCTTATTTGCACTCATATAACTTACATCATAATACTCAAAAAGACTAATTATACATTTGCATATTTCACTTAAAGAATTTATTTAACCTACAACACTCCTTATTTGATTGTTGATATCTCACATGTTGCAATTAGATAGCTTAGTGAAATTTAGTTATGTGGGTGGTGGGGTAAACAAGAAACCTAATTCACTCCCTCTTAAGTTGCACTTAGGGACCCAATAGAACTCTTGGGAGACAAAATGGAAAATACAAAGAAATGGAAACTAGAAGAGAAACGGCAAATACAAATATGGCATTGTTAATTTTTCCTTGAATGAATCTTGACATCTCTTCCATATTTATATATACTTGCTAATGAATTCAAAAGCCAAATAAAACCGATTTACAAAAATCAAACGATATACAAAAAGGAGTGAGATATCTTAACAGCTACCCCTATAAATTTATCATGTTTAAACTTCCTGCTACCTTTTAGGGTGAGAGAAATTGCAACAGAACTTCCTTTTTAGGGGGTAAAAAAAAAAAAAAAAAAAAAGGTGGGACAAATAGATGATGACCGGTCACAACAAGTATCCCCACGCAATTAACACAGATCTCGCTTGAAAAGGGTAATACAAAAAGACTAAAGTGGACTTGCATCAAGAAAATGGCTGTCGAATCACCAGGTTAAAGTTTCGGCCGACGAACAAGCCACTTGGAGAGTAACTTCTATGTTGGGCCGGTCCAGTAAAATTTGGGCTATTAGAATTTGTTTGGTCCTTTAAGAATTTGTTGATTTCTCTGGTTTTGGGAGAAAATGAGTGCAGCTACAAAGGAGGGGAGAGAGAGAGAGAGAGAGAGAGAGAGAGAGAGAGAACAAAAAGCAAGTCTTACGTACCATTCATTCGAATTGATTTTGAAGGCCAATATGCAATTTGATTGAGCTTATTTTTTGTTAGTAAATTTGTGAATGGTTGTGTTCTTTAAACAATTTGGCTATACTTTAGTAGATCAAATTTTGAGGTGACTTTTTTCTAATTTTTCTTAGTTAAGTTGAAATTTAAGTTTGTTCTTTATTATAAATTACAAATTCTGTTATTACTAAAATGACAAATAACTATGTTAACGTAGTTGAAAACTTGATTAGGTTGTATGTCTAAATAACATATAGTAAAGGTTTAGATGGATTTTGAGATTGATCCATGGTTTTTCTTCATCACATTAAGAGAGTTTACCACATTAACTTCTTTAGTATTGATTATATTGTTTGAATTTCTTACTTGTGATTTGAAATATTTTCTTTGTTTGTATTTAATGTTCCCTTACAAGTTCAATCAAAGTGAGAAATAGACTTTTTTGTTCCATCATTATAGTGGTAGTGAGGCAACTTGAACACCCTAGCAATGAAGAGTGTACAGTGATTTACTAGAGAGGAGGTATTATCTAAGGGATATCGATTCTTACAATCTCATAGGCCAAAAGGAGGCACTTGACGGAAGGGTAAGAAGAGGGAGGTTTAGATGAGGGCTTAGTTTCGTTTCATAAAATAAAACAAACTCATTGTAAAAGATTGTTCAAGTTTATTCACTAAAAAGAAAATCCAACGTATTACACCCTTTACCCCAATTAAGTAAAAAAAAAAAAATTAATGTCGAATTTCTGTTTAAAGGCATGACACGCGAGAAAGATCTTGATTTGTTAGGTAATAATAGCATAGAAGTCCAATTTCATTATTTAAGGGACATCATTACGTTACTATAGTTAGTCCTTCACAAATTGTGCATATAGGACATCTCATTGACGCTTTAAACACACTCTGTTCATTCTTATTTTTTCTGTCTCTTACTTTTCGCTAACTTAATATTATATTCATCTTCCAGTGGCCAGATTCAAAAGAACTTTCACGTTGATTCGTCAACTCAAGGTGTTTCGGTGCAACATATGCCACATTTGATTGATCCAAGTTGCCATATTCCTACCGTTTTAACGCATAGTACGTGTTACTTGTTATTAGCTAACCAGGCATATAAGGTTGTGCTGCTACCTTGTCGCTAGCGATGGGCTGTGCTGTGTTTCAGATACTGATGACGTCGTTGGAGCAGAATGCATTGAGTTTGAAAATTCCTGGGATTTTCTGTGTTATTGTCCCAAGGGACATGAAAGTAGTGAGAAGACGAATGGAACATGGGCTGCTCCTAAAGGCAGCTATTCTACCAGTACCGTCATTGCCCTGTGTAAGTATGACATAATCTTTTAGACCACTTCTTTGCTTTTTATAGTCTTTTGGCTTGATAATTTAGGTAGTCCATGACGGCTTCTGGCTTCCCGATCTTCAATAAGACTCCACCCATTGTTTTCGCCTTTAATAGTTTGACTTCTTCAGCTACCTTCCACATACACAGAAAAGTTGGGGGAAAACAAAAGGAACAAAAACGTTCTATCAATAACTAATACATTAATCAAAGTAAACCCCGGCCATCTTAGGTTTTTGAAAAAGAAACTTAAAGGCAAGTGTACAATCAACATTCCATCTTCTTCTCAACCAACAAAGGAATATGATGATTTCAACGTAGGCAAATGGATTAAAAGTATAGTAATCCATCACTACTTTGAGCAATGCAGTGCACAACTAGCCAGTTAGGATTTCACCAAGCGAAGTCGAGGCATTAGTGCGAATATAGTGTTGGAGCTTCAGGGATTTGAATTTGTAACTTTAACAGAAAAATATGTTTCTAAAAGAATTTTTCTAACCTTTTAGTATATTCTAATTATCTTTTCAGTAAACTTCAAGTTACTTAAGTTCTTGTTTAAATCGTTCTCTATTTAACTTGCATAGCATCACCACCATTCTTATTCCCTTATTTGTAAGGTGTTCTCGGTTGTTTCCGCATCATTAGTTTACGAGATGAGAAAAGCACTCCTCAAGCAACACAACTTTATGTTATATGCTTACAGAAACTAAATATTGTGGTATACATGTTCACACAAATACTCAAACCAACAAAATTACAACTTTTTATTCATCCAAGTGGTACACATGACGTGGATTAGCTAGTTATCTGCCATCATCAAATGACTTCTATTCGTGGCTCCGTATACTACCATGTAGCAACAGTTTTATTGGTAGAAGAGCAACCAGCACCAACATCAATGCTAAAAGACTCTGTAAGTCCAATGTGTGAGTGCTCAACTTCTTCTGTAGAGAGAGAAGTCTCTCCTTGAGTATGCATTTTCACAATTCTCAAACCCTCAAGCTCCATAGCCACTTCCTTCATAGAGGGTCTATTCTCCCCTCTTACACTTAAGCAGCTTTGTGCAACATTGGCAACTTTCTTTAATTCCTCAATGTTATCCTCATTCACTAAGTGATTGTCAAGAATATGAAATAGATGATCCTCTTTCATTGACAAAACAAAGTAAAAGGCAAGATTTGTATCACTTCCTGTATCATCCAAAAAAATAATTTCCTTACTTGTCAACAGTTCTACTAGAACAACACCAAAACTATAAACATCACTTTTTTCTGATAGTTGGCCTGTTTGGAGATACTCTGGATCCAAGTACCCGAAAGTTCCATATACTAAAGTAGTTACTTTTGTCTTATCAAGAGAAACTAGCCTTGAAACTCCAAAGTCTGCAACTTTTACTGTCATATTATCATCTAAAAGTATATTAGTAGATTTTACATCTCGATGAATGATTGGCATAGATATTTCAGAGTGCAAGTATGCCAAAACTCCAGAAGTTTCAATTGCTATCTTTAAACGTTTTTTCCATGAAAGAGAAGATGAGCAATTTTGATCATGAATATGTTTGAAAATGGTCCCATTTGAAATGAATTCATAAACTAGTAAGGGGACTTCAGTTTCAAGACAACAACCTAATAGCTTAACCACATTCCGATGATTAATTCGGGTAAGTAAAAGTACCTCATTTACAAATTGCTTAACTTGTGAATGGTCCACTACTTTAGATTTCTTTATGGCAACCACTTTACTTCATGGTAATACTCCTTTATAAACAGTTCCATTACCTCCTTGGCCAAGAATCATACTCTTGTCATAGTTCTTAGTAGCCCTCCTAAGCTCTTCAGCCCCAAAGATTTTTGTTGACTCTTCAGATCCTGTGTAGTTTGAGAGTTGTTTCTGTAGCATTAGACCACCATTTTGTTGGAAAAAAATTTCCTTGAGCTTGATGAGTTTTCTGTGTTTTAGTCCCCAATAAATCCAAAAGCTTCCAATGAATAGTAATAAAAAGCCTCCAGCAATGCCTGCAAATGTTTGAACGTAGATTTGGATCAAAGTCAATGCCATTGTTTTTTATAACACGAATATCTTGAAAAGTTTATTGCAAATATATTACAGATAACTTAATCAATATTCCAATCGTAGCTTAGCTAGTGAACGGCATAGAAGCATGGATCGAACAATTAAAATCTTTCGAATGTGTTTATAATAAAGTTTGAAATGTGGAAAAATGCCAACGATTACTCTTAACTTTATTCCTTTTCAAAAGCAACAGATTTCAAAACTTTTTTTAAAAAAAATAGTGATGGGCTTAATTGTTTTGCAATCAGTACAGAACATTTTATTATCTGCAACATTTTATAACAAGCCCTATAAAATGTCAAACATATTCCTAACTATATCTGTAAAATGCCCTATAACATTTTTTTTTAATGGTTATTTGATATCCAGAAGCGCAAAAAAATGGGTGGACCTTGTAAAAAGGAAGTAGCATGAAAAAATTGTTTGACAATTCTTGTTTACTTACCCAGCTCAATCGCGGTGCTCCCAGAGTTGCTGCTTTTACGGCTGCAAAGTGTTCCATTTTTCCTCCCTTTATCCTCGTATCCCTCTGGACAAATACATCTGAAACTGCCTTCCACGTTGCTACATGTATTTTCGCCGCAGGGGTTCCAGATTTTGCACTCATCAATATCTGCCACACAGTATAGCCCGTCAGAACTGAAAAGATAGCACAACACGACTTCGTATGCTCGTTTAGCTGTCAACTACGTCTCTTAAACTAGGCAAATAACAGGACAACTTATATTGTCAACTGGCTAGATTCCACACTTATAAAACTAAGACATTAAAAAACATATATATTTATATTTAATCATGTGAGTTGTCTGACACGACCTAAATATTATTTGAATTTTTCTAAAATAAAAAATATATCTAGTTTTTATAAGCTAATTTTAGGTGAAAAATAAATTTATCATATATTACTATCTCCTTACATATAGATTTTAAAGTAAAAGTAAAAACCAGCTTAATAAACCAAATATACATTGTTACCTTGGCAACTATCGGGGAGATATGGGTTTCCTGCATAACCTTTGGAGCAACGGCAAAGATACCCCGGAGTGTTGGTGGGGTAGGAACATTCACTGTTCCTAGAGTTACACACGTAGCTTTTTTTATTTTTCTTAGCTTCTTGACATGTCTTATCTCCGACTGCCCAATCAAACACCGTAGGAACAGTCTTGTTATGTAAACTTGCAATATGTGAGGAGGAAAATTGGTATGCATCTTCTTCCACGACAAAAGCAAAATTACATGGGTTAAACCTTTGCACTTCCGAATCGTTATCCAGGCTCCCAACCAACAACTCAAAAGAAGTAATTTGTGGTGGGAGAAAAGACTTGCAACAGCCAACACCCCTACAAGTACCATTAACAACACTGTTTATAGTGTCGCAGTATGATATGCATCCAATCGTGAAATTCTTCCCTGCAGCCGTGCCTTTCAGAACACCAAGAGTGTTACAACCAACTACAATCAACTTATTCCTGAGAGATGAGATGCGAAACCTTCCTGATCTGAATGTGGAATGAACAGGGAAGGATTCATTGTAGCACTGACGGGCCACATTGGTTGCCACTCGCAGATCACCACCGTGTGATATGTTGAGGACCTCTGCATTAACGGTGCCCAGGTATGGTTTTGGAGGGTTGAAAGTGTAGTTACAAGTGACGAGAAAAGATGGGTCAAGAAAACAGTGCTCACTTGTTCCAAATGGATAAGGGATGGAAACCGATCCACACGTGCTGTTGCAGCTCGAGTTGATGGTTTCTGGCGCTGCTACTGCAGCTAAGATTAGAGCCCTTAGGAGCAATTGCTGCAAGAGTATCCCACACAAAGCCATCGCTCGTCTCCTCTCTCTCTCAGATTAAGTTTCTCTATTCCCCGACGACCTTAAACCACCCTCTCTTTATAGAAGGCAGGTACTTGTGCCGGGACTCGGTCCTGGATGAACAATTGAAAGAATAATAAAGCAATATAAAAAAATCTAAAAAAAGAAAAAATCTTGTCTCTAGAGAACTAGAGGGAACATGTGCAGAAAGCATTCCACCACCGTCTCGATGGCTTGATGTGATGTGTCTTCGGTGACATTCAAAGGCCATCCCGAGGCCACCACAAAGGACAGGGCCTACTAGATTTTCTTAAGATCCAAACAATAAAGAGCAAGTGATGGGGATTCACAGTAGCTAGTATCTGCTTAGTCGTTTCTCTTGCCAAGTGGTTCTCATTTATCTGTAAGATTACATGCTGCCCGAACCTGACTTGTTTTAAGTAATTATAACCAGAGAAAGATACAACTCGTCCATTCTTAGCTTTTGTTAAAAATTCCTATATTACTTAAATATTTATCATGCTATCTTTTATGCAAGAAAAAATGTTATCATGGATTTTTGTTATATGATATCAAGTCTAGGGTTCAAGGAAATAAAAATATTACTATAGCCGATGGTTTAAGTGCAAGACCTCTCTCATGATAGCACTTATGAAAAACATAACTTTACCCCATAATAATTGCAAAATAAATGTGCTGAAATGTTATACATTGCTAACAACTTGTCGCGGAATCTTTGTAGATAAACTAATTGTTATCTCCTTAAAATTATGTGCAAACTAAGGATAAAATAAAATTTTAAATATAATATTAAAATTAAGTTCAAGTATGACACTTATTTATTTATGAATAAAAAATATCTCTAGTATCTTCAAACACATGAAAATCATATTGCCATCTTTCTGTCATCATGAACGCACTCCACCAAAAGATACAGGCTGGTCACCCAGCATGGAGACGTGCACGGGAAAATTGCAAATGGTGATGGATAAGAACATGACATATGCTCGTCCGAAACAAATTATATTGCTATGGCTTTTATAAGTACTTTTGCTCATTGCAGTGTACCTGACTAGTTGGCAAAAGCTTTACTAGACAAAAAAAATTCTTTTTATTCAACTTTCATCATAGTTCATTCGAATGTTCTTCTTTAATTTAGGGATGATGTCCAAATTAAAATAACGTGGTCTGAATCAATAGATTAATATGAATATAAGATTGTCCTTGCATACATAAATATGTTCAGGTATATATCAAAGCAAAACAAAATTTTTCGCTCCCAATGTAAAATTAAAAAAAAAATTAGGTCATTTTATGAAAATGGGCTTTCATTAACAACTTTATGGCCGAGTAAGAAGCCAGGAAGAACCAGAAAAAGAAGGGAACCAAATTACTAGGAAAAGAAAAGAAACCAATTACACAAGTGGCATTTTTTCCCCTAATTATAACTACTTAAAACAACAAATGGGCGGGGTTCAGGCAGCAGTGAATATAAAAAAGAAATAAAAGTCACATGGCAAGAAAACAACTAATTAAGAATAGTAATATCGCAAAAAATTTTACTTGCTCTTTCTTGCCTCCGTCATATGAAAATGAACCGGCCCTGTCCTCCTAATGGTTTCAAGAAAATCAATAATATTGGAGTATCAACTTTAAATTTCTATCAATGAAATATCAAATCTAAAAATCGAGTAGATATATATATATCTACTCGATGTATATTGAATATTACTGTAAGAATTCAATTAAAAAATAAGGTGTGTTTACTCATAAGCTTTGATTTTCTTAACTTTCCTTTCAACCAATCTTTTTAAATTCTGTCAACTTCTCAACCCAATTAAATTACCCTCCACCAACAAGATACTAGCACAACCTATGATTAATATTCCTACGTATGTCTCTATATTCCAATGGTCGGTTTGGTCTCAATTATTGTAGGGAGAATAATGACGACAACAATACTAGCTTTCAGTCACCAATCACTTTATGTATTACTTTGTATATCCTGGCTATGATCAAGGGAAGAATCCTACATTTTGCACATTTCTGTTATCTTTTTTTATTCTAGAAAAGATGTTTAGTACTTTTATATTATTTTTATATAGTAACCACAATGCTAAAAGTTAAGATGCAATTTAACATGGAGGATCTGCGTTAAATCCATCGTGGACAAGGACTCAAAAATGACGAAAGAAATTTTAGAAAATGGGTTATTTTCTTTTTTTTTAAAAAAAAATCATATTTCGTCTTTGGAAGCACAGATGAGAATCTTATTCTAATATTTACTAGTAAACCATTGCATGAGCTATAAAGCAGTCTGAAACATGTTGAAAGATGAAGTCCAAGTTTTGACATGATGTATGCCCGCTTTGGACTACGCCTAGACGGCGCAAAATCCACCCGAGAGAAGGCTTGCAGCGTTTAGGTTAAAGTGGCTTTCAACTTTTTAGCTAAACAATACTGCACTTGACAACAGTACTTCGTGTTATGGGCAGAGTCCTCCAACCATGGTACAAGGATGGGAAATTCTAAACATGGTTCCCATGCTTATGTACCATGTGTGGTATTTATTGACAATGTAGGCTTAGAGTAGGCCCTAAGTGAATAGGGATTAGAGAGCTCTAATGAGAGTTGAAGGGCAGGTTTCGTTTTCTTCCATGTGAAAGCAAGGTTATGGTTTTCTTTAATGAATTAAAATCTCATTATTCAAATAGTCCTATTTTTTCCACAAAACTTTTGAATTTTTTGTTCAAGATAAATACCAATCAATCTCTTAAAGTCCATAATACTTGAAGCCTTATGCATATGCTTATATTGGCTTCTTTCAATAAGAACTTTGTATAAAACTATTATGATTATTTCCAACAATAGTAGATTAGTTGCTCTTTTAATAATTCTACGGAACTTATATGAAACCTTTTTTTGATATGATACTTGAGCCTCACTTTTACACCTATATTATCTTCTTCTTTCAACAAAGCCATGCCAGCATCTGCTTTGGCTTTTGAAGGATCATATTTTTTTTCTTCCCTTGTTTCATATACATCGATAATAAATGCAACAATGGCAAAGAGAATCTTCTTTTTCCAATAGAAATTTCATTTACTTGCTTTTCTAAATATAACTTCAATTATTTTTAATTCTTTAGTCTCCTTATTCCAACCCCTATCCTTTCACCTATATAAACAAAAACGCAAATCATGGTCTTCATTACAGCTGAAAAATGATACCATTGATTTGTCGCATGAGATTCAAAAATAGTTTGATTGTTGATTCTTAATTCTATATTTCTAACACAAACCATACTTTGATGGCTGCAAGCTAAACTCTAGTTGATATTATTTTTTCAAAAAAAAATTCAAGACATTTATATAGTATTATTACACTTCATTTTGTCAACTTTGTTACAATTCTCAAGAGGGTTAATTTAATAAAGGTGACAAGTGTAAATGTAAGTTGCAATTTCCTCATTGTATATATTTTTTTGTGCCAAGTCATTGATTAGGATGATAACTTTTTACTTGCATATATATTATTTGTTCCTATCACTATATCTGCTTACATGGAAGCACTAATCTAAGTTGTTTTAAGTTAGCATTTTGAAATCCACTAAAAAATTTTAACCTTTTTCAAAGAAACAAACTCAAACTCTGCTTAATGTTCACCTAGAGAAAATTGTACTTGTTCATTATACGTCACAAGGGAAAAAGGACTTATATTATCATACCGATGAATCAAATATTTCCTTGTCATAACAACTTTCAACTCCAAACATCTACAAATGAAAACAAGGATAGTAGTAGCTCTATGCTGCCACAATATCAATCTAAATCACAAAATCCTTCATAAGTTGCTTGCTCTATTTGTGAGGGCGAAAATGTGGGTAAAGTCCCAATATGTGTTCTGGCATGAAATCATGTCTTGTGAGAATTCCAACAATTGGAGGTCTCTGCAAAGAATAAAACCTCAATAACGTTATGTCATAGCCATGTGCACGCAAATGTGTATCAATTAAAAAGAATTTGAAAAGTCAGATCTCGCAATACCATAATTACTATTAAGTTAATGTGTAAAAATAAGTCCCACAACTTCTAGATCCTACATAATAAGTTTTCCTAACCATCCCAAGCAAAATTAATTAACAAGAAAAACAAAATAACATGCATGTGGTTGTCTGTGGTAATGACAAAGTTAACATGCACCCATGGATTGCCACATGCCTCGTTCTCCCGGAAATATTTGGGACTCCTTTGTACTAAAAATTGTGACATCCCAAAATTCCTCCTAAGAGAGCAAAGGTGTGGTTTCTCAACAAACATCAAATAGTTGAGCATAATGCATAAATCCAACAAAACACATTTCTTTCAATCCAAAACAACTTGTACAACATCAATGCACGTGTGCATGTGCGTGTGCGTATCTGTGTGTGTTTGTGTGTGTGTGTGTGTGTGTGTGTGTGTAAGAGAGAGAGAGAGAGAGAGAGAGAGCTTACTCCAGGAGTCTTTGGGACAACCAACAAGTGCCTAAGGCCAACCTCACGAAAGAGAACTGCAGCTTTGGCCAAAGACATTGTCTCCACTACAGTGTATGGGGAAGAATTAGTGATGGGATGTAGATCAACATACATCTCCATCTCCTCCTCTTTTATGTCTAAATCCTCAAGCTTGACCCCTTTGCCTGATCCTGCCTTGGCAAAATCGTGAGCTTTGAACCTTTTCATTATATCAGCTCCGGTCAGCACCCTCTGCCTCGTAAACTTCTTTCCTTTAAGCAATACCAACAAATGAGACCTCAAAACAAGTCCACACAACTCCGGAGCTTCTGCGAAAGGTGGCTCATCAATGACAGGGAACCCATTATGCCCTGTTATTTTAAGAGCATGTAATATATTCCCCACTTTTTCAACCCCAGAAAACGTGACTAATGGACCAGACACAACATCACTAGCAGCTAAATGCCTCATGTATGGTTCTGCATGGGCTTCCATAAACGGTAATCCCTTCATTTTCACAATTTGGTCATAGACACCTTTGTTAAAACAATCAGCCACAGTTTTCGATATAAGGAGAACTAGCATCACCAATGGAAGCATTAAGAGATCATTAGTGAGTTCAAGAAGTATCACACAAATAGATACAGTCATCCTCATGGTGCCCCCGAGGAAGGATGCAGCTCCAAGTAGGGCAAAGAGACCCGCATCTAGGTCAGATAGTGAACCAATAAGAATCCCAAGAAGGCGTCCGTAAGAGGCACCAGCAAGTATAACAGGAATGAAGAGCCCAGAGGGAACAGCAATTCCATAAGTGACAATGCCAAGGAAGTAAATAGCAACAAAGAAAACTATAAGAGTAGAAAGGTGAAATTCCTTCTCAGAACCAGAGCTAAATAAGTTGCGGATAGCATCATCGTTGGTAGTCATAAAGAGGGAGGCGAGGTCATTGTAATGGTTAGGAGGACATTGGAAATTCTTGTAGTTTCCTGAGCGACCTATGGTGGGGCATTGATCCTCCAAATATGCCGGACAAGGAATGCATCTCGATAACCATGGCAGACCATAAGAGCAACAAGAGGTCAGAAGGGAGATGGCGATGGCAAGAAGAACTTTAAGTGAGGGACCTCCCCTGCAATTCATTCCCAAGAATCAGCAACAGCGTAGCTACAGAAAATTGTGCAAATCAATGGTGAAAAAAGAACATCGAAAGCTGTTCAATGCAGTTTCTGCATATATATGTTGTATATGCATGCAACAATTGATTGTGGCTGTTCTGTGTGGGATATGAGAGATAGTAGAGTGAAAAAAGAACCCATTGGTGTACGTGTAAGTAGCAAGGAACTTATAGTCCATACTCATTGATGATGCTGTAAGTGCGAAGGACCTTGTCAACAAGACAATTATAAAGGCTCCCAAAAATGCCTCCAATAACTCCAAGGAGTATTACTGCTAGTAGATCTGGTACATTGTAAGCGGGCTTTGCAGAATTGACATCAAACATGATGAGGCCTCCTTCCCCAAATAGTCCACATTGACCACCCCGGCAAAATACCATGAAGCTCCTCAAAACTACTGCTACTACAGCTGTTGTAAAAAAAGTCCTCCAGAGGAGAGCACTTCTCCACCTATATTTAGAAAAGAAAACAATATTCTGATAAAGAGAGGAGACGAGAAAGTTGAGGTCTATGTATTTACCAGAATTCCGACAATATCATATATATTTACTTCATACAGACCAAATATTAAACAAAAATTTCTATAATAATGTATTGTAAGGTGACTGCCAAAAGAAATGCTAAAAGTTCATCCGCGTTTAATGGGCTATCATATTAGATCATCAAGTTCAAAGGAGTTTTGTATCAAAATGAAGTAACAAGAAAAGGAAAAACACATATCAAATTAGGACACACGACTTTGAATGACAAGCTACATAAAAAGTGAAATAACAAAGAAACTTGGATATAATCTGAGGCTGCAATCGCACATGGTTTTCTTTCTTTCTTATTTTTTCTTCAGTCTTTATTTCCTTCTCTATTTGTATTCACCCACCAAGAGACCTTGAAAATAAAAATTCTAGTGTCTATTTGCAGCTCACTGTGGAAGCCTGATAGCTGCTAATACAATATCCATTAGAGAGAGAGAGAGTGAAAGAGAGAAAGACCATGAAGCTGCTTCTTCCAGCGCAAACAGGACCCCACCAACTGGAGCACGGAAGGCAGCCGCTACCCCAGCAGCAGCACCACAGGTTATCAAATCCCGCCTGTCACGATCATTTTTGAAGTATCTGAGCCATTTACAAGTCAACCGATACTTGCGAGAACCACCCTGTCCAAGTAAAGAGGCTATGCAAGCACCAGTGTGTACCATCGGTCCTTCCTTACCCACAACAAATCCAGCAGCAACTCCAAAAATGGAACCAAAAATCTGACACAATTCAATCGCTTAAGTAATACAAAAATTTTTGTCAAGACTATTTTTAATTTCTTTGGGGTGAAAAGAAAGAAACAAGGCCAGAGAGAGGGGGAAAATTTCAGCTAAGACCCCCCCACACTTTTTCCTCTTTTTCTCTCCCTTTCTTATTAATGGAGAAGAATAACATAACCCTTTATATATATTGCAACTAAAAGATGTTCTGTGCAATATTTTCAGAATAATCAAAATATGTTCTGAAATGTATTCTACTGTTTTACACTTGCTCCTTCATCAGCCACTAAAATCCTACTAAAAGATAAAAGCGTTAATATCTTTCTGTGTAAAGTTGATTTGTAATGAAAAAAAAAAAAAAAAAAGCTTGTTTAGAATCTTACACGATATTATCTTTGATGCAGGAATTATATGGTTCCCAAAAGACCAAAATATATATATATATTAGCGTGCTCATCAGTGCTGTTGGAGGACCTGCCAAATTAGACTCTCTATTCTGTAGGTAACATTCATCTAGTTGTTCCCTGAAAAGTTTTGATAGTTATTTTTGCACATCCTTTCAGAAAATAATTAAATCGAAAACCTGATTTCATTATTGTCAACTTCATCATCCCACTAAACATTTCCCAGTTACAGAAAACTATTTCTTCTCCTTGGTAGACTCATGTGATGTATACCAAGCACCAATAACAGTGGGGGAATATCCACATCCCTCCAAGACAAATGCTCTACTTCTATAAAAATGCAAAAGATGCCCATGAAATTACTGATCTTACACACATACTCGTACTCATACTCAACACTGATAGAGGGTGCTTTGAGATAATATAGAACGGGCATCTATGAGAAAAAACACACACACACACACATATGGGGAAAGAGAGTTGTTACCCACCTTTACAAAGAAGGTGCTAGGAGCCAATAGAGAATAGGCATCTATACCATTGAGGTAAGCTTTCACCTCAGGTATGCCAGAGCCTGCAGCTGCGGGAGCCACAAATGCACAAAGCACAGCAGCAGCGATAGCCAAAACCATGTTACAACCAGCATATGCTGCAAATCCCTGATAATACCTGTACTGGATTAAGATCACATCATAGTTAAGTTTCACAGGTATTAGAAACTTAGGATCATTGGACTTTCAAAGCACAGAAGTTGTGTAAGGAACAAATCCTGTTAATCAATTATCAGGCCAGAGATTGGTCCTGGCATTACATATGTAGCACAGTGAATGACTTGGGTAGAGAACTTTAATTTCATGAAGCAAAAAGGTTCAGCATGTAGCGAGTGAAATTTCCTCAAGGACATGACATAATAACAAGGTACTTGTAAGTACAAACCAATAGCAAAAAGCCAAAAATCCAAAAAAAAAAAAAAAAGAGAGAGGTACACCTGAAAAACAGAAACAGGCAAAGGGAAACATATTCTTCATTACCAATTTCCAGTAGCAATTCTAAACTTTGATGCTGGTTTGACAAGACATGGTCAAATGTAAACATGCAGTCGAACACCAACAGCTTCATCAGAATACTTGCAATAAAACTGGTGAAAAGCATCATAAATACACCCTACCTTCTTTAATGATAAGATTCAAACACATGTTACAAGACCACTAGACCAAGTACGCATGAGTTACACAATTAACCACAGAAATACCCACTAAAAGAAAAAAGGCACCAGTGCAGGGCAATGTTAAATAGGTGTTAAAGATATAGGGAATTTCAAATCTTTAAGCTTGAAATAAAGAATTTAGCATCACAGGAATATAACCATCAGGTTAGGACTTACATGCAATATTGCTGATACTTCATTCCAAGCAAACAATAAACTGACAATAACTATATGTCCAGCCCAAGAAAGAAAGAAAAGGACTTAAAAAAAAGGAAGGACGTAGCCTTTGGCAAATTAGGTAGAGGGTTAACCGCTGCAAGAAACTCCGCTAATATTTAGGTGATTGCAGCTGAACTTACTTATCCTTAAGCATGAAGCTGTTGGTAAGCAGAAGTTTGAAGCCAGCTATATTCTCAACAGCAAGGTTATTGAAGAAGCCAATGAGCCCTGTACTTAAACCAATAAGAAGCGCCAATGTCCATTTACAGAAAATATACTGAAATATCTCCAATTTTGTTCTAGACCTCCAATCCTGTTTAAAAAGATCATTCTCGATAATTCTGCAAAATTGCAAATAGGCAGTGAGAACATGTAAATTAACAGGCATGTTTCAGATCAAAATGCATGCGCCTAGAAATATATTATAAATATTCATATTAGTCTTTATGTTGTTTTTCTTTGCAGTATTTACAAGTTTTATTGATTTATAACCATCACCTTTAATAACTCACCTGATCTATCAAATCTTCCCTATAAATAGACGCCTCTATACTGTAATGGAACTAAATAAATTTAACAAAGACAAAACCTTATCCAACACTTCCAAACAATGGAGACAGATCTTTAAGACCAAATCATCTCAAATTCTTGTTTTCTCTTTTTTACCTGCTTCAACTACTCTTTTCATAGTCCCCTTTCAATCATTTATTTCTACAATTCTAGTTCATTCCCTGGAAATCCAAATATGTAACACATTCCCCCCATCCCCTCCCCCCCCCCCCCCCCCCCCACCCCTGAAAAAGAACAACAACAATAAATATATATATATATATATATATAAAAGCTCTATCATTACGTTTGTTACAGTAACAAGGGACTCTACAACAACATTAGCCTTTTAGAAGTGACCCACACAGACGAAATAGTAAGCACATGTTCACATAAATCAAATTGATCGCGATCCTATTAAATTTTTACGAAATCCTGTCATGTAAGTTTTCTCAATCCAAACCATTTCTTCAACTTTGTTCGTCAGAACTCTGTTTTCTCAATAGTTATTAATATTAGTATACGCTACAAAGCTAAAAACTGAAATTGTCAATACGAAATTAGTAAATGGTGATATAGCAATCCTACAACTATTTTCAACCATCTAATTGGAAAACCAAGGATGTTAACCCACATTAAACAAACAAATAAACCACATTCTATGTAATAGTAGTTCAGGCACAATAACTAAATAAAAAACTAAGTAACCAATTAGAGGATTTTCTATCGGTTTCCTCCATTTTCTGGAGCACCTAACAGACGCTGCCGGGAACAAAATAACAACACCATGTAATGTAGCTGACAGAGCAGCAAGAAAGTGATCGTACTCGTAATCGAGGCTCTCAATGGGGCAGACATTGGATCCAACAATGGCAAGCTGAGAGGTGTTGTTGGTGATCCTCTTGCTCAGAAGAAGTGGTTCTTTCAACGACATCGACGACGACGACAGTGAAGCACTCGATCTCTCCCTCTCCATCCCCACCTCTATCTCCAAGTCAGCCTCCTCTCGCCTCCCATCACTACCCATCCTCTCTCCGCGATTTCCTCTACCACACCTAAATCAACAAACAAAAACCTTCTCTTTCTCGATCTCCACCACTAGAGACTTACCATTGCTCTCCCCCGCTTCTCCAACGAAGAATCCAGTAAAAATAGCCGTCGATTTCACTTTCCACAAATCGAGCCTCTCGTCTGCTCTCTTTCCCAACAATCAACACAGAAAAAACGTGAATCTCTCTCTTTCCTTTATGAATCTTTGCTGTCTTTGGGAAACAGCTAGCGTCTTCCAAATGATGTGTGGCCACCAAATTTCTTTCCTTTTCTTTCTTTCCATATATTACGAACAGGAAAGAAATTGAGAAGAACAAAAGGCTTTTTTTAACCACCGTCATTTTGTCTGGTTTCAGTTGATTGCCCATTCTCTGCGTCATCATCCGGAAACCACGGTGGCGGGCGGGACAGGTGTCCGTTGCGTCCATTGATGAACAATACGACAAAGTATTTGATACGTAACTTCTTCTTCATGAATGCGACGACCAGATTCGTTAGTCTATTTTTCTTTTCTTTTTTTTTAAATAAATCTAGACTATCAATATTTTTAGTATATTTTCCTAATTTAAATTACTTTTTATATTTTTATATTTATCATGTGCACTTAACAAAATAAAAGGAAATACACCAAAACTTAGCACAACCTGTATTGATTGGGTAATACTTCATCATATTACCGTTAATCCTCTTTTGACCTACATTCCCCCACATCCTATCTTCATGTGATGATGAAATTAATCTCAAATAAACTTTACACTGCACATCAATTATATTTATGGACATTTCCCGAACCAAATTTATGATGCTTCATTATTCGGACAATGATGAAATCGATACGTTTTGGAGAGTTGGGACCGGCGATTAAGTACAAAAGAAGGGATGCCAGATAAGGTGCCGGGCCACAAAAGGGAACATGATTGACTGCTTTTTTGGGTCCTAATTCAAGGTAAAGTTTTTTCCTTTCTTTTCTTTTCTTTTCCTTTTTAAGGAAAAGGAAACCATTATTGAGATAAGATTTGATCCTACCTTTTACCTCTTTTTTGTAAGTACTTACGTAGAAATTATAATTAGATAGAACTAACAAATAAGAGATATTCTCAATTAGTGGTTTTTCTTTCATGATCTACCCAATGTTGTATCAAACTTTAACATGGCTCTTTATTTATAATTCAATTATAAGATCTTCTTTTGTGATTTATTCTATTTTCAACACGAAGTATTTATGTATTTTGAAGATTCTTAACAAATTTACATCTATAATAATTAATAACTACTTAATCGGTTTTCCTTTTTAAAAGAAAATCCATTAATCTAACAAATTTGTACATTAAGACATAGAACTAAAATAAATGGGCTTTGTCAAATCTAAAACTATTAGAATTTGCTAAAAATAATATTTACACTTGTTTCCAATATAACAAAATGTTAAGAAATTTATCTCTACCTCAAAAACTAGTTTGTAAGGCAGAAAAATAAATTCATATTTAACTAAACACAGTATACTTATACATTAATAATGTTGGACTAAATATTTATATAGTAACATATCCCTTCACTACAATGATTAACTTGGATCATTTTGTAATATTGCTTTCTATGTGAACTTTGAAAAGCATTAAAAAGAAAATCAAAAGATTATATAAGAACATACGAGAAATATACATTAAGATATGGATAAGGTTAGATAACTATATAAAAAGTCTTGTCATAGAAAAGGAAGCTCAAAGACCAGATTTGCACTTCCAAATATCATAAACTCGGAGTAAAGAACTGATCAAGAGGCATTGAGTGATTACAGAAAGGTTGAAAAAGATAAAGCACCTTCGACAAAAGAAGGTTTGGCAGGGCCCGCGGGCATTTTGTTGGTTCCATTGTCGTCTTCTATCCGAATCCCCACCACGACGTGGTATCAATGGATGGTGCATATCCCATCCGAATGACAATGACCCATATCCACCATGATGGGCCATCAAGAGCATGAATCCAAAAGAGCTGCCTTTTTCTTCAAGGGGAATATGGTTGAACCAAAAATGTGTGCATATGACTCTAGGCTGGGAATGTGTGGATGGAATACTTGGGCGGGGCCCAGTTTATTCTCTCATAAAAACTACTTTCAGATTTATCTCATACTTTCTAATTAAACAAGTAAAATTTGAATTATTGATCATATCAAATCTTTTTATTAAGTTATCTATTGAAATAACCTATCTTCTTAATCAATGGATGAAACACATAAATTAAATACATAGATATATGTATAGTTGTTGGATGAAAAGCAAGTGATTGCTCTCTTGAGTCATAAATTTGATCTAATCTTTACCTATTTTTTCTTAAGTATTTTTATAGCATAATAAATCATGTAGAAATTATAATTATTTAAGATTAACAAAGAAGAGATATTATCAATTGGTCATTGTTATTTCATAATCTACTTATTTTTCATTTACAACTAATTACCAAATATTTTATCAAACTCTTTTGGCTCTTTATTTAGAATCCAATCAGAAGATCTTTTTTATTTGTTGGATTTTTAGCACAAAGGGACTATTTATGTTGATGGTTCTTAACAAATTCACATGTTTAGTAATTAATAACTACTTAATTATAAGAAAAATTCTTTTCTTTCAAAAGGCAACTCAAATGACCAAATTTGTTAGCAAGCACGTAGTTTAGTTGTGCATGTGTTATTTGGGATAGTTTGGTCACATATTCAACACTTTGAGAATATATTAATAGGTGCGTGAGTTTTAAAAAAGAAATGAAAAAATGACTAAATTTGTATTTCTAAATTGCAAAAACTTGGATCTGTTAGAAATACGATTGCTTATTTAAGACTAATCATTTTTTTTAGTTATTTCCATGACTATAAATATGGAAATTTTATCTTCATTATTTTTGAAGATTTTTCTTTATCGTTAGGCTACATGTTTTATAATGGGATTTTGTACACATAAAGTTTCATACATAAAACAATATACACGGTCTTTTTTTTTTTTTCCAAAACTCTACAAGCTTTTCACAAGATAAAGTAAGTTCGGCAAAGGAGTGTTTTAAGAGTTTTCCTCCAAGATAGAATAATAGCTTTGTATGGTTGTTAGTCACTTACTAACTCAATAATAAATTATTAAGGACACATACGATGTGTGAATTTGGATATTTATATAAATAAATAAATAACTTCTCTTATATGCATTTTATTGGTTGTATTGTCGTCTTCTATTGGAGTCCTTACTCCGATGCAGAGAAATTAATGGTGTATGGAATATTGTACACCCGGATAACAATGACCCATGGAATATTAGATAACATCCACACATGCATCATAATGTCCAACCAAGCGCATGAATCCACGAGCACTCATCTTTCCTTCAAGAGGAATTTGGTTGAACCCAAAAGTGGCCCAAATTGAAAACACTAAAATGAATGCATATGACCCGGCTTGGAATGTTTGGATGCAGTACTTGGGCCTGGTCTAATCTATCCACTCATAATATAACTATTTAAAGGTTTGTCTTATAGTTTCTAATTAACCAAGTAAAGTTTTTGTTTATTTAAATATTAGATGGCAAGAGTATATGAAATATTTTTAGTACAAGTTATCTGTTCAAATAACTTATGTTATTAGTTATTTGATGAAAACCAATATCAAAATTAATGACTTAACAAAGAAATTAACCTTTTAAAAACGTTAATCCTTATTAGGTAAGTAGCACATGTCAATTATAATTCGATTGAACATTAAAGATAACTTATCTACATATTATTTAGTGGTTGATTGTAATAGATTTACATGTAAATCTAAATATTTTTTATAAATGGTCAGTGAATGAATAAAGAACTTAATCTTGATAACATATAAATTAATTTATTTCATAAACTTTCATTGATTATGCATGAATGGATTAGGCATAATACCCTCTATTTTGTTGAATGTTTAAAACTATATCAAAAACATTTTTCTCTCTTCTGACCGTGGCTCATATTAACAAATGTATGATATTGGCTTCGTGGTTTGGTCGTAAGTAATTAAGATGGCGAGGATTGCCTGGACAAATATGAATGGTCGACATTACATAATGATTCTCAAACTCAACCAAAGTTCTGGTGGTCCTTAAGAAACGTGCCTGCATGTCGAAATTCAGAAGCGACAGCCCAGCTCTCGTGCAGAGTTTAGTGAATGCGGCAGAAACGACACTGTGAACAGAACATTATCAAGGTCATGCTTGTTTCTTGCTCTCTTTTATAGGCCTGTTGTTTGGACATTTCTTTGCCTTGTCCTTCAAGTTTTTTCCTTCTACACCTGACGTGACTGTACTTTGATTAAAACCTTTAACAGACCCGTGCATGGGGTAACGTGGGGGAGTTGGTGGCATTAAATGCGCATGGGAGGGTGGCGTGTGGTTACCTTGTAAGACCACCTCGGTTGAGAATCTTTTGTATGTGTCCAATTCCACTTTGTCGTGATTAGGATAGTGCGCAAAGGTTATAAGGAAAAGGCCGTGCTGGCTTTCTGAACTTTTGTATACTACATCTTTCGTATTATGAGCTTTACTCCAAAGTGTTAGTCAAAATAGGAAAGAAAAGTCTCTTTCGGCCGTGGTCTATTGTACTTCCAAAGCCGCTTTATCCCAAAATAAAAAAATAAAGAATGATTTTTTTTGAAAAATGTTAACTCGACCCTGTTTTATATATAAGAAATGAATTTAATGCAGGTTTTGTTCTATGCTCCATATTACATATCTTTTTGCTAAAATATCATTGGAATATGGTCTTTAAGATCAAATTATGTAAATAACATGCTAATTCTACCTTTTCATGTTGTCATATATATGTACTTTACAACACATTTTACATAACATATCTTAACTCTACCCGGTTTTTTACATGTACCAAAGTCGTTTGGTTATGAGTCCCTTTCGTGTATCAATGAGGAAGAAAAGCATGAGTTGTGAGAGACCAAGGAGGACAAAAGAACAAGCGAAAGAGCAGAGATACATTCATGTCTCGAAAGCCCTGCTTGCAAGTCAGAATTTAACTGACACTAAGTCCACTGCAGAGTGGTCTTCGCTTCCCTTTCTTCTACATGCTCCTCTGAGTGGCTCCACTGCAAACTGGTCTTCGCTTCCCTCTCTTCTACATTCTCCTCTAAGTGGTGTCGAGAGACGATGTCAGACTTTCTACCTAACGAGCTTGTCTTCGAAATCTTGTCACGGCTACCGGTGAAGACATTGATTAGATTCAGGTGTGTTTGCAAAACATGGCTTTCTCTCATCTCCAGCCCTCACTTCATTTCCACCCACCTCAATCGTTCACTTTCCAACCCCCAACACCCGCCATATCTTCTCCTCCGCCATTTTGACTTTCGACTTGAGACAGCTCGTCAGACTCTTCATCCTGCCGATGAACCTTTCTCCTGCAGCAATTTCATAGAATTGCGTAGCTCAAATCAGAACATCAACAAGTTAAGGATTGTGGCCGGTTCATCTAACGGCCTACTTTGTCTTGCTGATGATGTTTCCGGTCCCGATGGTGGGTCATATTTTATCTGGAACCCTTCAATTCAGAAAGCCATAGCTCTTCCGCCCCCTCATGCTGGAATCAGCTCTCGCGAAAACTATACTCATTCTCTCGCCTTTGGCTACGAACCCAGGACCGATGATTACAAATTGGTGAAGCTTGGGTATCGCTTCCATGATGGTCAACATGATAACATCCCAGATTGGGTTCAGATTTACACACTACGAACCGGCGTATGGCACACTGTTATGGCCTCGGTTCCTCCCTATCACATCAATGTGGGTTCCCCATCAGCTTTCCTAAACGGCGTAGTTCACTGGCCGGCGTACATTCCCCAGCACGGGGGTGTGTTTCGCAATGTGGTCGTAGCATTTGATATGGAGGAGGAGACGTTTCGCAAAGTGGGGGTGCCGAAGATTTTACGAAAGGCGAAGTACCTATGCGTTGGCATTGCTGTCATCGATGGTCTGCTTGCGCTTGTCTCCTGTAACAGCATGCTGTATATGTCACTCTCTGTATGGGTGATGCAAGAGTATGGCGTCGTTGAATCTGGACCAAAATGTTTGATATCAAAAATTTGCCTCCTGTGAGTATAGTGGTAGGCTTTGGGAAGAATGGTGAGGTTCTACTGACGGGATGTGGAAGGTTGTTTTCTTATGAACCAAGCAACCAGCGAACTGTGGATCTTCGCTTTCGTAGTCTACAAGGAACGTTTTTTCTGGATAAGTATGTTGAAAGCCTTGTCCTACTGAATGTAGAAGAAGAAGTTCCGGCGCAACAAGGGAACGGGTATTGTTTAATTTTTGGGTATTTGTAACTTTATGCTTGATAGTTTCTGTGTCATAGCCTTCAATTCTTGGAAGTTCAGAACCAATTAGCTTTCTTCAAGCTACTTTTATAAACTTGAGATAGGATGTTGTTCGTTGTAATTTATTCTGGGAAAAATGAATAGATTCAGTTGTGGTTGTAGTTGATTTTATTGGCCTAAATCTTAGGTTTTTCTTGTGACAGGTTGAGAGGAAAGAGCTGGAAAGCTTGGCATCTGTGTCTAGTAATTGTGTGGATGGTCCTGATAATTTTTTTGGCTATCAAATGGGACTTCTAGCAGAAGTGGCGAGTGGGGTTTTGGGTTGGATTTCAACTCAAGTGCTCTGACTTACGAGATGGTCTCAGCTCGGGCTCATTCCCCAGAAGCAAGGACAGTGATACTACAAATTGGATTAACTCTTCTGAAGCTGATAAAAAAGTTGATTCTTTCGAAGATCTTTGGGATTTTTAGGATGCCTTTCCAGAAACTGGATTCAAAGAATAAGTTGGTGAGTCAGTTAGATTTTGTTCCATTATTTTACATCTGTTATTGAGATTTCGAAGAATCAACTTTAATTTTGGCTGTAGGAGTGCCAAAGGTTGATGAATGACGTATCCCTCGCTGGCCTAGAAGCAAAAGTATTTTATGGTGATGATGCTAGTGGATCTGTTGATTTATTTGCTGTGTCAGATGGGGTCTTGCAAAATTCTAGGAAATGGGATTCGGGATTTAATTTCAACCCGAGTTTCATGAAAAATAACAATATCATCTTGGATTCACGTGCCGAGAGCAAGCAGAATGATTTGATATCATCTCTATTTGATGAGAATGTTGGAGCTAATGAGAACTTTTGGGATTTTAAGGATGCACATTCAAAATCTGGATCTGAACATAAATCAGTGAGTCACTTTAGTTCTTATTTTTTGTTTTGTATACAGTTTTGAAACACTCGAAGAATGTGCTCAAACATATTGGTTGTTGTAGGAAATGCCAAAGGTTGTTGATAGTTCTCCAGCTCGTGTTGAAGCACTTTCTTATGATGTCAATTTCACAAGCAATACTGAAGATTCATGAATAGCATCAGATGTGGTTTCTCCCAAATCTGTGGAATGGGAATTTGGAATTAATTTCTACCCGGTGACTAAAGAGGATATTATCTCTGCGTCTTACAACAAAAGAAAACCAAATGATTTGAATATCTCTCCAGTTGAGGAAAATGAGGAATCTGATGAGAACTTTGGGGAATTCAAGGATGCATTTTCTGAAACAGGACCAAACCACGAGGTGTTGTGTCATCTTGATTTAATTTAGTTAATTAATTTTCTATGCAAAATCTATAAGCGGACATGGATACTAGAAGCTTGGGTTTTAGGAAGTGTACAAGGTTGCTGATTCTTCTCCAGCTGGTGAAGAATTATCTACATCTAGTGTTGAAGTCCAGGTAATAATTCAGTCATTATACTTATTATATAGATAAAATTTATATAACCTGCTGTTCAAAATGTTCTGTAAAGAAACTATGGTTGAATCATTCCTCTTTCCTCTTTCCTTTTCATTTTTCCTTTTGTCCCATTGGGTGGGGAATTGGTTGAAAATGATATAGATATTGATTTTGATAATAGTCGTGAACAAAGGCAATTCTTATGATATATTTCACCGTAATATGACTTATGTGGTGTGAGCTTTAGGCATGCATTGATGCCTCAGTATTGATCAATTTTTTCTTTCTAATCTGATTCTTACTTCCAATATTATTTAGATGTCCCTTTTATTTCTTCATTAGCAAACTAAAGTGTGGTAAATTCTTTTGGTCTCATTAACATATTCTTTTCTAGTTGATGTGTGACTATCTTCTGTTTTACTCTTTCAGAAGGATGAGGTGAGGTCTCAAAATCGCAGGGAACCCTTGCCCATGTCCATTTTCAGTGATGGAGACCTTGATTCCGATGATTCCTTAATCCTTAAGAAGTTTCTGCTGTAACACCTGGCTCCAACCCAAAAGATAGCATCAAAAGTGCTGGTTCCAATGTATCTAGCAATGATCTGATCTCAAGTTTACACAGTCAAGCTGAGCAGAAAGCGTTGGTTAATAATACACCAAATGCAAGTTACCATTGGATGCATTCCATTATTACAGCATTTGAATCTGATACAGTTAACAACAATGATGATTTTGATGATTATTCCTGGGATTTTAAGGCTGCATTTTGGGAATTGGAGCCAAAGACCAAAGTTCTGATGTTGATCTTGGAGATTCACAGAAAAACTTTCCACCACATTAGAGATAAATGATTGAATTGTGCTCTGTCATCTGGATAATCTGAAGGTAGACTTTTCTTTTTTCTCCCCCACTTTTTTGGGGTTGGCGTTCTTGTAATGTTAAATTTCTTGTCTTATTAAGCCTGTGAAAATGTAATTTTGTCAGAAAGCTCAAGGTACTGCTGCTCTTTCTGGTGAAGAGGCAAAAGCAAATTCTCTTGGTGAGGAAATCAAGGTTGGTGACTGTATTTAGTCATATGTGTCTTTTGCTTCTGCTTATTACTATCTTAACGTCTTTGGTGTTCCACTTGAGTAATCATTGCAGTAAAGTCTGATAAACTTGTGTGCGAAAGCATATTAAACTAAGTTGGTGGCTTATTCTTAAATGCATAAGAAATTAATCGATAAGATGATAGTTTCTTCACTTAAGATCATATCTCCTTAATCACTTCAGATTAGTAGCTTAGGAGTGTAAATTGTTTTCATTTTCTTGGCCTTCAGTTTGATAACTTTCTCCCCTCTCACCAAAAAGCAAATCAAATTATACAGTCTATTAATCATCTTCTTATTTTGCATATGGTTCTCTCACTCACTTTGATTTATCTTTTTGGTCTATGATTACAAATAATTTGATTTACTGACTTTTCCATCACATGTTGCTTTCTGTTGCAGGAATTCTATAATGAACTGAACAAAGATAATCTGATCTCTGAAGAAGTGCAGTCTGGAGAATATATCACAGCAATTTTCTAGTTCTACAAAGACCAAAGTTCCTTGCTATTAGTGTGGAGTATCAGTTAGTAAAAAGAATGTCATTGGTAGGCATCTTTTACATTTATTTCTAAGGAAGAACCATAAAGGATCTTCATTACTGCTATAGCTTGTACCTTTGAAGTCATCTCTGTTATTCCCATCAGATTATGCATTTAGATATTTACTGTGAGTTAAACACAAATAATGTCATTGTACTCGTGTTTTAAATTTGTTAGTGTGTATGCTGATTTTTTTCTTAGCTATAAATTTGAAGCCATGTTTGGTCTGCTGACAGTAATTTAAGCATATGACCACCATTATAAGTTGCTCATTTTCCTTTTTCAGCCACATATAAGAAATTGCTTATGCAGTGGTATATGTGCTAATATTGAACCAATATTTCTTTGCTAGCTTTAAGCTATCTTCTTACCTTGTTCGCTACCAATTTGTCTTCTCTCACAATTTTCCTTCGATTTGGGTGAGAAAGCAAGCCCATGTTAGGTTGGATTCTTATTTGTGTAGCCCTTATGTTTTAAGAGGAGTACAATTTCCAGTATGACCTTAGGGGGATGTGTTATGGACTTAAATATTAATATGTTTAGACAACTCTGCATCTGAGAAGCGGTTCTGGATCTAGTGCAACGGATAAAGTACTAGTATGTTTGTCAAAAAATGTGTGAAAGAACTAGTTTGTTACTTTCTACGTTGAATTGGTTAGAATATTGTGACTAGTTCGGCTTGTTATCCATGTGTGTTTTGCTCTAACAGGCAAAAAAGGATGCGAGGTAAGCTGTGGAACTCCTAAAGGATGTAACTTCTAATATAACAATCCTAAAATTGGGATCAATTGAGGAGCAGAAATATTATGTTTGGACATGGTCTAACGTGCTCTCTGTTTGTATCCAAGAGTTGAAAGATGGAGCCTGGATTTGGAAGCAGTCCGTACGAAGGAACATACAGAGTCAAATTTATTGTATCAAACTTTACATGGCACTTTATTTAGAATTCATTTATAAGATCTTCTTTTGTGATTTATTCTATTTTCAACACGAAGGGCTTACGTATGTTGAAGATTCTTAAGAAATTTACATGTATAATAATTTTCCTTTTTAAAAGAATGTCCATGAATCAAATAAATTTCATACATTAAGACAGGACTAAAATGAAAGGGCTTTGTCAAATCTAAACTATTAGAATTTGTTAAAAATAATAATTATGTCATGTTGTCAATATAATAATATATTAAGAAATTCATCTCCACCTCAAAAACTAGTTTATGAGACAAAGAAACATATTCATATTTAATTAGACATACAGACTTATACATTAATAATGTTGAACTAAATATTTATGCCGCAACATATTTTGTCACTACAATGGTTTAACATGGACCATCTTGCAATACTACTTTATGTGAACTTTGCAGAGTATTAAAAGAAAATGAGAGGATTATACAAGAACACACAAGGAATATAGACTAATATATGAATAAGGTTAGATAACTGTATAAAAAGTTGTCTTCTAAAAGGCAGCTCAAAGACCAGATTTGCACTTCCAAATATCATAAACTCGGATTAAAGAACTGATCAAGAGCCATTGAGTAATTAAAAAAAGGTTGAAAAAGATAAAGCAGGTTCGATAAAAGACGGTTCAAAGAGCTCCACTTTTTTTCTTTCGGCAGGGCCTGCAGGCTTTTTGTTGGTTCCGTTGTGGTCTTCCATCTGAATGCCCACCACGATGCAGGGATCAACGGATGGTGTATATCCCATCCGAATGACAATGACGCATGGGATATTTTAAACGGGGCATTGTATAGATACATCCATATCCACCATGATGTGCAATCAAGAGGATGTATCCAAAGGAAGTGCCTTTTCCTTCAAGAGGAATATGGTTGAACCAAAAATGAGTTCATATGACTTGGTTGGGAATGTGTAGATGGAATACTTGGGCCGGCCCTAGTTTACTCTCTCACAAAAAACTATTTTGCAGATTTATCTCATACTTTCAAATTAAACAAGTAAAATATGTATTTATTGTGAATATCAAATCTTTTTATTTAGTTATCTTATTCAATGGGTGAAACCCATAAATTATATTCATAAACATATGTATAGTTGTTGGATGAAAAGCAACTGATTGTTCTTCTCGGTCATAAATTTGATATAATCTTTTATCTTCTTTTTTTTCAAAGTACTTTTATAGTATAATAAATTGTGTAGAAATTATAATTAGTTAGGACTAACAAAGAAGAGATATTATCAATTGGTCATTGTTATTTCATGATCTATTTATTTTTCATTTACTAAAGCTATTGAGGTAGCTAATTACTAAATATTGTATCAAACTTTACTTGGCTCTTTATTTCGAATTCAATGATAAGATCTTTTTTTTTTTTTTAGCACGAAGGGATATTTATGTTGAAGATGCTTAACAAATTTACATGTATAATAATTAATAACAACTTAATTATAAGAAAAAGTCTTCTCTTTCAAAGATAGCTCAAATGAACGGATTTGTATTTCTAAATTGCATAAACTCGAATCTATTAGAGATATGTGTCTTATTTAAGATTGATTAATTCCATATTTAGTTATCTCCATGATTAGGTGCGAGATTTTATATATATACTAATGATTGATTTACAAAATCATCATATTTTGAAAATTGTTAATATGCAATATGTTTCTATAAGTATGAAAATGTTATCTTTCTTATTTTGAAGATTTTTCTTTATTGTCAAGATACATGCTTTATAATGAAATTTTATACACATAAAGTTTCATATAAAAAACAATATACCAACAAAAAAAACTCTAAAACTATATAAGCTTTTCTTTGTTATGATTTTTGATAGGGTCAAGAAACTAATAGAGATGAAGATGTAAAAACATTAATTATTGTGTAATTAAAAGAAAGATAGAAAAAAAAAATAAAGCAAGTTTAGTAAAAGAATGTTCAAGAGTTTTCCTGTAATACAAAATAATAGCTTTTTATAGCTGTCCATCACCTACTAGCTCAATGGTAAACTAGTAGAAATACTTGCATATGTGAATTTAAAATTTTGCATGAAAAAAAAAAAAGAAGAAAAAGAGTTCTCATGCAGGCATTTTATTGGTTGTATTGTCGGCTTCTGTCGGTGTCCCCACCCCAAAGCGGAGAAGTTAATGATGTATGTCCCATACGAATGACAATGACCCATGGAATATTATACATGTACCATGATATTGATAACGTCCATATGCACCATTATGTCCAATCAAGGGCGTCGATCCAAAAAAGCTGATCTTTCCTTGAAGAGGAATTTAGTTGAACTCAAAAGTGGCCCAAATTAGAAACACTAAACATGAATGCATATGACTCGGCTTGGAATGTTTGGATGGAGTTCTTGGGCCGGGTCTTATTTATTCACTCATTTATAAGTATTTCAAGGTTTATCTTATAGTTCTAATTAAACAAGTAAACTATTATTTATTTAGTATTTGGTAACTTATAACTTAAGAAACTTACTTTTAGATGGCAAGAGCATATCAAATATTTTTAGTACAAGTTATCTATTTAAATAACCTATGTTATCAAAATCAATAACATAACAAAGCAACTATCCTTTTAAAACTTTTACCCTCATTTCCAATTCCATTGAACATTAAAAATAACTTAGTTCATATACTATCATATATTATGTTCATAAATATATGTATAGTTGTGATAGATTTACATGTGAATCTAAGAATTTTTTATAAATAGTCAATGTATGAACAAATAACCTAATATTAGATAAACAATATCTCTCATTCAATTCCAATTAAAAATAACTTATTTACTTACTACTCATGGTTGATTATAATCGATTTACATGTGAATCTAAGGATCTTCTATAAATGGTTAGTGTATGAACAAATAAACTAATCTTGATAACATATGAATTAATTTAATATAATATTCAAACATAATGACAAAAATGAATCATTTTCTCAACTTTTCAAGTCCTAAGAGTAAGACAAACAACTACTCTCTAAAGAAGGCAAAAAGTGAATGATAGTGACTAGACGAACACAAATTCAAAAGAGAGAAGGCCAAAGCAAAGGTAAAGGGAAGAAAGCCTAAAAGAGAGGCCATTTGAATATGCTCAACGTGCAAAAGAGGGTTAATAATGAAACTTTCATTAATTAATGTTAAATTATGAATTTATTTCTTAAACTCCGCAAGAATTAATTATGGATTGGGCATAATACCCTCTATTTTGTTAAATGTTTAAAACTATATCAAAAACATTTTTCTTTTTCCTCATCGTGGCTCATATTAACAAATGTGTTACATTGGCTTCGTGGTTTGGTCGTGAAGCAATTAAACCAACGATGATTGCTTGGACAAATATGAATGGTCGACATTACATAGTGATTCTCAAACTAAACCAAGGTTCCGGTGGTCCTCAAGAAACGTGCCTGCATGACGAGAATAAGAGTGGATCGTGCGCATGATGTAGCCAGCGCTTGACTCTACGGTACACAGTCGACGGGCCTGCGTACACCGTTTCCGGAATTTTCTAACCGCAATTCCTTCCTTGGCAGCCAAACATCTCACAAATGTTATTTTCCAATTGCGAAGCGTCACCGTCAAGCGTGAGATTCAGGGATTCTTGTTTTCTAATATTCTCGAACTCATTCGTGGTTAATCTCTCCAAATCTTCCTGTATGTTTTCTATCAATTTCATCAACTACCCCACTCTCTCTCTCTCTTTTTCTTTCTCGCGTTTCTCTCCGATCCATTCACTGTTCACGCATTGCCCAACATTTGTATCCTGTCCGGTTTTGACAAAACGATTCGATTTCACGGTTTTGATCCGAATTTTGTTGATTTCCTGGTTGTTTTTGATGGTCTAGGGATCAAAATTGAATACCTCGTTTTCAAGGAGTTACTGTTTTGATATCTTGCGTTTTTTGGTGGAGAATCCGGTTCGAATTTCAAGAAGTTAGAATTCAATCCGGAAATCTTTGATGGGTGGCGAAGAAGCTGCAAGAACGCGAATCACTTCCGGTGAAGCTGAAGATCGAATGGCAGCGTGAACAGGGAGAGGAACAGAGAATTTCGAATTTTTTAATTTGGATATTGGGGAGTTCGGGGTTTTGGATTTTGGACCAACCCAATGCGGCGGAGCAATGGCAGGATCGGAGCCAAAGAAGAAGCCGGAGAGAAGTACCTGGGTCTGTCAAAACTGGTCCAAATCCTTTCATTTTTAGTCGTCTTCGTCGCCGGCGTCGTGATCGGCCTCGCCACCACGTCGCACCTCAATCGCAACTACTTCGCCTCAACCGCCGAGCTCTACTCCAATTGCACAACCGCCGCCCCCGCCGCCGCCACAGTAGTGAGGAAATGCGAGAAGGTCGTGGACTGTATGAGCATGGAAGCCTTTCTGAAGCCGACTAATATAACGCATCGAATGTCCGACGACGAGCTGCTGTGGAGGGCGTCGATGGTCCCCAAGAAGGAGTATCCATACAAGACGAGAGTGCCGAAGGTCGCGTTCATGTTCTTGACGAGAGGCCCCTTGCCGATGCTGCCATTGTGGGAGAGATTCTTCAGAGGAGCCGGAGGTGGAGACTTGTTCTCTATCTATGTCCATGCGCCTCCAGGCTATGTTCTCAACGTGTCGAGCGACTCGCCTTTCTATGGACGTGAAATCCCGAGTCAGGTGCGAGTCTTCTCTGTATTTGAAGGAATTATAAGACTTTGCAGTGCATATAACACGCCAAATGATATCATAATCTGGTTTTGTCGGGTTTCACAGCATGATATCATAACATATGTATAAAAAATTCGTAGTTTAGGTGTAAAACCTCGAACTCCTGAAACTTTTGTCTCATTATGTTGTTTGGAACTTGTGTGAAATCCTTTATACATAAATAAATAGTTCCCCTTCTTACTAACGGGTCTTAAGTAGGAATGTGAATTCCTGGGGCCTGTTCTTGACTTGAATGGATGAATTAGCTCTCTTTGAGTTGGCTGTCTTTCTAAGAACAGGCCCCTGTAGAAAAGCAGAGTGTTAGACTTCACTTTACCGATTTGTTTCCCCTTCAATATGATTAACAATATGGGGAAAAGAGTATTTATACTTCATTTGGAGGGAAAGAAGTTGAGAATTTTAACTGGGACAGTAGGAGACTTGGCCAGTGCTTGTTTGGAGATTGTCCTGCATGATGGTTAGCAGTGGCTAATTCTGAAGCAAATTGGATGCATAGGGTTGGTTATGATTTTCGTTGTTTGGTTAAGGAGGATGCTTTTCAGAGAAGGCTGAGGTTTGGAATGTGACTTTGATCCTTTTTGGCTGAAAAACCGAGTGCAATGGAGGAACCAGAAGTGTAGTTGATAATTTTGATGATAAGATACAATAGAAAGTTAAGCTGCCAAGAAAGTGCTTGAATTGAGATTAAAACAGAGAGCACAACAGAAAACATGAGACTGAACTAGTAAACATTAGGTGCAAATCAGTTGGAACTTATCCTTTTCATTTCTAATCTCATATAGGACTGAAAAGAAAATTACAACTTATTTTTAATTTAACACTTCTTGTCTAAAAATGCAAGAGAGATTTAAGATGATTGGATTTTTAACAGTGGATCTTCATCTAAATGTTTTGAATTTTAGTACATGTTCATATGAAGTATTGTCTTTGCAATATAATGTTAAAAGAGAATTGAGGATGATGGATAGAATACACATAAAATGTTCAAATAAGCTGTTTTTAACTTAATGCTTCCTATCTAAAAATGCAAGAGAAGATTTAAGATTATTGGATTTACAACCATGAATTTTCTTCCAAATGTTTTAAATTTTGGGTATATTAAGATGAAGTATTGTTTTTGCAATAAAATGTTAGAAGAGAATTGAAGATGATAAACAAAGCACATATATCCGTTATAGGGTAATAACTTTGAAATTTATCCCCTAAACATATCTTTAATAATAGTTTTGGAAGGTACTCCTAGATAAAGTATTTAGATTTGTCAATAGGAGCAAAAGAGTTGTAAATTATCTTTACTTTGCTATGGATGATCTTAAATTTTTGTTGAGCGTGGGTTCAGTAGCCCCGTTTGTAAATAAAACCTCTCCCTTTTTAAATGGTTTTCAACACCCTTTCCATCACTGAAAATGGTGCGTATCGGGCCAAATTTTCATGGTTCAAAATCTAGCCCTAGAAGTCCCCGATTTCATATTTTGGAGTTACCAAAGATGCATTAGTTCTTCATCCATAACTGCAGTCATGGATTCTAATTGAAGAGACCCCATATTGTTACATAAGAACCTGCCAAAGCTGATGGACTGGTATAGTTCAAAAGAAGACTCCTTACGTTGCTGACAACTCACCAACAACTACATTCATCTGCACATCATAGATTTTGTGTTGCTTTTACATTGAATCATTTTTATTTTGACCTGATATCTTCGTTATAAGTAGAAATATCTCTTTCTTCTAATCACTCATTTTGGGATGATTGAGTTGAACTAAACCTAGTTTCAGATGTAACATTTCTTCCTTTGTGAAATTGAACATACTCAGAAGATAGAATGAGAACCGAAATGAATAACATATTGCTTATATTTATATGATATTTTGTTCCTACTTCTAATGACCAATTTTAAGGAAAAACTAAGCCTTTGTATCACATTGGGAAATTGTTAATTCTCCGGAAATGGTATTCAAAATGTAGCCTTTGATGAAGCATTTTACTGCTTATACCTTCCATCTATCTTGCACTGAAACCATTCTGTTCTTATCCAGACTGTTGCATGGGGATCGGCAACACTAACCGACGCCGAGAGGCGCCTTCTGGCCAACGCCCTGCTCGACTTTTCAAACGACCGATTTGTTCTTCTTTCCGAGAGCTGCATTCCGGTCTACAACTTTCCGACCGTCTACAAGTACCTCATCGATTCTGCACACAGCTTCGTCGAATCCTACGACGAACCCACCCGCTACGGACGCGGTCGCTACAGTCGCCATATGCGTCCCCATATACACCTCCGTCAATGGCGAAAAGGGTCTCAGTGGTTCGAACTTCACCGGACGCTGGCCGTTCACATCGTCGCCGACACCAAGTACTACACCCTCTTCAGAAAACACTGCCTTCCCGCTTGCTACCCAGACGAGCATTATCTTCCGACTTACCTGAACATGTTCCACGGTTCTCAGAACTCGAACCGGACTGTGACTTGGGTTGACTGGTCCGCCGGCGGTCCGCATCCGGCTATGTATAAAAAGGAAAACATCACACAAGACTTGATACGGACCATAAGGAACAACGGCACGCTCTGTTCGTATAATTCCGGGATGATATCCACCTGTTATCTCTTTGCCCGTAAGTTTGCTCCATGTACGCTGGAGCCTTTGCTTAACATGAGCTCAACAGTAATGAAATTTTGAAATTCATGATTCTTTTAGAAATTCTCACACTTTCTCGAGAAAATGTAGTATTGGGTCAGTTTTATTTTCCTTTTTCGGGTACTAATGTACAGCAAGTTTTGTCCCATTGAGAGAATTTATCACTGTTGCAGGAATTTTAAGAAATATCAGCTCTCCAAGAAAAAAAAAAAAAAAGCATGAATCTAAAGAAAAATGTAACCATTGAAACCTGAATAGTCCTCTTTTACATGCAATTGTAGCAAGTAAGTACTTTGCTTTCTTAAATATACCTTTCAGGTGAAATGGCACCACTGTTCTGCTTCCAAGAAGGGAGTTGGAGTGTATTAGAGGAAAGGAGTTGTCTTAAACCTTAACCCTTTTAGGTATAAACAAGGACAGAAAAATTGAAGATTACTCTCTTCTCTTAGTAACTTAAGTTTTCTAAGCCTCACATTCATAGACTATAGTTAGAAACTTAATTGCCAAAGATGACTATTTACCTTCGCTTCAAATCAATTTACACAACTAAGAAATGCTAGCAGCTGACCAAAGTGCAACTTTGTGTGGTAGTTGTGACTAATAGAATCTAGCCAAATAATCCCACATAAGAAAGTTCTTAATGAACTGAATATTCCAGACCATGACAAGTTCATTAAAGGGAAAAGATAAATTGATCCTAGGCCACAAAGCTAACCAGCACGTCCATGCATTATTATGAAGATCATCAAGATTATTTAAGAGGAAGAACATCTTTAATAAATATTTGAAGTTGCAGAGTACACAAATAATTAGCTCCTCGGATCAGGCTGACTCTATGAGGGACCGAACAATCACAACAGATCCTTATAACCCTACTAAAATCTCTGACATTATTATGCTCATGTGCAACAGACGACCGCAAACTATGTGCCACAAAGAGACACTAAATGTATACAGCGATGTAACGATCTCCCTTGTTCAAAACCAGGACATTGGAAAACCAGTATATCAAAGGCCTAATGTCAGAGCATCAAACTAAGCTGCTGCTACCTGTTCTGCTGTTGGAGGAATTGCCGATGATGAGTTCTGGGATTCATTCATCTGAGGAGGTCCTGTTTGGGAACGCTGCAGCCCTTCTGTTTGAGCCCATCCAGATGGTGGATGATATGATTCCGTCATTACAGGGATTCGAGGAGGTCCTGACTGTGAGTGCTGCATCCCTTCTGTTTGAGCCCATCCAGATGGCGGATGATAAGATTCTCTCGTTACAGGGTTTCCTGATGGGCGGTACTCAGGTCCAGGCATATGAGGTCCAGATGGGGAGTGTCGCTGCCATGCCATTTGAGCAGGTCCCGGTGAAGAGTGCTGCTGCCAAGCCATTTGTGTTGGTCCTGGTGATCCTTCCCTTTGAGTCAGTCCATGTGAAGGATGATGTCTTTCAGCCATTGACGGGTTTACAGTTGGTGGATGCTGCAGTCCAGCCGCATGAGTAGGTCCTGATGGTGAATGCTGCTGCCATGCCATTTGCGCAGATCCTGATAGCCCTTCTCTTTGAGTCGATCCCCAGGAAGAATGATGCCGTTCTGTAAATGAGGGAGGTCCTGCTGCTGGCTGCTGTTGCTCAGTCATTTGGGTGGGTCCTGAGGGAGAGTGTTGCTGCCATGTCATTTGAGAGGGTCCAGATGGTGTGTGCTGTGGTCTTGCCATTTGAGGGGGTCCAGATGGTGTGTACTGTGGTCTTGCCATTTGAGGGGATCCGAGAGGTGAATGGGAAGGTCCAGCAGTTTGAGGAGGTGTTCTTGACGGCAGAGGTGCGGATCCCCACCAATTCATACGTAAAAGTCTCTCAAGCTCTTCACTACGCCCAGCTTTCCCAAAAGCCTCATTTACACATTCCTGCAATGCTGGAGTAAGTCCAACACCATACCTCATCATCTCACCTAGCAAAGCCTGGCTCTTGTCCAGTATACCTTCATTGCAAAGTCCCTTGATCACAACCTCATAGCAAGTAGGGTCTGGTTTAGGATCTTTTTCTCCCATTTTGGACAAGATCTGTGCACAATCCATTACCTTGCCATTCTTGATCAATTCATCAAAAACCCTGTTGCCAAAATTAGCAACTACCCTCAAGCCAGCATCAACCATTCTGTTGAGCACCTTTAAAGCATCATCAATCCTGTTTGCTTTCAAAAATGCATCAATCAAAGTCCTATGACAAGTAACATCTGGAGACAACGACTTTGCAGACAGTTCTGCAAACATCATCTCTGCCTCTGATAACATCCCATTCTCACAAAATCGCGCAATGATATTACTATACCCCGCAACATCCATTTGGAAAGCCTTCGAATTTTGCTTTGTTCCCACCTTTTTAAATGTGGGAATTGCCTCCTCGATCTTGCCAAGCTTAAAACACTCATTAACCATTATGTTAAATGTGTCTGAATTCACAGCCTGGGTATTTGGTGGGATGTGACTATCCAGCATTAAGTCAAACAACGCCCAAGCCTCCTTTTTCTTTTCATGCTTAAGCAACACCTCCAAAAGAACATTACACGTAGCAGGCACTATCCTAAATTGGCGATGCTGCCAGGATCTATATGACTCCATTGCCTCCTCCTTTCTCCCCTGATTAAAAAACCAGTCCATAAATGTTGCATTCACAACCCCATCATAAACTTGACACCTCTCCTTAAGCTCATCAAAAAGTTCATTTGCTTTATCCAGATTCCCCAACTCTAGGAACCCCTTAATCAGGTTGTTGTAAACTAATGAGTCCGCACCTTGCCCCTTATTCAACATTTCTCTCAAAAGATCCACTGCCTCCTCAATCCGCCCAGCATCAATCAACCCTTTCGTCAAATGCCGGTATGTGACCGATGATGGACTAAATGGCGCATTCTCAATTATGTGGCGGTAAACTTGCAAGGCCTCATCAACCCTCCCCTCATCACAATGGGTATTAATCAAATTATTATAAGACACAACGTTCGGGATAATGTTGTATTGGTTGAAGAAGTACTGGAATAGAGCCACAGCATCATTGTACCTATACCAGTAAAAACATCACATTTAACCATCATCCTAAATCCCAGTTCAACACAAGATAAGAGAAAATAAACGAAATAACAGGTATCATGCTAAAATCTGAAACCAGATAAAAAGAGTAAAGAAAACAAAAGATTAAAACAGAAGAACAGTATAATGTTAAAAATCAAACCAATTAGTTCCAAAAGATAAAAAATTTTAGGCAGATATGCTGCAATGCTCAAGTATTAAGTGGCCAATATAGCAATAGCCTCGCTGAACCTTCCCCAAACCAACGGTCCTAACCAACAAAAATTGGGTCTTTTACTACAATCAACACAGCTACTCATCAAACCGAAGTGGGTGCTGGGCACATTACGGCTGACCTAATAAATCATCCCAATAAGAAAACTAGGCCTTTATGTATAAAACTCCATGATAAAAACACACACCTCTTGGCGCGGTACATGGCGGCAATAATGGCATTGCATGTGAAGACGGTAGGGCGGGTATTGGAGTACACAGAGTGGCGCGCCACAGAGGAGGCGGCATCCAGGTCGGCGGCTCTGATCAACGACTGCACCCGATTGTGGAGGTTCAGCCGCGGCCCCACCAGCGACGAAGTCGATTCCGGCAACCTCGGCGCGTTCGGATCGCGCTGCGGCGGGGGCTGGCTCGGGTCCCTCCGCAGCGCGTGCAGCGGCGGCTCGATCCGCAACCGACGCTTCCTGCGACGCCTCTCCGCCGCAGCCTCCTCAGCCGACGAGAACGCGAAGCCCCGAGTCGACGTGGCTCGACACGCGTTGTTTGCGTTCTGGAGGTGATCGAGAAGTGGGCTTACCGGTACGGTTAAATTTTGAGTGGTGGGAAAAGAAGCAACGGACGAGCGTCGGAGAGAACGGAGGACGAGGAGGCGGAAGAGTGACATGCTGGTGTCTCTCTGTGCGTATGTGTGATCGACAGAGAGTGAGAGAGACGAGAAGGGCTGTTGCTTAAACCCTAGTAGGTAAAGAGCAAGGTTTTGGATTGGGGGCGAGTGTACTTCAAACGCTTGTGTCTAGAGAGTTCTCCTTTGCGGTTTTTTGTGAGAAGGCCCTTAAAGTTACAGTTTTCAGTTCAACTAGAAATGGAGAATGAGAGTTGAATATATCATTTGCCATCTTTTTTATTAAAAATAGGCATAAAGTTTAATGTAAAAATTAGTTTTAAAAAGTAAATAAGTATTATTTATATTTTGTTCAACATTCTTTGTACACGGAATGTATTTAGGGCTTAAAGTTAAACAAAATAGAATAAATATTTCTTACACATTCAACACACTTTAAAGACTTAAAATTAAAAAAGCATTGTAGTAAATTAATTTAAATTCTAATACAGTATCATAATTAAATTATTTTTTTTTTAAAGTTAAGTGGATACTTTTCTTATATATAAACAATACTTAAAACTCATATATTTCAATGTAAGACTTTTGACTTTAATATTTTGAAGTTTTTACAAGGTATTTGTCATCCAAATAACAATACATTTCATTGGAATTGACCCAAAAATATAGTAAGTTTGTTTTATATTTGACTTCATCTTTATCCAAACTTTTCAAGATTTAAACTCTATGTCAAATTTTGAAAGGATTTTTGCTTCATGAAAATTCTATAGTAGATCTTTTTTATTAGGTGTAAGATGCATTCCATTTAAGGGTTTGGTTGAAAGGCTTGTAATTAATCACTAACCTAAGGTTTGGAGGGGAAGAAGAGTTGTGTTTTGGGTTACATATTAAAGCTTTTATTTATTTTTTATATGCATGCGTTCAAACTCATATATCTAAATGTTATACTTGAGATTAAGATGTTCTAAATAACACTTGCTCTTAAATAAGTTATACAATTGTTTAACTTAAAAGTTTTAGTTTCAAAAGTTAAAATCATAGCTTGTAATGAATCTAGGAGACGAGTGCTACAAATAACTCAGTAATCATGTCACTATTACGGTTTTTGATATGAAGCATTAAAGAACTTAAAAATCATATTTTTCATAATTTTGTTTGATTTTACTATTTATATAAATATTAAATGTACAATTAGAAATATGTTTTTCAGCATAGATAAAGAGCGATAATAATAATAAAAAAGATAGAATTAAAAAACTTTATTGCTCAAATAATAGTGCTGGCCGTATGATTTAGAATTTCATGGTACCTTTAAGGTGTTTCCTTTTTTTATGTTAGCAGTATTTTCTTACCATTCCCTGCTCAAAGCAGGGAATCGACTGTTTTCACATTGTTCAATCATGATTCACTTGCTCACTGAAAAGCAACGAATTAACCAGTTGTAATCTGCCAGCAAGCCTAAAATGGCCGATCCTGAAACTCAGAATCTAAATATACAGCAAGAATTCAGAGAACATGAATACATTGACATCGGAGATGAATCATGAACAAGAAATAGAACCAAATTCCAGGTCCAAAAAGACTCACTCGCATGAATAATTACATGGTTTTTCAAATGCTTACAACTACAAGGAACATGTACATTTGTGTTGAAACTGTTGTCAACAATCCTTGGAAAAAAATCTTCTGTGTCTGGTGGGTCTCTTATTTCTCCTTTGTGATGAGAAATCCTTCTCTGTACTCTTTTTCACAAAATGAATGATAAAAATTCTATGGACAGCAGAATTGGTGAACTCCTGACCAGGACAAAATCTGTATGATAAAATGCTCGTTCATGCCACTTCACATTCTTCATCAGCAGTTTTCCGAGGCTCTGCATTACCACAGAATCGGACGCATGGCTTGAATGCCTGATTGTTGACTCTGGTTTCTTGTGTGAACAGTGATCAATCTTGTCTTTTGCTTGGACGAGTGCTCCACAAAGTAAATCAGTTTGTAGTTTGTTTCACTGCATGTTGAAATGGATCAACCCAACAAAGATCATCCTTTGACGAATTGTTCCACCTTGCGTTGAAGATCTGCATTTCGATGAACGACTGCATTCGGACCTGCATACAAATTGTTACGCATTAGTTTGTGGATTCTCTGCGTAAACTAAAATGGAAGTACATTTTCTGCATAAATAGAGGGACATGAGCAGTACTAGAGATCTAGGATTAGATTGTTGGGAGTCTGCTGGTGCCTGCAAAATTAATAAAGGAATAACTCTCAGAATACATCAATGGAAAATCTGGTAGAAGGCAACTTTTGGTTTAGATAACCGTACTGGCGCAGCAGATTTTGAGCCTTCCATTTAAAGAAGGATCCCCAGAACTATTACTTGGCTGCATGAATAAGGATACAGTAGAAGGTGAAAGTCAGCCCAAAAATTCAACAAAAAGATACATAATTATGAGTAGATTTATGCAACTTGAGATGCTTTGAGCTGTTAAAAACTAGAAGACAACCATTAAGCATGAGTATTTTCTTTTTACCGACCCCCTCCTAAGATATTGCTATCTGAGAATTCAAAGAAGACTCACTGTAGTTCCATCTGAGGCACCAAGTGTGGGAAGACCAAGATGCACTATGTACTCAGAATCCACAATACCAACTTTTTTTGTTCGATCACCCTGAAATATAGGCCGAATGTCAGAAAGATTCCCAAGGGAGCTGAAAAAGAAGCTCTAGAACAGTAATAGTTACCTGGGCACAATAGCCGAGCTTCTTATCAAGGCCCCATGCATGGATCAAGTCATTCTGAAAGGGAGAAAACCATTAAAGAAAACGTGGACAGGAAGATGCAGTACAAAGTTGAAAGAAGAAAAGTCCTTCCAAAGCTAGTAACTGCAGATTGAAATCATGGAGTCATTGAATTGACTGACCTGATTATACTGTTATTATCTAAATTCTACCGTTTCTACCAAGATAATCTTATGTACTATTTAATAGTGGTTTCCTCAACAATTAGGTTTGCAGGGTGGATTCCGGTTACTGCATCACATGAGTTATGCGGATATAACTTCAATTCAATTATAGGCGATCAGTTTCAAGCCTACCTAATCAGTCCAATGTGATATGGTTCATAAGATGCAAAAGAAACTATAATTAAACCTTTGTTTGTTCATACGGAGGTCAAATATAACATACCTGGATCATATACCATGTACATTGCCAAGCAGCCCTTGAGAATACAGGAGCCATCATTTCCACCCAACTGCGTAATGAAACAAAGAACTTTTTTTTTCAAGTACGAAAATTTATGAGAATGAGAAAGCAAAATAAGATAGAACCAACAAACAGTTACACGGCTAGTGATTCTTTACCCCACGCATGGAGGATCAGTGCTCCGATCATCACACCTGCCACTGCCTTTGTACTTATAATACCTCCTGTTCCAAAATTAAGTAAAAATGGTTCAAACTCAATTATATCACATACCATTGGAACCAATTCAAAGAAACTGAAGCAATCTAAATGTGTAGAAGTCAATCATCACAAATTGTGAATATATTGAAACAGATACCGCTACTATGCAGTTAGTTGATCACAAAACGAACTTAGCCCATTAAAAAAAGGAAAAAAAAAATTACTACAACCACAAGGAAGCACAAAGAATTTTCAAGTAACTTGCATCATTTTGTCCAACAGGATCTCTAAGGTTTGGCCTGTAACTTTGTTTCCCCCTTTTGAGAGGTAACCAATTTACAGTTTGGTGAAACCATAATGAGTATTAGCCCTCAAAATATTGCTGTTGCAGTAATATCTATTGAACTATAGATCTAGAAATGCAGTATCCCATTTTTTTGGAAAAGTACACTGACCTGTGCACCTTTGATCTGCTCCTACGCATAGTAATTGGATGATGCAACTCTGATTTACCAGGATCCAGTGCTGGCTGCGATATCTCAAGTCCCTCTCCTTGAACAATAGATAGATATCTGCAAGAGATTGGTATGCTGAGATCTGAAGTCTAAATCTGGCCTCCATGAGAAGAGGGAAATAAAAAAAAATATAAAAAAGAAGCAAAGTAGCTCGTTGCATCCCACAATCATATGTTAAACTTGATTTGCGTCTCAATACAATCCGTCCTTCCATGATCTCCAATACATCCTATGGCACATGACTATATTTCCAACTAATAAACACAAAAATGATTTCAACGCATATCATAGAAAATATCAGTCGTGATCATTGGTTGCACCTTTTTAAGAATATTATCAATTTGCCTAGTCTGCACCAGATACCAGAGAGTTCTTTCAACATTTGGAGTTACATACTCTATTCAAGGAATTGATACAACAAAGGCTGCTGAGGGAATTTTAGAGTATAGGACTGTAATTTCAGCAATTTCATTCTGGAAAACTAACAAATAAACCATACTTACCGTTTTGGGTCAAAATTCTCAACTCCAAGATCTTCATCCCAAAGGAATATATAATCATATTCAGCAACTATATCTGGATGTAAGAAACGCTTGGCAAACCACCTGCACATCACATTGTATTGTTTTGTTAAAGACTCCTCTTATGCACACAGACTCAAGACAAGCCATCTCCCACCGTAAGAATCAGCATTACCATTTTGTTTGATTCTTTGCAGACACGTGTATGGCGTGATCACTCCATGCTAAATCCCTCCATTCATCCACAATGCCATCATAATGAAAAAGCATCACAACGAAATTGCTTGAAAGAAACTGAAACAGAATGTTCAGATATTAGACACAAATAGGTGCAGATAATTCTGGAAGCAGAGGGAAATTACAGGAAAAACGCAACCTTTTTCACAAGTTGATTCACTAAGTCTTTTTGCTTGATTCCAACAGCAATGGCTAACAAGTTGACAGAAGGCTTTGCTTTGTTCTGACACATAAATATCACAAGTTATGTGTCAAAAAATATTAAATGGAAAGGGCAAGAAGATCAACAGATTAGTGCATGACATTGTATATAAGACTCTAGCAACTCGTAAAACCATGTGTCAATTGTCATATGATCCAAAATAACCACAATAAAGCTGTTGTGAAATACTACCAAACATATATTAAAACAGACAGCCTAACATTGAGAATCTCAGCAATTGCTTCACTTACAGTTTCTGGAATGGAACCCCATAACTGCCGCATTTCCAAGTTAGATGTTTTGGTGACAATTCCTTCAGGTAATGCCTCACTCCCAGGGGACTTGCAACGACTCTAAAGATTTGGGATGGAAAAATAAGAGGAAAAGCATGTAGCGTCTCAGCTTAATGTGCCACTACAGAAAGGACTTCCTTAAAAAAGTAATAAAAAAATAATAATTCAAAAAAAAAAAAAAAGAACAAACCTGGCATGTCTTAGACTTTAGATTCTCTTTAGAAGAAATCACTCTCCATCTTGCTAATCTCTGCATAAATCATTTCAATAATTACGATGAATATTAATAAGTACTATCATCCATCTTATAAATCTTTTTAAATTTCCTCATGCAGATTATAGCTTTGAAACAACACGAAGATTTGGGTGACTGAATGAACCAGGTTAATTTTCCACCATATCTGATTTGTCCACCAGTAAATACATAACATTTCAAATTTTCAAAGACATGGACAGCTAGCAGCATGGGAAGTTTTATACCCGACTCAAACAGTATAAAAGAAAATGACGACCAAAAGCAGCAGGATCTATTCTGACACTTCTACTGATATCATCAAATCATGAGCTTAAGGACTTACACTGAAGAAAAATTCTAACTCTGCCAATTACTGGATCACTATCAGAAAGATATTCACTTCATAGCCATATATAACAAAGGAAGCAGAATAGGATGAAAAGGAACGTTAATCAAGCATTCCAATGGTCCAAAAATACTATTATTCTTAGGATTCATGGTTTAAACTGATTGTGACTTTAAAAACAATTTAAGAGACTAAATAAGTAAGTACTTGTTTTTAAATCCCCTATTGTCATATGGAAATATAGTTGAAGTCGTGGAATCACAAACACCAATTAGTCCAGCCATAAGAACCAAGAGCTAAGCAGCCATTTAATCATGCGTAGTGATGCCCCTTCCAGTTCTAACTTATGACATAAAAATTGATTATCTCTTCCAACTTATTCTTCTCGTCAGTAATTAGCCTGGCAAGTACCATAAAAAGATTGGAAGAGGAATTGCTTCCGTGCTGGATGATGTCAAAATTTTCCATAATTTTCACAGCTTGACATACTTTCACTCAAAGACATATAAAGATCAACGCAAATGAGTCGAGGGCCATCCTTTTCATTGGACAGGATTAATCAAAATATATACAATCAACAAGTAGTATCCAAGAAAAGTTATCTGTTAGAAATACATACATCTTTGTAGTCCTTTGCAACGAAGGCATTACCAATGAAGTAAGCACCACAAATCAGAGAAATTAGAATTAAGCAACTGCAGAGGCATGACCTAGTCTTTAGATCTGAAAGTACAGAAGCCTGAAAAAGAAAGCACACCAAATGATGAATGTTAAAAGACGCACAGATGTATCATAAAATCAAGTTCAAGAAAATTTAGAAAAGGAAATAAAACGGTGAGACGTATAATATACATCGCATAGTAAACTTAAAAAATTATTCCAAATTCGGGTTATTGTATCATTTGATAAATTCCAATAAGCCAAATTAGCAAAAGTACCAAGTGCATTGATTGCAAATTTTTATCCATTCCTTAAAAGAAAGGATGTAGCAAAAACATCATAAGCAGTCCATCATTTGTTTTTGGCTAAGAAGTTACAAATTCCAGCAAATACTCACATCATAAGCTGAAAAATAGATGAAAAATTCGAATCAAGGATCAAGCAATTCTTGAGAACCATGGGACCCAAAAAAAAAAAAAAACTCATATATTTAGAGAAAAACTCCGCAAAGTACGCACTACAACGAATTCAAAATTTTGAAAATAGAGAAACGTATGTGATATTATTATGGGAGTTAAGCTCACATGGAGTTCACAGATTCGCAGGGGCCAAAAAACAAAGAAGAAAGAAAGGAAAGAAACCTTAACAGTCTGTTCAAATCCTACATTAAAACGATAACTCTTATGTCTTTTCCTTTTCTCAAGTTTTCCCAGTAAACAAGCAACATAACCTTCTAATACTTTGTGACCCAAGTAATCGTTCTGCCGACTTGAACGAATCCCACGGTTGCCAAAACACCCCCGACGAGAAATTATTAAACTGGAAACTAAAATCAACCGAACAGCCACCTCCCAACACAATCCTCCGTGTACTATGCTTTCTCAGAAACCAAACAGGAGGCGAAGCCAAAAAACAAACTCGGACAACGAAAAAGTAAAAAAGAAAAAACTATCATCGAGCATGTCCCCCGAAACCCAATAAGAATTTGATTGGATAAACCCAGATAAAAGAAAAACCAGTCAAGTATGACGCCGAAAGTAAAACTACAAAAAGCTAAGAACTTGACGCATAATCATGCAAAGATGAACATAAGCATACACGTATCGACAGAGACACGGAGAGGGAAGGGAAAGAGCTTACAGAATTGAAAGTTTTCATCTCCTTTCGCTGTTTCGCTTTCCGGGAAAACCAAAAGCACGCGGAGAAAGTATAAAAGAGGGAGAGAGGTGAAAAGCTAAAGCTTTTCAGATTTCAAAAGGAAGTCTTTAAGTAAAGCAAGGAATGTATGGGAGAATAACACTATCTACAAGCACCCCATTGATTTATATATATGAAACATGCAAAGGAAGCTTCTGCTTCTGTAACGTCCGAGAAACTAGAAACGGCGCCGTATTCCAAGGCTTCAAAACGGACCAAACCGCTTAGAAATCGGTCGCGGAGACAGCCATGGACTTTACATCCTGCGTCATCTCTGTCCCTGAACTGATCTGCTTTTGTCGCCGTTGCTTCGTTGGACCAGTAGAAACCCACGACCGAGATACTGGGCGAGTTCCACGGGGAGTGCTGGGCGTCGACCTCGCTCTGGCGTGTCATGTGCTGGTCGACACAATCTCTGCATATCCGCATTAATAGTCACTGCATATTTACATTAATGGCTGCTGCATACATATTTGTGACATTAAAACTGTGACCACAACATCCGCCTTCAATGGTGCTTTTGTACTATGCTTTTCCACCTCCATTATCTGCGACGGTAATTTCGTTGGTAAAACTTTTTTCTTTTTCATAAGTCAAAACCCTTTACCATTTTATTTGATAGCTTAAAGATAAATATATCCCAAAATATACTTAAGTTAATCAGAATGTCATTAAAAGAATTCAAACTCAAGATATTTATTTTGTAAGATTTTTCATACTAACTTTCCTTATTCGAATGGATATGATTTTATTGTAATTCATAATTCAAATGCATGACTTTCTTTAACTTCAAATCATAACTTATCTCATGATTATTATTAAAAAAAAACGTTGAAGGGTTAAGTCCTAGTCTATTTAGGATCGTCAAAGATCGGATTTGTTCATCTAATGATAAAATTTGTTCAATTCAACATTGTAAAGGATAAAGTTTATTCAATCCAAGATTATTAATGATAAAGCAAGATTTATTTTTGATTGATGATAATAAAGTTTATTAAACTTATAATTGCTAATGATAATATATTCATCTATTTTTCACCTTTTCAATTTTGGATAAAAGTTACTGGTGGGAAGTGTTGTCCTATACTCGAAACAAAGTAACATATTAAATTTTATGTGAGAAATATTATCATATTTTAAGTTGAATATAAACCATTTTTTTATAATTTTTAATAGCTAAATTATATCCTTGTAATTAAAGTGACTTGTTTTAAGTAAATAAGATTTTGTTGTGACGCAATTCAAGTACATAACTTATTTCCACTTATGAAACTACAAACTACAACTTACCTCATGATAATTATGGAAAAGAATGTTAAAGATTGAGTCCTGATGTAATCAAGATTGTTAAAGATAGAGTTTGTTCATCACAAGCTTTGTAATGATGAAATTTATTTAATTTAAAATTGTTAAAAATAAATCTATTTAACGTAAAATTCTCAATGATAGAGCATGTTTGACTTAGGATTGTTAATGATAGAGTTTATCCATCTTAGCATTATTGAGGATAAACTATATGCTTACCAACTTTATTCTTTATAAAAAAGGAAATAATGAGTTTTCTACAACATTCTTTTTCAGAGAGTTAGATCATGGGATGCTAACATGAGCTGGAAGTGACGCTTTGTTTTTAATTTTTTAACAAGAGAATGGAGCATGTGAACTTATTTTTATAATGTTTGAACCTTTTGGTACAAGTAAGTTTCGATAAATAATAGAGTTTTTTCAACAAAGATTCCAATGGGAATAAAACAACCATAATAGCATTCGTGGAATACTATGGCTTAAGTTGTCAGTGACAGAACACCCACCATCTCATCTTAGTTGGCACTATAATGGCACATGAATGGAGGGAAAGAGTCGAATATGCTGCCGCACGAAGTTTATCAAGCGACATGATTGCTAAAATAGACTTGGTAATAGTGACTGTATGGGAATTCAAGAGGCATATGCTTGAGGTTCGCTATCTAGTTTTGGGTGCATATTGAGGACACTAGAAGTGTTATGATCACAAGGACTTTTAGTTTCCTCGAGCTTTCGATTACATGGTAAGGGTAAAATGATTACTTTAGTTTATATAAATAACCTTTTTTTAATAGTTAGGTTTCCTATGGTATCTATGAGTATGGGGCCCAGAAAACTTTGAAAGTAAATAACAAAAAGGGCGTGATTTTTAACCCCAAAAAAAAAATCAAAAAGTAAGAATTTTAAGAAAAACAACTATAAAAATTTCAAAAAGTGAAAGATGTTATTAGAGTTATCCCTTCACTTCTTTCAAGTGGGTTGTGTCTATATTACATAATGTTATAGCTTGTTCTCTCCCAAATATTATTATGGATATAAATAAGCTATACTTCATTTTAAATACAGTGCTGCAAGATAGTTTAAGTCAAACTATTGTAATGAAAGAAAATTTTATTGGTGTATATGTTTATTTAGTAAGACATAAGTTAGAATTATTGATTATATATAAGTGTGTTTCTTTATCTCTTAAATTGATTTTTGGATATTGGTATGAATTTTTTTATGTGAGCAAATGTCTAGCTTAATTGATAATATATTTGATACTTGAATGCATATATTTAACAAAAAAATATAAGGTACTCTATGAAAAATTTGTTGAAAATTGAAAGGTTTATTCGAAGTATGTCAATTCTTGATATTTTCTTGTAACTAGACGTGTGACTACTAAACGATTACATTAATATGTAACAAAACCCTTGTTACTGATGATGATTGGGGTGGGTAATCTAGTTTCGGCTGCACATTAAGCCCATTGGAGGCGCCCAATCTTTGATGATGCTAGGGGCTCTGGAGCCGCTAAGTAATGGGCTTCTAGGATTGGAGCTCTCGTCGCCGATGATACGTTGGGGTGGACGGGTTTGACATCCATGAAGAAGTGGGGCTTGGACACTAGCTTTAATATTTCTCTAATTTTAACTCAAATTTTGTCTTTTATATTTTTTTATAGGAGATAGAGATTGTTTAGAGTTCTAATAGTCTGATTGTTATGAAAAAATTTGACTTTTGATATATAATAATAATAATTTTGGGAATTACAATATAATTTTTTTAACATGTATTCAAACTCATATATTTAAGTATTAAATCAAAAATTAAGAAGTCTTAGATAAGACTCGCATCTTAATTAATTTTTTACTTATTGAAATAATATTTTTTTCTCTTATCAAACCAGTTAATACCTTAAAGTATAAAATAAACATTTATTTGTTGCTAGGATAGTTTCTCTTATTTAAAATATCTCTATAATTAGATTCTTCATTTATATTAATAAATACGCTCTTCACTCATTCGCTCAAATTGGAGATATTATTTTGTCTAGTTCTTTCCTGAGAAAACAAATTAAAAGAAAAGTCAAGGGACGATGTTTGGATAGGCAGCTTACGGTGTCCTTCAACCGAACAACAACGTGTTTGGGAACAAAGAAGGCGTCAGATAGTAAAGTGCGCACGGCCTATAAAGTGGCTCCCGTCACCTCCCCGCGCATTTTAGGGTAACTCCTCAAAACTCACAGTTCTCCAAATCCGCCTGACATGGAAGCCGTAGCATGAATAGTGCCCTTCTCTCTTGGTATCCCTTTATGTAGGTACGCTTATGTGTATGAATATATGGGGTATTGTATTTCTATGTATTTGAAGAATCATGTCCAGTCGGAGGGATTCTTATAATGAAATGAAATTGTGTTTTGAGTGAAATTTATGTGTGAACATTATATTTAGTGTTTTATTTTCCGTTTACTTGAGAATGGGCCATCCTTAATTTGTCAGGATGTATCAGAAATGTGATTGGAGTGAGGTGTATATGTATGGAATGCATGAGATATGTATGTGTGTGTGGAAGAAGAATGGGAAGAAGAAGTTGGGAAGGTTTTGAAATTCTGCTGTAATTTGGAGGAATATGAAGAGGGTATTTGGTTGTTTTATGAATGTGATTGAATTAGCTCAGAATTTAGAAGTGATTTCCTTTTACCATGTAAGACATTCATAATCTGGTAGAGGTGATAAACTATCAAACAACATATGTAAAAGAAGCTTGAGATGTATTCGGATTCAGGGGAAAGATGGAAAAGCAGGAAAGAGGTTTTCTTGTTGAGATAGGATTGGATAGAAATTAAAAGATGGGAGTTCCTTTACGGATGATTGGTATGTTTTATGGCATTGAGGTCCAAGATATAGGTTAGCTTGAATGGAACTGGAACCGCAAAAAAGTAACATTTGTGGATTGAAATTTGATAATCAACAGAATCAGTAGTTAGAAAGTCCTCTGAGCAACCGTGGAGATTTCCCATAGAATCACTTCAGGAATGGCGTCAAGGCTTCTTTGTATGTTGTTATCCTTAAGGGCAAGTTGAAGGGAAGAAATCAGAGAACAATGACAGTATACTGTTATTTAATCCTTCTCTACCTTTCTCTCAGCCCCTCTCTCTCATTTAGTTGTGAGTACTATTTTGTAAAGATAATGTTGTGTGAAGTCTTCGTGCACTTCTAAGTCCCTATATTACAACTAAAAAGCAAGCATAGTTTTTGAAATGTTTGAATGATGATCCAAGCCCCTGTAAAATTACAAGTTGCATTGAGTAAACAATCTATAACATAACTACTTTCAAGTTCTTGCATTTATTCCCGCCAAACCTCCATGCCTTCAGGGCCATGCATTTCAAATCATCAGCTTTGACAATCAGCAAGTGATATTGGCTGCTCCAGGCAGCCAAAACCTTCACTGCACTGAATTGACAGAAAATTATATGGTGATTTGTTGTTTGCTCTGTAGTGAGGTTATGGTCCTTAAAATCTCAAACAAAAACCATAAACTTAACCCATGGTAAGACGTGATGAAGCATTTTAGTGTTCAAAACTTGAAAACTGAAAGGATAGTACCAAAGCAGCTACTTCACCTTAGTTTAATTGATTGTTTACACGGACTTCTGAAATGTGATGAATCCTTATCATTATAACTATTCTTTTCTGTCGTTATCCCTGTGGTACTCACCAATCACTGTGTAGAGTAGATTTGGTTTATTATGCTCAGATTTGCATTCAAGTCCTTTTAATTAGATATGAAACGAATACTTCATGCTGTATTGGTTTGTTCTATGTCGATTCTAAAATGCAACTTTCTACTTGGTGGGACAGGATTGGCTGACATATTTTTGTGTTTCTTTTTCTCTTGTTTCCTTCTTCAATAGAAATATATTAGGTCGATCTTGAGTGGGTTATGTGAAAGTATGATGTCTGAAGAGGCTGGGTCAATGTTGGTGGTTTATGATGATCCCTCAGATCAACGATCATTTTCCTTGGACGATACTAGTAGCACAGAGGAATCACCAGATGAAACCAGGCTCTCCTTGGAAACCGCTAATGATGTGATTCCATATATTGGGCAAAGGTTTCCTACTCATGATGCTGCATATGAATTTTATAGTGAATTTGCAAAGCGATGTGGCTTCTCAATCCGGCGTCATCGGACAGAAGGAAAGGATGGGGTTGGTAAAGGACTTACAAGACGCTACTTTGTCTGCCACCGTGCTGGGAACACTCCTATCAAAACGTCAAATGATAGTAAACCTCAAAGAAACCGTAAATCCTCCCGTTGTGGATGCCAAGCCTACATGCGGATAAGCAAAATAATGGAATTGGGAGCACCAGAATGGCGTGTCACAGGTTTTGCAAACCATCATAATCATGAGCTCTTAGAACCAAACCAAGTTCGTTTCCTTCCTGCATACCGGACCATATCAGAGACAGACAAGAGTAGAATCCTTATGTTTGCCAAAACTGGAATATCTGTACACCAGATGATGAGACTGATGGAGCTTGAGAAGTGTGTGGAGCCAGGATATTTGCCTTTTACGGAAAAGGATGTGAGAAACTTACTCCAATCATTCAGGAAGTTAGATCCTGAAGAGGAGAGCATTGATTTATTAAAAATGTGCAGAAACATTAAGGAGAAGGACCCGAACTTCAAATTTGAGTATACAATTGACGCAAACAACAGATTAGAGAATATTGCTTGGTCATATGCCTCATCAATCCAGTCATATGAGATCTTTGGTGATGCAGTTGTGTTTGATACAACACATCGCTTGACTGCCTTTGACATGCCACTTGGGATTTGGGTTGGAGTGAATAATTATGGCATGCCTTGCTTCTTTGGTTGTGTCCTCTTGCGTGAGGAAAATTTGAGGTCATTTTCATGGGCATTGAAGGTAATAGCACGAGAGAAACTCTGTGTGTGTTATTTATTATATTTTTAAGCCCCTTTCCAACTTATCTGTCACCTTACATTGAAAATCTTTCTTTACTGTTAATGGTCTGTTGCACATGCAAACATCTATTTCGTTTTCTTGAAGAGCTTGACTCCAAGTTTGACGTTGTTATTTCTGTTCTGTATTGTCCACATGGAAGGCATTCTTGGGGTTCATGAATGGGAAGGCACCGCAAACAATTTTAACTGACCAAAATTTGTGTCTGAAAGAAGCAATTGCCATGGAAATGCCAACGACTAAACATGCACTTTGCATATGGATGATTGTGGCGAAGTTTCCATCCTGGTTTAATGCTGTACTGGGAGAACGCTACAATGAGTGGAAGGCAGAGTTCTTTCGACTATATAATCTGGAGTTAATTGAGGATTTTCAACTTGGTTGGAGGGACATGGTGAATTCTTTTGGGTTGCACACTAACAGGCATATTGCCAACTTGTACGAGTTACACACACTTTGGGCATTACCATTCTTGAGAAGCCATTTCTTTGCGGGAATGACAACAACGGGCCAGTCAAAGTCGATTAATGCTTTCATTCAAAGATTTCTAAGTGCACAGACCAGGCTCGCTCATTTTGTAGAACAAGTACGCTACTCTCTTTGCTATTTGGATTCAATTTGATAACGATTTTATCATTTGAGTGTTGTTCCCTAATATATTCTTAAGGCATGACTCATGATTGGTCAGTGTGTTTGCTCAATACAATTTTCTGCGTTCTAGTTAGTCTGACTTGAAGATGTAGCAGAATGGTGCTAGCTTTTGCAGAACGTTAGCATGTGGTGATTCTATGATTGGCTATGCTTTCTATGCTTTTACCTTGGGAATGGTGAAAGAAGTGTTTGAAGATTTTCCAGTACTGTTCTCTTCATTTTCAAAAGGCTTTGGCCTTCGTTCTAAAACAACATAATCAACGAGAAGAAAAGAAGAAAAGAAAAAAAGAAAAAGAAACCTAGTAACATCAACAAAGAAGGAAAGGAGAGATTTAAGATCCTTAAGTAAGCTGTTAATTTTTTTTTTCTTTTGAACCTTAATGGTTTTACTTGTATGCCTTGTGCATAACCAAGAGAAACTGAATTTGCCAAAATAGAAAAGCCTGTTCTCTTCAGAATTCAAGGAGGAAGTATTTCTTTCAATTCACCAAGATTGTACTAGTTGAATCATTGGGTTAAAACAGTGATCTTTCTTTTCATGAGTTACACAAGAAATCATCATGGTTATAATGGAGCGGGGAAAAGAGAGGACTATATCTAGGGTAAGCTATTGGCTAAAATACAATTGAGGGCTTTGGCCTTTTCTCTTTTAGTTTTTGGGTTGTTAATCTTGTTGTTAATGTCAACTGTAGCATTCGCATTAAAAGCAAAAGAGAAACATACTTTTGCCATGTATCTTGGAGAACTTATTAATCTGAATTTGGCGTGACAAGTCATTGAACTGATACATGTTAATCACATGAAAACGTTAATTTCTTGATGTTATCACATTTTCCTGCTAAGAAAAAGGCTTTTAGTTGTATAAAGCAACATAAAAAAATGCGATTAGGACACTGGAGGAGTTTTTTGGCTGGAACTTTAACTATCCTGATTGGAAGAGGCAACGGAAGGTAATGCAAATGAAGCTTATCGAACTGACAAAATGACAGCTTGGGATGCTGTCTAATTTCTTGCCTGTTTTTATTATTTGGAATTGTTCTAGATGATTTTCTCCCCTTTCTGATCTTTATCTGTTGAATTTAGAACTCAATTCTGGTTCAGATTGATTAAAAGCCTGTCACAACTGTTAGGGTAGCACCTAATTATTGTATAGATCAATTGGTAGGTATCAAGGCCTTTTTGAGTCGAATAGGATTTCTTCCTGTTATTTACATGTAATTTCCCTAGCAGGTAGCGGTTGCTGTGGATTTTAAAGATCAAGCTGGAGAACAACAAACAATGCAACAGAATCTCCAAAATATTTGCCTGAAAACTGGAGCTCCAATGGAATCCCATGCTGCCACAATGCTAACTCCTTTTGCCTTCTCCAAACTACAAGAACAACTTGTTTTGGCAGCCCACTACGCATCTTTTCAGATGGATGATGGTTTTCTTGTCAGACACCACACAAAAATTGAGGGAGGTCGGAAAGTTTACTGGGTTCCTCGGGATGGCATCATAAGTTGCAGCTGCCGTCATTTTGAGTTCTCCGGAATTCTCTGTCGGCATGCCCTTCGAGTTCTTTCAACAGGAAATTGCTTCCAGATCCCCGATAGGTATCTTCCCATCCGATGGCGCCGGATCAGCACACCCTCTGCAAAGCTGCTTCAGAGTGCTCCAAGTGACCATGCTGAAAGAATCCAGTTTTTGCAAAGTATGCTCTCATCCCTGGTAACAGAGTCCACAAAGTCCAAAGAAAGGCTAGATATTGCGATAGAGCAAGTTTCTATCCTTTTATCTCGCGTAAGAGAGCAGCCAGTCTCGTTACAAGGAATGAGAGATGTTTCCTCCATTCATAGGGGCCTTTAACTCGGGACTGCACCATAAATAGCTAGCAGAGTCTTGAGTTGTCATAGAAATGGAGGGTATCACGCCAATATTTGGCGAAAGAGAGCAAAATTTTGTGAGGAAAGCTCCTTTGCATGACATTTTGGTAGTTTTGGTGCATGCAGATATTCGTTTCCAAGGTTTCCATTCCGTGTAAAATGTATAGGAAGCACTTTTTCTGTGTATATATGTCGCTGTGTTTGTGATCTTAAAGATTAGTTTATTTCAGCAATTAGAATACCATAGAAACGTACTTATGTATTTTTATTTATTTTTTGTTTCACGTCAGGTTTCAGCATTACTTTGTTTATTTATCTTTGCAGCTAATGTTTTCATTAATTCTGCCATTCCATGAAGGAAAAAAAAAGGTCGAATTCAATAGCAAATTAATTTCATGGGCTTAGGAACATGTGATATTGTCACACCTAACAAAATGATGAGAGTATATCTGTTATTACCTAGATATTTTTGGGCAAAGTAAAAAAAAAAAAGAAGATAAAATTTAGTGATGGTTGGTTGCTTACATGAGTTCTAAAATTTTCTAGTTCAATATTATTATCTTTTAGACCAAATTGCCACCTAAGTGTAATTAATAGTATAAGTAATAATAATTAACAATTGGTTAACATATTAATAGTTCAGTGATTTATAGGTCCACCTTTTCTCAAAAGGCCTTGTTAAGAAGTAGGATTGTTCAAGCTTAGAATGCACATTATAAGTACTTTTCTCTTTTATATGAAACTTTATCCAATATTTCTTATAGTTTAAGCTTGATTTTTTGTTGACAAAGGATTGACCCATTTGTAGGATTAGATTGGAACATTGAAAAAACATTAGCTTTGATACCATTTTGAAGGCTTAGGTTTATTTTTTCTTAAAAGATATTATTTGAAGAGAAGAATTGTCCAAACTTACTGTTACGGTGTTAAGAGTTATTGGGCCTGCCTCTCCCATAATGAGTTCTCCTTTTGGCTCAGTGGTAGATCCATAACACTTACAAGACACATCATAAGTATTTTTATTTTTGATGTGAGACTTTATTATCCAATAGATATCATATGTTTCCAAAATATTTTTTAGAAAAATAATGATTACCCATTATCATGACCTTTAGCTTTTATTTTACATATAATATATCCGAGTTGAAAAGTAGGAGGGAAAAAAAAAAAAACACAAGAAGAAGAAGAATGGAAGGGAGGCTTGGGCCTGGGGCTGCATTTTCTGAAATCCACTGGACATCTGAAAACCCGGGAGCCACAACTGTTCTGTCTCTGCGGGCAGCCCTAGATCCACCTAGTTGATGATCGGGAGGAAGAAGGAGAGCGTGGCAAACGGCAGCTACCTACAGAACGGTGCGTTTCGATGCTATCATGGCTTTGGTCTTCATTCTTCTTATTCTTTGGAAGCTAACCGACCGTTTATTGGATGCGATTATTGTGGAATCTTCATTCGATTAGATGAACAAATGCTTTGGTTGTTTGGGACAATCACGTATAGCCTTATCTTCATTTCGGCTCTTTTCTATTCTTTCAATTTTTTGGGGTTCCGATGCGCAGAAGTATTTACCTACTGGCAAGCAGTATAATCTCAAGCGTAGATTGTGTGGGTCAAAGCAAATTAACCGATCAGTCTTTGATTATCCCATATCGACCATCTGTAATTGATTAGTCTCTTAAGTATTTACCTACTGGCAAGCATTATAAACATGCACTTTGCATGTTGCTGATGGTATGATTGTTTTCCCTGTAATTTTTGTTTACTTGTAGCTGTGCACTCTTTGATTTTGCGTTAGAAAAGCTGGCATATGAAGGGTATAACGTTGTTGTGGCGGTTGTTGCAGGGGGCTACTGGTTGAAGTGATTTTGTTAATAAAGAGGAAAGAAATAATAAAAAAAAGGAAATGCATCCTCCTTTGACACTACACAAGCACCCGATGTGTGCTGAAGTGAGTCCATCTCCATGTTCTTGCTTTATTCTTGATTTATTTTCTACATTTTTTTTTTTAAATTTCAGGGTCTTGGCCTCAAATGGATAGCTTTGAGTTTACAGAATATGGTTATTCACTTGCTTTGTTCTTATAATGAGCTATATGGTCCTCTGATTTTGGCATGTAACCATATCATCACCTATGAGCAAGAGAAATTGGAATAGTTTTATGGCCAGCTATGTAAAGTAAACTGTGTTTTGCTTAAAAATTCATAAATTTCAAGTCATAACTTTGATTCTTATGTCTGTTTCAGTGGAAACATTTCACGTTGGAAGTGGTGAATGGGTTGTTGGTTTGACTATTCTATCTTATTTTTTGCAGATCATTGAGGAGTTCCAGAAGTGTCATATAGATCATCCTATTGGCAAATTCTTTGGTGAATGCACTAATCTCAAAATAAAGCTTGATCGTTGTTTCAGGGAGGAGGTGAGTTCTCATTTTCTGATCCTATGCGTCTCTGGTTGGGGTGTTTATCTTATTATTGGCATAACAAGATCTTCAAAAACTTGGACAGAAAGCTCTGAAGCGGAAAGCAAACTTTGAGCAGAGTAAGAAATTGAAGGAAAGACTACAAGCTCTTAGAAAAGAAACTGCGGAGAGCACTTAACAGAACTACGTGCAAAGTTAATAATGAAGTGAGAGACAACATCTTTATGGTGAAACAGAAATTACACATGTATAATAATTCTCAGAAGAATTAAGGTTGTGAGAAACACATTGCTGCACCCACAGACGGAAGACATGCTGCAAGTTAAAATATATTTTTGCAAATGATATTCTTTATATGTTATTCCTTCTGCTGAATTCATAGTTTTGTTCATCCATTAGATACATATATGGAGTATTTCTGGAAGATTTAAAATTTGTGATGTTTGTTACTTTGAAATAACTTTTTGTTAAAAAAAAAAATTGTCATGCTTCTGAATGAAGACTACAGAAGAATACAGCTGTGGTTTCTCTTCCCTTTTGTTACACAATCACACAAAGACAAGTTAAATGTGGACTGCATTACCAACCTTGATGAAATTTGTAGGCGAATAACTAAGGGATTGGAGTTCAAAGGGCATCATCTACTTTTAAATGAAGTTTGGGACCTTCTCGATCTACATGTTATAGGAATCCCTGGCAACCAAAAAGATAGAAAAGTGGTACTGGCAACAAGATATCATGACATTTGTTTTGATATGGAAACTGATGAGTAGATTAAGTTGAAATGTTAGTATGAAGATGATGCATATGGGATGTTTGAGGAAAAGGTAGGTAAAAATATAAATATTGCACATGTTGAACTAATAGCCGCGTTGGTTGCTAACGTATGTGCTGGTTTGTGACTTCTAATACATCGCATGGCAAGAGTGCTTAGAAAGAAAGAAAACCTTGAGTTGTGAAGTGATGGAATATGGAGTTTGCATAGATGACACAGTAGAGGAAGGACAAGACGTATTGATAGTTTCGCAGGTGGAGCATTGGATGAGTCGGCTAGTCCAGGGAGATTGGGTTTCAAGTTCACAAATCGGTGTAGCAGATGACTGTTGGAGGTGAGTGTAATAAACGAATAGGGGATGGAGTTTAGAAGGGTTTGAATGATGTGACTCTTTGGTCTCTCAAGCGTTCTCATTAAATCAAAAGCAGTTGCAATTAGTGAGCTGCATGTCCTCTTCTTTTTTATCCTACAACAATAGTCCGTAGGTTTATTGGCCACTTTGTACGTTCCCCAAGCCCAGAGATCCTCATTGCTTTGATACCTTGTCTTAAGATCTTTATGTGATATCATTGCATCAAAAGAAATAATTGTTGGGAAGACATATATCCCATTCTTTTCTATTGTATAACGGCAGTGCTTGCAAGCCAGTTGGTATTCCCTCCAAACCCATCAGGGGCATATTCTCATAAAAGGTAAGGATTTTGTTACGACTTGAAAATTGAATTGCAAGAGGAAGGTTTAGGTCCCATTAGAAAAGTCATCCACAATTATAACAAGTGTTACAGGCGGCGGCAGCGGCGGCAGCAGCAGTTTGAGATCTAGTTTTGGGACCTTTGTATCCAGAAGTCATCCCTAGGGAGTGATTGGTGGTGCTTGCGTGACTTACTGATGGTGAAACAAATGGAAACAAATAAATTTACCGGAAAACGCAGGCGGCGTCGCCGGAGAGAGAGTTGCGGCTAAAAGACACGATAATGTTCATTCTGGACTGAGACGAAAACTACAAAGTAGCTGTTCCAAACGGTAATAGGGACACCCAAAGCCCAGTAACAAAGATAACATAATCCAATAACAACGATAACATAAACCCAAACACAAAAAATAACCAACACGACCCAGCAAAATAACAACCCAACACCAAGGAGCCTCTTACACTTGCCCGCTCCACCTTCTTCGAGGCTTCACATAAGAGATGTTCTCTCTAGTCTTTTATGTCAAACATCAAAATCAACATCAATTATCACATTACAAGGAAATTTCTCGTGGAATTTTTACTGATAGGTAAATAATGTGTTTTTAACTTTTCAAAAAGAGAATAAGTAGTGAATTTATAGAAATTTTTAAAACACATTTTACATTTACCTTTGGGATTTTAGAAGAGACATCTAGTTCCTTAGCATAGTTGATGAGACTTAATTTTTTGAAAATGCAATAGACAAGGTATTATCTCTAGGTTGAAGAAGTAGAATTTTGATGCTCTACTTTATACAAGATTATTTGGTTGTTAGGATTATTGGATGACTTATAGTTCTAGTCCATGAGATCGATTCCTTTTTTATGTGATAATGCATCAATTGTGAAGATTATTACTAATCTTGTTGTGAATGAAAAGAGTAAACATATTGAGGTTGACTGTTATTTGATATGAGAGAAGATCGCATGAAGTATAATCATTACAACTTATGTCTTTTCTAAGTAGCAAACTATAGACCTTTTGATTAAAGTATTGGGCATTCAATATTATTTTCTCCTTGGCAAGTTAGGAATGTTTGACTTGCATAGAACACTAGCTTGAAGGGGATGTTGAGAAAATAGTATTACTTAGTTAGACATAGTAATTATTTATTGGGCCCAAGCTTTGTACCTGTATATATAGCCTTGGCCCAACAACATAGTCCTCTTGTATTGGCTTTTATTCATTTATTCTAGTATTCTTTTGTATTTTTGTTTTGGAGTAAATTGGATTCATTACATAATTCATAGTAACTCTTGTTCTTTAAGGCTTCTTATAGTCAAAAGATCAACAAGTACTATTGTCTTTAGATTTGGCAAAGCATTAGGTTGCAAATCCTTATTTTGAGATGCCATCATTAGCTTTTTAATTTTAGAACATTATTGAACTTCTAACTCCTTAAGTTCATTGAGTGTTACAACTATGCTATTGGAGAAGATCTTTATTATGCACAAACATTTGTGTAAGGCTAAGTCTTTAGTTTGGTTGGACTTTTAGTATGAACAACTTCTTTCCAAATGCTCACTTATTTTTGTACATTATTTATGTATATCTACTCCAAGCACTCTAATGCTTTCCCCCCTATTATATCACCATTGAAAATTTTTCGAATTTTATAGCATCTTTCAAACAAGTAGCTCTATAAGCTATTGTATCAAAATTTGATAGTTCTAAAGCTCTCTAGTGGCCAATAAATTTAAATGCATTAGTTTTTGGAAGAACCTTTAAAATTGTTAGATGCACTCTTTTCCTACTAACAAACTTCAAAGGCCTTCTAACACTCTTTTCCTCATTTGACAAAATACTTTAATGAAATTCTATAACTCTTGATTGCCCCATGGAAAACAAAACAACAAGACATGTAGGGATATCAATTGAGTCAAATATCCAATTTGAATTGGTAAATGATTGATCATAGTATTGTCAAATGTATAAAATGTTAATAGATAAAAACTTTTTTTTCCATAAATGAGAATTCCACCAAATTGACATAAGAAAGTAAATGAAGCACTCTCAAACACATTAAGGAATATATAGATAGTTAGTGATGTAATTCATGTGTCTTGCAAGTTTGATGTGTCTAAAAAATGACATTAGAATAAATTGTAAATCTTTATCCTTAGCAATAGCAAAGTCAAAAAATTCTTGCAATTTGGCATGTTTGGTAAAATGCATGACTTTTTACTTGTAAAATAATTTTTTTTGCCTATTTCCATTCGTACTCATTGGGGCATTATACGTGCTCTTTGAAGAGTTTTGATAAAAACCTTAAAGTTACTATTTTTGAGAGAAAGGATGAAATGTTCAACAACGTATAGAAAGCAACACAATTTATGCTAACAATCTAAAATCTTTATAACAAAACTTTAATACACAATTAACTTCTTTGCACCATTTACTTTGATGGGGCCATCTCTAAAAGTTCCTTAGTCCATCATTTGATAGTTCAAACCTATCTTTTGGTATAAAGGATCTTGTTATGAACATTTTATATGATCAACATCACACAAACATTTCAACTTAATTTGCACATCAATATTCATCTTAAAGCAAATGTGATGATCTTTAGAGCCAATACCACTTTGCTATTTTTGCATTGGTAAAAAAGATTTTGAGTTTTAGATCAAGAGAGTCATAAACTTCAACTAAAAGAAAAGCACATCATTTGCACCCAATACCTTAACTATTTGCTGACCAATTTTCATAGGGCAAATGAGGTCTTCCAACAAAATTTAATAATTTCTAAGTTCATTGGTAACTAATAAGTTCAAATGCATTAAATTTTGGAAGGATCTTTGAAATTATGGATGTACACTAATCCCATTCACAAACTTCAAAGACTTTTTGATTGATACTTCAAATGGAATTTGATGTATGACTTCTCCTATGAAGGACTTTTTAAGATTAAAAAACCAGACAATTTGCTTGTAGGAAAGAAAATTGAAAAGAAAGCCAAGTGTGCTAAGTTAGCTTCTTTTGTATTAGTAGGTTGTAAAAGCTCCTCCCATTTTAGATTATTTAAAGGTGTAACAACTTTTAGTTTTTCTAATAAAGAAAGTTTTGACAAAATAATTTTATGAAATTCTACACCCCTTGAATGCCTCATGGCAAAACTAAACAACAAGATACATGAAAACATTAATTGAGTCAATTATCTAATTCCAATTGGCAAAGAATTGACCTTAGTATTGTTAAATGTATAAAACATTAAGAGACAAAAGCAATTTTAAACACATTAAGCAAGATATAGTTGATGTTAGTGATATAATTCCCATGCCTTACAAGTCTAGGACTTGTAGGGGAATCCCTCAAGCTTAGTGGTAAGCCAACCTCCTGATTGGTGAGTCCAATGAGTCAGGGGTTTGATCCATTCCTCTTTCCATATGTGGATAAGTGTAAAAATAAAAATCAAAAATAAAAAAAGTTTAGGACTTATAAACCTTCCATGTGTCTAAAAAAGGACCTTGGAATAAATTGTAAATCTTTATCCTTTATAATAGTAAAGTCAAAAGATTCTTGCAATGTGGCATGCTACTAAAATGCATGGCCTATTACTTGTTAAAAAAATTTGTTTTACCTGTTGCCAGTGTTTTGACTAAGGTTTTGAACTTACTACTTTTGCGAGAAAGGGAAAAATGTTCAACAACATACAAAAACAAAAATATTTATGCTGATACACTAATTCTTCATAACAAAACTTTAATACACAATCAACTTCTCTGTGCCATTTACTTGAATGCAACACCATCTCTAAAAGTTCCTTAGTCCATCATTTGATAGTTCAAACCTATCTTTTGGTCTAAATGATCTTGTTATGAACATTTTATATGATCAACTTTACACAAATATTTCAACTTAATCTACACTTCTATATTCATTTCAAAGCAAATGTGACAATCTCTAGAGCTAGTTTCACTTTGATATTTTTGTGTTGGTAAAAAGATTTTGAGTTTCAGATCAAGAGAGTCATAAACTTCAACCAAAAGAAAAGTATGCCATTTGCATCACAATACCTTAATTATTTGCTAACCAATTTTCATAGTGCAAATGAGGTCTTCCAACAAAATTTAATAGTTCTAAAGTTCTTTGGTAGCTAATAAGTTTAAATGCATAAAGAAAGTTTTTGCCTATGTCCTTAGTTAATCACTATTTTCACAAAAGCTTTGTTAATAACCTCTATAATTTAAGAAAGCTAATAGTTAAAGACTAATCCTTTGTGGAAACATTGGTGAGTTATGAAATTTTAGCTGACAATAATGTTTTCTTACTTAATCCCAAATTAGAAAGATAATTTTGTTCCACTACATGCTTGGATTAGTTACCTTCTCGAGTGGTTCACTCATTACCCTAACTAAAATGGATGAGTTTCTATAATTCTCCAAATCTTAAGAGCCTGATGATTAAGGATCTAGTAAACATTTGAAAAAGATCAAAGAGAGTTGGCACTTGAGTGAAGAAATGGTTGTTTGGCTTATTTAGGTAAATTTTTTATTGCAATCAATTGATGAGATTGTTGAGTGCTTAAGTTTTTCCCTTTGCATGTTATACAATTGTAAATTGAGGCATTCATGAATTGCCCTTCTTTGATGCTCGTACCCTTATACTAAATACACCATTGAACTTCTAAATTGCTCAATACCTTGAGGTAATGAGTTTGTTGCCTCCTCCCTATAGAAGACTATTGGAGAATAAGGAACTAGATTTGTAGGAAATGAGTTGATAATTCTTTTCTTTTCTTATACTTTCTAACCTTGCATTATTTGTGAATGTAGGGATGATTTTCTTTAAATTCCATGAAGTTCTCAGTCTTTATCCATGTAAATCTGTCCACAAAAGATTACCATTATTCTTTAAAAATTAATTGGAAGAAACTATGTAACTATGAAGCCTCTAACAAAGAATGCATATAGAAAGAGGCATTACTTAATTTAGCTGAACTGGGCCAAAGAAATTACCCAATATGAAAATATGCTGATATGCTTATAGTTTGTAGCCTCACAAGTCCTAAAGGTTACTCAACTTTGGCACAACCATCATGTAGATGATATGAGTTCAAATTAACTTTCCTAACCGAGAATGAAGTTTAATTTGCTAGTACAAGTAACAAAGTTTATTTTCACAGTGCAAACAATAAAGTTTACTTTCAAAATGCAAGCAAACTTCATCCTTTTTACTTTAAAAGCCTCTAATTTCCACTTGGAATTTCACAGTTTCTTACCCTTGCCTCATTTTCTTCTGTAGCATGCACTAAGAAAAAAATTAGGCTCAAATTTCAAGTATGCAAAAGAGAACATCTGTTTTTCTAGTCACTTAACACTGTAAGCATCATGTACACAATGAAAACATATTGAAATTAGATATACTGAAGAAATAAGGTACGTTTGGCTACTGTAAAGTCATTTGGTTAAGTAAGAATGTACCTTTAACTAGGACAACGAGTTTTAGAATTTATCATTAAAGATTAACACGATAATCCAAGATTGTGTCAATCTTAAACAATCATAAGATTTCAATATTGTAATTTAGGTTCTAGAATACAATTAGATCCTATTATTACACCAATCACATTTGCATAATATGTTTTAAAATTGAAAAAACATAAAGATCTTAAATCTTACAAACCATAAATTGATGAAGCAAATATTTTAACCCCACCTAGCTTACATATATGATCACGCCATATATTTTTATATGTACAAAGAAAACATAACTCTTATAATACATAGTAGCATAAAATGCTTCCTAAGCTAAACATGAATTGGGCTTTCTCCAAATAGCCTTATGAAATTTAAAACACTTAAAAGCATAGAAAGAAATTTATCAGATCTACAAGCAAAAGCATCAATAATCCAAGATATTGTCAATCATAACCAATGACAAGATTTTGAACACTTTAAAATAAGGTCCTAGCATAAAATCATTTAGTTTTAAGTACTCCCAATTTCATATCAACATGAATAGATGTTTTAGACTTGCATGATAGTTTCTCTAAAACTGAAATAACATAAAGATCAAAATTCTTTAGAAGTAGAAATCAACTCAGCAAAAATTCCTACCACCTGCATACATGCATGAAGACATCATGTGCTTTCACGTGTAGAATGATCAATTTAGAATAAGGCTTTTCCTTTGTCCTAAGGAAATGAGAAGTACTTAAGAAAGAAAGAAAGGTTAATCTACTCAAAAGTCATCAAGCGAAGCAAAAATGTACAACTAGCTAGAATAAAAAAATTTGTATAGTTTATTAAGGAAGACTTATGATAACCATGGACATTAATGGCCCACGATCTTTTGGAATAGATATACTTTTAAGATTTCAAACACTTTAAAACAAAGTTTCAAACATATAATCATGCAATTGAAAAATTACACAATCATATATTAAAATAGTCGAAATTGTATACTTTGTCTTAAAATTGAAATAAAATAAACATTTTAGATCTAACAAACTCAAATTTGATTAAACCAACATTCCTTGATTATTTTCAAGAAGTATTCAAACCAAAACAACTACTTGAAAGTGCAAATTGACTGTAGTCTTTTGTTTGGCAACTTCATCTTGCCATTATAATGCATCCCACCATGATTGTTGGACTTTAACGCATTCCAAGTTCATTGCATTTCTATTGTTGAAAGGTAACCATTTTAGTGATGGGTATATAGATATCTCAACCCTTTTTAAGGATGACCAATTTAGTGAATCATTAATCTAGATGTTGTTTACTTTAGGAAGGTTAAGAAGCGATGTCCCTTGTTGATCACTATTTTCATAAAAGCTTTGTTAATAACCTCTATAATTTAGGAAAGCTAACAACTGAAGACTAATCCTTTATGGTAAAGTTGGTGAGTTATGGAATTTTAGCTGACAATAATGTTTTTTACTTAATCTTAAGTTTGAAAGAGAATTTTGTTTCACTACATACTTGGATTAGTTACCTTCTCTAATGGTTCACTCATTACCCCCAAATGCTTGCTAATTTTGGTACATTATTTATGTACATCTTTTCTAAGCATTCTAAGACACTTCTTTTTGCCTTGTTACCATCAACAATTGTTTGAATTTCTTTGTAACTTTTAATCAAACAACTTTGCAAGCAATTAAAATAAAAAATTAATAATTCTAAAGTTTTCTATAGTTAATCAATTCAAATGCCTCAATTTTTGCAAGAACCTTTGAAATTTTAAGATGTGCACCACTTCCATTCACAAATTTCAAACACCTTCTGTTTTCATAATTGATTAGGTCATGATTACCAATAGAATAGTGGAATGTGAAATAGGATTCTTCCCATATAAGACTCTTTGGCATATAAACCTCAAGCCAATTTGCCATAGGGAAACAAATCAAAAGTAAAGCCAAGTTTGGCAAATCAGCCACCCCTCGATTATAGCTTGTACAAACTCCTCCAATCCTAGCCCATCTAGAACTATATCCACTCTTAGTTCCTCCAATAAAGAAAGAGATGAAATATCTTGAAGCAATTCCATTGTTTTTGATTGTTCGAAGTCAGAACTTAAATGAAATATGTAAAGATTTCAATTAAATCAAATGTCTAACTTTAGGTGGCGAATAAATTGTAAATCTTTATCCATAGCAATAGCAAAGTCAAAAAATTCTTGCAATTTGGCATGTTTGGTAGAATGCATGTTTTTTTTACTTGTAAAATAAATTTGTTTTGGCTATTTCCATTCATACTCATTCGTGCTCTTTGAAGAGTTTTGACAAAGGCCTTAAAGTTACTATTTTTGAGAGAAATGATGAAATGTTCAACAAAGTATAGAAAGCAAAACAATTTATGCTAACAATCTAAATATTTATAACAAAACTTCTAAATCTTTATAAAAAAACTTTTAAATCTTTATAACAAAACTTTAATACACAATCAACTTCTTTGCACCATCTACTTTGATAGGGCCATCTCTAAAAGTTCCTTAGTCCATCATTTGATAGTTCAAACCTATCTTTTGGTATAAAGGATCCTGTTATGAACATTTTATATGATCAACATCACACAAACATTTCAACTTAATTTGCACATCAATATTCATTTTAAAGCAAATGTGATGATCTTTAGAGCCAATACCACTTTGCTATTTTTGCGTTGGTAAAAAAGATTTTGAGTTTTAGATCAAGAGAGTCATAAACTTCAACTAAAAGAAAAGGAAAACATTTGCATCACAATACCTTAACTATTTGCTGACCAATTTTCATAGTGCAAATGAGGTCTTCTAATAAAATTTAATAATTCTAAAGTTCATTGGTAACTAATAAGTTTAAATGCATTAGATTTTGCAAGGACCTTTGAAATTATGGATGTACACTAATCCCATTCACAAACTTCAAAGACTTTTTGATTGATACTTCAAATGACAAAAAATTTGTATATCTAGTTGAGTTATGGTGGCCTTTAACTGAAAATTGGAATTTGATGTAGGACTTCTCCTATAAAGGACTCTTTAAGATTAAAAAACCTAAGACAATTTTCTTATAGGAAAGAAAATTGAAAAGAAAGCCAAGTGTGCTAAGTTAGCTTATTTTATATTAGTAGGTTGTAAAAGCTTTTCCCATTTTAGATTATTTAAAGGTATAACAACTTCTAGTTTTTCTAATAAATAAAGTTTTGACAAAATAATTTAATGAAATTCTACACCCTTTCAATGCCCCATGACAAAACTAAACAATAAGATACATAAAAAAATCAATTGAGTCAAATATCTAATTTCAATTGGCAAAGAATTGACCTTAGTATTGTTAAATGTCTAAAACATTAAGAGACAAAAGTACTTTTTCCATAAATGAGATTTCATGAAATTGACACAAGAAATTAAATAAAGCACTTTTAAACACATTAAGTAAGATATAGATGATGTTAGTGATATAATTCCCGTGCCTTACAAGTCTAGTCCCCTTTGGCTTAGTGGTAAGCTAGCCCCTAATAGTCCAACTGGTCAAGACTTTGATCCCCTCACCTTTCCACGTGTGGATGAGTGTAAAAAGTAAAAAAAATAAAAAAAATTTAGGACTTGTAAACCTTCCATGTGTCTAAAAAAGGACCTTGGAATAAATTGTAAATCCTTATACTTAGTAGTAGTAAAGTCAAAAGATTCTTGCAATTTGGCATGCTACTAAAATGTATAGCTTATTACTTGTCAAAAAAGAATTTGTTTTACATGTTGCCATTCTTACTCATTAAAGCATTGTTATAAAAATTTTATATGATCAACTTCAAGCAAATATTTTAACTTAATCTACACATCTATACTCATTTCAAAGCACATGTGACGATTTCTAGAGCCAATACCACTTTGCTATTTTTGTGTTGGTAAAAAAGATTTTGAGTTTTAGATTAAGAGTCATAAACTTCAACCAAAAGAAAAGGATACCATTTGCATCACAATACCTTAACTATTTGCTGACCAATTTTCATAGTGCAAATGAGGTATTTCAACAAAATTTAATAGTTCTAAAGTTCTTTGGTAGCTAATAAGTTTAAATGCATAAAGAAAGTTTTTGCCTATATCCTTAATTGATCACTATTTTCATAAAAGCTTTGTTGATAACCTCTATAATTTAAAAAAGCTAATAGTTAAAGACTAATCCTCTGTGGCAAAATTGGTGAGTTATGAAATTTTAGCTGACAATAGCATTTCTTACTTAATCCTAAATTAGAAAGAGAATTTTGTTTCACTACATGCTTGGATTAGTCCTTCTCGAGTGGTTCACTCATTACCTTAACTAAAATGGATAATTTTCTATAATTGCCCAAATCTGTAGAGTCTGATGATTGAGGAAGTATCCGGTAAACATTTGAAAAAGATCAAGGAGAGTTTGGCACTTGAGTGAAGAAATGATTGTTTAGCTTATTTGGGTAAATTTTTTGTTACAATCAATTGATGAGATTGTTGAGTGCTTGACGTTTTCCCCTTTGCATGTTATACAATTGTCAATTGAGGCATTCATGAATTGCCCTCTCTTTGCTATGCTTATACCCTTATACTAAATACACCATTGAACTTCCAAATTGCTCAATACCCTGAGGTAATAAGTTTGTGCCTCCTCCCTCAATAGAAGACTATTGGTAAATAGGAAATTGGGTTTGTAGGAAATGAGTTGATAATTCTTTTCTTTTCTTATACTTTCTAACCTTGCGTTATTTATGAATGTAGGGATGATTTTCTTTAAATTTCATAAAGTTCTCAGTTTTTATTTATGTAAATCTTTCCATAAAAGATTACCATTATTCTTTAAAAATTAATTGGAAGAAAGTATGTAACTATGAAGCCTTCTAACAAAAAATGCAAATAGAAGGAGGCATTGCTTAATTTAGTTAAACTTGGCCAAAGAAATCGCCCAATCTAAAAATATGCTGATATGCTTATAGTTTGTAAACTCATGAGTCCTAAAAATTACTCAACTTTGGCATAACCATCATGTAGATGATATGAGTTCAAATTAACTTTCCTAACCTAGAATGAAATTTAATTTGTTAGTCCAAGCAACAAAGTTTATCTTCACAGTGCAAACAACAAAGTTTACTTTCAAAGTGCAAGCAAACTTCATTCTTTTTGCTTCAAAAGCCCTTGATTTCCACTTGGAATTTCACAGTTTTTTACCCTTGCCTTCTTTTCTTCTGTAGCATGCACCAAGAAAAAAATTAGGCTCAAATTTCAAGCATGTAAAAGAGAACATCCTGTTTTTCTAGTCACTTAACACTTTAAGCACCATGTACACAATGAAACATATTGAAATTAGATATACTGAAGAAATAAGGTATGTTTAGCTATTGTAAAGTCATTTGGTTAAGCAAGAATGTACCCTTAACTAGGACAATGAGTTTTAGAATTTATCATTGAAGATTAACATGATAATCCAAGATTTTGTCAATCTTAAACAATCATAAGATTCCAATATTGTAATTTAGGTTCTAGAATACAATTAGATCCTTGCATATTATTACACCAATCACATTTGCATAATATGTTTTAAAATTGAAAAAACACAAAGATCTTAAATCTTACAAACCATAAATTGATAAAGCAAACATTTTAACCCCACCTAGCTTACACATATGATCATGCCATATATTTTTATGTGTACAACAAAAACATAACTTTTGTAATGCATATAGCATAAAATGCTTCCTAAGCTAAACATGAATTGGGCTTTCTCCAAATAGCCTTATGAAATTTAAAACACTTAAAAGCATAGGAAGAAATTTATCAAATTTACATGCAAAAGCATTAATAATCCAAGATATTGTCAATCATAAGCAATGACAAGATTTTGAACACTTTAAAATAAGGTCTTAGCATAAAATCATTTAGTTTTAAGTACTCCCAATTTCATATCAATATGAATATTTGTTTTAGACTTGCATCGTATTTTCTCTAAAACTGAAATAACATAAAGATCAAAATTCTCTAAAAGTAGAAATCAATGAAGCAAAAATTCCTACCACTTGCATACACACATGGAGACATCACATGCTTTCACGTATAGAATGATCAATTTAGAATAAGTCTTTTCCCCTATAGCCTAAGGAAACGAGAAGTACTTAAGAAAGAAAGAAATAAAGAAAATTTAATCTACTTAAAAGTCCTCAAGTGAAGCAAAAGTGTACTACTAACTAGAATAAGGAAATTTGTATAGTTTATTAATGAAGACTTATGATAACCACGGGCATTAGTGGCCTAAGATCTTTTGGAACATATATACCTTTAAGATTTCAAACACTTTGAAATAAAGTTTTAAACATATAATCATGCAATTGAAATATTACACAATCATTTGTTAAAATAATAGACCTTGTAATACATTGTCTTAAAATTGAAATAAAATAAAAATTTTAGATCTAACAAACTCAAATTTGATTAAACCAACATTCCTTGATTATTTTGTCAGCTTCATCTTACCTGTAGTCTTTTGTTTGGCAGCGTCATCTTGCCATTCTAATGCATCCCATTTTGCCATTCTAATTTAGTGAGCCATTAATCCAAATGTTGTTTACTTTAAGAAAGGTTAAAAAACGATGTCCCTAGTTGATCCCTATTTTGACAAAAGCTTTGTGATAATCTTTATAATTTAGGAAAGCTAACAATTGAAGACCAATCCTTTATGGCAAAGTTGGTGAGTTATGGAATTTTAGTTGACAATAGCTTTTCTTACTTAATCCTAAGTTTGAAAGAGAATTTTGTTTAACTATATGATTGGATTAGTTACCTTCTTTAATGGTTCACTTGTTACCCTTAACTAAAATGGTTAAGTTTCTATAATTTCCCAAATCTATGGAACTTGATGATTGAGGAAGTATCCAATAAACATTTGAAGAAGATCAAGGAAGTTTGGCATTGGAGTGAAGAAATGGTTGTTTGGCTTATTTGGGTAAATTTTTTATTATAATCAACTAATGAGATTGCCGAGTGCTTGAGGTTTTCCCAATTTCATATCAACATGAATACTTGTTTCAGACTTACATCATATTTTCTTTAAAGCTGAAATAACATAAAGATCAAAATTCTCTAAAAGTAGAAATCAACTCAGCAAAAATTCCTACCACTTGCATACATGCATGGAGACATCATATGCTTTCACGTATAGAATGATCAATTTAGAATAGAGCTTTTTCCCCGTAGACTAAGAAAACAAAAAGTACTTAAGAAAGAAAGAAAGAAAGAAAAAAAGAAAATAAAAGAAAGGTTAATCTACTCAAAAGTCATCAAATTCAGCAAAAATGTACTACTAACTAGAATAAGGAAATTTGTACAGTTTATCAATGAAGACTTATGATAACCATGAACACTAGAGGCCCAAGATCCTTTGGAATAGATATACTTATAAGATTTCAAACATTTTAAAATAAAGCTTCCAACATATAATCATGCAATTGAAATATTACACAATCACATATTAAAATAGTAAACATTGTAATACATTGCCTTAAAATTGAAATAACATAAACATCTTAGATCTAATAAACTCAAATTTGATTAAACCATTATTCCTTGATTATTTTCAAGAAGGATTTAAACTAAAGCAACTACTTGAAGGTGCAAATTGATTGTAGTCTTTTGTTTGGCATCTTTATCTTGCCATTCCAATGCATCCCACCATGACTATTGGACTTTAATGCATTCCAAGTTAATTTACATTTCTATTGTTGAAAGGCAACCATTTTAGTGATGGGCATATGGATATCTTAACCCTTTTTAAGGATGACCAATTTAATAAGCCATTAATCTAGATGTTGTTTACTTTAGGAAGATTAAGAAGCAAAGTCCTTTCACACTTGGTAGTGCATTAGGTTCCAGCCCTTGGTTGTGAGACTCCATAATTATCTCTTCAATTTCAAAACACTAGTAAACCTTTAAACTTTGAAGGTTAGAAAGTTTTGCAATCATGCCACTAGAGAACATATTCTTTACACTTGGACAATTGCATAAGGATAAACTTGTTATTTGGGCTAAGCTTTCAGCTTGAACAATTCCCTCCCAAATGCTTGCTAATTTTGATACATTATTTATGTACATCTTTTCTAAGCATTTTAAGACACTTCTTCTTGTCTTATTACCATCAACAATTGTTTGAATTTCTTTGCAACTTTTAATCAAACAACTTTGCAAGTAGTTAAAATAAAAAATTAATAGTTCTAAAGTTTTTCTATAGCCAATCAATTCAAATGTTTCAATTTTTTCAAGGACCTTTGACATTCACAAAATTTGAACACCTTCTATTTTGATAATTGATTGAGTCATGATTATCAATAGAATAATGGAATGTGAAATAGGATTCTTCCTATGAAAGGCTTTTTGGCATATAAACCTTAAGCCAATTTGCTATAGGGAAACAAATCAAAAGTAAAGCCAAGTTTGGCAAATCAGCCACCCCTCGATAATAGCTTGCACAAACTCCTCTAGTCCTAGCCCATCTAGAACTATATCCAGTCTTAGTTCTTCCAATAAAGAAAGAGATAGTTCCACTAGTAGTTTTTGATTGTTCGAAGTCAGAATTAATGAAATATGTAAAGACTTCAATTAAGTCAAATGTCTAACTTTAAGTGGTGAATGATTAATCTTGGTATGTCAAATGTCAAGTATGTCAAGATGAGGAAGCTCATTTTCATTAATTGAGGGTTCCTCAAAATTGTTACAAGAAGACAAATAGAGTGCTTTGAGACCCATTGAGGAAGATATAAATGGTGGTAGTGACCTAATTCCAGTGTCCTACAAGTCTAGCACTCATAAAGTTTCTATGCATCTAAAGAATGATTCAGAAATTAATTGTAGATCTTGCTTTTTTTGCAAAAGCAATGATGAAAGATTCTCTCAATTTGGCATTTTTGGTAAAACACATAACTTATAATCCATCAAGGAAATTCAACTTACCTTTTGTTGCTCCTTGGAAGTTCTAACCAATACTTTAAAGTTGTTTTTTTCTAAAGAAATTTTATGGGCCACTCTTCGTAGCACTTTGTTCATCTTTACATGATTTGCCTTTTCATCCTTTTCTAGCGAAGACATATTGATGAGTTTATCTAATATGGTATTCCTTCTCTGATGTGCAACCATGTACTGATTCATATCTTCAATAAAACATTCAACATTCCAATAGATAATTAATACATATGTTGAATTCCTCATGATATAGTGCACCATAGAGAAAGCAAAACTTGTCATCCTTATAATCCAATTCTCCATAACAAAAACTTAAAGGCTTAGTTAACTCATCCATGGGTGCCATTCCCTGTCTTAGGCCATTTTATGAAATTGTTTAGTCCATCAAACCATAGTTGAGGGTTTTACTTCCTTCCAAATATTCTTGCTACCTTTTCTATCAAGAGTGGCAGATAAACACATTCATCGGTAACTAACTCAGTGATCCTTTCAATTTTAGGATCATGTGTAAATTTACCCATTTTTTACTTAAACATTATATGTGCCCCAATCCTAGACAAACATTTCAACTCGATATCCTTATAAGCTTGCATACCATAGCAACATAATCAAATTAGAAGTCTAGAAGAAATAATGTGTTTGGCTATTCTAAAGTCATTTGGTTAAGCAAGACAATGCTCTTAACTATGATAATTAATTATAGAATTTATTGTTGAAGATTAACACAATTATCCAAGATTCTACTAATGCATACAATCAAATACCTTCATATTCTTACACAACCACATGCAAGATTAAATGCCTTTAGAATTGCTTCATATGTTGCCTTAAAATTGAAAGAAATAAAGTTCTTAAGCCTCTTAAACTATAAATGGATGAAGCAAACATTTTAACCCATCTAGCTTACACATACAAAAAAATTATACATTTTTATGTGTACTACAAAAGTAAAATTCAACACATTATAGCCTAAAATAGTCATCCTAAGCTAAATATAACTTAGTCTATCTTTAGTAGCCTATTTTCAATCATAAGCAATGACAATATTTCAATACTCTATAATAAGGTCTTAGTATAATATCATGTATTTTTAAATACCACCCAGTTTCATATCAAGATAACAAGATGATTTAGACTTACATCATATGTTATCTTAAACTTTGAATATCATAAAGATCAAAATTCTTAATAAGGATAAATGAAGCAAAAATTCCCACCACCTGCTTACACACATGAAGGACTCATACATTTTCATGTATAAAACAATTAATTTTGACTACGAGTTTTCCCGATAGCCTATGGGAATTGAAAGTACTTAAAAAAAGAAGGATAGGTTTACCAATACAAAGTTCTCTAGTGAAGCAAAAATGTTTTGCTATTAATGATCCATGAAGACTTATGATAAGCATGAATACTAATGATCCATGATTGTGTTAAACATGCCCTCAAAAGATTTTAAATGTCTAAAGTAATAGTTCTAGCATAAAAAGTATGCAATCAAAGTAACATAATCACGTATCATAAATAATAGGTGTTCTAGTGCATTGTCTTAAAATTGAAAGAACATAATCATCTAGTTCTAACAAGCTAAAACTTGACTATCATCAAGAAGGATACAAACCAAAGCAACTATTTAAAGATGCAAATTGATTTTAGCCTTTTTTTTGGTAGCATCCTCTTGCCATTCCAATGCATCCCACCATGATTGTTGGACTTTAACACATACCAAGTTCATCACATTTTCATTGTTGAAGGGCAACCTTTTCAAGATGGGACGCATAGATATCTTAATCCTTTTTAAGGATGAACAATTCATTGATCCATCAATGCAAATATTGTTTACTTTTGGAAGATTAACAATTACAAGTTCCTTCGAACTTGGTAGCACATCATGTTTAACCCTTGGTTTTCAAATGCTCTAATCATCTCTTCAATTTCAAAACACTCCATAAGTTCTAAACTTTAAAGTTTAGAAAGTTTTGCAATCATGCCACTAACAAAGAACATCTTAGTGAGGCTTGAACATTTCTATAAGGCTAGAGTTTTTAGTTGGGCTAGGCTTCTAACATGAACAACTCATTTCCAAATGCTTACTAATTTGGGACATTATTTATGTAGATCTTCTTAAGCATTCTAATGCACTTTTTCCCATTGTATCACCATGAAAATGATGAAATAGATGCTTATGAAGAAGATGATTGCACTGAAATTTGGTCCACATCATTTGCAAGCAAAATTATTCTTGGCTCCCTTGAGTACCTTTATATCTATTATATGAATAATCTAAAGAGGATATAGGGAGGGCAAGTAGAAGTAAAGTGCTTTTCTCTTTTGAAGTCCTTGACATTGCGAACTTGTCCTAAGTTGATCACTATTTTCACAAAAGCTTTGCTTGATAACCTTTATAATTTGAAAGAGTTGATAGTTAAAGATTGCCCCTTTGTGGCAATGTTGGTAAGTTATGTAATTTCAGCTGACAATTAAATTATTTGCTCTTTTCTAAATTTGAAGAGGATTTTGCTACATTACATGCCTAGATTGTTTATTTTCTCCAATGGTGCTCTTAGCAAACCAAAACTAGAATGGATGAGTTTCTATAATTGCCTATATCTTAAGAGCCTTCTGATTAAGGAAGTATCTAGTAAAAATTTGAGGAAGATTAGGGGTGAGGAGAGTTGGTGGGATGCATTGGAATGGGGAAATAGTCGTTTAACTTATTTGGGTAAGTTTTTTGTTCCAATCAACTGATGGAATTACTAGTGCTTGATGTTTTTTTCCCTTTGCAAGTTATGTAATTATACACTGAGGCATTCATGAAGTGCTCTCTCTTTCTCTCTGCTATCTCATACCCTTAATACTAAATATACCATTCACATCCCTTTGGATTGGAGATGGTCATTTTAGCCCAAGGCATACACTTCATGCTAAGTTCCAAACAACTCAATACTATGAGGTAATGAATTTGTTGCGTTGTTTGTTTATTTTTTTTTGTTATATGTTCTATGTAAATCTTTTAACAAGAAATTATCGTCACTCTTAGAAAATTACTTGAAGAAACTAAGTACCTGTGAAGCTTCCTAACAAAGAACACAAATAAAGAGATGCACTTGCTAGCTTAGTTGAAGTAGTTTAAAGAAATTTTCCAATGTGAAAATATATTGAATTGCTAACAGTAGTCTTATGAGTATTAGAGGTTACTCAATATGGTATGACCACCATGCAGATGATATGTGTTCAAATTCTATTTTCTAACCAAAAAACGAAGAGAAGTTTACTTTCCTACTACAAAATCCTTATTAGCTTCAAAAGTCCCTGATTTCGCCTTAAAGTTTTTTACAGTTTCTTGGTCTTGCCTTCCTTTCTTCTGCAACATGCACCAAGAAACAAGTTAGGTTCAAATGTTGAGTCTGAGAGAGAGATAATATGTGAAAACATTACTCGTAACATATAATTAGTTTAGGATTTTCCCTAGTAGCATACTGAAATTATATATATTGAAGAAAGTAGGTACATTTGCCTATTGTGAAGTCAATCGGTTAAGCAAGAATGTGCTTGGAACACGAGGATAAGGAAATAAATAATTTATCAATGAAGATTAACATGATGGTCTAAGATTGTGTTAATAAGAAACAATCAAAAGATTCCAACACTACTTAGGTCCTAGCATCATTTTGATCATTTTGTTAATTTTCTCTAGCAAAGACAAATCCACTTGTTCCTCCAATATCTCATACCCTTTATCATGTGCATCTTTGAGTGTACTTGCATCACAAATAAAAACTTCAGTGTTTCAACATTTGCACAAATAATCGTTATGTAGACTAGAGCCTTCAAGATATAGTGTAGTGTATCGTAAACAAAACCTTTTGTTCTCATCCCTTAATTCTTCAATGAAAAGCTTTAAGAACTCACTCAACTCTTCTTGTCCTTTGACAGAGATGGCTTTATCTTTGCACATATTCTTTTCAAGATAAAGAAATAATGGTTTTTTAATAAAGTATTGGTTTTATTACAACGCGTTGATGGGTTGACCTTGCAACACTTGTATTGGGTGGTGTATAATCTTATTGTTAGTGAATATTATTGTTCTAAATTTTTTATTAAAAATAGGATATTAAATTTTGACTATGTCATGTTAAATTTTATAAAATTTAACTAATATTCAACTTAAATTCCTAAGGTATTAAGTGGTAAAGCTTATCATTTTATAAACATAATGTTTAATATCTTATTTAGCAATATGGAACTCATTGATCATATTTTACATTTTAGTCCTTTGTACAAAAAATCTTGACACATACAAAACCTTAAAAAAAACATAGGAAAAAAATCTTCCCATATGACTCTTGACACATATACAAAACCTCGAAAAGCACATGAGAATGTCTTCCCATATGACTCTTGACATGTATACAGAACCTCGAAAAACACAAGAGAATGTCTTCCCATACATAGCCTCTCTTCCTTCTTTTCTCTACCTTTTCCCCCAATATCAATGACTTTTAAGTGTAACCATAAATGGACATTGGTACGCACCAAAATATTAAAAAAATACAGAAGGCAAAGATTTAATTGGATTTCCACCTTTAAGTTTATTTAAATATAAGAGAACTCAAGTGAACATGATATAATATGATAATGATACAAGCTTTCTCAAAGTTCAAAGTGACATGCGCATATTATTTAAGTTCATGTTCACTTTGATTGGCGAAAGAAAGCATCATGGAATAGGGTAGCCTTTTTGATCCTTCTTGCAACCCTTTTTGGGAGGAACAAAATTATCTGTCACACTTGCAAAACAATGTCAAATTTTTTTAGTTAATCAAGACACCTTATTCGTGGAATTCAACATGTCTAACTAATAATCAATATCAGCACATTAACGTTTCCAAAGAGAAGCTATTGATAGTTAATTAGTGTTGCCCTGTAAAAAGGCCAGGACAAGCATGCCTGCTGGGCCAATATTTAGAGGTGATTTCTATTTCAGATTGTAGGCCACAAAAGGACAGTGGGAGGAAAATGATTTACAATGTACTTGAAAATTAAATGAACCTATCCATTAATGTTCACCTCTCATAAAATGAGCCATGATTTGATGTATAGTGTCCTTGGTGTTTGGTGACCCAATTAATTTGACGGGTTCAGAGGCCCGATTGGTTGAGGCAGGAGTCCTCAGGACTAGAGGCCCACTTAGTTTTGGAAGATGTGGCATGTTTAGGCATACTGGCCCAACAATTCCGAACTGACCAGTTCGAAAAGCTTTATAATTTTGCTCGCAGGCCCAATGGCTGACGAATAGCTAAACAGTCTTAACTGGCAAGCCCCATAATTTTGACTATGAATAGTTTTAAATTTGGGCTGAAGCCTATTGTTCCAATGGTGCTATTCCTCCCGGAACAGACCGCCTGCCGAACCAGCCCAGGGGATTTTACTGGGCAGCATTCCGGAGTCGATTACGCCCAAATTGGCCCACGGTCGGGCAAAGGCTTCCCAACTTCTTTTCATGTCAGATGGGCCGCACGATGGCAGATCCAGCCCTTTGAAGGTCGAACTGGCTGCTTAGAGGCCAATCCCGGTCATTCTGATGCCAGATCCGCCCATCAAAATGCGAGATCTATTGTGCCTAGCCGTGTCTCAAATGGCGTCAGATTTGCTCGCCCTATTGTGCAGGGCCTGTGCTTCTTCTTTGTTTTATGGCTTAATGGGCTTCAGGTGCTCTCTTGGCCAATCCTCAACATGACGGCTGTTAATCCCTTCCCAGGTTCTTTAAATTGATGAAAATAATAATAAAAATAATAATTGAGATTGGATCCTTAAGGAGAATCGGATCAGATTCAACGACAAAGATAGTTATTTCCGGCCAAACCGAATATCCAAGGTGCATGCAGTGGTCAGTCTTCCCAAATTAACAAGAAAGCATACAAAGTCGAGTATGAAAGAATTGCTTCACAAAATCCATCTTGTACTTATGGATAAGAAGACTGACCTTTTATAGAGCAGCTCAACGAAAGCACCAACTCACCTATGGTGATGAGCTTCCCTTACCAAGCCTCTGCCTTGGTTTGATTCAAGACGAAAAATGATGACCAGAAAAGTTTTTTCTGCAAGGTCTCAAAAGCCACGAGATCCAAAACTCTCAGAGAGCTCACCAACCTTATTCTCCCTAAAGATCATACCAAATAATTAGATGCTTAGGTCAGTTCATAACCATAAGATATGTACTGAGCTTGGGAAAGATACCAGTTGGGTTGTGAGAAAGATGAGTCTTTCAGGAACTTTAATGGATACAACGCCGAAATTTTCAGCTGCACGTCTCGGTGTGAACGCTCCGCACTCCACCATTAATACATTCACACAGCAGAAGCCCAACAAGTCATAAGGAAATAATAACCCCCTTCTCGGCAAATGACACCTGAAAGCATGAGCTACACATATCAAAGCTAGACCAGGCAATGGAGCCGCCTTCAATGCAAAGTTGTGGTTGTCGTGCAATTTGTCATTTGTTGGACTTGGTTGGAAATGATGAAAATGAGAGCCAAATTAACATGCAATTTGTCTTGTTTTCCTAATTGACCTGTTTTGCTCTAAAAAGTCTGTCATTTTTTTTTCCTTCTTTTTACTTTTGGGAATTATGGGTATTTTTGAGTGGAAGATTGCCCTGCGAGCAGAAAACAAAATAAAAAAGATTTTTCGATGGCGGAGTAAGAAGAGTGTTAAAGCCCAAGGACCCACAATCCTCAAAACGCGCGCTCGTGGGCGAGGCATCCCAAGGCCAGTAATAAGGCCGATATATGGAGACAGATGTGGGAGTAGATTCCCAACTTGTCCCTTCTCCCAAGATTATGCTGGAGAGAGCCTGTGGGCCTATAATCCAATAATACAGTGGCAACCCGATAGATCCGGCTCAGGATAAACCTGGCTTTGATACCATGTTAAAGTCCAAGGACCTACAATCCTCAAAACGAGCTCTCGTAGGTGAGGTATCCCAAGCCATTAATAAGGCCGTTAGACTGGCCACCGCTGTGGGAGTAGAATTCCCAACAAAGAGAATAGGAACGCAGGGATTGTTGGGTTGAAGAGGAAAGAAGAGAAAGAGATGGCAATCGTATTCAACGGCATCGCTTCCTTTCGGTTTCTTATTTGCCTAGAGAAATCCTTCAGAAAATCTAGGCTGCTAAGGCAGTTCATACCCGGCCAACGCGGGTTGATAAGTACATTCTTCTGACTTAGAAGTCATGATGAAAGGAATTGCAACTCAAACTTTCAGCAATTAAGTATGAGCCATGGTTATTTGGCAGATAGACTAGATATGATTTAAAAATCGATATGAAATCTGCACATGGTTACCTTAACACCAACAAAATCAGAATCTATAACTTTTCAATCCCAGATTTAAAAGACAAATTCACACAAGAATCATGTTAACAACACATTCTGCCATCATCAACTGTAGTTAGTAGGAAGGATGTAGCACCACATGGGAAATTCAACTAGGAAATTTTTTCTCTTTGCCAGGATGAGGATTCTGACTTACCTATTTGCTGAAGAAAATACTCGCTTCTAGACATATCTACATGCACCAACTGATATAGACAGAGAAAAAGAAGAAATAAACACAAACTCATTAAACTTTTTCCGTCGACAGTCTACCTACATAAGTTCTGCACACGTTCTCTGGCAGAAAGTTGTGACACCAAGTAGAATTGTCAAATATGCTGATGCCTCCCATTAGATTTTAGTGATGCTATTTTTTAACAAACTGTCTCAGATTGGTTAAATACCGTACAGGATCATGGAAGAACCGACTGTGTTGACTTCCCTGCTCAGACAACATCAGATTGAAGGAGAGGTATCTCTTGGCCAGGGGAATGGAGGGAAAGGAAGGTCAACAGAGCTTGTGAAGTTAACACTCAGCAGGTTGTATAAAAATTATTGGTTCTGTTATAATCAATGTTCTTGAGCTAAAGAACATTCTTGAGGGTGATCTTTATACATTTTTTTTTAGTATAAGAATGACCTCATTTGATTTGTTTTTTCAGTCAATTAACAAAACTGGATGTAAATGTTTACTCTTCAAAAATTTCACAAACAAAGTTCCCTTTATGTATTCTCAAAAGACCATTAACCAAGAATCAGGCACATTATTCTCCAAATAACGCCGGTGATGAGTTAAAGCTAGTTTAAAGTATAATCAAGTGGGATATTCCATATTTTGCATTATCCAATCACATGAAAAGGTAACCATGGGAGCATCATCATCAACACGTGCAAGATTTCTTAACGGGCAATCTTGTAACAAGGCAATCTCACAACAGTAAATCTGAAAGCCAGGAATGTTGCATTTATTCAATTCACAATGAATAATTAGTTGAAAGAAGACCACGACATTTTAAGGTTTATGTTCTAAGTGGAGGAGCTTAATCTAGGACACAGCCATTTTCCCCAAAATTGAAATGCATAGTATCTGGTATCACTACTTACACAGCCTATCCAATTTACAGAATACATGAGCGGTATCTGCAACCATCCTAGCACCAGGCACAGCTGATCAATCGACACAACCAAAGTAAACTATGCTTGCAATGAAGTGGTCAACAAAGCCACTCAAGATGCTTATTTCTCTATCTTCGGAGTCAAGCAGTTTGCCATTGCCCCCGAGACCCCCGGGCATCAAGGTCCAATCCCCCCAAGAGTTACTAGACTGCGTGATCGAAGCAATGAAGATTGGCCTTCATATTGAAAATATGATTGTAATTAAGAACTCTTTTGATTTCTCCCTTTCATGGGACTCAATATGTTCAGATGTAAACCGAAGAATTGAAGCTAGTTTTAGGTTTCTTTACTATTTGTATTACCCTCCATGAGGGTAGGTATTTGTACCGGATGTTAACGTAGGTGGTTCCATTGTTAGATGGTGCCAAATATCAAATTTTGATAAGGTTTGGTTTTGGTACCAAACTCGGCTATTATAATAAAATAGAAGGAGTCACATCCCCCTTTTCTATAAAAAGGAAAAACTAGAAAAAAAAGGAAAAAAGAAAAAAAGAAAAAAAGAAAAAAAGAAAAAAAGGGAAAAATTCAAGTTCTCCATTAGGGTAGGTTTTCCAATTCCAGGCAATTTTCAAAGTTCAGTCCTTATATTTGCATATTTTACAATGCCTAGTATCGCTTTGATTACCCAATTAGGTGATGAGTTATCTTCTATTTTTGGTGAATCCATAAGCTATAGGCTGTGGCAATTTCTCAACGTGAAATGTCTCAGACTATACCCCAACCTAAGAGCTCGTAGATCCTCCAACATCTCTGTGATGACTCTTCCAAGGCTTTGCGCAAAATCTTTGAGGGTGGATCCAAAATTTTTCTATCTTTCCCATATTCTTGTGTTCGTTGTATTTGGCTTGTAGTTTCTGCAACTCCTTTTCAAACTCATTGACATCCAAAATCCAACATTCGCATCTTGTAGTGACCTTGGTTTTGCCGTGTTTCTCTGCCTCGGCCTATTTGTCATGCCTCATCCCATACAACGATGTTGCTCCTTTTGTTAACCGTACATGTATTGTCTCAAGACCTTGTTTCTGACCTCTACGTTTTTCTTTCCCTATCGCTGCAGTTATTCCAACCAACATGTCTGCGTTATTGCTAAAAAGAATTTAAAACACTTCTGACATTAAAATGAAGAACAAGCTCACAATTTATATCAGCATTGATCAATTTAGGCTACAGTGCCAATGAAGATATGTTCAGTCAAAAGATGATAACTAAATTCCACAGTAACACAAGTAGATGAAATGACACACACAAAATATAGCAATAGTTTCCACAATCCAACAAAAGAACTTTAGACATAAGCCTTAGTTTTTAACCGTTACAGACTTACTAATTCATCACCTTTAAGGTTTTTCTAAGCCTTGGTTTTTAATCAATGAAGACTTATTAATGTCTCCTAATGTTTTTTTTTAATTTTTTTACAGAGAAAATGATCCTTTAAAATTTTCTAATAAAAAAAATAAGAACACATTCACTTGTAAATGCTTTTACAAATGATTTATTATTTCTAATGTCTTACACTAAACTAGCTCCGGTTTAGAAGCTTATTTTGCAATTGATTTGCTGTGAACTTGTAAAGTTTTTTACTCTTTACAGAATTTTTTTTTTAGCAAAATTTTAATAATATAATTTTTTTCTCACACCACGTAAAAACAATTTCACGATCAAAATTTTAGTATTACCATCAGTGAAATACTCTGTCTGGTCCCTCTCTCGCAAGACTACTACAAGATCACTGTGGATGAATTGTCTTTCCTTCTTAATACCAAGCACCAGTGTTTTTCATTCATATCCTGTGTGCCGAGGGGACTTCTACCGCCACTCCTCTGTAGATTTCTTTCGATGCCACTTGTCTCTGCCTAATTTCCTCGACTTGACCCATCGCTTGCAGATCGCAGAAACCCAACTGACCGGGCCTTGTTACTGAGCTTGGGAGTCTCAAATGGAGTTGACGAGCATCTAGAAAACCATTTGAGAATTACCAACCAAAGAGTTGTCAAATCAAGATAAAGGGTATTCTCATATATTCTACTCTCTTTTTTTTTGTTGCATCTTCCATTTTTGTTTATTTATTTGGTTTGCTTCACTAAGCCACTTGATATTTTCTCGATGGTTTTCTTTCTCGACATACGATGAATTGGAAAGATCAGGTCGTCAAACAGATTTTGGGCAAGTGTGAGTAATAATGTTTTTTAAAAAAATTCACAATCATCATTCTGTCTTGCTGTCTCGGCTGATGCCTTTTCGCTTCAGGTCCTTTGGAACGTTTTTGGGGGGTTAAATTGTTTCCGAGTTGGATTGTCTGGTCCCTCTTCGGTAAACATGGGTTGTCTGGTCCCTGATCCTTGGTAATATTCTCAAAGCTTATGAATTTCAGAATTTTCTTTACTGCGACTTCTGCAAAATGTCGATATAAATATAGCTATGCGTTCAGCGAATTGATTGGTTGCATGAATTTTTGTTTTTCCGTTAAGCTCTTGCAAGCTTTCAGGATCATATTTGTTAAATAAGACGACAATTTTATGTTGGTTGTCAATGACTTCTTTTGCACAAGTAGAAGACAATGTAGCAATCAGCACATGTTGAAAATTTCCTTTTTCACTGCTAGAAAAGTTATGTTATAGAATAAGTAATTAAATTTTTTGAAAACGAGGTGCCAGTGTTTTCCTATACCTTCTAACATTGCCATATCTGAGAAATGTTTTTAACGATAGTTGAGGTAATCTTGTGGCAGACAACAGGGGACGGCAGCTGGCTTTTCTGTTAGGATAAAGACTAGATACATTTATTTTCTTCCATGGCACACTACTAATGTGGGGCGAACATTAAAACCTTAGAAAATGTTGGATAGAGTCAAAGAGAGAGACTGTAATGACAAAGCCAAAGTATATGAAAACCTCATGAAAAGCTGGAAATTATCGCTTTGAGTATGTAGGGCCAGTTTTGTTCTAAATTAAGCAAGATTCTTGATTGCACAAATTATGCGGATTACTTAAGTTCAAATCATATTGTCTGACCCAAAATGAAGAGAAGTTTACTTTCCTACTGCAAACAAGACTCGATACTTTTAGCTTCAAAAGCCTCCAATTTCGCCTTTTCCTGCTCTTGCCTTCTTTTCTTCTGCAGTATGCCCCAAGAAACAAGCTAGGCTTAAATGTCGAACAGGTGAAAGGGATAATATCCTATTTTTCTAAGGCACCTAACATTGCAAGCACCATCTACACGATGAAAACAATATTGGAATTTAGGTTCAAGCATGCAATCAAATACCTTTATATTATTACACAATCACATGCAATATTAAAGGCTTTTAGATCTGCATTAGATGGTCTTAAAATTGAAAGAACATAAAGATCTTAAGTCTTACAAATTATAAATCGACAAAGTAAACATTCTGACCCCTCTAAGCTTACACATATGAATGCATCTTTTTTTTTTTTTTTTTTTTTTGTGTACAATGAAAACGTAATTGTCATAAACACATTATGTTTAAAATAATAATCCTAGGCAACACGGGTCGGGCTTTCTCCAACTATTGAAGTTTGAAGCACTTAAAAGGATAGGTTTGGCTCCTCAAAAAATATCAATTAAAGTAAGATTTCTTCTTTAACTAGGCCGAACAAATCTATAAAGTATACAAGCAAGAGAACAAATAATCCAAAATATTGTCAATCAAAGCAATGACAAGATTTTGAAACCCTCTAAAGTTACGTCTTAGAATAAAATCATGTAATCATGTACTTTTAAATATTACCAATTTATTATCAAGATAAAAGGTACTTCAGACTTGCATCATTTGTTATCTTAAAACTGAAATAAAATAAAGCTCAAAATTCTCAAAAAATAAAAATAAATGAAGCAAAATTTCAACCACTTGCTTACAAATAGGAATACGTCATTTCCTTTCAGGTGTAGAATGATCAAGTTTGACGAAGGTTTCCCTAGCCTATTGAAACGGAGGCACTTAAAAAAAGATATGTTTACCTACACAAAAGTCATCTAGGGAGGAAAAAATGTTTTGCTCACTAGAAGAAGGAAATTTAGACAATTTATCAATGAAGACTTATGATAAGCACGAATACTAGTAATCCAAGATTGTTTCAAATATATATGACTTTAAACACTCTAAAATAAAGCTTCTAAGCATATAATCATGCAATCAAAATATTACAAAATCACAAATCAACATAGAATGCATTATGTTGTCTTAAAATTGAAAGAACATAAGCATCTTAGTACTAACAAACTCAAACTTGAATCAAATGAACATTCCTTGATTATTGTCGAGAAGGATACTAACCATAGCAACTTTGAAGGTGCAAAATGATTGTATTCTTTCTTTAGCAGCATCTTCTTGCCATTCCAATATATCCCACCACGATTGTTCGACTTCAACACATTCCTAGTTCATTGCATTCTTATTGTTAAAGGGCAACTTTTTCAATAATGGACATTTAAATATTTCAACACTTTTTAGGGATGACCAATTTAGTGAGTCATTAATCCAAATACTTTGTACTTTTCGAAGGTTTAGAAGCACAAGCTCCTTCAAAATTGATAGCGCATCAGAGTCTAGCCTTTGGTTTTCAGATGCCATAATTATCTCTTCGATTTCATAACACTCATCAACTTTTAAGCTTTGAAGTTTAGATAGTTGTGCAATCATGCCATTGGAGAAGATCTTCTTTAGCCTCATACATTTCTTTAAGGCTAAAGTTTTTAGTTGGCCTAGGCTTCCAGCACGAACAACTCCTTTCCAAATGCTTGTTAATCCTGGTACGTTATTTATGTACATGTGCTCTAAGCGTTCTAATACACTTTTTCCTATCTTATCACCATTGACAATTGTTTGAATTTCACTGCATCTTTCAATCCAACAACCTCGTAAGCAACTAACATCAAAATCCGATAGTTCCAAAGCTCCTTGGTGGTCAATTAGATCAAATGCATAAGTCTCCTCAAGAACACTTGAAATTGCAGGATCTACACTTATCCCATTCACAAACTTCAAGCACCTTGTTATTTGATAATCAAAGTAATTAAGAACTTGATACCTGGTTGAGTCATGATGACCAACAGAAAATTGGAATTTAAAGTAGGATTGCTTCCATGAAGGACTCTTTTGTACAAAAGACTGAAGGCAGTCCGTTGTAGGAAAACAAATTGAAAGTGAGGCCAAGTGTGGCAAGCTAGCCACCTCTTCAATAGCAGCTTTTAAAACCTCCTCCAATCCTGGATTGTTTGGAACGACATCAACTATTAGTTCTTCCAATAAAGAAAGTACGGATAAGATATTTTGATGAAATTCCAAACTTTTTGATTTTTCCAATCCAAAACTTGACAAAGAAGTACGTAAAGACTTCAACTGAGTTAAATATCTAACTTCAATTGGTATATAGTTGATCTGACTTCAACTGAGTTAAATATCTAACTTCAATTGGTATATAGTTGATCTTAGTATCTCGAATGTTAGGTACCTCAAGATGTGGAAGCTCTTTTTCATTAAATGAGAGTTTCACCAAATTGGCACAGTAGCATAAATAAAGTGCTTTGAGACACATTAGGCAAGATATTGATGATGGAAGTGACATAATTCCAGTATGTTGCAAGTCTAGGACTCGTAAATTTTCCATATATGTAAAGAATGAATCTGGAATCAACTGTAACTCTTGAGTTCTTTGTAGTAGCAATGTAGAAAGCTTCTTGCAATTTGGCATTTCTGGGAAAATGCACAAGTCATTATTTATCAAGGAAATTCGATTTGCTTGTTGCCATTCTTCCTCACTAGGGGATTGCCGTTGCTCTTGAGAAGTTCTCACCCAAACTTTAAAGTCATTGCTTTCAGAAGAAATTTTAAGGGCCATACTTCTCAATACTTTGTTCATGCTCACATGATTCTTCTTTTCAGTCCTTTCTAGTAAAGACACATTGATAAGGTCATACAATATTGTATGCCCCTTCTCACGTGCAACTCTAAATTGTTTTGCACCATGCATTACAACTCTAAATTGTTGTAATGCTATCCAACATTCCAACAAATCATCTATATATATTTCAAAGTCTTCAGGATACAATGCACTATATAGGAAACAAAACCTTTTATTCTCACAATCTAAACCTTCATAACAATTCTTTAAGATCTCAATCAACTCATCCATGCCTTGTACTTCATTCCTAGGCCATCCTTGAAAATTCCTTTCTCCATCACTCCATAGCTCAAAGCTATCTTTTGGACTAAAGGATTTTGCTACCTTCTCTATTAAGAGTGGTAAGCCACCACATTTACTAGCTATTGACTTGGCAATGGGTTCAACTCCAGGAACATTTATATTGTCACCTACTTCTTCTTTGAACATTTCATATGCCTCACTATTAGACAAACATTTCATCTTAATTAACTCATTTGTTTTCATATGAAAGCAAATGGGACGATATCTAGTAGCCAATACTACCTTACTATCTTTTTGGTCATCAAGAACTCCTATAAAACTTAGATCAAGAGAGTCATAAACTTCATCCAAAAGAAGAAGATATCTTTTGCATTCTAGCTCCTTAGATATTCGCCAAGCAATTTCCTGAGGGCATGTGATATCTTTTATATTCAAGAAAAAGCCTTTGTGCTATTTGATCTTGCAACATTTAGATGTACCGCTTTTTTGTAATTTCATCTTGCACTATTTTATTGCACCTCCTTTGCGCAATTTCATCTTGCAGCATTTCTATGCACTCCTTCTTTGGTACATTTATGTAAATGACAATGTCAAACATTTTGGCAATATCTATATTATCATTTAACTGCTTCATTATGGTAGATTTCCCAATTCCAGGCATTCCCCAAAGTCCAATCCTTCTTATATTTGCATCTCTTAGAAGGTCTAGTATTGCTTTGATTGCCCAATGTGGTGATGACTTAGCCTTTGTTTTTGGCACATGCATAGACCTTACTGGGTCTGGCGATTTCTCAACTAGGAATGTCTCATTTTTCCCCCTCAACAATAGACTTTGTAGCTCCTCCCACTTCTCTGTGACATCTATTTTAAGTTTTGAGCGGATATTCCGTATGCACGGATCCATCTTTTGTTGGATCCTTCCCTTAATCTTTTGCTTATTGTATTTGGCTTGTAGTTCCTGCATCTGTCCTTCAAATTCCTTACACTGGAAATCCACCATTCGCCTTCTTTAGTGAACTTCTTTTCCTTGTGTTTATCTGCCTCAACCTCTTTGTCACTCCTCATACCATACAGCATTTCTGCTTCCTTTGTTAACTTTTTAGAGTTTCTCTCCAGATCATGTTTCTGACTTGTGTGTCTTCCATGCTCTATCAGAGCTTTGGACACTTCACCTATTGATGTAGAAACTGCTGCAGCAGCTACTACCTCCATCGTATCTACATTGTTTAAAAAAGGAATTTAAAACATTCCTGAAATTAAAATGGACAAGCTCACATTCATATAGCAAAGATTAGTTTAGGCTACAATGCCAACGAAGATATTTTTAGTCCAAAGATGGTAACTAAATTCCACAACCATGCTAGTAATTGAAATCATGCGTATACGAAAATACAACAGTAGTTTCCACAATCTAACAGAAGGAATTTGGACATAAGCCTTTTCTCTTAATCAAGGAAGACCTATTCTTTCATTCAACAAATGGGAGGTGCTTTAAGCCTTGGTTCGCTCAAGCACATATGCATTTCAAGTCAAGCTGTTTTTTATTTCAATAAAAGTATGCTTTCAGGTCTCCAAGTCTTCCCAAGTCTTGGTAAATAACATTGAGGATGTGACGAAGGCTAATCCCACTCCAAATTTTGATTTAGAATAAGGAAGTCTTTTCCTTATTTAAAGAATATTTCTAAGCAAGAAGACAATATAGAACTTTTTAGACTATTCTTAACACACACCCATACGGCCAATGTGGGATATGAGTGGCATAGGAGGTGCTATATGATAGGCACAATCCTACAAGCACACTAATATAATTTTTGAAAAGATGGCCTAGTTGCTTGCTATGTCTTATGTAGTCAACTTCATGTGGGAAAACGGAAAAAGGAGTGAGTTTCATTAAGAGGGATGGCTTGTACAACAGACAGAGAATGTACAACCCTCTTTGTACAACAATGAATAGTCCAGATATACAGACGCACTATGGAAGATAGAGGGAAGAAAGGCTGAAAATGGTTTCACATGCTTATGTACTGTGTGTTAGTAGTTATAGGTAACGTAAGCTTAGCATAGGCTCCAAGTGAATGGGAATACGAATGCTCTAATAAAAGTTAGACTTGTAAGCTCGAGGCAGTTTTTGTAACCCAAGAAAACCCCAAGAATATGTTTTCTCCTCAACGAGAACAAGGGTTTCAATATTACATTAATGAATCAAAATCCCAACATCCTAATAGCTTGATTTCTCGTGTAAATCATCAGCTCCAGCTTAGCTAGTCAAGTAAGGGTGGCGCCTAAGTACTGCTATTGCCGTTTTACTTGTTTTTAGTTGCGTTTGAATTGAATAACGAGAGTTCTTTTCTTATGTGTAAAGAGAGCTATAAATAGAAGAGTGGGAAGTCATTTGGAGTAATTTTGAGTTGTTAATTCTGTTGTGACAGAAACAGAGGTCTTGAGTTCCCTCCTATCAAACTTTCTCCCTTTTTCAATAAATTGAGTTTTCTCTCGATCTAGCACAATTGGTCGAAAGCCTAAACTCTCTAAGCATCCCGATAGAGATATCTGTCTAGAAGCATCTCGTCGGATTACAAGGTCCATTGCTCGCGCAAATCCTAAACCGCTTGACCACTGCAAAATCTTATTATTTGACCAAAATGATCAACAATCAATCCCACCAAGATCCTGTTATGTGTTTTCCTAACTAGAGCCATAACATGTTGCCTCTTGAACATGGAAACTGATATTATATGAAAAAAATACAATCCTAGCAAAAAATTGACTCAGGAATAAAAAGATTTTTATATGTAAGTATTAACTAAACATTGTATCTTTTTTCTTTTTGTTAAACTTTTGTCTTCTACACTATCTTATATATCAAGAATATTATAGGGTGAATCTAAACAAAGTGGAGGGAATATTTTCTTACACACCAAACATCTGAGTTCTAATACCATATTAAGTAGGCTAAAAATTCAGTCCAAAGATTAGCTCATAAGTTGGAATTTTTTTAAATATTTAAATATTATTTAAAGACTGCCTTTTCAAAGAAAGACTCTCATCTTCAATATTGGCCACTTAGAAGAGGCTTTCTGGCTTCAGTATTCGTCTTAGATAGCTAGCCATATATAATTATGAAAGAAGAAACAATCTGATAGATATGGCCACTATGGGCGAAACCGTTCCTTCTGCAGTACCAACAATGTTGCCCACGCCCAGTGATATGACACCAGGGTGGAAGCTCATGAACTACTTAGCCACCAAAAACCAAAAAAAGAGAAAGACAATTTATTAGATGAAAAAATTATCATTTAACACGTGATAATATCATTCCACTCAGATTTCCGTAGTTTTAAGATTCAAGAGAATTAAAAAATGTGGAAAAGATGCAGTAATCTTCCAAAACAGCAGTCCATGCAAATAGATGAACTCTTCCCCTTCTTTTTTTGTCAACAAATCAAGGTGTTACAAGGTGCACACAGTTTTAACATTTTCCCAATCACAAGAAAGCACACAAACCCTTTGATAGCTTAAGCACTTTGCGATGTCTTATACAAACGGATGAGAACACTAACCTTTGGCCGTCGTTGCCTCGAAGAAGGAAAACGATGACCTGAGTAACTTTGGCAGCAAAACTAATTTTTGCTACCAGATCCTTCCGATAAGCAACACTGTCCAGTCCACAACGTACAAGTTAAATTGTACCGTGATGACTTGAATGGACAAATGGATATGAAGACTGACCTTTGACAAAAATACTGTAGCAGCTCAATGAATCACGAATGCAGAGACTGCCTTCGTTGACTTCGAAAAGCAATGGTATGGGACATCTTTGCTGCAAAAGTAATCATTTCAACCAAAGTCTTATCGAAAAGCAGTCCAGTTTACGATATGGAAATCAAACTCTATCGTGATGAATTGAATCGATAAAATATACTACTTCAGGAAATAGCGCATGCAAATGGATGCGAAGAGGGCGAAAAGTAATGACCAGGGAATTTTTGCAGCAAAAGTAATCCTTTAAACCAAATCCTATCCACAAGTAGCACTGTCCAAATCACGATATGGAACCTAAATTCTATCGTGATATCTTGAAGGCATTAAATATACTAGTACATGAAATAGCATATAAAAATGGATGCGATGGAGAAGTTATAGTTACTTGGTCTATAAATTTTGAATTCCCTTTTCTCATCTACTTTCTCCCTCTACTTCTACCATAAGTTTTTAGCTTCTTTATGTCCTATAACTTTTTTTCCCTTTCAAACACTAAAAGTTATTTTCGAGCATAATTATCTAATAAGTTTTTAAATTTATTTATTTTCAATTTTAAATTATATTTAAAACAAATAAAATAGAAGATAAAAGGCAATTTTCGAGAAATTTCAATATATTCACATAGGAATCTTTTAACTCAGAAATTGAGTTTTTGAAATAAGATAATCTTTCTTGTATGGTAATAAAAGGAGATTGGCCTCCATATAATTTTTTTTTTAAATAGAAAAGGGCAACTCCCTCTTACAAGCTGAGGGAATTAGATCTTCTTTTCCCCTATTGGCATGGGCGGGACCAACTCATGCTCGTTCCTTTTTTTATTTTTTATTTTTTTCCCTCCCTTTTAAGCAGTGTTATTATAGACTTCTATATATTTCATAAAAGAAATGGACGAAATAAATTGGATTGCAATTGATTGGATCCAAAACGGATTCCACATAAGATATTGTTAATTCTATGATCAAATTAACCGTCTTACTGGTATGATTGGAGCATGTTATAGGACTCTGATCACACAAGTTCATTGGCCACCTACTATTCCACTCCGACACTTTCATATTCTTTCCTTCGGTATACAGTTCTGAAAACTGCCAAGTTCAGAACTGTAACTTTAAAAAAATGCTAGCAAGATCTGTACTATTAAAGTTTCTGCTGAAATTTTTATGTAATAATTTATCAAAATTATCTGTAAAAATTTCAATGTTGGATTTAATTTGAATTATATAAAAATTTTACAACCTACCCATTTAATATGAAAACTGAATAGTTCTAGGGATTATACCAAGGTTTGAATTCAAGAGCCCTTTTGGCTGGTTGCTATACTCAAATATGAAAATGTTTAAAATCTGGAATGTGCATTATGTGGCATCTCGTTATTTATATTTTAACACCTAATGGTTTGATAGTTAGCTTTTTACTTTTTTCCTAAAGGTATTTTTTTCTCTAATTCTTTTCAAATTGCATCCATCGTGTCATGTATATGTGCCAAAGTTTGAGTCTCTGAGCTCTTTCTGAAATATTTGCTTAATTATTTTGTGTGACATTTTTAGCACTTTGTTAAACAAACATTATAATGTTATTGTCTTATATAATTAATAAGTTTATTAAGAAAATTTATTGACTTATATTGTTAAAATTTTTATTAAGAATCTAAATTTTATTTTTTGTTTTTATACTCAAAGACAAAGATTGTTATATAAAACGTTGTCTTATATTTAAGAAAACTATGTATGTTAAGTCTCATATAAAAAAAATTAATAATTTGAGAAATAATTAGTAAAGAGATAATTTTATTATTTAATTTCTTAAGATTTTAATTAAATATAGACCATTTCCACAATTTATGACTCATATGCCGTTCAAATTTAATGCATTTGCTCTTTCCACATTATGCAGAATGCCTTCGATTTGCATGTTTTAGTGAAAATCAGGCCGCTCAAACCCGAGGATATGAGTAGGGTACTACCTTCCGTGCCTCGTGTTTGTAACCTTGACAAGCCTCCCGCCGTGTCAGATGGACTTGACAAGAGATTGGAAGGTATAAGTTACTACTTGACTAATATTTCGTATTGATCAAAAGCTACCGATTGTTTCATTAAAAACAGCAGTCCATACGTTTAACATCAAATTCTTGTTCACTTTTTAGTGAAATAATTTTTATTTCAATAGGAAATAAAACAATATGAAAAATGGAGCGAAAGTTAGAAAACAAAAACTTCAATTCTAATGACAAATATTGTTTTTTTTTTCTTGGTTTAACAATGAATTCTCAAGTTTCAACTATTCATATATGAGCCCATCTTTGCTTCTACAGATCTACATAAACCTATTGCTTCTGCTTCTACTGATATGGATGAAGCCCCTGTTCTTCTTCTTCTTCTTCTTCTTCTTTTCTCTATTATAACTCACACATATATGGGCATGCATCTAGTATTCAACTCTCAAATTTTGTTAGCTTATCATTGAACCAATAGACCTTATAACTAGATGAAATTATTATGTTGCTCCATTCGAAGTGTATTGAACCAATTTTTTATTTTATTTTTTTATTTTTTTTTACTGCAATAAGGTCCTAGGTTCTTCTTCTTCTTCTTCTTCTTTTTCATTTTTTTATTTTATATTTTTTTTTTCATTTTGGGCTCTGGACCGTTGAGCAATTTTGTTGGGACGAAAGGATCCTAAGCCCTGACCTAGTAGATGACCGATAAAGGTTCTAACTTTTTGTAAATAAGTTCATTGATTCTCTCAGCAATTGATTTCGTAATTATTGCATCTGGAAACAAGACTTATCTTTCATGTGTGAAGTTCTTTCCGCTTCTTCATTTCTCCATAAACCTATTGCATCTGCTTCTACTGTTAGGGATGAAGCTTCTGTGTCTGCTTTTCCTTTTACGCATGAAGGTTTTGCGTACCAGTGTTCGAAAGGTGTTGCTCCAATTTATTTTTTATTGTCAATTAAGTTCTCGGAAACTAATTTCGTAATTATTGCACTTGGAGGCAAGACTAGTCTTTCTGTCAAATAGCAGATACCAAAAAGGGGTGAATGTTGAAACTTTTCCCCTTCAATTGTAGTGGGATCACTCTAAACTTTAAATTAGTCTAACATCTTTCTTGTTTTTTTTTTTTTTTTTTTAAATTTTAGTAATATGGATTGAGATTTAGCAAGAGAAGAGTTGCCAAATCATGACGATAGGGAGCCTCACATATTCCATTTTTCCCCCCTTTTTAGTTTTTTGTTATCTTTTTGGGTTTGCCCTACTTAGGCACTTAATATTTTCTTGATGGTGATTTTTGTTGGCGTTGTGTGAATTGGACAGGTCAAGGAGCAGAAAGTGGTGGATGGAATTTGACAGGTTTGAGAAATATTTTCAAAAGTTTTTCACTCAACACCATCTTCTCATCATTTGGTATCAAATCCCATACAACTTCCATGATTTGTTGGTGTAGCGTAGCCTTTCTCTGGGCAGTAAACATGAACTTATATTTGAACGTCCAAAGATTGTTCTGAATGTCATTATGGTGACAGAATGCTCTAAAATCTCAATCGGAAAAAAAAAAAAAAAATCCGTCCTCTTGTTAGGAAATGAAAGGAAAAAAGGCTTATAAACCCATGGTTGTGTCAGCGTAGGTCATGTGCTTTGTATTTGTTGAGATTTTTCCAACTATTGCCAATTAGTTTGAGAGGAGCTCTTACTTGAAATCAGAGTTAGGGGATGAGCATTCTCTTTTATGTGAACCCCGAAGTTGGGCTTCTACCCGTCTACATACAATGCTTGTGTCAACCTAGACATGAGGAGTATTGGAAATGTGGATATCCAATATTGGTTGCAGGAGAATAGGCCCTTGGCTTTATGTTTGATGGAATTTTCTCATCCTTTGCCAACTGGTTTTATGATGAGCTCTTACATAATAGCAAAGCTTAAATTTAAAATAAACCTAACTTTGGCTCCAATATCATATAAGAAAATTTAAAGTCAATGGCTTGTCTTTACAAAAGTAGTGTGGGACAATGTACATCTTTAAGATAATTTTAGATTTGTTGTTTGTGATCTTAGTTATCCCATTAATGGGATGGAACCGGCTATGCGAAACGTGAAATGTTAAGCATGATGCAAGTGATATTTTCCACTGCAATAAAACTAAAATCATATGTATTCAAATTACAGAAATTTTGCTTTTCTTTAATTTCTGATATTTTGTTTTTCTTTTTAATGCAGAACTTCCACTGAAAACTTCAGAAGATAATATAACTACAAAGTCTCGAGCACGATTTTCTGGGGCTGAAATCAGTTGTTTGGAACTAAATTCTGCATTACAATCTGTAGGTTCTTCAGGAGGTAAGAAAGATAAATTTGATGAAATTGGAGCAGAACCTAGAACTTCCGATATGGGTCGAAAAACATTTTCTTTGGGCATGGGAACGTTCCCTGGCACAATCACTCAGTGTCAGGGACCTCGGTCATTTGGCATGTGGGCTGGTTTAGGATTAGCTGAACCGCCACAGAATAAGCCTTGGGATAACGCCAAAGAAATTCAGCTGATGGATAATGAGTTATCTGTTTTGCCGGAAAATCCAACTTGTTCAGTGCTCTCAATATTGTTTCTTCAGAGAAACTATAAATTGAGAACCATTCCCCCCTCATTTTTTGATTACATGCCTGCCCTCCAAATCCTCAACTTATCTAGGACTGGTATCAAATCTTTGCCAGAATCCATTATCAAACTCGTCAGCCTCAAGAGACTGTTTCTAAATGATTGTCACAATTTCATGGTGTTGTCACTCAGAGTTGGAGAGCTCAAGCAACTTGAGGTCCTTGATCTTGAAGGGACAGATATTAAGTATTTACCTGAGGAAATTAAGAAGCTAATTAATCTCACATGCTTAAAACTCTCACTTTATGGATATGGTAGGAAAATCGTGCAATCATATCTAGTTGTTCCTGCTGGGATAATTTCAGCACTATCTCATTTAGAGGAGTTGAGTATTAAAGTGAATTCAGTTGACGAACGGTGGAACTCTTGTGTGGATGATATTGTCACTGAAGTATGCACCTTGGGGCACTTGAACAGCCTTAAATTCTACTTTCCAAGAGTATAACTTCTAGGGGAAGTTCTATTGTCTAGTGCAATGTGGAAGTTTTCATTGCTATCACAGTTTGGATTTACTGTTGGACATCATGTCGAGCGCATTATGTCTCGACTCCCTTGTGATGTTGAGTTTGATATGGAAAGATGGGAGAGATGCTTGAAATACATAAATGGTATTGCTGTACCTATAAATATTAAAAAGGCACTCCAATATTCAACGACATTTTTCTTGGAACGACATGCAACTGTCAAGAAGTTATCGGATTTTGGGATTGGAAGTATGAAGCAACTAAAATGTTGTGTTGTGGGAGAATGTAATGAGATTGAATTTATTATCAATGAAGCAGATTCTCAAGAAGAAGATAGTGAAGTAGATTCTCAGGAAGAAGACAGTAAAGTAGATGTTCAAGAAGAAGGTGATGAGGTGGATGCTTACAAAGAAGATGATGAAGTAGGTGCTTGTGAAGAAGATGATGACCTGGATGCTCATGAAGATGATAATGGATTAGATGCTTGTGAGGAAGATGACAACAATGAAATTGAATCCAAAACATCTAGAGGTAAAAAAGTTGTTCTCGAATCACTGGAGTACTTATTTATTTATTATATGAAGAATTTGAGAAAGATATGGAAAGGACCAATTCAACCAAGGTCTTTATATCTTCTAAAGTCTTTGACATTGCGCACATGTCCTCAGTTGACCACTATTTTCACAGAAGCCTTAATTAATAACCTTTATAATTTAGAGAAGCTAACAGTTGAAGATTGCCCCTTGGTCACAACGTTGGTAACCTATGAAATCTTCGTTGACAAAAAAATCTCTTACACTCTCCCGAATTTGAAGAGGATTTTGCTTCATTACTTGCCTAGATTAGTTAGCTTCTCTACGGCTTTACTCACAACCCCAAAAATAGAGTGGATGAGTTTCTATAACTGTCCAAATCTTAAGAGCTTGTTGATTGAGGAAGTATGCAGCAGAAATTTGAAGAGGATCAAGGGTGAGAGGAGTTGGTGGGAAGCACTAGAGTGGAGAACTGGCCGTCCAGCTTACTTGGATGACATTTTTGTTCCAATCAACTCATAAAATTCTTTAGTGCTTGAGGTTTTCCCTGATGGTAATTCGTCTATGCATTGCTTTATGTAGTTCTCTAATTGTAAGGAAACAAAGTCAAGAAATCGCCTTCTCCCTGCCATGCTTGTACAAGCCATTGAGACCCCGCATACATCGGATGTAGTCCCTTGAAACCAAAGCATACTTGTTGGTTCCGAACTGCTCGTGAATCTGCTGCCTTCTCTCCTATCGTAGAACACGTTGTGCCAAGTGTTAGGTGAAGTAAGAAGTTTCCATTTCAACTGTTAGAAAGTTGTTTGCTTGCAGGAAATAAGTTGCCAATGTTTTCTAGTACTTTGTACATATATTTTATTTGAGAAACTAAATCATAGCAAAGAGTACCAGCATGGATTATTTCAGCCAGTGTGGAACAGTTCGCTATAACTGTATTTCAAGCTCTGCTTTTCACGTCATGTTGAGCACAACGGAGATGGCGCTTTACCCCTTCACAACGTGGAAGGCCAGCGAATCGCTTGCATATAGCAATAACGCGACTTACCGAGCCTTGTTGAACAAGCTCGTGAGTATCCAATGGTGTTGACGAGCATTAAGATTGCCCCTTCATCTTCTTCTACTTCTACATACCCCCGAGTTAAGATAATAAAGCTCGTTGAAGAGAGCAACAGGGTACCTGTAGAGAACCTTCAGAAAAGTTAGAATCTGACAGCATGAAGAATAAGCGAATTACAAATCTAAACTCACCATTCAGGAAGCTTCTTGTCTTCAATAATCGGTCTTTGCCAAGCTTTTATCTGGGACTCCAACTGGCCACGCTCTATGTTTCAAAAAGAATAGAACAAAAGTAAGGGCTTTAAATTAAAATAACAAGACTAACCAAACAATTGTTTGATTGTATTTGCAATTCCTAGCGTCCAGCTAGTGCTAACAGAAGACCTTTATGAAGAAATCTAACATACAAAATTGAATGATAATTGATATTCTCAATCTCAAATTTAGAGCCCAACTCTACACAGATAATCAATGCAAAAAGGACACAGTAGAACAATACCGGCATCACGTGCAACGCTTGCAGCAGCAGCACCGTGAGCACCACAGAATTTTGTTTAGCGCCCGTAGATAAAAGTACTCAACATATAGATAGCTTTCCAATTGTGGTATTTCACAAACAAAAATTTGACTACCTACCTGTAATAAGTTTTTCCACTCAAAAAGTTTACTTCAGGGCAGTCCCATGCCAACGAGAATGTAACATAACGGACTGCATTTGATGGCATTGTAACAGAAGTAGCACAGCTGCCCCAGTAGAGGATCCTGGTTCTGAAGGCGCAGGACTTAAAAAGTCTGAAGCAAAAGTACATAATCTAAACAGCATTACTCTTTTGCGTAACACAAAGGTGGTGGAACTTAATCTTCATTGACAACAAGGATGCATCCACCACAGCCAAAGAGCAGTCAAAGGATACATGCTACCAGGAAAGATAAAAGTATCATGTTCAGTGAGAAATCAAGAAAAAAAAATTTAACCTAAACCGTATGAAGCAAAGGTACATAAACTAACAGAATAACTCATGCAGAACTCAATTCCAACATAGTGAAATTATAAGTATGACTTATTTTGAGCTGGAAAATCTTTGAATGTGCAGTATCATAATGTCTCACAATTCTTCTTAATATAGACCATCCTATAGGAAATTTCTTTGGTGAATGCATAAATCTCATAATAAAGTTGGATCATTGTTTCAAGGATGAGGTGATTTCTCTTTTCCTCATTATATGGCTTGGTTTCTCTCTGCTTTATTTCTTTATGATAGTGTTGCCATAGAACATCTTAAAAAATTGGACAGAAAGCTCTGAAACGGAAAGCAAACTTTGAGCAGAGTAAGAAATTGAAGGAAAGACTCCAGCTCTTAGGATGGAAACTTCAGAGTGCACTCAGCATAACAATTTTGTGCCAAGTTATGGCGAAGTGAGAGACAGCACCTTTATGGTAAAACAGAAGTTTGAAATGTTCACTTAATTCCAGAAGAATAAGGTTGCAAGATATATGATTGTTGCTACCGCATATGCGGGACATGTTGCAATTCATTATTTTTTTTAGATACTCGTTCTACTGGACTCATATATTTTGTTCATCCATTAGATGCATACCAAGGATTGTTTATCTTTGTTGCTCCAAAAATAGTGCTTCTATGAAGCTTATAGGTTTTCACCAGTGAAATTTCTTGCTTTCTTAGGCTCCTTGAAGGCAACTATGGATACGGTAGAATGCTTCATATATAGGTTTCCTTTGTTTTGTTTTTTTCATTCTCTTCTCTATTTAAGGTAAAATCAACATCAAGTGGTCTTAGAAGCCACATATAAATGAAGGTAATAAACCATTCACTATCCAAAATTTAACGAAATGGAGCTCTGTTTGGTGCGGTGAAAAAGAAATACTCATTTCTATTCCACTAATGAACAAGGTAAAGTCACCTTTCCCTTGGCTCAATAGTAAGCCAAGGGGGCTCCAACCTGCGAGGCCAACAAGTCGGGGGTTCAACACATCTCCTTCTCAAAGTGTGTGAGTTTAAATAACTGATCTACATATGTTGTGTTTCTGCTTGCCGATAACTTCAAACACCAAGCAAATACAATAAACGTAATACTCTTTCCCCAGAGTATCAACAATTCAAGATTGTGTTAATCATAGACATTCATAAGATTTCAAACACTTTAGAGTAAGGTTTCAGTGTAACATTATTTAATTAAAAATATTATGCACAAGCGAATCAAGGTAAAAAGCCTTTTGAACTTACACCATATCTTGTCAAAGACCATAAATAGCCTAATCCTTACATACAAAAAATTGATGAAGGAAACATTCTTAACCCTAATTTATACAATGCAATCATCATATATTTCATGTGGATAATGAAAACATAATAACACATCATAGCTTTGAGTGATCATCTTAAGCTAACCATGACTAGATCTTTTCCTCATAACCTTTTGAAATTAGAAGTAGATAAAAATGGTAGGTTCGTCTACTCATAAGTGATCTAATGAGGGAAGACAATGATCTTAACAAGGATAAGGAAACTTACAAAATTCCTATCATTGAAAACTAATGACAATCATGAGCTTTGATGACCCATGATTAAGGCGATCAAAACATTCGTAAAACTTCAAACACTGTAAAATAAAGTTCTAGCACAAAACTAAGTAATTGGAAACATTACAGAATATAACATACAATGATTTCTAGCATGCTGTCTTAAAGAACATACTACTTAAAATCTAAATATTGTTAAAGCAACATTTCTACCACCATGCACCACAATTTCCGTTGAGAAGGAAGCATACCAGAACTATTAGTTGAAGCTGCATATAGATCGTAGTCTTTGTTCAACAGCTTCTTCTTCCCACACCAATGCATCCCACCATGATTGTTTGACTTCAATGCATTCCAAATTGACAGCGTTTTGATTGTTGAAGGGTAATCTTGTCAATAAGGGACACATGGATATCTTAATCCTCTCCAGAGATAACCATTTTATAGAGTTGCTAACCCAGATGCTTCTTACTTTTGGAAGATCAAGGAGTACTAGTGTCTTCAAACTTGGTAGTGCCTCAGGATCCAACCCTTCATTTTCAGACTCTGTAATTATTTCTTCAATTTCAAAACACTCTTCAACTTCTAAATTTTGAAGTCCAGAAAGCTGTGCAATCATGCCATTAGAAAAGATCTTCTTTAAACTTGGACATTTGCATAAAGTTAGAGTTTTTAGTCGGGCTAAGCTTCCAGCATGAAAAACTCCTTCCCAAATGCTTGCTAATTTTGGGGCATTACAAATGTACATCTTTTCTAAGCATTGTAATGTGCTTGTGTCTATGCTATCACCATCAACAATAACTTTAATTTCATTACATCTTTCAATCAAGCAACCTTGGATTTTGTTTATGCTTATGGTACCAAAATCTGATAGTTTTGAAGCTCCCGTGTGGTTAATCAATTCGAATACTTCAGATTCTGCAAGAACCTTTGATATTGCAGGATGTGTGCCTTCACCATTTACAAATTTCAAACACCTCCGAATTCGATATTCCAAATACTCCAAAATTTGATACTTGGTTGAGTCATGGTGACCAACAGAAAATTGAAATGTGAAGTAGATATCCTTCCATGAATGATTCCTTGAGATAAAAAACTCAAGATTATCCACTCTTGGGAAACAAATGGAAAGTGAAGTCAAATGTAAAAAGGTAGCCACCTTCTTAATGGTGGCTTCTACAACCTCCTCCCACCTTGGATTATTTGGAATGACATCAATTCTCAGTTCTTCCAATAAAGGAACTTTTGACAAAATATTTTGATGAAATTTTGCACCCCTTGATTGTCTCATGTCAAAACTTGACAAGGAAATACGTAAAGACTTCAATTGAGTCAAATATCCAATTTCACTAGATAAATAGTTGATCTTAGTATCTCGAATGTCAAGCACCTCAAGGTTCACAAGCTCTTTTCTGTTAAATGGCAGCTTCATCAAATTGACACAAGAATTTAGGTAGAGTGATCTGAGATGTATCAAGCAAGATATAGAAGATGGCAATGATGTGATTCCAGTGGCTTGCAAGTCTAAGACTAGTAAATTTGGCATGAAAGCAAAAAATGAGTCTGGAATGAATCTTAAATTCTGATTTCTTTGTAGTAACAATGTGGAAAGACTTCTGCAGTTTGGCATTTCTGGTAAGATGTGCAACATACTATCCATCAAAGAGATGCGATTTACCTGTTGCCATTCTACACCGCTAGAGAGTTGTTGTTGCTGGGTTGGAACCAAAACTTTGAAGTTGTTACTTTTAGAAGAAATTTGAAGGGCCATATTCCGTAGTACTTTGTTCATCTTCACATAATTCATCTTTTCACTTTTCTCTAGCAAAGACACATTGATAAGATCATTCAAAATTGTATGCCCTTTTTCACGTGCAACCCGGAATTGATTTGCCTCATGAATAAAACCTTCTGCTCTCCAACATTCCAACAAATAATCTATATTTATTTCATAATCTTCCTTGTATAGTGCACTATATAGAAAGCAAAACTTTTTATCCTCACAATCCAAATCTTCATAGCAGAACATTAAAGACTCAATCAACTCATCCATGCCTTGTAATTGGATGTTGGGCCATTTCCGCAAATTTCGTAATCCATCACTCCATAACTCAAAGTTATCCTTCTTTCTAAAAGATCTTGCTATCATGTCTATCAAAAGTGGCAAACCAGCACATTCATCAGCAACTAACTTGGCTACTGGTTCAATACTAGGAAGATTTATATTCCTCCCCACCCTTTCTCTGAACATTTTGTATGCATCATCTGTCGACAAGCGCTTCAAGTGAATTTGCTCATCTGTTTCCATATCAAAGCAAATGTCTCGGTATCTTGTTGCTAGTACTACTTTGCTATCTTTTTGGTTATCAAAGATTCCTATCACATCCAAATCAATAGGGTCCCAAACTTCATCCAAAAGAAGAAGATACCTTTTTAATTCTAACTCCTGAGATATTCGCCAAGCAATTTCACTAGGATCGATAATGCCATCTACATTCAATTTAAGCCTTTGTGAAATTGCATCTTGCAACGTTTTTGTGCTCCAATCTTTTGATAACTTTACATACATGACAATATCAAACATATTGCCAATATCTTTACAATCATTCAAGTTCTTCATTATAGTTGTTTTCCCAATTCCAGGCATTCCCCAGAGTCCAATCCTTCTCACATTCTTGTCTCTTAGATGGCTCAATACTTCTTTAATGGCACAATGAAGTGATGAGTTATTGTTTATTTTGGGTGCATGCATAATTCTTATAGACTCTGGCAATTTCTCAACAAGTATTCCTGTCTCAAACTTCCCCTCCAGAAACAGATTGTTTAGTTCCTCACACTTCCTTACCATGTCTTTGCTAAGTTTTGAGTGTGAACGACGACCTACTATACTTTTTCCTTTCCTGTTTTCTCTTTTGTACTTGGCTTCCAGATCTCGCACCTCTTCTTCTATCCTCTGGACCTTAGAAATCCAACACTCACATTCCTTAGAGATCTCCTTTTCCTTGTGTTTGTTTGCTTCAGCCACTATATCGTCCCTCCGAGCATACAGCAGGTCTGCTGCATTTATTAATTGGTTATAATGGCTTTCCAGATCATTCACGTGATTGATTTTACGACCTATATGTCTCAGAAGCCTCTTTCCGCCTTCACATATCTCAGCTACTGCTGTAGAACCTGCTGCTGCAGTTGCCGCCTCCCACATATCTGTGTCATAACAAATAAGGAACATAAAACATTGAGGAAAATCAAAAGAAAATGAAAATGAAGAATAAGTACACAACTATATCAATAAAGCTTAATTTAGGAGACAACACCAACGAGGATACAATTAGTCAAAAGTTGGTAACCAAATATCACAGTGACATTAGTAGATGAAATTACAGATAGAAAACCAATGATTTTCACAAACTGAAGGAAAGACCTTGGACATCAGTTTGCTTTCCGTCAGTTCTCTAACCAATAAAGATTTATCCATTCTGGGCCTTATGGTTCTTTTGCTTTGTTTCTTTTCTTTAATCAGGCAGTAGATAGTGCATTCACTTCTGAAGTGTTTTCACTAATAGTTTATTGTTTGTAATATCTTACAGTAATAGCACTAGTTTGAATGCTATTTTCCGTCGGTCAAAAGCATTTCAAGTCAAGTTGGTCTATACATCAATAAAAATTTGAATGAGATTCAGGTGTCAAGAATAAAAAACTTCACAATCACGTCTAATACAGCATCTGTCAAAAACTCCGATTGGTCTTTCTCTCACTGCACTACTGCATAATCGGCTTTGATGCAGTCCTCAGTAAAAGGTTCATAATGCCTTCATCATTTGTCTAGACATCTAAATTCACGCAATAGACCTCCTCATCCTATCAGAAGTAAATGTTCTGAGTCTTGAGCATATCCCTTTAGAAAGCCTACATAATTATCGAAGTGGGAAAGAATCTCGAATATATGGTCAAAATGGGCTGAAACTTTCATTCTGGCATGGTACTGTACTGCCAACAACTTAGCCCATCGGACAATCATACGTACATCGGTTCAATCTCTTGGGATTCCTTGCCTTGGTTACCAGACCCGACCTTTTTTTTCCACTCTCCTTCCGTTGTAATGAAACTCATTTGCCTAGAAAATAAGATTTAGCACAACTTCTAGTCTCCTGGTAGTGGAGAACAAGCGAAGGAAAAGAAGAATAATACGGCAGCCTGGTGGATGCACATGCACTATCCAGGCACCAAAAGCCAAGAATAAGAAGGGCCACCTTCGTTTGAACCCCTGATAATCTAATTCCAAACATAAATCCCCACAAACAGATGAAGTCTCCACCTTCGTTTTTCAAGGTGATACGTAGCTCTAGATTTAAAAGCAGACAACTATAATGAGTTCCGGTATACATTGGACTTCTTTTGGATGCATGCATGGAAGAACAAAGGCCAGAAAACTATTTCTTTGCTCCTAGTTAAATTTCTTTCTCTAGTAGCATCTTTACGTTGCATTCTAAAAATTCCATTTAAGCCTTTCTTTGGAAGATATTACAAAATAACGATGCCATTAGGTCTAATGAAAACTTACTCAAAGAAGAAGGTAAGAACTTACCAACTGGTGAGCAAGATATAATGGAAAAATGACCAGGGACCTTAAATCCAAATTCTCCCCTTTTCGGAAAGTGCCGCAATATCACAATTGTGGTAATTTGACGTCTCTTTTGGTGAAATTTCGGTTTTCCAAAATTGTTGTGACAATAAAACTGATGGAGAAATCGTTAGGATCAGAAGTCTCTGTCAACCATATAAGAAGACAACCTCCGATGTCAATACGGGGTCTAAAAGTGTTGTTGAATAAAGAAATATAACAAGTGCAAATCCACTTTGAGAACAAACACTAAAACTAGTTTATAAACAAAAATTATCTAAAGATTTTAGTTTTTAAGTAAGTGGATAGAATCTGTATCAACCAATTTTTGGAGTACTCTTCAGGAATCCTTTTCCCAGCAAATTGATGCTAAAATTAGACTGAACTCAGCTCATGGCACTGATGTGTCTCTCTTGCAATGAACTTAACAACAATGAACTATAAAGCCTTGTTGTGCGTTTCTGTAATCTTTATTCATCCATTTACTCAAGTATTTGATTATTTTTAGTTCTTAGTGAGGTTCAAGCTGCACATAACGTATTTTTTTGCCACATCACACCAATTAATAACCGTTCAATCCTTAACTTACACGGTCCTTTGTGGTTAAGGATTGAACCGTGGTTTTTTGCCACATTACACCACTTTTGCTGCTAAAGTGGTTTGGGAAGGTGTTTCTAGGCCATAAAGGTAAAAGCAAAACATTTGTAAATTAGAACTTGGTGATTTATATGCTCAAACATTCAATTATATGGTGTTTGATGACCCAATATATTTTATGGGTTCAGAGGCCCGATTGGGTTTAGGCACGAGGCTCAGGACATGGAGGCCCATTTAGTTATGGATTTCTTCACAGTTTTAGACATGCAGGCCCTACAATTCTAAGCCCACAGGTCAGATAATTATGAACACATAAGCTTAATTAGGCACATTGGCCCAATAGTTTTAATCTTGCAAGGCCAATAGTTTTGATCATGAAAAAACAGGCTTTGATGCCTATTTTGGTGGATAGATCCGGACATTTTTACGGATCTGGCCGTCTGGCATCAATTACTCGCACCATTGTGCCTAGCCTGTGCTTCTTTGTTTTATGGAGAAGTTTCCTATTTTATGGGCTTGATGGGCTTCTGATGCACTCTTGGCCCGCATGACAGGCCTTCCTGAGTTCTTTAAATCGACTGGAAAAAGAAAAAAAAAACCCAAATAATCGACATTGGATCCTTCAGCAGAATCGGATCAGATTGACAAAGAAGATAGCTATTCCCGGCCAAACCAAACACCCAAGGTGCATGCAGGGGTCAATTTTCCCAAATTAACAAGAAAGCATACATAGTAACTATAAGAGAATTGCTTTACAAAATCCAGGTACTAATGAGAGAATTGGATAAGAAGGCTGACCTTTGATAGAGACGGTAGAGCAGCTCAACGAAATCACCAACTCGGCTACGGAGATGAGCTTCCCCTTCCGAGCCTCCGCCCTGGTTTAATTAAGACCAAAAACGATAACCAGCGAAGTTTTTGCTAAAGATCATATCAAACAATCAGATGCCAGTTCTGTTCAAGAACCAGAAGACATGTGGATGAATTAAAAGAGAGTTTTTCGTTTTTGTACTGAGCTCGGAAAAGACATTGGTTGACTTGAGAAAAGCCGAGTCTTTCAAGAGCTTTCATGGACAGTGCGCTGGAAAGATACCCGCGTGTGAAAAGGCTGACGCTTTGAGTGACTTTCTTGTACAGTGGGCGGGAAATAGAAAAACGTGAAGTTGAAGTGGGGCATGAAATGTAATTGCATCGACATAATTACCAACACTGCCCTCGCTTCGTTCATGTATGTGAAGTTTAGGCAGTGTGAGGATAATCGTCGAGTAGGATAATTCAGAGAAGAGAGAAGGATGGCGGAGGTTCTTGGATGGAAGGGGGAAGAAGAGAATGGGAGCGGAAGGAATCTTGGTTTGAAGAGGAAAGAAGAGAGAGAGAAGGCAACGTATTCGACAGCATCGCTTCCTTTGGGCTTCGTATTTCAACCCACGGACGAGCAACTCATAAGCCACTACCTCAGGTTGAAAAACGAGGGCCGTCACTCCGACGTCCAGATAATTCCCGAAGTCGACTTTTTCAATTATGATCCCTGTGATTTGCCTGGTACCATTTCTTCTTCTTCTTCTTCTTCTTTTTCTCTCTTCAAACAACGCGGATTTCAGTTTTGTTAATTTGGTGGTCGTCTGAAACATGATTGTTCAATGTTCTTGCTAAATTTAGCATTGTCAGTCTTAAAGTCGGATAATCCTCAGTGGTACTTCTTCTGCCTTGAGAAGAAGAACCTGCGTGAGAAGCGAATTAAGCCCAGTCGCGGCGGCTTCTGGAAGATGATCGGTTTGGCGCGGAATATCATGTCCTCGAAAGGCTTGATTGGTGAGAAGAGATGCTACGTTTTCTACCGGCACCTTTCTCCTGGTCACCGGCGGACCGACTGGATCACGTACTGCTATCGTGCCGCCGAGACTGGCAGCACTGGAGAGGTTCGACCCTCCTTTGTCCTCTCACATAATGCTTTCACAGATCTGTTCTTGCTTTGTCTTCGGAGTAAATATCCCGTTGGTAAAACCCAATTTGTTTTTCTATTTTTCTATAATTTTTCCCTAAAAATATTTTCATAGAGCCAGTGTATCCTTAGAAAAACCCCGTGCTTGAAACACGTTTTCTCACTCTTCCCGGTCCACAAATAGCCCGGGCGTCAAACGCATTCGGGACACGAAACGGTGTCGCATTCTGGTGAACGACATCATTTCGTGTGTGGCAAAAACTGTACATCGTTGGCATTATGTGGCATGTCGTTTTTTTTTTCTTTCCCTAAATGTATATTTTAACACCTAATTGTTGGATAGATAGCTTCTCACTTTCCTCCTAAAGGTGTCTTTTCCTCTAATTCTTCTCTATAATAACTGTGACCTTGTCACTTTGCGTCCATTGTGTCATCTATCTATGCCAAAATATTCGACAGTGAGCTTTTTTTAATTCATTTGCTAAAGTATTTTGTGTAACATTTTTAGCATATTATTAAATAATAATATGAAGTTATTAACTTAAATTATTAAATTTTTTATTGAAAATCTAGATGCTATTTTTCATCATTAATAAAAATTTTCATGAAAATATTGTTTCATACTCAAGGCAAGTATGCATATTAAGTCCCACATGCAAAATATGATAACTTGAGAAAATTATTAATAAAGAAATAAGTTCTTTATTTAATGTATTAAAATTTTAAACTAAATGTAGATTATTTTTTATAATTTTTAACACATATGTTGTTAAAATTTAATACATCTAGCCTGTCACGTTATGCAGAATGCCTTCCTTTTATACGTTTTGTCATACAAGGATGCCCCTTCTACTCCTATCCTATCAGATGATGGACTAGACAAGAGGTTGAAAGGTATAAATCAATACTTACACTAAGAATTCATATTTACTATTTTTGAAAGAAACAACAGTCTTTTAGTGACACGTTTAACATTATTTTTTTTGGAATAGTTTCCATTTCAATTAGAAAATAAAATAGGCAATAAGCTAGAAAGATAAATTTCATATGAAAAATGGAGCGAAAGTTAGAAAACAAAAACCTCAAATTATAACGATATCCATTGTTCCTCTCTTTTTTTTTTTTTTTGGCATTAGCAATGAATTCTCAATTTTATTATAATATATGAAGTTGTCTTCCCTTCTGCAGCTCCACTACATGAAGCTACTGCAGCTGCTTCTCCTGTAACGGATGGCTCTCTTACTCCTATCCCTCTTACTCCTATCAGATTAGATGGACTTCCTGTTGACAAGGGGCAGAATGGTATAACTTAGTAATTGACTAATAATTCATATTTACTAAAACCTACTGCTAGTAATTCATTTTTATTTTATGGAATAGTTTCCATTTTAATTAGAAAAAAATAGAATTAAGTTAAAAAGAAAAATCTCACATGAAAAATGAGGTAAAAGTTAGAGAAACAAAGACTTCTAACCATTTTTGTGTATTATTAAGGAATCCTCAAGTTTCTTTTCATATATGAAGTTGTCTTCACTTCTCCAGCTGTAGATGAACCTTTTGAATCTGATTCTCCTGCTATGGATTACCATTTTGCTAGTATTGAAGAGGCGTGTAAAGGTATAAATCAATCTTTGACTAATAGTTTGTTTTTTGGAATAATTTTCATTTCATTTAGGAAATAAAACACAAAAGAGACTAAATAAATAAATCTCATAAAAAATGGAGCAAAAATTAAAGAAACAAAAATCCTCAAATTATAATGATATATATTGTTCCAATTTTTTCCTATTCTTTTGTATTAGCAATGAATCCTCAAGTTTCTTTTCTTATATGAAGTTGTTTTCCCCTCTCCAGCTATGGATGAACATTTTAAATTTGATTCTCCTGCCACGGATTACAGTTTTGCTGGTATTGACGAGGCATGGGAAGGTATAAATCAATACTTGACTAATAATTTGCTTCTCTGGAATAGTTTCCATTTCATTTAGGAAATAAAATAGAAAAGAAACTAGATAGATAAATCTCGCATGAAAAATAGAGCAAAAGTTGGAAAAACAAAATCTTCAAATTATAATGATGTATATTGCTCCAATTTTTTCTTATTCTTTTGTATTAGCAATAAAATCTTTAAGTTTCGTTATATATATGAAGTTGCCTTCATTTTTCAGAATAGTTTCCATTTTTATTTAGGAAAGTGGACAAACAGTTAAGGAACAAAAACCTAAAAGTATAATGATGTATATTTTTCCAATTTTTTCTTCCTTTTCTTTTTTCTATTTATTAACAGTGAATCCTCAAGTTTCTCTTCATATATGTAAGTTGTCTTTGCTTCCACAGATCCTATTCTTAGGGATGTTCCTCTTTCTCCGGTCCCTTCTGATGGACTTCCTGTTGAGAATAAGGGGAAAGGTATAAATTAATATTTGACTATTTTAGTAAGAAAAGCTGCCTTTTTTCTTTCTTCGTTTTCTACTCATATATGAACTTGTTTTCGCTTCTACTGATCTGGGTGAATGAATTTATTGCATTTGCTCTTTTCCAATTCTACATCCTACTCTTACGGTTGTCCCTTTTGCTCCCGTCCCATCAGATGGGCTTCCTGTTGACAAGAACTGTGAAGGCATAAATCAATACTTGACTATTTTAGTAAGGATAGTTGTCGTTATTTATCTTTATGAGGTTGAGAATTTCCTTTAGCAATTGTAGATATGTGTTGGCTATCCAACGATTTCTGCAAAATGTCAACATAAATATGACCAATTGCCCAATTGATTGGTTGCATGAATCTTTCTTTTTCGCTTCATGGTATCAACTGCCTAACCGTCTGATTGGGTTAAGCTTTTGGGAGCTTTGGTTTCATATTCACTTATTAAGATGATAATTTGTTGAAGATGTGAGCGTCTTACATCAATTGTGTAAGGATGAGTCTTTAACTTCATATTTGGTGGGAGTTCTCTTTCCCTTTGCCAATTGGTTTTGACATATACCTTATATGATATTCAAGCCTTGTGGGTTTTCCCTTGTTGTATCTTCTCCTGCGTTGGGCCTTGGTCCTAAGCTTATTCCCATGCAGACCTCGAAATTGGGCTTCTACCCATTCACATGCAGTACTTGTGTCAGCTTGCACGAGGGGTGGGGGGTGTTGAAGATATGGATGTCTCATACTGGTTGTGTGAGAATAGGCCCTTGGTTTTATATTTGATGAGGTTCTCCTACATTTTGCCATTTGATTTTGGGATGAGTCCTTACATGATATTGAAGCCTTTTGACAAGTTTGAAGTAAACTTAGTTTGGCTCCAATACCGCGTAAGAAATATAAAGTCAATCACCCATCCTCATGCAATGATATGGGACAATGTATATCTTCCACATAATTTTAGATTTGTTGTCTTTGATCTTAGTTGAGAAACGGGTAAGCATGATTCAGGTGATATTTTCCACTGCAGTGAAATTAAAATCATATGAATTCAAATTACAGAAATTTTGCTCTTCTTTAGATTCTAGAATTGTATGCATTTCTGATATATATATTTTAATGCAGAACTTCCACTGAAAACTTCAGAAGATAATATAACTACAGAGTCTCGAGCACGATTGTCTTGGGCTGAAATCAGTTGTTGGGAGCTAAATTCTGCAGTACAATCTGCAGGTGTTTTAGGAGGTAAGAAAATTGAAGTTGATGAAATTGAAGCAGAACCTAGACCTTCGGATGTAGGTCGGAAAACCTTTTCTTTCGGCTTGGGAACATTCCCGGATACAATTACTCAGCATCAGGTACCTCAGTCATTTCGCATGTGGGCTGGTTTAGGATTAGCTGAACCGCCACAGGGAGAGCCTTGGGATAATGCCAAAGAAATTCATCTGATGGACAATGAGTTATCTGTTTTGCCCGAAAATCCATGGTGTCCAGTGCTCTCAACATTGTTTCTGCAGAGAAACTATAAATTGAGAACCATCCCTCCCTCATTTTTTGATTACATGCCTACTCTCCAAATCCTCAACTTATCTAGGACTGGTATCAAATCTTTGCCAGAATCCATTATCAAATTGGTCTGCCTTAATAGACTGTTTCTAAATGATTGCCCCAATTTTATGGTGTTGTCGCCCAGAGTTGGAGAGCTCAAGCAACTTGAGGTCCTTGATCTTGAAGGGACTGATATTAAGTACTTACCCGAGGAGATTAAGAATCTAACTAAGCTCACATGCTTGGAAGTTTCACTTTATGGTTATGGTAGGAGAATCGTGCAACCATATCCAGTTGTTCCTTATGGGATAGTTTCAGCACTGTCTCATTTGGAGGAGTTGAGTATTAAAGTGAATCCAGATGACGAACGGTGGTACTCTTGTGTGGAGGCTATTGCTACTGAAGTATGCACGTTGGGGCATTTGAGCAGCCTTAAATTCTACTTTCCAAGAGTGGAACTTCTAGGGAAAGTTCTATTGTCTAGTGCAATTTGGAAGTTTCCATCGCTATCACAATTTAGATTTACTGTTGGCCATCATGTTGAGCGCATTATGTCTCGACTCCCTAGTGATGTTGAGTTGGAGCTGGAACGATGGGAGAGATGCTTGAAATACATAAATGGTGTTGCTGTACCTATAGATATTAAGAAGGCACTCCAATATTCAACAGCATTTTTCTTGGAACGACATGTAACTGTTAAGAAGTTTTCTGATTTTGGAATTGGAAATATGGAGCAACTAAAATGTTGTGTTTTGGGGGAATGTAATGAGATTGAGTTTATCATCGATGAAGCAAATGCTCAGGGAGAAGATAGTGAAGCAGATTCTCAAGAAGATGGTGAAGCAGATGTTCAAGATGCAGGTGATGAGGTAAATGCTTACAATGAAGATGATGTTGAGTTTATTATAGATGAAGCAGACATTCAGCGAGAAGAAAGTGAAGCAAATGTTCATGAAGAAAGTGATGAGATAGATGCTTACAAAGAAGATGATGAAGTAGACACTTGTGAAGAAGATGATGACCTGGATGCTCATAAAGATGATAATGGATTAGATGCTCATGAAGAAGATGAAAACAATGAAATTGAATCCAAAACATCTAGAGCTAAAAAAGTTGTTCTTGGATCACTTGAGTACCTGTTTATTTATTATATGAAGAATCTAAAGAAGATATGGAAGGGACCAGTTCAACCAAGGTCTTTATCTCTTCTGAAGTTCTTGACATTGCGCACATGTCCCCAGTTGACCACTATTTTCACAGAAACTTTACTTGATAACCTCTATAATTTAGAAGAGCTAACAATTGAAGATTGCCCCTCTGTCACAACGTTGGTAAGCTATGAAATCTTAGCTGACAAAAAAGCCTCCTCCACTCTCCCAAATTTGAAGAGGATTTTGCTTCATTACATGCCTAGATTAGTTAGCTTCTCTACAGGTTTACTCATAGCTCCAAAAATAGAGTGGATGAGTTTCTATAATTGTCCAAATCTTAAGAGCTTGTTGATTGAGGAACTATGCAGCAAAAATTTGAAGAGGGTCAAGGGTGAGAGGAGTTGGTGGGGAGCACTAGAGTGGAGAAGTGGCTGTCCAGCTTACTTGGATGACATCTTTGTTCCAATCAACTGATAAGATTCTTGAATGCTTGAGGTTTTCCCTGATGGCAATTTTTCTATGGATTGCTTTATGCAGTTTTCTAATTGTAGGGCAGTCAAAATATCGCCTTCTCCCTGCATAAATCGATGTAGTCCCTTGAAACCAGAGTATACTAGTTGGTTCCGAACTGCTCAAAACCTTCGAATGGTGAATCTGTTGCCTCCTCTCCTCTCGTAGAACACGTTGTGTCATGCATTAGGCGAAGTAACAAGTTCCCGTTTATAACTGTTAGAAAGTTGTGTTGTATAATATGGTATTTACTTGCAGGAAATGCTCGCAAAGTTATGTTGTCCTTATTTGGTCTTCTCGAGAGCCATGAAATTTATTCGCTCATTGATGTGAATAAATATTGTTACTCTTATACCCTATGGACAGCCTTAACATATTAAAACAAGTATTGATCCACTTAGAAGCTAAAGAAGAAGAAAGGGAGTACATTAGCCCAACCCTTTATACTCAAAGTTGATTGGTACAGTTTCCTCTTATAATCTCTCATGCTAGGGAAAGTAAAGCACCATTTATTGGCCTCCATCTGGCTATTGTTTAGGTGCTTTCATCATCTCTCTGTTACAAGGGCCTTGCCCAAGATTCATCCTTACACCCTGTTTTCAAGAACAGTAATCATTTTGAACTAATATAATTAAGACCTTGGAAACACCTCATGTTCTCACCCTTTTAGAGTAAATGGACATCAAAGCAATACAAATGCATTGGTTTGGGTTAAAATGCTGATTTCAGTAACCCGGTATGATTTTTCACGCCCTTACAAACTGCCCTAATACTAGTTGTTACACTTGAGAAGACAAGCAAGTGCAAAAGAAGAAGCCCTTATTGTTTCATGACAAAAAATAAAATAAAATCTTGGAATTACCAAAATGTTTTCTATTAGCATTATTATTATTTTTGTTATTTGTTATTATCTTTTTGTTTGTTGCAACGATGGACAAGCTATTACTCGGTCCCCTCTCTTTTCTTCTCTTTAAAAAACCTTCTTTTATCTTGTTTTTGCGAAAGCCTTTTGGTTTTATGTATTCATGAAGCATGCGATATGCACGTTTAACTTTGGGACACAAACTTATTTGTTCGGAAGTGAAAATGTTCGTGGGAGCTGCCCTCCGCGGCCACCTCTTCTCCACCGCCGACAGATTCCGCGCCTTACCAGTTTCCACCCACCACCTCCCTTGCCACGGCACAACTGCTTCCCCGACAGACCCCCCGAGTAAGTTTCCCCTCACGGGATTCGCATCTCTCGACGGAACCCCATCCGTCGTCGCCTGGTAAAGCGACCACTGGGTATCTGTTCGTGCGTATATCATTCTTTCTTCAGTGACACCACAATTTTAATAGAACTGATTTTTCAAAAAACAAAAAAGTTGAACAACTAAGGGTCTCTAGATACAAACAAAGTGAAGATAAAACAAGAACAATATAACACCAAGGTGAAGGCACACACGCTACTTAGCAATGCCAAAAATGAGAAAGAACGCTACTTAGCAATGCCAAAAATGAGAAAGAACATTTGTTCAAATGAACAAAAAAATCTTTTAACATCTGATACTCTAATTCTAGTCATGTGATAATCTAATTAGCATTTTAAAAAATATGCCATTATCTTCCAAAGGATGAAACCATGCAAATAACCTTTTTTTTTTTATAGTAAAAATCAAGGCGTCGGAACAAAGTGACAAAAATTTGATGTAAAAACTGAGCCTCCAAGGGTCGAAAAAGATCATGATGACAACCAAAGTGCATATCACTATGCCGTGGAGGTTTCCTACAAACCACTGAAATGAAAGATATCTGCTCAGAGTAAATGGTTTGCTGCCACCCTTGCGCCTCCTGCGGTTTAGAGGCACTATTCCACTACAATTTAGCAAAACGCTGGATGATAGCAACAGCTCCACTGAGTAGACGCCACCAGCTCCTACGAGTTGATATCTCTGTAATTAATGAAACTTTGGATTTGATCCCTTTATGGGGAAATTGCTCATCTGATGTAAACCTAAAAATGGTAGTTAAGTCTTAAGTATTATTATTATTATTTATACCACAGCATGAGGGATTAGTAAGGTGGTAAAGGGTTAGAAGTATACTTAACCCTACTATACTAACTTCTTTTTCTTTTTTTTTTTGATTAAATTAAAGGGCGCTACACCACAGATTTTCATTAATGCATAAATAGTCGATATAAAAGGTAATTGACTACCACATAAGCACATGGCAGCTCATTAGACATACCTAACCATAATCTTGCCAACTAGGTAGGATTAGAATGAAGTATGCCTAACCCCGCTTTTGGGGGAAAGTAACGAAAATACAAACCCCTGTCAGTATTGAAGAGTATCTTAAAATATTTACAAACATCAACAAAAATGTTAATCAACCAACTCCAGCTACTGTTCATCAAATAACACCTTTTACGGTGTTCACATGTCCTCCATTGTATCTTCATTTTCTTTATTGCTGTAGTCATCATCTATTGAGTGGTCACCTTTCTCATCTTCATCTTTATTGGACTTTGACATTTCTATCACTTTTTTCTTCAACTTCTGGGGTGCCATCATAAGTTTTTGAGCTGATTACCTGGCCACTCTTCTAATGGTTGACTAGGCCTGTTGGGGATAAATACCTTCCTACATACCGTGGATTTTTGCACCTCTTCTTCGACCATTACCCTATTGAAAATTCGCACTGGTTCTGCATGTGTTGATCTTATAGTTGGTTTTGTTTGGGGTATTTTCTTTTGACCCATGGTTTTCCTCCTCATCATTCTTGGCTTCATTGGGAGAGCAACTATCACCTGCTCATCTTACCAGGTTAGTGCAAAATAAAAATTGCATATTGATCCCACATTCTCGAGCAGGAGATACTTAAGGATGTATAGTTTCCAATGCAATTTCTTACTCCTCTAGGATCTTTGCTGGAGGTATCTAATTTGGGTCCTCTTCCGAGGAAGTTGACTACTACCCTACATTGTCTGCCCTTGCCTCAATCTGTACGCCTTCAATGCTTCCATGGCAACTTCCTCCGAAATCAACGCTGCATTGTTAACAATAGCTCTTTCAATTGCTATCTTAAATTGGATCCTCGAGGTAGGTCTCTTTCATAACAGGGGAAATCACAATTCTGTACCATCTGCCACACTAAGGTTGGCAAGGCCATTGTGGTGAAATTACTGACCAAATTTTGTAAAGGTTCGGTTGTTACCCCAAACTCGGCATTTAAAATATAATGTATAGGGTACTGTTCCACTTTCATAAAAAATAAAAAAGTCAAGGTGCGACATAGCCCGAAATTTCAAGGATTCATAACTCCACCGGAGGTATGGATTGAATTTCTCATGCATAAATGCAGAGTTGGAGAATAAGTGCCAAAACAGTATTTTTGCCAAATTTATATAAGCTCTTTAGCCAATAATATTCACTTTGCATGTTTAAGTTCCATTAAGCCTTTTGTTGAAAGATATTATAAAATGCATACAGAAAGGACCATTAACAGCATAAATCTAAGAAAATCTACATAAGAAGAATTTACTGATTGGTGAACAAGATATAATGTAAAACTGGCCACACTCCTTATATCCAAATTAAATCTCTTTCAGATATCACATTAGGTGCCATAGTTATGGTGATTTCAAGTCTTAAGTGTCATTGCTAACTTTTAGATAAAAGAACCATGATTTTAATCTATTCTCCAAGACAAGCAATAAAAATAAATACTTTGTCTTGCCAATTTCACCTACCCCACCAATGTCTATTAGAACATCCATTGATCTTCTACAAAATAAAGAAATCACTTTGAACAGTGTACAAATATATTTGACAGCTATTGCTTGGTACCTGTAGAAGAAATAATAATTAAGAAACAAAGTCTAGAAAAACTGAAATTGCTCGTTACTATTGACTAGAAATGTAAGTAAAACTTCTTATGCTAAGCCAAGGGAAAGTCGAGTAAGCTTGGTTTAGCAAACCGCAATGGTGGTATGAATTTAGAACAAAGTCTGATTGATTGTTTTGGAGGAATTTTAAACTCATCCATGGGCATAACGAAAGAAGAGGAGACTAGAGAATACCTATCACGTAGGTGCCATCCAGAGAGATTATCCAATTCTTGCAAGCAATATTCCACAATCCCCTTTGTTCTTCATCAAGCGTAGGGTCTTTGCTAGCCGAAGCTTGTGCAGAACTCCCTTTCTGCTTTCTTACACTAGAACGATAGAAGAAAAGAGAAATGACCATATATATGACCTTCTCTCTGAAAGGAACCTTCCGGTTAGCACCCTGAATTTCCAGCAGAAATGAGAGACATGGTCTGACCAGATGCAGCACTATAAACCCTCCTCCCATCTCTAGTATTGAGACCTAAACCCAGCACTTGATCTCAAAAGTTGAACGTTTTAGCATTGATAACTCTATTTTATATAGAGTTATTTTGATTATTTTAGGTTATATTTAATATAGTTTTTATTATATTATATTTGTATTTTATTATATTTATTTATATTTTGTTGTTTTATGTAGCAAATCCAAAATGAAAGAAAATGAAGGAAATGAAGCAAAATTGGAAGGAAAAGTGAAGAGAAATGAAAGAAGCAATTAATCAAACATATGGAAGGCTGGAAAGAAAGGAGACTAGACGAATTAACAAGGAAAAAGGGAAGCACGTGACTGAAAGAGGGGACTAACGAACAAAACAAAAGAAGAAGACAAAGAAGGAAACACATAGGACCCATTAGGCTATTATGTAGAAGACTTGTGAGGCGGCTATTATGTAGAAGACTTGTGAGGCCATTATGTGAATTATCTTGGTTGGCAACGCAGGAGGTCTTTTATAAACAAAAGAAGTCAAACAAAGAAAGCCAAGTGGAAAAACGTGTGGGACCAAGGAGAAACGCGTTAGTGCAAGAGGGGCTTTTATTTGGAGACCGAGGAGGACGAGAGGAGGACCGAACGGAGGAATCGGACCGAACAGAAAGACAGAGTGAGAGAACAGAGAGAGAGACCTGTGTAGTCGAAGTTTCTCCCTCGCCGGAAAGGCAGAGTTCACGCGCGATAGCACGGGACTCTGTGACGTCGGACGGAAGTGCGAATGCCGACCGTACGCACGTTCTTTTCCGACGAGGGAGTTTCATATTACCCAGATATCTTTTCCGTTTCTAGCCTTATTTCATGTGTTTTCCGACGAGGAGAGATCGGATCTGTATTCTTTGTTTAATTTTCTGCAATTCTGTGGCAATTATGTGTGATTTCGTGGCGGTTTCCGGCGAAGAAGTGCCAACGCCGATTTTGCCTGTTCCGTTAGATTTACACATTTTTGTTGCGGATTTGCGCAATCTATTTGTAGATCTGCAACCTGGACATCCCGATCTATCTTTCCTGAAGTTTCTGTGAAGACCGGTGGCCGGACGGCGGCGCGTGTCACCGGAGTGTGTCAACGCGTGCGAAAGCGCGTGAGGGCGCGTCTCTGCTCGTTTTCTTCCCGTTTTCCAGACAGCTTCTTCTCCTCCTCCTGATGTGCAGATTTGTGCAATTTGTTTTGTGATTTGAAGACATTTGGTGACAGCTTTAATGTTTTTAAATTCCAGAATATTTTGTTCACGTTTTTTCACTAATTTAGTTTGTGTAAATATGTTATTTTAATTTATTGTGTTAGAGCTAAGATGGAACTTAATTATGATGTATGAATGATATGATTGTTTGTGCTTTGTGAGGTATTTTATGAATGTGAAGTTGCATGTTACTGATCTTAATGCATTTAAGTGATTAGCTACCACTTAGATGATCTGATTTGCATATTTGAGTTCGAACGAAGACGATATGCAGTTGCTTCATGTAATATGCAATCATAGATTAATATGGATAGAAATATACCATATGATTTGTGTGGCTTTAGGTGCAAACTGGAATATTTACATATCTTAATGCACTTAGTTCATTTAATTCAGATGTAGACATACAGTGGGTTAATGAGCTAAGTAGGTTCGCTACACCTAGACATAGGGTAGTGAATAAATTAGGAAATTTCGCCATCACATGAATAGAATTAATCTTGCAAACATAAATGATCGACATTTGTACTGAGTAATTAGGTGAAATCGGAAGCTCTAACACATTTCATTTATCAATTTTAGATTAATTTAGTTATTAAATTCATGTTTTACCATTTTTGATTAGCTAGATAAACTCTAGGATCTATTCACCGTTAGTAATTAATTAGTTTAGTAAACACCAATCTTCGTGGGACGATATCTGTACTTATCATTATATTACTTGTTCGACATGTACACTTGCATGTAGAATTTCACCGAACAAGTTTTTGGCGCCGTTGCCGGGGATTGGTTGTTTTACTGCTGATTAATATTAATACCGAATAGCTTCTTAGTTTAATCTAGCTTTTGTTGCTTTTATTTTATTTCTACTTTTAATATTGTATTTTGTTGTAGAGAAAAAAACAAAGATGGAGAGAAATGATGGTTCATGTAAACTCTTGAAAGATTATGCGCCATCATTTTGGAATGCCACAACAAGCTTTCAAAGGCCTGCAATTCAGGCAAATAACTTTGAGGTCAAGCCGGTGCACATCAAGATGCTTCAAAAATCTGTGCAATATAGTGGGCTATCAAACGAGGATCCAAATGCTCACATTGAAGCATTCCTTGAATTCTGTGACATGATTGGAGATCATGGAGTCACAGAAGATGTTATCAGGTTAAAATAATTTCCATTTTCTCTAAAAGATACAGCTAAAAATTGGTTCTCTTCACTTCCTGCAGGATTAATTACTACATGGGATGATTTGGCTCAGAAATTTCTTGGTAAGTTCTTTCCTTTTGCAAGATCTGCTAAATTGCGTAACGATATTTTCACTTTTGAGCATATGAATGATGAATTATTGTATGAAGCTTGGGAAAGATTCAAGGAACTTCTGAGAAGATGTCCACATCATGGACTACCCATTTGGCTACAAGTACAAACTTTTTATGATGGGTGTAGTACAAATCTCCGTTTTGTAATTGATACAGTTGCAGGAGGGCACTTACATAGCAAATCACCAGAAGAGGCATTTAACTTCTTAGAGGAGATGGCATTTGATGACTATCATGAAAGCACAAAATGTCAAGTAGGTAACCCTTATTTTCATCATAATGATTATGCTAATTTTGTTGGGATTCCTAGCAGGTCACAAAATGATCCTTACTCCAACATATACAATCCGGGATGGTACAACCATCAAACTTGTACATGGAGTAATCCAAATGAGATGAGACCACAACCAACATTTTGGCAAACAGAAGAGGTTAAACCTAACTTAGAGGAAATGATTAGCGAGATGGCCAGCACCACACAGAACATTACAGAGAGGATAGAAGCAAGCTTTCAAAGAAAAGCAGCTTCATTCCAAAGATTAGAGGTGAAAATGGGTCAGCTGATCAACATGATCTCAGAGAGTCAGGAGGGTCCTTTGCCTAGCGAAGTGGAGAAAAGTCTTATAGATACCGCAGAGGCAATAACCTAGACATGTGGCAACCAAGTAGGAGAAGAAGATGCTGACGCAAACATTTTTGAAGAAACAGATAAAGATGTCAGCATACAACTTGAGGAGGCACCTAGGAACAACCTTGTTCAAGCAATTCATGAGTCCTTTATGCCTCCAACTCCATCTACCCAGAGATTCCAGCAACGCGTTAAAGATAAGCAGTTTTTGGAATTCCTTGATATATCTTTAAAATTGCACATTAACATTCCTTTTGCAGGGACTCCAGTTCAAATACCTAGTTGTAAAGAATTTTTGAAAGAGATACTGGAGAACAAAAGGAAGCTGGAAATATATGAGACAGTTGTGCTGATTGAAGAATGCACAACCATCAAACGACACAAACTGTCTCCGAAACTTCTGGAGTTTCATCCTCCTTGAACAATGTGGAGGATAGTTTGGCTGAAAACTATAAAGCAAGCGCTTCTTGGGAGGCAACCCAAGTACTTTATGGTCTTTTAGTTAGAAGTCTTTCGTTAGGAGTTTGGTTAGAAGGCTGTCACCATATGCTCATCACAACTCCATTTTGACTACCTGCAATCAAGGGAGTTTTCCTTGTTCCTTCCTTACTACTGCTTTATTTTCTTTTATCATTGAAGAGAATGCTTCATTTAAGTTTGGGGGTGCTGCTATTGTTGTTGGAAGTGTGCTGTTTTTGTTGGATTTTGTTGGAGGTTGTGTGTTGTGATTGTGTTGGAAGTATATTGGAGGTGTATAGGAAGTGTTTGGTGTTTGTTTGAAGTGTTAGTGTTAAAAAAATTTCTGTTTTGTGTTAGAAAGTCTATTTTCTATGTAAAATCTTTTTCTTGTGTTGGACCATGATTTCTATGATTGAATCATTTATTGTGAATTCTTGGTGATTTTTTGGGAGATGTAGATTTTGTTCAAACTTGCAATTGTGGTATGAGTTAAGTGTGATTCTGATTATGTTGATTCACTCATTGAGCACTAAAAGTCTGCATTTTCTTGAAATTGTGTGTATCTCTAGAGAACATTCATGTGAAGTGTGTGATTTTCTTGAATCTCATCCGAATCTTAGAATTTGCTTGATTTCCTCTTGAGGCGAAATCCTAGGTTACATCTGACTAAGAAAATGATTTAGGCCATCTTTGGATCGATTGAGCCTTTCAAGCTAACCTTATTTACTTATCCCCAGTCACCCCGCTGAGCCTTGTTCTTATCTTGATTTTGTTGAATGACACCTGCACATATATTTCTTAGCCTTTTGATCAATTTGTCCTATTGTCCTATTCCCATGAACATATTGACTTCTGGTGTATACAAGTTTATTTGAGCATGAGAGAAGTCGAAGGGAAGGATGTAGTAGGGGAAGAAATTGATTGAAATGATTGTGTGTAGCATAGTATGTTACTTTTGTATTTGTATTTTGTTCAAAAAAAAAAAAAAAAAAAGCATTTGCTAGATTTATCTTTTGTTAGATTCAAGCCACATAGTTCTTTAAAGGAGATATTTGAGCATTATTATTGAATATCATTGATAAGAGAGGATTGAGGTGGCTAAATGTGTAAATGTTTTTGTTTTACTTTGTTGTTGCACACATGATTATGGCTTTTGTATAGTGTCAAAGCATTATTGGACATGAAAGAATGAGCTTAAGTGGTAGAAAGATTTTCTTCATGAAGTAAAAAGGTAGCGAGGGGCTAAAGTTTTGATGAGATCCTAGAAAGTAATGTGTTCATGGGTTATTTGAGCTTAAATGACTTTTCACCTTACCCTTAACCCAGCCTTACATTACAAGCTTATAAAAGTCCTATTGATTTTTGGGTAGATGATTGGCCTACATTAGTGGAGAGAGGAATGAAAAGCAAACTTATGAGATTTGGTCAAAGATTTTAAGAGGTTGCATATTAATGTGAATCTATTTAGAGTGCATGCAATTGAAAAAAAATGCGGACTTATACACACACACACGTGGTTGACATAGTTTAGAATCTATCTTATCTTATAAACCAATTGCAGTGTTTGGATGAAAGTTATATTTTTCTTTGAATTGTTAAGTTGAACAATTATGGAAGAATATCATGGAAGGATTGGTTATATGTTTTGTTTAGTTCTTTTGCTCGAGGACGAGCAAAATTTTAAGTTTGGGGGTGTGGCATTGTTGTTTTGAAAAATATTATGGAGTGATTGGTGGTGTTAGAATATATTGTTTAGTGCTTTTTGCGAGTAAATTTTTTGTGCTTTTTGTGAGTAAATTTTTTTTTATTATCATTTTATGTTGTTTAGAGCTTGTTTAATGTTTTTTGTGTAAAATTTGTTTTTGTTTTGTGTTGTTATAATGTGTTGTTTCTTTCTTTTGCTCGAGGACGAGCAAAATGTCAAGTTTGGGGTTGTTGATAACTCTATTTTATATAGAGTTATTTTGATTATTTTAGGTTATATTTAATATAGTTTTTATTAAATTATATTTGTATTTAATTATATTTAATTATATTTTGTTATTTTATGTAGTAAACCCAAAATAGAAGAAAAAGAAGAAAAAGGAGTAGAAAACCATGAAAAAAGAATATAAAAGAAAATAAGTTATGCACGTGGAAACGTGGAAGCATGTGAGGAAAGAAAAGGACTTGAATAGAAAGGATGGAGTTTCACGAACAAGGCAAAAGGAAGTCAAACAAATGAAGAAACATGTGGGACCCGTGAGGTTATTATAGGTTCTTGGTTGGCAACGCAAATGACAACATAAAAGAAGAAAAGTCAAACAAAGAGGAGGAATGATGAGTGGAAAACATGTGGGACCAAGGAAGGGATTGATTATCGGGCAAAAGGAGAGGCATTTATCGGTGTGAAGTGGACAACTAAGACCGTGAATAAAAAAATAAAAAAAAGAATTATCGCATGGGACCACAGAAAACGCGTGAGGCTTTTATCCAGTATTGTCGGACAAGAGAAAGGAGGGGAGATCAGACGAAAAGAGGACCGAAGACACGGAGAGAGGACCGAACAGAGAGAGAGCAGGAGAGAAAGAAACCGAGGGAGTCGGAGTCTTTGATCAGAACCAGAGGTGTCGCCGGAGAAAGAGAGGCCGCGTGCGACAGCGCGGGTCTCAGAGAGGAGCGTGACGGAAGTGCGAACGCCAACCGTCCATCCATCGCTTTCTCCGGCGACGACCCATTTCCGACCATATTTTCTTCTTTTCCAGCTACATTTAGGTGATTTTGGGCGAGGAGAGAGCAGATCTTTAGTCCTAAAGTGATTTCTAGCCTTTCTGTACCAGTTTCGCGGCGGTTTCCGGCGAAGAAGTGCGAACGCCGACTTTGTCCATTCCGCTAGATCTACGCGTTTCTGTGGCGGATTTGCTGGATATTTTTACAGATCTGCAACCTAGGCGTCTCGATCTATCTTTCTTGAAGTTTCTGTGAAGACCGCCGCCGACAAAGTTGGCATTCGCACTTCTTCGCCGGAAACCGCCGTAAACCGCCGCGAAACTGGTACAGAAAGGCTAGAAATCACTTTAGGACTAAAGATCTGCTCTCTCCTCGCCCAAAATCACCTAAATGTAGCTGGAAAAGAAGAAAATATGGTCGGAAATGGGTCGTCGCCGGAGAAAGCGATGGATGGACGGTTGGCGTTCGCACTTCCGTCACGCTCCTCTCTGAGACCCGCGCTATCGCACGCGGCCTCTCTTTCTCCGGCGACACCTCTGGTTCTGATCAAAGACTCCGACTCCCTCGGTTTCTTTCTCTCCTGCTCTATCTCTGTTCGGTCCTCTCTTCGTGTCTTCGGTCCTCTTTTCGTCTGATCTCCCCTCCTTTCTCTTGTCCGACAATACTGGATAAAAGCCTCACGCGTTTTCTGCGGTCCCACGCGATAATTCTTTTTTTTTATTTTTTTATTCACGGTCTTAGTTGTCCACTTCACACCGATAAATGCCTCTCCTTTTGCCCGATAATCAATCCCTTCCTTGGTCCCGCATGTTTTCCACTCACCATTCCTCCTCTTTGTTTGACTTTTCTTCTTTTATGTTGTCATTTGCGTTGCCAACCAAGAACCTATAATAACCTCACGGGTCCCACATGTTTCTTCATTTGTTTGACTTCCTTTTGCCTTGTTCGTGAAGCTCCATCCTTTCTATTCAAGTCCTTTTCTTTCCTCACATGCTTCCACGTTTCCACGTGCATAACTTATTTTCTTTTATATTCTTTTTTCATGGTTTTCTACTCCTTTTTCTTCTTTTTCTTCTATTTTGGGTTTACTGCATAAAATAACAAAATATAATTAAATATAATTAAATACAAATATAATTTAATAAAAATTATATTAAATATAACCTAAAATAATCAAAATAACTCTATATAAAATAGAGTTATCAAGCATTCATAGATCATCAATGAGGAGATACAAAGAGAGACTAACACTAAAAAGGTGAAGATCTGGGATTGGAAGCAGATGAGAACACAACCGAAATGCAGGTGCTAAATCAGCCGAGCAAGAGATCCACAAACCATTTACACCATTCTTTGTTCAACAACCGCGATGTTATGAACCAAAAATGGAATGTAAACCCCTAAACTTTATTCGCAAACAAAAATTAAATTAATTTTGAAAAATTTAGTTCTTACCTATTTGTCTTCCACTATCAGAAAGTAATTCCTTGGAGTGCGTTCTGGATACAAGGAAAATAAACTTCTACCTAGTCTAACAAGAGAAAAAGTAAGAATATGGGAAAGAATTCAGCTTTCTCATAATATTTCGCCTACTTTCCAACGTTACAAAAGCCTCTGCATGGTCATTAATGCCGTCTAGGCCTTCTTCCACCTTCTAGCATTAGTTGTCAGGTTCAAAGAAAGGACAACCTAATGCAAACTCAGGTCTTTGGAGGTACTAATTTGATCGATTTAACCATGATGAGTTTACTTAGGCTAAAGAAAAGTAAAACACTTTTCCTTGATATTAAGAGTTGAAAGCAAATACTAAGCAGCTTTTGAAATAATGATCTAATGAATTGGTCTTAAATGCCATTCAATTTTGGTAGTTTTTTCTTTTCTTTCAGACAACTATTTGCTAAGCACATGTCTTGCATGAGATTTCCTTCTTCCTTTATCTAGCATATGATTGCCCATTTTTCCATTATCTATATGATATGGACCACAATCTAGTCGGCCTACTAATATGTACAAAATTTAGATAGTTCTATCTAGTTCAAATGATTTTGTGAGCTATGTGCTTTAGGCCTAGGATAGACAAATTGCTATTCAGAGTCAAAGGGTGTTTACGTGATTGTTTACGTGAATGATCCCCAATCTCTTCGTATTCAAATGGATACCAAGAGGATGATGAATATGGTCATGAAGAAGTTGATGATTCCCATGGTTATGAAGAAGGTGAAAAAGAGCTTACTAGAAAGATAATGGCAGGAAGCATGTGGTGCTAATAGAATTATTTTTGAGTCACTTGAATACCTAGATATATATAGGAAAAATCTTAAGATGATATGGAGAGGGCCAGTAGAACCAAACTGGTTTTCTCTTCTAAAGTCCTTGACAGTGCGAACATCCCTAGTTGATCACAATTTTTGCAAAAGCTTTGCTTGATAAAATTGGTAGGTGCTTGAGGTTTTCCCCTTTGCAAGTTATATAACTGTAAACGGCATTCATGAAGTGCCTTCTCTCTGGTATGCTCATGCCCTCATATTAAATACACCATTGACATCCCTTTGGATTGGAGATTGTACGCCAAGCGCAAAGCTTACACTTCATGTTGAGTTCCAAATTGCTCGATATCTTAAGATTAATATAATGAATGTGTTGCATCGTCTGCTCTAATAGAAAATTGTGTTGGAGAATAGGAAATTGGATATGTAAGAAACAAGCTGACAATATTTTCTCTTCTTGTAGTATCGAGCCCTGCCTTATTTGCTTTTTTCCAAATCACGAAGTTTAGTCTTTATCAGTGTTTGCTGTGTGTTCTTTTGTTCTCTGTTCCATGTAAATTTCTCAACAAATAATTACTATTACTCTTTAGAAAGTTACTTAAAGAAAACAAGCAACTATGAAGTCTCCTAACATAGAATGCAAATAGAGAGAGACACTACTTTATTTAGTCAAAGTTGGCCCAAGAAATCACCCAATGTGAAAATATATTGAATTGCTAATAGTGGTCTCACAACTATTAAAGGTTACTCAATATGGCACAACCCTTAATCCTTTTAGCTTCAAAAGCCCCTAGTTTTGCCTTTTCCTACCCTTGCCTTCCTTTCCTCTGCAGCATGCCCCAAGAAACAAGTTAGGCTCAAATGTCGAATATGTGTAAGAGATAATATCCTATTTTTCTAAGTCATCTAACACTGCAACAACCATGTACACAATGAAACATTAGACTCGTAACATATCATTAGCTTCGAAATTTCCCTAGCAACATACTCAAAGTAGAAGCACAAAAGAAAGAAGGTGTGTTTGGCTATTCTAAAGTCCTCAGTTAAGCAAGACTATGCTCTTAACTAGGATAATTAATTACAAAATTTATTGTTGAAGATTAACATGATTTTGTTAATGCATACAATAAGATACCTTTATATTATTGCACAACCACATGCAAGATTAGAGGCCTTTTGGACTTGTTTCATATGTTTCCTTACAATTGAAAGAAATAAAGTTGTCTTTCAAAATATAAATGGATGAAGCAGACATTTTAACCCCACCTAGCTTACACTTACAAACAAATCAAATATTTTTATGTGTACCACAAAAGCAAAATTTTATAACACATTATTTCTTAAAATAGTCATCCTATGCTAAACATGACTTGGTCTATCTCCAATAGCCTATTGTCAATCATATGCAACGACAATGTCTCATTACTCTAAAATAAGGTCCTAGTGTAATATCATGTACTTTTAAATATTACCTAGTTTCATATTAAGATAAACCTTAAATATCATCAAGATCAAAATTCTTAAGAAGGATAAATGAAGCAAAATTTTCAACCACATGCTTACATGCTGGAAGGCATCATATATTTTCGTGTACAAAACAATCAAGTTTGACCGGAGGATTTTCCTAGTAGCCTATGGAAATTGAAAGTACTTAAAAAAAAAAAAAGATAAATAGGTTTATTATCTCAAAGTCACCTAGTGAAGCAAAATGTTTTGCTATTAATGATCAATGAAGACTTATGATAAGCATGAATACTAATGATCCACAATTGTGTTAAACATGTTCTCAAAAGATTTTAAACATCTAAAGCAATAGTTCCAACATAAAAAGCATGCAATCAAAGTAACACAATCACATATCACAAATAGTAGGTGTTCTAGTACATTGCCTTAAAATAGAAAGAATATAATCATCTTAGTTTGAACAAGCTAAAACTCAACTATCATTGAGAAGGATACAAACCAAAGCAACTACTTGAAGGTGCAAATTGATTGTAACCTTTGTTTGGCAGCATCCTCTTGCCATTCTAGTGTGTCCCACCATGATTGTTAGACTTCAACACATACCAAGTTCATTGCATTTTCATTGTTGAAGGGCAACCTTCTCAATATAGGACACATAGATATCTTAACCCTTTTTAAGGATGGCCAATTTATTGATCCATCAATCCAAATACTATTTACTTTTGGAAGATTAACAAGTACAAGTTCCTTCAAACTTGGTAGTGCATCATGTTCTAGCCCTTGGTTTTCAGAGACTTTAATTATCTCTTCAATTTCAAAACACTCCACAACTTCTAAACGTTGAAGTTTAGAAAGTTCTGCAATAATGCCACTGGAAAAGATCTTAGTTAGGCTTGGACATTTTTGTAAGGCTAGAGTTTTTAGTTGGGCTAGGCGCCCAGCATGAACAACTCCTTTCCAAATGCTCACTAATTTTGGGACATTATTTATGTACATCTTCTCTAAGCATTCTAACACATTTTTTCCTATTGTATCACCATCAACAATTGTTTGAATTTCATAGCATCTTTCAATCAAGCAGCCTCGTAAGCCACTAACATCAAAGTTTGATAGTTCTAAAGCTCCTTGATAGCCAATAAGTTCAAACACATCAGTTTTTGCAAGAACCTTTGAGATTGCTGGATGTGCACTTCTCCTATTCACAAACTTTAAAGACCTTTTGATTTGATAATCAAAATAATCAAAATCCTTGCATCTTGCTGTGTCATGGTAGCCAACAAAAAATTGGAATGTGAAGTAGGACTCCTCCCATAAAGGACTCTTTGAGATAAAAAGCTCAAGACAATTTACTGTAGGAAAACAAATTGAAAGTGAACCCAAATGTGCCAGGTTAGCGACTTCCTTAATGGTAGCTTGTAAAACCTCCTTCCATTCTAGATTATTTGGTAGCACATTGACTACTAGTTCTTCCAATAAAGAAAGTTTTGAAAAAATATCTTGATGACATTTTGCACCCTTTGATTGCCCCATGCCAAAATTGGACAATGACATACGTAAAGATTTCAATTGAGTTAAATATCCAATTTCAATTGGTAAATAATTGATTTTAGTATGTCGAATATCCAAAACCTCAAGAGATGGCAACTCTTTTTCATTAAATGAGAATTCCACTAAATTGACACAAGAAAGTAAATAAAGTGCTTTGAGACACATTAAGCAAGATACAGAAGATGGCAATGATGTAATTCCAGTACCTTGCAAGTCTAGGACTCGTAAACTTTCCATGTGTCCAAAAAATGAGACTGGAATAAATTGTAAATCTTGATTCCTTAGCAATAGCAAAGTCAAAAGATTCTTGCAATCTGGCATATCTGGTAAAATGCATGGCCCATTACTTGTCAATGAAATTCATTTTGCTTGTTGCCATTCTTCTTTACTAGGGCATTGCCCTTGCTCTAGAGGGGTTTTGACCAAAGCCTTGAAGTTACTACTTTTGAGAGAAATTTTAAGGGCCATATCTCGCAACACTTTGTTCAGACTTACATGAGTCATTTTCTCATTCCTCCCTAACAAAGACACATTAATAAGATCATGCAATATTGTATGCCCTTTCTCACGTGCAACCCTTAATTGATTTGTATCATGAATAAAACCTTCAGCTATCCAACATTCCAACAAATAATCTATATATATTTCAAAGTCTTCAGGATATAATGCAATGTATAGAAAACAAAATTGTTTATCCTCACAATCTAAATCTTCATAACAAAACTTTAAAAACTCAATCAACTCATCCATGCCTTGTATTTTGATACTAGGCCATCTTTGAAAATTCCTTAGTCCGTCACTCCATAGCTCAAAGCTATCTTTTGATCTAAAGGATTTTGCTACCTTTTCTAATAAAAGTGGTAAACCACCACATTTACTAGCTACTAACCTAGCTATTGGTTCAACTCTAGGAATATTTATGTTTTGACCCACTTCTTCTTTGAACATTTTGTATGCATCAACTTCACACAAACATTTCAACTTAATTTGCTCATCAGTTTTCATATCAAAGCAAATGCGATGATATCTAGTAGCTAATACCACTTTGCTATTTTTGTGGTTGTCAAAAATTCCTATTTCTTTTAAATTAAGAAAGTCATAAACTTCATCCAAAAGGAAAAGATACCTTTTGCATTCCAACTCCTTGGAAATTCGCCTAGCAATTTCCATAGGAGAAATAATGTCTTTTACATTCAAGTTTAGCCTTTGTATGATCTCATCTTGCAACATTTTTATGCACCTCCTTTGTGTAAATTTATCTTGCAACATTTCTATAGACCTACCTTGTGTAAATCCATCTTGCAACATTTCTAAGCACCCCTTGTTTGGTACCTTCACCCAAATGACAATATCAAACATTTTAGAAATATCTCTATTATCATTCAAGTTCTTCATTAAGGTAGATTTCCCAATTCCAGGCATTCCCCAAAGTCCAATCCTTCTTATATTTGCATCTTTCAAAAGGCCTAATATTGCTTCGATTGCCCAATAAGGTGATGACTTATCTTCTATTTTTGGTGCATGCATAATTCTTATAGGCTCTGGCGCTTTCTCAACTAGGAATGTCTCAAACTTTCCCCTTAACTTAAGACTTTCTAGATTCTCCCACTTCTCTGTGATGTCTCTTCTAAGTTTTGAGCGGAAAAGCTTTGAGCGTGGATCCAAATATTTTTTTATCTTTCCCGTATTCTTTTGTTCATTGTATTTGGCTTGTAGTTTCTCCATCTCTTTTTCAAAATCATTGACACTAGAAATCCAACATTCGCATTCTGCACTAAACTTCTTTTCCTCATGTTTCTTTGCCTCGGCCTCTTTGTCATACCTCATAGCATACAACATTTTTGCTTCCTCTATTAACCTTCTATAGTTTCTTTCCAGATCATGTTTCTGACTTGTCTGTCTTCCATTTCCTATCACAGCTTTGCACGCCTCCCCTGCTTTTGTAGAAACTACTGCAACAGCTACTCCCTCCAGCATGTCTCTGTTGTTGCCAAAAAGAATTTAACACATTTGGACATTAAAATGAAGAACAAGCTCACAATTTATATCAGCAAAGATCAATTTAGGCTACAATGCCAACAAAGATACGGTTAATCAAAAAATGACAACTAAATTCCACTGTAACTCTAGTAGATGAAACCACACATATGCAGACAAAAAAAAATAGTTTCCAGAATCTAACAAAAGGACATTAGACATAAGCCTCAGTTTTAAATAATAAAAAAGATTTATTAATCTTTGCCCTATGGTTTTCTTTTTAGAAAATAGCTCGTTTATATTTTTAATCAAAGAAATAAGAACACATTCACTTGCAAAGTATTTTTATGAATGATTTATTATTTCCAATGTCTTGCACTAACAATAGTTCTAGTTTAAAAGCATATTCTCTAATTAATTTGGTTCATTCAAGCACATGCATTTCAAGCCAAGTTGTACTTTATACCGATGAAAGTTTGCTTTCAAGTCCTAATAAGACTCGGTGAACGACATGATGGGAGAAAGCCCAATCCTACCCAAAGGTTAAACAATGTAAAACTTTTGTCAGACTGTTCTTATTGCACACTTACAACAAACATGTGCTATGAACTTTATGCATGAAGAGTCTCACTTCTTGAATTTGGGGACCTGATTCTATATAAGAAAGCACAATTTATCTAGAAGTTGACTCAAAATTAAAGAGTTTTTTTCTCTTTATGGAGAGAATTTCTGAGCCAAAATTTAAAAAATGTAAAAAAATTTCTCACACCATAAAAAGAGTTTCAACATCAAATTTTTAATATAGTCATCTGTTAAATACTGTACCTGGTCTTCTCTCACTGGACTACTAGAAAATCAATTTTAAAGGTAGCTATTAAAAAAAAAAAAAAAAAAAAGGGTCCCCTAGTAGACACACGATTACTGAAGCAAGTATAAGCCTACCTGGCCTTATCAGAACCAAAGGCTCCCTGTCTCAAGCATATTATCTTAGACAACCAAATATAAAAAGCTATTGAAAGAGGAAAGAATCTGGTATATATGGCCACTACGGCCTGAATCTTTTATTTTGGTTTGCCAACAATGTTGCCCACACTTTGGACCACTGGATATTTATTCATATGTATATCGATTCAATCCCATGAGAAGCCCTTACTTTTGTTTGTGACACGACCATTTGCACCTCTTCTTTTATTTTAATAAAAGGGAAACAAGCCTTTGTTTTATGCATTAACATAATCTTGGATTATTGTATTAATCTTTTATACTACTATGACCAAGCTTAATTAACATGACACTATCTTCACTTCGGTGTTGTCTTAGTTAAATGGCAAAGGTTTTGGCTCCCAACTTTTTTTTATCTATCAGTAATTTCGACACACAAATTTTAGAAAACAAAGAACTGCTTCACAAGACATCAAATCACCATAACTATGGCATCCAATGTAGTTTCTGAAAGGGGTTGAATTTGGATTTAAGGAGTGTGGCCATTATTACATTGTATTTTGCTCACCAATCAGTAAATTCTTCTTAAGTAAATTTTCTTTACATTGATGCCATTGCTCAGCTCCCTTCTACATGCATTTCGAAAACATTTTTCAACAGAAGGTTTAAAGGAGCTTAATAACGCAAAGTTAATGCTACTAGCTAACACTGTCTATCGTGCTTGTTGGTAGAAAATATATTTCGTGGTCATTATGATAAGATGGTAAATTACCTGTCTATTATGAGCAATTTCCCCCCTAGTTTTATCATCAGCATAATGTTACACTAATTTTGTTTCTTCTTTCATGCTGTTTATATATGTTCTGAGATTGAACTCCGGACTTGACTCCTTATTTGGACACCTTCCATAACAGAAATATGGGTGGTTTTTTTCCCTCATGTGGCATATCTCCAGCTATCCTACAAGTAAAAGATAGTAGGAGAAGTGCCACACGAGGGGAAAAAAAAAAAACAGTTATTTTTCCGCTACGGAAGATGTCCAAACAAGGAGTTAATTCAGGAGTTCAATCCCAGAATATATATAAGCACCACCAAAAGGACTCTCCTTCTTTGTTGTTAATGTTAAATTTACTTTTTTTTTTTTTTTTTTTTTTTTTTTTTTTTTTTTTTTTTTGTTCCAAACTCTATTTTTTCCTAGATGAATTGTAATGCTGGGGTATGCCCCTAAGCTCTTGTATTACCTTTTATTCTTCGATGAATAAACTCACATATTCATAAAAAAAAAAAAAATTTACTTTTTGTTATTTGTTTGATCCCTTCCCAAGTTATTTAAATCGAACAAAAGAGGAGAGAAAAAGCAAATCATTGGATATTAGGTCATTCAAAATAATAATTTTTGCTATTTGGAAAAGATTGTGAGTATTTCAATTTTCCCTTTTTATCCAATGCTGGTAGTATCAGGTCCTTTAGAAATGACAGGGCCTAGCCCATTGCTCGAAAGAAGCACACCAAATTTAATAAATAGATACCCAGTCCCAACCAGACTAATCACTTGAAGTACAATATTATTGACATTTTTCCCAACCAGCAAGAAAGCGCACAAAATCTCTAATAAGGTAATGCACTTCTTTTGCATAACCCTACAAATCCAAGCATTATTGATAGAATAGCTTATGCTAACAGATAAGAACACTAACCCTTTGGTAGAAACAATATAACAGCACAACGAAATCACAAACGCAGGTAGCCGGCCTTGACTCAAACAGGAAAAACAACGAACATAGAAACTTTTGTTGCGAAACTAATCTTTTCTACCAAATCCAACGGAGAAGCAGCACTGTCTAGCCCACAATATGGAAGTTAAATTTTATCGTGATGGCTTGAAAAATAAAATATTCTAGTTATTGAAGTCCTCGTACAAATGAACATGACGACAGACCTCTTAATAGGCAAGCTCAATGAATCACAAATGCGTTGACTGACAAACAAAAAGTGAACAGGAAGATCTTTGCTGCAAAGCAATATCTTCTATTGAAATCCTACCCAATAATGCAGCAGTGTCCAGTTTACCATACGGAAAATAAATTCCATCATGATGAATTGAATTGATATAATATACTACCTCATGGAATAGCGTATACAAATGGATATGGAGACTGACCTCTGATGGAAACTGCATAAAAGCTCAATGAAATCGCATGCTCAGAGATGGCCTTCGTTGATGAACAGCAATGACCACGGACAAGTAGCCCTGTTCAGTCATGATAGAGAAGTTTAATTGTATTATGATGACTTGAACGGATAAAATCTACTAGTTCCTGGGACAACTTAAACAAATGGATATGAGGACTAACTGTGGTAGAAATTTTACAGCAACTCAATCAGAACACAAACACACAGATGGCCTTCGGCGATTCAAGATGAAAAATGATGACAAAAGGTCGTCTTTTCTACCCAATTCTACCGACAAGCAGCACGATCCAGTTGACTAGCCTATGATAGAAACAGAAAAGAAATCATGAATACAGAGATTGTCTTCGTTGACTGAAGACAAAAAAGGAATCCTTTGTAATAGTGCAGTGAAATTGGGTCGTGATGACTAAAATGCATAAAATACACTCGATCATGGAACATGTACAAATGGATAAAGACAAAACTCTGAAATAGTGCGGCATCTCAACGAAATCATGAACATAGAGATGACCTTTGTTGACTCAAGACAAAGAACCATGATCGGAGAAACTTTTGATGCAAAAGTAATATTTTCTACCAAAATCCTACCAACAAGCAATGCTTATGAAGTTCGTGATATGGAAGGGAAGTTGTATGGATGATATGTGCTAGTTTATGGAAGAGCTTATATATAGATGTATATGACGACTGACCTCCGGGAGAAGCAGTATAACAACAAAACAAAATCATGATTGCAGAGGGGCCTTCGTTTTATTAACACCAAAAACGATAACCGGAGAAAATTTAATTTCCAAGTGTCTTTTCAACCAAATCTGATCAACAAGCAGAAAGATCCAACATGGTCCAGTTAATGTATAAGGTAGCTCATATGGATAGACATATAACTGACCTCCGATAGAAACAGTAAAGCAGCTCACCGGAATCACAAGCACGCGAGGACCACTAAACGACGACCAGAGAAATTTTTGCAGTAGATGGTAGGTGTCAGCGATTTTTATATAACTTCAGCTCTATTGTTCATTTTGTAATCGATTTGAAAATTTAAATCATTATTTTGACTAGTACGCCCCCAGTCCCATCTTGATCAGTACCCCCTATCAAATCAACATATTGTTTTTTCCGCCCGAGCTTTTGTGGTGGTCCTTCCAATTTCTAGTTATCCTTTGCAATAGTAGATGAATTGTCTCTTCCTTCTGAATTCAAAGCACCAATGGCAAGGAGAAATCTATGGCCCCTCCTACCTGCTTTCTACCAGACTCTGTAAATTTACCTTCGATGCCACTTGAATCTAGCCTGATTTCCTTTTCTTTGACCCATCACTTGCATATCGCAGTAACCCAACCTTACGCTGAGCCTTGTTGCTGAGCTTGGGATTCTCAGATGGAGTTGACGAGCATCCAGAAAACCCCTTCGTCTTCCTCCGTTTCTTCTTCAACACCTCGATGGGCATATGATGTTTTCCTCAGTTTTCACAAAGGAGACACCCGAACGAGTTTTATTGGCCAATTACTTGCTGCTTTGAAGCGGAAAGGGATTCTTGTCTTTAAGGACGATGAAGAATTACACGATCTTCAGCTCTTGAAACCCATACAAGAATCCCAATTCGCTGTCATTGTCCTTTCAGAGCATTACTCTTCTTCTACATCGTGCTTGACTGAATTGACCAACATTGTAGAATGCAAGAAACAGATGGGCCTAACAATTTTGCCCGTCTTCTACCATGTGGATCCTTATGTCGTGAGAAAGCAGAAAGAGAGTTTTGCAGACCATGCGGTTAAAGAAGAACAAGTTAAATCTTGGAGAGCTGCTTTGGAAGAAGTGGCTTCTGTCCCTGGATGGCATATACATTATGATAGGTATCATTTATTCTCTTCTACTCGCGATGTGTGCATGGATTAGTTTAAAATTCCCCCCAAACAATCAAACTCTGTTCTAAATTCGTACATGTGGTTTTGCTAAACCAAGCATGAGAAATATACTTGCGTTTCAAGTTAATAGAATCAGAGGAAATTTTAGTTTGTTTGGACTTTCTTTCTTAATTATTTCTTTTTTGCAGGCACGTACCAACAGTTGTTGAAGAAATCATTATGCAGATTGAAGTTAGCTTGAGTCACAAAGTATCAAACACTTACCAGGTTCCTTTTGAAATTCTTTACTTTGTATAAAATCAATTAATGTTCGCATTATAGGCATTTGTATGATAGGTGGAGTTGACAAAACAAGCCTAACAAATATAATTTACAGCGGAGTTCTTTTCGAATAAAAAAGGGAAGCTGTCTCATTGCTTGTCTTAAAGAAGAGACTAAATTTGTGGTCATATTTATCTAAAAGCCTGTTTAAGGGAGAGTAAGAAGAGTGTATGAAATGGAAATGTTTTGTTGTTCTTGAAGAGGTAAATAAAGAAAGACACCTCAAAGCATTAGCAAGGAGCCATCATTAGTTTGATCAGAGTAGAATTGTCATTATAAACAAAAATTGTTGAACAAATATATGAACAGTATTGATGAGGTTGAGAGGCTGGACTACAATGAAGCTTCATCGCTCTTTTGCTGAAAGGCCTTGAAAAATATCATCTTGAAGAAAATTATATCCGTTGTCTAAGACTTTGTATATTATGCACAGTACATTTCTCTAGCTCTTGACGTTTTTGGGTCTTAATATGGCAGAAAGATTAATACACAAAAAATTGCTTTAAGTCTAATGGAAGCAAATTTTCATCCAACAATATGAAGCCTCAAATAGTTTTGATAGAGAGAAGATTATAAGAAAATTGAAAACTCTTGAACTTTTTAAGGAAATCTTTCATGAAGTTCTCTAAGTCCATAGGTTCATATGCATGATCTGATTTGAAGAATGAGCATCGTGATTCCTGAGTGAACGTGTTAGGTATAATAGATTGTGGTACTCTAAAAGTATCATTCACCTCTTTAAAAGAATAAAAAGTGTGAATGGATTACTCTAGACCTAAACATAGGGAACAATCAAAAGTATTTGGAATATTACTAAGACACTGACCTTTTGTTTTCATGGTTTCTAGAGAATTGATGCAGTTGAAGACAATGACCAAAATTTACTTTTACAAAAGCAACAATTAAGACCTGAAGAGACAATAAATTTTACAATAGCTGCAGATAGCAGCATATTGTTTCCAAGTTGCATCCAATTGCATTATATCTACCTCAAACAATTGTGGAATGGATGGAAGGTACAAATTAAACGATTGCAAAAATGATTTCCTTCTTTTTCTTCATTTTATTCTTGTTCGTTTAATTTTCTTTTGTTTGTATTTATTATTCTATAACAGAGTTTCAACAATATAACACACATCAACTTGAGTTGCTTGCAAGAAGCTTCATCTTTTCCTGACCTTGCTAGCTGCTCAAGTCTCGTGAATGTAGGCCTTTCTGGCTGCTCAAGACTCCTGAGTCTAGACCTTTCTGCCTATTCAAGACTCGTGAGTCTAGACCTCTCTGCCTGCTCGAGACTCAACACTCTAGACCTTTCTGCCTGTTCAAGACTCCAGAATCTATACCTTTTTGCCTGCTCAAGACTCAAAACTCTGGACCTTTCTGCCTGCTTAGGACTCGTGAGTCTAGACCTTTCTGCCTGCTCAAGACTCAACACTTTAGACCTTTCTGCCTGCTCAAAACTCCAGAGTCTGTACCTTTTTGGCTGCTCAAGACTTGAGATTCTAAAAGTTTTTGGCTCAGGACTTGAGATTCTAAAACTTTTTTGCTGCTCAAGACTTGAGATATTAATCCTTTCTGGTTGCTCAGGACTCAGGATTCTAAACCTTTCTGGCTGCACAAGACTCGAGACTCTAAAAGTTTATGGCTGCACAAGACTTGAGATTTTAAAAGTTTTTGAATGCGCAGGACTGGAGATTCTAAAATTTTTTGACTGCACAGGACTTGAGATTCTAAACCTGTCTCGTTGCTCAAGATTCAAGGTTATAAATCTTTCCGGCTCCTTAAGACTCGAGATTCTAAACTCTTCTGGCTGCTTGAGACTCCAGAATCTAAACCTTTCTGGCTGCTCAAGACTCCAGAGTCTAAACCTTTCTGGCTGCTCAAGACTCCAGAGTCTAAACCTTTCTCGTTGCTCAAGACTCCAGAATCTAAACCTTTCGGGTTGCTCAAGACTTAAGAATCTAAACCTTTCCGGCTGTTCAAGACTCCAAAGTCTAAACCTTTCCGACTCCTCAGAACTCAAGAGTTTAAACCTTGTTGGCTGCTCAAGACTTGAGAGTCTAAACCTTTCTCGTTGCTCAAGACTCCAGAATCTAAACCTTTCGGGTTGCTCAAGACTTAAGAATCTAAACCTTTCCGGCTGTTCAAGACTCCAAAGTCTAAACCTTTCCGACTCCTCAGAACTCAAGAGTTTAAACCTTGTTGGCTGCTCAAGACTCGTCAGTCTAGAGCTTCTTGCCAACTCAAGACTTGGGAATCTGTTCCTTATTGCCTACTCAAGACATGAGAGTCTAGACCCTTCTGCCTGCTCAAGACTAGAAGTTCATCACTGCCCAAGCCTCAAGATTCCAAAGCTCGGGAGGCTTGTACAAGCTTCAGGTACTATGACACCTTGGGTTTTTTTTTTTAAATATATTATTAAAGTGTTTGTTGTCTCTTCAACATTCGATGTATTTGATCTGTTAAGGTTTAAGAAAATCCCAAAGAGCTTGACTGGTATGAAATATCTAATGAAATTTTCAATGTTTATGAATTTGAGAATTCTCTTCACCATGACTATGCGCTCAGCCAATTGAGTAGTTACGCCTTTTCTATTAAGCTCTTTTAAGCTTTCAGGTTCATCGTTATCAATTAAGATGAGAATTTTAAATTCGTTGTCACTGACCTTAGTTGCCTTATAAATATAATGGAATTGGCCGTGTGAAACATGAAATATTAAGCATAATGCAGTTGGTTTTAGGTGCTGCAAGCTATCAATTTAGTGGAGATAAAAACTGGTTCGGACAAAGAGTTATATGTTGGTATTTTATAGACTGCGAAGAACTTAAAATCATGTTTGTTTAAATAGAGATTTTCCTCTCCTTTGATTTTTATTGTATTTTTTTCCATTTTCATTTTATGTTTTCAATGCAGAATACTTATCAGAAAGTGGTGGAAAGGAAGCAATTAAAAAGCAATTAACTCCAGAGACTCCAGAAGTGCTGTTTGAGATTGAAGCCGCTGATTTGAAATTGAAATCTGTTGAAAGAACTGAAAAACGTGTGGCAGAACATGAAGCTCCTAGGAAAGATAAGAAACTTGAAATTGAAGAAAGTAGAAAAGAAACTGAAACTTCAGATATGGACTTGGAAGAGTACCCTAATACAGTTATCCAACGTGACGTACAAGTATGTCTCATGCAGGGTGGTTTAGGATTAAAAGAGCCGCCAAAGGATGAGCTTTGGGAAAACGTCGAGAGGATATGCTTGATGGATAATGAGTTATCTATTTTACCGAAGAATCCAAAGTGTCATGCTCTCTTGGCATTATTTCTTCAAAGAAACTATACATTGAGAATCATTCCTCCCTCATTCTTTAATGACATGTCAGCTCTCCAGATCTTGAACTTATCTAGGACTAGCATAAGGTCTTTGCCGGAGTCCATTATTGAATTGGTCAGCCTTAAAAGACTCTTTCTTAATGAATGTCATTGTTTCATGATGTTGTCACCCAAAGTTGGAGAACTCAAGCGGCTTGAGGTTTTGGATCTTGAAGGGACAGATATTTTGAAATTACCTAAGGAGATTAAGGAGTTAACTAATCTCACATGCTTGAAAGTTTCGCTCTATTCATATTCAGAAGATGGTGGGAGTGACAAGCAATCAGATTTAGTGATTCATTCCGATGTAATTTCAACACTGTCTCATTTAGAGGAATTAAGTATTTATTTAAATCCAGATGACAAATGGTGGATTGAATGTGTGGGCACCATTGTGACTGAAATCTGTTCCTTGAAGAGTTTAGACAATCTTGAATTCTATTTTCCTGGAGTGGAATTGGTGAGCCAATTTCTATCAAATAGTTCAATACTTCCATCACTATCACATTTTAAATTTATTGTTGGCCAACATGTTAAGCGCATTTTGTCTCGACTCCCTCATGATGTTGAGTTTGAGTTGGAACAATCAGAGAGATGCTTAAAATATATAAATGGTGTGGCAGTACCTGAAGAGATTAAGAAGCTCCTCCAATATTCAACTGCATTTTTCTTAGAACGGCATGCAATTGTGACGAAGCTATCAGAATTTGGAATTAGAAACATGGAGAAACTACAATGTTGTGTCGTAGGTGAATGTAATGAGGTTGAAGTTATTATAGATGAATTTGATAGTTATGAAGAAGATGATGAAGAAGAGGATGATAAAGATGATGAAAATGATGAAACAAATGCTAATGAAGAAGATGATGAAGAAGAGACTTGCGAGGAAGATGACAGTAGTGAAATTGGGTCTACATCATTTGCGAACGAAAATATTCTTGGCTCCCTTGAGTACATGTATATCTATTATATGAAGAATCTGAAGAGGATATGGGGAGGACCAGTAGAAGTAAAGTGCTTTTCTCTTTTGCAGTCCTTGACATTACGCACATGTCCAAAGTTGATTACTATTTTCACAATAGATTTGCTCGAAAACCTCTATAATTTGGAAGAGCTGATAGTTGAAGATTGCCCTTCTGTGGCAACATTGGTGAGTTATGGAGTTTCAACTGACAATAATGTTTTTACCTTTTTTCCAAATTTGAAGAGGATTTTGCTCCATTACATGCCTGGATTGGTTACTTTCTCCAATGGTTCACTCATCACACCAAAACTAGAATGGATGAGTTTCTATAATTGTCCAAATCTTAAAAGTCTTCCGATTCAAGAAGTATACAGTAAACATTTGAGGAAGATCAAGGGTGAGGAGAGTTGGTGGGAAGCATTGGAGTGGAGTAATAATCGTCCGGCTTATTTGGGTAAAATTTTTGTTCCAATCAACTAATGTAATTGCTAGTGCTTGAGGTTTTCCCTTTGTAGGTTATATAACTATACATTGAGGCATTCATGAAGTGCTCTCTCTTTCTCTCTCTTTCTCTCTCTTTCTCTCTCTTTCATTCCCTCGTACTAAATACACCATTGACATCCTTTTGGATTGTAATATGGTCCCTTAAGTTCAAAGCATACACTTCGTTCTAAGTTCCAAACTCCTTTATACCATGAGATGATGAATCTATTGGTTCCTTTGCTCTAGTAGAAGACAATGTTGTGGAAACAAGGACTGTATTTGTAGGAAAGGAGATGATACACTTCCCTACTACAAATAACACTTGATTCTTTTAGCTTCAAAAACCCTTAATTTTGCCTTACAATCTCTGCAGTTTCATGTCCTTGCTTTCCTTTCTTCTATAGCATGCACTAAGAAACAAGTTAAGCTTAAATGTTGAATATGTGAAAGAGATGATATCCTATTTTTCTGGTTGCCTAACAGTGCAAGCATCATGTACACAATGAAAACATTAGACTCATAACTTATCACTAGCTTAGGATAAGGAATTATATTTACTGAAGAAAGAAGGTCTGTTTGGCTATTGTAAAGTCATCTGGTTAAGCAAGAATGTGTCTGGAACTAGGATAACGAATTATAGAATTTATCGTTGAAGATTAACATGATGATCCAAGATTGTGTTAATCACAAACAACCATAAGATTCCAACACTATTTAAGTGCTAGCATACAATCAAATACCTTCATATTATTACACAATCACAAAAGATTAAAGGACTTTTAGACTTGCATCATCTTTTTACTTTTCTCTAGCAAAGACGCATCATCGAGAAGTTCCTCCAATATCTCATACCCTTTATCACGTGCATCTCTGAGTTTACTTGCATCGCAAATAAAACTTTCAGTGCTCCAACATTCACACCAATAATTGTTACGTACACCAGCCTTCAAGATATATTGCACTGTATAGCAAACAAAACCTTTTGTTCTCATCTCTTAATTCTTCAACGAAAAGCTTTAAGAACTCATTCAACTCTTCCTGTCCTTTGACAAAGATGACTTTATCTTTGCACATATTCTTTGAGGCAAAGAAACAATTTTTTTTTTTCCGGTAGAACATTGGCTATATTACAAGGTGTTGATGGATTAACCCCGGAACACTTGTATTGGGTGGTGTATCTTCTTATTGTCAGTCAATATTACTATTCTAAATTTTCTATTGAAAAAAGTTTAATTTTGACTATATTATGTTAAATTTTATAAAGTATGACTCTTATTCAACTTAAAATTTTAAAGTATAAACAAGATGGTTATCAAATATCATTTTATAAATAGGGTGTTTAATATCTTTCTCAGCAATGTGAGGATTTATTGACTACATCTTAATCTCTTACCTTCACTGACTGATACTTTCCGTCAGTATTACATTGATTAATTCCGCAACATCTATAAATACTACTCTTAACAGAACTTCGAAAAACACAAGAGAGAATCTTTTCTCATACATAGCTTCTCTTCCTCCTTTTCTGCGGCTTTCTCCCTGATATGATATCACCAACTTTTAAGTATAACCATAAATGGACATGGGTACGAACCGAGGAAATAAAAAAATAAAGGAGGCAAAGATTTATGTGGATTTCCACCTTTAAGTTTATTTGGAGATAAGATAACCCAAGTGAACACGATATCATACGATAATAATACAAGCTTTCTCAAAGCTTTCTTATTTAAGTTCATGTTCGCTTTGATTGGCAAAAGAAAGCACCATGGAATAGCTTATCCTTTTTTTATCCATGTTGCTACCCTTTTTGGGAGGAAGAAAATTATCCATCTCGCTTGCAAAATAATGTCAAATTTTTGTGGTTAATCAAGACATCTTATTCATAGAATTTAACATGACTCATTAATAATCAATATCAGCACATTAACCTTTCCAAAGAGAAGCTATTGATAGTTAATTAGTGTTGCTGCGTAAAAAGGCCAATACAAGCATGCCTGCTGGGCTAATACTTAGAGGTGATTTCTATTTCAGATTGTAGGCCACAAAGAAAATTGGGAGGAAAATGATTTACAACGCACTTGAAAATTAAATGAACCTATCTATTAATGTTAATCTCTCATAAAATGAGCCATGATTTTGATGTATAATGTCCTTTGTCAGGTAAATCCATGGAGTGTAATTAAAATGGTAAGAATGATGTGAAAAATCTTGCAAAGTAAGGATTATTTTTTTTTACTAGACTTAAGCATGTTTTGGGACAAATTACTGTTTTCCTGTTTAAGCCATCAAGTAAAGCTTGGTAGGGTTTTTGGTTATCAAGGAAAGAAAAAAAGAAAAAAAGAAAAAAGAAAAAGGATCCTTCATCACGTAAGTAAACAATTTTCGAACATGCAAAGGGCTAGATATGACAAGTGGTACATAAAGAAATTTTGGTTCCTAAAAAAGAGTAACTTCACAAGGTCTAAATCAACATCTTTTCATCCCCTAAAACGTGTTTGTTAATTGCACTCAGGCTCAACAAAACTCGTCAGACTGATAATAGACATTCACTGTTCATGCGTCAATTAATTTAAAACATTAGAATAATCGTTAAGCTAACTGCATGGGCAAATTGAGACCTATTGGCATGGCTTTGATTGTTATCAATCTTAAGTTTGTATCCTAAAGACTGACGATTCATAGAACATACATAACAACATTGTCAAACATACTTGGAAGCGCATTGCACTCTAGCCCCGTCGTAGGATAAGGCGGATCGTGCCTAGGATTAGATCACGGTTGTGAGGCTACTAACCAAATTCAAATTTATACCAGACAGCCAGTCCATTGAATGCAACAGTAATCAACCGCTTATTCAAAAATGCACCTAGTTTCATACTGCGAAGGACTGAGGGAACAAACCATGAAGGGATTTAACGAGCGAAGCACACGACGGCAAAGGTAAGGAAGAGGAAGAAGAACAGCCGAGCTCGAAAACCCATATCTCTTTCCCCATTCCACTATCTTGCGGCAGAAACTATGTGAAAAGCTTTTCGTGACCGTTTAACTGTGGATACAGGGTAATTACATCAGCCAGAAAGCAAGCTAGGTCATCTTTGTCACTGAGCCGATTATTGTTTTATCTGTTCCGCTTACCTGCGAAAGCTGCCAATTTTAGAAGAGATAAAGACTGCATTCATGGAACCAGCTATCGGACAATCAAAAGTAGCAACACCTTGTGGCGATTGACTTGCAAGCACCGATCCAGGAGTCAAATGCAACCCGACTGGGGCGACGACCAGCGACGAGAAACTTAAGAACAAGTACACCGCCTCAGTCATGATTGGACGTTGCCCAAAAAACTGTTGATAAAAAAAAGCATGGCATTATCGGTAAGTGCTTATAATAAATGAGGTGCATTACAGTTCCTTGTATTTACAAATGCGAGTGGGTGGTGCATTAAAGTCGTGCACATCATGCCAGATTTTATGGGTGTTCTCCACCATTGATGAGAATCTAGTCCAGAAGATCACCAACCTGGGATCAGCAATGCCAACTGTCGAATTAGGTTTTGATAGATTAAGTGCTTTTAGTGTTCTAACTTAGAAGAAGATCAGTCACACTGTTCATAAGTGTTAGTCATATTACTACTAGAGGAGACTAGTATCAATTAACGAGTGACTATTATTGACGTAAGAAAAGGTACAACCAGGTGCACTGAGAAAATTAATCAGTAGTTTTTGACTTGACCTAATGAATTGCACGATAGGTATGTTCTTATGGTAAATGGGGTGCATTAAATATACAAAATGGGAGTTTCTTGTATTCATTGTTGAGCCATTATTCCAGCAGATACAAGTTTCTCGGTTTCTGGTCCACTCGATGTTAAGTAGCAGACAACCTTTCCATTATTCATGCAATTAAGTTATTCATGTATGGACTACTTTACACATAAATCTCTCACATTTCTCGTTCAATTACAGATTTAATTTTTTTTTTCCGGCTTATTAACGGCTTGTTCACTTAAGTTTAAGTTTTGTCAACTTTGAATCACTTTCAATTCATTTAACATTAACTTAAAAGTTAGAATAGTAGATAAAGATATATCACTATCTTCCATGTCTCGTATTACTTGTTGATAGTAATCTAAGACTAGATTAAATAAGAAACAGAATCATAACTCATATATAGTGATCTAATTGTACAAAAAAGTCAATTTATTTTGGATTGTGTAAGAGATTACTTTCCCAATTGTTTAAGTGAATTAGCTTAGTTTCTTATGGGAAACAACTTCAATTTCATGCTTACAAGTGAAATCCATTAAGGTGCTATTAAAATTCTATCTCATTTATTAAATATTGATTTTATGAAGAGTCCTCCAATAACGCAAATATGAATATCCTCACAAAATGGTAAAATTAGATTTTTAGGTTCAATAAAATATATTTCTTATAATCAAAACACAGCATGCATAACAGAAAACGACAGGTGCTAGCCTAAAATGACAAAGCTCAAAACTGAAACGCTAGAAAACCTATCACAAAAGGCCTTCCTGTGAGGAGGATTTTTACTTGATTAATGCACAATAAGTGAGTTTATAAAGCGCAAGAGACTCGTGTTGATAGTTTGAACCAAGAAGGCAACTGACATCGTTTAACAAGCAGCGTTCTTGCTCGAAGGGCATGGGTTTTGTCCTATGCAAAAACTTTTTATGGAATTCATGCCAAAGAAAAACCTAGGACTCGTTTAATATCACATCATCATTCACATTTTCATACAGTTCACTTATTTTCTTATTGGCTTAGTTTAGTGAATTTATACAAAATCTTTTACACTCTAGATTTATACATGTAAACAATGACAAAATTAATTAATTTTTTTTTAAAGTTTTACTTATCACATTGATGAATCTAATGGTCATGAAGAAGACCATGAAATAGAGTGTCATGAAAAAGATGATAAAGAGACTAGTGTATTCTTCTTTCCAAGACAATTTGTCTCTTCCTCTTACATAAAACTTCATAATTTCGACTATACAACAATTATATTTTCAAAAAACTTCTTTAAAAAGAAAATATGGAATGCATGTTGAATTCAGTGTTGAGTTAATAATAATAATAATAATAATAAATGATGATGATAATGATGTCAGATAAAATAAATATTTTAAAATATTTTAATACAATAAGAATTCATTATATCAAAAAGATCTAAAAAAGAAATTGTTGAATATTTTTTACATGTCACAATTGATGTGAACATGTGATTATTTTCTTAACAAATATTTCAAAAATATATTTCATATTTTTTGTGATGATTAAAACAAGAAAAAAGTAGTTCAGTCAAAGTCTAGGAAGCAAGCAAGACGTGACCCAGCCCAAAGGAAGCTGTGACTCAACCCAAAAATCACCCAGTCCAAGAGATTGAAAAGGAGGATCCGTCAAGTCTTGGATGCTGGAGTTCGCGGGTATGCAGGATTGGAAAAATCTACTTGATTAACGGGGCTCGTAGCTGAGGAAACAAGGTTGCTAAGTGTTAGAAAAAGAAAATCACCACGTCAGCACCACATATGAAATGGTTGTTTTAAAAATGCGGACACGTGCATCTCATGCGTGACACCACCAAGGCCAGAGCCGCACAGCACAAAGATGTGCGTGTGCACCTCACGCACATTGTCTTCTTCTTCACACCTACGCCGCAGCCCATCTTCTCTACTGGTTTCTACCAGTTTTACAAAATGGCTAAAGGTGAAATAAGATGTATTTAACTCAGAAAAAAAAGGATCATTTTATTGCCATGAAAGAAGGAAAGAATTATCAATTCTATTAATAAAATTTCCTGTTCAAAATCCAAAAGGTTTTAAGATTCTTTATGGAAACAGTTTTCAAAATTAATTTGGTATTAATTCATCATCATTATAAAATGTTTTATATTCGATTTTCAACCACTATAAAAAAGCAATCGGAGTACATACAAAAATCATTCAAGAAATATAAGTTTTTTTCTTCATTGTTCTTCATATTGTTTTTTATATTTGTTTTTGTTTCATTGTTGTTTTTATAAGAATTTCTACAATATTTTGTAAAAATCATTATTCTAACTTGGTATTAGAACTTCCTAGATAAGGAACAACCCATGTAAATTTTCACTAGGAAGAGATGACATGTGAGTATGAATTGCAACAACAATGGCAAGAGGCATATAAGGGCTACCAAGACCATGGAAAACATAAGTTAAGTACTCATTTTCTGAGATAATTTTTCCTACAAGGAAAAGTTGATCAACAATGCCATTGACTTCTTGAATAAACTCAATTACTATTGGATGCCATTTGGTTATTGTCTAAAGATGTAAGCAAAGAGTAAAAAAAAGTATAGAACTATAGGCCACAAATTTAAATGATAACGTCTACCATATTTCTGTTAAGATTTTGTATTTTTCACAATCGTGTCATTACAAGTGCAAAAAATCTAGCCACAAGCAATCTAATCTCTAATTTTTCCAATCTTGATAAGTGGATTGAAATTATGAGTGATATGCATTCTTCATCAATATTGGTAATGAACTTTTTAGGACAAGATGAGCCATTAACAACACTCAGTAATCCATTTGCTTAAAGTAAAGGCTCAATTTAAGCTTTTCAAACAAGAAAATTAAGACCTTCTACATGTACATCAATGGTGGGAAGAGGACATGGACTTGGCAATGGGAGAACATGGGTAGCAACACAAATATGATTGATATTGGAAGCCATCTGGAAAACAAAATGGATCGAAAGAAAATGTTTTTACCAAAAGGCTTTGATATCAAGTTAAAATAAAAATTTCTACAAAATATTGCAAAAAATTATTATAAAAATAATAATGAAACAAAAAAAATCAAGAACAATATGAAGAACAATGAAAAAAGAAACTTGTATATCTTGGATATTTTTTGTATACACTCCAATTCCAACTACTTCAAGACAAGCTTATAGTGTGGAACTACACATTAGCTTATGGGGATGTTAGAAAAAGAAAATCACCACATCAGCACCATGTCCAAAATGATTGTTTTAAAAAATGTGGGTACATGCATCTCATGCTCAACACCACTAAGCACATTGTCTTCTTCCTTTTTTTTTTTCTTTTTGTTTTCTTTCTTTCAACTCATGCATATAAGGGAGGAAAAGAGGGAAATCAAACCCTTGACTAGTTGGACTCATCAATTAGGGGTTGGCTTACCACTAAACTAGAGGGATTCCCCTATGGTCTTCTTCCCCATGCTTGCACAACAACCCATCTTCTCTCCTAGTTTTTAACAATTTTAGAAAATAGCTAAAAGGGAAATAAAAGGCATTTAACTTAGAAGAAAATGGCCATTTTATTACCATGAAAGTAAGAAAGAATCATTAACTTTATTGACAAAATTTTCCACTTAAAATTCAAAACGTTTTAAGGTTTTTCATCGCAACAGTGTTGAAAATTAATTTGATATAAATTCATCATTATTATAAGATGTTTTACATTTGATTTCCAACTACTATAAAAAAAACAATTGGAGTGTATACAAAAATCACCCAAGAAGTACTAGTTTCTTTCTTCATTGTTTTTCATACTATTTTGGATGTTTGGTAATTTAGTAGTTTATGGAAAGACTCATGGAAATAGAAAGAAAATGTTCTTCTTTAGGTTATCAAAGTTGTGGTTCACTTCAAAACATGTTTAGGTTAGTTAGAAATATAATTAAAGAGATTTGAAACTAAGATACTTGTTTTTCAAAATCTCTCATAAAAGCTTTCTTTACCATCTTGACTACAAATCGTGGGAGGGATTTCAAGGTAATATCCAAAGGAAGAAAACCCATTGGTTTGTTATGAGATTGACTCTCAGCCTTTTTTGAAAGCATCACACTTGTGGTCTCCAATGTCCATTTTGCCCATAAATTTTAAAGAAAGAATAAGAACCGTCTACTTCGTTGCATTAGCATTATAAGGAAGTTTTTTTTCTCTTTAAACTTAGTTTGTTTGAAAAGAATATGCATTTTATTTTAATGATAAGTCTATGTAAGATTTAATAATATGAAATAATCTACATTGTTATCAACATGTTTCTATAAAGTTAACGTAGGTTGTAAGCTTCATTGCTTGATAATACATTTCCTACTAAGAATTTTTAGGTAGTATGTTTTGTATACAAAGATTTTATTTTGAATTTTTTTTTGAGTGAAAACTCAAGTATTATATATTACCAAAGAAATTGTAATTATTCAATTACAATATCCTCATTTAGGCTTAAAAACTACATTTGGAAAATTTCAAAATAATTGCAAAAATTTATTACAAGTTATAGGCTTCACTTTCTTAATTAATGAAATTTTGTCTCTCACATCCATGTTTAAATCACATCTCTCAATAATATGGAACATGGATCAGAACCAATATCAAAACCAAGATCTAAAGTCGACTTCGCCAAGGCAATTCTTGACATATGTTCATTATTGATACGGCAATGCAACACCAAAATTGAAACACCATTGCACATTGGGGCAAGGTATGGACATGCATCCATAATGAAAACTCTAATTGATCAAGCGAAGATTGAATATAAAGACCTCGATGGCCAAAGCCAGGTTGACTCAAGTAAAAAGTTGCTCAGGATGGTGAACGAATGGAAGGACACAACGTTGCATGAGGTGGTGAAACTTCTGCTAAGAGAAGATCCAAATTTTGAATATTCTGCTAATAAGGCTAATGAGACTTTACTTTACATGGCTGTTGAGAGAAGCTTTTGAGATGTGGCGTTTGAAATTTTAGAAACCTACAATTTGGTCGCATCTAATGGCCTTCTTGGCAGAACTGTTTTGCACGCAGCATCACTTCAGAATGACTCAAGTATTGCCTTATTTCTTAAATTTCCTAGTTAACTTTGTAAAGAATAAACCACATATTTTGTCATAAACTTGTCATAAACTAACCAGCAATATTGGGGTTTATTCTTTACAAAATTTCCTTATGTACAATTAACAAGTCTTTCTTGCCCTATTTAGAAAATTATTGCATTTCCCATATTTATATATTCTTTGGAATGATTGAGGAAATTATAAATAAAATAAGTGGTCAAACCAAGCAAGTAAACGAAAAAGGTTTCACTCTGCTTCACTTGGCTAAAGGCTTCGGTTGTCTTTCCGCAGTGAAGAAATTGCTGGAGCATGATAGATAAGTGGTATATATGAAAGACAACGCTTCACATTGCAGCTTATGAAGGCTTTCATGTGATAGTGAAAGTGATTGTATCAAGGTGTCCGAATTATTACGAATTGGTTGACAACAGAGGCTGGAATGTACTACATTTTTCTACTGCTAACTTTTACTTTGCTTGACATGCTGTGACGCTATTGCTAGAAAATCCATCTCTCAGGAATCTTTTGAATGAGAGAGACTTGGATGGAAACACACCTTTCCTTCTTTATTCCAAGATTGCTTCTCTCAGAGTATTAAGAAGATTCATTAATAATTCTAGTGTCGACAAGATGGCTGTTAACAATGAAAATCTTAGTACTTATGATATGGCAATGGAAAATAGGATCTTGGCACTACCAAAGGTAATAGAGTAGTGCTGTTTCTCCTTCTTTACGTATTTCGTCTTCTTTCTTCTTCTTCTTTTTTTCCTTTTTTTTTTTTTTTTTAAAAAAAAGCTATGTAGAATCCTAGAGCTCACTTATCACTACAACTAATGTTTCAAAGATAATGCATCTTGAATGCAATGCATGGATTGGTTTGTCAACAGGTGTCATTCTTGGGGACGCCCGAGGTTGGAAGGGATAAGCTCGAACACGAGAAAGGAAAATCAGATAGTGCTATTTGGCATGAGAAAAAGGGCGAATACTATTTGGTAGTGGCGGCACTGATTACAAGCGTGACTTTTACGGCAGGTCTTATCATACCTGGGGGTTCATGGGTCAAGATGGTCCACACCCAGGTTTTGTAATTCTGGCGAGAAATGCTGCTTTCACAGCCTTCCTTATTATGGATACCATATCTATAGTGCTATCCACTCTGGCTACCCTTTTCCTCATGTTAATACCCAGAGTCATTAGAGAAGACCAATATGCTAATAGTTCTTGAGGCATACTCAGAGCACTGGGGTTCTGGTTAATTGTGGTGGCATTTGGAGCAATGATGCTGGCATTTATGACAGGCACATATGTTGTACTGGTGCATCATTCCATGGGTCTTGCCATTGTCGTTTGTCTCATCAGCTTATCCTTCTTCCTCATTTTCTGTCTTGGGCTTAGATGTGGTTGTCGTTCTTCTTACTCATCAAGATAAAAGGAGATAATTGGGCATTGAGTATTACACAAAACATTTACATGTCAGTATACATGCATTTGATGTTTTTCTTACTAATCCTTTTTGATTTGTCACCCTTCAATTCAAAACTATGAAACTCGTTTGCTGTTACTGGAAGTTTACATGTATCAGTCCTTTCAAATCCAAGTTGCATTTTATCTTTTTGACAAAAGAGAAGACCAAGGAAATTTTTAAATAGGTTGTTTGGGGCACTTTGTCTCTGCTATTTTATATGCGTGAGTTCAGTTCTGATTTCAATCCAATACTCGCAGGATTTTGAATCGGCCCATTTAACCCGATTGGTCTAACCTGCATTTATCAATTGCGTCAGGTGGGTCCTTTCGGACCTTGTCTAGTACCGATAGGGCAGGTTTGGGCTTTGGCTAATCCTCTGTCGAGTTACCCTAACTTGTGGGTCGACCCGCACCCAGTTGTTGGCTTTTTCATTAACGTAGTGTTTTCCTGATTTGTTGCTCAGGGAATAAATCCTGGGTCGGATTTCGAATCTATTTTTTATTATGGCACTTGCGAAAACGAATGGGTTTTATAAGTCTTAACAGATCGAAGATCGATTTGAGCTGAAAATATAAATAGCTTGTATATAGAAAAAAAAATTTAGTAAGAGTTCGATCTATCTATACAAGAGGAACTCGGTGGTTCTTAAAGAATCACAAAGGCAAAGAATTACAATTATATCCTTATACACGTATTCTATGGATAATAAAGAAAAGGGTAACATTGTAATTTCTAACATCCCCCCTCAAGCTAGTGGTCGATATAAATCATAGACACCTAGTTTGCTTAGAAGGAAATGGTGTTGCTGTATTCCCAATGCCTTGGTCAATAAGTCAGTAGGCTGATCTCGAGTGGAAATGTGTACAGTTCGAATAATTTGAGCTGCTATCTTCTTACAAATAAAATAACGATCAATTTCAATATGCTTAGTCTTTTCATGTAGCACAGGGTTAGCAGCAATCTTCATTGCATATTCATTATCACAAAATAAGTTTACAGGTCTAATCAATAGTACCTACAAATCCTTGAAAAGCCCAAGAAGCCAAATAATCTCACATGTTGTTGATGCCATGGCTCGATATTCTAACTCTGTGGATGAACGAGATATAGTGAATTGTTTCTTACTATTCTATGAGATAAGAGAAGCATGATGCAAAAACCAGTACTTGAACGACGCTCCATAGGGCATGATCCATAAGTAGCATCACAATATGCTTGAATTCCATATTATTTTTGGATTTCATTAGTAGGCCCTACCCTGGTGAATGTTTGATATACTGAAGTACTCTAAAAGTTGCCTCACGATGAGACTCCTTAGGGCATGCATAAATTGGCTTAATAGTTGCACTGCAAAGCAAATGTTAAGTTATTGTGAGATAGATTAGTCTTCCTACCAGTCGTTGATAACTTGTGATGTCCATTAAAGGGATATCCCCTTCCTTTCCCAAGAATTCATCATAATCCAAACTTGTATATTTGACATTTTGCTCCATGGGACTATCTGCTAACTTGCATCTAGAAAGTCCATACTCAGATATCAATTCAAAGGCATATTTCCTTTGGTTCATCACTATTCCAATAGTGGAACGAGCCATTTCTACTCCCAAGAAGTACTTCACTAATTCGAGATCCTTCATTCGGAATTGTGAACAAAGATATTCCTTTAATAGCTTAATTCCTTCCTCATCACCTCTTGTAATTGTTATGTCATCAACATAAAGAAAGATAATTAAGAGGCCCTTACTCGTTTGCTTAAGGAAGAGTGAATAGTCATGTGGAGAATGATGAAAACCAACTTTGAGTAGTACATCAGTAAACTTCTAGTACCATTGTCGAGATGCTTGTTTAAGCTCGTACAATGACTTTTTTAGTTTGCATACCTTAAATCCCCCCTTACCACGGAGCCCTTTAGAGAGACACATGTATATCTTAGTATCCAAGTCTCCTTGTAGGAATGTGTTATGGACGTCCATCTAATGCATGTCCCAATGATGAATGGCAACTAAAGCTATAAGAATCCGCACAGTTATCAATTTTCCAACTAGTGCGAAGGTGTCCTCATAATTAACTCCTCTTTGACTGTATCCCTTTGCAACTAAGCGGGCCTTATATCGATCAATGCTCCCATATGCATTGTACTTAATCTTGTACACCAATTTGTTTCCAATCGCTTTTCGACCTGCAGGCAAAGAAACCAATTCCCATGTATTTTTTTATTCTAGTGCCCTAATCTCTTCAGTCGTAGCACTTTGTCATTTTGGATATAAGATTGCCTTATGGTATGAAGTGGGTTCAATGTCAGCAAATATAGAGTTTATGAAGTGTTGGTGGTCATTGGACAATCTATGGTGTGACATAACAAGTGAAATGGGGTGTACAGTGGATGAAGGAATGGAAACATCTATATGGGAGCATATATAGTCATGTGTCCAAAGAGGTGGTTTGGGTATTCTACCTGATTGTCATTTCTAAGGTGCTGGCTATTCAGGTGCATGAATAACAGGTATGGATATAGACTCTAGAGTTGGTCTAGTATAGGGAACATTGGCAAGTGAATCAGGACCTTGCAATTCAGTAGTAGTAGTAGGTGGATGCACAACAGTAGTGTCATTATCAGAACATGTGAGAGGTATGGATATAGACTCTACAGTTGGTCCAGTATAGGGAACATTGGCAAGTGAATTAGGACCATGCAATTCAGTAGTAGTAGTAATAGGTGGATGCACAACAGTAGTGGCATTGTCACAACATGTGAGAGAAAAACGATCAAAAGGAAACACAGATTCATGGAAGATGACATCACAACTCACAAAGGACTTTCCACTATCTATGTTAAGCAGCCTATACCCCTTTTGAACAAAGGGATATCCCATGAATATATATGGTATAGACCTATGGCCAAACTTGTCCTTCTGGGTCAAGTTTGTCGCATAACATAGACAACCAAAGACACGGAGGTGTTTCAATGAAGGTAACTTTCCAAAAAGGTGCTTATAAGGTGTTTGACCTTGTAGAACAATAGTAGGGGTTCGATTAATCAAGTACGTAGCTATGAGGAGACAATCACTCCAAAAACGTATAGGACAATGAGATTGAAAACGTAATGCTCTAGCAACATTGAACAAATGTCGATGTTTACGTTCTACCACCCCATTTTGTTGAGGTGTATAGGGGCAAGAGCTCTCATGTATAACTCCATGGGAGTTAAAGAAGATAGTGCATGAAGAGCTAAAGAAATCTTGTGCATTATTTGTGCGAATGCACTTGATAGAAGTCTTAAATTGGGTCTTTGCCATAGTGAAGAATAACTGCATCAGGTCAAGTGTTTATGTCTTATGTCATATAAGATGAGTCCAAGTGGCCCGTGTATAATCATCCACAATTGTGAGGGAATAATGAGCCCCTGAATGGGAAGGGACCTTGTACGGTCCCCATATGTCTACATGAATGAGCTCAAATGAATGATGTACAATAGAAGTACGAGTAGGAAACTTAGAACGTGCATGCTTAGCCAATGGACAAATAAGACAAAAACATATATCATTCATTGACGAAGTGGATATATCAAAAGCATGATGCCTTGCATTAAAGGATGGGTGTCATAATCGTTGATGTAAGATATTACAAGTAGTAGACATGGAAGAAGTTTGACATGTAGTTCGCAACTTCTCAGAATCAAAAGAATCTACTACAACATTGTTCAGAGTGGAGTAACATGCATCATCCAAATTAGGTACTAAATAGTAAAGTCCATGTTTCACTTTACCAATTCCTGTCATTGTCCCAGTTCATAAGTCCTGAAAGAAGCAAAGATGAGGAAGCAATGTAATGGCACATTTATTATCTTAAGTGTATTTGGTAGTAAATAATAAATTGGCAGTGAAAGCCGGAGCAAAGAGTACGTCATATAAGAAATATCTATTTTGGATAATGACAGTTCCAATATGCATAATAGGTATTCGCTTGCCATTTGGCAGCCTAACAATCCTAAATTTGTCAATGCATGAACGAGGAGATAATAAGCAGCTAAAATTACCTGTGATATGGTCACTGGCTCTTGAGTCTACAAGCCAACGAGCATAGTTGCAATGTTTAGAAGATATACTTGTTGTATGAGCCTTGCTGTAATCCATATGAGTGGTGGGCGTTGTTACAAAAAAACACCTGGAGTGCTCACAATCTGGAGTGCCCAAACTCTGGAGTGCTCACAGTAAAATATCGCCTGGAGTGCTCACAGTACAAAATCGCCTGGAGTGCTCACAATAAGAACGCGAAAACCAATCGCTAAATCAGCGAACTGATTTGTAAGGTTGACAGACGGGCTTGTAAATCAGGCGAACGAATCTATAGATTCGTCGAGTGGGTTAATAGAACCAGTGACTCGAGTTGTAGATTTGAGTCTTAGGTTATAGATCCGATGACCAAATATAGGCGACTGCCGGTGGGTTGTAGTGTTTGGACACCTAAGTAGCAGGTGTTCGATAAAATGCCTCAGTGGAGGCAGGGAGACAAAAAATGAATTTTTAGGCTTGAAAGATGCGGAAGCTTGAACAGGATTCAGAAAAACATTGCTTTGATACCATCTTATGAGATCGAAGATCGATTTGAGCTGAAAATACAAACAGCTTGTATATAGAAAAATAAATTTGGTAAGAGTTCGATCTATCTATACAAGAGGAACCCGATGGTTCTTAAAGAATCACGAAGGTAGAGAATTACAATTATATCCCTATACACGTATTCTATGGATAATAAAGAAAGGGGCAACAATATAATTTCCAACAATAAGAATGGCAATTCTGTGCATAGCTCGATTTAATCTGATATTTGCAGGCGTGAAATGTTCCACAAATTTGAGTATGCTATAGTGTCTTAAGATACATAATCAATTTGTTCCATTGGGAGATTTTTATCCCTTTGCAATATTTCCATGAAAAGTTTTCTAGGAAGAAGATTACTCTATTTGGTTGCAAAGACAATAATCAAAAATAATAGCTTAGGAAGTGTTATGTATCGAGTGTTTGTTAGATTGTACCAAATCATAAGTTGAGTAGGAAAGCGTTCTAGCATACATTGACCCAAAAAGGCGCTTTTTTTTTTCTTCTTTTTTCTTTTTTGGATGTGGTAACTCTATTTACTTGTCAGTGATACATCTCTAGTTATTATGTTTGATTATTGCTTTAATTAAGTTGAGTTAGTTGTTTGACCATGCGATGTACAATTGTTTACTTCACAAAGCGGAAAAAGAGAATTTATGCTTTTAGATTTCATGGTCACGGCTATTTCTATTAGGGTCATGTCTAATAGGTAAAAGAAACAAAATTTATGAAGGTAGACTTTTGACATCAATTATAAATTATTGTTTGAGCATGTAAAGTCAACCACTCATTAAGAATCAGGTTAAGTATAAACATTTCAGATAAACCTAGGGTCCTATTTCACAACCTCGATTTATGTTTTTTACATAGATGATGTCAGGATTCAGTCTTTTGTGAAAGAAAGCTAAGCTAGATAAGAACCTTGAATGCATCATCTATTACTATTTGAGGTTTAATTGTTTCTATTTCATTTTCATGCTTTGTGCTTGAACATATACTAGTTGTTGTTTAGCCTCTTTTTCATGATCATCCTATCCATAGTGTCTGAATATTTGTTGAAGGATAGCCTTTTCCCTTTTCCTGTTTCCCGTTTCCTCACTTGTTTATGTTTCTGTTAGTATTAGACCTCCCATCGAGCTTGGTATTTGATTGGTGAAAGGAAAAAATTAACGAATGACAACTAGTTTGAGATGTTTTGAAAATCATATGGATCTCCAACCGAAACCCTACGGATGTCTTTTGATCATATTCTTTAAGATCTTGAGAAGGATTTCATAGAATTTTAAGAAGTGCTTTGAATATCCCTATATTTTTGGGCACCTGATTTCTAGAATGTTCTAGTCCTTTTCCCTTATTGTAATCCATCAACATTCTTGGTCGAGAAAAAGCTTATGAAATTTTTTATCAAGATTTCTTATTCTATTCTAAGCTTCTATTACTTTAGCGTACCATATTTCATGGGCTTTTTGGTATATAAATCTGAAGTTAGGTTTTAGTTTTCTTATAAGTGTTATATTTGATCTCCCATAGACGTTGGATCTCATCCATTACTTCCATCAAAAAGTTGCATATGCTTTTGCTTCCCAATTCTAAAATAATAATGTATTGAATTTAATGATCTAAAAAGCCACTTTTTTTTGTTGGTGGTGATATCATTGTGCATGTAATCTCTTGATGAGTGTTTGTGCATATATAATTTTAACCACTTCAAGTGGTTCGTACCATATGGGGAATAAGCAAGCTGTCTTCTGTTTTGTGGTTGTTACATTCTATGTACATCTATTTTAGTCCTAGATTTTAGAAATTTTGTTTTATTTTTTCTTCGCTTCTTGGTTTGTATTTATTGACATAAGATATTTGCCTATGTTTGCAAATTGCAAGTATTGGTAAAGGATTAGATTCATGTAATGGATTTCTCAGATGAAGTGATTGTTAATTCTAGCCGATTGAAATTTGTTGTATGGAATGACTTTGATAGGATTAAAAAATGGTGACATCTGTGTGGCTGTGTCTAGGCATTGTAGCAAGAAACTTAGTGGATCAAGTACTAGTGGAATGTCTCATTTGAGGAATCATTTGATTAGGTGTCAGTAAAGGTCTAGTCATGGCATACCGCTATACATTGCAGCAAGGGAAAAGAAAAAGGTAGCGACCCTTTCTCTTGCAAATTTCAATATGGGTCAATAGTAGACAAAGGATGAAATGCTTAGCCTTGTAAATGTTAGATTTGAGCAAGAGATGATGGAAGATGAGGTAGTTAACACTGGAAACAGTAACTTTGATCAAAGGCAAAGTCAGTTTGATCTTGCTCGCATGATTATTTTACATGGGTATCCATTGGCCATGGTTGAACATTTTGGATTCAGAGTGTTTGTTAAAAATCTGCAGCCACTTGTGACAACTGATAGAGTTTAGGCTGACTGTATTGAGATCTACACGAAAGAGAAACAAAAGGTGAATGAAGTATTGGATAAATTGCCTGGTAAAATTAGCCTCAGTGCTGACATGTGGGTAGCTTGTGGTAATACTAACTACATGTGTTTGACGGCACACTACATTGATGAATCTTGGCAATTAAAGAAGAAGTTTCTAAGTTTTATTATGGTTGATCCTTCTCATACAGGAGACATGCATTCAGATGTTATCATGACATGTCTAATGGATTGGAATATTGACCGGAACTTGTTTTCCATGACATTTGATAGTTGTTCTACCAATGATAATATTGTTTGTAGAATCAGAGATCGGTTGTTCCAGAAAAGATTTCTTTATTTAATGGTCAATTTTTTTATGTATGCTGTGTGGCAAATGTAATCAATTTAATGGTTCAAGATGCCTTGGACACACTAAGTGCTGTAACGGATAAGATATGAGAATGCATTCGGTGTGTTAAAAGTACACAAGCAATGCAAGGAAAGTTCAATGAGGTGGCTCAAGAAGTTAAAGTTTAGAGTCAAATACCTTTATGTCTAGATAATTCATTGTGACGGAACTCAACGCATGCTATGCTTGAAGTTGCTTTAGAGTACAGGGAAGTGTTTTCTCTTTTGCAAGAAAATGACCCCGTCTATAAAATGTGCCCATCAAATGCAGAATGGGATAGAGTAAGTGTAGTCAGTAGTTACTTGAAGCTCTTTGTCGAGGTTACCAATGTTTTGACGAGGTGCAAGTCTTCAACAACAAATATATATTCTCCAGAGCTCTGTGATATTCATTTGCAGTTGATTGAATGGTGCAAGAATCCTGATGCTTGTGTTAGTTCTCTGGCATCAAAAATGAGAAGTAAGTTTGAAGATTATTGGGAGAGATGCAACTCTAGTTTAGTAGTTGCAGCCCTGCTAGATCCTCGATTCAAGATGAAATTGGTTGAGTATTACTATCCACAAATATATGGGAGTAGTACTTCAGAACGTATTGACGATGTTTTCCACCGTGTCAAGGAACTCTACAATGAACATTCTATCTGCTCGCCATTAGCTTGTCTTGATCAAGGTCTGGCCTGGCAAGTGGGTGGTAGTGCTTGTTCCTCACCTGCTTCCAGGGATAGACTGATGGGGTTTGACAAGTTCCTAAATGAAACTTCCCATGCTGAAGGCACGAAGTCTGATCTGGACAAGTATCTAGAGGAGCCTCTCTTTCCGCGCAATGCAGATTTCAACATATTGAATTGGTGGAAAGTACACACTCCCAGGTACCCAATCCTATCTATGAGGGCCCGCAATGTGTTGGCAATGCCCATGTCAAAATTTGCTTCAGAGTTCGCGTTCAGCACCGAACCAAGAGTGCTTGGTCGTGATTGGAATTCATTGAGTCCAGCTACTGTTCAGGCTTTGATGTGTTCGCAAGATTGGATAAGGAGTGAACTAGAAAGTTAATTTTTCTCCTTACAGATTTGATCCAATTTTTAGTAAATTCTGTTGTCTCCCAGCTTTCTTCTTCATTTTTATTACAGTAAAAAGTAAATCATCTTCGGCTGTATCAAACTACACCTTGTCCCGTATTTTGATGCATACTAGTTGAATCAATTTGTGGGCTGAGTATTCAGCCAAAGAAAAAAAAAAAAGCCAAAGCCTGAGCAACAGTCCCCTCCTCCTTCCGGGTTTGAGTCCCCTCCCCCTTCTGGGTGCATGTATAAAAATAATAATAATAATAATAATAAATCAATAAATCAATAAATAAATAGATTTAGAAGTCTAAAATAGGCAACTAACAAATCAATAAGTAAACTTGAACTCATATTTTCTATTAAGAAATCAAATTAACAACTCTTCATCTCAATTCAAATTAGGAAAGAGTTGGTTATTTTCTCCCTTTTTTTATTTTTTTATTTTTGTTCTCTCACATGATCAGATATGTTGTGCATAAGCCTAATAGCTCATCAATTTCACTGCAAAATCCATAATATCTCTCTGTTAGGGTAAGCAGCCTACATGTCATTCTCTATTATTTTAGCATGATTTTTGGGTGCCTAGTTATTTTTTGGGTATCACCTAGTTTTTTTTTTCTTTGGAATAAAAAATTTTTAGGAGATGAATTAAATACATACAAATAAAATGTTCAAGTAGATTACATGAATTTGGGAAGATTTGGCATTAAAGACCTATTTTAGTATGAGGAAGTGATGAATTAAGATTATATTCATTAAATGCCTTTAGTACAATTGGAAAAGTTAAAGTGTACTATAGTGTTTTCTTGGAGTATGCATTTTGATCTATACATATCCTTACTGTTCATTTGTATTTTCAAAAAATTGCTGGTAATAATATTTTTAAATAAGATTGGAAATCTAGAACAAAACATAAAATATTTTAGTGTATTTTCTATTAGTGGACATTGGCACTCTTTATTGTCTCAATTCCTTTGATTGTGGTTTGCTGTGACTAAAGTTATGGATGTGATGTGTTCTTTTTAAGCTTATGTTCTTCCTTTAACATATAAATAATGTATTATTTTATCTAAAAACTCTATTAACCCAAGCTAAATTCTTTTAAAAATTGAATTTAATATATAATTTTGTATTGCTCAAATAATGATTATCCTTTAAACTATATTCTCCATGAAATAGCGTAAAAACTCTATTAATCTAAGCCAAATTCTCCCAAAAACTGAATTCAATCACTATCTTGTTAACTATATTATCCAAGAAACTCTATAATGGCTATTGGATCCGGTCGTTATAATGCTGGCATCACCTTGCAATCTAGTGGTTAAAAAAGGTCATTAACTCTGGTCCATTAAGAAGCTTTTACGCAATTCTGACTGCAGTAAAGGAGTGGGGGCCAGGCTGTAAAGTATATGTACAATCAAATGGCTGGTGCTACAGGGTAACACCGTACGCATGCCTGCACCTCTCTGACTTGTCATCAGTAGTTTTGGAGATCGACGTCACACAAACCCATTGAAATGACTGGAAATCAGGGTAACCCTCTGTCTCTGAGCGACTCTATCATCACAGTTGTGCTCCCATGACCAAAAATTTTTCTAATATCACTGTCAAGTGGACACAACAATAAGCACCGATAATATATATATATATATATATATATATGAAGCAAAAGTTACAATCTCAATACATTGTGAATGAATATGAAATACAATGAGATAATTGCAAAATAAAATAAGGAAGTACATCTTTTTCTTTTAACTTGACTTACTAAACATTTTAGTTTGACATCTTTTGTGTATTAAAAATTTACGTACAGGAGGCTCTGTCAGCTGCAGCAGAGGAGAGGAGCGTGTTTGGTTGGCTTTTGTTGGGAACACGTTACCAAAGGGCAATTGAACCCGCTGCAAATAGCTGAATACTACTGCAGTGGGGAAACAAAGTAAGTAAATGCAGGAAGGTTCAAACATTTTCCAACCCTAACCATTAAAGCAAAGGCATAGGAAAGAGAAACCACCAATAATCCACCCATACAATTCGAGTAAACTCGAGGAATCCCATCTGACAAGGGATTCTTGGTTTTGGGTACACGTCGAAGAGGCTCGAATTTCATGCGGGGTGCTGCGTAAAGGAGAGTCAAGTGATAAGGAAAAACATAAAAAAAAAAAAAGACTGATTAACTTTGAAGCCTATGTATTTGAAATGCTCAAGAACTTTGAAGTATGCCCTCAGATTTTCTAGAATGGAAAGTATCAGGGTGCAATTGGTCTGGAAAACATGAAGTTGTATGAATTTGCGAAGCACTATTTGCAACGATATGCTGCGGCTACGTTGATTTGCCTGCAAGGGATTCAATCGACAACTGATTTTTCCATAGATTTTATTATAAACTATATATAAAAAAAAGCTATCCATTTGTGATATTTTATGAGATCTTCTATATATTGAAGAATTTCTTTTTTTTTTCTTTTTGAAATTAGATTTAAAAATCAAATGAATTTTTTGACATGATATTGAAGCTCATAATTTACATGAATAAAATCTTGTTGTGCCTTATAATTCAAGTATAAGACTTTATGGAGGTACTACTCATAATGTTAAAAGGATAATAAATTGCTTTAAATTGTTTTTAGGTTATTATGAAATCTATTTTATATGAATCAATTATCTCCTTTCTTACGAGCTAATATGCTTATAATTTAGAACTTATCTAAGAGTAACACTACCTTTTTGGATAATTTAAGATTGTCATAATCTTTTCTAACCTTCTTATATCAAGAAGGTTTTAATTCGTACAGCATGCCTTCCTAAGCACTTCGTCTAGAATGTGTGGATTGACTGTTTTCTTAGAGTCGGACAACGCGGACAACTCCAAGCTGGACTTTCATGGTCTAATGGTCCTTTTAATGTTGGCCGCCCCTTAACTTCTACTTCCTGGGCAATATCCTTTTATCCCATCTGAGGTTGAAACTTCCCGCATCAAAGTGCTTAAAATATTACTTGTAAGACCATCTTTCGATCTTTACTTCGCCGGTGGGTGACGCTGACGTAGCTTATCTTTGACGTAGGATCTTGAGAGAGAAAAAAAAATAAAAAAAAAAGGGGAAAAAAAAAGAAAGAGAAGCTCACCAATTGGTTATTGAATAGAAATTGCTTGTCATTGAATCGTTAAGCCAGAAAGCAAGGTAGCCGTAGGAACTTCGCGGCATACCTTTCAGCTTCTATTGTCTTAATTTTTGTGAACGAATAACTTCTTTTTTCTTTTTCACTAGATCCCAACGTGCTTGGTACATAAACGCCATTTTCTCTCAATTTATCGTAATGACACATTGTTCCCTGAGACCCCTACTTGTGGGCTAAAGTACATACAGGTTCGTCATCATCAAGATTCAATGGTGATACGATGGGTGAAGCAAAATAGTTTTAATACCATTAGAAAATAAACACAGAGATAAGCACAAATAATAAAAATAAAAGTAAGAGGTTACTATACCAATCAATGTATCATAAATAAATATGATGCATAATAAGAAAATTGCATACCCTAACAAGAAAATACATCTATTCCTTTTAACTTGATTTGTTGAACATTTTAGCTAGACACCTTTTGTGTATAAAAACTTCGCATTCAATACATTCTATAGCAGTTTTGTCCACCTAGAAATAGAAATGTTCCTCACATACTTTACACGGAGGGGTGTCTTTAGTCGTTTCCACAAGAGTTAGGGATGCTGATGGTCTTCATGTACATAACATCCAAATTTGAAGTGACACCTAAGAATGCCTTTAGAATGTACAGTAAAGTCGCATTATTTGCACCAAAAAAACAATCCTTCTTTTGAATATCTTTTTTCTTCACAAATAAAACAATAATTATCTTCTTGGTCTTTATCATTATTTGCAAAGGTGATTGATAAGGGATGTGAATGATATCGGTATCTGGTTACAAGAGGAAGAACAAGGCATTTGCAGCACAATCTGAACTTACATTCCTCCTCAATGCACACTTAACACAAACCTTCTTCACTGCAACTATTGTAAGTCTGACTTCCTTCCATAAGGCCCAACAAGAAAAATGACATGCTAGTGAAGCTCATGTTCAAGCGTTTTCAGAAGTAAACTACATTGAACATCCATCCTAAAGTCATCACAGTTGTCACATTCATAGGAGTAACCCTTGCGATAGTCAATACACAAATCACAATTCCGGTGCTTTTTACATAACGATGTATGTGTAATGAGAGTGAGTGGCTGTTCGTGTAATAACCCTCGTTTAATGGGGCTAGGTAATTTAGAAGATGTAAGAAGAAATTGCATTCCACACAACCATAATATGGGGCAAAGAACATCTCAAGATCAGATTATGTTGTTGATGATTAAAATGGCTAATCTTCCCAAGTTCATCAACTCTTTCATCCTCAATTGCTCTTAACCAATTAAGTAAATAAATAGTGTGCTTCTCTCAACTACTAAACATTGACTCAGTTGATGAGTCTTTGTCCCCATATTGTCTTACACACTTGAGGCAAGTTCCATACAACAACATTTGACACAAGAATAAGCTCCATACCTTGTATTCACCCGTTTGCGACAGAGTCTACAAAATACCTTGTCCTATTTATTAATTAGTCGAACATAATGGGTGAATATGAAAGAATGACCATGTAACGTAGTTATGATGGTGTAGGAAAAATCACAACAATTTTTCTCCATTGTGAGGTGGCAGATATTACACGAATAAGAAATTTCCATGGTTTCATCACCACAACCCTGACAAAAGAACCCGTCTCGCATCACTTTGTGGGAGACGCTGTGTTCGTGGTAGTCATCAGAAAAAAATAATAGACTCCACAATCTAACGAAACAACTTAAACATATACCTTAGTTTTTAATCAATGAAGACTTATTAATTCAACACCTTATATTTTTTTTATTTCTTTTAAAAAAAGTTTCTATATATATTTTCCAATCAAATAAAATAAGATTGCATTCACTTGTCAAATGTTTTTACAAATTATTTATTATTTCTAATGTCTAACCCTAAAAATAGTTCTAGTTTGAAAGCATATTTTCTAATTGATTTGGTTCATTCAGCAACATGCATCTTGAGGCAAGTTGTACTTTATATCAATAAAAATTTGCTTTCAAGTCTTTAGCCTACCTAAGTCTTGGTAAACAACATTGATGATGTGAGGAAGCCCAACCCCACCCAAAGTTTAAATGATGTGAAAATTGTTAGTTTGTTCAATCACACTTACAACAAACATGTGTTATGAACTTTATGCAAAGGAAACTCATTTCTTAAACCTAGGGATGTGATACTATATGAGAAAGTACAAATTTATTTAGAAGTCGACTAAAAATTAAAGAAGTTTTTTCTCTTTACAAAGGGAATTTTTAAGAAAAATTTTAATAATGAAAAATTTATGATCAAGTTTTTAGCATAGCCATATGTGTACTAAACCCGGTCCTTCTCTCCTTTTACTGTTACAAAATCATTTTTAATGGTAGTCATCAACTAAAAGACTACCTTAGCAGACACATGACTACCTTATCTGAACCATAAGCTCTCTATCGCATACACATCGTCTTAGAGGGCCAAAAATAAACAGTTATCGAAAGGGGAAAGAATCTGGTAAAGTCGACCACTGGGGTATCTGTCCGTTGTATATCATTCTTTCTCTAGTGACACCACCATTGACAACTCTTCTTTTATTTTAATAGAACTGATTTTTCAAAAAACAAAAAAGTTGAACAAATAAGGGTCCCTAGATACAAACAAAACTAAGATAAAACAAGAACAATATAACACCAAGGTGAAGTCACACATGCTACTTAGCCACCAATGCCAAAAATGAGAAAGAACACTTGTTCAAATGAACAAAAAAATCTTTTAACATTTGTTCAATCATGGCATGCGCGTGGTAGGATGCTGATGAAGCGATAGACGTGTGTATGCTTTATTGTTCATTTTGTAATCAGCTCTTTACTTGAAAGTTTGAATCATTATTTTAATACTTCACCCATCTATTAATGTTAAAGATAAGTGTTGTCTTATATTGAAAATATAAAGGTAGGTCCTTAAGCTTACAAGTAATGAGATTTCTCCATATAATATTTTAAAGTATTGGGATAGGCTCTTAGATTATAATATAGTATCAAAGTCAATGATGGACCTCCATTTTATAATTTCTCCATGCTTTGAAGTTGAACTTTAGCCTATGTGTAGTACTTGTGTCAAAATATACGTGAAAGAGATTGTTAGATATGAGTGTTGTCCTACATTGAAAACATGAAGATGGGCTTTTGAACTTATAAGTGATGAGATTTTTTCACATAATATCTTAAGGTATTGAAATGGATCCTCACACCCTATAATTGGTCAACTATGTGACAACCCATGTATCTACCAATAAATAAATAGGATTAATTGTGAGCATTTTTCAAGTTACTTAACATTTCTTTTAAGTCAACAAATTTATGCATATTGTCACCTATAAAATTTAAGGATGTTACTTAATATATATATTAAGAAAATAGGAAAAGAGTCTACCAACAAATAAACATGATTAATTGTAAGCCTTTTTCAAGTTACTTAACATTTCATTTTAGGTCAACAAATTTATGCATGTTGTCACCCATACAATTTGAAGATGTTACTTAATATATATATATTAAGCAAATAGGAAAAGATTCTACCAACAAATAAACATGATTGATTGTAAGGCTTTTTCAAGTTACTTAACATCTCATTTTAGGTCAACAAATTTATACATGTTGTCACCATACAATTTGAAGATGTTACTTAAAAAAAAAATATTAAGCAAACATGAAAAGATTCATACTGCTAAGTACAACACATCTAAAAGTAGCAACAATTTAGCTAGTGCTTGCATATTAAAAATAGCAATTACCAAAAATCCCTTAACCTTCTTAAGAATAGTACTCATTATTGAAATTACAAGGGAAGAGTTGATGACTTATTACTGTTGCTATTATAACCAAGATTGTAGTAATTAGAAACAATTTTGAGATTCTAATACTATAATTTAGGTTCTAGCATACAATCAAATAGCTTCATATATTAGACAATCCCATACAAGATTGAAGCCTTTTTAGACTTGCATCACATATTGTCTTAAGATTAAAAGAACATAAAAGACACTAAGTCTTACAAACTATAAATTGACCAAGCAAACATTTTAACCGCACCAGCCTACACATAATAACACATAATATATTTTTATGTGTACAACCAATACGTGTTTCTCATAACACATTATGCCTAAAATGGTAATCCTATGCTAACATTTTGTATGCATCACCCTCAGACAAATACTTCACTTTAATCATATGATCAGTTTCCATATCATAGCAAATGCGACGCCTTCTAGTTGCCAATACCACCTTACTATCCTCTTGATTGCTAGGAGAATCCCTATTACTTGTAGATCAAGTCGGTATAGAACTTCATCCAAAAGAAGAATATACCTTTTGCATTCCAACTCCTTATATATACGCCGACCAAGTTCATCGGGGGGATGATGTCTTCTACATACAATTTTAACCTTTGCACAGTTGCACCAAGTAACTGTTTCTTGCACCATTCCTTTGGTACCTTCACATAAATGATAATGTCAAACATTTTGGCAATATCTCTATTATTATTCAGGTTCTTCATTATGATAGTTTTCGCACTTCCAAGCATTCCCCAAAGTCCAATCCGTCTTATGTTTCTATCTTTTAGAAGGCCCAATATTGTTTTGGTTGCCCAATGAAGTGATGGCATATCTACTGTTTTTGGTGCAGGCATAAACCTTACAGGCTCTGGCGATTTCTTAACTAGGAATCCTTTCTTAAACTTCCTTGCGATGTTGCTCGTAAGATTTGAAAGGGAATGCTTTGAGCGGGGAAAGCAACCTATTTTCTTCCTTCCATCATTCTTTTCTTTATTGCCCTTCGTCTCTAATTCTAGCATCTCATTTTCATTTACTAGTTACTAGCTGCTGCCCCCAACATATCTGCGTTATTGGAAAAAGAAATTTAAAACATTTAAGGAATTAAATTGAAGAATAGGCTTACAATTCTGTGAAGATTAATTTACTCCCTGGCACCAACGACAATACATTTAGTCAAAAGACGGTAACTAATTTGCATGGTAATACGTGTAGATGAAATCACACATAAAGGAAAAGATATAACACGTAGTTTTCAAAGTCTAACGAAAGGACTTTGGACACAAGCCTTAGTATTTAATCGATGAAGATTGCTACGAATTAATTTTAATGGTATTCATCACCAAATGAAAAAAATAAAAAGATTATGGTGTCCTAATATATTATATCTATTGAGTAGTCTAATAATGTCTTTAAAAGAGGTCTCAGAAAATAAATTTTAACATGCCCCTCTATGCTCAAGAATATGTAACATCTGGTAAGTAGTCTGCTTTCCCTTACGTAGGGACATATGATAGTACTCTAACTTTTAGTATGGGACAAATTCTAACAAAAACAATAATTTTTTATAATACACTTCAACAATCCCCTTCTTTCTCCCCTCCCCTCAAAGTCAACAAGGAAGCATACAAATTCTGTGTAACACTCAAACACTTCCTTTGCATAACCCTCCAGATCCAACTATTACCGACATTATCGCTAATTAAATAAAAAAAAATGGATAAGAAGACCGACCTTTGGTAGAGCAGCTTAACGAAACCACAGGATCGGAAGCGCAGCAGCAGTCAATGTCCAAAGGGCAGCAGTCCAGCTCCCCCTCCATGACTAAAGCTAATTCCACACGAGACTTCCTAACAAGATAAAGTCTCACACAAAGGTTACGAGATTAAGAACTTAAAGCTTATTCGTTAATGAAGGCTATAGCCTATATTTTAATCTCTTAACCAACACAATGAATCTTCTGTTGTTCTCCCTATAACCTATATTTTAATCTCTTAACCAACACAATGAGCCTTCTGTTGTTCTCCCTGCTGCTTATTATGTAACAAACTCCTAACCCAATACCATTAGGTTTTGGACCCTCTAAGTTTTGGATTCCTACATTAATTAAGTTTTAAACATTTCTTAAAACTACTCAATTTTCCTTTATTTAAAACATGTTTATTATTATTTAAATAACAAAACTTATTTAAATAGACTTAAGTCCCTTATTAAGCCTCCTTTGGACCTACACATTTATTGAGTTATAACTAAAAAATAATAATTAGGGAAACTTGTCAGAACATGTATAATTATTATGTGCAACCTTAGTGTTATTAATAAAAAACTTTAGGATACATTTCAATTTCCTTAAAAAAAAGAAAAGAAAAAGTTCAATCAAATCCTACGCTTCTGCGGGATGTTTTCCTACAGAAAAACTCTCTCTCCGGCAACCTCCGCCCGGAGATCGGGAACCTGACCAGCCTCCAGATTCTGAACCTCTCGTACAGTCAATTCAAAGGGCAGATTCCTGCGAGCTTCGGGGAGCTCCAAGAGCTCCGGTACCTCTCGCTGGACCACAACCTCTTGGAAGGAACAGTTCCCTCGGCTATCGCCAGCTGCTCCCCTCGTGCACCTTAGCGCAGATGGCAATTCTCTCAGCAGCAAGGTCCCGTCGGCTTTCGGGGCTCTGCCGAATCTTCAGGTGCTGATGCTCTCGCACAACAATCTCTCAGGCTCAGTTCCGGGCTCAATGCTCTGCCATGATTCTGACCATATCACATTGCTTCGGAATCGTTCATCTTGGATTTAATGCACTCACGTATGTAGTTAACCCTGACATGGAAACTTGTTACAGCGTGCTTCAGGTTCTGGATCTTCAACACAATCAGATACGCGGCCTATTTCCCCCGATAATAATGAAAATATTCTTGTTGACTGTGGTGGATCTTTCCAATAAATTGGTGAAATCCCGGCGGCCATTGGAAATCTCTCAGATTGGAAGAGCTGAACATAGCGAATAACTCATTCAGCGGTAGGCTTCCGACAGAGATCAAGGATTGTGTTCTCATTGTCAAAGGAAACTCCTTTTCTTCGGACCGAGTTCTCATAACTTCTTTACAGTGTACTATTGGTTGGCCGTATTTGTGGTGGTTTGAGATACTTGTGTATGTTTTTTATTATATTTTCTTGATATAATTTAATATTCTTTTCGTGCGGTGTAAGTTTTTTAGGAAATTATTTTTGTGTATAATAAGGAGATTTTCTTTTTCCTCTGTATATTTTTTATTATGATCATTTCTTATGTTATAAAAGGACAAGCCTTATGTACTTTTTTCATAAAAAAGCAACACACAATAATTTTCAAATTCTACTCTGCCATATTACGTGACAGCTGTTTTGCACTCACTAATTAATATTGTCAGCCTTTACTAACAGTAGTTGTCATAAAGTCGGACGTCACGGGATCTGACAATTGCATTGAGTAGAATCCTGTCATGTTCGTTTGATGAACAATCGGGTGAATATTTATTTTCACTTTACCGTTTTACAAAACTTTCAAAATTTACGACTTCAATTTACCGTTTGAATATTTATTTGAAACTTTGACAAAGTATTAATTTATTTTACTAAATCGAAACTTTATTCCGGTCTTTGCAGACTACTAGAACGTGAACCGACCATGTTCATTAATCGCTTTCCTATTAAAAAAACTGTCTGGTAAAATGTGAAATAATTGGGCAGATTGTCAAAAATTAAATGACAAAAAGATTATCCGATAGATATACATTTGAAAGCATTGTTACAGAGATGCGCCACGTGGAGGCTGTGGGTCCTTGGCCGAGGGGCAGCACGCCTCAGGCGTGAATCACACAACGCCAAAGTCTGTTATACTGAAGCGTGGCAAAGGACAGTCTGTTAAAAAGAAGGCGTTCAGTTATCCGTGGGAGGACTTCACACTGGATGGTCGCAACAAGCATAAATGTACCACGGACAGTTCACTTTATCTCCGGTACCACCACTCACTCACAGGATCCATTTTCAGACCGGGTGAATATCGGAGATTACGAAGATGAAAGAAAACAGAACATTATGGAAAACCTTAATATCACTGATTTGTCTTTTCCTCCTCTTTAATGCACTTTATTGTTTGCCTTTTTCTGCTCCGTATAGAACGGGCCTTCCTGTCTTTAACATTCATTCGATCCATGCATTAAGTCTCACCAAACCATTCCCTATTAGGTGTCCGTACCATCACATGGCTCTGCCAGGTCGATACAGGAGCAATGAATGCATGCGTGCACCTTTTTGACTTGTCATCAACAGCCTTAGAGATGGGCGTGGCGCAAATCCACTGGATGATTAAAAAGCTGTTTACTGAGCCTCTCCGATGTTTTCTGATGAATTTCTACCAGCGATGAATTTCTGATGCTTTATGCAGTGATGGTTTGGTAATTAATGCAAAAAAGAGGAGGCGATTTCTCAAGGACATTTGTGGTTACTTTTTAATTCAAATCACGTCAAGATGATTTTTTTTTTTTTGTGTATTTTTGATAATAATAATAAAGTAAAAGACAAAGAAATAGGTTCCTTGAATAGAAATTTCATGTACGTGCATCCACTCTTTCTATTGTTATTTTTGATAAGTTTTTTAACCAAAAAAAAAAAAAACCGTAACAGGGACTTGTGGGTACACCTTTTTATCTTCTATTCAATCTAAATTTTGTGAACAAATTACCTCAATTTTTTCTACATTTTAAATGCGAGCCGACGTCTTCCTTCTTCTCCAGCTGCCCATTTTACTTCTCCCGCCTTCCTTCTTCTCCTGCTGAACAAAATTCCTTCTCCCGCCTTCCTTCTTCCCCAGCTGCCCTTAGATCTTTAGCACTGCCGACGCCAGCAACTTTTGCGGACCTTTTCATGGCGGCATTGATCGGTAATTTCGCCACCTCAAGCGGTTTTTTCTCCATTTTCCCCTTGACTGTTTTTTTTTTTTTTTTTTTTTTTCCGGTCGTGGTTCTTTAGCTTTTCTCTCATGCTGTTCTTAGATTTGGTGTTTAGTTGAGGAAATTAGCAAAGGAACTCGTTATTTTTCAAATCTCGGTTAGGTGTTCTGTCTTTCTCCCTCTCTCTCTTTTCTTTTCTCTTCTTTTCTTTTTAATCTCTGAACTTTTGGATCTTTAGGTCTTCTTGTTTTTCATTTGTTGTAATCGGTGTTTTTTTTAAAAAAAAAAATCTTTTCAGTGGTGGTTTCATTTGCTGTAATCGGTATCTTTTTTTTTTTTTTTTCTTTTAAGTCGTGGTTTCATTTGCTGTAATCGGTGTCTTTTTTTTTTTCTTTTCAGTCATGGTTTCATTTGCTGTAGTTGTCTTTTTTTTTTTCTTCAGTTTCTTTAGCTTTTCTCTCATGTTGTTCTTAGATTTGGTGTTTAGTTGAGGAAATTAGCAACGGAACTCATTATTTTTCAAATCTTCGGTTAGGTGCTCTGTCTTTCTCCCTCTCTCTCTTTTCTTTTATTTTATGTGATTCTTTTGCTTTGCTGTCATGCTGTTCTTGGATTTGGTTTTTAGTTAAGAAAATTTAGCAAAGGAATTAGTTATACTTTTGCAGAGGGTTACGTTAGGATTTTTCACTTTGATAGAGGTTCAAACATCGCTTAGTGCTAGTCAGCTTCAACAAACAGAGACAGTGAAAGTGAAATCCAGTTTTTCATTGTTAAAAGCCATCTTGTCAACATTAGAATTATTAATGAGTCTTCTTAATACTCCGAGAGAAGCAATTTTGGAATAAATAAGAAAATGTGTGTTTCCATCCAAGTCCCTCTCATTCAAAAGATTCTTGAGAGATGGATTTTCTAGCAACAACCTCGCAGCACGTCTTGCAGAGTAATAGTTAGTAACAGAAAAATGTAGTACATTTCAGCCCCTATTGTAACCAATTCCCAACAATCCGGACACCTTGATACAATTACTTTCATTGTCACATGAAAGCCTTTATAAGCTGCAATGTGAAGTGTTGTCCTACCCTCGGTGTCTTTCATATATGTCACTTGTGTGTCATTTTCCAGCAATTTCTTCACTGCAGAAAGACAACCGAAGCCCGCAGCCAAGAAAAGTGAAGTGAAACCCTTTTCGTCTACTTGCTTGGTTTGACCACTTATTTTATTTATAATTTCTTCAATCATTCTCGAGAATATATAAATATAGAAAATGCAATAATTTTCTAAACATGATAAGGAAGACTTGTTAATTGTACGATAGGGAAACTTTGTAAAGAATAAGCCCCAGTGTTGTTGGTTAGTTTCTGACAAGTTAATGATAAAATATGTGGCTTATTATTTACAAAGTTAACTAGCAATTTAAGAAATAAGATAGTACTTGAGTCATTTCGAAGTGCTGCAACATGTAAAGCAGTTCTGCCAAGAGGGCCACTAGATACGACCAAATTGCAAGTTTTTAAAATTTCAAACACCACATCTCGAAAGCTTCTCTCAACAGACATGTTAAGTAAAGTCTCACCAGCCTTATTAATAGAATATTCAAAATTTGGATCTTTTTTTAGTAGAAGTTTCACCACCTCAAGGTGATTATAACGAATGGCCTCATGCAATGTTGTGTCCTTCCATTTGTTCACCATCCTGAGTATCTCTTTACTTGGGTCAACCTGGCTTTGGCCTTCGAGGTCTTTATATTCAATCTTCACTCGATCAATTAGAAGTTTCACTATGGTTGCATGTCTATACCTTGCCCTAATGTGCAATGGTGTTTCACCTTTGGTATTGCATTGTTGTATCAACAATGGACATATGTCAAGAATCGCCTTGACAAAGTTAGCTTTGGATCTTGGTTCTGATACTAGTTATGATCTAGGTTCCATATTATTGAGAGATGTGATATAAACATGGAGGATTGTGTTTTTAGATGGGGTCAATAGAAGTTCAAGCGAATCTTGGGTCCCTCTGAAGAATTGGATTTTACCTTTTGCTGCAGCATTGTAGAGGTTAGGATGCATAGTCATGGTCTCTGTTTGTTGAAGCTGACTAGCATTAGGTGATGTGGTTGGATGCAATTCGAATTCTCAAAGGAATTCTGCATGATTTAGGAGTCCATGTCTTACATGGATTGGGAAAGGAAAGAGTTCCTATTCCACAGGAATTAGAAGAGAAGAATTGTGTATCCCACATTGGTTAGAGAACCAACCTGCGGGAGTTAGAAGGCCTGTAAAAAGGAGTCTATGTAGTCCTTAAGGAGATATAGAAGAACCTAAGTGATAATACTAATAATCAAGTGTTGAGTTATTTGTAGAGTATTACAAAGCTAAGGTTAAGAGAGTTTCTTAGTTTTTTCTCCGTCAAAAGACTGAAGTTGTAATAGTTGAATTTTTTAGTGGAAGAAGAGGGAGTAGGACATTGTTGGTCCGAACCTTTAAAATCTCGTGTTGACGTGTGTGTGTATGTGTGCTTTGATCTTTTGTGGGGGAATTGTACCAGCAAATTCCTAACACATTGTTGATACAACAATGCAACACCAAAGGTCAAATACTATTACACATTGGGGCAAGGTATGGACATATAACCATAGTAAAAACTCTAATTGATCAAGTGAAGATTGAATATAAAGGCCTCGATGGCCAAAGCCAGGTTGACCCAAGTAAAAAGATGCTCAAGATGGTGAACGAATGGAAGGACACAACGTTGCATGAGGTTGTTCGTTATAGTCACCTTTAGGTGGTGAAACTTCTGTTCAAAGAAGATCCAAATTTTGAATATTTTGCTAATAAAGCTAATGAGATTTTACTTTACATAGTTGTTGAGAGAAGCTTTCGAGATGTGGCGTTTGAAATTTTAGAAACTTGCAATTCAGTCGCATTTAATGGCTTTCTTGGTAGAACTGCTTTGCATGCAGCAGCACTTCGGAATGACTCTGGTACTGCCTTATTTCTTAAACTGTCTGGTTAACTTTGTAAAGAATAAACCACATATTTTATCATAAACTTGTCAAAAACTAACTAGCAATATCGGGGTTTATTCTTTACAAAGTTTCCCTATGTACAATTAACAAATATTCCTTGCCCTATTTAGAAAATTATTGCATTTCTTATATTTATATATTCTCAAGAATGATTGAGAAAATTATAAATAAAATAAGTGGTCAAACCAAGCAAGTAGACGAAAAAGGTTTCACTCTGCTTCACTTGGCTGCGGGCTTCGGTTGTCTTTCTGTAGTGAAGAAATTGTTGGAGCATGACAGACAAGTGTTGCTCTAGGACAACGCTTCACATTGCAGCTTATGAAGGCTTTTGTGTGACAGTGAAATTGATTGTATCAAGGTGTATGGATTGTTGCGAATTGGTTGACAATAGAGGCTGGAATGTACTACATTTTTCTGCTGCTAACTATTGCTCTGCACGATGTGTTGCGAGGCTGTTGTTAGAAAATCCATCTCTTAGGAATCTTTTGAATGAGAGAGACTTGGATGGAAACACACCTTTCCTTCTTTATTCAAAGACTGCTTCTCTCGGAGTATTAAGAAGACTCATTAATAATTCTAGTGTCGACAAGATGGCTTTTAACAATGAAAATCTTAGTGCTTGTGACATGGCAATGGAAAGTAGGATCTTGGCACTACCAAAGGTAATAGAGTCGTGCCGTTTCTCCTTCTCTACGTATTTCGTCTTCTTTCTTCTTCTTTTTTCCTTTTTTTTTTTTTTTAAAAAAAAAAAAGTCCTAAAGCTCACTTATCACTGCAACGAATGTTTCAGAGACGATGCATCCTGAATGCAACGCATGGACCGGTTCGTCGACAGGTGTCATTCCTGGGGACGCCCGAGTTCTGGCTGGAAAGGGAGAAGCTCGAAGACGAGAGAGGAAAATCAAATTGTGCTGATTGGCGCGAGAAAGAGGGCAAATACTACTTGGTAGTGGCGGCACTGATTACAAGCGTGACTTTTGCGGCAGGTCTTACCATACTCGGGGGTTCATGGGTCAAGATGGTCCACACCCAGGTTCTGCAATTCTGACGAGAAGTGCTGCTTTCACAGCCTTCCTTATTACGGATACCATATCTATAGTGCTATCCACTCTGGCTATCCTTCTCCTCATGTTAATACCCAGAGGAGTTATTAGAGAAGACCGATCTGCTAATAGTTCTCGAGGGATACTCGGAGCACTGGGGTTCTGGTTAATTGTGGTGGCGTTGGGAGCAATGATGCTGGCATTTGTGATGGGCACATATGTTGTACTGGCGCATCATTCCATGGGTCTCGCCATTGCCGTTTGTCTCATCAGCTTATCCTTCTTCCTCATTTTTTGTCTTGGGCTTAGATGTGGTTGCCCTTCTTACTCATCAGGATAAAGGGAGATAATTGGGCATTGAGTATTACACAGAACAGGTACATGTCGGTATACATGTATTTGATGTTTTTCTTACTAATCTTTTTTGATTTGTCACCCTTCAATTCAAAACTATGAAACTCGTTTGCTGTTAATGGAAGTTTACGTGTATTAGTCCTTTCAAATCCAAGTTGCATTTTATCTTTTTGACAAAATAGAAGACCAAGGAAATTTTTAAATAGGTTGTTTCGAGCTCTCTGTCTCTGCTGTTTTATGTGCTTGAGTTCGGTTCCGATTCCGATCCGATACTCGCAGGATTTTGAATCGGCCCGTTTGACCCGATCAGTCCGACCCGCGTTTATCAGTTGGGTCAGGCGGGTCCTTTCGGACCTTGTCCGGTACCGATAGGGCAGGTTTGGGTTTTGGCTAATCCTCCGCCGGATTACCCTAACTTGTGGGTTGACCTGCACCCAGCTGTTGGCTTCTTCATTAACGCAGTGTTTTCCTGATTTGTTGCTCAGGGAATAAATCCTGGGTCGGATTGCGCGCCTGTTTCTTATTCTGGCGCTTGCTAAAACAGATGGGTTTTGTGCGAACGGCAATTCTGTGCATAGCTCGATTTAATCTAATATTTGCAGGCGTGAAATGTTCCGCAAATTTGAGTCTGTTATAGTGTCTTGAGATACATAATCAATTTGTTCCATTGGGAGATTTTTATCCCTTTGCGATATTTCCATGAAAAGTTTTCTAGGAAGAAGATTACTCTGTTTGGTTGCAGAGACAATAATCGAAAATACTAGCTTAGGAAGTGTTATGTACCGAGTGTCTGTTAGATTGTACCAAATCATAAGTTGAGTAGGAAAGTGTTCTAGCATACATTGACCCAAAAAGGCGCTTTCTTTTTTTTCCTTCCTTTTTCTTTTTTGGATGTGGTAACTCTCTTTACTTGTCAGTGATACATCTCTAGTTATTATGTTTGATTATTGCTTTAATTAAGTTGAGTTAGTTGTTTGACCATGGGATGTACAATTGTTTACTTCACAAAGCGGAAAAAGAGACAGTTTATGCTTTTAGATTTCATGGTCACGGCTATTTCTATTAGGGTCATGTCTAGTAGGTAAAAGAAACAAAATTTATGAAGGTAGACTTTTGACATCAATTGAAACTTATTGTTTGAGCATGTAAAGTCAACCACTCGTTAAGAATCAGGTTAACTATAAACATTTTAGATAGACCTAGCGTCCTGTTTCACAACCTCGATTTATGTTCTTTGCTTAGATGATGTCAGGATTCAGTCTTTTGTGAAAGAAAGCTAAGCTAGATAAGAACCTTGAATGCATCATCTATTACTATTTGAAGTTAATTGTTTCTATTTCATTTTCATGTTTTGTGCTTGAACATATACTGGTTGTTGTTTAGCCTCTTTTTCATGATCATCCTATCCATAGTGTCTGAATATTTTTTGAAGGATAGCCTTTTCCCTTTTCCCTTTTCCCGTTTCCTCACTTGTTTATGTTGCTGCTGGTATTAGACCTCCCATCAAGCTTGGTATTTGATTGGTGAAAGGAAAAAATTAAAGAACGACAACTGATTTGAGATGTTTTGAAAATCAGATGGATCTCCAACGGAAACCCTACTGATGTCTTTTGATCATATTCTTTAAGATCTTGAGGAGGATTTCATAGAATTTTAAGAAGTGCTTTGAATATCCCTATATTTTTGGGCACATGATTTCCAGAATCTTCTAGTCCTTTTCCCTTATTGTAATCCATCAACATTCTTGGTCGAGAAAAAGCTTATGAAATTTTTTAGCAAGATTTCTTATTCTATTCTAAGCTTTTGTTGCTTTAGCGTACCATTTTTCATGAACTTTTTGGTATATAAATTTAAAGTTAGGTTTCAGTTTTCTTCTAAGTGTTATATTTGATCTCCCATAGACGTTGGATCTCATCCACTACTTCCATCAGAAAGTTGCATATGCTTTTGCTTCCCAATTCTAAAATAATAATGTATTGAATCTAATGACCTCAGAAGCCACTTTTTCTTTTGTTGGTGGTGATATCACTGTGCATGTTATCTCCTGATGAGTGTTGGTGCATATATAATTTAAACCACTTAAAGTGGTTCGTAACATATGGGGAATAAGCAAGCTGTCTTTTGTTTTGTGGTTGTTACACTCTATGTACATCTATTTTAGTCCTAGATTTTAGAAATTTTGTTTTATTTTTTCTTGGCTTCTTGGTTTGTATTTATTGACATTAAGATATTTGCCTATGTTTGCAAATTGCAAGTTTTGATAAAGGATTAGATTCATGGAATGGATTTGTCAGATGAAGTGATTGTTAATTCTAGCCGATTGAAATTTGTTGTATGGAATGACTTTGATAGGATTAAAAAGGGTGACATTTGTGTGGTTGTATGTAGGCATTGTGGGAAGAAACTCAGTGGATCAAGTTCTAGTGGAACGTCTCATTTGAGGAATCATTTGATTAGGTGTCAGAAAAGGTTTAGTAATGGCATACTGCAATACATAGCAGCAAGGTAAAAGAAAAAGGTAAGGACCCTTGCTCTTGCAAATTTCAATATGGGTCAAGAGTAGAGAAAGGTTGAAATGCTTAGCCTTGTGAATGTTAGATTTGAGCAAGAGACGATGAAAGATGAGGTAGTTAACACTGGAGACAGTAACTTCGATCAAAGGCAAAGTCAGTTTGATCTTGCTCGCATGATTATTTTACGTGGGTATCCATTGGCCATGGTTGAGCATTTTGGATTCAGAGTGTTTGTTAAAAATATGCAGCCACTTGTGACAACTGACAGAGTTGAGGCTGACTGTATTGAGATCTACACGAAAAAGAAACAACAGGTGAATGAAGTATTGGATAAATTGCCTAGTAAAATTAGCCTCAGTGTTGACATGTGGGCAGCTTGTGGTAATACTAACTACATGTGTTTGATGGCACACTACATTGATGAATCTTGGCAATTAAAGAAGAAGTTTCTAAATTTTATTATGGTCAATCCTTCTCATACAGGAGACGTGCATTCGGATGTTATTATGACGTGTCTAATGGATTGGGATATTGACCAGAACTTGTTTTCCATGACATTTGATAGTTGTTTTACCAATGATAATATTGTTTGTAGAATCAGAGATCGGTTGTTCCGGAAAAGATTTCTTTATTGTAATGGTCAATTTTTTGATGTATGTTGTGTGGCAAATGTGATCAATTTAATGGTTCAAGATACCTTGGACGCACTAAGTGCTGTAATGGATAAGATATGAGAATGCATTCGGTGTGTTAAAAGTACACAAGCAATGCAAGCAAAGTTCAATGTGGTGGCTCAAGAAGTTAAAGTACAGAGTCAAATACCTTTATGTCTAGATAATTCATTGTGATGGAACTCAACGCATGCTATGGATCCACTTATAATAAGGTTAGTTTGAGTGAAAAATAATGTATCACCTTTTTATGTTCATTTTCCTTTTTTTGGTACGAGTAATATGGATAGAGTATTAAGCCTTTCCACTGCATTTCCCTACCAAACCATGAAAAGTAATTAAAACTTACCCAAAAAGTAGATAGAAAGTTACCAATAAAAAAGTTGTCAAATCATGATGAAGGGTATTCCACATATTCTTCTTTTTTATTTGCATCTTTTATCTTTGTTCATTCATTTGGTTTTGCTTCACTTAGGCACTTGATATTTTAGCGATAGTGATCTTTGTCCGCATTATGAATTTGATAGGTCAAGCAGTGAACAGTGTTGAACAAGCTGTTCAATCCTCGTATTGTCTCGGACCCGTAAGGATATCGATATAATATACATATATAATACATATATATATATATAATACATACATATACATACATATAATCTATATATCTATATATATACATACATACATATATATAATATCTATATATTATTCCTTTTGTTTTTTAGGAAAATACAGCGAAAAGGCTCATAAATCTATGATGATGGATTAGATCACAGTTTATGAATTTGAGAATTTTCTCACCACGACTTTTGCAAAATGTCAAGATAAATATGACCAAGCACTAGGCCAATTCATTGGTTGCATGAATCTTTCTTTTTCTATTAAGCTCTTGCAAGCTTTCAAGATCATATTTATAAATTAAGATGACATTTAGATTGTTTGTCTTTGACCTCAGTTGTCCTATATATGAAATTGAGCTGGCTATATGATGAAATATTAAACATAATGTGGGTGGTTTTAGGTGTCGACAACTATCAATTTAGCAGTGATAATAATTGATTTACATAGAGATTTATATGTTTGTATTAAGCTTAAAATCATGTTTGTTTAAACATAGAAATTTTCCGGCAATCTCCTTTTTGGTTAACTGCGAACAGACAAAAAAAAAAAAAAAAAAAAGCCATCGTTGCTTCGGAGGCCGTAGGGACGATTCCGAGAAACGTCATCCGTTGTTCGTAAACCAAATAACAAAAGAGAGAAGGAGATGGCAGCCAATGAAATAGCACCGTTCCCTCCGGATTCGATATTTCACCCTACTGACGAGCAACTTGGAAATCACTACCTGAGGTTGAAGAAAATTCTTTTTGGTTAAGTTGATGGAAAATCCTTGCTTCTTTATTGTTCTTGCTAAATTAAGCGTTCTCGTCCCCCCAAGTTCGGAGAATAGCCAGTGGTTCTTACGCAGACGCCGCGACGTGCCGTACTGGAATACCATTGGTTTCCGCCGCATTACGTCCTCCAAAGCCGGATTCTGGATAACTGGTTTCCGCTTATCGGGACCTAGGAGAGATTATATGAGCTTGGATTTAAGTTACTTACTATTAGGTTGAGTTTTTATTAAATAATTACGTTTTATTTCTTTTAAGGTTTATGATTTGAAATAGTCCAAACCTAGTTATGAAGAAATTAAAACCTTTTATGAACTTAAGCTTTAGCTTTAGTAGAAATTTTCCTCTACTTTTGGTATTAGCTCGGATTCGCTTAAAAATTCCTTGCAATCTTATTTTCGGTTAACTGCAAACAGAAAAAAAAGAGCCATCGTTGCTTCGTGGCGGGAGAGAGGAAACGGAAAGACGCCATCCATCGTTCCTAAACAGAAAGAGATGGCAGCCTATGAAAGTGCACCAACCCCTTCGGATTTAATATTTCACCCTACTGACGACCAACTTGGAAGCCACTACCTGAGGTTGATGAACCGGGGCCATCACTCGGAGATCCAGATAATTCCCGAAGCCGACTTCTTCAACCATGATCCCAAGGATCTGCGGGGTATTTTTTTTTTTTTAATTCCCTCTTCAAGCAGAATAAATTCTTTTTGGTCAAGTTGATGATGGCAAATACATCTTTAATGTTCTTGCTAAATTAAGCGTTCTCGGCCATAATTTCAGAGTATAGCCAGTGGTTCTTCTGCCGTCGCGACGCTGCGTACAGGAATTCCTCTCCTGGAGCAGGCGGATTCTGGCTAACCACTGGTTTCCGCTTCATTTCCTCCGAAGGTTTGATCAGTAGGAAGTGGACCTCAGTCTTCTACAAGGGCGTTGCTCCCAACGGCGAGCGCACCAAGTGGATGCTGCACGAATACCATGTCATCATGGAGAACAACAGCCCTCGCGAGGTCAGATTCTTCTTTCTTCTCGCATTATATACACATTATATATGAACATGATGATTAATATAATTTTTGTATATATAATTTATTTAAATTTATTTAAGTAAATGTTGTATGTGTGTAGATATCTTACACGTTTTTTTATTAAACAGCCAGGTAAATAAATGATAAGTACGCTACAATATTGATTCTGCTATTTATAATAAAGTAACCTTGACACTTAGGAATACCAATTCATAGTCCTCCTTTTTCAATCAGAACATATGCAAAATGTGGCTTTCAGACTTTTGTTATGTAGGCCAAATCTGTGACCCTGCTCATTATTTTGCTGTTATAAACAAGCTATTTGTTACAACAAGTGGTGAAATCTGTAATTGAGCAGCTTTTATTTTAGGGGGGTTAATAGATCTGGACATTCCTCTCCCTCTAAATGTCATCAACATTGGACTAGGAAGAAAACTTCCTTTAAATCTAGATGCAAAATGAGTGATTTTTGTTTGCTTAATTTTTTAACCCTTTTCGTCAGCTGGAAAAATTATGGTTGATTTTTTTCCTAGGAAAATTACTTCTTTTTCATATTTGTTTAGAATATCATCTGCTAATGAAAGAAACCATAAGATTGTTTTGAATGATGAATTATGTCGATGAATGTTCTGATTGCACCCTTTATCAATATCCAAATTTTAAATAGGTGAATTGACTTGACTCTCTGAAGTTGTTGTAATAGTTTTTTAATTGAAATATGAATTTTGAATCAATTTTCTGATTTTTTTTCCCCCTTTCCTTCTATCATTATTTTTTAGCTTTTTCTTTTTCCTATAATCTTCTCCCTCTCCTTGCAAGGACAAAGTACTCTCTCTTTCATCGTTAATAATACTTTTCAAACATAATTTGTCAGTACGTTGTCAAATATGTTTTTGACAAAAAAAGAAAATTTTAGAGTTTCGAAAAATCTTAAAAAATTCACCCGTATTCATATGGGAATATTTTAGAATATAAGTTTCTACGTAAAAGAGATTACAAACATTTTTTCTAATATAAGATTCTTCCATCCATTGATTAGAATCTATGCCTTTTGTTTTTTTTTTTTTGTTCAACCCCTTTTTTTTACACTGAAAAAAATGTAACTAGAGCTTTCTATGCATTCCATAAAAGAATTGAAGAAATTATATGCTATCTAATGAAATCATTGATCGAATTAAAAAACCAACTTATGAAGCTAAATAATAAAATTGAAAACGTATAGAAAGATTTGGTGAAAATTTAAAATTCATAGAATTATTTAGTAATTTGTCCTTTCTGGATTTTTTTTCCTTATGAGTATTTGATTTTTATTTTTTATTTATTACGACACACATTCACCCAACTTACACACACATATGTGGAATCCTAAATCTTATAACTAAAGTCCTCACAAACTCATCACTTGAGCTAGCTAACTAACAATGAGTATTTGATATTTGTTATCCAAATACTTTTATTTTTTTTCCTTGTAATGCTTATTTCACCCATTTTCATATGTAAATCCTATCAAATATTTTTTACCTTCTTGATGGGTATCGACCAATTTTATTTTATTTTTTTTAAGAATCTGGGTTCCAATTCTATCATTAGGATTTGGGAACTTAAAAGTTAATTGTGAGATAAGCATTTGGGTGTAAGGCCTAAATTAAGACTTCAATGTGGTGCTGGCCAAAGGGACTTTGGATTGTTATTGTTAAGGTGTGTGGACCCATATATAAACCAGTTGGTAATTGATGAAAAAATATCATCACTTATAAAGTTAATGATCCATACAACATTGATGTGGGACAATGCTAACCTTTATCAATTATATTTTCACTTTTCCTCCATCCATCCTTCTCTAATTGTTTTCTTATAAAATATGCAGCCTTCTCACATTATATTAAAAATGTCATATATCACTATCAGATTAAATCTGTTAACTCTTTTTAATACATATGCTAAGATAATTTTTGAGATATTCTATGTATGTCCTTTAAATTTAGTGAAACTTCTTCCTTTCAAATTTTTGTTGGAGGATGATTATGTTTTATAGTAGATTAGGAATAGAAATCATTACATTCATTGAGAAATATTTCACTATAATTACTTGTGAAAATTATTTATTTCTCGTAGGGCATCAATGTATTAAAACGGGGCACCTTGCATGATGTGACATTCATAGAAAATATCATTACAAAACTCTTTCCCAAAATCCTTTTCTGCCAAACCTTATTTGCTTCTCTTTTACAAATTTCGCAGGATGATTTCGTTCTGTGCCATTTGACCAAGAAGGAAGGGTACCAAGATGGTGGTGACATGATATACGACGTAAATGCTTATCTTCGTCACTCAACAGCCTATTCTGGTGACCTAGCACGTCCAGTTCTTACTATGAAAGAGATACGGCTACGGCTAGGTATAAATCAGTACTAGACTAATAATATTCATATAAGCTATAAGTATCTTAGCAGGAGAGGGTCTTTGATGTTAAGGTTTCTAGTTTAAACACCCCTGCTTCCCTTATCTGATAAGAGGAATAATAAAAAACAACAAAGCAAAAAAGAGGCCTCTGCAACATGTCAATAAAAATATGGTAAGCGCTCGCCCAAATGATTGGTTGCATGAATCTTTATTTTTCTATCAAGCAGTTCCTAGCTTCGAATCATAATTATTAATCGAGATGACAATTTTAATTGGTTGTGTTTGACCTTAGTCTCCTTATTAATGGGAAGGAGCTAGCTGTTTGAAACTTGAAATATCAAGCATAATGTAGGTGGTTTTAGATGGTTTCAACTATGGATTTAGTCGTGATAAAATTAGTTTACACAGATTAATCTATTGGCATTTTAGAGTACAATGAACTTGAAATCATGTTTGTTTAGTCATTACAATTCTCGTTTTCTATGATCTATATTAGTGTATTTTATTTTTCGTTCTCAATGCAGAATACTTTGCAGAAACAAGTGGAAAGGAAGCAATTGAAAAGCAAACTTTAGAGACTCAAGGAGAGTTGTTAGTTATTGAAGCCGCTGATTCTAAATTGAAATCTCGTGAAATAATTGAAAAAAGTGGGGAAGAATGTGAAGCATCTCAATCATGTCCCACGCACAATAGTTTAGAATTAAAAGAGCTGCCAAAAGATGTGGATTGGGAGAAGGACGAAGAGATTTGCTTGGCAGATGGGGAGTTACCTAAGAATCCAAGGAGTCCTAGGCTCTTGACATTGTCTCTTCAAGGAAACAAAAGAGTAAGAAAGATTCCAGAGTCATTTTTTTATTACATGCCTGCACTCCAAACCCTAGACTTATCTAGTACTAGTATTAGATCTTTGCCAGACTCCATTATGAAATTGGTTAGCCTCAAGAGATTGTGGTTAAAAGATTGTCATAATTTCATGAAGTTAATGCCCAAGGTTGGAGCACTTAATCAGCTAGAGGTCCTTGATCTTGAAGGGACAGATATTATAGAGTTACCTGAGGAGATTACCAATCTCAAATGTTTAAAAGTGTCTATTTGTTCATTTTAAGATGATAGTTTGAGTGACATGCAATTAAATGTAGGGGTGCATTATGGCATAATTTCGGAATTGTCTCATTTAAATAAGTTGAGTATTCGTGTGAATCCAAATGACAAATGGTGGATTGCATGTGTGGAGTCCATTGTTGCTGAATTATGTTCCTTGGAAAGTTTGAATAGTCTTGAATTCTTTTTTCCAAGTGTGGAATTGTTGGGCCAAGTTCTGCTGAAGTGGAAATCTACATCATTGTCACATTTTAGATTTACTATTGGCCGTTATGTTAGGAGGATTTTGTCTCGACTTCCATGCAAAGTTGAGTTTGAGCTGGAACAACAGGAGAGATGCTTGAAATTCATAAATGGTGAGGATTTACCTAAAGATGTTAAAAGGGTACTTCAAAACTCAACTGCATTTTTCTTGGAACGGCATGCAACTCTTAAGAAACTATTAGAATTTGGGATTAGGAACATGGAGCATTTAAAGTGTTGTGTAGTGGGAGAATGTAATGAGGTTGAAGTTCTGATAGATGATGCAGATATTCAAGAAGAAGATAGAGAAGTAATGGCTTGTGAAGAAGATGAAAGCACTCATGAACCTAAAAGGATTGTTCTTGGATCACTTGAATATCTTTATATTTATTATATGAAGAATCTAATGAGTATATGGAAGGGCCAATACAATCACAATGTTTATCTCATCTGAAGATCTTGGGATTGCGGACATGTCCCCAGTTGACCACTATTTTCACCGAAGGGTTGCTTTGTAACCTTAAAAGGTTAGAAGAGCTCACAGTAGAGGATTGCCCCTCCGTCACGGCATTGGTAAAGCATGAAACTCCAAATGATAATCAAGCCTCTTACATCCTCCAAAATTTGAAGAAGATTATGCTCCATTACATGCCTGGATTAGTTACTATCTCTAGTGTTCCACTCATCACACCAAACTTGGAATTGATGAGTATCTATTACTGCCCAAATCTTAAAAGCTTACGCATTGAGGAAGAATCCAGAAACTCTTTGAGGGAGATCAAGGGTGAGAGGAGTTGGTGGGAAGCACTAGAGAGACATGATGGCCACAATTATTTGGATGACATTTTTGTTCCAATCAGCAGATTGGACTGATGAGTGCTTAAAGTTTTCCCATATTTAGTTTATCTAATAGTAAGTTGTAACAGTCATTAACTGCCTGCTCTTTGCTATGCTGATATGCTTGTACTAAATATACATTTAGATCCTCTTAAGTGGATTATGGTCCCTGTGGACCAAAGCATTTTCCTTGTGCCGTGTTCCAAATTGCTCAATTCCTTGAGATAATGGATCCGTTGCCTTTATTGTTCAAGTAGAAGACAATTTGGCATGCATCACATGTCGCGGAAATTTTGTTTTGTCACCACTAGAAAATTTATGTGTGGAAAAAGGAATTGAATTTGTTGTAAATGAGGCGCCAATGTTTTCTTCTACTTTCACCCCTGCCTTACCTGAGAAATGTTTTTGAGGATAGTTGAGGGAATCTTGTGGCAGACAGGGAGTCAAGGCGTCTGGCCTTTTTAATGGGATAGAGCTTAGGTACATATTGGTGTCTAGTTTGGACTTGTCCTAAAGCTATCTATAAATATGATGTTATAAAAAATTTTATGTTTATGGTATCATTCAGTGCACTGTCAGAGTGACAAAAGAGAAATTGTCAAAGAGGAAAGCTTTTTTAGCTGCACCTAAGCATATGAAAACTTCAAATATAAGGATAATTTTACCCAAGTCATGTAAAACTTTCGATGTTAATCTAAGTTTATTGCATGCATATTTACCGTACGATTTGTGCCCATCTCGCAACAAAAATTATTTCTACTCTTGGGAAATTACTTCGAAGAAACCAGTAGCTATGAAGCCTTCTCCCCCAATGAATGAAAATAAAGTACGCAGCCTCAGAAGTTACAAAGGTTTCTCAACTTTGTTATAATGATCATGCGAAAAATATGACTTCAAATAATATTTTTTGACTGATAACTCTATTTTTATAGAGTTATTTGACCTATTTTTAGGCAATAAATAATGCAATGCTTATGAGAAAATATTTGAATTCCTCTTTATTTACCTAAATTTGTCTTGTTTATGTAGCGTAAGGAGGCATGGAGAAAAAGGATGAATAAGGAAAACCTGATGCTTATTGTGTGGCAAAATCGTAATATCAAGATCAAGAGAGTCATGATGGGCTTGGACTTTAGATTTTCCATTGTTATTAGGTTTTCTATTTATTTAGAAAACCCAATCATGTTAGGAATTCAAATCCTAATTAATTTAGAAGTTCAAAACTCAATTGTTTTAGATCTCTAAAACCCAATTCTACTAGGATAGGAGGTAGGTCTAAACCTAAACCCTATTTAAGAGAAGAGAAGAGGCAAAAGGAGGGGGAGGAGGAAATTGAGCACAACTCAAGAAAGAGGCCAAGAATTCAAGGTTTTTTTAAAGAGAAGACAAAAAGGGTGACAGACTTCTTGTTCTTGGATTCAAGATGCCTTCTTTATTTCTTATTATCATTCTTCCTCATTATTTCTTTATGTTTTAGTTTATTTTTGTTAGAGCTACGATGTAACCTAATTATGATGGTATGAATCTTATGATTATTATGTTCTGCAAGATATTTTGTTTATGTGAAGTTACATATTACTGTGTTTAATGCTTTTAGGTGATTAGCTACCACTTAGATGACTTGATTTGCATGTTAGAGACCAACAGGAAATAGCATGCAGTTGCTTCTTGTAATATGCAACCATAAATTAAATATGGATAGACATATACCATATTGTTTGTGTGGCTTTCGGTGTAAACTGGGAATGTTCATAGATCCTAATGCATTTGGTTTGTTTCAATTCACATATAGAGATATAGTGAATTAATGAACTAAGTAGGTTTGCTATACCTAGACATAGGATAGTAAATAAATTAGGAAATTCCGTCATCACATATATATTATCTCTCTTGCAAGCATAAATAATCAATATTAATACCTAGTAATTATGGTGAAATCATATGCTCTAACATATTTCTTTTATTAAGTTTTCTTAGACTTAGTTAGTTAATCTATCATCTATCATTGGATTTGCTAGATAAATTCTAGGAGTTATTCACCGTTAGTAATTAGTTGGTCTAGTAATCACCAATCTCTGTGGGACGATATCTTTCTTATCATTATATTACTTGTTCGACATGTTCACTTGCATTTAGAATTTCACCGAACATTGACCAAAATGACGCGAAATTTACTCCCCTAAGCAAGCAAAACTTGATCCTTTCAGCTCCAGAGTTCCTGATGTCCACTTTGAACTTTCTGAGTTCCCGATACTAGCCTCCCTTTCTTGTCAAATCCTGTTAAGAAAAAAGCGTATTTACCATTATTGAACTAATAGTTTCTACAATGTTCCACATCAGCTGCTGTTATTGTCACCCTAGTTTGCCCTCTAATCACCTCATACGTCCCACCATAATCCCAGAAACCAATGGAGTTCAAGGAAAAGTGGTTCAAAGTATAGAGACTGTCCAGCATTATTTACTAAAACAAAACCGACTACCAAGTGCAACGTCATTGTAATTTGAATTCTTTATTTAGTGAATTTAATTGCAATCAACTTTTTCTTTCAAGATATCAACAACCTAACCGGATCACAGTGTTTTATGACATCACTTATAGATGATTTGATAAACCACAAGGAAAATGAGGTACTCTAGGAATACCACCAAAGAAACTGGCAACCTTTCTTTCTTACTCGCGACTTGATATCTGAATCCATCTACCTAAATTTTTAATTTCTCTGAAAACACATCTTTTTTCCATTAGGAAGAGAATTGATGCCAACTCTATGATGCACATATTATGATCTGTATTATCTATAAACAAACGTGACAACGATGTAATTGTGATCGGTGTAGGCTTATGCACCCTTTAAAAGACTTCAAAAAGTTCCCTCTTTAGGCAGCTTTAAAAGACCAAAAGCTTTTCGGAATCCAGAACCTTTAGCTAATTAATGAATCTTCTTCACTTTTTGTTTGGTCTTACTTTCATTCTACATTGTACATTTGTAAAGGTTATATTTCCTTTTCACCAAACTAGTGAGGGTTCTGTTTTTGAATTTTGGATGGTGATTTTCCAAAGGGAGTCCACTGCTTTGCAGGATGCACCAAGGAACAAGTTAAAGGCTCAAATGTTGTCTTTGTGAAGGGGATAATATTCTATTTTTCTACTCACCTAAAACTTCAAACACCATGTACACAACCAAAACATAATATTCATAACACACCATAGATCCAAATGATTATCTAAACTAGGTCTGACGGTGTTTTGCCCTTGTAACACATCGATTTTAAAGTCCTTGAGAACAAAGGTGGGTGTGGTAGGTCAAAAGTCTTTAAAAAGTTAAGATTACCATCATAACTAGAATAATGAAATCTATAAAATTTATCATCAAAGATTTATGAGAAGCTTGGGCACTCACGATGCAAAATTGGGTCAATCTCAAACTTTGAGAAGATTTCAAACACTCTAAAGTAATATTGTAAACTAATTGCAAATATAACCCAATCACGTCAAGAATAAAATGCATATGAGACTTACATCAAATATTATCTTAACAATGAAAAAAAACATAAGGATCCTAATTCTTACAAACTGAAAATCAATGAAGCAAACATTCTTACCAACTTATACACGTGAGAAAATCATATGTTTTTGTGTGTACAATGAAAAAAAAAATACTCATAACACATCATGGCCTAAAATCATCAATGGTTATCCTTAATAGCCTATTGAAAATTAGAGGTACTTAAGATAGGTTAGGCAACTCAAAAGTCATCTCCTTAAGCAAGACAACTCTCTTAACTAGGACAAGGAAATTTATAAAGCTCATCACAAAGATTTATGACAAGCATGAGCATTAATTATCCAACAATGAGACCAATAAAAAATACATAACATTTCAAAGACTCCAAGATTAAGATCAAGTAGAAAATCATGCACTTACATATAATAACAAGTTAAGATAAAAGGCGTATGAGACTCATGTCGTGAGTTATTTTAGAATTAAATGAACATAACGATTTCAGCTTTTACAAATTTTAATTGACAATCAAACTTCAGTATCATACAGCCAAGAACAGATGTCCAGAAAGATGAGAAGCAGAACCATTAGAAGAATTTGTACATAGATTGTAATCTTCCTCTAATGCCATCTTCCAATTACAAGCCAACCCACGACAATCTTTTGACTTGAAGGCATTCCAAATTGATTAGATTTTCATCATTTAATGGTGAACTTGTTAACATGGACACTCATTTATATTAATTCTCCTTAAAGCCTGCCATGTAACTGAATCATTGATCTAGATGCCACTTACGTTTGAAAGATCATCAAGTACTAGTGTCTTCAGATTTGTAAAGCATCAGGTTGCAAGTCCCTATTTTTGGGCGCCATAATTATCTCTTCAATTCAAGAATATTCTTGGACTTCTAAACCTTCAAGTCTACCGAGTGTGGCAATCACGCCGTTGGAGAAGATCTTCCTTAGGCTTGGACATTTCTGTAAGGCTAGAGTATTTAGGGCATAGGAAGACGCGCAGCGACACTTTTAACCATTTCTGCAGTGTGGCTTTTAAGACCCATGCAGGGTGAACAGGGCGAAGGCTTTAGATTTTCGGTGTAAAAGATGGGGTTTCTGCGAGAAAGGATGTGGGGTAGAGCGGCCGGAATAGAGGGTGCATGAGCGGCAACGACGATACAACTCGAACTTTGATCCGTAAAAGTGTCTCGTGGCTTTTATGTCATGGATCGCAAAATCAATCTCTTCCGAGAAATCCTTCCAGAACACCGCAAAAGCTGATGTGCATAAAGTGCAATTAATGCTAACTGTTCGGATGGTGCTGCTTCTCCATAGTCGAACATCTCGAGGCATGCCATTTCCAATCACGAAGATAGTGCTCTATCACGTTCGAGGATGGAACCTCAAAGTGAGAGAATATGGAGGCTTCGGGAAAGAGATTATGGGTGAACGTTATCTTATATCCAATAGATAAGTGAGAGGTATTAAGTTCATATGTTTATAAGGTACTTGAAAATTCTAATTATTATTTTTTTATTATATGATACGGAATATGGGAACCATGTAGACAATCAAGCAAGCTAGCAGAAGAGGATATCTCAGAGGGGTGGGCATTGTAAGGAAGGGACGTGAATGGCAAGAAAATAAAAGGATTTGATGGCATCTTGGCAACAATTTGAATTTGAATTTGAATACAATGAATGTAGGATATCTTCCAAAGTTAGCTTCCCTATTTTAAGACTATTATTCAAGGATGGTTGGGATTTCTTTATTTGAAAGTAATTTGAATAAATTGTCGTATTTAATAGTTTCCTAGTTTTTCGGATTTAATTATGTAATGGGAGAACCTTTCTTTAGAAGATGGGAAGGGTACGGGTAGAAAAATATAGGTAAGGATAATCAGAAAAGGCATAGACAAAATTGTATTTGCTCTTTAATTTTGTAAGTTTCTTTGCGATTCAATGAAAATATTCTTCTAAAGTTTTTGTTTTGATTTTGTGTAGCAACCATAGGTCATCCACGTAAAGGCAAAAACAAGCAGACATATCACACGTTCTGTTTCACAGGCACGTAGCATTATATTTATAAAACTTCTATCATTAGAGCTGCTATGATGGATCTTTGACACATCCTTTGATAAGAGTGAGGTAGCCAAACTCTTTTGTTGCCCGGGAAAAGAGTTGTGAGGAGCTGCGATCCTATTGGTAGCTAAGATTTTCGTTTGCTTCCAGGAAAAATACGAAAACCTTCCAGAACAAAGATAGAGAGATCCCCCCCTTGTGTTTGTGAGAGACACGGCGAGCGATAGGAAACTGCGTATGAGAGACCGCAGTCAACCAAGCAAATGCCACAAAAGTTGCTGACATCGCCATGAATCAAAACCAGCGTTTTGTTTTTCCCCAAGCGAGAAAACCCCATTTTTATGTTCATGTTGTGAATTTATCAAGAGTAGAATTTGAATTTAGCTAAAATATTCGGTATACGCTCGGTTTTCTTCCACCTTCTAGCATTAGTCCATCACACCATAGCTAAAATATTTGGTTTTCTTTTAATGCGGCGTACAAAGAACAAAACTATTTATTCTCACAATTTATATCTTCCTAACAAAACTTTAAGGACTCCACTCCATAACTCAAAGCTATCTTTCGGTCTAAAGGATTTTGCTACCTTTCTCTAATAAAAGTGGTAAACCACCACACTTACTAGCTACTAACTGAGGTATTGATTTCAACTGTAGGAACATTTATGTTTTGATCCACTTATTTTATAAACACTTTATATGCATCAGATTCACGCAATTATTTGAACTTAATTTGTCTCAGCCAGTGTGACCTCATAACATAAAGTGATTTTGCTCCCTGTATTAACATTTTATAGTTTCTCTCCAAACCTATGCTTCTTCCTTTTCCTATCACAGCTTTGCACAGCTCCTTCCCCATCCCGCCACCACCCAACCCAAAAAAAGATATAAGCCTTATTCAAAAAAAGAATTTAAAACACTTGTAACGTTAAAATGAAGAACGAGCTCACAATCTATATCGGCAAACATCAATTTAGACTACAATACCAATGAAGATATGTTCAGTCAAAAGATGATAACTAAATTCCACAATAACATTAGACAAAAACTTAATAATAGATTCCACAATCTAACAGAATAACTTAAACATATGCCTTAGTTTTTAATCAATGAAGACTTCTTAATTCATCACCTTAAACTTTTTTATTATTCTTTTAAAAAAAGTTCCTATATATTTTTCAAGATCACATTCAATTGTGAAATGTTTTTACGAATTATTTATTATTTCTAATGTCTAACCCTAAAAATAGTCCTAGTTTGAAAGCATATTTTCCAATTGATTCGGTTCATTCAGGCACATTCATCTCAAGGCAAGTTGTACTTTATATCAATAAAAATTTGCTTTCAAGTCTTTAGCCTACCTAAGTCTTGGTAAACAGCATTGATGATGTGAGGAAGCCCAACCCTACCCAAAGTTTAAATGACATGAAAATTGTCCGTTTGTTCTTAATCACACTTACAACAAACATGTGCTATGAACTTTATGCAGGGGAGACTCATTTCTTGAACCTAGGGATATGATACTATATGAGAAAGTACAAATTTATTTAGAAGTCCACTAAAAATTAAAGAAGCTTTTTCTCTTCACAAAGGGAATTTTTAAGCAAAATTTTAATAATGTAAAATTTATAATCAAGTTTTTAGCATAGCCACCTGTATACTGAACCCGGTCCTTCTCTCCTTTTACTGTTACAAAATCATTTTAATGGTAGTCATCGGCTAAAAGACTCCCCTTGTAGACACGACTGTCTTATCTGAACCAAAAGCTCTCTGTCGCATGCATAGAGAGTTGGAATTTGCGAGCTTACCCTCTTCTGCATGCTCTACATAAGGGCGCGCTCATCTCCTGCGAACCAACACCCACGCAAGGATCCACCAGATACGCCACCGTAACCAGAAGAAGAGAACACACACATGTCCCAAATGTGGGATGCAAACAACCTAAAAACTTTAAGGAACACAATATTATTTTATTGATAAGCTACTAATACAACAAACTACCTTAATATTGCCACTACCACGAGAAGTAACATGAGTGATCAAGGAGAAACAATTTTTTCTTTTCTTAGTTACAATTTATGTTTTTGGTGCTTGTTTTAGAAGAATTGCTTCGACAAGAAGCTCCTTAGGAAACTTGAAAAGCTTACAAACAATCCACACAAAAAGCAAAACCCCTTGATGTTAGTTCAAAAAATTTTATTTATTATCATGATTCTACTTTAAACAAAGACAAAATGGTCATGATTTTAGTCTATTCTCAAAGATAAGTGTTCGTAGAAATTTTACATATAAGTAAAAATATCAAACAAATAATAAAGTAAATATTAGACTGATTAATTAATAACAATAAGTTATCCCTAGGACTTGTGTTCTAGCTTGTCCCGAGAACCCATGGAGGTTGCAACAAGATGATGGGCAAAAAGGCTAGTTAAACATGACGCAACTAGTAAGGAGGCTGCAGCAAAGCATCATTAAGGTTTGGTGAGGCTAGGTTAGTCATGAGGCATTTTCTATGATTAGTCAATAAAAGATCAAGCTTGGACTTTGGGCAAATATTAAACAATAGGATCTCACATTGGAGAGAAAAAAACTTGTAATATGTGTTATAAATTTAGACAATTTCTCTCCTCAATAAAGGAGACGTGAACCCTTTCTTTTTTCTAAAATAACTTAATCAAAGACAATAAAAGAATGGAAGGATGTCCCATTGGTGTAATGCTAAGCTAAGGAGTTTTGGCCTGTAAGTTTACTAGGTCATGAGGCATTTTCTGTGATTAGTCAATAAATGATCAAGCTTGGACTTTGGGCAAATATTAATCAATAGAATTTCACATTGAAGAGAAAAAAGCTTGTAATATGTGTTATAAATTTGGGCAATTTCTCTTTTAATAAAGGAGACATGAACCTTTCTTTTTTGTAAAATAACCTAATCAAAGACAAGAAAAGAATAGAGGAATGTCCCCTTAGCTTAGTGCTAAGCTAAGAGGTTCTGGCTTGCAAGTTCACTAGGTTAGGGGTTAAATGAAGAAGGAAGTGACAAGAGAGCTTCATATTGAGAAAAAGATATCAAGATTGTTTTTCTTGTGATTTTTTTTTTTCTTGAGCTATGTTCAACTTTTGCATCCTTTAACTGAAAATTTAAAGTGAACTCAATTCTTTCCTTTAAGATATCACAAATGTCACTATTTGCCACTGTAATGAATTGCATTACTTTCACAGAGAATCTGATTTAGCAACAAAAGAGGAGGTACTCTAGAAAAGCCTCTACCAAAGTTGACACACCATAACTTGCTGTACTTAGGAGCTGTACACATTCAAATCCATCTATCTAATTTGCAATCTCTACGTTCAAATCTTGTATAGCGCTTAAAGGCCTCAGCTAGACCTGATAGTAATCCAAACCTCTGATGAAAACAAGCCACTCTCTGCCTGCTCTCTTCTTATTGTTCTCTTCCTTTCACCAAAAGACCTTGAAAATGGGTTTTTACCTAGAAACTCATCTCCATTTATGCTCTCTGAATCATCCCAATCATCTGAATCATAAACTCCAATGTCGAATATACTTGCTGGTGAGCATACATGTTCCTTTCTTGTATGTATCCTCATTGAATCCTGCGAAACAAAGTGGTGATTAAGCAATTCTTCAGCTGTCCACCTTTCTTTGGGTTCTCTCTCCAAGCACTTGGCCAAAAAATCCAAACCCTCCTTTGAAAACTGAGTAGGAAACTTGGGTGCCTCGCTACTACATGCAATCTTTAGAACTACAGCCATTAAATTTGAAATGTCGTCATTCCAAGGAGGCTTGCCAGTTCCCATTTCAATAACCGTGCATCCCAATGACCAGATATCCAAAGCAAAATCCATCTCTTCATTTCTCAAAATTTCCGGGGCCATCCACAGTGGAGTTCCACCAATGGACTTCCCTTGATGGGCTACACGAAGCCCATCAACTTTCATTTCCTTCAGTTGCTTTGCAGAACCAAAATCAGCCAATTTGATGTTCCCAGATGAGCCTAAAAGCACATCCTTACACTTAAGATTGCAATGCACAATTCCATTTTCATGGAGATACTTCAAGCCATAAAGAATCTCTCTCGTATATAGCTTAATCACCTCTCCTTCAAGCGCCCCACCAAATTTTTCTGCCACATCTGACAAACTACCCTTGGCCATGTACTCCATGAAGACATCAAGTTTAAGACCACCATTTGATCCTCTTGACAAGTCCTTCCCGAGACATCGGACAATGTACCAAGAATTCAGACTCTAGAGGACTTTAGCCTCATTCTCTAAGGCCTCAACTCTAACATCAGACTCCGCCAATTTCACAACGAATAGTCCTCATGTGGCCTTGCTCATGGCCAAGTATACATTGCCAAAAGAACCTGATCCCACCTACTTGCCCTTCACCCATTCATCGGGACGAAGAGAGGCGCATTGGAAATCTTTGGCCATATTTTTTGTTCTTTCCATCGTAGAAAACCTTTTCTATTAATAGCTATGAAACTCCTAGACCATCAAAGCGTATATGGAGATAAAAAGGATCCCAAACTTTGAATTAAGCTCGACAAATGGAAAGAAAACTGTGGATGAGAAGACCCACAGGTGGGAAAGAAGACAGGGTGATCAAGCTTTTCTCATGATACCCAGGATAGAACTCTATGCAAACAGTGACATTGACCTAAAAAAAAGGTACCATTTCTATGATTTTAGCAAGAACAATTGAAGAAGAAAAGAATCTTTATGTCTAGCCAAACTTATATATAGAGCGCCTTCCCTGCAGTCGGAAAACTACCCTGACAGCAAAAGAAACACCCTCTGTTTCTCTCACAAATGCTTCATTGCTGTTTTTTTTTTCCTCTTTTTTGTGGGAGAAAAAATGAAATCAGATCGAAGTGGGGATTCAATTTATATAAAGACAATTATGGGAAGAAAAACTATTGATGCTCCTAAGCTTGTGGAGCTCTTGTTTTTATGCGAAACATGTCTACTGACCTCAATAGTGTTCATAAATAGAAAGATGAATAGTCTTTTGACCCACAATTTAGAAAAGGCCACAAAGCTAGTCCTTTAAACTACCAGAAACCCTTCTCTAAAAGTAAAAATTTACTTCTTTCATAAACATAGAAACGCATAAAATATGTAAGACCTATAGCGATACTACAATATGTTCTAGGAAAGGTTTTATATGGTTAGTTGCATTGACGACATCAACCTTAAACAAGCTTAAGACATTCCATGCTTATCACAGATAATCATTTAGAAATGCTTCACCAGAAAAGAAATTGCCTCCAATCTCTTCGTAGGTTTTCACCTCAATGACCACATGAACGTCAAAACAACCAAGACTAGGATTGACATACGCCCATTTAGGATGTTAATAGCCAAGTACTCAAGTAACCCTCTCAACATACTACATTCAAATTTCAAGAAATTGACAAACCTTAAGGTTATTATGAGCTACGTGAACAATCTAACTCCATCAATAAGTCCAAAAGGGCTTCACTACTCAGTCTATTTCCATAAAGACAGACATGCTAACAACGCATCCCACATGGTATATGATGCAAAACCCTATTGTAACTTCTATTTTGGTGCACTTCGCTTGCCTTTTCCTCCTCTTTGGATCTTTAGCTTGAAAGTGGCAAAACATAAATAATTTGGGTGAACACATTTTCCCATGGAAAGATGATTGAAGCCGAGTTCATGACCTGTATTTTCTAACAATGGATCCTTGAACCTTATTTTCTCATAAATTGACTCTAAATGGAGACTCTCTTTTTTCTTTTTTCTTTTTTCACCTCATGCACCCACTCAAGCACTCTAACCTCAAACTAGAAGATTCCAAATAGCACCTACTTACTACTAACTTAGGCACTTGTCAACAAATACAAGACGAATAAAGGAGGCATTCTAAGAAACAAACACCAAATGAAGATGTGACATGAAGAAGTGTTGAATTCAAAAACTAATCAAATTATCATTTAGCCATGGTTAGCAATGCCTAATCAGCGGTGACAATTTCTCCTCGTCAATTCATAGCTTTTTTCTTGAAAATCAATGGAAACCATTTTCATGCATTTATACAGGTGTGTATCAAATAGCTATGTTTTCCACTACACAAACACTTTGTTATGATACATTATACTGTACAGAATAATCAAATAAAATAACCTATAGGGCTCAATATAGTTGTAGAAACTTTGAGTTACATCCCAACTCTCTTCCTATTGTACTCATATACGGTCTGTAAAAGACTTCTAGAGTTTCTCTCTTCAGGTAACTTTAGAAGGCGAGAAACTTTAGAGAATCCAGAATGTTGAATGAGTAAAGAATCTTCCATCACTTCTTGTTTGGTCTCCGGCTCAGAAATATTTGGTCTTGTTAGTGCCCACTGCATGGCCCAAATGGCCAAAGGGCGCATGTAACAGAGCGACCTGTATTGGTCCTTTGGTGTTCCAAGCTTCCGGTGTTTGAAAGGAATAACTGTTCACAAAATGGTTAAATCCAATGAGCGGAAAACCCACATATCACAATCATTGTACAGATTCACTAACAGGAGAACTAGAAAGTTCTGTAAACACATGTTATGTAATCATGAATATGGGCAGAACTTCTCCTGAATGGCTGGTGAGTGTCCTGTTTTCTTCTGGATTTCATCAGAGCCGCGAAATATATTTGTAAAATACGGATTCTGCTAACAGTTAACAATCCCAACATGTACAACAATTAGCTGAAGATGGAAATTATATATATTTTCTTTGGTTTCTAAGGAAGATGGAGGGTGGGCAAGGAGGAATAGGAAGAAACAAGCATCCTTCACAAAAACAAGAAAGCTAGTTTGGACCAAAAGATGAAATGAGGGAAGTTCTCTTCTGTCAAATATCACTCATCAACTAGGGTTGGTTGAAAGAGGCTTCATGTTTTCCCGACCTTTCCAGCTGTTCAAGTCTCATGAGTGACTGTCTTGCTGCTCAAGACTCGCGAGTCTAGACCTTTTTGCCTCCTCAAGACTTGAGAGTCTCGACATTTCTACCTCCCCAAGACTCGTGAGCCTATGCTTTTCTGCCTGCTCAAAACTCAAAAGTCTGGACCTTTCTTCGTGCCCGAGACTCCAGAGCCTGTACCTTTCTTCCTGCACAAGACTTAAGATTTTAGATCTTCCTGCCTCCTCCAACTCAAGATCCTATTCCTTTCTAGTTGTTCAAGACTCGAGATTCTAAACATTTCTGGCTGCTCAAGACTCGAGATTCTAAACATTTCTGCTACTCAAGACTCGAGATTCTAATCCTTTCTGGCTGCTCAAGACTCGAGATTCTAAACCTTTCTGGCTGCTCAAGACTCAGGAGTCTAGACCTTTCTGATTGCTCAAGACTTGAGAGTCTAAACCTTTTCGGCAGCAAAAGACTCAAGAGTCTAAACCTTTCCGGCTGTTCAAGAGTCAAGAGTCTAAACCTTTCAGGCTTCTCAGGACTCGTGAGTCTAGAGCTTCTTGCCAACACAAGACTTGGGTGCCTATACCTTACTGCCCGCTCAAGACTCAAAGTTCACGGGATTTCAAGGCTTGGAGGGATTGTAGAGGCTTCAGGTACTATGTCAGCTTAGTATGTTTCTTTTCTTTTCTTTTTTGGTTGGGACCAGAAAACCATTAAAAAAGTTTCCATTATTACTAAAGTGGTTGTCTCTTCAACATTTGATACATTCAATTGGTTGGGATTTGGGAAAATCCCAAAGAAATTGACTGGTATGAAGTATCTAACAAAATTTTATGCAAATAGAATTACCACTGCATAATTACCACCCTTTATTTCTACGAAAGACTTAGCCACGGTTGGGTATATCAATACTAGACTAATAATTCAGAGAGCGTAGCTCCTGACAATCTCATATTTACCAGAAACTACTAAATGTTTCAGCAAGACAAGCAGTCTTTGAGTAATGCGTTAAACATCCAGTAATACTTTCTTTGGCCTAGTTCCCATGTCTGTAATAAAATAAAAAGGAATGAAAGTGGGAAAAGATAAATACCAAAATAATAGAGTTGAAGTTCGAGAAATAAAAAACTCAAAATGAAAATAACATTTACTGTTGATTCTGTTTTTGGCGTTATGAAATTACTTTGTAGTTTTAATTTTTCGTATACGACAGACATTTCTTTTATTGTTATAGTTAACTTTTCGGCTGAATCATTACTAGTTCGTGCCAGGCAAATGCTACATCAGTTATTGCAATAAAAAAGTATTGGTAATTCCGATAACCTGGTCCCTAACAATCTGATATTTACCAAAAATCTATAAATGTTTTTAGCAAGAATAGCTTTCTTAGACTGATATGTTTAACATCTAATGAGATTTTCTTTGGAATAGTTTGCTTCTCAATGAACAAATGAAAAGAAATAGAAGTCACAAACATAAATCTCTTATTAAAAATAAACTAAGTTAGAGAAACAAAACCTTAAATGAAAATAGTATATTTTGCTCAATATTTTTTTTATATATTAGCTAGGTCTCAGGTTCTAACTTTTCGTTAATTACTAATGAGTCTACAAATGCCCTTTGCAACTAATTCATGGTCATTGTAGTTAATCGACGTTCAACAAAGAAGCCAGGATGCAATTGAGTTTATTTAATATTTTTTTCTCTAAAATGGTGAATGCTACTTCTATCTTCCTATCCTTATGCGGTTAAGAACAGTGTTCTGGAATCCACTTCTAATAGGATAAGCTTAGGCGTAAAATAATCTAGTAACCTATTTTGTTATTTTTTTCTTTTCCTGGTATGAGTAATATGGACAGAGAATAGAGAAGAGTTGTCAAATCATGATGAAGGGCATTCTCACATATTCTTCTTTTATTTTTTTATTTTTTTTTTATGAATATGTGAGTTTATTCATCGAAAAATAAAAGGTAATACAAGAGCTTAGGGGCATACCCCAGCATTACAATTCATCTAGGAAAAAATAGAGTTTGGAATTCTCCAACTAAGACTCAACAAAACATTTGCTTGAGAGAGTTTAATATTTCTAAATAAGGAAGCTCTTCCACGGACTACTCTCCTGATTTTAGCTAACAACATTGAAATATCAATAGACTTATTCTGAAAACGTATTCTTCTTTTATTTATTTATTTATTTTATTCATTTGCGTTTGCTTCACTTAGGCACTTAATATTTTCTCGATGGTGATCTTTGTCGGCATTTGATGAATTGGAAAGGTCCCGTAGTCAACAGATTTTGGAAAAGTATCATTAATAATTTCAAAAAAAATCTCACATACACCATCTTGCTTGTTTTGTTGTGTCGGCTGATGAGTTTTAGCAACAGGTGCTTTGGAACTTTTTGGGCATTAAATTGAATCCGAGTTGGATTATCTGATCCTTGTTTAGTAAACTGGACTCGGTGTTCCAAAGATTGGTCATTTTGCCGTTATTATGATAAAATATTTTTCATATTCTTGTAGGCCAATGCAGCAGAAAGGTTCATAAATCCATGGTGGTGGCTTGGATCAAAGTTTATGAATTTGAGAATTTTCTTCACCATGACTAAGCACTCAGCCAATTGTTTGGCTGCTTGAATTTTTCTTTTTCTATTGAGCTCTAGCAAGCTTTCAGGATCATATTTATTAAGCATAATGCTGGTGGTTTTTAGGTGTTGTTTGCTATCATTTTAGTGGAGATAAAAAATGGTTTTCGACAAAGATTTATGTGTTGGTATTTTATAGACTGCAAAGAACTTAAAATCATGTTTGTTTAAATATAGAAATTTCATCTACTTTCATTTCTATTGTATGTTTTCTTCATTTTCATTTCTCGTTTTCAATGCAGAGTACTTAGCAGAAACTGGTGGAAAGGAAGCAATTGTCCTTGAACTGGAAGTCTGGTTTGTCAAGAAGATTCGCGGAAAGGGGTCCTTACTGAACTTTCTTATTACTGGAAGTCTATTTTGTTTATTTACAAACGGCTAAAAGATTTTCCTTCTAGGAGAAATAGAGGGAGGGAAGCATCACCAATTTCTTGATAACCAGTGTTCTATTGTTTGAGACATAGAATGATGACCTGCGCTTGAGAGGGCGATGGAGAGGGAGGGAAGCAATCATTTTCGTTCTGTTGTTTGAGACCTAGACAGGACATCCGCCCTTCTTTTTCAGATTAAGCTCCAAGGTCCTTTTGGCGTAGTTTCCAAAGGGTAAGTACCATCTCTCCTCTGTACCAATTAACAATGTTCGTCTTCTTAATATAATTGTTCTTAGATATGGCTTTTCTTTTTTTTGTCTTCATAAATTCAAAGTCAGAAATAACATTATTTTAGAAGGTGACTATTTATGGTTGTCATTTTGACTCTTGTAACATTGGATTAGCTTATCCATTCCATGATTGTTGATTTACCGAATGTTTTATCTTCTATTCCTTCCTTGATAGATGTTAAAGTGTTTTGGCGCACAAATACTTGTGCCCATGATTTATTTATACAAGCCTCTTACATTTCTCTTTTAATGCTTGTGCCTGGGCGTATTTTAGAAAATCAAAGCATTAAACCATTAAAAAAGAAAAGGTATTATTTTGCATAAAAAAATTTTCAAATTTGTTTTTTCATCTTCTCATAGGAATTTAATTAGAAATATACATATTTAATTATATATTAACTTCCATATTCTTTAGATATGGAAGTTAATTTATTACATATTTTAAGCAAGAAAAAAAATCTTTATACAATTAATCTCAATATTAGAGAAAAATAGTGTACAACTACCTTAGTAGGACAATAGTGGCAGTGAAATCATTTTAATTGCTCAAAGGTGGTTAACACGAATGCCTTAAATAAAAACGATAGTTCCAACCACCTCTATGTTTTGAAATTTTTGTAAGTGAGAAGTCGGGTAACTTTAAAAAGGCAGGTATGTGTTTTTTTTTTTTTAAATAAAGATGTATACTATTTGCTAGTTTGAAAATTTTGAACTAAAAGAAATTACCACATGATTTTTCTTTAAAGATCTAACACGCAATATTTTTCATATGTAAGAACCTTCAAAATGTTTCTTATTTTCTATTACACGGAAAAAGAAAATCAAAACACCATATGCACTGTTTAAACCTGTTAACTTATAACATTTTGTAAAGTTATATGATCCAATCCGAAGCGTTCTATTCTATGGTACAATCACCATCATAATTGAAGAATAACTATGAGAAATATAGTCTCTTTTCGTTACCTCTAAAATGTCAAGTAATCTCATTAGATTTTGCAATAACTCAATTTTATTGTCATTCTAATAACTCCATATTGTATGTGTTACAATTCATCTTTATAAAAAGACGCAATCTTTAACGGCACAAAATATTGTCTTGAAGACTATACTTACAAATTAGAAGCTTTAAGAATTTGATAGAGCTTAATAGATATTTGCTTGTAAATCCCATCTACTCATTTATTATTTTATTTCTGAACTGATCATTTATATTTCTCTATTCACTCACTTGTTAGGTAAAATTATCTTTTAAAAAAAGTATTCACAAATCAACATTCTTCGTTTAGAATTTCCTTTATATATGGAGCTAATTTCGATTCTATCCACATCATACCATTTTGTTTTTTCTTTTTATGAAATAGAAAATTTTATTTATTATGATTTATTAAGTTAAAATTTCTCATACATTATCATTCTTGCTGTAAATTTACAGATATGATGCGGTCTTTTTATTTTTTAATAATTTAAGAAGTTGTTGAAACTTACAGTTGTTGAAATTTACAGATGTTGAAACTTACATTTCAACCAAAAAACAAAATTAAAAAGTTAAGGAATTTTTTCTTTTCTTCACTTGACAAAGTGAAAAGGGTTGAAAAATAGCTTTAATGGGCGTTTAAGGACACTTCGAGAAGCTTTAATCTATGGCAAAAAATGTTGCCTAGTGGAAGACTTAGCCAACCTACATCACTTGGGTAAACCTATCTTAATTTGAAAAAACAAAGGCTTCATTCTAGAATTCCTTGGTTCGTGAACAATATAGAGGCTAACATGAATTAATTATTTTTCACTTTTTTCTGTTTGTTTCATTTCATTGATGACAGTTGTTCATATTATTTTATTCAGAACGTTCAATGCGTCTTTTATTTTTCATTTTCTGTATTTTTGACAATGTTCAATTCACAAACCTGATCAAAGATCCTCGTTCGCAACAGAGAAGATGGTGGATTTGAAGGCTCTGATTTCAGCCGTGGACTGTGATCTGTGGCTTTATGACGGCTCTACCAAGACACCGGTTAGCTCTGGGAACGCAAACGGCAAACTTGTCCTAGAATTTCGTTTCTCGCCTTTAGTTTTAAGAGTCGGCTTGATTATTCATAACTGTATTGCAGGTTCATTTTGACAAGGTTCTGAACAATAAGCATGTTGTATTGTTCATTTCAGACCTAAGTATCAAAAGATACATTTCGAAAATGAAAAAAATTTATGAAGGAATAGTGATGACAGATGTGGTCACCATATGGCTCCCAATTGTTAAGTGGACTGACAAGCGGGAAAGTTTCTTCGTCAATCGGCTGAATGACATTCCATGGTACACAGTGATGTACTTTTCACCACTAGCTGGCCTTAAAACCATTAAGGAGGAGTGGAACTTCGTCGGTGCCCCTCTGGTAGTGGTGATGAACCAACAGGGGAATGTTCTAAGCAAACACGGGCTCGACCAATTGCCTGAATTTTTGGACTTCGTGGAGGGAGGTTGATCCCATATTCTTCACCTGCTTTCATTCTTTTCATTGTTTCTTGGTTGCATCTTCCCCTAAGGTTCTTGTTTACTGCATAAGCAATATCGTATCAAGATAAAACATTACGTACAAAACATCGTATGTTAAAAACTAATGCCGCTGCCTATGCAATAAAATGGCTTTAAAATGGGCTAAAGCTGACCAAAGCTTCTTTATTCATTGCAGAGAAAGCTGGAGCACAACGAACCAAGCAAGTTTTAAGCAAGTCTGACGGCAGAATCACGGAGGTTTTGAAGGCGCTGCTCGGCAAGGATTCTCTGCGGCTTCCTGATGGCGGTTCTACCAAGAAGAAGGTTAGCTCTGCAAACAAAAAGCAAAAAAATGTTTTACATTGTCTTTTCCACCTTTGCACGGCACAAAAGTGCAGCTCATCTGTGGTTAAGTTTATATTTTTCTCGAGGTATGCAAATTATCCCATATACTGCTGCAAACTGGATATCATGGTACTTTGTTCGAGTAACGTGCAGTATTCTTGCGGTGAACATTCTATTTTAACAGCTCACTTGATTTTTCGCTGTTGTATTGCGGAAACAGGTTAAGCGTCTAAAAGATAAGTATGTTGTATTGTTCATTTTGTGCCTGGATGAGAAGCACTATGCTATCAAGCAAATTAAGGCAGTTTCTGCCGGAATAGTGAAGGACCAGGTCAACGTGGTATTGATCCTGATGGGGGAGGAGAGGACTGACGATCTGACGCAGAAGATGAAGGAGCTGCAGTCTGACATAACATGCTACACAGTGCAGAGCCAACTACCAGAAGCGGGCATCAAGCTCATTCAGGACCATTGGTACTTTCAAAAGTCCCCGATGGTGGTAATGATGAACCCACAAGCGGAAGTTCTAAGCAAACGCAAATTCAATCTGGAACCTATAGGGCGCCTGACCAAGCCACCGCCGAAAGTAAAGCCATTTTAACAACTCTAGATGAATATACATGCATGCATATAGTTCTAATCAAAATTCATAGCGTGCCTTCTAATAGAAACTGAGTTTGGAAATATGTCTTGCCTTCAGGAAGAACCTGTGTACTTCTTGCAATGGGGAAGCGGTTTCTGCTATTGGAATAACCGATTTTCCAGGATAGCAAAAGCTGTGGCTGCGGATAACGTCTTAAAGGAAGCAAATGTTTGCATAAAGTATACCGACAACGGTAATCTGACGGATAACTACAAATATGGCGAGGCTAAGTGGGCTCTGCTGACGAGGAACGAACGTACAATCTGTAAGGGTCCCAAAATCCTGAACGTCCTCGAGGCGTTTGACAAATGGAAGGGGAATTTGACTCTGGAACCCTTCGAACATTGCTTCACAGATTACTTTAACGAGCTTTCTTAAACTAGAACCCAGTATGGCATTTGGAATGTCTCTCGTGGTAACATTATCAGCTTTCGGTGCTACCAATCAAGTATGTTCACTTGTCAGCAGCTTTAGGAACTTAGGGTTTGTAATAATAAAGTAGGGGAAACCTTTGTTACGTCAAAATAATGCAAGGTATCCGTGTCTTTGCTGCAATTTGGGTGAAGTGGTTTTCAGAACGACTGCGCCTTCTTTTTGTCTCTCTCTCTCTCTCTTCATACCTTTCTCTATCCTCTATTGTTTATGCATGCTGTGGTTCATTACAGTTGTTGCTTTAAGTGAATGGCCTCAAATCTCGACTCAACAATTATTCTAGATTTAACTTCTTCTTTTTCTAACTATTCTTAGGTGTTAAGGGCCTTATTCTAGTATGACTAAGAATTTATTATGGCAAAAATATCTAAAAGAAAATTTGTTGAGTTTTTAAATACGTTTCAAGTCTTGGAAGCTGGAGTTTTTCGGGTCTGAAGGATTGGAAAAATCTACTTGATTACCGGAGCTCGTAGCTGAGGAAAGAAGGTTGCTAAGAAGGGGAAAATCTGGAAATAAGGTGATTGGGAATTTAGTAGCTCATGGAAAGACTCACGGAGATGGAAAGGAAATGTTCTTGTTCAGGTTATCAAAGGCAAGTGGTAAAAGGAAATTTTTGAGGAAATTCAAAAGGGGGTTTCGCGGTAATCTACAAGAGAAGAAAGCTCAGTGATTTCTTGCGAGATTGGCTCTCTGCCTTTTCTGGAAGAATTACACTTGCTGTCTTCAACGGTCGGGAGGAACAAGGATTAGCTATTTTGGTGTACAATCTCCAAGTTAAGAAGATGCCAAGAAATAATTGAGAACTTTTTATATTCAGGAGATTAAAACGGTCCCCACTTTAGAGTACGTCCAGCGTCTTATCATGTATGATTATTATTATATAAACAAATTTCACCTAAAACCATGGATCATTGATTCCAACATCGTGAGGAACAGCTCCAAGGCCCTTTTTGGGACCGACCGCCCATCATATAAAAGTTTCCCCTGACTGGGATCAGCATCATTACTGCTGCTGCAAAATCTCTTTGGATGCTGAGTTCAAGTTTTGGAAATAGCATGACTAGTGCAAAAGATGAGTAAAAATGGACATAGCTGGTGTTCCATATTTGGTACTCAACTCCTTCAAGATAAAGGAATTGCCCAATGTTTTCTTCTCCCTCTTAAGCAGGGTTTGTGTCCAAGGCAGAATTTGATGAAATGTTGGTGGGAATTTGCTCGAGAATCAAACTCATTCTTTCAAGGATATCAGTCGCAGTATCATTTTGAATGTATACATCAATAATGTCCTTCAATCCTAATGTGGACTGGTGAAGGGAGCAAAATGGTGTCGGAGTTGGATCTTCGGGTCATGAACTCGTGGTCGGAGGTCCAATAATTACTCATAATGCCATTATGATGATGAAGATATATCTTGTTTAAAATGCAGCAAAAAGGCTCATAAATCCATGCTGACGGATTAGATCAGAGTTTATGAGTTTGAGAATTTTGTCACCACGACTTCTGCAAAATGTCAATATAAATATGACTAAGCACTCGGCCAATTCATTGGTTGCATGAATCTTTCTTTTTCTATTAAGCTCTTGCAAGCTTTCAAGATCGTATTTATAAATCAAGATGACAATTTTAGATTGTTAGTGTTTGACCTCAGTTGCCCTATAAATGGAATGGAGCTGGTTATGTGAAACATGAAATATTAAGCATAATGCAGGTGGTTTTAGGTGGCGAAAACTATCAATTTAGTAGTGATAAAAATTGGTTTAAACAGAGATTTATATGTTGGTATTTTAGATTGCAAATGAACTTAAAATCATGCTGGTTTAAACATCGAAATTTTCCCCTACTTTTGGTGTTAGCTCGGATTCGGTTAAAAAGGAAGAAATTTGAAGTTTGATGGAAAAACTAGTGAGAAGCTTAGAACACCAAGAAGAGCTTGAAAGAGCTCGTATAGAGATGAGCTTCTTACTACAAATGAAAAGGATACAGAATTGATAACATTGAAAAAGAGAGCTAGAGTTTTTCCACACTGAGACCCTATACTTGTTGCCTATTTATACACAAAAAAGGTATCATGACTTACTTTCTTACAACCCACTTGCAAAATGAATAATCAAGACAAGACATTTACCGACTACAAACAAGATAACACACAAAAAACAACCTAAGGGAGAAAGAACGTGTAGATAAGGTGGGTCCCTTTCACTAACTCATTTGCCCACCACGACGGGTGGAGCCCACAAACTCATTAATCAGATCATGCATTCAGCTCGTTACTTCCTCCATTCAAGGTTTCTAGCTCATTTCTCATCAACGCCACTTGCTCCTCTTCATTAAGGAAACTTGACACAAAATCAGCATCTTGCAGTTCCAAATCAAGCATAACACCGTAGGGATCATCTAAAGGGCCAAAGGAAGGTAAAGGTCCTTCATTAAAATGTACTCTGTGGTCCATAAGATGATGATCAGCTATTACATCCATTCCCATGGTGTGAAACATCGGATAATCCGAAACCTGCAATGGTGGATATTCTAGTATTGCCTCCAGACCTTCTGTATTGGGCAAGCCCAATCCATAATTGCTCACAGGCTAGAAACCATTAAGATTCATGTCTTGCAAAGGAGGAAAGAGAGGCTCAACCTTAATATTAACAATCGGTGCTGAGCCTAAATTCTAAAACAAGTCTCCGGTTGGTCCATTATCAAAAGGCCACACAGAATTAGGTTACTGCATAATTTGTTCATTTGTAGCCTGGTGTGAAGACTCTCCTACCTTGAAGACTGTTGCAATCCAGTTTATTCCTCCATTGATAAATAATTCTCAGGATCTAGTGCAAACACTAAAGAAGTTGCAAGTTGATCAAGCTCAACTTCTAATTCCTCTTCAAAGTATTGTCCAAACTCTCCACCAAAATGCTCTTCAGGTGGAAATGGATACTGACATGTGTGATACGGGTCATCGAGGATAGCGGTGGCAGATAGAATGCTCTGAATGAAACAGTCTATCATAGGATGATCCGTAGGTTGGATTGGGGATGACTTTCCGGATGATGCAGCTTCATTTGACGTGGAAGTGATGGGGAATGATCCAAATTTACAACTAAGCCATTTTCACTTTCAAAAAATTCCCTGCAATCTCCTTTTTGGTTAACTGCGAACAGAAAAAAAAGAGCCATCGTTTCTTCTGAGGCCAAAGGGACGATTCCGAGAAAAGTCATCCGTTGTTCGTAAACAAAATAACAAAAGAGAGAAGGAGATGACAGCCAATGAAATAGCAGCGTTCCCTCCGGATTCAATATTTTCATCCTACTGACGAGCAACTTGGAAACCACTACCTGAGGTTGAAGAACGAGGGCATCGCTCTGAGATTCAGATCATCCCCGTAATCGACTTTTTGAATTATGATCCCGAGGATCTGCCTGGTATTTTGTTTTATTCTCTTTTTCTCTTCAAACAAAGCAAATTCTTTTTGGTTAACTTGATGATGGCAAATACATGCTTCTTTAATGTTCTTGCTAAATTAAGCGTCCTTGGCCACAAGCTCAGAGAATAGCCAGTGGTTCTTCTACAGACCCCGCGATGTGCCGTACTAGAATACCATTGGTTTCCGCTCCATTACGTCCTCCAAAGCCGGATTCTGGATGACCCCTGGTTTCCGCTTACCGGAACCTAGGAGAGATTATATGAGCTTGGATTTAAGTTATTATTAGGCTGAGTTTTTATTAGATAATTATGTTTTATTTCCTTTAAATAAGATTTATGATTTGAAATAGTTAAAACCTAGTTATGATAGGAGCCAAAAACCTAATTGTTTTAGACTAAGTAGTTTTAGAAATGTTCAAAGCCTAGTTAATTTAAGAATTTGAAACCTAGTTATTTTGGAAATCAAAAACCCAATCATATTATACTAAAAATTAGACTATAAATAAGGGACAATAAGAAAAGATAGAGTCATACTTATTGAAGAAATTAAAACATTCGCTTGGCTTTTATAATTGAGGAAGCTTTAAGTTTTTAATCTTGATAATTTGCACATTACTTTCTTTTTGTAAGTTGTTATTCTGTTTGTGTTTTAATATAGTTTTGGTGTTTTGTGTTTATCAAAGTTTATTTTGGTTGTAAGAGCACAGTCCTAGTCCTAGAGTCATGACATTGACCAATTGATTGGTTGTGCGAATCTTTCTTTTTCTATTAAGCCTTTGTAAGCTTTCTGGATCATATTTATTAATTAAGATGACAATTTTATATTGGTTTGCCTTTGACCTAAGTTGCACTATAAATGGAATAGAATTGGCTGTGTGAAACATGAAATATTAAGCATAATGTAGGTGGTTTTAGGTGGCGACAACCATCAATTTAATGGTGATAATAATTGTTTTACACAAATTTATATGTTGGTATTTTAGACTGCAAATGAACTTAAAATCATGTTTGTGTAAATATAGAAATTTTCCTCTACTTTTGGTGTTAGCTCGGATTCGCTTAAAAATTCCTCGCAATTTATTTTCGGTTAACTGCAAACAGAAAAAAAGAGCCATCGTTGCTTCAGTGGCCGGAGAGAGGAAACGGAAAAACGCCATCCATCGTTCCTAAATAGAAAGAGATGGAAGCCTATGAAAGTGCACCGTTCCCTTTGGATTCAATATTTCGCCCTACTGACGACCAACTTGGAAGCCACTACCTGAGGTTGAAGAACCAGGGCCATCACTCGGAGATCCAGATAATTCCCCAAGTCGACTTCTTCAACCATGATCCCAAGGATCTGCTGGGTATTTTTTTTTAATTCTCTCTTCAAACAGAACAAATTCTTTTTGGTCAACTTGATGATGGTAAATACATCTTTAATGTCCTTGCACCCTTTACCAATATCCAAATTCTAAATAGGTGAATTGACTCCTTAAAGTTGTTGTAATAGTTTGTTAATTGAAATATAAATTTTGAATCAATTTTCTGATTTTTTTTTCTCCCTCTCCTTCTATCATTATTTTCTTGTTTTTTCTTTGTCCTAAATCTTCTCCCTTCTCTTGCAAGGACAAAGTACTCTCTCTTTCATCATTAATAATACCTTTCAGACATAATTTGTTAGTACGTAGTCAAATATATTTTCGACAAAAAAATAAAATTTTAGAGTTTCGAAAACTCTTAAAAATTTTGCCTGTATTTGTGTGGGAATATTTTGGAATATAAGTTCCCATGTAAAAGAGATGAATTTTTTTTTTTCTAATATGAAATTCTTCCATCCATTGATAAGAATCTATGGACTTTTTTGTTTTTCTTCTTCCTACATGATGGGACCAACCGGTGTCAAGAGCGGTGGCTCATGTTCAACCCCTTTTTTTAATTTTACATTTTGAAAAAAAAAATGTAACTAGAGCTTTTTACTTATTCCATAAAAGAATTGACGAAATTATACGCTATCTAATGAAATCATTGATCGAATTAAAAAAACCACCTTATGAAGCTAAATAATAAAATTAAAAACGTATAGAACGATTTGGTGAAAGTTTAAAATTCATAGAATTATTTAGTAATTTGTCCTTTCTGTATTTTTTTCTTTATGTTCTAAGTATTTGAATTTTTTTTAGCTTCATTGCTTGGTAATACATTTCCTACTAAATAATTTTTAGGTAGTATGTTTTGTATACAAAGATTTTCTTTTAAATGTTTTTTGGTGAAAAGCCAAGTATTATTTATCACCAAAGAAATTGCAATTATTCAATTACAACTTTCTCATTTAGGCTCAAAATCTACATTTAGCAAATTTCAAAACTGTTATAAAAATTTATTATAAGTTATAGGCTTCACTCTCCTAATTAATGAAATTTTGTCTCTTACATTTTATTTTATTTTATTTTAATAATAATGGTTTATCAATCTAGATTTTTAACATTGAATTTTCTTCTATTTCTTCACTCCAAATATGATACAAAGCAACTTTGAATGATACATTGAGTAGAGATGTTGCAAAACTTTTACATTTAACAATCTTAATCATTCAAGATACTTTTACTTTTTATTGTTCAATTCTTTTAGATAATCCATTCTTACTAAACAAAACCCTCAAAATGTAATTTATGAACTTGCAATTAAAGAATAAATATTTTTGTAATTCTTTTTCTCGTTGGCAAAGGTTGCACTATAATCTAGTGAGATTTTTCATATTACCACTTGATCTATTGTTGTTAATTTGTATTTTAAAATGATCTAGTAGGTAATTTACTATTTGAATTCTATTATTCTATGAAAAGATAATTTACTTCTTCCTTAAATCTAATAAGCAAAAGGAGGATAACATTTTATTTAATGATTTTTCAAACAAGGTGTAGGTAATGTATGACAAACCACTAATTCAACATGACTACTTTAATTATATTTGGTATGCAAAAAAGTATTGAGGATTAAAATCTTACATTATAAATATATAATGGTTAAATAATATTTAAACATTAAAAAAAAATCATGTCTTAGTTTTAAGTTAAACTTTAAACTTTCTAATAATTAGTAGTCAAATAAAAGTTAAAGAGAAGTTAAGGCCTAAAACAAGGTTGTTAAAATACAAATTTTATTACTTAGAATAAAAAAAGTAGTATACAAACGAACTTTTTTACTTAAGAATATTAAAAATTTTAAATAAATATTTTCTTATATCATGGTTAAAAAAAATTATTTTTTTTTTAAATGAGCTTATGATGCTAAGATATACTCTTAATCTGTTATATTTTCTTATTTTTAAATAAATTGACTTGTACATTTATAAAATAAAAAAATAAAGTTAATGACATACATATTAATTAGAGTTGATATAATTCTGACACATCTCCAGTCAAGGCCATCCATATTAATTAGAATTGATGTAACTCTAACACATCTCCATTTACAGATTGACAGAAGAAAGAAAGGATTTCTTAACGATATACTGTTAAGACAGCATAATATAGAGAGTGCAAACAATATTATCTAATGCTAGGATCTTTACAAAAAAAATTAGATCATTTCATTTATAAATTAAAATGGGTTACAAAGGACGTAACAGCTATAAAGCCAAAAAGTGAGGTCGTATAGACGTGTGAAAGGAATTCTTTTTGATTAAATGATAAATTATATTAATAAAATTTAAAGTGCAAAAACATAAGACGTACTAAAAAGTTTACTAACCCATCATTACACAGGAATGTTTTTATAAACAGAAAGATGCCAGATGAGTCAAAGAAGGACAGCAGACGCGCAAACCGATAAGGATGGGTCAAAGAAAGACAGCAGACGAGTAAACACTCTCGAAGCGAGTGGATAATGAGTCAGCAGAGAAAAACTAGTAAAACACGTCAATGAAGTCTATTTTGTTTATTTACAAACGGCTAGAAGACCTGCTTAAAGCGAGTGGATAATGAGTCAGCAGAGAAAAGCTGGTCAACCACGGGAATGAAGTCTATTTCGTTTATTTACAGACGGCTGTAAGATGTTCCTTCCAGGAGAAAGAGAGGGGGGAAGCATCTTCAAATTCTTGATAACCAAAAGGTAAATTTCAGACGTGTTATTGAGTCCCAAAGACCAGTAAATATATATATATCAATTTTTTTTTCAATATTTCTTTTTTACATACACACTCAAATTTACTCACCTCAATGTCCAACTTGAGATCAAGAAGTTTCAAACCACATTTACTCTCAATTAAGCCAAACACTTTTCGACTAAATACACATATATAACACATAAGGTAATTAAAACCTTGTTGTAAAGTTAAAGTGATAATTCAATAATCTTTAGGTTATCATGGTACCATAAAAACACCAGTATCTAGTTATGGTGATTGTACGATTGTATTTGATCATCATTAGGAGTAATCGGATGTCAATGAGAATATTTCTCCCGAGTCATGTGCTCAGTTATAAACTACATCTCAGAAACCTTTAACTTATGAAAATAGTTAAATCTATCAAAAAGTTGTTAAAATACGATCTAAATACTATTTTACTTACACAAACTTCAGATTTTATTTTTTTATATATAAGCAAAAGAAAAAAGAAAATGAGGCTATAACAAGATCCTAGCACGAATGAAATTAAAGATCCAAGAGAGGCAAAAGGGGGTTGGGGGAGTACAAGGAAAAAAAAATCATAGAGAGATAAAAGCGATCCATGTGGTTTTATCATGGAAGCAAGTGCTGGTATTCTGTTGAATCCTTCATAATTTTCCCAAAGGATGAAAAAACTAAAAGTCGGGCTAAAGTTGAAAATAGTTTTACGGAGGATACAACCTCATTTCTCCAAAGCAAATAGTTTTGATAACTCTCCCAAAGCAAGCATAAACAATAGAGAAATATCGGAAGAAGCAAGACACAGAGATTATTGTATTAGAAGTAACAGATGTTTCATACTTTAAATATTCCATAGCATAGAATTCGAATAACATGTGTGATTGTTTTTGTTGGAAAGCTACTCCCACATCGGTCTGGGACGACCTGGATATGGTCTATATTAAATCCCGCTTAAATCCCGCTGGACTCTCCCTACTGCCGAGTTCTCGGTTTTAGAGGTCCCAGCGGGTCTCTTAACAGTTTTCAATGAGAAGCATGTGGATGTAACGTGCCCTTTTCGCTCCTACTTGCTTCTTCTTTTTAACTGATAATTACTTTGTTCAGTGATAACTACGGCATTTCTAAAGCTTGAGTAGCACCTTTAGCTATTTACTTAGTGGTCCTTTCTGAACTTTCGTGGAACTGGAACTCTAGTTTGTCAACAAGATACGTGGAAAGTGGTCCTTACTGAACTTTCGTTGAACCGGAACTCTAGTTTGTCAACAAGATACGTGGAAAGTGGTCCTTACTGAACTTTCGTGGAAATTGTCTATTTGGTTTGTTTACAAACAGCTATAAGATGTTCCTTCCAGGAGAAAGGGAGGGAAGGAAGCATCTTCAATTTTTCGATAACCAGTGTTCTATTGTTTGAGATCTAGAAGGAAGATCTGCGCTTGAGAGTGATAGAGAGGGAGGGAAGGAAACATCTTCAATTTCTCGATAGCCAGTGTTCTATTGTTTGAGATCTAGAAGGAAGATCTGCGCTTGAGAGTGATAGAGAGGGAGGGAAGCAACTCATTTTCGTTCTATTGTTCGAGACCTAGACAGGACATCCACCCTTCTTTTCCAGATTAAGCTCCAAGGTTCTTTTGGCGTAGTATCCAAAAGGTAAATTTCTTCTCTCCTCTATACCAATTAACCATGTTCGTCTTTTTGATATAATTGTTTCTAGCTATGGCTTATTTTTGTCTTCATAAATTTAATGTCGGAAATAACATTATTTTAGAAGGTGACTATTTATGGTTACCGTTTTGACCCTTAGAACATTGGATTAGCTTATCCATTCCATGATTGATGATTTACTGAATATTTTATCTTCTATTCCTTCCTTGATAGATATTAAGGTGTTTTGGGGGACAAATACCTGTACCTGTTATTTATTTAGACAAGCCTCTTGGATTTCTCTTTTAATACTTGCGCCTGGGCGTATTTAGAAAAACAAAGGCTTAAACCAGTAAAAGAAGAACAGAATGATTTTGCATGAAAAAACTTTTTCAAATTTTTTTTTTACATCTTCTCATGGGAATTTATTTTGAAATATACATTTATTCTTTAGATATGGAAGTTGATTTATTACATATTTTAAGCGAGAGAAAAAAAAAATCTTTGCACAATTAATCTCAATATTAGAGAAAAATAGTGTACAACTACCTTAGTAGGAGGAAAGTGGCAGTGAAATCATTTTAATAGCTTAAAAGTGGTTAATACGATTGCCTTAAATAGAAAGGATGGTTTCAACCACCTCTTTCTTTTAAAATTTTATAAGTGAGAAGTCAGGTACCTTTTAAAAGGATAGGTATTTTTTTCCTCAAAATAAACAAGTATATTATTTGTTAGTTTGAACATTTTGAAGTAAAAATATTACCACATACTTTTTCTTTCAAGATCTAATATGCAATATTTTCATATGTAAGACCCTTCAAAATGTTTCTTATTTTCTATTACACGAAAAAAGAAAATCAAAACAGCATATGCACTGTTTAAAATTGTTAATTTGTAACATTTTGTTAAGTTATTTGATCCAATCCTAAGCATTCTATTCTATGGTACAATCACCATCATAATTGAAGCATAACTATGAGAAATATAGTCTCTTTTCGTTACCTCTAAAATGTCAACTAATCTCATTAGATTTTGCAATAACTCAATTTTATTGTCATTCTAATAACTCAATATTGTAGGCGTTACAATTCATCTTTATAAGAAGATGCATCTTTAATAGCACAAAATATTGTCTCAAAGACTACTTAAAAATCAAAAGCTTTAAGAATTTGATAGAGTTTAATAGATAATTGCTTGTAAATCCCATCTACTCATTTATTATTTTATTTCTGAGTTGATCATTTATATTTTTCTATTCACTCGCTTGTGTGGTAAAATTATCTTTGAAAAAAAGTATTCACAAATCAACGTTCTTCCTTTAGAATTTCCTTTATATATAGAGCTAATTTTGATTCTATCCACGTCATACCATTTTGTTTTTTCTTTTTGTTTCATTTCATTGATAACAGTTTTTCATATTATTTTATTCAGAACGTTCCACGCGTCTTTTAATGCTCTTTTTCTATTCTTTTATTTTTCATTTTCTGTATTTTTGACAATGTTCCATGCACAAACCTGATAAAAGATCCTCATTCACAGCAGAGAGGATGCAGCATTTGAAGAATCTGATTTCAACTGCGGACCGTGATCTGCAGCTTTATGACGGAACTGCGAAGAAGAAAGGCTCTGCCAAGAAATTGGTTAGCTCTGCGAACGCAAACGTCAAACTTGTCCCAGAATTTCGTTTCTCGCCTTTAGTTTTAAGAGTCGACTTGATTATTTATAACCGTATTGCAGGTTCGTTTTGACGAGGTTCTGAAGAAGAGTAAGCATGTTGTATTGTTCATTTCAGACCACCGTATCGATATGGAAAAAGACATTTCGAAAATGACAAGAATTTATGAAGGAACAGTAATGACAGATGCGATCACCATATGGCTCCCAGTTGTGAAGTGGACTGACAAGCGGGAAAGTGAATTCTTGAAGCGGCGGGATAAGATGCCATGGTACACAATGATGTACCTTTCACTGGCAGGCCTCAAAACGATTAAGGAGAAGTGGGAGTTCGACGGTGCCCCTCGCGTAGTGGTGATGAACCGACAGGGGGATGTGCTGAGCAATCACAAACTCGACCAATTGCCCCAATTTTTAGACCTCGGGAAGGAAGGTGGACCCCATATTCTTCACTTGCTTTCATTCTTTTCATTGTTTCTTGGTTGCATCTTCCCCTAAGGTTCTTGTTTACTGCACATGCAATATAACGTATCAAGATAAAACATTGCGTACAAAACATCTTAAAACATAATGCCCCGTAAGTAGCAATAGACTGATCTTAGTCCTTTGACTCTTCTTTCACTGGAAAAACACTCTAAGGGAAGTGAGCCGAGGAAAGGCAGTGAAGGTTCGACTCTGGGTGAAAGCCCTGGGTTGCGTAGAGAAAGGATAATGGAATTGTAAAGCCAACATCAAATCCGAGCTTTTGTCGATGCGCTCTTCCCCAGTCGTGTTGAAGAAACCGGAATAGCACCCTATTTATTCCTTTTACTATGGATGGGTCTTAGGAAGGGACAAATCCGCTATTTCGGTTGTTCACGAATAGGCTTTCGTGCAAACTATGAAGATATATCCCCGAATCGGCTGTTAGAGAATGTGCTGCTAGTCTTAGCAGGACTTAAGGAATCGAATAAGCAGCTAGACTTTGCCTGCCTTACTTACGGATAAGGAATTACCGGTCTGGGATGCGGAATTGTTGGGTATTGGATATGGGATGAAGAGGAACAAAGGTATGAAAGAAAATTGGGAAAATGAGGAGGTAAGGTTGGTTGAGGCAAAACGTCGAACACGTGGTAGGCAGAAAGTTGAACACTGAAAACAGCTTTCAATGGAAAAACGAAATTGTTCCTTTATACAACCAAGCAAGATTACAAAGGGACACAACAAAGGAAATTCAAGAGAGTTGCAATCTCTTGAATACACAGGACGAACTAACTCATACAACAACACTTTGAGGGAAAAAGAAAAGACTCACGGTTTGAGCAACAAAGAAAACAACTTGGAACTGCAGTTCCTGGAGAACTCTTGCTGGAGGACTCCGTTCACTCTCTTGCTTGACTGTTTTCTCTCTCTACAGTTCTGCTCCTCTATGTGCTCCATGGTATTTTTAGCTTCATAAGGTCGGTGCTTCCTTGTTCTTCAGCAAATACGGACTTCAAGCTTGTGGTTTGGAGAAAGCTTGGTGTCAGAAGATAATTTTCCGGTGAAGAAGAAGCCTCTAGTGTTTTCTGGTTTGTTTCTGTATATTTCTGTCGTCGGGGAAGGAGAAGGGAGAAGATGATGAATAGCATTCGTGGGCCACTTACCTTTTGGGCTTTTCCTTCTTATTTGGGCTGAGCAAGTTTAAACCCAACAGGAATAACCGTTGTTGGGAATATCATAGGTAAGAATGAAGCCAATGCTGGTGGAAGGTGTTGAAGGAATAGAATCGGACATGGACAGTTAAAAAAATAATGGCATCGAATGGGATTCATGCATCGAATGCAAGGAAAGTAGCTCCTATCGAAAAGGCTTTGAGGTTTAGAATCTCTCTCCTTTTGCTCGTTGAGTAGATTTTCTTCTTTTTGTCCGGTCCGGTATCATAAAAGGGAATAGCTCTATAGGTGGGATAGCCGAGTCAGAAAAAAAACTAGATTAGATATAAAAATGAGTTAGAAAAAAAAAAGAAAAAAGAATACCTTTTATATTACCTGATCACAAATATAGATGTAGGAATCAAACTTCAAGCATTGGGTCTCCCGGCTCAGCTAATAGGGGTCATGTAAAGAAAAGGTTCAAAATCACGATCGATTCCTTTTTCAAATCCTGCTGGCACGAGCCCTCCCCGCGTGCCACAAATGACCTGAAGAATCCTAGAAAAAAATGGGAGGGAGCTAACCAAAGAGACATAATTGACTGCATTGATCTCTGTAGCTGACCAAAGCTTCTTATCCATTGCAAAGACAGCTGCAGAGAAAGCTGTAGCAGAACTAACCAAGACACTTTTAACCGAGGGTAAGGGCAAAATCACGGAGGTTTTGAGGGCACTGCTCGGCCGGGATTCTCTGCGGCTTCCTTATGGCGGTTCTACCAAGGAAAAGGTTAGCTCTGCAAACAAAAAGCACAAACATGTTTTACATTGCCTTTTCCACCTTTGCATGGCACAAAAGTGCAGCTCATCCGTAGTCAGGATATTATATTTTTCTTGAGGTATGCAAATTATCCCATATACTTGCTGCTAACTGAATATCATGGTACTTTGTTCGAGTAACGTGCAGTATTTTTGCGATGAACATTCTATTTTTAACAGCTCACTTGATTTTTTGCTGTTGTATTGCGGAAACAGGTTGAGAATCTAAAAGATAAGCATGTTCTATTGATCATTTTGCGCCTGGATAATAATCCCGTTGCTACCGAACAAATTAAGGCAGTTTCTGCCGGAATAACGAAGCGCCTGGTCAAGGTGGTATTGATCCTGATGGACAACCAGAGTGTTAAAGGACTCCACGCCATCTGTCCGTGCCACGTCAGCCGAAGTTGCCACGTCACCAGTCGCGCCACGTCAGCCCTAAACGCTCCAGACCCGGACGCCCGTTTGGATCACTCGACCCGCGCCGTGACCCGCTTCTCTGCGATCGCGTTCATCGTTCGTCCGAAATCCTTTCCATCGCCGACTGCGATTTCATTCCAGATTTAGCAGATCTGCTTGTATCTATTTTGTAAATGTTTTTCGATTCTGTAAATGATGTAAAGCATCATATATATTGTAATCGTTTTGTGAATAAGATTTATCGGGAAAAAAATTCTCACGCAATCACACTTTAGGGTTTATCTCTCTCACCGGATTTTTCACAAAATTTCGGTCACCTTCTCCGACCGTGTTTTTCTTTCATGGTATCACGAGCCCACGGCTAACCCCACCCTCCGATCCCCTCGATCATGTCTTCCTCCGACTCTCCCAAATCTGTCGAACCCTCCAACCCCACTTCCTCTGAATTCCTGATCATGCCGGTGGCCACGAACCCCTCTTCGCAGCCCGCCCCCCTTCCCCCTCCTTCCAGGAGCGCTTTGATGGCTCCAATTTTGTCATCTGGCGCACCCGGCTCCTCCCCTTTCTCATCTCTCACCGCCTCTCGACTCCGCTCCTGGCTCATCGTTCCCCGTGGCAGGTACTCTTTCACCAGCACCCTGATTGCTCTCACCTTCGAGTCTTTGGCTGTGCAGTTTTCCCATACCTTCGTCCCTATGCTCCCCACAAGCTAGCTCCTCGCTCCCAGGCCTGTGTCTTCTTGGGCTACCCGCCTGGCTTCCGAGGCTACCGTTGCTACAACCCTCAGACCCATCGCATCTTCATTGCTGCCGATGCTGTATTTCATGAGGACGTCTATCCTTATCAACGTCCCTCATCCCCTACCCCCTCTCCCTCCCCCTCCCCTCTCCCCACCTTGGTCCCTATTCCCGTCCCTCTCCCAGCGATTGCCTCTCCCTCTTCCCCACATCCCACCGATCCCCCAGATTCCCCCACTCCCATCTCCCCTCCCACATCTTCCCCGCCTTCACCACCCGCTCCTCCACCCGCTCCCCGCCCCGTCACCCGTCTTCAGGATGGCACCATTGCCCGTCGCACCCTCACTCGCAACCAGACCTATGCCCTCACTGCCTTTGCTCACCCTTACCCTGAACCCACCTGCTTCACTCAGGCTGTTCGTGATCCTCACTGGCGGGAAGCCATGGCTGCAGAGTACACTGCCCTCATCCGCAATGGCACGTGGGTCCTCGTTCTTCCTCCTCCCGATGCTCGTCCCATCGGTTGCAAATGGATCTTTAAAGTCAAGCTTCGCTCTGATGGTTCCCTTGAACGCTACAAGGCTCGACTCGTGGCGAAAGGCTTCCACCAGCAAGAAGGCATTGATTGCACTGAAACTTTCAATCCAATAGCCAAACCGGTCACTGTTCGCACCGTTCTCTCCTTGGCATATTCTCGTGGGTGGACCATCCGCCAGCTGGATGTCTCCAACGCCTTCCTTCATGGCCATCTCAATGAGGTCGTTTACATGGAGCAACCACCCGGATTTGTGGACTCTTCTTGTCCTACCCATGTCTGTCGCCTCCACCGTTCCCTCTATGGACTCAAGCAAGCACCTCGTGCCTGGTACCAGCGGTTGAGCTCGTTCCTCCTCTCCATCGGCTTTCTCATCTCCGCTGCTGACACCTCCCTGTTCACACGCCATACACCGCGGTACAACATCATCCTCCTCGTCTATGTTGATGATATTATATTGACAGGGTCCCCCCAAGCCCCCATTGCTGCTCTTCTACAGGTCCTTCAGCAGGAATTTGCTCTTAAAGACTTGGGTCCCATTCACTATTTTCTTGGGGTCGAGGTGCAACCTACTGTGGATGGTCTTCTTCTTCACCAGGCGAAGTTCACCCATGACATCCTTGCTCGTGCCAAGATGACTGATGCCAAAGCTGTGTCCACCCCATGCACTACTGACGATCCTCTCTCCCTGTGGAGTGGGGACCCCCTTCCTGATCCTGCTCTCTATCGTAGCATTGTTGGTGCCCTGCAATATCTCACTCTCACTCGTCCTAACATTGCTTATGCTGTCAACACTGCATGCCAGTTTCTTCACCGCCCCACCACCGAACATTGGCAAGCTGTTAAGCGCATCCTGCGCTACTTGGCTGATACTCCTCGCCTCACCCGCAGCTCCTCCACGTCTCTTCATGCCTTTTCTGATGCAGGTTGGGCCGGTGACCGTGACGATCGTCGCTCTATTAGTGGCTTTTGCATTTTTCTCGGCACCAACCTTATCTCTTGGAGCTCCCGCAAACAACGCACTGTTGCCCGCTCTAGTACTGAGGCTGAGTACAAGTCCCTTGCCGACACCACTGCAGAACTCATGTGGATTGAGTACCTCCTCCGCGATCTCCGTGCCTTGCCTCATTCTCCCCCCACCTTGTGGTGTGACAATCTCTCCGCTCTCTACTTGACCGCCAACCCCGTGTTTCATGCTCGCACCAAACACATTGAGATTGACTTCCACTTTGTTCGTGAGCGCCTCGCCCGTGGTCAACTCTACTTGCAGTTCATTTCCTCCGTAGATCAACCTGCTGACATCTTCACCAAAGGTCTCTCCTCTACTTGGTTTCGTCTTCTCCGTTCCAAGCTGACGGTACAATCTGCCCCATCAGCTTGCGGGGGGATGTTAAAGGACTCCACGCCATCTGTCCGTGCCACGTCAACCGAAGTTGCCACATCACCAGTCGCGCCACGTCAGCCATAAACGCTCCAGACCCGGACGCCCGTTTGGATCACTCGACCCGCGCCGCGACCTGCTTCTCTGCGATCGCGTTCATCGTTCATCCGAAATCCTCTCCATCGCCGACTGCGATTTCATTCCAGATTTAGCAGATCTGCTTGTATCTATTTTGTAAATGTTTTTCGATTATGTAAATGATGTAAAGCATCATATATATTGTAATCGTTTTGTGAATAAGATTTATCGGGAAAAAAATTCTCACGCAATCACACTTTAGGGTTTATCTCTCTCGCCGGATTTTTCACAAAATTCCGGTCACCTTCTCCGACCGTGTTTTTCTTTCACAGAGGACCGGCGATCTGCCGCAGAAGATGGAGAAGCTGAAGAATGACATAACATACTACACAGTGCGGAGCGACCTGCCAGAAAAGGGCATCAAGTTCATTGAGGAACGTTGGAAGTTTGAAGCATCGCCGAGGATGGTAATGATGAACCCAGAAGGGGAAGTTCTAAGCAAACACAAATTCAATCGCGAATTCAAACCGGAACCTATACGGCGCGTGACCCTGCCAACGCCCAAAGTAAAGCGATTTTAACAACTCTAGATGAATATACATGCATGCATCCTGTTCTAATCAAAATTCATAGCGTACCTTCTAATAGAAACTGAGTTTGGAAGTATGTCGTGCCTTCAGGAGAAACGTGTGTACGACTTGCAATGGGGAGGTGGTTTCTTCTATTGGAATGAGCGATTTTCCAAGATAGCAAAAGCTGTGGCTGTGGATAAGGTCTTGAAGGAAGCAAATGTTTGCATAAAGTATTCCGACAACCGTAATCTGATGCATAGCTACCGAAACGGCGAGGCTAAGTGGGCTAAGCTGAAGCGAGACAAGGATATAATCCGTGAGGGTCCCCAAATCCTGAACGTCCTCGAGGCGTTTGACAAATGGAAGGGGAATTTGACTCTGGAATCCTTCGAATGTTGCTTCAAAGATTACTTTGACGAGCTTCCTTCCTTAAAGTAAAACCCAGTATGGCATTTGGAATGCCTCTCATGGTAACATTATCAGCTTTCGGCGCTACCAATCAAGTATGTTCACTTGTCAGCAGCTTTAGGAACTTTGGGTTTGTAATAATAAAGTAGGGGAAACCTTTGTTACGTCAAAATAATGCAAGGTATCCGTGTCATCGTTGATCCTTTGCTGCAATTTGAGGGAAGTCTTTTTCCGAACAATTGCACCTTCTTTCTGTCTCTCTCTCTCTTCATACCCTTCTCTATTCTCTATTGTTTATGCTTGCTGTGGTTCATTACAGTTGTTGCTTTAAGTGAATGGCCTCAAATCTCGACTCAACAATTATTCTAGATTTAACTTCTTCTTTTTCTAACTATTCTTAGGTGTTAAGGGCCTTATTTTAGTATGACTAAGAATTTATTATGGCAAAAAGATCTAAAAGAAAATTTGTTGAGTTTTTAAATAAGTTTCAAGTCTTGGAAGCTGGAGTTTTTCGGGTCTGAAGGATTGGAAAAATCTACTTGATTACCGGAGCTCGTAGCTGAGGAAAGAAGGTTGCTAACAAGAGGAAAATCTGGAAATAAGGTGATGGGAATTTAGTAGCTCATGGAAAGACTCACGGAGATGGAAAGGAAATGTTCTTGTTCAGGTTATCAAAGGTAAGTGGTAAAAAGAAATTTTTGAGGAAATTCAAAAGGGGGTTTCGCGGTAATCTACAAGAGAAGAAAGCTAACTGATTTATTGCGAGATTGTCTCTCTGCCTTTTCTGGAAGAATTACACTTCCTGTGTTCAACGGTCGGGAGGAACAAGGATTAGCTATTTTGGTGTACAATCTCCAAGTTAGGAAGATGCCAAAAAATAATTGAGAACTTTTTATATTCAGGAGATTAAAACGGTCCCCACTTTAGAGTACGTCCATCGTCTTATCATGTATGATTATCATTATGTAAACAAATTTCACCTAAAACCATGGATCATTGATTCCAACATCGTGAGGAACAGCTCCAAGGACCTTTTTTGGGACCGACCGCCCATCCTATAAAAGTTTCACCTGACTAGGATCAGCATCATTACTGCGGCTGCAAAATCTTTTTGGATGCTGAGTTCAAGTTTTGGAAATAACATGACTAGTGCAAAAGATGAGTAAAAATGGACATAGTTGGTGTTCCATATTTGGTACTAACTCCTTCAAGATAAAGGAATTGCCCAATATTTTCTTCTCCCTCTTAAGCAGGGTTTGTGTCCAAGGCAGAATTTGATGAAATGTTGGTATGAATTTGCTCAAGTATCAAACTCATTCTTTCAAGGATATCAGTCGCAGTATCATTTTGAATGTATACATCAATAATGTCCTTCAATCCTAATGTGGACCGGTGAAGGCAGCAAAATGGTGTCGGAGTTGGATCGTCGGGTCATGAACTCGTGGTCGGAGGTCCAATTATTACTCATAATGCCATTATGATGATAAAGATATATCTTGTTTAAAATCCAGCGAAAAGGCTCATAAATCCATGCTGACGGATTAGATCAGAGTTTATGAATTTGAGAATTTTGTCACCACGACTTCTGCAAAATGTCAATATAAATATGACTAAGCACTCGTCCAATTCTTTGGTTGCATGAATCTTTCTTTTTCTATTAAGCTCTTGCAAGCTTTCAAGATCGTATTTATAAATCAAGATGACAATTTTAGATTGTTAGTGTTTGACCTCAGTTGCCCTACAAATGGAATGGAGCTGGTTATGTGAAACATGAAATATTAAGCATAATGCAGGTGGTTTTAGGTGGCGAAAACTATCAATTTAGTAGTGATAAAAATTGGTTTAAACAGAGATTTATATGTTGGTATTTTAGACTGCAAATGAACTTAAAATCATGCTGGTTTAAACATCGAAATTTTCCCCTACTTTTGGTGTTAGCTCAAATTCGATTAAAAAGGAAGAAATTTGAAGTTTGATTGAAAAACTAGTGAGAAGCTTAGAACACCAAGAAGAGCTTGAAAGAGCTCGTGTAGAGATGAGCTTCTTGCTACAAATGAAAAGGATACACTATTGATAACATTGAAAAAGAGAGCTAGTGTTTTTCCACACTGAGACCCTAACATTTAACCGACTACAAACAAGATAACACACAAAAGACAAGTTAAGGGAGAAAGAACGTGTGGATAAGGTGGGTGGGTCCCTTTCTCTAATTCCTTTGCCCATCATGACGAGTGGAGCCCACAAACTCATTAGCAGAACATGCATTCAGCTCGTTACTTCCTCCATTCAAGATTTCTAGCTCATTTATCATCAACGCCACTTGCTCCTGTTCATCAAGGAAGCCTGACACAAAATCAGCATCTTGCAGTTCCAAATCAAGCAGAACACCGTAGGGATCATTTAAAGGGCCGAAGGAAGGTAAAGGTCCTTCATTAAAATGTACTCCGTGGACCATAAGATGATAATTAGCTACTACATCCATTCCCATGGTGTGAAACATCGGATAATCTGAAACCTACAGTGGTGGATATTCTAGTACTGGCTCCAGACCTTCTGTATTAAGCAAGCCCATTCCATAATTGCTCATAGGCTAGAAACCATTAAGATTCATGTCTTGCAAAGGAGGAGAGAGAGGCTCAACCTTAATATTAACAATCGCTGCTGAGCCTGAATTCTAAAACAAGTTTACGTTTGGTCCATTATCAAAAGGCCACACAGAAATAGGTTACTGCATAGTTTGTTCATTTGTAGCCTAGTGTGAAGACTCTCCTACCTCGAAGACTGCTGGCAATCCAGTTTGTTCCTCCATTGACAAATAATTCTCAGGATCTAGTGCAAACGATAAAGAAGTTACAAGTTGATCAAGCTCAACTTCTAATTCCTCTTCAAAGTATTGTCCAAACTTTCCACCAAAATGCTCCTCAGGTGGAAATGGATACTGACATGTGTGATACAAGTCATCGAGGATAGTTGTGGCAAATAGAATGTTCTGAGTGATACAGTCTATCATAGGATGATCCGTAGGATGGATTGGGGATGACTTTCCGGATGATGCAGCTTCATTTGACGGGGAAGTTGATGAGGAATGATCCGAATTTACAACTAAGACATTTTCACTTTCAAAAATTCCCTGCAATCTCCTTTTTGGTTAACTGCGAACAGAAAAAAAAGAGCCATCGTTTCTTCTGAGGCCAAAGGGACGATCCCGAGAAAAGTCATCCTTGTTCGTAAACAAAATAACAAAAGAGAGAAGGAGATGGCAGCCAATGAAATAGCAGCGTTCCCTCCGGATTCAATATTTTCATCCTATTGACGAGCAACTTGGAAACCACTACCTAAGGTTGAAGAACGAGGGCATCACTCTGAGATTCAGATCATCCCCGTAATCGACTTCTTCAATTATGATCCTGAGGATCTGCCTGGTATTTTGTTTTATTCTCTTTTTTCTCTTCAAACTGAGCAAATTCTTTTTGGTTAACTTGATGATGGAAAATCCATGCTTCTTTAATGTTCTTGCTTGTTCGGAGATGAGCTGGCTGCCACAGACAAGGTTCCGACAGATTGAAATTATCCCACCAAAGGAGCAGTGTCGGCTGAAGAACTTTATTTTGAATTTTTGAATTGAGTTACGCTTATTTGAAATGTATCTTTATTGTATAGACCATGTAATATATAACCTTGGGAATCATTTCTCCCAATCTCTTCTTTCCTTCACATAAATTTTCATGGTATCAGAGCCAAAATCCTGAAATTTTCTGTAAACCGAATACTCACAGTTTCCTTTCTGATTCTTTCGAATCTTACCGAAAATTTTAGTTCCAAAATCGCTTCCGCTCAAAACCCACAAACTTCTCCCAAATTTTTTGTCCAACTTCAGCTCAAATTCACAAAAATCTGAGTTGCCCTTCTTTCCGACGCAGAAAACCTAATTTCTCGTAGAAGAAGACGACGGTTCAAAACGACGTCGTTCTTACCACTTATTCCCATGACGTCGTTCTGCCTCACAGCGCAGCGATGTTCATAAAAATGACGCCGTCTCGTTCACAACATGAAACGACGCCGTTCTCACTCACTGTTACTCACGACATGACGTCGTAAACAATCCAGTACGACACCGTTTTTGGCAACATGGTTGACCACCTCTCAGAGATTTCCGGCAGCCCTATCGGTGCCACTCCGCGGTACGTTCCACTGCATCGAAGCAGCGAAGCAGCGAAGCACCCTGCACCTACCAACGAAATGCTCCCACACCACCACAAAACGTTCTCACACCACTGCCGCCGTTACGTGCGGATGTGAACCAATTTAATGCTCGGATGACGCAAACCCTAAATTGCGCCGATCCGCTCTTTCTCCCAACTGGAGACACCAATTCGACCGCCCTCATGTCGATTAAGCTGGTTGGCATCTCAAATTATGCGGTGTGGTCAGAAACAATGCGAATTGCTCTATCAATCAAGAACAAAATTGCGTTCATTGATGGATCATTTCCCCAACCCGAGTCCGACTCTCCCGACCGAAGCTTATGGGATCAATGCAACGATCTATGTCGCGGTTGGATCCTCAACTCAATCTCTGACTCTCTTCACGACAGCCTCATCTACACCCGGAGTGCCGCCGCTATGTGGGCAGAACTCCGTGCCCGATATTACTAGATCAACCCGTCTAGGGTTTACGATCTCAACAATAAGCTTTGCCTGATTCATCAAGCTGGAGAAGGAATTTCAAAATATTTCGGCCATCTCCGTCAATTATGGGACGAATTCGACACCCTAATCGAACTATCCTCGCCGGAATTAGCGTCGTTCCCGCCATGGAAGACCCATCAGAATCGGATGAAGTTTTATCAGCTCCTCCGTGGTCTCGACGCCAGTTATTCAACCCTCCGAGAGCAAATTCTGATGATGAATCCGCTGCCGGATTTAATGCAAACCTATTCCATGATCTGCAAGGCGGAATATCGCCGGAACGTCGTCGGAAAAATGACGGGCGAAAGTGTATTTGTTGCAACGAATTCAAACTTTGACATAACAAGTAACCTATCAAGCGTTGCACCTTTTGCGGCGAAAAATTTTTCAGGGACGACTTCTAGAACTGGTCGTTCAACGGAGCACGACGCGTCGTACTCACATCAAAACGACACGTCATTTTCACTGAAGGCTCAAAACGACAGGTCGTTTAAAGTAGTTGAAAATTGTGATTTTTATGGAAAAAAAGGGCATAAAAAGGAGGTCTGCTAATGATTAACTGGCCCTCAATGTGAATACTGCAAAATTTATGGGCATGAAAAAAGGGAATGCTACAAATTGAACGGTTATCCACCGGACCACAACAATCACAACGAAGAGGCAAATGCAAATTTAGCAGCCGGTGAAAGTGATCAAGTTCTCATCACCAAAGCAGAATTCCAGCATTTTATCAAAATCCTGCATGACGATCAGGATTCACAAGCCCACCTTGCAGGTATTTCTGAATCCCTAAAATATTGGATAATCGACTCAGGTGCTAGTGATCATATAACTGTAAATTTTGAATATCTTGATTCTGCTGTTTCATATGCATCTAGATCTAGGAAAGTTAAATTTCCGAATGGTGATAGTACTATGGTTACATATACTGGAGACATTCCCAGATCCAAACATCTTAAATTAGATTCAGTCTTATACTTACCTGATTTTAAATTCAATCTAATTTCTGTGTCAAAATTCTGCCTCCAAAACAACTGCAAAATCATTTTTTATGCTGAATTTTGTGTATTTCATGACCTTTCGACGAGTGAAGTCAAAGGGCTTGGTAGAATGAGAAATGGACTTTATTATTTTGTGTCATGTCCTGGCAAGAAAATCACACACTCTTCCAGGCATAGCCTATCTTTTGTAAACTCTTTGTCAGCATGTAGTGCTTCAAATTTAAAACTTTGGCATTGTAGGCTCGAACATATGTCTGATGCCAAGTTTAAATTTATCAATGAATTGAGCTTTCATGATGTTCCTCAAAATAGCTCATGCTCTATTTGTCCACTTGCGAAACAAACTCGCAATCCTTTTCCTACGCACGATAATAAAGCGCAATCCATTTTTGACCTAATTCATGTTGATGTTTGGGGACCATACAAGATACCCAATCATGATGGGTCACGCTACTTTCTCACTATTGTGGATGAATTTTCTTGAGGAACATGGATGTTCCTTATGAAAGTCAAAAGTGAGACATTCTCACGACTGGAAGAATTTCTTAATCTCATAAGAAACCAATTTTCTCGAGAAGTTAAGCGTGTTAGGACAGACAATGCCCTTGATTTTTTCAATCATAACACAAAACAATTATTCTCTTCACGGGGAATCATTCATGAAAGTTCGTGTGTACACACTCCCCAACAAAATGGTGTTGTTGAACGTAAACATCGACACATTTTAGATGTTGCACGAGCTTTGAAGTTTCAAAGTAACATGCCAACTAGGTTTTGGGGTGAATGCATACTCACCGCCACATATTTGATCAATAGAATCTCTTCCTTTGTTCTCAATGGAATCACACCTTTTGAGAAATTATATGACAAACCACCAAAAATTTCTCACCTTCGAGTTTTTGGATGTCTTTGTTATGCCACCATGTTGGAGCACAAAGACAAATTTGCCCCCAGGGTTATCCCTTGCATACTCATGGGATACGCTCGTGGGCAAAAAGGATACAAATTATATGATCCCGAGAGACGACGATTCTTTGTTAGTCGGGATGTACGTTTTCATGAAGACATTTTCCCTTTTTCACAAATAGAGGTCAAATCTCATTATCCACTACAAGCTCCTTTGACTAATCTCGATGTGGAGGTTCCTGAGCAATAACCTCACCTCCAGCCCTCACTTGAGTTACCTACTCAGACACCACCTAAAGATCACTCTACACCTACCATAACGCCACAATTTGATCGCACCCCACTTCCTCTACCACCATCTTCTGACTCCTATAATGTCTTTATAGATGAAGACATTGAGGAGATCACACCATTCACAGAAACCCCACCAGTAAGTCCTGCTCAAATAATTCCCAGAAAATCTACTCGAGAAACCAAACCACCATTTTGGTCAAAGGACTATGTTTGCCCTACTATCAATGTCTTAGAAAGTGAATCCTCTATATATCCACTTTCATCCTTCATCTCATATGACCACCTTCCAATTGACAGCCAACATTTTATTGCATCTATCTCCACTGATGTGGAACCATTCTATCACCATGAGGCTGTTAGCAATCCTAGGTGGCAAGAGGCCATGAAACAAGAAATCAAAGCATTAGAGGATAATGAAACTTGGGAACTTGTGGACTTACCGATTGGACAGAAACCCATTGGTTGCAAGTGGGTTTATAAGATTAAGCACAATGGTGATGGTACAGTTGAGAGGTACAAAGCCAGACTAGTGGCCAAGGGATGCAGTCAAAAAGAAGGCATAGATTATCATGACATCTTCGCACCAGTTGTTAAGCACATCACAATTAGATGCGCTCTCTCACTAGCTGCTCAAAATCAGTGGGAAATTCATCAGATGGATGTTAGCAATGCATTCCTACAAGGAGACTTGAATGAAGAAGTTTATATGCGACTTCCACCAGGAGATCCAAATGAGAAAACTGGAAAAGTATGTAGGCTCAAGAAATCTTTATATGGATTGAAGCAAGCATCCCGGCAATGGTATGCCAAGTTTATAGAGGCCCTTCTAGCAATTGGGAATCAGGACTCTATGCATGACACCTCTCTCTTTGTTAAGAAACGAGGTAAATTAATTGTCCTTCTCATGATTTATGTTGATGATATCATTATTATGGGAAATGACACAAATGGAATTAAGGAACTGAAAGCACACTTGCATTCATCCTTTCATATTAAGGACTTGGGAGATCTCAAGTTTTTTCTTGGTGTTGAAGTACTTCGTGATAATAAAGGCATTCACTTGAGTTAACGAAAATACATTCTTGAATTGATAGATGAGATGAGGCTTGGGGGAGCCAAACCAGTTGAAAATCCCATGGACACGAACTTATCATTGACAACAATCAAGTTTGATCAAGGAGCTCTAGTACCTAGGGATGATGATCCACCATTGAAGGATTCATTAAAATATCAACAACTCATTGGAAAGCTAAATTATCTTAATGTCACAAGGCCAGACATCTCTTACACAGTTCATAACTTAGCTCAGTTTATGCACTCACCCAAGAAATCTCATTGGGAAGCTGCAATACGTTTAGTAAAATACTTGAAGAGTTGTCCTGGCACATGTCTACTTATCCCTTCATCCGGAGGTTATCATATGCGAGCTTATTGTGATTCTGATTATGCCACATGCAAAATGGGAAGAAAATCATTGACGGGTTTCTGCATCATGCTTGGAAACACGTTGATTTCATGGAAAAGCAAGAAACAAGGTGTAGTATCACGATCATCTACAGAAGCAGAATATCGAGCTATGGCCATCACTACTTGTGAAATTTTCTAGTTGTTAGGTCTTTTAGGAGACATGGGACTCAATGTTCCTCGGCCAGTGACTTTGTATTGTGACAACAAAGCCGCCATGGCACTTGCTGCAAATCCAATGGTTCATCAGCGTACCAAGCACATTGAAGTTGATTGTCATTTCATTCGAGAAAAAATTCGACGTGGAATTATAAGAACAGATCATGTCGGCACGATGGACCAACCAGCAGATATGTTGACTAAAGCTCTAGGAGCCAATCAGCATAACCATCTCCCTCGCAAGCTGAATGTAACTAATTCTTATCTACCATCAGCTTGAGGAGGGGTGTTCGGAGATGAGCTGGCTGCCATAGACAAGGTTCCGACATATTGAAATTATCCCACCAAAGGAGCGGGTGTTGGCTGAAGAACTTTATTTTGAATTTTTGAATTGAGTTACGCTTATTTGAAATGTATCTTCTGATCTATTCCTCTATAAATGGAATTGTATAGACCATGTAATATATAACCTTGGGAATCATTTCTCCCAATCTCTTCTTTCCTTCACATAAATTTTCATTGCTAAATTAAGCATTCTCGACTACAAGTTCAGAGAATAGCCAGTGGTTCTTCTGCAGACGCCGCGACGTGCCGTACTGGAATACCATTGGTCTCTGCCGCATTACGTCCTTCAAAGCCGGATTCTGGATGACCACTGGTTTCCGCTTATTGGGACCTAGGAGAGATTATATGAGCTTGGACTTAAGTTACTTACTATTAGGTTGAGTTTTTACAAAATAGTTATCCACTGGTTTCCGCTTATCGGGACCTAGGAGAGATTATATGAGCTTGGACTTAAGTTACTTACTATTAGGTTGAGTTTTTACAAAATAGTTATCCACTGGTTTCCGCTTATCGGGACCTAGGAGAGATTATATGAGCTTGGACTTAAGTTACTTACTATTAGGTTGAGTTTTTACAAAATAGTTATGTTTTATTTCTTTTAAATAAGGTTTATGATTTGAAATAGTCAAAACCTAGTTATGATAGGAGTCAAAAATCTAATTGATTTAGGAGTCAAAAACCTAGTTGTCTTAAGATAAGAGTCTAAGTAGTTTTAAAAAATGTCCAAAACCCAATTGATTTAAGAATTTGAAACCTAATTGTTTTGGGAATCCAAAATCCAATTATATTAGACTAAAAATTAGGCTATAAATAAGGGACAATAAGAAAAGATAAAGTCACGCTTATTGAAGAGATTAAAACCTTCACTTGACTTTCATAATTGAGGAAGCTTTAGTTTTAGCAGAAATTTTCCTCTACTTTTGGTGTTAGCTCGGATTTGCTTAAAAATTCCTTGCAATCTTATTTTCGGTTAACTGCAAACAGAAAAAAAAGAACCATCGTTGCTTCGTGGCGGGAGAGAGGAAACGGAAAAACGCCATCCATCGTTCCTAAACAGAAAGAGATGGCAGCCTATGAAAGTGCACCGACCCCTTCGGATTCAATATTTCGCCCTACTGACGACCAACTTGGAAGCCACTACCTGAGGTTGAAGAACCAGGGCCATCACTCGGAGATCCAGATAATTCCCGAAGTCGACTTCTTCAACCATGATCCCAAGGATCTGCGGGGTATTTTTCTTTTTTTAATTCTCTCTTCAAACAGAATAAATTATTTTTGGTCAAGTTGACGATGGCAAATACATCTTTAATGTTCTTGCTAAATTAAGCGTTCTCGGCCATAATTTCAGAGAATAGCCAGTGGTTCTTCTGCCGTCGAGACGCTGCGTACAGGAATTCCTCTCCTAGAGCAGGCGGATTCTGGCTAACCACTGGTTTCCGCTTCATTTCCTCCGAAGGTTTGATCAGCAGGAAGTGGACCTCAGTCTTCTACAAGGGCGTTGCTCCCTACGGCGAGCGCACCAAGTGGATGCTGCATGAATATCATGTCATCATGGAGAACAACAGCCCTCGCGAGGTCAGATTCTTCTTTCTTCTCGCATTATATACACATTACATATGAACATGATGATTAATATAATTTTTGTATATATAATTTATTTAAATTTATTAAGTCAATGTTGTATGTGTGTAGATATCTTACACGTTTTTTTATTAAAACAACCAGGTAAATAAATGATAAGTACGCTACAATATTGATTCTGCTATTTATAATAAAGTAACCTTGATACTTAGGAATACCAATTCATAGTCCTTCTCCTTTTTCAATCAGAATATATGCAAAATGTGGTTTTCCGACTTTTGTTATGTAGGCCAAATCTGTGACCCCGCTCATTATTTTGCTGTTATAAACAAGCTATTTGTTACAACAAGTGGTGAAATCTGTAATTGAGCAGCTTTTATTTTAGGGGGGTTAATAAATCTGGACATTCCTCTCCCTCTAAATGTCATAAACATTAGACTAGGAAGAAAATTTCCTTTAAATCTAGATGCAAAATGAGTGATTTTTGTTTGCTTAATTTTTTAGCCCTTTTCGTCAGCTGGAAAAATTATGGTTGATTTTTTTCCTAGGAAAATTACTTCTTTTTCATATTTGTTTAGAATATCATCTGCTAATAAAAGAAACCATAAGATTGTTTTGAATGATGAATTATGTCGATGAATGTTCTGATTGCACCCTTTATCAATATCCAAATTTTAAATAGGTGAATTGACTTGACTCTCTGAAGTTGTTGTAATAGTTTGTTAATTGAAATATGAATTTTGAATCAATTTTCTGATTTTTTTTCCCCCCTTTCCTTCTATCATTACTTTTTAGCTTTTTCTTTTTCCTATAATCTTCTCCCTCTCCTTGCAAGGACAAAGTACTCTCTCTTTCATCGTTAATAATACTTTTCAAACATAATTTGTCAGTACGTTGTCAAATATGTTTTTGACAAAAAAAGAAAATTTTAGAGTTTCGAAAAATCTTAAAAAATTCACCCGTATTCGTATGGGAATATTTTAGAATATAAGTTTCTACGTAAAATAGATTACAAACATTTTTTTTCTAATATAAGATTCTTCCATCCATTGATTAGAATCTATGCCTTTTTTTTTTGTTCAACCCCTCTTTTTACACTGAAAAAAATGTAACTAGAGCTTTCTATGTATTCCATAAAAGAATTGAAGAAATTATATGCTATCTAATGAAATCATTGATCGAATTAAAAAACCACCTTATGAAGCTAAATAATAAAATTGAAAACGTATAGAAAGATTTGGTGAAAATTTAAAATTCATAGAATTATTTAGTAATTTGTCCTTTCTGGATTTTTTTTCCTTATGTGAGTATTTGATTTTTATTTTTTATTTATTACGACACACATTCACCCAACTTACACACACCTATGTGGAATCCTAAATCTTATAGCTAAAGTCCTCACAAACTCATCACTTGAGCTAGCTAACTAACAATGAGTATTTGATATTTGTTATCCAAATAATTTTATTTTTTTTCCATGTAAAGCTTATTTCACCCATTTTCATATGTAAATCCTATCAAATATTTTTTTACCTTCTTGATGGGTATCGACCAATTTTATTTTATTTTTTTTAAGAATCTGGGTTCCAATTCTATCATTAGGATTTGGGAACTTAAAAGTTAATTGTGAGATAAGCATTTGGGTGTAAGGCCTAAATTAAGACTTCAACATGGTGCTGGCCAAAGGGACTTTGGATTGTTATTGTTAAGGTGTGTGGACCCATGTATAAACCAGTTGGTAATTGATGAAAAAATATCATCACTTATAAAGTTAATGATCCATACAACATTGATGTGGGACAATGCTAACCTTTATCAATTATATTTTCACTTTTCCTCCATCCAACCTTCTCTAATTGTTTTCTTATAAACTATGTAGCCTTCTCGCATTATATTAAAAATGTCATATATCACTACCAGATTAAATCTGTTAACTCTTTTTAATACATACGCTAAGATAATTTTTGAGATATTCTCTGTATGTCCTTTAAATTTAGTGAAACTTTTTCCTTTCAAATTTTTGTTGGAGGATGATTATGTTTTATAGTAGATTAGGAATAGAAATCATTACATTCATCGAGAAATATTTCACTATAATTACTTGTGAACATTATTTATTTCTCATAGGGCATCAATGTATTAAAACGGGGCACCTTGCATGATGTGACATTCATAGAAAATGTCATTACAAAACTCTTTCCCAAAATCCTTTTCTGCCAAACCTTATTTGCTTCTCTTTTACAAATTTTGCAGGATGATTTCGTTCTGTGCCATTTGACCAAGAAGGAAGGGTACCAAGATGGTGGTGACATGATATACGACGTAAATGCTTATCTTCGTCACTCAACAGCCTATTCTGGTGACCTAGCACGTCCAGTTCTTACTATGAAAGAGATAAGGCTACGGCTAGGTATAAATCAGTACTAGACTAATAACATTCATATAAGCTATAAGTATCTTAGCAGGAGAGGGTCTTTGATGTTAAGGTTTCTAGTTTAAACACCCCTGCTTCCCTTATCTGATAAGAGGAATAATAAAAAACAACAAAGCAAAAAAGAGGCCTCTGCAACATGTCAATAAAAATATGGTAAGCGCTCGCCCAAATGATTGGTTGCATGAATCTTTATTTTTCTATCAAGCAGTTCCTAGCTTCGAATCATAATTATTAATCGGGATGACAATTTTAATTGGTTGTGTTTGACCTTAGTCTCCTTATTAATGGGAAGGAACTAGCTGTTTGAAACTTGAAATATCAAGCATAATGTAAGTGGTTTTAGATGGTTTCAACTATGGATTTAGTCGTGATAAAAATTAGTTTAGACAGATTTATCTATTGGCATTTTAAAGTACAATGAACTTGAAATCATGTTTGGTTAGTCATTACAATTTTCGTTTTCTATGATCTATATTAGTGTATTTTCTTTTCTTTTCTCAATGCAGAATACTTTGCAGAAACAAGTGGAAATGAAGCAATTGAAAAGCAGACTTCAGAGACACAAGGAGAGTTGTTAGTTATTGAAGCCGCTGATTCTAAATTGAAATCTCGTGAAATAATTGAAAAAAGTGGGGAAGAATGTGAAGCATCTCAATCATGTCCCACGGACAATAGGTTAGAATTAAAAGAGCTGCCAAAGGATGTGGATTGGAAGAAGGACGAAGAGATTTGCTTGACAGATGGGGAGTTACCTAAGAATCCAAGGAGTCCTAGGCTCTTGACATTGTCTCTTCAAGGAAACAAAAGAGTAAGAAAGATTCCAGAGTCATTTTTTTATTACATGCCTGCACTCCAAACCCTAGACTTATCTAGTACTAGTATTAGATCTTTGCCAGACTCCATTATGACATTGGTTAGCCTCAAGAGATTGTGGTTAAAAGATTGTCATAATTTCATGAAGTTAATGCCCAAGGTTGGAGCACTTAATCAGCTAGAGGTCCTTGATCTTGAAGGGACAGATATTATAGAGTTACCTGAGGAGATTAAGAAGTTAACCAATCTCAAATGTTTGAAAGTGTCTATTTGTTCATTTTCAGGTGAGAGTTTGAGTGACATGCAATCAAATGTAGGGGTGCATTGTGGCATAATTTCGGAATTGTCTCATTTAAATAAGTTGAGTATTCGTGTGAATCCAGATGACAAATGGTGGATTGCATGTGTGGAGTCCATTGTTGCTGAAGTATGTTCCTTGGAAAGTTTGAATAGTCTGGAATTCTTTTTTCCAAGTGTGGAATTGTTGGGCCAAGTTCTGCTGAAGTGGAAATCTACATCATTGTCACATTTTAGATTTACTGTTGGCCGTTATGTTAGGAGGATTTTGTCTCGACTTCCATGCAAAGTTGAGTTTGAGCTGGAACAACAGGAGAGATGTTTGAAATTTATAAATGGTGAGGATTTACCTAAAGATGTTAAAAGGGTGTTTCAAAACTCAACTGCATTTTTCTTCGAACGGCATGCAACTGTTAAGAAACTATCAGAATTTGGGATTAGGAACATGGAGCATTTAAAGTGTTGTGTAGTAGGAGAATGTAATGAGGTTGAAGTTCTGATAGATGAAGCAGATATTCAAGAAGAAGATAGAGAAGTAGTGGCTTGTGAAGAAGATGAAAGCACTCATGAACCTAAAAGGATTGTTCTTGGATCACTCGAATATCTTTATATTTATTATATGAAGAATCTAACGAGTATATGGAAGGGGCCAATACAATCGCAATGTTTATCTCATCTGAAGATCTTGGGACTGCGGACATGTCCCCAGTTGACCACTATTTTCACCGAAGGGTTGCTTTGTAACCTTAAAAGGTTAGAAGAGCTCACAGTGGAGGATTGCCCCTCAGTCACGGCATTGGTAAAGCATGAAACTCCAAATGATAATCAGGCCTCTTACATCCTCCAAAATTTGAAGAAGATTATGCTCCATTACATGCCTGGATTAGTTACTATCTCTAGTGTTCCACTCATCACACCAAACTTGGAATTGATGAGTATCTATTACTGCCCAAATCTTAAGAGCTTACGCGTTGAGGAAGAATCCAGAAACTCTTTGAGAGGAGTTGGTGGGAAGCACTAGAGAGACATGATGGCCACAATTATTTGGATGACATTTTTGTTCCAATCAGCGGATTGGACTGATGAGTGCTTAAAGTTTTCCCCTATTTAGTTTATCTAATAGTAAGTTGTAACAGTCATTAACTGCCTGCTCTCTGCTATGCTGATATGCTTGTACTAAATATACATTTAGATCCTCTTAAGTGGATGATGGTCCCTGTGGACCAAAGCATTTTCCTTGTGCCGTGTTCCAAATTGCTCAATTCCTTGAGATAATGGATCCATTGCCTTTATTGTTCAAGTAGAAGACAATTTGGCATGCATCACATGTCGCCGAAATTTTGTTTTGTCACCACTAGAAAATTTATGTGTGGAAAAAGGAATTGAATTTGTTGTAAATGAGGTGCCAATGTTTTCTTCTACTTTCACCCCTGCCTTACCTGAGAAATCATTTTAACGATAGTTGAGGGAATCTTGTGGCATACAGGGAGTCAAGGCGTCTGGCCTTTTTAATGGGATAGAGCTTAGGTACATATTGGTGTATAGTTAGGACTTGTCCTAAAGCTATCTATAAATATGATGTTATAAAAAATTTTATGTTTATGGTATCATTCAGTGCACTGTCAGAGTGACAAAAGAGAAATTGTCAAAGAGGAAAGCTTTTTTAGCTGCACCTAAGCATATGAAAACTTCAAATATAAGGATAATTTTACCCAAGTCATGAAAAACTTTCGATGTTAATCTAAGTTTATTGTATGCATATTTACCGTACAATTTGTGCCCATCTCGCAACAAAAATTATTTCTACTCTTGGGAAATTACTTTGAAGAAAGCAGTAGCTATGAAGCCTTCTCCCCCCAATGAATGAAAATAAAGTACGCAGCCTCAGAAGTTACAAAGGTTTCTCAACTTTGTTACAATGATCGTGCGAAAAATATGACTTCAAATCATATTTTTCGACCAAAATGACGTGAAATTTACTCCCCTAAGTAAGCAAAACTTGATCCTTTCAGCTCCAGAGTTCCTGATGTCCACTTTGAACTTTCTGAGTTCCCGATACTTGCCTCCCTTTCTTGTCAAATCCTGTTAAGAAAAAAGCGTATTTACCATTATTGAACTAATAGTTTCTACAATGTTCCACATTAGCTTCTGTTATTGTCACCCTAGTCTACCCTCTGATCACCTCATACGTCCCACCACAATCCCAGAAACCAATGGAGTTCAAGGAAAGTGGTGCAAAGTATAGAGACTGTCCAGCATTATTTACTAAAACAAAACCGACTACCAAGTGCAACGTCATTGTAATTTGAATTCTTTATTTAGTGAATTTAACTGTAATCAATTTTTTCTTTCAAGATGTCAACAAACCTAACCGGATCACAGTGTTTTATGACACCACTTATAGATGATTTGATAAACCACAAGAAAATTGAGGTACTCTAGGAATACCACCAAAAAAACTGGCAACCTTTCTTTCTTACTAGTGACTTGAAATCCGAATCCATCTACCTAAATTTTTAATTTCTCTGAAAACACATCTTTTTTCCGTTAGGAAGAGAATTGATGCCAACTCTATGATGCACATATTATGATCTGTATTATCTATAAACAAACGTGACAACGATGTAATTGTGATCGGTGTAGGCTTATGCACCGTTTAAAAGACTTCAAAAAGTTCCCTCTTTAGGCAGCTTTAAAAGACCAAAAGCTTTTCAGAATCCAGAACCTTTAGCTAATTAATGAATCTTCTTCACTTTTTGTTTGGTCTTACTTTCATTCTACATTGTACATTTGTAAAGGTTATATTTCCTTTTCACCAAACTAGTGAGGGTTCTGTTTCTGAATTTTGGATGGTGAATTTTCCAAAAGGAGTCCACTGCTTTTGCAAGATGCACCAAGGAACAAGTTAAAGGCTCAAATGTTGTCTATGTGAAGGGGAAAATATTCTATTTTTCTACTCACCTAAAACTTCAAACACCATGTACACAACCAAAACATAATATTCATAACACACCATAGATCCAAATGATTATCCAAACTAGGTCTAACGGTGTTTTGCCCCAGTAACACATCGATTTTGAAGTCCTTAAGAACAGAGGTGGGTGTGGCAGGTCAAAAGTCTTTAAAAAGGTAAGATTTACCATCAAAACTAGAATAATGAAATCTGTAAAATTTATCATCAAAGATTTATGAGAAGCATGGGCACTCACAATGCAAAATTGGGTCAATCTCATACGTTGGTAGGATTTCAAACACTCTAAAGTAATACTGTAAACTAATTGCAAATATAACCCAATCACGTCAAGAATAAAATGCATATGAGACTTACATAAGATATTATCTTAACAATGAAAAAAAACATAAGGATCCTAATTCTTACAAACTGAAAATCAATGAAGCAAACATTCTTACTACCAACTTATACATGTGAGCACATCATATGTTTTTGTGTGTACAATGAAAAAAAAATACTCATAACACATCATGGCCTAAAATCATCAATGGTTTTCCTTAATAGCCTATTGAAAATTAGAGGTACTTAAGATAGGTTGGGCAACTCAAAAGTCATCTCCTTAAGCAAGACAACTCTCTTAACTAGGACAATTAGCTCATCACAAAGATTTATGACAAGCATGAGCATTAATTATCCAACAATGAGACCAATCAAAAACCTTCAAGTCTACCGAGTGTTGCAATCATGCCGTCAGAGAAGATCTTCCTTAGGCTTGGACATTTCTGTAAGGCTAGAGCATTTAGGGCTTACGAAGACGCGCAGCGACACTTTTAACCATTTCTGCAGTGTGGCTTTTAAGGAAGACCCATGCAGGGTGAACGGGGCGAAGGCTTTAAATTTTTGGTGTAAAAGATGGGGTTTCTGCGAGAAAAGATGGGAGCTAGAGCGGCCGGAATAGGGGGGTGCATGAGCGGCAACGACGATACAACTCGAACTTTGATCCGTAAAAGTATCTCGTCGCTTTTATGTCATGGATCAAATTAAAAACGAATAATCCTTGAGAAATTGAATCAATTTCTCAAGAACATGAAGAACACGAAGAACCCTAATAATATCTAAAAATGAAATACTTCAATTCGATGATGTGTTTGTACAAAACGATGTCTAATTTATAGACATATCACAAACGTATACAAAAGGAAATAAGAAACCCTATATCAATCTGATCTTAATTACATAATTTCAAATCTAGGTTTTGGAAACCCAATATCAATCTATATCAATCTATTTTGAATTTGAGGTTGGTGAATGATGAACCTGGACATGATTCGATAGCTTGGAGGAGGCGCTCGATCTTGGATGAGAAAGGAAACTTTTCCGGTGAGATTTGCCTATCCAGCGGTGCGCAGATCTGGTTGGAGATTGCGGATAGGAGGGCTGCGCGTCGGGGAAGAGAGGTGCAGGGCTGACGTCGACTTGAGGTGCCACGTGGAAGGCTGACTGTTTGATGAAGGTTGACATGGCAAGATGGGGTGCTGACGTGGCAATGTTGACGTGGACTGCTGATTTGTCTCTTAACAGATCGCAAAATCAATCTCTTCCGAGAAAGCCTTCCAGAACACCGCAAAAGCTGATTTGCATAAAGTGCAATTGGTGCTAACTGTTCGGATGGTGCTGCTTCTCCATAGTTGAACTTCACAAGGAATGCCATTTCCAATCACGAAGATAGTGCTCTATCACGTTCGAGGATGGAACCTTAAAGTGAGAGAATATGGAGACTTCGGAGAAAGAGATTATGGGTGAACGTGTGCTATATTAAATAGATAAGTGAGAAATATTAAGTTCATATGTTTACAAGGTACTTGAAAATTCTAATTATTATTTTTTTATTATATTTATAAAACTTCTATCATTAGAGCTGCTATGATGGATCTTTGACGAATCCTTTGATGAGAGTGAGGTAGCCAAACTCTTTTGTTTCCCGGGAAAAGAGTTATGAGGAGCTGCGATCCTTTTGGTAGCCAAGATTTTCGTTTCCTTCCAGGAAAAATAAGAAAACCTTCCAGAACAAAGATAGAGAGATCCCTCCCTTGTGCTTGGGAGAGACACGGCGAGCGAAAGGAAACCGAGTATGAGAAACCGCCGTCAACCAAGCAAATGCCACAAAAGTTTCTGACATTGCCATGAATCAAAACCAGCGTTTTTTTTTCCCAGGCGAGAAAACCCCATTTTGATGTTCAAGCTGTGAATTTATCAAGAGTAGAATTTGGATTTAGCTAAAATATTCGATATACACTCGGTTTTCTTCCACCTTCTAGCATTAGTCCATCACTCCATAGCTAAAATATGTAGCTAAGATATTTGGTTTCTTTTAATGCGGCGTACAAAGAACAAAACTATATATCCTCACAATTTATATCTTCCTAACAAAACTTTAAGGACTCCACTCCATAACTCAAAGCTATCTTTCGGTCTAAAGGATTTTGCTACCTTTCTCTAATAAAAGTGATAAGCCACCACACTTACTAGCTACTAATTGAGGTATTGATTTTAACTGTAGGAACATTTATGTTTTGATCCACTTATTTTATGAACACTTTATATGCATCAGCTTCACACAATTATTTGAACTTAATTTGTCTCAGCCAGTGTGATTCCTCATAACATAAAGTTATTTTGCTCCCTGTATTAACATTTTATAGTTTCTCTTCAAACCTATGCTTCTTCCTTTTCCTATCACACATTTGCACAGCTCCTTCCCCAGCCCACCACCACCCAACCCAAAAAAAGATATAAGCCTTATTCAAAACAAGAATTTAAAATACTTGTAACGTTAAAATGAAGAACAAGCTCACACTTTATATCGCAAACATCAATTTAGACTACAATACCAATGAAGAGACGTTCCGTCAAAAGATGATAACTAAATTTAGACAAAAACATAATAATAGATTCCACAATCTAACAAAATGACTTAAACATATGCCTTAGTTTTTAATCAATTAAGACTTATTAATTCATCACCATATACTTTTTTATTATTTCTTCAAAAAAAAGTTCCTCTATATTTTTTAAGATCACATTCACTTGTGAAATTTTTTTACGAATTATTTATTATTTCTAATGTATAACCCTAAAACTAGTTCTAGTTTGAAAACATATTTTCCAATTGATTCGGTTCATTCAGGCACATGCATCTCGAGGCAAGTTGTACTTTGTATCAATAAAAATTTGCTTTCAAGTCTTTAGCCTACTAAGTCTTGTTAAACAACATTGATAATGTGAGGAAGCCCAACCCTACCCAGAGTTTAAATGACTTGAAAATTGTCTGTTTGTTCTTAATCACATTATCAATGTTGTTATGACAAACATGTGCTATGAACTTTATGCAGGGGAGACTAATTTCTTGAACCTAGGGATATGATAATATATAAGAAAGTATAAATTTATTTAGAAGTCCACAAAAAATTAAAGAAGCTTTTTCTCTTCACAAAGGGAATTTTTAAGCAAAATTTTAATAATATAAAATTTATAATCAAGTTTTTAGCATAGCCACATGTATACTAAACTCAGTCCTTCTCTCCTTTTACTGTTAGAAAATCATTTTAATGGTAGTCATCGACTAAAAGACTCCCCTTGTAGGCACGACTGCCTTATCTGAACCAAAGGCTCTCTGTTGCATGCATAGAAAGTTGGAATTTGTGAACTTAGCCTCTTCTACCTGCTCTACATAAGGGCGCGCTCATCTCCTACGAACCAACACCCACGCAAGGATCCACCAGATACGCCACCGTAACCAGAAGAAGAGAACACACACACATGTCCCAAATGTGGGATGTAAACAACCTAAAAACTTTAAGGAACACAATATTATTTTATTGATAAGCTACTAATACAACAAACTAACTTAATATTTTCGGCCACTACCACGAGAAGAAACATAAGTGATCAAGGAGAAACAATTTTTTCTTTTCTTAGTTACAATTTATGTTTTTAGTGCTTGTTTTTCAAGAATTGCTTCTACAAGAAGCTTCTTAGGAAACTTGAAAAGCTTACAAACAATCCACACAAAAAGCAAAACCCCTTAATGTTAGTTTAACAAATTTTGTTTATTATCATGATCCTACTTTAAACAAAGATAAAATGGTCATGATTTTAGCCTATTCTCAAAGATAAGTGTTCGTAGAAATTTTACATACAAGTGAAAATATCAAACAAATAATACAGTGAATATTAAACTAATTAATTAATAACAATAAGTTATCCCTAGGACTTGTGTTCTAGCTTGTCCCGAGAACCCAAAAGAAGGTTGCAACAAGATGATAGGCAAAGAGGCTAGTTAAACATGAAACAACTAGTAAGGAGGCTGCAGCAAAGCATCATCAACGTTTGGTGAGGCTAGGTTAGTCATGAGACATTTTTTATGATTAGTCAATAAAAGATCAAGCTTGGACTTTGGGCAAATATTAAACAATAGGATTTCACATTGAAGAGAAAAAGACTTGTAATATGTGTTAGAAATTTGGACAATTTCTCTCCTCAATAAAGGAGATGTGAACACTTTCTTTTTTCTAAAATAACTTAATCAAAGACAAGAAAAGAATGGAAGGATGTCCCATTGGCTTAGTGCTAAGCTAAGGAGTTTTGGCCTGCGAGTTCACTAGGTCATGAGGCATTTTCTGTGATTAGTCAATAGACGATCAAGCTTGGACTTTGGGCAAATATTAATCAATAGGATTTCACATTGAAGAGAAAAAAAACTTGTAATATATATTATAAACTTGGACAATTTCTCTTCTCAATAAAGGAGACGTGAACCCTTTCTTTTTTCTAAAATAACTTAATCAAAGACAAGAAAAGAATGGAGGGATGTCCCCATGGCTTAGTGCTAAGCTAAGGAGTTCTAGATTGCGAGTTTACTAGGTCAGGGGTTCAACGCCCCCCTCCTCCTCCTTTCGTGCATTTAGCGAAAAAAAAATGAAAAAAAAATATCTAACATCAACAAGCAAGAAATGAAAGAGATTAAATATTCTTAAATAAGCTATTATTTTCTCTCTCTTTTTTAATGCTTATACTTTTGCATAACCAAGAGTAAAAACTAAAAAACTAAAAAGAACGAACAGCTACTCTATGCTTGTATAAAAAATGAAAAAATAAAAGATAAAAAAGATTAATACTTATTATGTGTCTGTATAGAAAAGTAACACACAAAAAAAAAAATATATATATATATATATATTAAATGAAGAAGGAAGTGACAAGAGAGCTTCATATTGAGAAAAATATATTAAGATTGCTTTTCTTGTGATTTTTTTTTCTTAAGCTACGTTCAACTTTTGCATCCTTTAACTAAAAATTTCAAGTGAACTCAATTCTTTCCTTTAAGCTATCATAAATGTCACTATTTGCCACTATGATGAATTGCATTACTTTCACAGAGAATTTGATTTAGCAACAAAAGAGGAGGTACTTTAGAAAAGCCTCTAACAAAGTTGACACCATAACTTGCTGTACTTAGGAGCTATACACATTCAAATCCATCTGTCTAATTTGCAATCTCTACATTCAAATCTTGTATAGGTCTTAAAGGCCTCAGCTAGACCTGACAATAATCCAAACCTCTGATGAAGACAAGCCACTCTCTGCCTGCTCTCTTCTTGTTGTTCTCTTCCTTGCACCAAAAGACCTTGACAATGGGGTTTTACCTTCTCCATTTATGCTCACCGAATCATCCCAATCATCTTAATCATAAACTCCAATGTCGAATATACTTGTTAGTGAGCATGCATGTTCCTTTCTTGTCTGTATCCTCATTGAATATTGCGAAACGAAGGGATGGTTAAGCAATTCCTTAGCCATCCACCTTTCGTTGGGTTCTCTCTCCAAGCACTTGGCCAAAAAGTCCAAACCCTCCTTTGAAAACTGAGTAGGAAACTTGGGTGCCTCGCTGCTACATGCAATCTTTAGAACTACAGCTATTGGATTTGAAATCTCATCATTCCAAAGAGGCTTGCCAATTCCCATTTCAATAACCATGCATCCCAATGACCAAATATCTGAAGCAAAATCCATCTCTTCATTTCTCAAAACTTCAAGAGCCATCCATAGTGGAGTTCCACCAATGGACTTCCATTGATGGGCTACACAAAGCCCATCAAATTTCATTTCCTTCAGTTGCTTTGCAAAACCAAAATCAGCCAATTTGATGTTCCCAAATGAGCCTAAAAGCACATTCTTGCACTTAAGATTGCAATGCACAATTCCATTTTCATGGAGATACTTCAAACTATAAAGAATCTTTCTCGCATACAACTTAATCACCTCTTTTTCAAATGCCCCACCAAATTTTTCTGCCACATCTGACAAACTACCCCTGGCCATGTACTCCATAAAGACATCAAGTTTAAGGCCACCATTTGATCTTCTTGACAAGTCCTTCCCTAGACATTGGACAATGTATCGAGAATTCAGACTCTGAAGGACTTTAGCCTCATTCTCTAAGGCCTCAACTCCAACATCAGACTCTGTCGATTTCACACGAATAGTCCTTATGTGGCCTTGCTCATGGCCAAGTATATAGTGCCAAAAGAACCTAATCCCACCAACTTGCCCTTCACCCATTCATTGGGACGAAGATAGGCACATTATCAATATTTAGCCATCTTTTTTGTTCTTTCCATCATAGAGAAACCTTTTTTTATTAGTAGCTATGAAACTCCTAGACCGTCAGAGCATATATGGGGATGAAAGAGTTCCCAAACTTTGAATTAAGCTTGAAAAATGGAAAGAAAATTGCAGATGAGAAGACCCACATGTGGGAAAAAAGACAGGCTAATCAAGCTTTTCTCATGATAACCAGGATAGAATTCTATTCAAATAGTGACATTGACCTAAAAAAAGTACCATTTCTATGATTTCAGCAAGAACAATTGAAGAAGAGAAGAATCTTTATGTCTAGTCAAACTTATATATAAAGCGGCTTCCTTATAGTCAAAAAACTGCCCTGACAGCAAAAGAGACACCCTATGTTTCTTTTGCAAATGCTTCCTCGCTGTTTATTTTTTTCTCTTTTTTGTGGGAGGAAAAATGAAATCAGATCAAAGTGGGAATTCAATTTATATAAAGAAAATTATGGGAAGAAAAACCATTGATGCTCCTAGGCTTGTAAAGCTCTTGTTTTTATACGAACCATGATCTATTGACTCCAATAATTTTCCTAAATAGAAAGAAAAATAGTCTTTTGACCTACAATTCAGGAAAGGCCATAAAGCTAGTCCTTTAAACTACCAGATACCCTTCTTTAAAAATACAAATTTACTTCTTTCATAACCGCAGAAATGCATAAAAGATGGAAGACCTAGAGCAATACTATAATATGTTATGGAAAAGGTTTTATATGGTTAGCGGCATTGACAACATCAACCTTAAACAAGCTTAAGACATTCCATGCTAATCACATATAATCATTTAGAAATGCTTCACAAGAAAAGAAATTGCCTTTGATCTCTTCGTACGTTTTCACCTCAATGACCACCTAAACATCATAACAACCAAGACTAGGAATGACATACACCCTTTTAAGATGTTAATAGCTAGGTACTCAAGTAACCCTCTTAACAAACTACATTCAAATTTCAAGAAATTGACAAACCTTAAGGTTATTATAAGCTATGTGAACAATCTAACTCTATCCATAAGTCCAAAAGGGCTACACGACTCAGTCTATTTCCATAAAGACAGACATGCTAATAATGCATCCCACATGGTATATGATGCAAAACCCTATAGGAACTTCTATTTTGGTGCACTTCGCTTGCTTTCTCCTCCTCTTTGGATCTTTAGCTTGAAAGTGGCACAACTTGCTTTCTTTTCTTTTTTATCTTTTTCTCACAATGAATGGATGATGGTCCCTCCAAACAAACCATTCTCCTTGTTCTAAGTACCAAACTGCTCAATACCTTCTTATATCTTTTGCTCAAGTAGAAAACAATGAAGTGTGCATCACATGTTGGAATTTTATATTATCACTTCTGCAAAACTTGTGTTCTAGAATAGGGAATTAAATTTTTTGAGGTGCTAATATTTTCTTATACTTTCTACCATTGCCTTATTTGAGAAATGTTTTTAACGATAGTTGAGGTAACCTTGTGGCAAACGAGGCAGGACAGTTGGCATTTCGATTAGGATAGAGGATAGATACATTTATTTTCTTCCTTAGCACATTACTTTTAATGTAAAGCCACCATTGAAATCTTAGAAAATGTTAGTGTTGAAGATTGAAAGTTCTCTCTATGATATATTTTTCCTATATTGTAGGATCTCAATCTATTTTTCCTATTTTGTAGGGTACTAGGGTTTCCTTGTATAAGCCTTACTTCTATTTATATATAGCCTCTTAGGTTATAATGTTTTCATAATAGCCGCACATCAAGAGTTCTTTTCTCTATGGCTTTGTCTTCTCTTATAACTATTTTTGGTTTTACTTGATGAATAAACAAGTTTTTCTTCCAAATGTGTAAGAGTTCATCAAATTCTTCATGGTATCAGAGCCAACGATTTTATTGGGTTCTTTACTTAGTTTTTGTTCACATTGCTGAGCCGTACGCATAAGGAGAACGGTATTCTCTCTCTGAATTCAAGAAAAAGGTGCAGCAATGGCTTTTCTCTCTTCGTGAGGTTCTATTATTTTTGTTTAATTCTCTTGGTATTCTCGGTTTAGCAAGAAAGTTTAACTTTTTGGCATTCTTGGCTTGGGTTTCTTGGTATTACCAATTTTTTGTCTTTTTCTTTGTTAACTAAACAAAGGAATTGGTTCTCTCATTGGTTTCCTTAATCTTGCCACCATTTTGTCCTTTTCTCCAACAAAGCTACGAGGGTTATTTTCTCTCTATTTCGACGAAAAGGTGCAATCTTTATTTGGTTGCAACAGGAACTCATTATTTGGCTTTCTCTTTCATTCTGACAGAAAGGTGCAACCTTTATTGGTATTTTCTTTCTCTTCAACAGAAAGAATTGTGATTTCTTTATCGATTTTTACTTTACTGTCCGCACCAAAACCTTGGTATTTTCTCGTTCGCTTCTGTGCTTTGTGACTATTTTGATTTGCTATTGTGGTTCAAATAATTTGTCTAACAATTATTTTTCTTGGAGAATTTTTTGGCTTTGTGCATCTCACAATTCTTTTATCAAACACTCGATGTGGTTGATTTTATTTGCCATACTCTCCATTGCAAACGACATCACCACCTTATGACTACCATGTTGTCTAGGGTTTTTAGTAAACTTAAATGTGAGTATTGTGGGTGTAAGGGGCACTATAAGAGAAGTTGTTATTGTCTTAAGGGGCCTCAAGGTGAGCATTGTCAGCTTTTTGGGCATAAGAAGAAGGCTTGTTACAAGCTTAATGGCTATCCTCCATGTCACAAGAATTTTGCTAGTAACTATATTGTTAATCTAGCCACTGCTAAGCGAAGTCATTGTACTTTCACATCAAAGCAGTATGACCACTGTTGGGTAGTATGGCCTAACAAGAAGGGGGGGTTGAATTGTTATTGTACCGAATGCCCTTTTTTCTAATTTTAATGTCTAACAATTTGTATAATAATATGCAATCAAACAGGAATGTGTAATCAAGAAAAGGAACAAGAAAATAAACACCAAATTTACCACGGTGGTTCGGCACTCTCTCTTAAAGTCCTACGTCCACCCTCTTCTCCTTCAATCAAACTGATTGAAGTCCTCTTTACTCAATCTGATTAGGAGAACACGTTCTCCCTAATCTAACTAATTCCTTTTCCAAGGAATTAACACATCCGAGTACAAATAATGATCAAAAGATCATGTACAATAGCAAATCCCCAAATAATATGTGAGTGTATGGGATATTGCTGATCAAAGGAGCTACTCAAACAAATATATCAAGATACAAGGCTCCTAATACGAAATCCCCAAATTGATGAAATTAGGGTTTCGGATTTTCCTCAAGATTTATGTGCAGAGAATGTTTATAAGTGAAATCAGCACATAAATAATGTTATACAAGCTATAATTGATGATATTATCAAAGATTAAATCAAATAATCGAATATCACCGAGAGCTCGTAAACCACAAAATTATGTATACTCTCGAATCAAATGGTAAGTAAATTGAGCAGATTATCTTCACAGAGAATAATACTTCAAATAGATGTTTTCGTCAGTCATCTCCTTCACGAACACATCTCCCTTAAATAGAAGCAAATCTAGGATTTTCAGTTTGAGTCAAACCTGAACCATAGCCTTCTATCCATTAGGAATAGTATACTAGCCATCAAATCAGCTTCATTTCATCCTTTTGATTCAAAATCCTACCGTTCTGACAACCTATCTCCTCCAGATTCATCCCATTGAAGCTTCAGCGCTTGAGAGAGACGAAGGCAGCGTCGAGGTGAAAATAACACGGCTAGGGCTTGACCCTTCGAGAGATAAGCGTCTCTTATATGCCCTTAAGTGAGACGACGTCGTTGCCAGCAAGCGTATCAAGGAAGGTTCTGGTTTGATTGAGACGACACCGTACTGGAAAGGTCTGATGATGACTAATGCGACACCGTACTGGAAAGGTCTGATGATGACCAATGCGACACCGTACTGGAAAGGTCTGATGATGACCAATGCGACACCGTACTGGAACGGTCTCTTGCGGGCTGACGTGAACTTGGGCCGCACCTATGTTCTCACAGTCCAACAGCCACAGTCCAGTCCAGTAAACTTATATATTCAGCATGTATACCCGGTCCAATATCAACACGGTCCAACATCAATACATTTATAATGTATTGCATATATTGAATTTTAAGCTTACATATTGTTCCTGCAATTTCACCAATCCAAGTATCATATTCCTAAAAACAATATATTAAAGTATACTTCATATTTCTTGAGGAAATATCTAAGTATACAATTTATTGAGATAATCAAATATATAACAAGCTCATAAAAGTATATTTTATGAGAAAATGTAGGAACCCGGTTACTTTATAATATCATTAATTGATAATATAATTTGTACACCTTTTACTTCCTATAGTTTTGCTTTTTGCACATTTAGAAAAACATATTTGGAGAATTGATATTTTCAAGAAAATATTTTCAGTCACAACAAAACACTATTTTCCAACAACCACATTATCCATCTGATCAAAGAGGATTGTGGTAGGACCTTTCATGCTAATGGAGCAGGTATTCCAGAATCTTTTCCTTACATTTGGATTATAGATAGAGGGGCTAGTGATCATATTACTGCTGATTTTAATTGTTTAGAATTTCCTGTTAAATGTATATCTAAGTCTAGATCTGTTAAATTGCCGAATGGAGAACTAACCCAGGTCACCCACACTAATTCCATAACCCTAGCCAATAGTTTGAAATTACACACGGTACTTTACTCTCATGATTTCAAATATAACTTACTGTTTGTAGCTAAATTCACTACTGAGAATAACTGTTTAGTAGTTTTCTATGTTGATTTATGAGTGTTTCAAGACCTCTCTACCAGTGACATCAAAGGGAATGGTAGAATGCGACATGGACTTTTTTTTTTTTTTGCACCCTAAGAATAACCATGTTAGCCAATCTTTCAGTACGGCACTTGCCCTTTCAATTACTTCAACACATAATGACCTTAGTTTTTATCTATGGCATTTGAGACTTGGTCACATGTCTTTGTCTAAATTTAAATTTTTGAATAATTTCAAAAATTTTCCATCTTTAGATTTTCATTGCTCACTAAAAACATATTGTCCTCTTGCTAAGCAAACACGTGATCCATTCACTGTTTGCACTGAGAATGTCAAAAATCTTTTTGATTTAATCCATGTGGATATTTGGGGACCATATCATGCCCCAAATCATGATGGTTCAAAATATTTTCTAACCATTGTTGATGATTTTTCACGAGGGACTTGGACTTTTCTCATGAAACATAAGACTGAAACAATATCACATTTGGAATTTTTTTTTTTAATACAATTAAGAATCATTTTAACATTAGGATCAAATGCATTCGTTCTGATAATGTAACTGATTTCTTTAATTCATCATGTGACAAGTTGTTTTCATCACAGGGTATAATGCATGAGAGCTCATGTGTATATACCCCACAACAAAATGGTGTGGTAGAACGTAAGCATCGCCACTTATTAGATGTTGCACAGGCATTAAAATTTCAAAGTCATATGCCTAAATATTTTTGAGGTGAGTGTATACTTACTGTCACACACATTATCAATCGCATTCCTTCTTCAATCTTACATGGGAAATCTTCTTATGAAGTGATTCATGGGAAAGCTCCTGACCTCTTAAGATTTTGAGTCTTCGGTTGTCTTTGCTATGCTTCAGTAGTAGGGCACAAAGACAAATTTGCTCCTCGAGCTATTCCTAATATTTTCTTGGGACACCCTTTTGGGTAAAAAGGGTATAAACTTTATGACATTAAAAAAAAGAAATTTTTTGTGAGTCGTGATGTTCATTTTCATGAAACTATTTTTCCTTTTATAAACCTAGAGACTGGGTCCCATTCTTTAGAATTCCCTATGATGCCATCTCAAGATGAGGAGCCTGCACAACAAGTTATCAAAGTTAACCCCAATTCAGATGCTCAAGTAACCCTTCCTACACAATCAAATCCTATCCCTAATATTACCACTCATACTACACTAGATATTACCACTTCCAATACATCAAGCAACCAACCCAATGATTCTACCTTGGAGATTTCAGATCCTCTTTCTACATCGCCTCTTGTTTTCACGTATGATGATGAGATGATGGATGATCCTTCCTTACCATCCATACAATACCCCATCTTTGACTATATATCTTATACACATTTACCCATTTCACCTGAGATAGAACCCTTGTTCTACCATGAGGCAATTAAGGATTCTAGATGGCGAGATGCCATGGATCAGGAAATGAAAGCATTAGAATCGAATGGAACATGGGAACTGGTAGACCTACCACCATGGCAAAAACCCATAGGATGTAAATGGGTATACAAGATTAAGTATCATGCTGATATCGAGCGCTTTAAGGCTCGTCTAATAGCAAAAGGTTATAGTCAGACAGAAAGGATCAATTATCATGAGACTTTCTCACCTACAGTAAAATCGGTGACAGTTAGAAGTGCGTTATCTATTGCTTCACAACATAAATGGACTATTCGACAAATGGATGTCCATAATGCCTTTCTACATGGAGACTTAGATGAGGAAGTATATATGAAACCTCCACCTGGAAGTCCTTTTGAAGGGGGGTCCAAAATATGTAGGTTGCAGAAATCTTTATATGGGTTAAAGCAAGCTTCACGATAGTGGAATGAGAAATTTATGGAAGCTCTAGTGTCTGTTGGTTATCGACAGTCATTGTACGACTATTCTCTTTTCACTAAGGGACAAGCTGGTAATATTGTTTTAGTGCTCATATATGTGGATGACATTTTAATTACTGGTGATGATACACAAGAAATTAAGACTTTAAAAGCTTATTTTCATTCTACATTTCGAATCAAGGATTTAAGAGAACTCAAGTATTTTCTTGGGATTGAGATCCTTCGAGATTCAAATGGCATGCATCTTAGTTAACATAAATATATCTTAGAATTGATTTCTGAATTGGGACTATCAGTTGTAAAGCCTGTTGGAAATCCCATGGAGACAAATGTCTTATTCACTAGCTTAAAATATGATGAGCGAGTTCATCCATAAATAGATGATCCACCATTTGAGAACATCTTGAGTTATCAGCAGTTGATTGGTAAGTTAACGTAAATATATCTTAGAATTGATTTCTGAATTGGGACTATCAGTTGTAAAGCCTGTTGGAAATCCCATGGAGACAAATGTCTTATTCACTAGTTTAAAATATGATGAGCGAGTTCATCCATAAATTGGTAAGTTAACGTAAATATATCTTAGAATTGATTTCTGAATTGGGACTATCAGTTGTAAAGCCTGTTGGAAATCCCATGGAGACAAATGTCTTATTCACTAGCTTAAAATATGATGAGCGAGTTCATCCATAAATAGATGATCCACCATTTGAGAACATCTTGAGTTATCAGCAGTTGATTGGTAAGTTGAATTATCTTGATATGACACGCCCTGACATAGCTTTTCCAATACACCTCTTAAGTTAGTTCATACATACTCCTAAATGATCTCGCTGGGAGGCAGCTCTTCTCATTGTTAAGTATCTCAAAGGAACAATAGGGATTGGTTTATTCTTTCCTTCAGATGGTGATTTTCTCGTGCAAGCTTTCTGTGATGCTAGTTATGCAAAATGCCCTATGACACGTCGATCCACTACTGGCTTTTGTCTTACACTTGGACATTCAGTAATATCTTGGAAAAGTTAAAAGCAACCACTTATGACTTTTTCTTCAATAGAGACCGAATATAGGGCCATGGCAACTAATACTTGTGAGATTGTTTGGGTGGTTGGTCTATTAAAAGATATGGGAATTTATGTTACACCGCCAGTGTTGTTATATTGTGATAATGAGGCAGCGCAAAAATTGGCAGAAAACCCAATCTTTCATCAGAAGACCAAGCACATAGATGTTTCTTGCCATTTTATTTGAGAAAAAATACGTCATGGTTTAATTAGCACAGCACATGTTGGGAGTGATGACCAACCTGCAGATATTTTAACCAAGACTTTAAAGACAAATCAACACTATCATCTCCTTAGCAAGCTTGGGGTCTTGGACTTCTTTCGACCCTCAGCTTGAAGGGGATGTTGAAGATTGATAGTTTTCTCTCTATGTTATTTTTTTCCTATATTGGTGGATCTCAATCTATTTTTCCTATTTTGTAGGATAGTAGGGTTTCCTTGTATAAGCCTTACTTCTATTTATATATAGCCTCTTAGGTTATAATGTTTTCATAATAGCCGCACATCAACAGTTCTTTTCTCCACGGTTTTGTCTTCTCTTATAACTAGTTTTGGTTTTACTTGATCAATAAACAAGTTTTTCTTCTAAACGTGCAAGAGTTCATCAAATTCTTCAATTAGATAGAGTCAAAATTGATGTAGTAATAATTCAACTCAAAAATTTTGTTATTGAGGAATTGTCCCCAATCATTTTTATAAGTATGAGTCGATGGAAAATTTTATATGTACATTATTATTTGGTGAGTCGTTACAAGAATTAAAGAAAAAGCTATCAAAGAGAAACACTCTAATGACAATTCCAAAGCATATGAAAACTTAATACATGCAGGAAATTTTTGTCTTTGTGTATGTAGAACCAGTTTCGTTTTAAATTACGTAAATACTTGATATTGATCTGTCTTTTTTGTGATTGTGGTTGCTGCATAATTCGTGCAAATGTCCTATAAAAATTTACCCTTACTCTTAGAAGATTACTTTGAAGAAACCCAAGTAGCTGTGAAGCCCTGATAATGAACGAAAATAATGAATGGACGCTAAACGAGTCGAAACATGCACAAGAAATCGCTCAATAAAATAATACTTTGATCTGTTAATGTCTGTAGCCTGGCAAGTGCCGCAGGTTTCTCGACTTTTTTACAACCATCATGGGAATGATATGAGTTCAAGTAATATTTTCTACCAAAAAATGAAGAGAAATTTACTCTCCTAGTGCAAGCAAAACTTGATGCTTTTAGCTCCAAAGCCCCTGATTTCCCGTTTGAATTTTCTGAGTTTCCGACACTTGCCTGCCTTTCTTGTCAAACCCTGTTAAGAAAAAAGTGTATTTACCATTATTGAACTAATAATTTATAGAATGTTCCACATCAGCTGCTGTTACTTTCATCCACTCAGCCCCAGATTGCCTCATCCGTCCTACAACAACCCGCACAAACAAATGGAGTTCAAGGAAAGTGGTTCAAAAACTGTCCAGCATTATTTACTAAAACAAAACCGACTACTAAGTGTCATTGTAACTTGATTTATTTACGAATTTAACTGCAGTCAATTTTTTCTTTTAAGATATCAACAATCTAACCGGTTCAGTGTTTTATAACATTATACATAGATAATTTGATGAAGCCAACGGGAATTGAGGCACTGTAGGAAAACCACTAATAAAATTGGCAACCTTCCTTTCTTACTTGCGAGCTGTAAATTCGAATCCATCTGCCTACACTTTTAATGTCTCTCAAAATATAGCTTTTTTCCGTTAGGAAGAGGATTGATGCCAACTCTGTGCATATGCACTTATCATGATCTGTATAATCAAAAAACAAATGTGACTACGATGTAACTGCGATTGGTATAGGCCTATGCACCCTGTAAAAGACTTCAAGAAGTTCCGTCTTCGGCGGCTTTAAAAGACCAAAAGCTTTTCGGAATCCACTGCTTCTCCAGGATGCACCAGGGAACAAGTTAAAGGCTCAAAGGTTGTCTATGTGAAGAGATAATATGCTGTTTTTCTGCTCACCTAAAATTTCAAACATCATGTACACAACCAAAACATAATATTCATACCACATGAATCAAAATGATTGTCTAAACTAGGCTTAACTAGCGCTTTGACCCAGCAACACACCGATTTTGAAGTCCTTAAGAACAAAGGTAGGTTTGGCTGGTCAAAAGTCATGTAGAAAAGTAAGATCACCTTCATAACTAGGACAAGGAAATCTATAAAATTTATCATCAAAGGTTTATGACAAGCATGGAAGCTTAGAATCCAAAATTGGGTCAATGTTAAACATTGATAAGATTTCAAGACTAAACATTCCAATATAAACTAATTGCAAATATTAACAATAACATCAAGATAAAAGGCATGTTAGACTTGCATTGGATATTATCTTAACGATGAAAGAACATAAGGATCTCAATTCTTACAAACTGAAAATCGATGAAGCAAACAATCCTACCACCAACTTATACACAATAACACGTCATATGCTTTTGTGTGTACCAAAAAAAACAAAAACTCATAACATAACATGGCCTAGAATCATCTGTCTTTCCTTAATAGCCTATTGAAAATTGGAGGTACTTATGATGGGTTGGGCAACTCAAAAGTCATCTCCTTAAGCAAGATGATTCTCTTAAATAGGATTAGGAATTTTATAACATTTATCAAAAATATTTATGACAAGTACAAGTATTAATTATCCAAAAATTATATCAATCATAAAACATAACCTTTCAACAATTCCAAGATAAAGTTCAAGTAGAAAATCATACTATTACATATAATCGCATGTAAAGGATTTCAATTAAATGTTTTAGAATTAAATGAACATAAGGATTTCAATTCTTTCAAATTAAAATTGATAGTCAGAGATCAAACCTAACACCCACGGACAACTATTGAGAAATATGAGAAGCAAAACCACTGGATGAATTTGCACATAGACTGCAATCTTCCTTTAAGGCCATCTTCCAATTGCAAGCCAACCCACCACCATCTTTTGACTTGAAGGCATTCCAAATTGTTTGCATTTTCATCAGTTAATGGTAAACTTGTTAACGATGGACTCTCATATATTTTAATTCTCCACAAAGCTGACCATGTCATAAAATCACTGATCCAGATGCATCTTACACTGGAAGATCAACACATATCAGAGTCTTCAAATTTGCAAAGCATCAAGTTGCAAATCCTTGTTTTTGGACACAATAATTATCTCTTCAATTCAAGAACATTCTTGAACTTCTAAACCTTCAAGTCTACTGAGTTCTACAACCATGCCGCTGGAGCATATCTTTTATTTGAATGAGAAATATCATTTATTCTATAGCATATATTTAAGAGTTTAAAAGAATTAAAAACTTGGAAAAAGATGTCATTATCTTCCAAAGCATGAAACCATACAAATATCCAACTTTTATTTGTCAACAAATCAAGGTGCCACATAGCCCTTAGATGGATTCACTGCTCTGTATGGATTGGAATTTTATTACATAAATGTTGAGTAGGAGAATAAGTGACAAAACCGTACTTCTGTCGAATTTATTTAAGTTATTTAGCTAGTAGCATTAACTACGCATTATTAAGTTCCTTTAAGACTTCTATTAAAGGATATTACGAAATGCATGTAGAAAGGAGCTCAACAATGGAAACATGAGGCAATTAAAGTGTTGTGTGATGGGCGAATGTAATGAGGTTGAAGTTATCATAGATGAAGCAGATACTCACGAGGAAGATAGAGAAGTAGTGACTTGTGAAGAAGATGAAAGCAATGAAATTCGAGGCCAGACCCTGAAGGCCGCACGTTTTGTGCGGTGAATTGTGGAAAAGCATATCGATAATAGCAGAAAATTTAAAAATAAATGACAAGTGCCTTGCTTAAGTAAGAGTGGTTACTGGTTAGTCCTAAGGTGTAACAACAGGTATGTGTCTTTAAAAAAATTAAAAATATATGTGATATATAGCAAATATTAATTTCATTAATTTATGATGAATTTAAATATGATTGTACTCCTCCATGTAAAACATAATCACGAACACAAAAAATTTAAAGGAAGAAATCAGAATTTGTTTGTGATCCTTTTGAGACAAATGTTCTTTCATTATATCTTGATGAATCTAAATACAAGAGACGCAAGAGTCACAAGATTGTTTTTACAAGATAAATGCTGCAACTTTTTCCGTTCTGCGAGACAGAAGAAAAGGAGAAAGCAAGCCAGAGATCCCAATAGAAAGCCATACATACACATCAACTTTAAGACCAAAACGATGGATTCATGGGATATACAATGCTGATTGGAGAGTTCAAACTATACCGGAGATGGATCATCAACTTCCAAAGTCGTTAAATCCGGTAAAGGTACAACTGTCTTCGTCCCAAAGAGCGGAGTTGACCGAGATGCAGTCTTTCACCAATCCACAAACACCTCCATGCAAATTACAAAAGCATGGATGATAAAAAGGCAGCAAGTGATGCTGCCGACTAACATTGTGATGCATACGTACGCCATATTCCGATGTGGTTTTGGATGTCTGAGCTTCATTACAGATTCTCGAATCAGAGCAACGCCCAAAACCAAACATACGATGCCCGTCAGTACCCAGATTGCTACGTATATTTTGTCATACCGGGACAGAGACCCAGCCATGGCTGCTCCTTCCAATGGTTTACTCTCTGCCGAAAGAAGACTCCTGTTCTAGAATAGTAGTTCCCACTACCTCGGCAAACGGAATAAGATAACTGTTAGAGATGGAGCTGTCCGAATGATGGCTTTCGTGAAGGAGATAAAGACTGCCATTATCTTAGAATAAAACCCGATCGTCTTCAAGACAAACTTGAAAGCATAATAGGAATAAAAAATGCAGAAGAAGCAAACTTTAGTATGTGTTTGCGGGCTGGGTGATCTTGGGTAGGGGTTTTGAAGATGCAAAGAACGATAATTAAGTTTCTAAAGAAAGGATTGTGACATCTTATAAATGAAGGTTATGAAAAGGTTCGACCGTCGCATCCCGCCGGCGAGGATGTCAAAGAAAGTGATAGGGAGATCAACCAGATTGATGTTGATGACCTTTATCACTTCACCAGTTATGTCCCGAAGACACTGCATCTTCCTTCTCCCCCAAGTAGTACTTCGCCATGAATCTACCCCTAAGTTCGTGGTCAACTTTACCTCTATGCCCAAAGTGTATATAATAATAAGTGAAATTAAAAAAAAAAAAAGGAGAAATTTGTATAAGAAAGGTTTCTTTCCCGGTATCAAAAAAGTCCATTTTCTTATTATATTCTTGGTATAAGAAAGGTTTCTTTCCCGGTATCAAAAAAGTCCATTTTCTTTTTTCTTAATACTTATTTATAAGAAATAAACATCTCTTTTATTTTATTAAAGTGTGAATACATATCTTAAAACTAACTAGTAATAACTTAAGAAATTTTACTACTTATAAAATTAAGAGTCTATTCTCACGCTATGAATATAGGACACAACTTATGTTTAACATATGCTAAAGATGATTTCCAATTAGAATTTTCACAAAATTGATTACTTTCTAAACTATTCTTTCTTTGTGATTCCTGGCGTGGGCATCAACCAATTTTGTTACGAGATTGTTGTCACATGAAAAGCCACCAAGACCCATACCTATGCTTAAATGGCTTGGCAAAGAGGAACGACATTCTACTCTCTGGCAAAAAGGGGTGTTTTATCATCCTACAGAAGAGCTCCACCATCTCGGACAATGGGACCAAAAAACTGTTCGAGACAGAGCTGCTTCAATGATAACTATTCGTGAAAGAGACAAAAACTGTCATTGTCACAGAACGAGGTGATTGTGCATGTGGGGTTTATAAGAGAAAGTAAAGACGCTCTTTTATGATCTTCACTGATATTTATGGTTGGATACTCCGAAACTCACGTACATATACCAATTACGAATTACATATATGTATAATGAATTTCCTATGCATAACCAAATGGCAAAGATTTACTTGTCATGGGCCACCCAACCAGGTCTTTCCCCGATTGAAGGGAAAGGTTTTAATGAGGAACAAAGTAAATACGGAAACAGCACAAACAAGGGTCGATGACCTAACCCATGAACGCCATAAGAGGTCCAAGAGTGGGAGTTCCGTTACGTGCTTCGTCGAAGGTGCTTGGGGGAAGGAGAGTGGGAGGGAAGGAGCAAGTTGTATACAGTCTCAGTGCTCGAGTGATTGTGTGTGGATCTGTGTACAATGAAGCACAATTTCATCGGTGCAATCTCAAGTAATTAGCTCAGTTGAAAATAGGAACTACCTGAAACTAATAAGTTTTAAGTCTAATACTTGAATATGTGAGTTGGAGTGCATATGTTAAAAAAATCGAAGGGAATATGGAGCCTTCTTAAAATATGATCTTCGAAAACGTGTGTGATATGAATAGAGGTGAGCGGGTTAGTGATTGTGAAATGATTTTGCTTCACAGGTATGATATGCTGATATTGAAGGGAGGAGGAGGAGTCTGAATCTATTTGTTAAAAAAAAAAAAAAGGAGATAAGAATTAAAGATTTTGTACTGTTACAGAATTGATAAAATTTAACAATAAAAATAGGTTTGTTGATTGATAAACATTCATGTGCAAGTGTTTGAAGTTTTAATCAAAGACAACTTCATAAATCTTTTGAATTTATAATTTTATTATAAATGGAAGTAAAGTGAGACTAACTTTTGTATCAACCGTTCAATTATTCAATTTTCTTTGTAATTCTTCTCTCAATTTGAAATTTTAAAACCTTATGCCCTTGTAGTCCTCCTTCCCCCTCTATTCACAAAGGTTGGCTCTTTTTTAATACTATCACAATGTGAACATGAGAGAATTGAGAAAAAGAGCAAAAGTCAACAAGTTGTAGGGATTGTATTATTGTTGAATCTATACCAAATGATATGATACAATGCATACTCCTATATATACCCATATAAACATATAAAGCCTTATAAGAAATAATAATTAAAAAAGAAAAACCTAGTGCAATGCTGCTAGAAATAGAGTCCTCATATAGAGAATTCAGAAGACGAGTAAAAGGCAACAAATTATGAAAATTGTATTATTATTGAATTTATATTAGGTAACAATATATAATGCACATTCATACATACTAGTATAAACATATGAAATCTTATAAGACGATAATAATTAAAAAAAAAATCAAATACTACATGAAAACCAAAAAGGAATCCTAATATAATCTCGTATTACTTCCTATAAATGTACTCGAGCTAGGAAACTACTTCCTAGAAATGTATTCGTTGTCAATCAACTTACCCTCGTATCAATTAACACACTTTCCTTGTGCACACCCTCTTAACCTCCACCGCAGCAAGCCGATTGGTGTTGCTTTTGTCACTGTTTCTATGGCCCTGACCCTTGCTATGTTCCTTCTAGTGGTGCTCTGCTCGTCCCTGCTATGGTGTCCTCAGGCGATGCCAATACCTTGGTGGAAGTCGAGGCCTTTATGTCTTTGAAGATCAGTCTCCACGATCCTCTTGGGGTGCTTGACGACTGGAATTCCTCTACGCCATCAGCTCCGTGTGATTGGCATGGAGTTGCCTGCGAAAATAACAGAGTCACGGAGTTAAGCCTGCCTGGGCTTCAACTTAGTGACCAAGTCAGCGATCGACTCGGCGACCTTGGGATGTTACGGAATCTGAGCCTACAGTCTAACTTCTTCAATGGGACAGTGTCTCACTTCCTCTGCAAATCCACGCTCCTGCGCGATGTTTTTCTGCAGAACAATTCTCTCTCGGTCACCTTCCCCCCGAGATGGGGAACCTCACCGGCCTTTAGATTTTGAACCTCGCGCAGAATAACCTCTCTGGCAATATCTCCGGCGAGCTACCTCCGAGCCTCAAGTACCTGGATCTCTCGTGCAACTCCTTCTCCGGCGAGATTCCGCGGAGTATCACGAACCTGAGTCAGCTGCAGTTCATCAACCTCCGATACAATCATTTCTCTGGGCAGATTCCGGCTATAATGCGAATGTCTACGTTAAGAATGGTGGATCTTTCTCTGGCATAGTTCCGGTGGAGATTGGAAGAACTGAACGTAGCGAATAACTCATTCAGGGGTAGGTTTCTGACAGTGATCGAGCAAAATGACACACTGCATGTTGTCATTGTCGAAGGAAATGACAACTTAAAACCCTACTTAATTGCTTTGGTAGCTTGGAGCGCCACCTCCTTGTTTGTTGTGCTCTGCACAGTGTTGGTTGAACTCTGTCATTCTTGTCTGGACTGACATGGTGCCACAATGAAGGGTTGACCAGGTTTCCCAATTGAATACCGTTTTCTGCATTCTCTAACGTTGGGCAGGCAGTTTGCTTCATATCTGCACTTCACACCTATAGCCTTTTGTAGCTTTCTTCTTCAACTGTTCACTTAAGGGTTTTCTTTCATTGTAGAGATTGTACACGGGAATCACTATCTTCCCTCTCTGTAACAATGGTTTCCTTGATTCAATAAACCAAGCTTTATGCATGCTTTGTGTATCAATCCGAGCCCCCTTAGCTTTGGATTTCTCAGTTCCATAGAGCCTAAAGCCTAAAACTCTGTTGTCAAGGTTCATGCTTAAGAAAATAATACGTGGGAAAGTAGAACTCAATTGCTAAAGCTCAAACTTCTTATGGTTTTGGGTTGAAACTGTCGTGGGACCTTATGGAATGGCAGCACTACATAGGTCTATTTTGGACTTCGCATGGAGTTGAGTGACGCTGGGGATATGTTATTTTGGGGATGATGATACCTTTGATGTAAAAGGAGGGCTTAAATGAAAATCAAACATGGAAAATTTAATGACAAAAATAATGCGAATATAAAATATAGTCTTTAGTAAAAACAGATATCTTAATACATCTTGTGTTCCAGTGCAATCATGGAAGATAAAGGTTTGCTATTTATTTTTGGAGGATAGGCTTGTAAGACAAGAGAAATCAAAAAAATCTTATTTAAAACTAACAAGATTATAATTAAACAAAAGATTTTAATTGAAATGTTAAACATTCACATATGTATTCATAAGTCTATCTCCATGCAGGTGAAAGGGTGATCTCCACGGTTGCCCTTCGTGACCATGCCAATTCTCCCTTCTAACAAGCCTAAGAATTGAAGTATTTGTAGTATAAAATAACTATCGAGCACCATCATTTTGAGGAAACCATTGGAATTGGGATTGATGTCTTCGGAATAATAATCTGACTTTTTGTTCAAACCGGCGTAGGCTTTTAGTTAGAATTTTCAGGTTAACATCGGCCGGAACAGTGGCTAATAATTGTAGACTATACTTTTGGCATGTCTTTTTGCAAAGATGGTGAGGTGGCTGTGGACTAGGTCAACATCTCCCGTAAGTTGATGAGGCAAAATGAACAACCAACTTGAACCAATTAAGACAAAACCATGTTGAAGACAATCCTTTTAGATTGGTCAATAGAGGAGACAAAGTGGATGAATATTTGACTATGAGTGATAAGTTTTTAAATAAAGTGACACCCAACCTTAATGTGATTTGTATGAACACGAAAGACCAAGTTCATAACAAAGGCGTAATGTTGACATATTACCAGACCATAGAGTAAGTGGCTTCGAAGATGTTCTTTTCTTGTGATTGCTAGTGCGCTCATCAACCAATTTTGTTACAAGATTGTTGTCACATGAAAAGCTGTCAAGACCAAGATATATGCTTAACTGGTTTGGCAAAGAGAATCACGTTCTTCTTTCCTACATAAGAGCTCCACTATCTTAGCCAATGAGGTCAAAAGACTGTTTGAGATAGAGCTGTTCGAGTGATAACTATTCGCAAAAAGCCAAACTGAACGATAAAAATAGGTTTGTTAATTGATAAAGATTTATGCACAAGTGTTAGAAGTTCTAATCAAAGACAACTTCATAAATCCTTTGCAGTTGTAATTTTATTATAAATGGAAACCAAGTAAGACTAATTTTTGTGTCAACCATTCAATCATTCAATTTTCCTAGCAATTTTTCCTTCAATTTGAGACTTTAAAACCTTATGCTTTTCTAGTCCTCCTTCTCTCTCAATTCACTAGGGTTGGCTTTGATTTAGTGCTATCACAAAGTGAACATGAGAGAATTGAGAGAAAGAGCAAAAGTCAACGAGTTGTGAGAATTGTATTATTGGTAAATCTTCACCAATGAATAATACATGATGCATACTCCTATATATACCTGTTTAAAATATAAAGTCTTATGTGATAATATTTACAAAAGAAAAACCTAAATAATATATGGAAAGCAAAGAGAAGTCCAAGTGTAATCTTGCTAGAAATAGAGTCCTTATATAGACAATTGAGAAAAATAATAAAAGCCAACAAATTGTGGGAATCGTATTATTATTGAATTCATACCAAAGAACACTAGCAATGCATATTCATAAACATATGGAGCCTTAGAAGACGATAATAATTACCAAAAAAAAGAAAACTCAAATGATACTTGTAAACCAGAGTGATCTCCACGATCCGCTTGTAAACTCAAATGATACTTATAAGTCTTGGTGGAAGTCGGGGCCTTGATGTCTTTCAAGATCGATCTCCACGATCCGCTTGGGGCGCTTGAAGACTGGAATTCCTCCACGCCATCAGCTCCGTGCGACTGGCATGGAGTTGCGTGCGAAAATAATAGTCACCGAGTTAAGCCTGCCTAGGCTTCAACTTGGTGGCCAAATCAGCGATCGACTCGGCAAACTTGGTATGTTACGGAATCTGAGCCTCCAGTCTAACCTTCTCAACGGGACATCGCTGTTGGTAATCCATCCTTATCATAAGATGATTGTCGAAGTTGCAGCAGCAAATATTGAATCCTGAAGTCAAAGAAGGCAGCAGCAGCCTTTCCAACAGTTTTTTGACAGCAAGCTCTTAGCTGTCTTGGGTTGATGATTTCTACACGAAAACGGCCATGGAACAACCTGGAAATCTCTTGAAGATGAGTTAGTATATCTATATATTAGAGGTTTGTGTTAGAAACCGTAAGATAGAAGTGTGAGAGCAAGTGAGAAAGAGATAAGTCCCTTAGAGAAAATCAGTTTCTGCAGAAACTGAAAAACAGAGTATTGTTTTTGTGTCCACTTTGATAGCTTGTAACTTTCTCCCTACTTTGTGAAATTTCTTGTTTCTTGCCCAAATCTCTTCCTTGTCTTGTCTAGTTTATGTTAGAAACAAGTTTCATCTAATTCCGCTGCGTATTGAGTGAGATACCGATCCTACAAAGTGGTATCAAAGCCTTGCTGTTACCCAGAATTTCTGCAGAAAATTTCTGCAGAATCTGTTTTATTGTTCCCTCGGAGTTTCCTTCGAAATCAACCGTTTTTCTAAAACCCCCAAGCCTTGAAAGATGTCAGATTCCATCCATTACAAGACTCCCCTTCTCAATGAAACAAATTATGGTGATTGGAGCATGCAAATGAGAATTATACTTGGTTCTCATGGTTTGCTGAAATTTGTTGAAGAAAGTTATGAAGCACCTACAACAAGGAGAGCTGAGGAAGTCCTGTCAGATGCCAGGAGAGCTACCTTGGAGGAGAATAGGCAAAAGGATCAGAAAGCCTTTCTTGTGATCATGCAAGGTGTGGACAGCAAGTTGTTCAAGAAGATTTCTGCACTACCTACATCAAAAGCCGCATGGGACAGCCTTAGAAAGATGTTCCAAGGAGAGGCAAAATCAAAACGGGTAAAGCTTCAATCTCTTAGACGTGATTTTGAGTTATTAGAAATGTTAGAGAATGAAACCATTGATAGCTATGTGTGTAGAATTCAGGATATAGTGAATGAAATGCAAAGATGTGATGAGGAGGTAGATGAGAGAAAGGTGATTGAAAAATTGTTGAGAACTTTGGTGGATGATTTTGATTTTATTGTGGCTGTCATAGAAGAATCTAAAGACTATCCAAAGCTGTCATTAGATGATGTTTTAGGAACCTTGCATGCACATGAGATTAAGATAAGACAAAAGAAGGAGATGAAGCAAAAACTAGAACATGCTTTCCAAAGTAAGCTAGAAATGAGAGATAGTGCAGAAAGTAGTCAAGGGAGAAATAAAGGAGGAAACTCATGGTCTAGAGGGAGAAATAATTATGGAAGAGGAGGAAGAAGTGCACAGAATAACTATAGCAATAGGAGGAATAAGCAAGGAGAAACCTTCTCTAGAGCAGAAAATCAATCCTATCAAAATAATTCAACCTGTGGTGCTAGGGGGAGCTTTAGAGGTAGGTTTAATTCAAGGAATGGGAGAGTTCAATGCTTTAAGTGTCAAAGATTTGGTCACATGGCCAGAAATTGTAGAGTAGAGCCAAGAAGGGATGACAGAAACTATCATGTTGAAAAGAAGAAGGAAGAAGAAGAAGGTGATGAAAAACCTGTTTTGCTAGCTGTTAAGGAAGGTACAATAGATGGGGCTGAAAATATTTGGTATTTAGATACCGGTGCAAGCAACCATATGTGTGGTAAAAAGGAGTTGTTCTGTAGGCTAAATTTGAAGTTTACAGGTGATGTTGCTTTTGGAGATTCAACCACAATTAAAGTTGAAGGCTTGGGTGATATAGCTCTCACAACTCAAGAAGGTAAACAAAGTTTTATTAAGGATGTTTACTATGTTCCAGCCCTTAAAACTAATCTCTTAAGTTTATGTCAGCTACTGGAAAAGGGGTATGTGATTAGTATGAAAGATGGTGTCATGTTTGTGAGGAATCAATATGGAGAGCTTATAGTCAAATCAAGGATGCAGAAAAATAGATTGTTTGCTCTAAATCTAAAAATTGAGTTTATGAGATGTCTTAAATCTGTTGTGAAAGATGATTGTTGGTTGTGGCATCTAAGATATGGCCATTTAGGATTTGAAGGCTTGAGTGTCTTGTCCAGAAAAGATATGGTGAGAGGACTACCAAAAATAGACAAACCAAAGGGGTTGTGTGAATCTTGTGTGAAATGAAAGATGACTAGGAAAAAGTTTGAAGTTGGAAAGTCTTGGAGGGCTCAAAAACCCTTCAACTTGTCCATATTGATTTGGCAGGACCTTTTGATATTGAATCATTATGAGGAAATCGATATTATGTGACATTCATTGATGATTTCAGTAGAAAATCATTGGTGTACCTCCTTAGAGAAAAATCTGGTACGTTTGAAAAGTTTAAGGAATTTAAGGCTTTAGTAGAGAAAGAAAGTGGAGAGAAGATTAAGGTTTTGAGATCAGATAGAGGAGGAGAGTATACATCAAGAGAATTTGAGAATTTTTGCAAAAAGGAAGGCATTAGACACCAATTTACAACAGCCTACACTCCACAGCAAAATGGAGTTGCTGAAAGGAAAAATAGAACTATTTTGGATCTTGTGAGGAGTATGCTTAGAGGGATGAATTTGCCCAAAAGTTATTGGGGAGAGGCAGTAAGATGTGCTGTATATCTCCTAAACCGAAGCCCTACCAAAAGTGTGAAGAACAGAACCCCAAATGAGGCATGGACTGGAAGGAAACCAGGAGTTAGTCATTTGAAAGTGTTTGGTTGTGTTGCTTATGGAAGAGTACCTGATCAAGGGAGAAAAAAGCTAGATGATAGAGGAGTTAAGTATATTTTTGTGGGGTATGATGAGAGAACAAAGGGCTATAGGTTGTACAATCCAGTAGAGAAGAAACTTATAGTTTCTAGAGATGTAGAATTTGATGAGCATACAAGTTGGAATTGGAGTGCAGAAGAAAAGAGTCAAAAGGGCATGTTTTATGAAGATGTTGTAAATGAAGGTAAAGGAGAAGGTGTTGAGGATGCTGGGGTAAGAAATGAGCAAAGATCAGATAGCTCAGAAGGTGAAACAAGTAGTGATAGAAGCAATCCAACATATTCGACGGCATCACCTACAAGATTGAGAAGTATAGATGATATCTATGGAGAATCAGTTCCAATTGAGTTGAGTGAGTATTCCATGTTTTGTTTGATGGCTGCATGTGATCCTAGAAGCTTTGAAGAGGCTGTAGAGGAGAAGCATTGGAGAAAAGCTATGGAAGAAGAGTTAGCAGCAATAGAGAAGAATGACACTTGGAAGCTTGTAGAATTGCCTAAAGGTCATAGTGCTATTGGATTGAAATGGGTGTATAAAACCAAAACCAATCAAGCTGGAGAAGTTGAGAAATATAAAGCTAGGTTGGTGGCCAAGGGTTACAAGCAAAAATATGGAATTGATTACGAAGAAGTGTATGTACCAGTGGCTAGGATTGATACAATAAGACTCATTCTAGCTATAGCTGCTGCTAAGGGATGGAAAGTATATCAAATGGATGTTAAGTCAGCCTTTCTAAATGGATACTTGGAAGAAGAAGTTTATGTTGAGCAGCCACGTGGTTATGAAAGAAAGGGGGAGGAAAATAAGGTTTATAAGTTGAAGAAAGCTTTATATGGTTTGAAACAAGCACCAAGATGTTGGAATGCAAGAATTGATAGTTACTTGCAAAGTAATGGTTTTAAGAAGAGTCCTTATGAATACTCTCTCTATACAAAGGTTAAGAAGAATGGAGACATGGTTGTGGTGTGTCTATATGTAGATGATATGATCTTTACAGGCAATAATCCAAACTTGTTTGATGAATTTCGAGCTGCTATGCACAAAGAGTTTGAAATGACAGATTTGGGAGAGATGGCTTATTTTCTAGGAATGGAAGTGCTGCAAAAGGATGAAGGAATTTTTATATCCCAAAAGAAGTATGCAAGAGATGTTCTTAAGAGGTTTAGAATGGAGAACTCTAAACCAATTGCTACACCCATTGAGATGAATCATAGGCTGAAAAAGGATTCTGAAAGTAAACCAGTTGATGCTCATTGTTTAAAGAGTATGGTGGGATGTTTGAGGTATCTAACCTACACTCGACCTGATATAATGTTTGGTGTTGGTTTGGTTAGTAGGTTTATGGAAGAACCAAGTGAAATACACATGAAGGCAATGAAAAGAATCATGAGATATGTGAAAGGGACATTGGATTATGGATTGCTATACTTGAAAAGAAGAGAGGTGAAGTTAGAAGGTTTTTCTGACTCTGACTTTGCAGGAGATTTAGATGGAAGGAAGAGCACTTCTGGATATGGATTTGATGTGGGTTCAGGTGTTTTTTCATGGAGTTCAAAGAAGCAGCAAATTGTGACATTATCTACTTGTGAAGCTGAATATGTTGCTGCATCTGAAGCTGCTTGTCAAGCTGTGTGGTTAAGAAACTTGTTGGAGGAGCTGAATTTCAAACAAAATGAAGCAATCGTGGTATATGTTGATAGTAAATCAGCTCTTGCTTTAGCCAAGAATCCCATCAGTCATGGAAAGAGTAAGCATATTGAGTTAAGGTATCATTTTATTCGAGAACAGATGGAGAAAGGAACAATCAAATTAGTTTTCTGCAGAAGTGGTGAACAACTAGCAGATGTGTTCACAAAACCTCTTCCAATTAGAGATTTTGAGAAGTTCAGAAGCTTGCTCGGTATGATAAGGATGGAGGAGGAGTATGTTGGTAATCCATCCTTATCATAAGAAGATTGTCGAAGTTGCAGCAGCAAATATTGAATCCTGAAGTCAAAGAAGGCAGCAGCAGCCTTTCCAACAGTTTTTTGACAGCAAGCTCTTAACTGTCTTGGGTTGATGATTTCTACACGAAAACGGCCATGGAACAACCTGGAAATCTCTTGAAGATGAGTTAGTATATCTATATATTAGAGGTTTGTGTTAGAAACCATAAGATAGAAGTGAGAAAGAGATAAGTCCCTTAGAGAAAATCAGTTTCTGCAGAAACTGAAAAACAGAGTATTGTTTTTGTGTCCACTTTGATAGCTTGTAACTTTCCCCCTACTTTGTGAAATTTCGTGTTTCTTGCCCAGATCTCTTCCTTGTCTTGTCTAGTTTATGTTAGAAACAAGTTTCATCTAATTCCGCTGCGTATTGAGTGAGATACCGATCCTACAATCGCCTCACTCCCTGTGCCAAAGCACGCTTCTGCGCGAAGTTTTCCTGCAGAACAAACTCTCTCTCCGGCAACCTTCCCCCGAAGTTTTCCTGCAGAACAAACTCTCTCTCCGGCAACCTTCCCCCGGAGATCGGTAACCTGACCAGCCTCCAGATTCTGAACCTCTCGTACAGTCAATTCAAAGGGCAGACTCCTGCGAGCTTCGGGGAGCTCCAAGAGCTCCGGTACCTCTCGCTGGACCACAACCTCTTGGAAGGAACAGTTCCCTCGGCTATCGCCAACTGCTCCCCTCGTGCACCTTAGCGCAGATGGCAATTCTCTCAGCAGTGAGGTCCCGTCGGCTTTCGGGGCTCTGCCGAATCTTCAGGTGCTGATGCTCTCGCACAATCATCTCTCAGGCTCAGTTCCGGGCTCAATGCTCTGCCATGATTCTGACCATATCACATTGCTTCGGATCGTTCATCTTGGATTTAATGCACTCACGTATGTAGTTAACCCTGACATGGAAACTTGTTACAGCGTGCTTCAGGTTCTGGATCTTCAACACAATCAGATACGCGGCCTATTTCCCCCGATAATAGCGAAAATATTCTCGTTGACTGTGGTGGATTTTCCAATAACTCCGTCTCTGGTGAAATCCCGGCGGCCATTGGAAATCTCTCAGATTGGAAGAGCTGAACATAGCGAATAACTCATTCAGCGGTAGGCTTCCGACAGAGATCAAGGATTGTGTTCTCATTGTCAAAGGAAACTCCTTTTCTTCGGACCGAGTTCTCATACTTCTTTACAGTGTACTATTGGTTGGCTGTATTTGTGGCGGTTTGAGATACCTCTGTATGTTTTTTATTATATTTTCTTGATATAGTTTAATATTCTTTTCATGCTGTGTAAGTTTTTAAGGAGACTTTTTATTTTTTGTATAATAAGGAGATTTTTTTTTCCTCTGTATATTTTTTATTATGATCAGTTCTTATGTTATAAAAGGACAAGCCTTACGTTGCTTTCTTCAATAATTTTCAAATTCTACTCTGCCATATTACGTGACAGCTGTTTTGCACTCACTAATTAATATTGTCAGCCTTTACTAACAGTAGTTGTCATAGAGTCTGACGTCACGGGATCTGACAATTGCATTGAGTAGAATCCTGTCATGTTCGTTTGATGGACAATCGGGTGAATATTTATTTTCACTTTACCGTTTTACAAAACTTTCAAAATTTACGACTTCAATTTACCGTTTGAATATTTATTTGAAACTTTCACAAAGTATTAATTTATTTTACTAAATCGAAACTTTATACCGGTCTTTGCAGATTACTAGAACGTGAACCGACCATGTTCATTAATCGCTTTCCTATTAAAAAAACTGTCTGGTAAAATGTGAAATAATTGAGCAGATTGTCAAAAATTAAATGACAAAAAGATTATCCGATGGATATACATTTGAAAGCATTGTTACAGAGATGCGCCACGTGGAGGCTGTGGGTCCTTGGCCGAGGGGCAGCACGCCGCAGGCGTGAATCACACAACGCCAAAGTCTGTTATACTGAAGCGTGGCAAAGGACAGTCTGTTAAAAAGAAGGCGTTCAGTTATCCGTGGGAGGACTTCACACTGGATGGTCGTAACAAGCTTAAATGTACCACGGACAGTTCACTTTATCTTCGGTACCACCACTCACTCACAGGATCCATTTTCAGACCGGGTGAATATCGGAGATTACGAAGATGAAAGAAAATAGGGCATTATGGAAAACCTTAATATCACTGATTTGTCTTTTCCTCTTTAATGCACTTTATTGTTTGCCTTTTTCTGCTCCGTATAGAACGGGCCTTCCTGTCTTTAACATTCATTCGATCCATGCATTAAGTCTCACCAAACCATTCCCTATCAGGTGTCCGTACCATCACGTGGCTCTGCCCAGGTCGATACAGGAGCAATGTATGCATGCATGCACCTTTTTGACTTGTCATCAACAGCCTTAGAGATAGGCGTGGCGCAAATCCACTGGATGATTAAAAAGCTGTTTACTGAGCCTCTCCGATGTTTTCTGATGAATTTCTGCCAGCGATGAATATCTGATGCTTTATGCAGTGATGGTTTGGTAATTAATGCAAAAAGAGGAGGCGATTTCTCAAGGACATTGTAGTTATTTTTTAATTCAAATCACGTCAAGATGATTTTTTTTTTTTTTTTGTGTATTTTTGAGTGTTTTCACCTGTCTTTATTTTCTAATACTTAATGGATATTCATTCATACAGTTAATGGTTTTATTTGTTACTCATAAGAAAGTGCATTAAGCCTCAGTGGAGTATCTTCTTTCTCTCTAAATGACAAAAGATTTCAACAAGTGCATTAAAATTAGTTAATAATAATAATAAAGTAAAAGACAAAGAAATAGGTTCCCTGAATAGAAATTTCATGTACGTGCATCCACTCTTTCTATTGTTATTTTTGATAAGTTTTTTAACCAAAAAAAAAAAGCCGTAACAGGGACTTGTGGGTACACCTTTTATCTTCTATTCAATATAAATTTTGTGAACAAATTACCTCAATTTTTTCTACATTTTAAATGCGAGCCGACGTCTTCCTTCTTCTCCAGCTGCCCATTTTACTTCTCCCGCCTTCCTTCTTCTCCTGCTGAACAAAATTCCTTCTCCCGCCTTCCTTCTTCCCCAGCTGCCCTTAGATCTTTAGCACTGCCGACGCCAGCAACTTTTGCGGACCTTTTCATGGCGGCATTGATCGGTAATTTCGCCACCTCAAGCGGTTTTTTCTCCATTTTCCCCTTGACTGTTTTTTTTTTTTTTTCGGTCGTGGTTCTTTAGCTTTTCTCTCATGATGTTCTTAGATTTGGTGTTTAGTTGAGGAAATTAGCAAAGGAACTCGTTATTTTTCAAATCTCGGTTAGGTGTTCTGTCTTTCTCCCTCTCTCTCTTTTCTTTTCTCTTCTTTTCTTTTTTATCTCTGAACTTTTGGATCTTTAGGTCTTCTTGTTTTTCATTTGCTGTAATCGGTGTTTTTTAAAAAAAAAAAAATATTTTCAGTGGTGGTTTCATTTGCTGTAATCGGTATCTTTTTTTTTTTCTTTTAAGTCGTGGTTTCATTTGCTGTAATCGGTGTCTTTTTTTTTTCTTTTCAGTCATGGTTTCATTTGCTGTAGGTGTCTTTTTTTTTTCTTCAGTTTCTTTAGTTTTTCTCTCATGTTGTTCTTAGATTGTGGTGGGTTAGCTTGCAATTGGAAGATGGCCTTAAAGGAAGATTGTAGTCTATGTGTAAATTCATTCAGTGGTTTTGCTTCTCATATTTCTCAATAGTTGTCCGTGGGTGTTAGGTTTGATCTCTGACTATCAATTTTAATTTGAAAGAATTGAAATCCTTATGTTCATTTAATTCTAAAACAACCTACGATGTGTCTTGAACATCTTTTATCTTTACATGTGATTATATGTAATAGTATGATTTTCTACTTGAACTTTATCTTGGAATTATTGAAAGGTTATGTTTTATGATTGATATAATTTTTGTATAATTAATACTTGTACTTGTCATAAATATTTTTTATAAATGTTATAAATTTCCTAATCCTATTTAAGAGAATCATCTTGCTTAAGGAGATGACTTCTGAGTTGCCTAACCCATCATAAGTACCTTCAATTTTCAATAGGCTATTAAGGAAAGACTGATGATTCTAGGCCAGGTTATGCTATGAGTACTTTTTTTTTTTTGGTGGTACACACAAAGGCATATGACGTGTTCTTGTGTATAAGTTGGTGGTAGGATTGTTTGCTTCATCGATTTTCAGTTTGTAAGAATTGAGATCCTTATGTTCCTTTCATCGTTAAGATAATATCTAATGCAAGTCTAATATGCCTTTTATCTTGAAGTTATTGTTAATATTTGCGGAATGTTTAGTCTTGAAATCTTATCAATGTTTAACATTGACCCAACTTTGGATTTTAAGCTTCCATGCTTGTCATAAACCTTCGATGATAAATTTTATGGATTTCCTTGTTCTGGTTATGAAGGTTATCTTGCTTTTCTACATGACTTTTGACTAGCCAAACCTACCTTTGTTCTTAAGGACTTCAAAATCGGTGTGTTGCTGGGTCAAAGCGCTAGTTAAGCCTAGTTTAGACAATCATTTTGATTCATGTGGTATGAATATTAGTTTTGGTTGTGTACATGATCTCTGAAATTTTAGGTGAGCAAAAAAACAGCATATTAATTCTTTCACATAGACAACATTTGAGCCTTAAACTTGTTCCTTACTGCATCCTAGAGAAGTAGTGGATTCCGAAAAGCTTTTCGTCTTTTAAAGCCGCCAAAGACGGAACTTCTTGAAGTCTTTTACAAGGCACATAAGTCTATACCACTTGTAGTTACATCGTAGTCACTTTTTTTTTTTGGTTATACAGATCATGATAAGTGCATATGCACAGAGTTGGCATCAATCCTCTTTTTAAGGGAAAAAAGATATATTTTGAGAGACATTAAAAGTGTAGGCAAATGGATTCGAATTTACAGCTCACAAGTCTTAGATTGAGAAAAAGAACATCTGGGGGAGACGGATTAAACACGAAGCTAGGAAAAAGTCCTCTCTCACGATTCTTGATTAAAGATTGAAAAACCCTATTACAATATACAAATAGGGTAATTACCCTAATCATGGGTTCAGGTCATTAAGCCCAAACCCACTAAAGGCTTAACACTATATAGGGCCCAAATAAAGACATTTACAAGTTAACAACCCCCCTTAAGCTGGTGATTTGTACAAATCAAATACACCAAGCTTGTGAAGAAGATAATTATGCTAACGACTACATAAGGCTTTAGTCAAGATATCCGCAGGTTGCTCATGTGTACAAATACTACAAGTCTGAATCAAGCATTATCAACCTACCACGAAAAGAAACATTAGTGATCGAGGAGAAACAATTTTTTCTTTTCTTAGTTACAATTTATGTTTTTAGTGCTTGTTTTTCAAGAATTGCTTCGACAAGAAGCTCCTTAGGAAACTTGAAAAGCTTACAAACAATCCACACAAAAAGCAAAACCCCTTGATGCTAGTTCAACAAATTTTGTTTATTATGATGATTCTACTTTAAACAAAGACAAAATGGTCATGATTTTAGTCTATTCTCAAAGATAAGTGTTCGTAGAAATTTTACATATAAGTAAAAATCTCGAACAAATAATAAAATGAATATTAGTCTAATTAATTAATAACAATAAGTTATCCCTAGGACTTGTGTTCTAGCTTGTCCTGAGAACCTAAGAAGGTTGCAACAAGATGATAGGCAAATAGGCTAGTTAAACATGAAGCAACTAGTAAGGAGGCTGCAGCAAAGCATCATCAAGATTTGGTGAGGCTAGGTTAGTCATGAGGCATTTTTTGTGATTAGTCAATAAAAGATCAAGCTTGGACTTTGGGCAAATATTAAACAATAGGATTTCACATTGAAGAGAAAAAAAACTTGTAATATGTGTTATAAATTTGGACAATTTCTCTCCTCAATAAAGGAGATGTGAACCTTTTCTTTTTTCTAAAATAACTTAATCAAAGATAATAAAAGAATGGAAGGATGTCCCATTGGCTTACTGCTAAGCTAAGGAGTTTTGGCCTATGAGTTTACTAGGTCATAAGGCATTTTCTGTGATTAGTAAATAAACAAGCAAGCTTGGACTTTGGGCAAATATTAATCAATAGGATTTCAAATTGAAGAGAAAAATCTTGTAATATGTGTTATAAATTTAGACAATTTCTCTTCTCAATAAAGAAGACGTGAACCCTTTCTTTTTTCTAAAATAACTTAATCAAAGACAAGAAAAGAATAAAGGAATGTCCCCTTGGCTTAGTGCTAAGCTAACAAGTTCTAGCTTGCGAGTTCACTAGGTCAGGGGTTAAATGAAGAAGGAAGTGACAAGAGAGCTTCATATTGAGAAAAAGATATCAAGATTGCTTTTCTTGTGATTTTTTTTTTTTCTTGAGCTATGTTCAACTTTTGCATCCTTTAACTAAAAATTTCAAGCGCACTCAATTCTTTCCTTTAAGATATCACAAATGTCATTGTTTGCCACTGTGATGAATTGCATTACTTTCATAGAGAATCTGATTTAGCAACAAAAGAGGAGGTACTCTAGAAAAGCCTCTAACAAAGTTGACACCATAACTTGCTATACTTGGGAGCTGTACACATTCAAATCCATCTGTCTAATTTGCAATCTCTACATTCAAAACTTGTATAGGGCTTAAAGGCCTTAACTAGACTTGATAGTCATCCAAACCTCTGATGAAGACAAGCCACTCTATGCCTGTTCTCTTGTTATTGTTCTCTTCCTTTCACCAAAAGACCTTGAAAATGGGTGTTTACCTGGAAACTCATCTCCATTTATGCTTTTTGAATCATCCCAATCATCTGAACCATAAACTCCAATGTCGAATATACTTGCTGGTGAGCATGCATGTTCCTTTCTTGTATGTATCCTCATTGAATCCTGCAAAACGAAGGGGTGGTTAATCAATTCCTCAGCCGTCCACCTTTCTTTGGGTTCTCTCTCCAAGCACTTGGCCAAAAAATCCAAACCCTCCTTTGAAAACTGAGTAGGAAACTTGGGTGCCCTGCTACTACATGCAATCTTTAGAACTACAGCCATTAAATTTGAAATCTCGTCATTCCAAGGACGCTTGCCAGTTCCCATTTCAATAACCGTGCATCCTAATGACCAGATATCCAAAGCAAAATCCATCTCTTCATTTCTCAAAACTTCAGGGGCCATCCACAGTGGAGTTCCACCATTGGACTTCCATTGATGGGCTACAGGAAGCCCATCAACTTTCATTTCCTTCAGCTGCTTTGCAGAACCAAAATCAGCCAATTTGATGTTCCCAGATGAGCCTAAAAGCACATTCTTGCACTTAAGATCGCAATGCACAATTCCATTTTCATGGAGATACTCCAAACCATAAAGAATCTCTCTCCTACACAGCTTAATCACCTTTTCTTCAAGCGCCCCACTAAATTTTTCTGCCACATCTGACAAACTACCCTCGGCCATGTACTCCATGAAGACATCAAGTTTAAGACCACCATTTGATCCTCTTGACAAGTCCTTCCCTAGACATCGGACAATGTACCAAGAATTCAGACTCTGGAGGACTTTAGCCTCATTCTCTAAGGCATCAACTCCAACATCAGACTCCGCGGATTTCACAACGGATAGTCCTCATGTGGCCTTGCTCATGGCCAAGTATACAGTGCCAAAAGAACCTGATCCCACCAACTTGCCCTTCACCCATTCATCGGGACGAAGAGAGGCGCATTGGCAATCTTTGGCCATCTTTTTTGTTCTTTCCATCGTAGAAAACCTTTTCTATTAATAGCTATGAAACTCCTAGACCGTCAAAGCGTATATGGAGATAAAAAGGATCCCAAACTTTGAATTAAGCTCGCCAAATGGAAAGAAAACTGCGGATGAGAAGACCCACAGGTGGGAAAGAAGACAGGCCGATCAAGCTTTTCTCATGATACCCAGGATAGAACTCTATGCAAACAGTGACATTGACCTAAAAAAAAGGTACCATTTCTATGATTTTAGCAAGAACAACTGAAGAAGAGAAGAATCTTTATGTCTAGCCAAACTTATATATAGAGCGGCTTCCCTGCAGTCGGAAAACCGTCCTGACAACAAAAGAGACACCCTTTGTTTCTTTTGCAAATGCTTCATTGCTGTTTCTTTTTTCCTCCTTTTTGTAGAAGAAAAAATGAAATCAGATCGAAGTGGGGATTCAATTTATATAAAGACAATTATGGGAAGAAAAACCATTGATGGTCCTAAGCTTGTGGAGCTCTTGTTTTTATGCGAACCATGATCTACTGACCTCAATAGTGTTCATAAATAGAAAGAAGAATAGTCTTTTGACCAGCAATTTAGGAAAGGCCACAAAGCTAGTCCTTTAAACTGCCAGATACCTTCTCTAAAAGTACAAATTTACTTCTTTCATAACCACATAAACGCATAAAATATGTAAGACCTATAGCGATACTACAATGTGTTTTGGGAAAGGTTTTATATGGTTAGTTGCATTGACGACATCAACCTTAATCAAGCTTAAGACATTCCATGCTCATCATAGATAATCATTTGGAAATGCTTCACAAGAAAAGAAATTGCCTCCAATCTCTTCGTAGGTTTTCACCTCAATGACCACCCGAACGTCAAAACAACCAAGACTAGGATTGACATATGCCCATTTAGGATGTTAATAGCCAAGTACTCAAGTAACCCTCTTAACATACTACATTCAAATTTCAAGAAATTGACAAACCTTAAGGTTATTATGAGCTACGTGAACAATCTAACTCCATCCATGAGTTCAAAAGGGCTTCACTACTCAGTCTATTTCCATAAAGACAGACATGCTAACAACGCATCCCACATGGTATATGATGCAATTCCTATTGCAACTCCTATTTTGGTGCAGTTTGCTTGCCTTTTCCTCCTCTTTGGATCTTTAGCTTGAAAGTGGCAAAGCTTGCTTTCTTCTCTCTTCCATCTTTTTCTATAACTAGAAAAACATAAATAATTTGGGTGAACACATTTTCCTATGGAAAGATCATTGAAGCCGAGTTCATGACCTGTATTTTCTAACAATGGATCCTTGAACCTTATTTTCTCATAAATTGACTCTAAATGGAGACTCTTTTTTTTCTTTTTTCTTTTTTCACCTCATGCACCCACTCAAGCATTCTAACTTGAAACTAAAAGATTCCAAATAACACCTACTTACTACTAAATTAGGCACTTGTCAACAAATACAAGACGAATAAATGAGGCATTCTTAGAAACAAACACCAAATGGAGATATGACATGAAGAAGTGTTGAATTCAAAAACTAATCAAATTATCATTTAGCCATGGTTAGCAATGCCTAATCAACGGCGACAATTTCTCCTTGTCAATTCATAGCTTTTTTCTTGAGAATCAATGGAAACCATTTTCATGCATTTATATAGATGTATCAAATAGCTATGTTTTCCTCTACACAAACACTTTGTTATGATACATTATACTGTACAGAATAATCAAATAAATAACTTATAGGACTCAATATAGTTATAGAAACTTTGAGTTACATCCCAACTCTCTTCCTACTGTACTCATATACGGTCTGTAAAAGACTTCTGGAGTTTCTCTCTTCAGGTAACTTTAGAAGGAGAGAAACTTTAGAGAATCCAGAATGTTGAATGAGTAAAGAATCTTCCGTCACTTCTTGTTTGGTCTCCGGCTCAGAAATATTTGGTCTTGTTAGTGCCCACTGCATGGCCCAAATGGCCAAAGGGCGCATGTAACAGAACCACCCGTATTGGTCCTTGGTGTTCCAAGCTTCCGGTGTTTGAAAGGAATAACTTTTCACAAAATGGTTAAATCCAATGAGCGGGAAACCCACATATCACAATCATAGTACAGATTCACTAACAGGAGAACTAGAAAGTTCTGTAAACACATATTATGTAATCATGGATATGGGCAGAACTTGTCCTGAATGGCTGGTGAGTGTCCTGTTTTCTTCTGGATTTGATCAAAGCCGCGAAATATATTTGTAAAATACGGATTCTGCTAACAGTTAACAACCCCAACATGTACAACAATTAGCTGAAGATGGAAATTATATATATTTTCTTTGGTTTCTAAGGAAGATGGAGGGTGGGCAAGGAGGAATAGGAAGAAACAAGCATCCTTCACAAAAACAAGAAAGCTAGTTTGGACCAAAAGTTGGAATGAGGGAAGTTCTCTTCTGTCAAATATCACTCATCAACTAGGGTTGCTTGAAAGAGGCTTCATGTTTTCCCGACCTTTCCAGCTGTTCAAGTCTCATGAGTGACTGTCTTGCTGCTCAAGACTCGCGAGTCTAGACCTTTTTGCCTCCTCAAGACTTGAGAGTCTCGACATTTCTACCTGCCCAAGACTCATGAGCCTATGCTTTTCTGCCTGCTCAAAACTCAAAAGTCTGGACCTTTCTTCGTGCTCGAGACTCCAGAGCCTGTACCTTTCTTCCTGCACAAGACTTAAGATTTTAGATCATCCTACCTCCTCCAACTTAAGATCCTATTCCTTTCTAGTTGTTCAAGACTCGAGATTCTAAACTTTTCTGGCTGCTCAAGACTCGAGATTCTAAACTTTTCTGGCTGCTCAAGACTCGAGATTCTAAACTTTTCTGGCTGCTCAAGACTCGAGATTCTAATCCTTTCTGGCTGCTCAAGACTCGAGATTCTAAACCTTTCTGGCTGCTTAAGACTCAAGAGTCTAAACCTTTCTGATTGCTCAAGACTTGAGAGTCTAAACCTTTCCGGCTGCAAAAGACTCAAGAGTCTAAACCTTTCCGGCTGTTCAAGAGTCAAGAGTCTAAACCTTTCAGGCTCCTCAGGACTCGTGAGTCTAGAGCTTCTTGCCAACTCAAGACTTGGGAGCCTATACCTTACTGCCCGCTCAAGACTCAAAGTTCACGGGATTTCAAAGATTGGAGGGATCGTAGAGGCTTCAGGTACTATGTCATCTTAGTATGTTTCTTTTCTTTTCTTTTCTTTTCTTTTCTTTTCTTTTTTGGTTGGGACCAGAAAACCATTAAAAGGTTTCCAATATTACTAAAGTGGTTGTCTCTTCAACATTTGATACATTCAATTGGTTGGGATTTGGGAAAATCCCAAAGAAATTGACTGGTATGAAGTATCTAACAAAATTTTATGCAAATAGAATTACCACTGCATAATTACCACCCTTTATTTCTACGAAAGACTTAGCCACGGTTGGGTATATCAATACTAGACTAATAATTCAGAGAGCGTAGCTCCTGACAATCTCATATTTACCAGAAACTACTAAATGTTTCAGCAAGACAAGCAGTCTTTGAGTAATGCGTTAAACATCCAGTAATACTTTCTTTGGCCTAGTTCCCATGTCTGTAATAAAATAAAAAGGAATGAAAGTGGGAAAAGATAAATACCAAAATAATAGAGTTGAAGTTCGAGAAATAAAAAACTCAAAATGAAAATAACATTTACTGTTGATTCTGTTTTTGGCGTTATGAAATTACTTTGTAGTTTTAATTTTTCGTATACGACAGACATTTCTTTTATTGTTATAGTTAACTTTTCGGCTGAATCATTACTAGTTCGTGCCAGGCAAATGCTACATCAGTTATTGCAATAAAAAAGTATTGGTAATTCCGATAACCTGGTCCCTAACAATCTGATATTTACCAAAAATCTATAAATGTTTTTAGCAAGAATAGCTTTCTTAGACTGATATGTTTAACATCTAATGAGATTTTCTTTGGAATAGTTTGCTTCTCAATGAACAAATGAAAAGAAATAGAAGTCACAAACATAAATCTCTTATTAAAAATAAACTAAGTTAGAGAAACAAAACCTTAAATGAAAATAGTATATTTTGCTCAATATTTTTTTTATATATTAGCTAGGTCTCAGGTTCTAACTTTTCGTTAATTACTAATGAGTCTACAAATGCCCTTTGCAACTAATTCATGGTCATTGTAGTTAATCGACGTTCAACAAAGAAGCCAGGATGCAATTGAGTTTATTTGATTTTTTTTCTCTAAAATGGTGAATGCTACTTCTATCTTCCTATTCTTATGCGGTTAGAAACAGTGTTCTGGAATCCACTTCTAATAGGATTAGCTTAGGCGTAAAATAATCTAGTAACCTATTTTGTTCTTTTTCTTTTCCTGGTATGAGTAATATGGACAGAGAATAGAGAAGAGTTGTCAAATCATGATGAAGGGCATTCTCACATATTCTACTTTTTTTGGCATCTGTTATTTATTTATTTTATTCATTTGCGTTTGCTTCACTTAGGCACTTAATATTTTCTCGATGGTGATCTTTGTCGGCATTTGATGAATTGGAAAGGTCCGGTAGTCAACAGATTTTGGAAAAGTATCATTAATAATTTCAAAAAAATTTCACATACACCATCTGCTCGTTTTGTTGTGTCGGCTGATGCGTTTTAGCAACAGCTGCTTTGGAACTTTTGGGCATTAAATTGAATCCGAGTTGGATTATCTGGTCCTTGTTTAGTAAACTGGACTCGGTGTTCCAAAGATTGGTCATTTTGCCGTCATTATGATAAAATGCTTTTCATATTTTTGTAGGCCAATGCAGCAGAAAGGTTCATAAATCCATGGTGGTGGCTTGGATCAAAGTTTATGAATTTGAGAATTTTCTTCACCATGACTAAGCACTCTTCCAATATTTTGGTTGCTTGAATTTTGCTTTTTCTATTGAGCTCTAGCAAGCTTTCAGGATCATATTTATTAAGCATAATGCTGGTGGTTTTTAAGTGTTGTTTGCTATCATTTTAGTGGAGATAAAAAATGGTTTTAGACAAAGATTTATATGTTGATATTTTATAGACTGCAAAGAACTTAAAATCATGTTTGTTTAAATATAGAAATTTTCATCTACTTTGATTTTTATTGTATGTTTTTTTGTTTTCATTTATCATTTTCAATGCAGAGTACTTAGCAGAAACTAGTGGAAAGGAAGCAATTGTCCTTGAACTGGAAGTCTGGTTTGTCAAGAAGATTCGCGGAAAGGGGTCCTTACTGAACTTTCTTATAACTGGAAGTCTATTTTGTTTATTTACAAACGGCAAAAATATTTTCCTTCTAGGAGAAATAGAGGGAGGGAAGCATCACCAATTTCTTGATAACCAGTGTTCTATTGTTTGAGACATAGAATGATGACCTGCGCTTGAGAGGGCGATAGAGAGGGACGGAAGCATTCATTTTTGTTCTGTTGTTTGAGACCTAGACAGGACATCCGCCCTTCTTTTTCAGATTAAGCTCCAAGGTCCTTTTGGTGTAGTTTCCAAAGGGTAAGTACCATCTCTCCTCTGTACCAATTAAAAATGTTCATCTTCTTAATATAATTGTTTTTAGATATGGTGTTCGGTGAAATTTAAATGCAAGTGAATATCTTGAACAAGTAATATAATGATGAGAAAGATATCATCTCACAAAGATTGGTGATTACTAGACCAATTAATTACTAACGATGAACAATTCCTAGAATTTATCTAGCAAATCAATTGATAGATGATAGATTAATTGACTAAATCTAAGAAAACTAAATACACGAAATATGTTAAAGCATATGATTTCACCATAATTATTATGTATAAATATTGATTATTTATGCTTGCAAGAGAGATAATATCTATGTGATGGCAGAACTTCCTAATTTATTTATTATTCTATATCTAGGTATAACAAACCTATTTAGTTCATTAATTCACTATATCTCTATATGTGAATTGAAACAAACCAAATGCATTAGGATCTATGAACATTCTCAGTTTACACCGAAAACCACACAAACAATATGGTATATGTCTATCCATATTTAATTTATGGTTATACATTACAAGAGGCAATTGCATATTATCTCTTGTCGGTCTCAAACATGCAAATCATATCATTTAAGTTGTAGCTAATTATTTAAAAGCATTAAACACAGTAACATGTAACTTCACATAAATAAAAAATCTTACAAAACGTACTAATCATAACATTCATATTATCATAATTAGGTTTACATCATAACTCTAACAAAAGTAAATTAAAGCATAAAAAAAAAAGGAAAAAACAATAATAGGAAACAAAGAAGGCATCTTGAATCCAAGAACAAGAAGTTTGTCACCCTTTTTGTGTTCTTTTCAAGAAAACCTTGAATTCTTGGCATCTCTCTTGAGTTGTGCTCAATTTCCTGCCCCCTTGAGTTTTGCCTCTTCTTTTCCCTTAAATAGAGTTTAGGTTTAAACTTATCTCCTATCCTAGTAGAATTGGGTTTTGGAGACCTAAAACAATTAGGTTTTGAACTCTTAAATTAGTTAGAATTTGAATTCCTAACATGACTAGGCTTTTTAAATAAATAGAAAACCCAACAACAACAGAAAATCTAATAACAATCATCCAAAACCCAAACCCATCTTGATTCTTTTGATCTTGATATTATGATTTTACTACACAATAAGCATCAGGTTCTCTATATTCATTCATTTTCTCCTTGCCTCCTTGTGCTACATAAACAAGATAAATTTAGGTAAATAAAGAGGAGTTCAAATGTTTTTTCACAATTATTAAAGTTATTTATTGCCTAAAATAGGTAAAATAACTCTATAAAAATAGAGTTATCATATGATTGTCATTTTGGAAGGTGACTATTTATGGTTGTCATTTTGACTCTTGTAACATTGGATTAGCTTATCTATTCCATGATTGTTCATTTACCGAATGTTTTATCTTCTATTCCTTCCTTGATAGATGTTAAAGTGTTTTGGCGCACAAATACTTGTGCCCATGATTTATTTATACAAGCCTCTTACATTTCTCTTTTAATGCTTGTGCCTGGGCGTATTTTAGAAAATCAAAGTATTAAACCATTAAAAAAGAAAAAGAATTATTTTGCATAAAAAAAATTTCAAATTTGTTTTTACATCTTCTCATAGGAATTTAATTAGAAATATACATATTTAATTATATATTAACTTCCATATTCTTTAGATATGGAGTTAATTTATTACATATTTTAAGCAAGAAAAAAAATCTTTATACAATTAATCTCAATATTAGAGAAAAATAGTGTACAACTACCTTAGTAGGACGAAAGTGGCAGTGAAATCATTTTAATAGCTCAAAGGTAGTTAATACGAATGCCTTAAATAAAAACGATGGTTCCAACCACCTATATGTTTTGAAATTTTTGTAAGTGAGAAGTCGGGTAACTTTTAAAAGGCAGGTACGTGTTTTTTTTTTTTTGTCAAAAAAAATAAATATGTATATTATTTGTTAGTTTGAAAATTTTGAACTAAAAGAAATTACCACATAATTTTTCTTTAAAGATCTAATACGCAATATTTTTCATATGTAAGAACCTTCAAAATGTTTCTTATTTTCTATTACACGGAAAAAGAAAATCAAAACACCATATGCACTGTTTAAACTTGTTAATGTATAACATTTTGTAAAGTTATATGATCCAATCCGAAGCGTTCTATTCTATGGTACAATCACCATCATAATTGAAGAATAACTATGAGAAATACAGTCTCTTTTCGTTACCTCTAAAATGTCAAGTAATCTCATTAGATTTTGCAATAACTCAATTTTATTGTCATTCTAATAACTCCATATTGTATGTGTTACAATTCATCTTCACAAAAAGATGCAATCTTTAATGGCACAAAATATTGTCTTGAAGACTATACTTACAAATTAGAAGCTTTAAGAATTTGATAGAGCTTAATAGATATTTGCTTGTAAATCCCATCTACTCATTTATTATTTTATTTCTGAACTGATCATTTATATTTCTCTATTCACTCACTTGTTAGGTAAAATTATCTTTTAAAAAAAGTATTCACAAATCAACATTCTTCCTTTAGAATTTCCTTATTTATGGAGCTAATTTCGATTCTATCCACATCATACCATTTTCTTTTTTCTTTTTATGAAATAGAAAATTTTCTCTTATTATGATTTATTAAGTTAAAATCTCTTAATAAGATAAAATTCTTCATACGTTATCATTCTTGCTGTAAATTTACAGATATTGATGACGTCTTTTTACTTTTTAATAATTTAAGAAATTAAGGAACTTTTTCTTTTCTTAACTAGACAAAGTGAAAAAAAGTTGAAAAATAGCTTTAATGGGCGTTTAAGGACACTTTGAGAAGCTTCAATCTGTGGCAAAAAATGTTGCCTAGTGGAAGACTTAGCCAACCTACATCACTTGGGTAAACCTATCTTAATTTGAAAAAACAAAGGCTTCATTCTAGAATTCCTTGGTTCGTGAACAATATAGAGGCTAACGTGAATTAATTATTTTTCACTTTTTTCTGTTTGTTTCATTTCATTGATAACAGTTTTTCATATTATTTTATTCAGAACGTTCAACGCGTCTTTTAATGCTCTTTTATTTTTCATTTTCTGTATTTTTGACGATGTTCAATGCACAAACCTGATCAAAGATCCTCGTTCACAACAGAGAAGATGGTGGATTTGAAGGCTCTTATTTCAGCCGTGGACAGTGATCTGTGGCTTTATGACGGCTCTGCCAAGAAATTGGTTAGCTCTGGGAACGCAAACGGCAAACTTGTCCTAGAATTTCGTTTCAAGCCTTTAGTTTTAAGAGTCGACTTGATTATTCGTAACTGTATTGCAGGTTCTTTTTGACAAGGTTCTGAGAAACAAGCATGTTGTATTGTTCATTTCAGACGAGGGTATCAAACGATACATTCCGAAAATGAAAAAAATTTATGAAGGAATAGTGATGACAGATGTGATCACCATATGGCTCCCAATTGTGAAGTGGACTGACAAGCGGGAAGGTTTCTTCCTCAATCTTCGGAAGGAGATGCCATGGTACACAGTGATGTACTTTTCACCACTAGCTGGTCTTAAAACCATTAAGGAGGAGTGGAACTTCGTTGGTGCCCCTCTCGTAGTGGTGATGAACCAACTGGGGAATGTGCTAAGCAAACACGGGCTCGACCAATTGCCCGAATTTTTAGACTTCGTGGAGGAGGGAGGTTGACCCCATATTTTTCACCTGCTTTCTTTCTTTTCATTGTTTCTTGGTTGCATCTTCCCCTAAGGTTCTTGTTTACTGCATCAGCAATATTATATCAAGATAAAACATTGCGTACAAAATATCGTATGTTAAAAACTAATGGCGCTGCCTATGCAATAAAATGGCTTTAAAATGGGCGAAAGCTGACCAAAGCTTCTTTATTCATTGCAGAGAAAGCTGGAGCACAACAAACCAAGCAAGTTTTAAGCAAGTCTGACGGCAAAATCACGGAGGTTTTGAAGGCGCTGCTCGGCAGGTATTCTCTGTGGCTTCCTGATGGCGGTTCTACCAAGAAGAAGGTTAGCTCTGCAAACAATAAGCCAAAAAATATTTTACATTGTCTTTTCCACCTTTGCGCGGCACAAAAGTGCAGCTCATCTGTGGTTAAGATATTATATTTTTCTCGAGGTATGCAAATTATCCCTTATACTTGCTGCAAACTGGATATCACGGTACTTTGTTCGAGTAACGTGCAGTATTCTTGCGGTGAACATTCTATTTTAACAGCTCACTTGATTTTTCGCTGTTGTATTGCGGAAACAGGTTGAGCGTCTAAAAGATAAGTATGTTGTATTGTTCATACTGTGCCTGGATGAGAAGCACTATGCTATCAAGCAAATTAAGGCAGTTTCTGCCGGAATAGTGAAGGACCAGGTCAACGTGGTATTGATCCTGATGGGGGAGGAGAGGACTGACGATCTGATGCAGAAGATGAAGGAGCTGCAGTCTGACATAACATGCTACGCAGTACAGACCCAACTACCTGAAGCGGGCATCAAGCTCATTCAGGACCATTGGTACTTTCAAAAGTCGCCGATAAATTCGCCAATGGTGGTAATGATGAACCCACAAGGGGAAGTTCTAAGCAAACGCAAATTCAATCTGGAACCTATAGGGCGCCTGACCAAGCCGCCGCCGAAAGTAAAGCCATTTTAACCACTCTAGATGAATATACACGCATGCATATAGTTCTAATCAAAATTCATAGCGTGCCTTCTAAAAGAAACTGAGTTTGGAAATGTTTCTTGCTTTCAGGAAGAACCTGTGTACTTCTTGCAATGGGGAAGCGGTTTCCGCTATTGGAATAAGCGATTTTCCAGGATAGCAAAAGCTGTGGCTGCGGATAACGTCTTAAAGGAAGCAAATGTTTGCATAAAGTATACCGACAACGGTAATCTGATGGATAACTACAAATATGGCGAGGCTAAGTGGGCTCTGCTGACGAGGAACGAACGTACAATCTGTAAGGGTCCCAAAATCCTGAACGTCCTCGAAGCGTTTGACAAATGGAAGGGGAATTTGACTCTGGAACCCTTCGAACATTGCTTCACAGATTACTTTAACGAGCTTTCTTAAACTAGAACCCAGTATGGCATTTGGAATGTCTCTCGTGGTAACATTATCAGCTTTCGGTGCTACCAATCAAGTATGTTCACTTGTCAGCAGCTTTAGGAACTTAGGGTTTGTAATAATAAAGTAGGGGAAACCTTTGTTACGTCAAAATAATGCAAGGTATCCGTGTCTTCGTTCATCCTTTGCTGCAATTTGGGGGAAGTCTTTTTCAGAACGACTGCGCCTTCTTTTTGTCTCTCTCTCTCTCTCTCTTCATACCTTTCTCTATTCTCTATTGTTTATGCATGCTGTGGTTCATTACAGTTGTTGCTTTAAGTGAATGGCCTCAAATCTCGACTCAACAATTATTCTAGATTTAACTTCTTCTTTTTCTAACTATTCTTAGGTGTTAAGGGCCTTATTTTAGTATGACTAAGAATTTATTATGGCAAAAAGATCTAAAAGAAAATTTGTCGAGTTTTTAAATACGTTTCAAGTCTTGGAAGCTGGAGTTTTTCGGGTCTGAAGGATTGAAAAAATCTACTTGATTACCAGAGCTCGTAGCTGAGGAAAGAAGGTTGCTAGGAAGGGGAAAATCTAGAAATAAGGTGATTGGGAATTTAGTAGCTCGTGTAAAGACTCACGGAGATGGAAAGGAAATGTTCTTGTTCAGGTTATCAAAGGCAAGTGGTAAAAGGAAATTTTTGAGGACATTCAAAAGGGGGTTTCGCGGTAATCTACAAGAGAAGAAAGCTCACTGATTTATTGTGAGATTGGCTCTCTGCCTTTTCTGGAAGAATTACACTTGCTGTGTTCAACGGTCGGGAGGAACAAGGATTAGCTATTTTGGTGTACAATCTCCAAGTTAAGAAGATGCCAAGAAATAATTGAGAACTTTTTATATTCAGGAGATTAAAACGGTCCCCACTTTAGAGTACGTCCAGCGTCTTATCATGTATGATTATTATTATATAAACAAATTTCACCTAAAACCATGGATCATTGATTCCAACATCGTGAGGAACAGCTCCAAGGCCGTTTTTGGGACCGACCGCCCATCATATAAAAGTTTCCCCTGACTGGGATCAGCATCATTACTGCTGCTGCAAAATCTCTTTGGATGCTGAGTTCAAGTTTTGGAAATAGCATGACTAGTGCAAAAGATGAGTAAAAATGGACATAGCTGGTGTTCCATATTTGGTACTCAACTCCTTCAAGATAAAGGAATTGCCCAATGTTTTCTTCTCCCTCTTAAGCAGGGTTTGTGTCCAAGGCAGAATTTGATGAAATGTTGGTATGAATTTGCTGAAGTATCAAATTCATTCTTTAAAGGATATCAGTCACAGTATCATTTTGAATGTATACATCAATAATATCCTTCAATCCTAATGTGGACTGGTGAAGGGAGCAAAATGGTGTCGGAGTTGGATCGTCGGGTCATGAACTCATGGTCGGAGGTCCAATAATTACTCATAATGCCATTATGATGATAAAGATATATCTTGTTTAAAATCCAGCGAAAAGGCTCATAAATCCATGCTGACGGATTAGATCAGAGTTTATGAATTTGAGAATTTTGTCACCACGACTTCTGCAAAATGTCAATATAAATATGACTAAGCACTCGGCCAATTCATTGGTTGCATGAATCTTTCTTTTTCTATTAAGCTCTTGCAAACTTTCAAGATCGTATTTATAAATCAAGATGACAATTTTAGATTGTTAGTGTTTGACCTCAGTTGCCCTATAAATGGAATGGAGCTGGTTATGTGAAACATGAAATATTAAGCATAAGGCAGGTGGTTTTAGGTGGCGAAAACTATCAATTTAGTAGTGATAAAAATTGGTTTAAACAGAGATTTATATGTTGGTATTTTAGACTGCAAATGAATTTAAAATCATGCTAGTTAAAACATCGAAATTTTCCCCTACTTTTGGTGTTAGCTCGGATTCAGTTAAAAAAGAAGAAATTTGAAGTTTGATGAAAAACCTAGTGAGAAGCTTAGAACACCAAGAAGAGCTTGAAAGAGTTCGTGTAGAGATGAGCTTCTTACTACAAATGAAAAGGATACAGAATTGATAACATTGAAAAAGAGAGCTAGAGTTTTTCCACACTGAGACCCTATGCTTATTGCCTATTTATACACAAAAAAGGTATCATGACTTACTTTCTTACAACCCACTGGCAAAATGAATAATCAAGACAAGACATTTACCGACTACAAACAAGATAACACACAAAAAACAAGCTAAGGGAGAAAGAACGTGTAGATAAGGTGGGTCCCTTTCACTAACTCATTTGCCCACCATGACGGGTGGAGCCCACAAACTCATTAATCAGATCATGCATTCAGCTCGTTACTTCCTCCATTCAAGGTTTCTAGCTCATTTCTCATCAACGCCACTTGCTCCTCTTCATTAAGGAAACTTGACACAAAATCAGCATCTTGCAGTTCCAAATCAAGCAGAACACCGTAGGGATCATCTAAAGGGCCAAAGGAAGGTAAAGGTCCTTCATTAAAATGTACTCCGTGGTCCATAAGATGATGATCAGCTACTACATCCATTCCCATGGTGTGAAACATCGGATAATCCGAAACCTGCAGTGGTGGATATTCTAGTATTGCCTCCAGACCTTCTGTATTGGGCAAGCCCATTCCATAATTGCTCACAGGCTGGAAACCATTAAGATTCATGCCTTGCAAAGGAGGAAAGAGAGGCTCAACCTTAATATTAACAATCGGTGCTGAGCCTGAATTCTAAAACAAGTATCCGGTTGGTCCATTATCAAAAGGCCACACAGAATTAGGTTACTGCATAATTTGTTCATTTATAGCCTGGTGTGAAGACTCTCCTACCTTGAAGACTGTTGCAATCCAGTTTATTCCTCCATTGATAAATAATTCTCAGGATCTAGTGCAAACACTAAAGAAGTTGCAAGTTGATCAAGCTCAACTTCTAATTCCTCTTCAAAGTATAGTCCAAACTCTCCACCAAAATGCTCTTCAGGTGGAAATGGATACTGACATGTGTGATACGGGTCATCGAGGATAGTGGTGGCAGATAGAATGCTCCGAGTGAAACAGTCTATCATAGGATGATCCGTAGGTTGGATTAGGGATGACTTTCCGGATGATGCAACTTCATTTGACGTGGAAGTGATGGGGAATGATCCAAATTTACAACTAAGCCAAATCACTTTCAAAAAATTCCCTGCAATCTCCTTTTTGGTTACCTGCGAACAGAAAAAAAAAGAGCCATCGTTTCTTCTGAGGCCAAAGGGACGATTCCGAGAAAAGTCATTCGTTGTTCGTAAACAAAATAACAAAAGAGAGAAGGAGATGGCAGCCAATGAAATAGCAGTGTTCCCTCCGGATTCAATATTTTCATCCTACTGACGACCAACTTGGAAACCACTACCTGAGGTTGAAGAACGAGGGCATCGCTCTGAGATTCAGATCATCCCCGTAATCGACTTTTTGAATTATTATCCCGAGGATCTGCCTGGTATTTTGTTTTATTCTCTTTTTCTCTTCAAACAGAGCAAATTCTTTTTGGTTAACTTGATGATGGCAAATACATGCTTCTTCAATGTTCTTGCTAAATTAAGCGTCCTTGGCCACAAGCTCAGAGAATAGCCAGTGGTTCTTCTACAGACCCCGCGATGTGCCGTACTGGAATACCATTGGTTTCCGCTCCATTACGTCCTCCAAAGCCGGATTCTGGATGACCCCTGGTTTCCGCTTACCGGAACCTAGGAGAGATTATATGAGCTTGGATTTAAGTTATTATTAGGTTGAGTTTTTATTAGATAATTATGTTTTATTTCCTTTAAATAAGATTTATGATTTGAAATAGTTAAAACCTAGTTATGATAGGAGCCAAAAACCTAATTGTCTTAGACTAAGTAGTTTTAGAAATGTTCAAAGCCTAGTTAATTTAAGAATTTGAAACCTAGTTATTTTGGAAATCGAAAACCCAATCATATTATACTAAAAATTAGACTATAAATAAGGGACAATAAGAAAAGATAGAGTCATGCTTATTAAAGAGATTAAAACCTTCGTTTGGCTTTTGTAATTGAAAAAGCTTTAAATTTTTAATCTTGATAATTTACATATTTCTTCCTTTTTGTAAGTTGTTATTCTGTTTGTATTTTAATATAGTTTTGGTGTTTTGTGTTTATCAATGTTTATTTTGGTTGTAAGAGCACAATCCTAGTCCTAGAGTCATGACATTGACCAATTGATTGGTTGTGCGAATCTTTCTTTTTCTATTAAGCCTTTGTAAGCTTTCTGGATCATATTTATTAATTAAGATGACAATTTTATATTGGTTGCCTTTAGATGAAAGTAGAGAAAAGGTGCTGGTTTACAGCGTACAAGCAGAAGATAAGTGAAGCAACTGAGAGCTCCAAAGTAACAGAGAGATAAGCAAGGAAAATGAGAACAAAACAGGAGAGGAGAGAATTGAGTGAAGCAACTGAGACTCTCTAAGTTTGCTTGATTGAATACACTGCGGGTTGCCCTTTTTATAGGCACTTAATGTTTCAACTGGTGCTACAACTTGCGGCAGTTTATTATTACACATAGTGCACAACTTGTTCTACAATTACAAAAGACAAAAGACAAGTTGTATGAAGATTTCGCTCTCCTATTCTGTGGGGCCCGACAATCTCTCGTTCACTTCAGTTTCTAGCATGTTCATCAAGGTGCGAGGAACCCACTGATTCGCGATCATTATTTGAATCTCCGTAATCCTTTAGAGCTACAAGTGGGTTATCAAAGCTCAGCTCTCTCAATATCGTGCATGCACCATTCATGTTACCATAACTCTCTCTCTCTCCTACATTTTCAGGTTCACATATCTCCATAAAGACGTCAGTATCAAACTCACCTAGACTTCCATTTAATCCTTCATTTTGCACCGTTGGATTCTGCTGAGCTGTTTCACCGAGGCTTGGCCAAATGAGGTCTGCCATCTCTTCATAATTATATCCGTTCAGAAACCTATCTTTAGCTAGCTCTATAGCCTGTGCAGAAAACAGTGGGAATACAATATCTATATCCAAAGGGTAATCTGAAATACCGATGTTATGATTCAGATTTGGAGCAGTTGCTGTAAGCGATATTGGTTCCTCCTTATCTTGCAGTAAGAGTTCCGTTGCATGTGGCTGAGCTTCTGGAAGTGGCACAATGTCGAGACAGTCTTGATCATCTATCCAAACAGGTTCCAAGGATGTCATCAGTTCTTGAGTTGTAGGGTTCCATTGATGAGATGATTCTCCTGCTTCAAATGTTGTTTCATAATTATGCAGAATATGTGGCTCAGGAACAAGAGCTTCTTGTATCTCTTCTTGTTCTGCAAAGAAGGTTTGTACAGCATTTAAGTGGTTGTCTGGTGGAGATGGCAGCCATGCTCCTGGAGTAACTACATCAAACGGGGAACAACTCCACTGGAAGGTAGCCGAGTAATTTTCAGGTGGAAGATACTTTGGGGTAAGGGTGTTCGATGTGGCATCATCATCTACAGTAGAACACAGGCCTGAGTCTTTATCTGACAAGGTCAGAATACCGGAGGAGTTTTCTGAAATACCGTTAATGTTAACACCTTTGACCTAAGTTGCACTATAAATGGAATAGAATTGGCTGTGTGAAACATGAAATATTAAGCATAATGTAGGTGGTTTTAGGTGGCGACAACCATCAATTTAATGGTGATAAAAATTGTTTTACACAAATTTATATGTTGTTATTTTAGACTGCAAATGAACTTAAAATCATGTTTGTGTGAATATAGAAATTTTCCTCTACTTTTGGTGTTAGCTCGGATTCGCTTAAAAATTCCTTGCAATTTATTTTCGGTTAACTGCAAACAGAAAAAAAGAGCCATCGTTGCTTCAGTGGCCGGAGAGAGGAAACGGAAAAACGCCATCCATCGTTCCTAAACAGAAAGAGATGGAAGCCTATGAAAGTGCACCGTTCCCTTTGGATTCAATATTTCGCCCTACTGACGACCAACTTGGAAGCCACTACCTGAGGTTGAAGAACCAGGGCCATCACTCGGAGATCCAGATAATTCCCCAAGTCGACTTCTTCAACCATGATCCCAAGGATCTGCGGGGTATTTTTTTAATTCTCTCTTCAAACAGAACAAATTCTTTTTGGTCAAGTTGATGATGGTAAATACATCTTTAATGTCCTTGCACCCTTTACCAATATCCAAATTCTAAATAGGTGAATTGACTCCTTAAAGTTGTTGTAATAGTTTGTTAATTGAAATATAAATTTTGAATCAATTTTCTGATTTTTTTTCTCCCTCTCCTTCTATCATTATTTTCTTGTTTTTTCTTTGTCCTAAATCTTCTCCCTTCTCTTGCAAGGACAAAGTACTCTCTCTTTCATCATTAATAATACCTTTCAGACATAATTTGTTAGTACGTAGTCAAATATATTTTCGACAAAAAAATAAAATTTTAGAGTTTCGAAAACTCTTAAAAATTTCGCCTGTATTTGTGTGGAAATATTTTGGAATATAAGTTCCCATGTAAAAGGGATGAAAAACTTTTTTTCTAATGTGAAATTCTTCCATCCATGGATAAGAATCTATGGACTTTTTTGTTTTTCTCCTTCCTACATGATGGCACCAACCCGTGTCAAGAGCGGTGGCTCATGTTCAACCCCTTTTTTTAATTTTAGATTTTGAAAAAAATGTAACTAGAGCATTTTACGTATTCCATAAAAGAATTGACGAAATTATGCGCTATCTAATGAAATCATTGATCGAATTAAAAAAACCACCTTATGAAGCTAAATAATAAAATTAAAAACGTATAGAACGATTTGGTGAAAGTTTAAAATTCATAGAATTATTTAGTAATTTGTCCTTTCTGTTTTTTTTTTCTTTATGTTCTAAGTATTTGATTTTTTTTTAGCTTCATTGCTTGATAATACATTTCCTACTAAATAATTTTTAGGTAGTATGTTTTGTATACAAAGATTTTCTTTTAAATTTTTTTTTGGTGAAAAGCCAAGTATTATATATCACCAAAGAAATTGCAATTATTCAATTACAACTTTCTCATTTAAGCTCAAAAACTACATTTGGCAAATTTCAAAACTCTTACAAAAATTTATTATGAGTTATAGGCTTCACTCTCCTAATTAATGAAATTTTGTCTCTTACATTTTATTTTATTTTAGTAATAATAGTTTATCAATCTAGATTTTTAACATTGAATTTTCTTCTATTCCTTCACTCCAAATATGATACAAAGCAACTTTGAATGATACATTGAGTAGAAATGTTGCAAAACTTTTACATTTAACAATCTAAATCATTCAAGATACTTTTACTCTTTATTGTTCAATTCTTTTAGATAATCCATTCTTACTAAACAAAACCTTCAAAATGTAATTTATGAACTTGCAATTAAAGAATAAATATTTTTGTAATTCTTTTTCTCGTTAGCAAAGGTTGCACTATAGTCTAGTGAGTTTTTTCATATTACCACTTGATCTATTATTGTTAATTTGTATTTTAAAATGATCTAGTAGATAGTTTATTATTTGAATTCTATTATTCTATGAAATGATAATTTATTTCTTCCTTAAATCTAATAAGCAAAAGGAGGATAACATTTTATTTAATGATTTTTCAAACAAGGTGTAGGTAATGTATGACAAACCACTAATTCAACATGAATATTTTAATTATATTTGCTATGCAAAAAAGTAATGAAGATTAAAATCTTACATTATAAATATATAATTGTTAAATAATGTTTAAACATTAAAAAAAACCATGTCTTAGTTTTAAGTTAAACTTTAAACTTTCTAATAATTAATAGTCAAATAAAAGTTAAAGAGAAGTTAAGGCCTAAAACAAGGCTATTAAAATACAAATTTTGTTGCTTAGAATTTAAAAAAAATAGTATATTTAATATTTTTATTTAGGAATATTAAAATTTTTAAATAAATTTTTATTATATCATAGTTAAAAAAATTTAAATTTAATTTTTTTTAAATGGGCTTATGATGATAAGACGTACTCTTAATCTATTATATTTTCTTATTTTTAAATAAATTGACTTGTATATTCATAAAATAAAAAAACAAAGTCAAGGCCATACATATTAATTAGAGTTGATATAATTCTGACACATCTCCAGTCAAGGCCATACATATTAATTAGAATTGATGTAACTCTGACACATCTCCATTTACAGATTGACAGAAGAAAGAGAGGATTTCTTAACTCTCTACTGTTAAGACAGCATAATATAGAGAGTGCAAACAATATTATCTAATGCTAGGATCTTTACAAAAAAAATTAGATCATTTCATTTATAAATTAAAATGGGTTACAAAGGAAGTAACAGCTATAAAGCCAAAAAGTGAGGTCGTATAGACGTGTGAAAGGAATTCTTTTTGATTAAAAGATAAATTATATTAATAAAATTTAAAATGCAAAAACATAAGACGTACTAAAAAGGTTACTAACCCATCATTACACAGGAATGTTTTTATGAACAGAAAGATGCCAGATGAGTCAAAGAAGGACAGCAGACGTGCAAACCGATAAGGATGGGTCAAAGAAAGACAGCAGACGAGTAAACACTCTCGAAGCGACTGGATAATGAGTCAGCAGAGAAAAACTAGTAAAACACGTCAATGAAGTCTATTTTGTGTATTTTCAAACGGCTAGAAGACCTGCTTAAAGCGAGTGGACAATGAGTCAGCAGAGAAAAGCTGGTCAACCACGGGAATGAAGTCTATTTCGTTTATTTACAGACGGCTGTTAGATGTTCCTTCCAGGAGAAAGAGAGGAGGGAAGCATCTTCAAATTCCTGATAACCAAAAGGTAAATTTCAGACGTGTTATTGAGTCCCGAAGACCAGTAAATATATATATATATCAATTTTTTTTCAATATTTCTTTTTTACATACACACTCAAATTTACTCACCTCAATGTCCAACTTGAGATCAAGAAGTTTCAAACCACATTTACTCTCAATTAAGCCAAACACTTTTCGACTAAATACACATATATAACACATAAGGTAATTAAAACCTTGTTGTAAAGTTAAAGTGATAATTCAATAATCTTTAGGTTATCATGGTACCATAAAAACACCAGTATCTAGTTATGGTGATTGTACGATTGTATTTGATCATCATTAGGAGTAATCGGATGTCAATGAGAATATTTCTCCCGAGTCATGTGCTCAGTTATAAACTACATCTCAGAAACCTTTAACTTATGAAAATAGTTAAATCTATCAAAAAGTTGTTAAAATACGATCTAAATACTATTTTACTTACACAAACTTCAGATTTTATTTTTTTATATATAAGCAAAAGAAAAAAGAAAATGAGGCTATAACAAGATCCTAGCACGAATCAAATTAAAGATCCAAGAGAGGCAAAAGGGGGTTGGGGGAGTACAAGGAAAAAAAATCATAGAGAGATAAAAGCGATCCATGTGGTTTTATCATGGAAGCAAGTGCTGGTATTCTGTTGAATCCTTCATAATTTTCCCAAAGGATGAAAAAACTAAAAGTCGGGCTAAAGTTGAAAATAGTTTTACGGAGGATACAACCTCATTTCTCCAAAGCAAATAGTTTTGATAACTCTCCCAAAGCAAGCATAAACAATAGAGAAATATCGGAAGAAGCAAGACACAGAGATTATTGTATTAGAAGTAACAGATGTTTCATACTTTAAATGTTCCATAGCATAGAATTCGAATAACATGTGTGATTGTTTTTGTTGGAAAGCTACTCTTACATCGGTCTGGGACGACCTGGATATGGTCTATATTAAATCCCGCTTAAATCCTGCTGGACTCTCCCTACTGCCGAGTTCTCGGTTTTAGAGGTCCCAGCGGGTCTCTTAACAGTTTTCAATGAGAAGCATGTGGATGTAACGTGCCCTTTTCGCTCCTACTTGCTTCTTCTTTTTAACTGATAATTACTTTGTTCAGTGATAACTACGGCATTTCTAAAGCTTGAGTAGCACCTTTAGCTATTTACTTAGTGGTCCTTTCTGAACTTTCGTGGAACTGGAACTCTAGTTTGTCAACAAGATACGTGGAAAGTGGTCCTTACTGAACTTTCGTTGAACCGGAACTCTAGTTTGTCAACAAGATACGTGGAAAGTGGTCCTTACTGAACTTTCGTGGAAATTGTCTATTTGGTTTGTTTACAAACAGCTATAAGATGTTCCTTCCAGGAGAAAGGGAGGGAAGGAAGCATCTTCAATTTTTCGATAACCAGTGTTCTATTGTTTGAGATCTAGAAGGAAGATCTGCGCTTGAGAGTGATAGAGAGGGAGGGAAGGAAACATCTTCAATTTCTCGATAGCCAGTGTTCTATTGTTTGAGATCTAGAAGGAAGATCTGCGCTTGAGAGTGATAGAGAGGGAGGGAAGCAACTCATTTTCGTTCTATTGTTCGAGACCTAGACAGGACATCCACCCTTCTTTTCCAGATTAAGCTCCAAGGTTCTTTTGGCGTAGTATCCAAAAGGTAAATTTCTTCTCTCCTCTATACCAATTAACCATGTTCGTCTTTTTGATATAATTGTTTCTAGCTATGGCTTATTTTTGTCTTCATAAATTTAATGTCGGAAATAACATTATTTTAGAAGGTGACTATTTATGGTTACCGTTTTGACCCTTAGAACATTGGATTAGCTTATCCATTCCATGATTGATGATTTACTGAATATTTTATCTTCTATTCCTTCCTTGATAGATATTAAGGTGTTTTGGGGGACAAATACCTGTACCTGTTATTTATTTAGACAAGCCTCTTGGATTTCTCTTTTAATACTTGCGCCTGGGCGTATTTAGAAAAACAAAGGCTTAAACCAGTAAAAGAAGAACAGAATGATTTTGCATGAAAAAACTTTTTCAATTTTTTTTTTTACATCTTCTCATGGGAATTTATTTTGAAATATACATTTATTCTTTAGATATGGAAGTTGATTTATTACATATTTTAAGCGAGAGAAAAAAAAATCTTTGCACAATTAATCTCAATATTAGAGAAAAATAGTGTACAACTACCTTAGTAGGAGGAAAGTGGCAGTGAAATCATTTTAATAGCTTAAAAGTGGTTAATACGATTGCCTTAAATAGAAAGGATGGTTTCAACCACCTCTTTCTTTTAAAATTTTATAAGTGAGAAGTCAGGTACCTTTTAAAAGGATAGGTATTTTTTTCCTCAAAATAAACAAGTATATTATTTGTTAGTTTGAACATTTTGAAGTAAAAATATTACCACATACTTTTTCTTTCAAGATCTAATATGCAATATTTTCATATGTAAGACCCTTCAAAATGTTTCTTATTTTCTATTACACGAAAAAAGAAAATCAAAACAGCATATGCACTGTTTAAAATTGTTAATTTGTAACATTTTGTTAAGTTATTTGATCCAATCCTAAGCATTCTATTCTATGGTACAATCACCATCATAATTGAAGCATAACTATGAGAAATATAGTCTCTTTTCGTTACCTCTAAAATGTCAACTAATCTCATTAGATTTTGCAATAACTCAATTTTATTGTCATTCTAATAACTCAATATTGTAGGCGTTACAATTCATCTTTATAAGAAGATGCATCTTTAATAGCACAAAATATTGTCTCAAAGACTACTTAAAAATCAAAAGCTTTAAGAATTTGATAGAGTTTAATAGATAATTGCTTGTAAATCCCATCTACTCATTTATTATTTTATTTCTGAGTTGATCATTTATATTTTTCTATTCACTCGCTTGTGTGGTAAAATTATCTTTGAAAAAAAGTATTCACAAATCAACGTTCTTCCTTTAGAATTTCCTTTATATATAGAGCTAATTTTGATTCTATCCACGTCATACCATTTTGTTTTTTCTTTTTGTTTCATTTCATTGATAACAGTTTTTCATATTATTTTATTCAGAACGTTCCACGCGTCTTTTAATGCTCTTTTTCTATTCTTTTATTTTTCATTTTCTGTATTTTTGACAATGTTCCATGCACAAACCTGATAAAAGATCCTCATTCACAGCAGAGAGGATGCAGCATTTGAAGAATCTGATTTCAACTGCGGACCGTGATCTGCAGCTTTATGACGGAACTGCGAAGAAGAAAGGCTCTGCCAAGAAATTGGTTAGCTCTGCGAACGCAAACGTCAAACTTGTCCCAGAATTTCGTTTCTCGCC